>CM060884.1:39821000-41167500 GCA_030762935.1 Hymenopus coronatus
CAATATTTCTTCTCTTCATTCTGTAATTATTTTCCATTCCTCATAACTTGAATATCCAACGACTTCCATTGCTTGTTCTAAGACTCTCTTTCAGGGTCTTCCTCTAGATTTCTTCCCCAGTAATTTCCTCAAAAATGTATCATGATGTATGTCCAAAATATGCTATTCTCCTTCTATTAATTTGTAATAGAAATTTATATTTTCATTTACTTCCTTTAATATTTATGTGCTTGATCTTTTATCTGATTATTTAACTTCCATCATTATTCTCCCTAATCACATTTCCATAGCTTTTATTATTTCTTTTTCTATACGTACTGTGTTCAAAGTGTATAGGGAAGTTATTGTATTGCACCCGAAAATTCGATACCGAGATTTCACCGGAAATACATGTGTGCTGCAAAGCTCAAAAACGAAAACTCCGTTAAATACCAAACTGGGTATTTAAGTTCAATATCTTCCAAGGATACGACACGTAGGTTTTCAAGAAAATCCCCCCACCCCCAACTACCCTTTATATGGGGAAAATGTCATTTTTTTTTATTTTCTCCAAAATAGCTCTAACGATTTTGATTAAAAGCTCTTATATTATATATATATATATATATATATATATATATATATATACACATACATATATAACAAATAAAATGTATATCTTCAATGTTCTGCGAATAGTCTCTGAAGTCCTGTTTATTCTGGATGAATTTTGCTGAATTTTGCATAACTGGTAAACCGTAAGAGATTGGCAAAGCATTTTCACAAAAAAAATATAGAGCTCGTTAAAACACAATTTATGTTATATACATTTTTATTGTGGAGTTGACAGTTCTTGAGATATCCCCTGTTATTAGTTTCAGCTTTAAAATACTTATCTTTTCTTATACGGGAATTCATCAACTCCTGTCCATATAAAGGTACTTCAATCACATAGCAACCAGTTTTTAAAATATTTGACTATGAATTTAGCCTGTGTTACTCCCTTATTTTCCTTCTACTTACAACGAAGCAAATAAGACGATTTCTGTTGATTTTTTTCTCTACTAGCATTAAGTAAACAGAAGATTAAGCTTTTTTAACAATAATGTATTGCAGAGATATGGAGAAAGTCATGTGAATGGAATACATTGGATTTTTTTCTTCTTATCATCTCCTTTCCTGTCATCCATTTCGCTTGGATGCCATATAATCCTCACGCTCATGGTTGGCTAAGGCGGATCCAGGTTCTCTATTCTGTGTTTTCGTGGCGTTGACTCCCGGACAGGCTTCTGACCCCTAAGCATCCGATTTTAAGTTCTCGGGGGGTGTCAGTCTTAAATATGGGGAGGGTAAGCCGACTACGAATCATATTCCTTAATAATCCAACTTTTGCAGTCATATACGAGGGTCATACTGAAAGTTGTGAGCAACCAGTGTTAAACTGAAAATTCCAATACTGTAGTAGAAACGATTGCAGCATCATAATTTACAGACTTTACACCACATGCTGCCATATTGCGACCTTATTAGCTTCTATTACGTGACCACAGTTATAACCGAGCCAGGTGGCTTAGGCGTTTGGTCTGAGAATGGCATTCGGAAGGTTGTTGGGATCGTTCCCCACGGCCGACCTCTCTGACCCATGCTTTTTTTTTTCGGGAGTTTTCTCAGGTCAATGCTGGGCGGGTTTCTTCATTTCCCGGAACTTCCTGACCCTTCATTTAATCTCCATTTCATCCGATTGATCTCTTTCAGGGTTGTAAGTGTAAACAAGGACTGCGGTGCCACGCCCTTCCGTGGTGGTGACTGCGTTTTGGCAATACAACCCAGAGGAGCTTCTCCCATAAAGGGAACTGTTCGGACTGGGAAGGTCTCAATGTGGTAGTCACCCGATATCCATGGGAAATTGGGTACGTCTGGGTAGGGTTTTGAGACGCTTTAATGTCCTGTGGCACTAACCTGGGCAGTTAGTAGACCCAAGCTGGTAAATGTCGCCCCCGCCGAGGTTTTGGGTTGATTCGCGTAAGTGGCGTATCCATTTCTACTCTTGCTTGCAACGGTGGCCAATGTGTAGGACAGATACTGGTTTATTGAAAGATCCCACAGAACGGTTCTTTGGGACGCACGCATACTTGAATCGTCCGGTCACTGCATGCTGTGTTATGTAGGCCCAGAGAGCTCAGTCAGATCTGGGCCGCGACCTCCTAGCGCTCTCCACGTCGAAATTAAAAAACTGCTTGGGAACTGTTAGGGACCCTCCATGGTGGTGTCCTCCCCGCCGTCCGGTTTCGGCCCCACGTTGCCATTACTCTCATCTCATTCTATCCTTCTGAGGCCAGACCTACAATTATCCAATGGCTGTAGTGTGGAATGCCCTTAATCTCCGGCATCGCACACATACACTAACCATAACTGCGTTTCGGCCATCGATGTTTTTTTTCATTGATATCACTATTAAAGAGGAAAAATATATTGATGAAGTTCACCTCAGACTTAACTTGCCTATAGATGTGTCTGCATGAGCAGCAGCCGTTTTAGGAGATGGGTAAAAACATTTCAAAGATGGGAACAGGATTATTCAAGATGGGCCCTTTAGCGGTTCACCCTTGAACTGTCTTCACGGAACAGTTGATGCGCTCATTGGAGAAGACAGGTGGATGACCTCGCTACAAAACTTGCAAAGACCTCAAACTTCAGAGAGGAACCAGAACCCAAAACCGTCTTCAGGGGTTTAAAAATGTATGATGATTTTGACTAGGTTTGTGACAGACGATGAAAGCTGGTTCCATCATTACGAGCCTGAAACAAAACTCCAGAGTATGGAATGGCACTACTAGGAGGATAGGTATTCGTAAAGTATTTTCGGAGTTATATCGTAAGGATTTTTCAAACTTGCAGGCGATGGGACAAATGTGTGCAAAGAAATTGAGACTTTATTGAAAACCCTTTAGATTAAGATTATGTACTTGGTTTGTCTAAAAGCATTAAGTATAAGATTTTTTAACACTGTTGCTCACGAGTTTCAGTGTGGCTCTCTAAACAAAACAGCCCATGTGTACGCTTTTAAGAAATATTTTCTTTCATTTATTCTTATAGAACTGTTTGTTAATAAACCTTTTGTATTCAAAATGCCTTTACCAATTACATTTTTCTTTGGATTTTCTTGTTACTTCTTGGTCAATCATCGTCCTACCCAGATACAAATATTCTGTTGTATTGTTTTTATGCCTAATTTTCACGTTTAGACTAATCACAACATTTGTCTTCTTTATTAACATGATTTCTACAATCTATTACGTTAAAATTGAGAAGAAGCAATGCAATAGTCGTAACCTGTAGACCATTCCTTTGTTTTATTTACAATAAAGAATAACTATTTGTCTTCAATTTATTGCTTTAAAAGTAGGGGAAGAAGAAGGTTAAATGCCATATATTCGTTACGCTATTGTTTGTCTCAAAAGACGTAAATCATTTTAAACGATATGCACGATGGCAGCATTTTGAGAATTGACAACAATGAGTTGTGGTAAGCCAAAACTGATTTTTCTAACTTCAGATTCAAGTTTAGACAGGAACATGTGCAAGTCTGGGCACGCTCGTCAGCACTGCGTGTATATATGTTGCTCTGCCAAATGCTAGGATGAATTTCAAGCGAGAGCATTTTCGTGCTGTGCTTTTCTATGACTTTAAAATCCGTTTAGGGGAGAGAGCGAATGCCTTGAAGGACTGCATCATACATTGGGGGATCTTTGCCATTCGCAATCCACCATATCAATACTATGCAGAGTTTAAAAGAGGAAAGGATTCCTTCGACAATAAAGACCGAGCAGGATGGCCGGCTACAGAAACAAGGGATGGAAATATGGAAAGCTGAGCTGATGCTGCGAGAGGATCATCAATACACACACGATCAGATTCAAGAAGACCTAAATATTGGATCGGCAACAGTGAAAACAATCAAGAAAGAAAAACTTATCGTCAGGAAGCTCTGTCACTGGATCCCTACCACTCAAAAATGAACAGGAACAACCACGTGCGTAATGGTATCAGGAAGCAATTGAAAAATTCAATGGAGGAAGATCCAAAAACGTATTAAACATTGCGACAGGTGACGAAAGTTGGATTCATCAGTACGGTCCAGGTACTAAACGACAGTTATCGGTCTGAATCTTCCCAGCAGAAAACCCCCCAACAAAAGTAAAGCGAACGAGAAATGTTGGCAAGAAGATAATCTATTCCTTCTTCTCAGCAAGTGGTCACATTGTAACGATTCCACTTGAGGTACAAACTCTTACTGCCAGATAGTACACCACAAAGATGTGCTATAAGTGTTCAAGGACTGAGAGAAAAGCATCCTAAGACTGGTCTGCGTAGAATTTTGTTACACCATGCTAATGCCTCTGCAGGAGTCAGATATTGGTCCCGTTCTCCCTACAACCGGATCTGTTCCCTTACGACTTTTTTATATTCCCCAAAATGAAGGAAAAACTTCAAGGTCAACGATTTGAGTCATCTGAAGCCGCAGTAGCGGCTTACAAAGAATGCATTTGCGCTCTCTCTAAAAATAATGGCGTTCAGCATTTTAAAAATTGTTTCAAATGATGAGACGGTGCATAGAATCGAATGAAGGATATTTTGAAAATATGCAATGATCATATCTAAATGTTTAATATTTCATTGCGACAATTCTCAAACATTTTGGAGTGACCTTCATAATCGTGGTCTGATAACGACAAATTATTGCATCCGAGAAATGTGATCCAGTAATTATTGCCTCCTCCATGTTCAAATGCTTGTTTTTACAGTGGGTACTGCGCGTCTTCTTAAACGAATTATTTCTGTAGGCTCAGAACAAAGGGGCAACTTAAACAATATTCAGCAAAATGTCACAGATTTAATTATTTTAAAAATAGGATCTTTCTACCAGAGGGCTTGCATTTTTACAGTGTTTAAGTCAGCTTTTACTGCATGGCACCGCAGGAAATGACACTGATGATACATGGAATGAAAATGGAGCACCGGTGGAATGCGATGGAGGGGGAAACCGGAGAACCCGGAGAAAACCCGCTCCTGAATTTAGGTTTCGAGTAAAAGTACTTAAATATTATTAACGGATACTTTGTCTACCACAGATCACACATGCGGTCGCCTAGGATCGAACCTTGGCCACCTTGGTGAGAGGCGAATGGTCTAACCACTCGGCCATGACACGGCCTGGCTTACATTTTTATCCTGTTAATATAATATTGAGCTTTGTTTTTGAGACTAAATGCAATTTCAACATTTTCAAAAGTAAGATACTAAAGGCACAACGGTGAACTGGTTGAGTTTTATGGCGCGGAACAATTTAAGGGTGAATAAAAGTAGTCGAATTTTTAGTATTTATTTTCTGCTACCACCTAGTGACAATTTAAATAAAGTAGCTGAGTTAAAAAGCTGCAGAAGGAACAGTGTTGTACGCCACGTGCATTGTAAACATCAACACGCCACTGATGGCGTTGACCATGGACCAATTCAAAATGGGAAAAAATAAAAAATGCCCGCGCAACTAGAAAGCTTCACCTAAATGCTCGATGAATTATAACCGTAGGTAATCCGCTCACAAAGGCCACGTTCCAACTCGGAAAAAAATGTATTTAAAACCCGAGCATCTCCCACAAAGTGAGTTTCTGGGTAAATTAATATTCCGCAGGACAAAAATTCAGCTGCTGGACGCTAGTAGCTGTGTAAATCAGAATGGCGCGAAATGTAGTTTCCGGTGCGGGATTCCATTGTTGTGACAATTGTTGCAGTTTCAGTGATGGTACGTCGCTCACTCCATCCTGCATATTATGACATCCGTGATAATCCATACAATAGATTGTAGTGCAGTTCATTAGGATGCTATGGTGTGTACCCATCTTCCGGGTCACCCTTCCTCGATGACTATAGTTATACGCGATTAAATAAAAAATATCACAACAATGGGGTTATTGTCAGTAAGGGCACGTGTATTGATCCTGAAATATTATCAAATACTAATATTGGGCAGAATATATTTTAACACGTTGTCAAGCTTTCTGCCACCTCTGGAAAAAGCTGTACAAATTTATTTAGGAATAAAGGCTTCATTTATAAAATATTTCCTTTTCCTCCTCTTCACTAGGGTTGGGTCGAGCGATTCATTTTCAGTAATCGATTCATACGATTCGTTCATGCAATAACGAATAGATTCATATGATCCGTTCACGATTCATTGATCGTCGCCATGCCTTCTCTGTGTTTGACTTGTATTATACACGGGTATGATAGTCATATGGTAGCTCCTTTAGCATAAAAACAGTAATTTATATAAGAACGTCCTACTCTTTTCCATCTATTGCAAACACACACACACACACACACACACACACACACAATAATACCTGAGCTTTTAATCAGTTTGGATTAAGGGATAATCCTGTGAATAGTGGATATCAATGGACAAAACCGGCTATAATTGCGAAAACAGCTCCTATGGAAAGAACATAATGGAAATGGGCAACTACATAATAAGTATCATGGAGAATAATATCAATAGCTGAATTAGCTAGAATTACTAAAGATTTTAAGTTAAAAAAACTAATATCCTTCAAAGTTATAAATAAAGAAAATTATCTTTAAGTCGTGCACACCATCGTGTTCCCGGCAGTTTTCGTTGAAGCTCGGCGAATCACGATTCTTCAAATCTGCGATTCTTTTTAAACGACAGTACCTGCTGCGGATGACGCGATTCATGTTGAAACCAGCACGATTCTCACGATTCTTTTTGAACGACGATTCATGCCAAGATTGACACGATTCATACGATTCTTTCCTTGTAGTCGTTCATATGAACGATTGGTTCATGAATCGCCCCATATCTACTCTACATATATTCGGGCATTTGGCACATTTAGAGGAGCGCATTCTGAGTGTCCCAACATTTACGTTAGTGAAACGATCCGCAATTTACTAAAAATTGTAAACTAGACATTTCGGCGTTTTTGCTCACCTAATCGGTCTTAAGGGGAGTCGAAATGTCAATTATTGCTAATGTTAAAGTTTGACCAATCAGCAACTATTGAACATAATGAGCTAAAACTTTTAAGGTATATTCAGCAATATCTTTAGTGTTGATTGATAGAAAATAGAATATTTCTGTTCATTAGAAGGGAAGGTATGATTTTTTTTACATAAAGCTCTTAAAATTTTATTGAAAAATTATGATTTATAAATTAAAAAAAAAACAATCCGTATACATAAAAACTTTTTAGGTGAAAATGTGTGGTAAAAGCTTCAGCCCTTAGTGTGAATTAGTTTCTGAGATAATGGGGCATTTCTATAGAAAAATCCTAATTTTTCAGATATTGCTTTCAAACTTTCCAAACTCAGCTTCGCAGTAGGTACTTCGAAACCCTCGTCTGAAGAAAATATCAGCAAGGTGCCAATGTTGGGAATAGCTAAAGTAGAACTTTTCGGTGAAAATAAAAAAAAAAAACTTTTCTCTAACATTAATTTTTACAAAGTTATTTTTGTTTTATCAGGGTTCTAAATGTTCTAAAAAACTACTACGCAGGATTATGTAAACAATATTTTTAAACTATTTACAATGAGCGTGCCTCTATGAACGTTATACCAAAATGAGTGGGAGGCTCCAAAAATTCATATGCAATTAAAACATGAAAATGGAAACACGTCATGAAAATCCCATTTAAACTCCCCTTAAGGATGTCAACAATAGCAGTGACTTAACCTCAACCTCTGTGGGTGCTTGCCTAAAGTTGATGTTTGATAACTTAGGTCCAGTTGCGAAGAAAAAGCATAATTTAATCTCTTCCTCTTAATTATAGAAGGGTCAATTTTGTAAGAGATATACCAAACAAAAAAGGCGAATCCAGGATTTCTATAGGGCAAGGGGTGCACGAGGTGGTGGGTGATCTCCCCAAAACATGTTAAAAATGCATCTTTGAAAATTTAGACTTTGAGGTAGAAAAAATTTAGAGGAACATATCCTAAAATGGGGCAAAATAAATAATGCAATATTGGTTATAATAATATTTATTATACTTTGAACCGCTAAAACGAAAATTACTATATTGGGGAAAATACTGAAATAATTTTAATTAAAAAGCAGCTGCAAGTTCTTCGCTTCTCTGCTTCTAAAAGACATCCCCGGCTACTCTTTACGGCTTAGGGCAAAGATACTTTGCATCTTAGAGCCTTAAAAGTAAGTAACTTACAGTAAGACCGTAACTACAAAGCGCCTCAATGGTAAAGTAACAAAAACACCAAATCCGGATCACGTATGGAAGTCGAAAAACTCATTGTAGTTTTACTTGCATTATAGAAAGCAAACACACAAACAAGCAAACAAAAAACCGATTTTGCAAAAAAATAGCACAGTCGTGTAAAATGTAAAGAGAGGAAGAGACCAACTTACACATATTTTCAGTTAAATGGTATAGATACATATAAGTCCGTATTTCTGTGGTTTTACCCACCTATTATTCTTAGACGCCGATGGTGATGGCAGTGACATAACCTCAACTTGTGTAAAACTCTTATGCTGGTGTCGAAGATGTTTCATTGCTTAGTTCCCGCTTGTTAAGAGTAATCACAGTTTAATATCTTCTTAATTATTATGAAATGATTAAGTTTGCACTTCAGACCACACAAATCGTAAACGTAATCGTCAGATGGTGATGAAGTAGCACAATCATCAGAATCATAACTCTTTATTTTTACTGTTTCCTCACTAATGCGCATGCGTCTAATTCCCCGCGCCATCTCTGGATCTGCCGTTGAATTTCGGTTATCTATGATTAGCATTGCCAAATTTCTAAAATAAAAAACTGATGTGCTCCATTCACATGCCTTTCTCTACATCTCTGCAACAAATTATTGTTATAAAGTTTATGCTTCTATTTACTTCATTCTAATTGAGAAAAGTTAAGCAGAAATAGTTTTAATGCTTGCTTCCTTGTAAGTAGAGGCGAAATAAGGGAATACCATAGGTTAAAGTAATAGTCAAAAACTGGTTACTATGTAACTAAAGTTCCTTTGTTTGTATGGACAGAAGTAGACAAATTCCTGTCTGAGGAAAGTGTAAGTTTTTTAAAGGAAACAAAAAACAAGGAATATCTCAAAAATCATCTATTCCACGAAAAACATGTATTTAACATAACTTGTGTGTTTTAACGTGCTCTACATTTTGTGCGAGGTAAGTTTTTCTCCATGTCTTACGATTTAATAGGTATACAAAATTCCGTAAAACTCATCCAGAATAAAGAGGTCTTCAGAGGCTATTCCCTGAAAATTTAAGATATACATTTTATTTGTCAGGTAAATATCTTTAACATCCGGTATTTTATTTAAAATCCTTAGAGCCATTTTTGAGAGAATCAAGATTTTCGAAAATGTTTCCATGTAAAGGGTAGTTTGGGGAGGGGGATTTTCTCAAAATCTTCGTTTTGGTATTTTACCGACTTTTCGTTTTTAAGTTCTCAGACACACGGACACACACACGAAGCTTTTTCTGAAAATGCTGTTTTTGAATACAGGGGACCCTAAAACATATATTTCCGGTGAAATCTCGGTAACGAATTTTTGGGTGGAGTGCAATACCTTCTCTATACACTATGTACGTAGTACTTAGAGAGAAAGTAAAACTCTCATGTAATACACTCATATGACGTGTTACACTGTTCTACAAAGAAACTTCTTACAAAAGATTATATTCTTTCTACACCATGCTAATCGAGATTAGAATTAGCAGAATGTACTTATTACTTAATTCCTCATAAGTAGAAGGGAAGCACAGGAATTCGCTATGCTAAAGCGATAGTCAAATGTTTTTAAAGCTATCGCTATGCATTTTTCATTGAAACTGGCTTCTTTGCTTGGCTAGGAGTACAACAAAAGAAAAGCGCACACTTCTAGTCTGAGAAGAGATAACTTTAAAATTGAAACCAATAACAAGGAATACCTTGGAAACGGTCAACTCTACAACAAGAATCCATATGACATAAACTGCGTGTTTTAACGAGATCTACATTTTGTTTATCTTTTACGCTTTAACCGTTATCTAAATTCTACAAAAGTTAACCAGAATAAAGTGCTCTTCACAGACAATTCCCAGAAAATTTAAAAATATATATTGGATTTGTGTTGTGGTATTTTGGTATTTTAATAAAAACAACTAAGGTCATTTTTTAGAAAAATATAAATATCGACAATTTTTTTCATGTTAAGGGTAGTTTGGGGTAGGAGGAGTTTCTTGAAAATCTTTGTATCGCATCCTTAGAAGATACTGAACTTAAATACCAAGTTTGGTATTATCGTGTTCAAGACACATGGACACACAGACATACACACAGGGACCTTTTTGTAAAAATGCTTATTTTGTATACAGGAACTCTAAAACGTGTATTTCCGGTGAAATCTCGGTATCGAATTTTTGGGTGGAATACCATACCTTTTCTTTACATGTGTAAATAGTACGTGTAGAGAAAGAAAAACCGTAGTCGCAACAATAAATGACAAGTGGCGGGCGACAATAATCAGTCTAATACAAGGGGTCGGGATTTTGTGCTCCACACTGCATTATCAAAATCGGTTGAGTAGTTTTTGAGATTATCCTACATCCACAAACACATTAACACAAACAAGATTTATCCCTTTTTGTTAACATTAGCGTCAATTAACGGTGCAAACAGCTTCGTTAAAGTCATCCCACTAAAATAGCCAGGTACCGTTCCGCTAATCTCATTCTCTCACTCTCTCTGGATGTTTGGGTAACGAATCTATTAATGTACTTCAAATTCAGGAGTAGAGCTGCTTCGTAACATTAAAAATCAAAACATAATGTACTTGTTTAATACAATGTTTAATACTCGTAGAAGACAAACAAAATCTAATGTGTTCCAACTATTCTTACAAAAGCCAACTCTTCTATCTACTTAATACTAAACCAGTGTGTTCCTTGTAAGTAAAAGAGAAACAAGAGAATACACCAGCCAAAACCAACAAGCCTCAGTGGTCGAGTGGTCAGCGAGGTGGCTTCTCACTAGGAGGTCCCGGGTTCGATTCCCTGCTAAGGCGGGGAATTTTTTTCTAAAAACAAAATTATTCTCTTTCCCCCACAGAGTCTGGACGTATGCATGTAAGAGTGGATGTGCATATGTTTAATGATATAAAATGATAAACCTAATGGCGATTTCCTACTGTAATCAAACGAGACGAGTTGTTTCACAAGTCAAAGCACCTGATATGACTACAGAAGTTAAAGGGGCCTATACAAGTGCAACAATTAAAAAAGAATTCAAATCTTTTAAATGGCTGCCTTTATAACAGTCGGTAGAACTCTTACCTACTGTGTGATGCCCATGTATGAATGAGAATAGGAATGTCTGTGTAATATAATGAATAAATATCCAAGGGAAAACATTACTCAGCAAGACAACAATATAGTTTTCTCCAAAACAATGTGGCCCTAAAACGGTACCCTCCTCTCTATCATTTGGCAGTAACCGTTAGCAAACAAAAGACGGCTCTGTACTAGGGGCGAGAGGCAATGTAGTGAAATCTGTTTCCTGGAGACACTGCTTGCAAGTCGAGAATGGCGCCTCAGTTAAGAGAGTAGTAAGTAGAATTCTTGACAACAACGATGGTTGGTCTCTAGCCGCACACACCCTAATTCCAAACTTTAAAGCAGAAGTGTGGAATAGGATCATTATGCTCTGAAAAAAAACTATACCATTGCCAATAGGCAATATGTTTTGAACGGAAATACGTCGAGTTGACTGTGCTTTTAAGGGCGGGATATAAATTAAACAAAAAATCTTCTAAGAGCTGGTCGCTATGTGATGACGAAGCACATGCAATGGAAACTTTAAACCATAACAAGGAGTGTATGGGTAATAGTTAACCCTGCAAAAATTATATCAGACATAAATTGTATGCTGTAAACAGTTCTACATTTTTGTGCAGTAAGATTTTGCCCATATCTTACGGTTTACCAGTCATGCAAAAGTCATCCAGAATGAAAAGGCATTTAGAGGTTATTCCCAGAAAATTCAAGAGATACTTTTGATTTTCCATGAAAACATCTTAAACATATGGTATTTTAATCAAAATGGTTAGAGCCATTTTTGAGTAAATCAAAATTTTCAAAAACTGTTCCATGCAAAAGGTAGTTTGCAGTGGGGAATTTTGTTGAAAATCTTTGTGTCTCATCCTTGGAAAATGAAGAACTCAAATATTTAGTTTGGTATTTAACTGACGCTTCGTTTTTGAGTTATGCTGTATACAGACAGATAAACTGACAAACAGACAAATACGGTCACACACATGGACGGTTTTCATTCCAGAATCCTCAAAAGCGGTACTTGCGGTGATATCTCAGTATGCTTGGATGGAATGCAATACTGTCTCGATGTACATTGTATGTGGCAGAGAAAGAAAAAATGCTTATTGGGGTGGAAGATTCAGGGGACTTTATAACATATATTTCTAATGAAATCTCTATATTCAATTTTTGGGTGGAATACGAAGTAGGGAAAGTAAAAATCTTATATAGTACACTTCCATATATCTAAACATTTCCATAACTATCCTTATAAACACATATTGTTTTACCGAATTCAAGTTAATTAACTTTTTCAGAATGCTTTTGTCATGCGTTTCGTTGTAAATATAAAGGGAATACAGCAGGCTCAAGTGATAAAAAGGTACACATGAGGAGGGGCCCCCAAACCGGAGCCATGTAGACTTTTTACTTCAAATGCGGCCCACTTTGCGAGGAACGAGGTTAGAGAACCGGAGGGGAAACTGATCCGGAAGACGAGTGCAAACATGGACGGGTCCCTAACGTTTCCAGAATTATCGCAACCGACGTCGCGTAATCTCAACCGAGGAGCTTTCTCGGAGAGCATCCGGCTAGTTGTTGACCTGTCTGTCCACCTTTGCTCGCTGTCGAGTCAACGTGTATTTCGTAAAGCGCACAAATTCCTCGCATTTACTTATAAGTAGACCTCGAACTTTATTACCTGCCTTCTCAAGTTATCTGCGCTGGGAACGTTAGGTGTATTCCAGGACTTTAGTTCGTATAGACGGGAGTAAATGACCTATTTCTCTGTTGCGCTGTGGAGAACAACGTTGCTATTTGATTTACTTAAATGACGGCATTTTTGTAATATATCAGTGTCCCAATTCTGATACCAAACATTAATTACTAGCTTAATATCAGGTAGCCCAACCGCTCTATTTGACGTGAACAGATATCCCTCCTGAGGCAGAAGAATCGTAGAACTCAACGGGGCTATTTCAAGTTCAAAACAATCAGCGAGGGACTGGCTAAGCGACCTTCGTTTTACTCCTCTTGCTCTCAGCGGAGACAATGAGCAGGTCGCGCTCATTTTGAAGGGTAAAATGTAGGTAGTAGCTCTGACGAGTTCTCCACTGGCAGATTTAACTTAAAACAGACACATTGAGTTCTGCAACTCTTTTAACCTTGAAAGGATATCTACACAGGCTAAGTACGGCGCAGTCTGGCCACATGTTGGAGTATAAATGACAAACGTTTTCTTTTATAATCTACTTATTTATGTTCCACAGTTTTATTACAATAAAAATAGCATATTACTTGCTCTAGCATGTATATACAAAACTATAAAATATAACATCTGTAATACCACATTCTGACATCTAATTCCATATACCAGGAGTTATGTTATAAATTTTATAATTTATTTACCACATTTCATTTTTTCAAAATAATTATTATAGATATACTTTATATACCTACTAATAACTAGAATAAATGAAACCAAAAAGAACAAAAAAATTACATGGAATAAAAGTAAGCCTATAAATTTCCCCTTACTCACACTTACACTAAACTAATTATTATTAACTGCTGGAATCCAGTAACACAAGTAACTGATCAGCAGCTATTGCCTATCAAACTACTAAAATTTGACAAAATTTAGCAAAACTAGTAACCTACACCACTGATATCCAGCAGAATGTGCACTAGTAGCCAGCACAATTATTCTACACATAATTTCTCAATAGTAACCATCATTATAGTGAATTATTATTAACAACATCGAACCCCAGCTATTTATTCTACTAATATTCCTTAACCCTTCTCTAAAATATATAATTCATGAAACAGTTTATATAAATTAAGTCCTTTAATTTCCAAGATTATAAATCAAGATTTTTAACTACTCTTCCCAACATTTCATTACTTCTATGTTAATCTATAACATCAATTCCTTAATTCTATATATTATACCTTTTTTACCATTATTATTGTATCAGTATCTTCACCAATTATAGTTATGCTTTCCTTTTAACACTATTCACCACTTCACTAATTCTTCCTCTTCAAATTTCTCTATCTGGCCTGCATTATTCCTGATGGCCGTAATCCTCCATTTCCTGCTTCCATTCATCCTTGCTTCCCTCTGCCACTCTACTCTACACCGGCGCCTTCTTCAACGCCTCCCTCTGCTTTCCACTATCTACTATCGTCCTCTAGTCTCCATTTACAATCACTATACATTTCTTAAACTCACCTCTTATTAGTTTCCTCCTCCATTCATTCCATAAGTATCTTCTTAATAAAGTACACCAATAGTCGTTTATGTTTATATATATATTTATTTATTTTCAATTTTACTATCTATCTCCTCTATCTACTATGTACAGTGTACGTATGCACAATCTGCAAAGTGGATAAAAAAGGTACTGCATTCCATCCAAAAATACGAAACCAAGATTTCGCCTGAAATATATTTTAGAAGAAGGTTGTGTGTGTGTGTGTGTGTGTGTGTGTGTGTGTGTGTGTGCCTGTATGTGTGTACGTATGTCTGTCAGGAGCATAACTCAAAACCGAAAAATTCGTTAAAACAAAACTAGGTATGACCTTTACAAGGACCATTTTTTGAAAATTATGGCTAATGAAGTGTATAATTTGAATTTTCAGGAATACCCTCAGAAGACCTGTGCATTCTGGATGTCTTATGTATAACTGGTAAACCGTAAGAGATGACAAACACTTACAACACAAAACATGTACATTACGTTAAAATACACAATTTATGTTATATACATTTTTTCAGAGATATTCTTTATTATTGGTTGAAATTTTAAAATACTTATCGGTACTCTTCTCAAACAGTAAGTCATCCGTGTTTCTTTTGCTTTACTCCTGGTCATGTAAAGAAGCAAATTTCAATAACGATTGCATAATGACAGCTTCTAAAACATTTGACTATCACTTTAGCATATGTATTCCTTTTTCTTACAAGGAAGAGTGTAAGAAGGAAATTTTTGCAAATGTGTATCCCAAAAAGCATAATGTAAACAAAAGAATAATCTTTTGTAAGAATAGTTTGTTTGCAGAATAAATAAAAGAATGGTATTTTGTTTACATAATGCTAATCGAGATAAACATCAACAGAAATGGTCTTATTACTTAGTACCTTATAAATAGAAATGAAATAAGGGAATACACTAGGTTAAAGTCGCAATAAACATTTTTAAAAGCTGCCCTATGCGGTAGTCTCTCCATGTCCAGGAATAAAACAAAAGAAATATGAAACGAATTGTGTATATCTTACGGTTAATCAATTATCCAAAAGTTATTCAGAATGAAGATGACTTTAGAGCTATTCCCAAGAAATTAAGGATTAAAATTTTATTTACCATGTAAACATCTTTAATATACGGCATTTTAATCAAAATCGTTAGAGCCATTTTTTAGAAAATCGAAAATTTAGAAACATGTTCCATATAAAAGGTAATTAGGGTCGGGGATTTTTCTGAAAATCTTCGTGTCGTATCATTGGAAGATTACTATATTAAGCACCAAGTTTGATATTCAAGAGACTTTTCGTTTTTGGTGCTGTCCACAGACAGACACATACACTGACCTATTCTAAACATCTGATGTGCTCCATTCACATGACTTTCTCTAGCTGTAACACAAACAACTTTCCTTACAAAAGATAATTCTTTTATTTACGACATGCTAATCAAGGTAAGCATTAGCAGAAATTGTCTTATTACTTGCTTCCTTGTAGGTAGAAGGGGTATGAGGGAATACACTAGGCTAAACGGATACTACCATTTTTAAAAGCTGGTTCTATGTGAAACAATTGACGTTCTGTTCGTTTTGCATGACCTGCAGTAAATCAAGAGAGATGAAACGAAACATCACTTCCCATTTGAGAAAAGTTAAAGTAGTTTAAAATTGAAACCAATAACAAGAAGGATCTCAGAAACGGTTAAATTGACATAAAAGACATATATCATATAAATCGTGTGTTTAAACGAGATCTATCGCCTACGGTTTAGTCGTTATGCAAAGTTTTGCAAAACTCATCCAGAATAAAGAGATCGCCACAGACCATTTCCAGGAAATTTAAAATATGCATTTTATTTATGATGGAAATATCTTTAGTATGCGGCATTTTAATCAAAATTGTTAGCCATTTTTGAGAAAAAACAAATTTTCACAAATTTTCCCACGTAAAAGGTAGTTTGTTGTGGAGGGATTTTCTTGAAAATCTTCGTGTAACACCCTTAGAAAATACTAAAAATAATTACTAAGTTTCTTATTTAACATATTTTCGTTTCTGAGCTATGCTGTCCACAGATACACACGCCTTTTTCGGACTCAGGGGATGTCAAAACATATATTTCCGATGAAATCTCAACATCAAATTTTTAGTTGGAATACAATAACTTCTCTACCCATTAA
Source organism: Hymenopus coronatus (assembly GCA_030762935.1). NCBI lineage: Eukaryota > Metazoa > Arthropoda > Insecta > Mantodea > Hymenopodidae > Hymenopus > Hymenopus coronatus. The sequence continues at coordinate 39,837,751 of CM060884.1, forward strand.
GCACATTGTACATATGTGGCCGAGTGGTTAGAGCACTTGCCTCTCATCTAGACAGCCCAGGTTCGATCCCAAGGGACTGCATGTGAGATTTGTGGTGGACAAAGCCGTTCTCCATCTTCATTCCATGTATCACCGTGTCATCGCCTGCGGTGCCACAAGTAGTAAAAGCGGGCGTTGTAGCGGGCGCAAAACTTCTGGAATCCTGACCCTGACCGCCAACCCAGCTGTCGATCCTAGTTTGCTTTAAGTTTGCGATATGGTTACTTTGTCAGAGCGAGCAAAACATTGAACTGCTTATCTGGTACGACTCGCTTCCTAGCTCTTATTAAGATTTTCACATGTCCAAATCTGTTGCGCCAGTTGAAGAATAATCCTCTTTATTGTTTCAGAAGTATTTTTTTTCTTCGTTTCATTTTTCTGAACATTTTATCACAGGAGTCTTGCTCCTGCTATTGATATTGAATCATTATGGCCTCCTATAAGAAGTATTCCGTTTAATGCTCTTCAAGTCCCATCAAAACAAACCAAAACAACAAAACGGGCTATTGAAAGTAAAACCGTTATTCTTAATCAGAGGTCCTGAATATGCATCTTCGGTGAAATCTCGGTATAGAATTTCTGACTGGAATAAATGTACATGAGTGTTAAGAAAGTAAAAAGCAGAAAACTGCTTCTTCTTTTGAACAACCCTGTACTTCTGAGGCAATTACAATTAAACTTCAAGCAGTACAACCAAATGCATGTCTTTAAGACGGGGAGATTAAAACTGAATAATATGCAAATAATGAGCAAGCTATACGCTCCACAAATAAGAGAATATTGTGTTTCTGAAAGCACGCGATGATTCAGTCACACATACCTCAATCGTTATGAATATTCCAGAGGTGGAAGAGAGGGAAGTGTAGATGCTGTCGAAAAGTCCAGCGCCCCCTCGTGATCAACACCTCCGGAGTACTCTCGGTGGCAGGATCTGGCCGCTAATGACGTGTTCCAGGCTGCAATGTGCACCTTAATGACGATGAATCGATGATGATGTTGATGATGATGATGGTGATACAGTGATACTGTCTTCAAGGGAGGCCACGAGACACAAAACAAATGAGGAGCTTGGTAATTGGTTTCGTCACATCCTGACATATTCCCTCTCTCCCTTGATGACGCCTCACCCTTGTTCCTGGAAGCAGGAGCGGAAATAACGACGTTAAAAGGGCACTTTAGTGTCGCGGTTAAAACTTGAGCACGAGTACCACGGTCGAAAAATTTCATTCAGGCCCGACAGCCTCATGCGCAGTACATGCTCACATGTTTCCCTTAAAAATGTGAGAAAAAAAAAAAAAACACGTTAGAGATGGATAAAGCGAACTCCAAATGCATAAAAATAACTTCCATGTTTAGAGGTGCTGATGTCGCACACAAATTACAGCGGTTCTAACGAGCAGAAACGGGAAAAATGTGTGGAGTGAACCCAGGTCAACATCATGCATTCTTGTGCCACCTAGAAGTATGCTCCTGGCATTTCAAAAACGCCATTCTTGAATATGTACAAAATGAATTGGCAATAACATTCTCTCAAGGTGCGTTACCTTCCAGTTAAATGTGAATTAATATACTCAAAGACATAGCGTATATATTTAAACTATTAAAACTTTAACGTTTTTTTTTCACATAAGCCGTGTGTAGAACAGGAGATCTGTAGGTAGAGTTACACTGAAAAATTCAATGCCATAGCCGGGATTTGAACCATGGATCTCTCGGTCTCTAGCCAGTTGCTCTACCACTAAGCTACAATGGCAATATGCCGGCACAGCACTGAATTTCTCAGCTGATTCGCATGTTTCCCAGCAAACCACAAGGTGATCTCAAATTATTTTGAGATAACGTAACCTAATGGAGCCGGTCCCCTTGACCGCGCTCGCCAAGGCGTCTCGCTTTGGTGCCTCGTAGCGCAGGGGATCGTGGGTTCGAGTCCCGCCTTGGGCATGGGTGTTATATGTTTGTGAATATGAGTGTGTGTGTAAAAAGAAGAAAAACAGCAATTCAGTATTCATATAGTAAACAAAATAAGACAATTAGGTAAATAAATAAAAAAATGGCGACTTACAATGCTGTAAATACTTTAAATCCCAGGATTCATAATATAGCCAACTAGTATTTCATTTCATTTCATTTTTATTTTGTCTAAAAGCACTATACAGGCATTGACAGCGTCTGTTAAAAGCAGTACAATAACCTTGTCATAATAAATTACAAAACAAGATCACAAAATGTATCATTAAAATATTCATGTATAGAATAAAAAGGATGTTTCTGCATGTTTAAACGTTTAACACTATCAGGCAAGTTATTATACAACTTAATACCTAAGTACTTATAACTATTCTGAGATTTTGTTAGTCGATAGTATGGAATGTTTACATTGGACCTGTATCTAGTACTATAGCTATGAATATCCATCCTCAAAATATGTCTATAACGAGAGGCATGTATAAATACTAAATTATCTAAAATATAAAGATTATAAATAGTTAAAATGCCTAACTCAATAAATAGGGGTCTAATGGGGTTATATAGGAACTTTTCTTAATTATCCTAATAATTTTCTTTAGAAGACAAAAAAATTCATTTACTTTGTTAGCACCACCCCAAAGAATTAGGCCATATCTGATACACACTTCTCAGTATTCAATTGGGATAGAATCTCTCAAATTACGAATTAAAAATATAGTCAAAATATAGTCAATTAGTATTGATTAATTGTTTTTTCACACAAGCCGTGTGTAGGACAGGAGTTGGATAGGTTGCCATGGTAGTTCAGTGGTCGAGTAACCGGCAACTGGCTAGAGACCGAGAGATTCGTGGTTCAAATCCCGGCTTTGGCATTGCATTTTCACTCTGACTCTACCTATTAATACTTTGTTGTTTTAGAATATAGTATTTTGAAATCTAAAGATGACTTAAATGCAGACAAAATCTTATGCAAATTTCTCCACTGCTTACTTAGTGTGCAGAGGAATGATTGAATTGGTGACGGTGTTTTTTTTTTTTTTTGGTAGTGTTTAACCCGCTTTAACTACTTATGGCATCGTAGGCGGGACACTGATGATACATGAATGAGATGGAGCACCGGTGGAATGCGATGGCGGGGGAAACCGGATAACCCGGAGAAAATCCACCCCAGCGCCGCTTTGGACGGTGTTGTTGTCATGATGAATCTAATCTGGTAATCGATGTTGACAATTATCCAGCCTAGGAAACCAAAAAAAGCCGGAGGGTTGCTGTTATTAATGTTGCGACGTCTTTATAGGGCCTGCTGTATCAAAAACATTTCTTTTATAAAAAGCGCGCGTGTGTGTGTGTCTGAACACAATAACTCAAAATCGAAAAGTCGATTAACTACCAAACTTGGTATCTGAGTTTAGCATCTCCCTTTATTCTGGATGAGCTTTACGGAATTTTACATAACTGCTAAACCATAAGAGATGGACAAAAACTTACTGCATGAAAAATGTAGAGCACGTTAAAACACACAATTTATGTTATATACATTTTTTTCGTGGAGTTCATTGTTTTTGAGGCATTCTTCGTTTTTGATTTCTGCTTTGAAGAACTTATACTTTTCTCATACAGGAATTTGTCAACTCCTGTCCATACAAACAAAGGAACATCAGTCACACAGCAACCAGCTTTTGACTATCGCATTAACCTCTGGTGCTCCCTTATTTCGCTTCTACCTACAAGGAAGCAAGTAATAAATAAATAGAAGTATAAGCTTTTTAAGAATAATTTTTTGCAGGGATATAGAGAAGGTCATGTGAATGGTACACATCAGATTTTTTAAATTCTTTTATCAATATTTGCTTTCAACTCCTCCATAACGATTAATGAACTTCCACTCCGGCCTTTATCGTACACACTGGTTCTTCCTAAATTACTCGTAAATTATGTGCCAGTTCCTCACTAAAGATTCGTTCATTGCATTATCACCATACACTTGCGTTATTTGTCTATAAAATTCGATTGGCCGAACATTTCGTGCATTCAAAAAACAAATAATTCTTTGGCGGTAGAAAAGGATAAAATCGGCATTGAAAAACTGGTACCACGTGGCAATAAATGTCATGAGAGAATGGAGACTATGTTGAGAAATGGAGTAAAGTACTGTAATTTTGTAAATAAAAGTTTTGTGTTGATATCTTTCGTTAAAATTTAGTCATGACAAATCGTCTGTTACTTTCTGGATGACCCTCGTAGATAAAGTAAAAATTTGATGTGTTCCATTCACATGACTTTCTCTACATCTCTGCTACAAATTATTCTTAAAAAGCTTATGCTTCTATTTACTTCATGTAAATAGAGAAAAAAAATAGCAGAAATAGTCTTATTACTTACTTCCTTGTAAATAGAAGCTAAATAAGGGAGTACCATAGGTTAAAGTGATAGTCAAAAGCTGGTTGCTATGTGACTGAAGTTCCTTTGTTTGTATGGACAGCAGTTGACAAAATTCCTGTATGAGAAAAGTTCAGTTTTTCAAAGCTGAAACCAAAAACAAGGAATATATATATATATATATATATATATATATATATATATATATATATATATAAAAAAACATCAGATCCACGAAAAAAATATACTATTCAACAAAAATTGTGTTTTAATGTGCTCTACATTTTTTGTGTAGTAAGTTAATAAGGTAGTCTTCAGAGGCTATTCCCAGAAAATTCAAAACATACATTTTTATTTGTGAGGTAAATATCTTTAATATACGATATTTTAATCAAAATCGTTAGAGCCATTTTTTAGAAAATCAACATTTTCGAAAAAAGTTCCATGTGAAAGGTAGTTTTGGGTGGGGGGATTTTTCTCAAAATCTTCGTGTCGCATCCCTGGAAGATACTAAACTTAAATACCAAGTTTGGTATTTTAGCGACTTTTCGTTTTTGAGTTATCGTGTTCACATACACACGGACCCTAAAACATATTTCCGGTGAAAGTTCGGTATCGAATTTTTTGGTGGAGTGCAATACCTTCTCTGTACACTATGTACATAGTATGTGTAGAGAAGGTAAAAATTAAGTGTAGAAAATAAATAAACATCAATTACTCCTCTTTGAGTACCATGCTTTTAAACTGTCAATTAAGTTTGACTCTGATTGGCGAATAATGCGTCAGTAAGACCACACATGGTGAAAGTCACTTGCGTGAGTTCAGTGTAATCATGGTGTTCACACTAAAGCTTGCTTCTTTGCTTCGGAAAACACCCCGCTGCATATATATATTCTAGCTTCCTCTTATGCTGCTTCTCCTTTCGGATGTCAAGTGTTCTAGTGTAGTGTTCACAATGACACGACTCGAAGCGTGTCATGAGAAAGGTGGGTGTTCACAATGGTACATTACTGCGCACTATATTATACTAGGATAATGCTGAAATCTGCAGATTACCTACTTTTACTTTCTCTACACGTACTAAGTACATAGTGTATAGAGAAGGTATTGTAATGCACCAAAAATTCGATACCGAGATTTCACCGGAAATACATGTTTTGGATCCCCCTGAATTCAGAAAAAGCATTTATACAAAAAGCTCCGTGTATGTGAGTATTTAAGTTTGGTATCTTCCCAGGATTCGACACGAATATTTTCAAGAAAATCCCTCCATCACCAGCTACCCTTTATATGGAACCTTTTTAAAAAAAAATGATTTTCTTAAAAATGGCTGTACAATTTTGATTAAAATATCGTATATTAAAGATATTTTACTGACAAGTAAAATGTATATCTTGAATTTTCTGGGAATAGCCTCTGAAGACTACTTTATTCTGGATGAATTTCACGGAATTTTGCATAACTGATAAACCGTAAGAGATGGGCAAAAACTTAACAGACAAAAACTTTAGAGCACATTAAAACATTATGTTATATACATTTTTTCGTGGAGTTGATCGTTTTTGACATATTCCTTGTTTTTGGTTTCAGCTATGAAAGACTTATACTTTTCTCATACAGGAATTTATCAACTCCTGTCCATTCAACAAAGGAACTTCATTCACATCGCAACCAGCTTTTGATTATTAGTTTAACTTATAGTACTCCCTTATATCCCTTCTGCTTACAAGGAAGCAAATAATAAGACTATTTCTGATATAAAATGTAATCAATACAAGCATAAGTTTTTTAACAATAATTTGTTGCAGAGATGTAGAGAAAGTCATGTGAATGGAACACAATAGATTTTTTGTTTTATTTTCCTCAATCCATCTCTCACAATCCAAACCAGTCCACACAATTTTAAAAAGAGATTCTGTATTAATTCATTTTTAAGTTTCAACAATTATTATTCTGAACACATCATAAAGATATCGGAACACTTCTTAAACACCAAATTTGCTATGTGCTATCTGCCAAGGATGCGACACGAAGATTTCGAGGAAAATCCCTCCATTCCAAGCTACCCTTTGCATAAAAAAAAATCGTAAATTTTAGGTTTCTCAAACATTTTTCTAACGATTTTTATTAAAATATCGTATATTAAACACATCTACATCACAAATAAAGCATACACCTTTTCTGGCAATAGCCTCTGATGACCTCTTTATTCTGGACGAATTTTACTGAATGCTACATAACTGGTAAACCGTAAAAGATAGGAAAAAACTTATCACACAAAAAATGTAGATCTCGTTAAAACACACAATTTATTTTATATACCTTGTTTTCGTGGAGTTGATCATTTCCGCGATATTCCTTTTTATTGGTTTCAGTTTTAAAATACTTCAACTTTTCTCGTACGGGAATTTGTAAGCTCCTGGCCATGCAAAGAAACGGATTTCAAATACATGGCAACAGCTTTTAAAATACTTGACTAGCGCTTTAGCCTAGTGTATTCCGTTATTTCCCTTTTACTCACAAGAAAACGACTAATAAAGATAATATCTGCTTATGTTTATCTCAATTACCATAAAGTAGGTAGAATTCGCTTTTTATCAGTAATTTGTTACAAAGATGTAGAGAGAGGCATATGAATGGAACACATCAGATTTTTTACTTTCTCTACAGGTGCTATGTACATAGTTTATAGAGAAGGTATTGTATTTCACCCAAAATTCGATACCGAGATTTCACCGTAAATACATGTTTTGGGTCCCCATGAATCTAATAAAAAAAAAACATTTTCAGAAAAATGTTCGTGTGTGTGCGTGTGCGTGTGTGTGTGTGTGTGTGGGTGTGTGTGTGTGTCTGTGGACAGCACAGCTCAAAAACGATAGGACCGTTGAAGTATTTAAGTTTGGTATCTTCCAAGGATGCGACACCCCACCTCCAAATACCCTTTACATGGAACTTTTTTCGAAAATTTTATTTTCTTAAAAATGACACTATTTTGATTAAAATATCGTATATTAAAGATATTTATCTCACAAATAAAATGTATATTTTGAATTTTCTGGAAATAGCCTCTGATGACTACTTTATTCTGGATCAATTTTACGGAATTTTGCATAACTGCTAAACCGTAAGAGATGGACAAAAACTTACCGCACAAAAAATGTAGAGCACGCTAAAACACACATATTATGTAATATGCATTTTTTTGTTGGAGTTGATCATGTTTTAAATATTCCTTTATTTGGTTTCAGCTTTGAAAAACTTATACATTTCTCATACAGGAATTTGTCAACTCGTGTCCATACAAAGGAACTTCAGTCACATAGCAACCAGTTGACTATCACTGTAACTTATGGTACTCCCTTATTTCGCTTCTATTTATAAGTAAGCAAGTAATAAGACTATTTCTGCTATTTCTTTTTCTCGATTAGCATGAAGTAAATAGAAGCAAAAGTTTTTTTAACATTAATGTGTTGCAGAGACGTAGAGAAAGTCAAGTGAAAGGAAAACATCTGATTTTTTTATTATTCCATTTATACCCTATCGGCGGTATTTCCCAGTCGGCAATGGTGTTTACTCGTGCGGTGTTTATTGTCGTTGGGTCTCCATTTTCTTTAATTTTGTTCATTAGGTCACATCCACACTCCCATCATACTTCCAGACTCTAGAAAACATAAGGATTAATCTGGGCTAGAGAAAAATTCCCAAATCCCAGCCGGAAATTGAACCTGGGACTCCTGGCACAGCAGGCAGTTGGCCTACTAACTAAACTACGGGACCAGCCAGATTGGGTGTTTTTACAAAAAAATATGTATGAATAATTCCATATATTATCTATCCACCTCTATAGTGTCTTTCTCTATTGCATATAGTAAGTAGGATAAAAATCTGATGTGTTCCATTCACATGACTTTCTCTACATCTCTGCAAAAAATTATTGCTAAAAACCTATTCTTCTATTTATTTCATGCTAATCGAGAAAAAATTAGCAGAAATAGTCTTATTACTTGCTTACTTGTAAGTAGAAGCGAAATAAGGGAGTACCATATGTTAAAGTGATAGTCAAAAGCTGATTGCTATGTAATTGAAGTGCCTTTCTTTGTATGGACAGGAGTTGACAAATTCCCGTATGAGGAAAGTATTAGTTTTTTAAAGGTGAAACCAAAAACAAAGAATAGCTCAAAAACTGTCAATTCCACGTAAAAATGTATATGTAATGAATTATGCGTTTTAATGTGCTCTACATTTTTCGTGTTGTAAGTTTTCGTCCATCTCTTACGGTTTAGCAGTTGTGAAAAATTCCCTAAAATTCATCCACAATAAAGTAGTCTTCAGAGACTATTCCCAGAAAATTCAAGATATATATTTTATTTGTCAGGTAAATACCTTTAATACACTATATTTTAATCAAAATCGTTAGAGTCATTTTAGAGAAAAGAACAATTTTCGAAAAAAAGTTCCATGTAAAGGGTAGTTTGGGATGGGGGAAATCTTCGTGTCGCGTCCCTGGAAGATACTAAACTTTAATACCAAGTTTGGTATTTTACCGACTTTTCGTTTTTGAGTTATTGTGTTCACAGACGCACGGACACACACACGGACATTTTTCTGAAAATGCTTTTTTTAGACACATATATTTCCGGTGAAATCTCGGCATCGAATTTTTGGGTGGAGTGCAATACGTTCTCTATACACTATGTACATAGTAGGTGTAGAGAAAGTAAAAATTAAACATTTTCTGTTTGTTCTATGCAAAATAAAAACATTCTGTTTTGTTCCATTAATATGCCTATCCTCTAGCTGTTCCACTTGCGAACTATTCTTACAAAAGATTATTCATTTATATATTCATATATCTACATCATGGTAATCATTATAAACCTTAGCAGAAGTGCCCATATTACTTGCCTCCTTGAAATTACGTAGAAGCCAAATAAGGGAATACACTAACTAAGGGATAGTCAAATCTTTTAAAACCTGGTCGCTCTGTGAAACAATTGAAGTTTGCTTTGCATGACCAGCAGTTAAACAAGAGAGATGAAATGATAGGTGACTTCCCGCTTGATAAAATCTATGTAGTTTAAAACTGAAATCAATAACAAAGAATATCTCAGGAATGGTCAACTCTACACAAAAACGTATATTACCTAAATTATGTGTTTTTAAGGATATCTATATTTTTTGTACAGCAAGTTTTTGTGTACATTTTACGGTTTACCAGTTATGGAAAATTCATCCCGAATAAAGAGAACTTCAGAAGCTACTCCCAGAAAATTCAAGTTATACATTTTATTTGCGATGCAAATATCTGTAATATACGGTATTTTAATCAACATCGTATCAGCTATTTTCGATAAAATCAAAATTTTAAAAACATTTTTCTATATAAAGGGTAGTTTTGGGTGGTGGATTTTATTAAATTTCATCGTGTCGCATACTTGGAAAGTAACTAACACATACACAAAGGTTAGTACTTAACGATCCTTTTACTTCTACTTTCTACTTTCCTAACACGTAAAATAAAATAAAATAAAATCCTGGAATCTTGTTCCCTATACCAGGACGTATATTGCAAACTTTATAATTTATTTCCCACTTTTAAATTATTGATATACATCATTATTTTACAGATAATACTTATATACTAATAACTCAAAATTTAATTTAAAACAAAACAAATTAATATAGACTGAAATAAAATAAATTCCAACCATAAATCAACTTTCACTAACACTATACCATCTATTATTAATTACTGGAAACCAGTAACCAAATAACTGGTAACCAGCTATTTACCCATAAAACTATGCTCTAGATTATTAAGATAAATGAAAACTAATCCTATTCTGCTGGTATCCAGCAGAATATGCACTGGTTACCAACGCAACTAAATAATTATATTATACAATAATTTCTTCACATTATAGTAAACTGTAGTAAATTGTCTTTTACTTCCTTTGGCTAATATCTGTTACTAATTATACCTAATCTTTTACTTTATACTTAATATTTTCCTAACACGTAGTATGAACACAGCATATACTGCATTCCACCAAAAAATTCGATACCGATATTTCACCGGAAATACACGTTTTAAGATCCCCAGTATCAAAAAAAAAATAAGTTTCACAAAAAGGTCCGTGGGTGTGTCTGTGTGCTGTGAACACGATAACTCAAAACCGAAAGGTCGATAAAATACCAAACTTGGTATTTATGTTAAGTATCTTCCAGGGATGCGACAAGAAGATTTTGAGTAAAATTCCCCCACCCCAAACTACACTTTACATGGAAAAAAAATTCGAAAATTTTGATTTTCTCAAAAATGACTCTAACGATTTTGATTAAAATATATTAAAGATATTTATATGGCAAATAAAATTTATATCTTGAATTTTCTGTAAAGACCTCTTTATTCTGAGTGAATTTTGCTGAATTTTGCTTAACTGGCAAACCTTAAAAGATAGACAAAACCTTACTTAAAAAAAAAACTAAAAAAAAGTAGGTCACGTTAAAACATACAATTTATGTCATATACGTTTTCTTTCCTCGATGAATTAACCTTTTCTGAGATATTCCTTGATATTTGTATTAGATTAAAATACTTTTTTTCACACTGAAAGTTGTAAACTCTTGTCCCTGAATAGAAACGAATTTTATCCACATGGCAACCGGCTTTTAAAATATTTGACTATCGTTTTAGCCTAGAGTATTCCCTTATTTTCCTTCTACTTACAAGAAAGCAAGTAATTAAGACAAATTCTGCTAATACTTATCTCAATTAGTATAAAGTAGATAGAAGAATATGCTTTTAAACAATAATTTCTTATAGCGATGTAGAGAAAGTTATGTAAATAGAACACATGCGATTTTTTAGTTATGCTATCCACAGACACATACAAGCTTTTTGATCTCATGGGGCCTCAAAACATGTATTTTCGATTAAGTTCTCGACATCGAATTGTATTAGGTGAAATACAATACGTTCTCTGGTTACTATGTAGATTGTATGCAAATGTAAAGAAATGGCGTGTTATTAATGGACGCTCTTTAACTGCTATGGTTCTCAGGTCCCATTCTAAATTGGGCGTGAAAGACAGCTTAATTTTGCTTAGGGGCCTCTCTATCAGGCTTGAGGTTCTTTTACGTAAATCTACGACACGGGACCACCGGCTTTACTTTCCTTCGGAAGGAAGCCATGCTAAGGATTTTTACACCCGAAAAAAATCCATCGTCCTCCGCCGGGTTAGCGACTATTTGTATGCACATACGCCCTAAAGAAAGTAATAAATGTATCTTATTTATCGCTAAAGCCATATAATTCTCCAAAATATGTAAAATACTAAAACATTTGCGAAAAGAAGCCTTTACAGCATTTCAATTATGTCAAATGCATACAAGGGATTTTGTTTTTATAATTCAACAACTTTCTCGTTTAAAAACTCGTGCCTCTGCTGATGTTTAGTCTCCGTTATATGAGGTTACATTACCGTAACGCGTTTAAAATCAAAAGCCAAGAGAGGTTGCAATGGAACTCGCTCTGCGCAGAAGTAGACGAGGATATATGGTTCAGAGGCCACAAAATTGTTACTGGTAAAATTGGCCTGCCATCGCAAATAACACTCACCGACGAAAAAACACGTTAGCTAGGAAACTGTTCCCCGAACATGACAGGCTAACATGGCCATAGATAATTATTGACATGGAGGATATCCCTATTTGCTACGGCAGCCACTTTGGTCCGCAATTCCTATGCTGCAACCTTTCGTACTTAAAGATGCAGTAATTCTTTGCTACGCAACTGAAGGTGTGGCGCTCATTTGTTATGGTTTTCTTCTCCTGCGATTTCTGAATACATATTTTAGTTGTTCGCAAACTCTTAGTCTGACAGCCCTGAAAACATGAAACAAAATAGCCATTAACCTCTTCATTGCTGGCAAATCTTCTACCACCAAACCATTTCTTCAAGTTTGAAAGCAGAAAATAATCAAAGGGGGCTAAATCTGGCAAACAGGGTGCATGAGGAAGCAATTCGAACTTTAACTCACTGATTTTGGCCATGGCGATAATGGACGTGTGAACTGGTGCATTGTCTTGATAAAAGAAACAACTATTTTTGCTCTTTTTCATCACTCAAACTCTGTAACAAGTTCGCACAATATTCGTCGTTGATTACTTTTCCTTTTTTAAAATAATCAATGAAAATTATACCGAGTGCGTCCCAGAAAACTGACGCCATGACCTTGCCTGCAGATGGAACTGTCTTCACCTTCTTTGGAGCCGATTCTCCCATCCCAATCCACTGGTTTGATTGTTCCTCCGTCTCAGTAAAGTGATGGACCCAGGTTTCATCCATTGTTATGAATCGACGCATAAACTCAGCTTTATTGCAGCGAAATATTGCCAAACTCGATTGAAACATCATCACGACGTTGCTTTTGTTATATTGTGAGCAAACACCTTGCACACAACTTTCTCATATTCAAATTTTCAGCTCGCACTTTCAGCCGAGGGTCATCCAATACCATTTTGTGGACTTTCTTTACAATTTCTGGACTGGTAACCCCATTTGGACGACCACTGTGATGTTCGTCTTGGCAGCTCGTACAGCCGCGCTTAAACTCTGCCACCCAATATTTCACTGTTGCAAACAAAGGAGCAGACTCTCCCAAAATAAAATCTAGCTCAGCTTTAATATTAGTTGGACTAAGACCTTTCAAATGAAAGTATTGTTTCACATAACAATGACCACTTTTAACCATGTTTACAAATTCACTGAGAGCATTCACTAATGAGGCTGCCATACAAATGCTAAACAATATAAAATCGTCAAATTTCAAACTTAAGCTTCCTAAGGTTGGTACTTTTTACCATTTTTGTTGTTTGAAACAACAACCGCTATTTATATATCAGGTCGGGTACTTCTGGAACAGCCCTCGTATCTACTGCACAACAGTTAGGGGTAATAGAGCGCGTAAAGACTCAAGTTCTTTGTATATTTACCTGTAAACGTAAGCAGCACGTTTTCTAAAAATTGCTTTTTGAGCAAAGAAGACAATACAAATCAGGCGCTGTTAATTTGTATGCCCTCAAACGATATACCGTCTGCGCTCCCAGCTAAGACAAGCTCAGTCCGGATCACGAAATTGCCGGATTGAGGTTCGGTGTACACAGACCAATGGAGTAGGCGTCGTCTCTACAGTCCGTTTGGAACGTGTTGCACTATGCTTGGTCTCCTTCGGTTCCTGCTACTTCTTTTTTTACCTCGTTTCCTTCTTTTTTTATATTAATCCATAAGTTTCTGTTGTTTTTCTATTTGTTTGCGTCTTTTTACATACAGATACATAGACATACAATACACATTTACAAACACCGAATATCCCGAAAACAGTTAACTCCACAAAAAAAATTGTATATAACATAAACTATGTGTTTTAATGAGATCTTCATTTTTTTTGTGTAGTAAGTTTTTATATATCTCTTACGATTTGCCAGTTATCTAAAAGTCATCCAGAATAAAGAGTCTTCCGAGACTATTCCCAGAAAATCCAAGATTTATATTTCGTTTGTCATAAAAATATCTTATACATAAGGTTATTTTAATCAAAATCGTTAAAGCAATTTTTGAGAAAATCAACATTTTCGAAAAACGTTCCATGTAAAGGGTTGTTTGAGATGGGGGATTTTCTTGAACATTCTCTTGTCGCATTCTTGGAAGATACCAAACTGAAATACCAAGTTTAGTATTTAACGGTATTTTCGTTTTTGAGTTATGCTGTCCACAGATACACATATGCATACACACTGACTTTTTTTTCTAAAAATGCTTTATTTTGGATTCAGGGGGTCCCAAAACGTGTATTTCCGGTAAAATCTCGGTATCAATTTTGGGTGCATTACAACACCTTCTCTATACAATATGTACACAGTACGTGTAGAGCAAGTAAAATAAAGATAAAGACACATGAAGAAATACTAATGTATTAGAAAACAAATGGTATAACATAGAATGAAGCATTTCTATGATCAACTATCACTAACATTTACAAATTTATAAACCATTATAATACATAGTTATACCAGTTGAATAAAACTCTATTTTAACTACCTTTCATTCTGTAAAATAAATTTACAGATTATAGACAGGATATAGGATGTTCAGGAAGTACGACTTCACAGCAGCTTGAGAAAAAGCTTCTTGGTCTTTGAATGGGTTCTAACCCACTCTTTGAAGTAGAAGAAGATATGAATGCATTTTATAATTTGGACTTGATTCTGTTGACATCTTTACTTTTTCTACAATTACTATATTCATAGTGTATAGAGGTGTTGTATTGCACCCAAAAATTCGATACCGATATTTCACCGGTAATACATGTTTTGGGACCCCCTGAATAAAAAAAAACATTTTTAGAAAAATGTCCGTGTGTGTGTGTGTCTGTGGGCAGCATAGCTCAAAAACGAAAAGTCCATTAATTGGAAAACATAATATTTAAGTTCAGTATCTTGCACGAATGTGACATGAAGATATTCAAGAAAATCCCCACACCCCAACAACCCTTAACATGGAAAACTTTTCGAAAATTTTTATTTTCGCAAAAGTGGCTATAAGACTTTTGATTAAAATGTCTTATATTTAAAATATTTACATGATAAATAAAATATCTTGGATTTTTTGGGGATAGCCACTGAAGGCCTCTTTATTCTGGATGAATTCTTCTGAATAATAGCAAATCGTAAGAGATAGATAAAAACTTACGACAAAAAATGTAGATCTCCTTAAAACACACAGTTTATATAATTTAAATTTTTTTCGTGCAGTTGACCGTTTTCGAGATATTCCTTGTTATTGGTTTCAGTTTTAAAATACGGGAACTTGTCAACTCCTGGCCATGCAAAGAAACGGATTTCAATCCCATGGCAACCACATTTTAAAACATTTGACTGTCGGTTTATCCCCTATTTTCCTTCTATTAATCAGGAACTAAATAATAATGCCTTTTCTGCTAACGTTTATCTTGACAAGCATGAAGTAGATAGAAGAATAAGTGATTACAATAATTTGTAAAGAAAGATGTAAAGAAAGTCATGTGAATGGATATTTTACTTTCTCTACACGTGCTCTGCATAGTGTATAGAGAAGGTATTGCATTGCACCCAAAAATTGGATACAGAGATTTTGCCGGAAATAGACGTTTTAGGGTCCCTTGTATACAAAAAAGGCATGTTTAGAAAAAGGTCCGTGTATGTCCGTGTGTCAGTGTATCCGTGTATCTGTGAACATGATAATTGAAAAATGAAAAGTCTTAAGTACCAAACGTGGAATATAAGTTTAGTATCTTCCAAGGATGACGAAAATCCCCCCACCACTAACTACCCTATATGGAAACATTTTCAAAAATTTTGATTTTCTCAAAATGCCTCTAACGATTTTGATTAAACTGCCACATATTAAAGATATTTATATGACAAATAAAATGTATATCTTATATTTTCTGAGAATATCTTCTAAAAAGCCACTTTTCAGTTTAAAAAAAAACTATCACATACGGGAATTTGTCATCTCCTGGTAATGCAAACAAACAAATTTCATCCACCTGACAACCAGGTTTCAAAATATTTGAATATCGGTTTAGTGTACTGCATTATTTCCTCATTATTTCATCCACATGGCAACCAGCTTTTAAAATATTTGAATATCGTTTTAGTGCATTTCATTTTTTCCCTTCTTTTTACAAGAAAGCATTTTTTTCTACTGTTTATCTCGATTATCATGAAATAGATAGAACAATAAGCTTTTTAACAATAATTTGTTACACAGACGTAGAGAAAGTCGTGTGAATGTAACACGTTAGATTTTTAATTGTTGCACATTGGCATCCCAAGACAGAATTTTGTATTATTGTTTGAACTCATTGGATTTGTGACTGAAGTTGAACACCATAACGAGAATCTGTACATCCAAATTGGTCTCATTAGGGAAAAATTTATTGTTCTCTTACTGTGTAATAGCTCCACTTTAATAAGGAATTTTATTTGGTGACTTTTGTATCTAACTTGTGGTACTTCTTTTCCTGCAAGCATGTTAGCTTATTCTTCTGTTTTTATTTTATTCGTAAGCCTTTCTTTATTGGATTTTTTGAGGTTCATTTGAATTCTTCATTTAGAACTCGTGGATTAAAATGTATGTGTTCACAAAATCAGCAATTTACCACAGTCGCAACATCTAATCCAGTAATATTAGAAACAATGATAATGCCTGATAACAAGAATTATAAATTTGTTACATAAATCCTAACCCATCCAGTATTGTAAAGATGTTGAATTTCTTGTCTCCGAGAGTTAACAGCAATATGAGGTGATGAAGGGGTGAAGCCCTTTGATGCTGTTCAAAGTAAGAATGGTATTGGCAGTGAATAATGTTTACATTGTTCGAATTACGCAATTAACACCAACTTTATTTGTACCGAAATTCCACGCGCCGGTTTTTCAAATGTGCAAACTTTTCTATCACTCGGTGATTCAAGTCTTTTTGCTGTTGACAGTTTTTTTCTCAATAGCAAGCATTGCCAGGGCTGAAAGTCGGTCTTCACCCATCGTATTCCTAGTAAAGGTTTTAATTCTTTTTATTGTGGAACTGATAACAATATTCAGTAGCTCGGTTAGTTGCGGAAAAGTTTCTTCATTGAGGTTGTTTTCTGTTATGAACTGCTTAACTCTCTCTTAAGCTTAACTCTCGCATAAGATGCAAATTACCAAGAAAAATAGCGCATCTTACAAAGACTGCAGTTGCATTTCTGGATAGTTTCAACTAAATCTCAAAGATAGCAGCACCTCCCGCTAATAAACAGAACCCTTGAGTTTTTAATGAGACCGAAAGTGCACGGTCGCACTGTGCTCATTTCTGGCTGTAAAATTCCAAGCTGCGTTTTTGCCCGCGCAAGCGCAGAGCTGCTAAACGTTGGTTATACCCCAGCACACGAGGCCTGTGCTACAAACGTTGTTGCCACATACTCAGGTTCTCGGCTGTGTTCAATCTGAAGAGCAGAGCGCGGTATATTTAAACAAGTGGCACTGGATAGCGCATATTATTAAATGTTTCCTGAAAGAAAAAAAGGAGATCCACTAAGAAATAATGGACGTGCACGTGCTCTTGTGCTCCTACACAGCAGCCGCCGCTGTATATTTCTAAACGGTCGGCCGCAGAGTTTTCTGGACTTCTTTTAAGGTTGCAGCTTCGTCTGCAAATTGTTCTGTTGTAATACCAACATTTGTTGGCAAGTCGTGAAGTAAATTAAATAAGGAAAAGGCGCTAACGCACTCCCTTGTGGTACACCAGATTGTATGGATCGGCATTGAGATGGATAAGCAAGGTATTTTACACAAAAGGATCTTTTTGTGAGAAATGATTTCAGTATTATACATAAGGTGTTGGCCCACAACTTGTTTTATTTAAATAGAAGACCCTAGTGGCAAACTTTCGAAAGCATTTTCTGTGTCCAAAAATAGCCCAATACAAATGGAATTTTCTTGAAAAGTATCTAGTGTCATATCCACTGAAGCTTTCGCAGGTATGGGTGCAAAGCTCTAAAGCCATATTGACTGTCGGGAATGAGTCGATTCGGGATCTTGAGAAGCCGTGGAAAAATTTTTAAGGAACATTTTTCGAAAATTTTAATTTTCTCAAAAATGAACAATAACAATTTTGATTAAAATGTCATATGTTTAAGATATTTTCACGGCAAACGATATGTAGCCTCTGAAGACCTCTTCATTCTGGTTAACATTTGTATAACTGTATATAACAGATGAACCGCAAGCGACAGATAAATACTTAATACACAAAATATTTATTTAATTAAAATACACAATTTTGTATTTTTTTACAGTTCACAGTTTTCTAGATATTCCGAGTAATTAAACTTTTCTGAAGCGGGAAACAGCTTTCTTATATTTACTCCCAACAAGAAAAGAGCACCGAATTTCAATTGTTTCAGTTAGTGACCGGCTTTTAAAATATTTGACTATCGCTTTAGCCTAGTGTGTTCCCTTATTCTTACAAATAAGCAAGTAATAAGACTGATTCTGGTAAAATTTATCTTTATTAGCATGACGTAGATAAAAGAATAGTCTTTTATAAGGAACGTTTGTTTGTGAAACAGCAAGAGAAAGTCATGTGCATGGAACACATAAAATCTTTAAATGCGTTTTTTTGTTTAGTTTTTGTTATTTTACGTTCAAATAAACATTTCTTAGACATGCTAAGGAATTTTATGTCCGAAAAAAATATCTGATGAGTCTCAACAAAAATTGTCGTTTTAAAGACATTACGGAGTAGATATTATTAATTAAGGAGGTCGATGGAGCAAGTTTTACTATGAATGGGTTGTAAACTTTTTCCTTTAGTTTTTCGGCGTTATTGTATATCACATAAAACAGATAGTTTAAGCAAATTTCAAAGCTGAGTTTTTCATTTCCCGAGATTGAACATAGAAGTCGTTTATTTTTGCAAGCACGGCAACGGAAAAGCAAAACGTACTCTATGGAGAAGTTTGATCATCAGTTGAACCATCATTGATTTTGTCATAAAAAAATAATTGTATTAAAAATAATTCTTTATCAGGATTAATTAATATCTTTGTCTTAAAATTATTCCTTAGTGCACATACCATGACCTTTTTATCAACCTCCGATAGGCTATAAATAAAAGACAAGTTTATAGAAAACAATTATTTTATTACTAAAAGTTTTGTACACTTATAGTTAGTTACTTTTCAAGATAATCACCGAAAAGATTGAGACATTTATCGTACCTGTGCACAAGCTTTGTAATACCCGCTTCAAAAAATATTACCGCCAATGATTTCAAATGAGCATTGACGTTAGTACATACGACGTTTGCGGAGAGCCATTTAAAACAAACGAAGAGGAATGCTGACTTCAGGAATTGTGTTGATCCATGACAACGCTTGTCCACACACTGCTGGCACAACCCATCGGCTCCTTGAACAATTTCAATGGGATATTTTTGATTGTCCGCGGTACAGTCCTGACCTGGCACCCAGCAACTTTCACCTTTTCCCTGAACTGAAGACGTGGCTAGGAGGACAGCACTTTCAAACCAAAGATCTTCAAAACAACATCAATGCTCATTTGAAATCATTACCGGCAGCTTGTGCACAGGTACGATAAATATCTCAATCTTTTCGGTGATTATGTTGAAAAGTAGCCATAAGTGTACAAAACTTTCAGTAATGAAATAATTGTTTTCTATGTACTTATCTTTTATTTATAGCATATCGGAGGTTAAAAAGAACCGGCCCTCGTATTTATACTACTATTACCCTCGTAAATTCATAAACTGTCAAGAATCTGTGACTGCGGCATAAACCGCTTTTCAAAAATTGTAATTCAATTGCATCATCCGGTATAGAGTGTAGCAAAAAAAAAAAAAAAAAAAAGATGGTGTTATCCTCACATGATTTTTTTTTCAACCCAAATTGCAAAGTAATATTCTTGAAGAGTTTATTCCTCTATTTACTTTATGCTAATATAAACATTGGTAGAAATTATTTCTCTTGTACTCTCCTGTAATTATGTTCTCTTACACACACACTAGGAATAGGGAAATTCAGTAGACAAAAGCAATAATCAAATCGTTTAAGGGCGGGTCGCTAGTCTCGGAGTAAAAGCTGGTGCTACTCCAGGACGATTAAATCAAGCAACCTTTTGATTTAATCGTCCTGGAGTATTTTATGGGCAATGTTCAGAAATCATATGATGGTTCTGAAATTCCGTTCTTATTGCTGATCAGGATATATAAAACCGGATAACAATTTCCCATTTGAGGGCAGCATAAGCATTTTCAAATCTAAATCAATAATAAGGAAATCTCGGAAATGATTAATTCCACAAGAAAATTGGCATAAACTGTGTGCTTCAACGAGATCTGCAATTTTTGTATTAACATTTCGTGTATCTCTTTCGGTTTATCAGTTATACAAAGGTCATCCAAAGAGGTGTCATTTGTCATAGAGTAATTCCTTTGCCAAGAGCATATCAAAATATATTCATCAAAATCGTAACCGATTTTTGAGAAAATTGAAAATTTTGAAAATGTTTCCATGTAAAATATACTTTGGAGTAGAGGGATTTTCTGAAAATATTCTTGACACATCTTTAGAAGATCCTGAATTTAAATATCAAGTTTCATTTTTAAGTTCTGCTCTTCACACACACATACACACACGCACACAAACACGAAGGGACTCACGCGCACCTTTTATTAAAACACATTTTTATTAAAAGGATCGCATAACGAGTATTTTCTGCATAGAGTTTGGACTGGAATGCAGTACCTTCTCTATCGGCTATGTTTTTGGCAGGGTTTAGCATTTTTACTTTCTCTGCTACGTACATAACAGCGAAAATAAAAATGCTAGTCCACAGATCATAAAATAGTAACATGGAGGTGATAATTTATCACTCTCAACATTTTTAAGCGAAGTATGCAAAACTGACGAAGGAGTTACTGTATAATATGGTCCAGGTTGATTTCTGTGCTGTATTGGAGAGCAAAGCTGATTTTAAATCTTATAAATGAAATTGCAAACACAGAATTTCCATATACATATCTGCTTAAACATGTGTGTTATATGCAAATAATACAGCTAGTTTAATAAATCAATCATGAAACTGAGAAACAACAGATGTCCACTGTAAACAGTTTTCTCTCTCTCTCTCTCTGTTTAATATACACGTACACACTTAAACAATGCAATTGCTTGAAATGCAAATATGACAATGTTAAGTTATGCTGTAAATAGATAATCATGGTGATTTTAATACTGGTACATTAAGATTATTCACGAGTAGGGTACAACAATTTGTACAGTTTAGGATTATAAATTGGGAAATTTAATAATTAAATAGTTCGGCATCTATAGCTGATATAAGTGAGAGCTTCATCATATGCTGCACTTATTACTTGGTGTATTGAACCGATAACCACCACTGTATGCATTCCCTATCTTGGAGAGAAGTGAGCAGATGTTACCGACTGTGATGTAGAGTATTATGAGTACAGCGTGACAAGTTATAAACTTGGATTTTAGTTATTCTGTGATGTGACAATTCCGTCCGACATGTCATCACTCTCATGTTGGCTCTGATATGCAGCAGTGAAGCTGGAACGTGAGACATCGCAGTTCGATAGTAAACAACTGGGCGCCATAACTTTGGAACGCGAGCCTCTTTTCTTCTCACTACATCACGATTCTTCCCGATATTCGAGATGTTTCTTCCAGTTTCGGTCTCTAGTGCCTTCGAAAGGTTACAGAAAGTTTATGACGTCATTTTCTAACTATAAAAGGAGGAAGGAGTGCAGTGCAGTTGTTATTTGTACTGAGTCGTGAGAAGAGAAGAGGCGAAACTAAGAAGTAAACATATTAGTAACGTTTCGTTTCGTAACTGCACTGCGGCTTTGAAAATCCATATTCTTTGCACTTCAGCTTTAATCTCATTTGTACGCAAATTTGCATACAAGGGTACTATCTAAGTATTTAAGAATGCATTTCATGATTTCGTTATTGATTGACTCAAAAATAATTACCTAATTCATACTGAAAAAACAAGGAATATTTGATAACTAACAACTTATAACAATAAAAATGTATTTCTTTATAACTTAAATCAAATGCTTACACTTATCTCCACTGCAATAAGTTATCAGAAATTTTCAGTATCATACATTAAGTACATATGTGAACGCGCAAGGAGATTTTTGAAAATTTACATTTTTTCGCCAACTAAAAATATTTGAGTTAGGGATGTTAGCTTTTGTACAATAATTTCTTTTTTTATCGCATTAAGTGCACCAATTTCAAAGTAAATAGTTTTAAACTAAAAATTAAGATTAGAAAATTCAGTCTCAGTATTCCTTAAGGGGACACAGAAGTTATTTTATTGGAGATTGTAGCCAACATGCTAACTTTTTTATTTTTGGTGCAAAAATGCACCACGTTATAAAGTACATATTTGCAATGTCTGATTCCCTTAGGCGTATGTAACACTTATTTTGGACGCCATTTTAAAGCGTTGATAGTTAAATAACTCATTATGTCAAACTTTAAAGCCATTTTCCTCAGGGTCAACTTCTTTTTAAATTATTGTTATTCATCAAAAAAATTGTTAGTGAGATTTTACCAGAAATACGTGCTTTATGATCCTCTGAATTAAAAGCAACATTTTAGAAAAAAGTCCGTGTATGTATGTGTGTCTTTGGACAGTATAGCCTAAAAATAAGTACTCGGTTAGGTACCAAACTTGGCATTTGTTTCACTATCTTCCAAGGATGCGACACGAAGATTTTCAAGAAAATGCACCCCCCCTCCACTCACAACTGCAGTCATTTATGAGAAAATCAAACTGTTCGAAGATTTTTCCATATAAAGGATAGTTTGGAGTGGGGGATTTTCTTGAAAATCTTCATGGGTATCCTTGGAAGATGAGTAAATACTAAATTTGGTATGTAACACTCTTTTCATTTCTGAGTTATCGTGTTCACAGACTCACGGACCCACAGACACACACGGACCTTTTTCTAAAAAAGCTTTTTTGGATACAGGGCACTCTAAAATGTGTATTTTCAGTGAAATCTTGGTATCGAATATTTGACTGCAGTTACATCTCTATGCACTATGTACATGTACGTATGGGCTAGAAAAAGTAAATATTACGCTTGTAGCTCAATATGTATTATAGAAGATAGATTTTGATATTTAGGTGGTTAAAATTATTTTGGATTTTGTTTAACGCCCGCTTACACTACCATTGCACCGCAGGCTATGATAGAGATGGAGCACCGGTGGAATGCAATGGGGGGAGAAACCGGAGAATACCTGCCCCTTCGTCGCTTTGTCCACCACAAATCTCACATGCGATTGCTTAGGATCGAACCCGGGCCGTCTAGGTGAATGGTCTAGCCTCTCGGCCACGGCGCGACTCAGATAATTAAATGGAATAAATAAATTAATATGTATATCCAAAATGAAAACATTTGTGTGAAAATTAGTATGAATATTTCTTTTGTTGCTAGTAATGCCTGTACAGAAAGACTAAAGGCAAAGATATAAGATGGCTGCATACACATACGGACACACGCGCGCGCACACACACACGCACGCACAACGGTTCTTAAGAAGTAGTTTAGGTGACTTTTACTGGCGATCTATAATTGAAAGTGTTGAAAACATCAACTTGTTCAGATGTGAAAGCCGCAGATTGCCGAAGTTTTGACTTCTTCCTGGGATCATTGGGGTTTTAGCTTCACAGATCCCTCGGCTACGCTTTGGGGCTTAGAGCCCTAAGCGTTTATAATAGACCAGTAAGTAAATACAAAGCTGCTCTAATGACAAAATAACAAAAGTATCTACATATTGAAGTAATGCCAAGTGGTAGAACCATCGTATACTAATAATAAATTAAAGTTCCTGCGTTAATTAGAAAGTTATTTTTAAAGTAAAAACGAGATGATAATTATCGTGCGTTAGGGTTGAAGTTGGCACGCTGGGGGCATCTGATGGACCAGTTACTCTTAATCCGGCCACCGCGTCCGTGACAAACAAAAAGCCGAGGCCTAACACTAGACCAAAATAAAGGGGAAAGTTTAACATGAGGCGAAGGCCGTTTTTTGTCGGCAGGCACACAGCAGTACCTATAACGTTTGCGTGGTGTGCACATTACTACGTAATCCCGGTAGTACTGCGGGGAGGCTGCTCTGGACCAGACCATGTGGCTTCGGCTAGCCATGAGGTCCACATCCGCCCTCCTGCTCTCTCTACTGCTGCTACTCTGCTCCGAGGCCCACCACGTGAGTCAAAATATCATTCACTCTCTTTTGTTTATTGATTTCAATGCCACGCTTGGCTTTAGAGGTGGAAATTAGGCATGTATAGGGGTGTTTGCGCATGTGTGCACGTAATTCAGGTGAGCTTTAAACTTTAGTTACTGCGAATTCAATTGTCTAACTTTTCCTGCGCGAGTGGAAGTGTTTGTGTAATGGACGTTTTAATTGCACCGCAGTGCTCTCTGAGTTTTAATTCGTTACCGCTTCAGTTGCCAAGTGATATGTGAGCAAATACTCAAAATACTATCTCTCGGTAACTAAATACTGTTAAAAAGTTTATTCTTCTATCTACTTCATGCTAATCGCGATACTTTTGGCAGAAAGTCTTATTACTTGTGTTCTGTAAGCAGAATAGAAATAAGGGAATATACCAACCTAAACTGATACTAAAATCTTTTAAAAGCTGGTTGTTGTGTGGATGAAATCCGTATCTCTACATACAAAAACTTAAAATAGGTAACCAAAACAAGGAATATTTGAAAAATAATCAACATCACTAAAAAATATACATGGCATAAATTGTTTACTTTAACGAGTTATACATTTTTTATGTCGCAATTTTTTGTCTATCTCTTACGGTTTACCACTTATGCAAATTTCAGCAAACTTCATCCAGAATAAAGAGCTTTTTAGAGGCTATTCCTAGAAAATTCAAAATATACATTTTACTTTTCATATAAATATCTTTGATAAGTGTATTTAATCAAAATCGTTAGAACCATTTTAGACAAAATAAAAAAAAGAAACATTTCATGTTAAGGGTAGTTTGGGGAGAGTGGGATTTTCCTCAAAGGCTTCGTGTTGCATCCTTGGAACATTTTAAACTCTAATATCAAGTTTGGTATTTTAACGACTTTTCGTTTTTACTTTCTCTACACGTTTTATGTACATAGTGTATAGAGAATGTATTGTATTGCACCCAAAAATTCGATAGCGATATTTCACAGGAATATACGTTTTGAGACCCCCTGAATCCAAATAAAGCATTTTTAAAAACATGTTCATGTGTGTGTGTGTCTGGGCAGCATAGCTCAAAAACGAAACTTGGTGTTTAAGTTTAGTATCTTCCAAGGATGCGACACGAAGATTTTCAAGAAAATCCCTCACCCCCAACTACTATTTACATGTAACATTTTTCGATAAGTTTGAGTTTCTCAAAAATGGCTCTAACGATATTGATTAAAATATCGTATATAAAAGATATTTACATGACAAATAAAATGTATATCTTGAATTTTCTTGGAACAGCCTCTGAAGACATCTTTACTCTGGATGAATTTTACAGAATTTTGCATAACTGCTAAACCGTAAGAGATAGACAAAAATTAACCGAATAGAAAATGTAGATCTCGTTAAAATACACAAGTTATGTCAAATACATTTTTTCGTAGAGTTGTTCAGTTTTTAGATATTCCTTATTATTGGTTTCTGCTTTAAAATACTTATACTTTTCTCATCAGGAATTTATCAGCTTCTGTCCATACAAACTAAGGAACTTCAGGTACATAGCAACCAGCTTTTGACTATGGCTTTAGCCTATGGTACTCCCTTATTTCTCTTCTATTTAAATGGAAACAGGTAATAAGACGATTTCTACTATTTTTCTCGATTAGCAAAAAGTTAATAGAAAAATAAGTTTATTAAAAATAATTTGTAGGGAAAGTCATGTGAATGGATCACATCAGATTTTCTATGTCGTAAGCTTTTGTCTATCTCTTACGGTTTACCACTTATGTACATTTCGACAAACTTAATCTAGAATGAAGAGTTCTTCAGAGGCTATTATTAGAAAGTTCTAAATATGTATTTTATTTTTCATATAAATATTTTTGACATACTGTATTTAATGAAAATCGTTAGACACATTTTAGAAATATTTTTTGCATGTTTAGGGTAGTTTAGGGAGGAGGGATTTTCCTCAAAGTCTTCGTATCGTATCCTTAGAAGATTCTAAACTCTAATACCAAGTTTGGTGTTTTACCAACTTGTCGTTTTTGAGTTAGCGTTTTCGAAGGCTCACGGACACACGCACGGACCTATTTCTAAGAGTGATTTTTTGGATACAGGGGATCTTAAAACCTGTATTTCCGTTGAAATTGCTGTATCGAATTTTTGGGTGGAGTGCAATATCTTCTCTACACACTATGTCCATAGTACGTGTAGAGAAAGTAGAAAACCTTTGAATGTTTTCCGCAACTGTCACTCGCTGGGAAGAACCCGGATGTACGTTAGCTTAAAGCTCAACAACGTAGAATAAATGTTTACTGCAAATATGCACATATTTTGAGAGACCGAAAGTTTCGCAAAATGCTGTTTAAATGTGTTAAATCATATTTAAATCTTGTGATTGGAAAACAGCAAGTTTATGCTGTCCTGTTCTGCCTTACGACTATTATTCATTCGTTTATTAATAACTTCACAATTAATGTCGTTGTAAAAAATTCTGGCGTGTTAATTTCATATGATTTTTTCTAGCTACATGTAACAAATTATTCTTCTATGGATTTAATGCTCATCAAATTACACAGTAGCAAAAATGACCTTATTAGTTCTTTGTAAGTAGAAGTGAAATAAGGGAATACACTAGGTTAAAGCGAAAATCAAATATTTTAAAAGCAGGTTGCTATATGATTGAAATTCCATTCTATTTGCCTGACCAGGAGTTGACAAATTAACGTATGAGGTGTTTTTTTCTCAAACGAGAAGTGCTCATCAGTTCTATATTTCTTTTGTTTTATGCCTATTCGTGGAAAGAGAACCGAATTTCAATCAATCGCGTAGACTATTGTTTTAATTGAGTGTATTCCCTTATTTTGCTTCTTTTTACAAGGAAGTGAATAATATGATAATTTCTGTTTATATGTATCTGGATTAGACTGATGTAGATAAAAGAAAAAAATTTATAAGTATAGTTTGTCGAACAGGTAGATAAAGTCATATGAATGGAACACATCTGATTTTAAGTGCCGTTTCTTACCTTCTTGATAATTACATACCACTTTATTATTAGAATGAAAGGTGAGTGTCACCGTAAAAAAAATCTGATGTGTACCATTCACATGACTTTCTCTACATTTCTGCAACAAATTACACTTAAAAAGCTTATACATCTATGTACTTCATGTTAATCAGACTAAAATAGCAGAAATAGTCTTACTTGGTTCCTTGTTGCTATGTTTGCTTTGTTCCTCGCTGGTTTCTATGTCATTGAAGTTCCTTTGTTTGTATGGAAGCAGTTGACAAATTCCTATATGAGAAAAGTATAAGTCTTCATAGCAGAAACCAAAAACAAGGAGTGATTCAAAACGATGACTCCACGAAAAAAATGTATATAAAATAAGTTATGTGTTTTAACGTGCTCTACATTTTTTGTATAGTAAGTTTTTGTCCATCTCTTATGGTTTAGCAGTTATTCAAAATTCCGTAAAATTTATCCAGAATAAAGCAGTCTTCAGAGGCTATTCTCAGAAATTTCAAGATATACATTTTATTTGTCAGGTAAATATCTTTAATATACGAAATTTTAATCAAAATCGTTAGAGCCATTTTTAAGAAAATCAACATTTTCGAAAAAAGTTCCATGTAAAGGGTAGTTTGGGGTGGGGGATTTTTTTTCAAAATCTTCGTGTCGCATCCCTGGAAGATACTAAACTTAAATACCAAGTTTGGTATTTTACCGACTTTTCGATTTTGAGTTCACAGACACACGGATACACGGACACACACACACTAACACACGGACCTTTTTGTGAAATTGCTTTTTTTTTTTTTGGATACAGGGGACCCCAAGACATTTATTTGCGTTGAAATCTCGGTATCGAATTTTTGGGTGGAGTGCAATACCTTCTCTATACACTATGTACATAGTGCGTATAGAGGAAGTAAAAAAAAAAAAAAAAAAAAAAAAAAAGGTTACTCTAAGTAGGGTTTTAACTATTGCTTGTGTTTTCTTGGGTTTCTATCGGACCACGCCTCCTTAAAAAATAACACTGAGCTGCCGGAGCTCATGCATGGTTTCATTGCTGTTCTAAATTCCTCTATCTTTCAGCTTCACTGCATCGTTGTGCAATGTAGCTAGTAACATGCCAAAATTCACTGTTCCTTTACACAGTCAACTTTAAATATACATTAATTATTTGTATCCCATGTATTTTCTTCTGACATTAAAATACTTTTGTGCAAAATATGTTAGAAGTCAGTGAACTACGGAAAGAATTATTTAATTTTTACTTTCTTTAGCACGTGTACAATGTACATGGTAAATAGAGAACACATTATATTCCACCTAAAATTCGATACCGATATTTCACGGAAATATATATTTTGAGAACCCCTGAATAAAAAAAGCAATTTTAGAAGCGCGCGCGTGTGTGTATCTCTTTGGGCAGCATAGCTCAAACGAAAAGTTCATTAAATTCCAAATTTGGTATTTAAGTTCAACGTCTTCCAAGGTTGCGACACGAAGATTTTTAAGAAAGTTTCCCCACCCTTTGCATGGACTGTTTTTAGAAAATATTGACATTCTTAAAAAAGGCTCTAACGAACTTAATTAAAATGCCATATGTTCAAGATATTTTCATGACAAACAAAATGTATATCTTGAATTTTCTGGGAATGGTATATGAATACCTCTTCAGTCTGGATGACTTTTGTATAACTTTAGTTT
Organism: Hymenopus coronatus; assembly: GCA_030762935.1. Classification (NCBI taxonomy): domain Eukaryota; kingdom Metazoa; phylum Arthropoda; class Insecta; order Mantodea; family Hymenopodidae; genus Hymenopus; species Hymenopus coronatus. Next base: position 39,866,703 of record CM060884.1, read on the forward strand.
AAATAGTAAACGTAAGAGATAGACAAAAACGCACTACACAGTAAATGTAGATCTCATTAAAACACAACATTTATGTCATATGCACTTATTTAGTAGAATTAACCGTTTTCTAGGTATTTCGGTTTATTTGTTTCAATTTTAAATTGCGTTAAATCTTCTCAAACAGAAAGTCACCTTTCGTTTCATCTCTCTTGGTTTACTGCTGGCCATGCAGAGCAAATCTAACTTCTATTGTTTCATATACCGACCAGATTTTAAAAGATTTGACACCTATTTTTTTTTGTAGTGTTTAACGTCCGCTTTAACTACTTGTGGCACCGCAGGCGGTGACACTGATGATACATGAATGAAGATGGAGCACCGGTGGAATGCGATGGGGGGGCAACCCGGAGAAAAACCCATCCCAGCGCCGCTTTGTCCACCACAAATCTCACATGCGGTCGCTTGGGATCGAACCCGTGGCGTATATTACCCTATTTCCCTTCTATTTATAAAGAAACAAGTAAAATACCAATTCTCTAAGAATATTTTATATGCGGAACAGCTAGAGAAAGTCATGTGAATAGAACACATCAGGTTTTTCAAATCAGTACTACCAAACATAAAAATACACTTTCTAATGCTACTGGGAAGATTTCTTTTCTTCCAACGGCAATTTTGTAACATCGAGTCCAAAATCGCAATTTCTAGTAAATAAATAGGCATGACGTTAGGCTTTTCTATATTGTCTTTTATTGCTCTTTTAGCTATTTATAATTAATTTTTCCGAATATTTTAATTATTTATAATATATAAGCTTATACTCTCGCCATAATTTTGAAAAAAACATTGTTTAATTTTAGCCAATGATGTTTTAATATATTCGCTGATATGTTCGACTTTTAATTAATTTGTATAGTCCTTTAAGTTGTAATGGTTACCATGGTGACTTCATATACCCAGCGGAGGATAATGGATTTTTTCGGGTGTAAAAATCCTTAGCATGGTTCTTTCGGAAGGGAAGTAAAGCCGTGGGTCCCGTGTCGTAGATTTACGGCACGTAAAAGAACCTCAAGCCTGATTGAGAGGCCTCTGAGCAAAATTAAGTGGTCTTTCACGCCCAATTTAGAATGGGACGCTGAGAACCACAGCAGTTAAAGAGCGTCCATAAATAACACGCCATTTACATTTCTGGGTCTGAGGAAACAATTGAAAGTGTCATAGCTTGTTGACTTTCTACTTTGTATACTGTACATTACAGCAAGCAGAAGTATTGCAGTCCGCTCAAAAAGTCGATACCGATATTTCATCATAAATTTACGTTTTGAGGCTCCTGAAAAAAGAAATCATATTTAGGAATGATCCGTGTATGTGTGCGTATATTTCTGTGAATAGCGTAACTCAAAGATCAAGACCCAATTAAACAACAAAAGAGATATTCCAGATTCTTCCTAGATTTCAACGCGTCCCATAATTACCAGATTTAACAAAGAAAGCACAAACAATTTTGGGAAAATCATATTTATTTCTCTACATAGTCTCCTTTCAGCTCGATACACTTTTCCCAGCGATGCTGAATGGCTTCGATACCCTGTTTATAGGATAACTATCGAAATTTATAAATGTGTAAATCTTATCTCGATAAAGGAAAAGTAGAAAAAAATCTGTGTTACATTCAACTTTCTCTTGCTACTCTACAAACTTCCTTCCTACAGAAGACAATTCTTCTTTAACACAATGCTAATCGAGATAAACATTAGCAAAATGTTATTTCTTAGTTCCTTATAAGTAGACTGGAACTAAGGGAATGCACTACGCTAAAGTGATAGTCAAATGTTTTGTAAGCTGTCGTCATGCGGTTGTCATTGCAAATCGCTTCTTTGCTTGGCCAGAAGTAGAACAAAAGAAAAACGGACACTTCCGTCTGAGAAAAGTATAAGTACTTCACAATTGAAACCAATAACAAGGAATACCTCCAAACCGGTAAGCTTCACCAAAAAAATGTGTAATACATAACTTGTGTATTTTAAGAAGATCTACATTTTTTGTATAGTAAGTTTTTGTCTATCTCTTACGGTTTACTAGTTATGCCAAATAAAGCAAACTTCATCCAGAATAAACAGGTCTTTAGAGGCTATTCCAAAAAAAATCAAGATATACATATTATTAATCAGGTAAATATCTTTAATATACGATGTTTTAATCAAAATCGTTAGAGCTATTTTTGAGAAAATTAAAATTTTCAAACATTTTTCCAAGTAAAGGGTAGTTGGGGGGGGGGGTTCTTGAAAATCTTTGTGTCACATCCTTGAAAGATACCAAACTTAAATACTAAGTTCGAGACAGATAGACAGACATACACACATACACACACCGACATTTTTCTAAAAATGCTTTTTTTTGGGTACAGGGGGACCCAAAACATGTATTTTCCGTGAAATCTCGGAATCGAATTTTTGGGTGCATTACAATACCTTCTCTATATGTACATAGTACGTGTAGAGAAAGTAAAAATTATTGCTGAAGAATGAGCGGGAGAAGCGTGCAAATGTAGTACATTTAAAAGCACTTTTGTTAACAAGTTATGTTAGTATCAACTAAAGACTATATTTGTCACCATGTTTTTGTGTTTACGCATATAAACGGCATTGATTACCTGTTTTTAAAGGTGCGCGTATTGTACGTGTTAACAAGCATTTTGCTATCGCACGCAAATTTCACGAGGAACATGAAAATACAAAACTTTTGGCAATTGAGGCTGGTTCTCTCTCTGTCTCTCTCGCTCTCTTCCTCCTTTCATCCTCCCATTGTTTTGCTTACATCTACGATTCTCGAAGTTTTCGTTGTTGAGTACGTGCTATTAGCAATGTTGTAAAGTAAACATTTATTAATACCTTTATGATAATTGGAGAGCAAAGATATATTCATAACTTTATGAAAATTAGTTTTTGTTGTTTTTATTTTATTTAATATTTAAATTATGGCGTAATACTAATGATTAGGAAAATTACTGGAACTATTACTATACTTATTTGATTTGGGGTGTAAGAAAAATCGCCTGACTCCTTTCTCTGTAACTATAACAATTTATTACTTTCTCTACACGTACTATGTACAGAGTGCATAGAGAAGGCATTGTAATGTACCCAAAATTTTGATTTTTATTTTTTTTTATTTATAGACACTCTTTAACTGCTGTGGTTCTCAGCGTCCCATTCTATACTGAGCGTAAAAGACCGTTTAATTTTGCTCAGAGGCCTCTCTATCAGGCCTGAGATTCTTTTACGTGCCGTAAATCTACGACACGGGGCCCACGGCTTTACTTCCCTTCCAAAGGAAGTCATTCTAAGGATTTTTACGCCCGAAAAAATCCATCGTCTTCCACCTGGTTTGAACCCACGACCTTGAGCATATGAAGTCAGCATGGTAAACACTACACCATGGAGGGTGACCCAAAAATTTGATACCGAGATTTCAATGGAAATACAAAAAAAAAAAAAAAAAAGTTTTGGAAAAGACCAGTGTGTGTCTGTCTGTGTGTGTTTCTATCTGTCTGTCTGTGGACAACATAGCTCAAAAAACGAAAAGACCGTTATATACCAAACTTGGTATTTAATTTTGGTAGATTTCTGGGATGTGACACGAAGATTGTCAAGAAAATTCCCCTATCTCAAACTACCCTTTACATGGAACATTTTTCGAAAATTTTAATTTTCTCAAAAATGGCTCTGACAATTTTGATTAAAATGCCGTATATTAAAGATATTTACCTGACAAATAAAATGTATATCTTGGATTTTCTGGGAATATTCTCTGAAGACTACTTTATTCTGGATGCAATTTACGGAATTTTGCATAATTGCTAAACCGTAAGAGATAGACAAAAACTTACCACACAAAAAAGTAAAGCACGTTAAAACACTCAATTTATGTAATATACATTTTTTTCGCGGAGTTGATCGTTTTTGAGACATCCCTTATTATTGGTTTCAGCTTTGAAAAACTTATACTTTTCAAATATAGAAATTTGTCAACTCCTATCCATACAAAGGAACTTCAGTCACATAGTAACCAGCTTTTGACTATCACTTTAACCTATGGTACTCCCTTATTTCGTTTCTACTTACAAGGAAGCAAGTAATAATAGTATTTATGCTATTTTTTCTGGATTAGCATGAAGTAAAAGGAAACACAAACTTTTTAACACATACACATGATACACATTTCCCAGCCATATTCAATAGCTTCGATACCCTGTTTATAGTGAAAAATATTGAGGTCTCCAAAATAGCCATTAATTGCAGTCTCCATTTCTTCATTCTTGGAAAATCAGTCACCACTAAACCGTTTCTTCAAGTATGTGGAGTGGGCTAAATCTGGCGAATAGGGTGCATGAGGAAGCAATTCGATTTAACTCATTGATTTTGGCTATGGCGATAATGGACGTATGAAGTGGTGCATTGTCTTGATAAAACAAAACTTTCTTTTTCTATAATGCGGCCGTTTTTGCTTCGATTTCTTCACTCATTTTCTGTAACAAGTTTGCATAATATTCGCAATGACCTTGCCTGCAGATGGAACTGTCTTCGCCTTCTTTGGAGCCGATTCTCCCCTTCCAATCCACTGTTTTGATTGTTCCTTCGTCTGAGGTGTGAAGTGATGAACCCAGGTTCCATCCATTTTGAATCTACGCAAAAACTTAGATTTATTGCAGCAAAGCATTGCCAAACACTCGACTGAAGCATCCTCGCGACGCAGTTTTAGTTCTATTGTGAGCAAACGCGGCACAACTTTGCACACAACTTTCTCATATCCATATTTTCAGTCAGTATGCGATGTACAGAACTTTTTGAAATGCCTGCAATGTCTGCTAGCTCGCGTACTTTCAGACGACGGTCATCCAATACCATTTTGTAGATTTTCTTTACAATTTCTGGACAGGTAACCTCATTTGGTCCACTACTGCGATGTTCGTCTTGGCAGCTCTTACAGCCGCACTTAAACTCTACCACCCACTATTTCACTGTTATATTCCCCCAAAGTAGAATCTAGCTCAGCTTTAATGTTTGTTGGTCTAAGACGCTTCAAATGAAGGTATTGTATCACATAACGATGACCAGTTTTATCCATGTTTACAAATTCGCTGAGAGTATTCGCTAATGATGATGCCAAACAAATACTAAACAATGTAAAATCGTCAAACTTCAAACTTAAGGTTGGCACTTTTTACCATTGTTTTACTTTCTCTATACGCACTATGTACTTAGTGTATAGAGGAGGTATTGCACTCCACCCACAAATTCGATACCGAGATTTCACCGGAAATATACGTTTTAGGGTCCCCAATATCCAAAAAAAGCATTTTCACAAAAAAGTCTGTGTGTGTGTGTCTCCGTGCGTGTGTCCGTGTGTCCATGTGTCCGTGTGTCCGTGTGTCAGTGTGTCCGTGTGTCCGTGTGTCTGTGAACACGATAATTCAAAAATGAAAAGTCGGTAAAGTCTCAAACTTGGTATTTAAGTTTAGTATCTTCCAGGGGCGAGACGAAGATTTTGAGAAAAATCCCCCCCCAACTACCCTTTACATGGAACTTTTTTCGAAAATTTTGATTTTCTCAAAAATAGCTGTAACGATTTTGATTAAAATTTCGTATATTAAACATTTTTACCTGATATATAAAATTTATATCTTGAATTTTCTAGAAATAGCCTCTGAAGAGTAGTTTATACTGGATGAATTTTACGGAATTTTGAATAACTGCTAAACCGTAAGAGATGGACAAAAACTTACTATACAAAAAATGTAGAGCACCCTAAAGCACACAATTTATGTTATATAACTTTTTTCGTGGAGTTCGTCGTTTTTGAGACATTCCTTATTTTTGGTTTCTGCTATGAAAAATTTATATTTTTCTCATACAGGAACTTGTCAACTCCGATCCATATAAACAAAGGAACTTCATTGGCATAGAAACCAGCTTTTTACTATCATTTTAACCTATGGTAGTCCCTTATTTCGCTTCTACTTACAAGGAAGCAAGTAATAAGACTATTTCTGCCAATTTTTTTCTGATTAGCATAAAGTAAATAGAAGTATAAGCTTTTTAAGAATAATTTGCTGCAGGGATATAGAGAAAGTCATGTGAATGATTGACATCAGATTTTTTAAACAACAACCGCTATCTATACGTCAGGTACTTTTGAGATAGCCATAGTAACACAGTTCGTCTCATTCAACCAGAATATTTTAGGAAGTGATTGAATATTTTGGATTTAAAAAAAAATCTGATGTGCTCCATTCACATGACTTGCTCTACCTCTCTGTAACAAAGTATTGTTAGTCAGCTTATTCTTCTATCTACTTCATGCTAATCGATATAAACATTAGCAGAAACGGTTTTATTACTTAGTTCGTTATAGTAGAAGGGAAATAAGAGTATACACTAGGCTAAACCAACAGTCAAAAGTTAAGATTTAACATGTGGTTGCTATGATATAGAAAAACGCTAAGTATTTTAAAACTAAAATCAATAACAAGGAATATCTTAAAAACGGTCAACTCCTGGAAAAAATGCATATAACATAAATTGTGTAGTTTAACGAGCTCTACTTTTTCTATGGAGTAAGGTTTTGTCTGTCTCTTACGGTTTACCAGATATGCAAAATTTCACAAAATTCATTCAGAATAAACATGTCTTCAGAGGCTATTCCCAGAAAATTGATATACATTATTTGTCATGTAAATATGTTTAATATACGATATTTTAATCAAAATCGTTAGAGCTATTTTTGAGAAAATCAAAATATTCGAAAAACGTTCCCAGTAAAGGGTAGTTGGGGTAAGGGAACACACACACATAAACATACGCACACTCGGACCGTTTTCTAGAAATTTATTTTTGATTCAGGAGGTCCCAAAACGTGTATTTTCGGTGAGATCTGGGCATCGAAATTTTGGGTGCAATACAATGTTTTCTCTATTCACGTACCTACATAATACTCGTAGAGAAAGTAAAAAAATCAGGCAAAATTGCTAGGAGATTTTTTACGAGGCAGATTACAAATCTTTGAAACATGTGCGACTCGTATTCGGGAGTTCGAAGGTTTGATTCCTGTGGCCGGCCTTCCTGACCCAGGTGTTTTTCAAGGGTTTCCCGGGTCGCTAGGTGAATTCTGGGGAGATTCATTATATTCCCTAAAATTCCTGTCAATTGTTTCCAATTCCCACCATTTCCTTGTCATCTGTTTCAGGGTTGAAGGACCAAGCGATGTTGTTCGGCGGTTCGTTGGGTGGTGGTTTGAGTACTATATAAATTTATTCCTAATAGTGTTGGGACCCGCCTTTTATAATTCACCTCAGCAAGTAAAGAAATGTTCGAAGCCATATTTATAGCGCCTTGGCAGTGAGCAGTAGTAGTAGGAAATGTGAATAAGAGAACAGAAATTGATAACAAAGGAAACAAAGAGGAGGGGAAACAGATGAGAAACCGCAGAAGAGGAAACCGAAAAGGATGAAGAGGAATGCTGGTTTAATACTAGCTATGCTGTACACAATGGTTAAACCAACCACCGGAACTTTCATCGCCATACCAACCAGAAGCTAGGCAGTAAATTTCCCAATGCATGGAACCGATGTCCTCCCCCCCTCCTTTCCCCACTTCGTGTGATAACGTGTCTTAATAGTAAATTCTAATTTCACTTTACGCAGTCTTTTCCGGTTAAGGTAGCCGAAACGTGGTCATTTCCGGCGAACACACTTCTGCTTCTCTCGCAGTAGAGGACTTTCATCGAGCGAACAGCGCCATATTCCTAAAATGTTTACACAAAATAACGATAAGCAGAATTTAAGTTTGACTGTCTATTCCATTATTCCCTGTTAATTTTCAACGTTATTATCTGCATTTGCAGAGAAGAGAAATAACAACGGCAATTAGGCTTGAATAAACGATGCAATTCTCTCGCGTTGTTAATGAGTCTTCATTAAAACTCTGGAAACAGTAATGACGTATGGACTCTTTGTTATTATCAAGATAAATACAGTCATTTTATTTCCACTTTTTATCCTCATTGTTTTGTGTATTTATGATTCCGCAGAAGCAAATCACTTCTCCATTTTTATCGGTATTTTACTAGACAAAATGGACTAAACTACAGTTTACTTTCTCTCACGTATGTACAATGTCCAGTCCGGTGCACGGAAACGTGCCGATGGATAAAGGTATCTAGAGTCCTACCCAAGGCTGTTTTAGGGGTTTTCCCTCTTCAGCAACCTTAATTTTTTCGTTAGCTAATTTGACACCGTTGCTATTCAGAAACGACATAAGAAAACTTGCACTTTAAATCAAAGTGATAGTTATTAGACAACGGGCGGGGTAAAGTAAACAAAATTCACTCGTTGCTCCGGTAAAGCAAATAAATAAACTATAAATTTTCTATATTTGGAAAATCATGATATATCTAGGTCTTTGAAATGTTGATTTTAACATAGTATATTTGCTCCACAGGGAAGAAGACTTGCAACTTTTTGAAACAAAGTTAATATAAGTAAAATCCACTTCTTCATTAATGAATGCCCTGAACATTTCCTCGTATCTGTCAATCCTTAAACTGCTGAAACTCTTTTTCGTATAATTTCCGTGAAGTCGACGGTAATAAAGCCTCAACTGCTTCTTTTACTTAATTTAATATAACATTTGGAACCGATATCTCAACATCCATCGTAAACTTAAGCAATTTGAGACTAGCAGCAATAAAAACAAAATTAGTATTCATACATAGCTTACCATATTTTATAACTATAACAACGCCGCAAATTAATGCCTTATTCAATATTTAATTTACTACTATCTGTTGTAAAATCATTAAGTGAATGTTTGTCATATATTAATTTATCGTATCTGTAGAGTAAAATAATGAATTATACAAGTGGGCAAACCTCTATTATCCTCTCGCAGAACTTAAAACGCTTCCCTGCGGGTCGAATTTTAAATTGTTCTACTCATAGATAAACTCTGTGTATCCACTAATAAATATTTCAAGGAAATTACTGTCGATTTGAGGAACAACTATTTAAGTTAGTAGATGAATTCCTCTGCCACGCCCTCAGTTCAAACTTCTGGCAGCTACAGTAAGGCATGACTGATAACATGCGCTTGCCCTTTGTTTCGCGATGGCAGGGGCGAATCAGAGGTCCAGAAAGTTGTAGATGCGTTGAAGCATATAATTCAGAGAAGGTCTTGGGCCGCACCGTGGCCGAGTGGTTAGACTATTGACCTCGATTGGATCCCAAGCGACCGCATGTGAGACTTGTGAACAAAGCGTCGCAGGGGCTTGTTTTCTCCGGGTTCTCAGGTTTTCCCCGCCATCGAACCCCACCGCTGCTCCATCTTCTTGCATGTACCACCAGCCTGCGTTACCATGATTGTAAAAGGGAGCGTTAAACACTATAAACAAACAAAAACGAATGCGGCGTATCTTAATTTGATTATATTATCAACGGTTGTTGAGGAAAGGAGCAAAATTCAGATTGCCAATCCTTTTCGAATAATGAAAGGTGCTAGCTTTGCGTATTTTGGGGGGGGGGGAAGAAATGACGGATACATGAACATTTATATTTTTACTTTCTCTACACGTACTATGTTCATAGTGTATAGAGAAGGTACCAAAAATTCAATACTAAAATTTCACCGGAAATGCAAGTTTTGGGTCCCCCTGAATCCAAAAAAGCATTTTTAGAAAAAGGTCCGTTTGTGTGCGTGCTTGTGTGTCTATATGTGTGTGTGAGTGTGTATGTCTGCGGACAGCATAGTTCAAAAACGAAAAGATCGTCGATTACCAAACTTGGTATTTAAGTTTGATATCTTCCAAGGATATGACACGAAGATTTTCAAGAAAATTCCACCTCCTAACTACCCTTTACAAGGCATTTTATTTTCGAAAACTTTGATTTTATCAAAAATGGCTCTAACGATTTTGATTAAAATATGGTATATTAAAGATATTTACCTGAGAAATAAAATGTATATCTTGAATTTTCTGGGATTAGTCTCTGAAGACTGCTTTATTCTGAATAGATTTTACGGAATGTTCTATAAGAAATGGACAAAAACTTACCTCACAAAAACTGTAGAGCACGTTAAAACACACAATTTATGTTATATACATTTTTTTTCGTGGAGTTTATCGTTTTTTGGGGTACTCCTTGTATTTGGTTTCAGCTTTGAAAAACCTATGCTTTTCCCATACAGGAATTTGTCAACTCCTATCCATACAAATACAGGAACTTCATTCACATAGCAACCAGCTTTTGACTATCACTTTAACCTAAGAACTCCCTTATTTCGCTTCTACTTACAAGGGAGCAAGTACTATGATAATTTCTGCTATTTTTTTTCTCGATTAGCATAAAGTAAATAGAAGCATAAGCTTTTTTAAAAAAAAAAAAAATGTTTCAGAGATTTAGAGAAAGTCATGTGAATGGAACACATCAGATTTTTATTATATATGTATTAAACTAATCTTCGCGTTAACATGTTTAAAATCATGTCATTTTGCTGTAAATTGAAGCCCAATGTACACAAAAAATATCGAAAATACTAAGACATTCCTAAGACCTTTTTACTTTCTCTATACTCACTATGTATAGTGTATAGAGAATATATTGCACTCCACCCAAAAATTCGATACCGAGCTTTCACCGGAAATATGTTTGACAGTCCCCTGTATCCAAAAAAAAAACGTTTTCAGAAAAAGGTCCGTGTAAGTGTCCGTGTGTCTGTGAACACGATAACTCAAAAACGAAAAGTCGGTAAAATACAAAACTTGGTATTTAAGTTTATTATCTTCCAGGGATGCGACACGAATATTTTGAGAAAAATCCCCCACCCCCAACTACCCTTTACATGGAATTTTTTTTCGAAAATTTTGATTTTTTCAAAAATGGCTCTATCGATTTTGATTAAAATTTCTAATATTAAAGATATTTACCTGTCAAATAAAATGAATATCTTGAATTTTCTGGGAATAGCCTCTGAAGACTACTTTATTCTGGGTGAATTTTACGGAATTTTTCATAACTGCTAAACCGTAAGAGATGGACAAAACTTACCACACAACAAATGTAGAGCACTTTAAAACACACAATTTATGTCATATACATTTTTTCCTGGAGTTGATTGTTTTTGAGATATTCCTTGTTTTTGATTTCAGCTATGAAAAAGTTAATTTTTCTCATACAGGAATCTATCAACTCCTGTCCATACAAACAAAGGAACTTCAGTCACATAGCAACTACTTTTGACTATCACTTTAACCTATGATAATCCCTCATTTCGGTTCTACTTTCAAGGAAGCAAGTAATAAGACTATATCTGATATTTTTTTTTTTTTTTTCGATCATGAGCATGAAGGAAATGGAAGCAATGGCTTTTTAATACTATTTTTTTTGCTGAGATATAGAGAAAGTCATGTGAATGGAACACGTCAGATTTTTTTAAAAAGTATTTTTTTTGGACTCAGGAACCCTCAAAACATGCATATCCTGTGAAATCTCGGTATTGTACTTTTGGGTGCAATACGATACCTTCTCTATACACTGTGTACATAAGCACATGTAGAGAAGGTAAAAAATGGAGAAGATGGACACAGAAATCAGCGATGGAGAAGTTCGAGGAGCCGACATGGAGAACCGGAAAACGAACAACTAGCCAGAGTGAAGATGGACGCGGAAGAGCTTGGTGGAATGGTGTAAAATTGTGACGAACTCCTGGAAGACATAGAGGAACGACCAGGATGGAAGAGCCGCCGGCATTGTTCAAAGAACTGAATGCCGTTGTGCACGTGTTCACTAACGTACGTGTAGCAATGGATGCCACCAATCAGCTATGTCTTACGAAACTAGCCGCTTACGGCTGCAGTTGAAGTCATCATCTATTAAAATAAATGGTTGGTAACGAGTTAAAATCGTATTGGCTTGTTGGGGGTTCAATTCCCCTCAATGCTCACCCTTACCATTATTTTTCGTGGCAGATAGGCGAAGGCTGGGAACATTTTTCATCTACCACGACTCCCTTGCTCCATGGAAAGAGTATCCCAGTGGACCTTAAATAGCTTTTTGGTTAACGGATCGTTCATCGCCCTTTTAGACAACTCAAGCAGTAGGACAGGCCTTTGAGCCTAGAACTGTTAGGGGCTTCCGCTCATCGCTGTGGCCTAATGTCTACTGTGGTTCCAGTACTTCATCCCTAGAATAGGGATCGGAGGGGACTCGGCATCCAACCTGACGGAATTGAGGGATGCTCCCTCGAGGGAGTGATAAGAAGAGAGGATACACAAGGTGGCCGGAACCAGGCGCCACGACACAGCAATGACATGGTCCCTACAGATTCCAGATTGAAGCACTCCGACAGTCAAGGTAGACCGGTGCCCCCGCCTCAATATGGTCCAACGCCGCCTCCAAAAGCGGTCCAGCTACTAGCCAAAGTCGGGGACACAGAGATAGTCACTTTTACGCTGCCACACTACACCGAGCCCATCGCTGAGACTTCCAAACCTAAAGGGTCCCAACGGCAGAAGGATGAATGAAAAACAATGAAAACGACACGGAGGCAATTCAGAAGATGAAAGAAACCTACCCACCATTTGCTTAACGACCCGAAGAAACCCCTCCCCGTGAAAAAAAAAAAAAAAAAAAAAAAAAAAAAAAAAAAAAAAAAAAAAAAAAAAAAAAGGCCACGGGAAGCAAACCCGCGATTTCCCAAATGCGAGCCAAAGACGAAACCATCTGAACCACCCTGCTCGGTCTTTATCCCTACCTCCTTGGGAATTAGCTACAATAGATTTATGCAGATCACAGCGTATGCGGTATTTCGCTCATTTTTTTAGGGTATACCAGGTGGCCCAACTGCCCCATATTACCCCATTTTACCCACGCGACCCGTTTACAATCTCCACTGATAAGACGTATAAAGCTTCACCGTCAGGTTTTAACATGAAATAGCCCCGTGTTGTTCCACAGCTCTTTTAACGCACCAAGGCTGTAGGGGCGCCTGGTATACCCTAAAAAATGAATCATATTAAATAAGAAACTAGTTTATATATCATAACAACCCATTTCAAGACAGCAACAAATGGAAAGTGATAGTATACGTCGCTAGTATGAGAGATGAGTTATTTTGGTACAGGGTTGTGAGGTTGTAGCAGGTCGGTATTTTTCATCTGCAGTATCTCCTTGTTGCAATTCTGCAAGCGAATAAAACCTGCTAATTGACATGGGGGAGACAAATCTCTTTCAGATGTGTGTGGCATAATGGTGCGTCATCGCATATCACACAATGCCCTTATTGTTCCACATGGCTACCTTCCCAGAATTTAAAACTGGGTTTCGGTATGAAGGATTTGATATATTCCGTGTTGGTGGAGAGAAAACGTGTGCATTTTTACTTTCTCTACACGTACTATGTACCCAAAAATTCGATACCGAGATTTCACCGAAAATATATGTTTTAGGGTCCCCTGTATCCAAAAAAAGCATTTTCAGAAAAAGGTCCGTGTGTGTCCGTGTGTCCATGTGTCAGCGTATCCGTGTGTCTGTGAACACAATAACTCAAAAATAGTTATTGGTATTTAAGTTTAGTGTCTTCCAGAGATGCGACACGAAGATTTTGAGAAAAATCCCCCCACACCAAACTAACCTTCACATGGAACTTTTTTCGAAAATTTTGATTATCTTAAAAATGGCTCTAACGATTTTGATTAAAATATCGAATATTAAGGTTTTTACCTGACAAATAAAATGCATATCTTTAGTTTTCTGGGAATAGTCTTTGAAGACTGTTTTATTCTGTGAATTTTACGGAATCTTGCATAACTGCTAAACTATAAGAGATGGACAAAACCTTACTGCACGAAAAATGTAGAGCACGTTAAAACACACAATTTATGTTATATACATTTTTTTTCGTGGAGTTAATCGTGTTTGAGACATTCCTTGTTTTTGGTTTCTGCTTTGAAAAACTTATACTTTTCTAATACAGGAATTTGTCAACTGCTGGCCATACAAATAATGGAACTTCAGTGACATAGCAACCAGCTTTTGACTATCACTTTAACCTATGGTACTACCTTATTTCGCTTCTACTTACAGAGTAGCAAGTAATAAGGCTGTTTCTGCTATTTTTTTTCTGATTTAGCATGACGTAAATAGAAGTATAAGCTTTTTAAGAATAATTTGTAGCAGAGGTGTAGAGAAATCCATGTGAATGGAACACATCAGATTTTTCTGTTTTACGTCGTGCCTCTTGCTTTGCCTACATTTCCCTCGGAGCATTTTACTATATTTTAAAGTTCACTGACAATAAATAACTGGTTTTCATGCCCTCATCCGCCAAGTTTACAATGTACATAGTGGATTTGAGAAGATGTTGTATTCCACCCAAAAATTTAACGCTAAAATTTCGACAAAAATGCATGTTTTGAAACCCTTTGAATTTAATAACAATAAAAGCATTTTTAGACAAATGTGCATGTATGTGTGTGTGTGTATGTGTGTTTGTGGGCAGCATAGCTGAAAAAAGAAAAGTTGGTTAAATATCAAACCTGGTATATAAGTTCAATATCTTCCAAGGATGCGACACGAAGATTTTTAAGAAAATATCCCCCCAACTACCCTTTACATGGAACTTTTTTCCAAAATTTTGATTTTCTCAAAAATGGCTCTTAAGATTTTTATTAAAATGCATTCATTATGTTTGAGATATTTTCATAACAAACGAAATGTATATTGTTTTCTAGAATTTTGCATAACGGTTAAAACCGTAAAAAATAAACCAAAACTTACTACACAAAAAACGTATATCTCGTTAAAACACATGTCATGTAATGACGTATGTTTATTTTTTTAGAGTTGACCATTTTCTAAATATTCATTGTTTTTGGTTTCAATTTTAAACTAATACTAAGTTTCTCAAGCCGAATTATGCAAAACGAACCGACCCTCAATTGTGTCACTGTAGCTTTTAAAGGATATGGTTATCTCTTTAGCCTAATGTATTCCCTTATTTCGCTTCTACAGGGAAGCAAGTAATAAGACCAATTCTGCTAATGTTTATCAAGGTTAGCATGAAATAGATGAAATAATATTTAGTCATAATATTTGTTTGTGAAACAACTAAAGGAAGATATGTGAATGGAAAACCTGTTCTTTTTTAATTTTTTAATTTTTTGGATATTATGAGTATTTCCGAAGGCAAACAAACCACACCCCCAATTAATACGGATTAGCGGGGTTTTGCTGTAAATTATGTTATGTGTTAACTGCGAAGACGAAGAGAAAAAAACCATTAACACACTGGAGTGGATACACATTAAGATCACCTTTATCGAGATATCTCTATCGATACCCCTAACAGTTTCCTCCGTGGTGTAATGGTTACCATGCTAACTTCATATACTCAAGATTGGGGGTTCAAACCCGGCAGAGGACGATAGATTTTTTCTTAAAAATCCTAAGTATGGCTTCCTTCGGAAGGGAAGCAAAGCCATTGGTCCCGTGTCGTAGATTTACGGCACGTAAAAGAACCTCAAGCCTAATAAAAGAGGTTTCTGAGCAAAATTAAGCCCAGTATAGAACGGGACGCTGAGAACCACAGCAGTTGAAGAGCGTCCATAAATAAAACACCATTTCATTTCCGTGGTCTGGGTCCCAAGGTCACGGGTTTAAACTCGAAGGAGGGTGATGGATTTTTTCTGGCTGAAAATGCATGGCTTCCTTCGCAAAGGAAGCAAAGCTGTTGGTTCCGTGTCGTAGATTTACGGCACGGAAAAGAACCTCAAGCCTAATAACCTCAACCTCTGAGTAAAACTAACCAGTCTTGTTGCCCAATATAGAATGGAACATTGAGAACCGCAGCAGTTAAAAAGCGTCCATTAACAATACTTATTTAATCTGCAAATGTAGAGCTAGAAGCATGTTGGACGCTACTGGCAGGCACGGAAGACGCGGACGGGCTAGGTGAATTTCTACTAAAGCAAGACAGCTAAGATCTGAGAAGGCTGAAAATAGAAAAGAGGAGGAGGGGCAATAAGAATAGCTAAACAAAAGTGATTATATTGTTTTACATATATATATATATAAATATATATATATATTTTATATCATACTTATGTCATTGTATTGTGGTGATATATATTGTATATATGTGTATTATGTGTATATATTTTTCTTAAGTGTATTTGTCAATTACAATAGGGTACATAAATGCATCTGAATAAGGTGTACTCTATATTGTAATTTTAAATTGCTATATTTATTATCTTTGCTTTTTACTTTCGTGTTTACTCTTTTAATTCTTTGTTTTTTTTTTTGTTTTTTTTAATATTGCTCACTATTTTGTGTATTGCAAAAGCACGTACGGTCTGTGGACACGTGCAATTAATGAAGCTCAATGTGCCCTACTGTTATTTCAATAAGTACACTTATTCATTCACTTAATTTCATTTCATTTCGACCTACTACAAAGCTCGGTCATCCTCAGTGGCGTGGCGGTTACGATGCTAGTCTCCAAAACTCAAGTTTGCAGGTTCAAACCTGGCGAAGGTGATGGGTTTTTTTGGACGTAAAAATCCTTAGCATGTTTTCCTTTGGACCGGAAGTAAATCTGGTGGTCCCGTTTAATGTTTATTTGCACGTGAATAACTCCATATCTTGAAAAAATAAGGTTCCTGGGCAATTTTCCGCCATTTCGCGTCCGCAAGCTGTGATTTCGTCCTACAGTGCCACTGTGGGCGACGAGCCGATCTCTCGTTATCGTGGCATATAGTGGCGAACTCTGGAATTAGGAATTCAAATCCGGTCATGGAAACACCGTAAATTGTCCTTTCAACTTAGGAGATACAGGAAATACTACTACTATACTATTATAAACTCACAGATGTAAAGTTTCAGTTAGATATCTACTTTACGAAAAGACTTAGATTCATTAATATGGGTTAATTAGGGATATTTATTATTTGTATATGCAGGAATGAGGTTAGTTTGCACAGATACTGGTATCGAGCGTTTCGGAGATAAAACAAAGCATCACATGAGATTACTCTGAGGAAACAAAGCAGTTTACATTGCAAAAAGCTGCGTGAACGAAGCCTTTCTCTTCCTCTGTGTATCTTTGTAAATGGGATTGTTATAGGGAAATTCGTCATCACACGGTAGGTCCGACCACAAGGCTTTGTGTACTTTGGTAACACTGGCAACGCAATACAATTAAAACTAACGTGCCGTATTTAAATCGCTTTTGTGCGTCGCGGGGAGATTACGTACGTATATGGAATATTCTCTTCCATACCCTCGCCGAATTTTGCTTTAATAGATCTAGATGGCGAGTGAAAAGCACTGTTGCCAACTCTGAAGCACAACTTCTCCTCTATACCACATACAAACCGGGTCAAATCCCTTAAATATTTTAAATAACTCTTCAAAGTAAATGTTAAGTTTTAAATGTGTATGTGTTTTGGGGGAGGGGTCTGGAACCATTATAATAATTTTGAACTTTTTGTTAGCATTAGTTTCAATAAAATTTATTTAATTTAATGTATCTGTGAAATTTTACCAAAATGTGTTTAAAATAAAAAAAAAATATTTTGTTTAATAGCAAAATGATAAGAATTCTAAGCTTTAAAATTTAAATTACTTCGGATTTGAAGGGTTCTACTGTAAACAATGCTTTGTGTTAGTGCAAAAATTGTTATAACTAACACACTGAAGTGGATAATTAAATACCAATTATCAACATATTACAATATAGGGAAGGGGTCTGGAACCATTATTGTAATGTTGAACATTTTTGTTTGTGTTAGTTTCAATCACATTTCTTTTAAGTTGATGCATCTTTGAAATTTGATCAAAAATTGTGTAAAATCAAAAAAAAATTATTTTGTTTCATAAGAAAAGCATCTGAATTCTAAACTTTAAAAAGGGATATAGATTTTCTCACTTGGCGAAGTTTAATAACTGAACAACTAAGCATGGATAGACATGCTTATTAAGTTTAAATCTTATTTTTTCATACTCAAAATGTAATTTTGTTCACATGTAATTTTCCACTAATTTTTAAAATATTTTAATACCGCGATATTACTTTTTAGAAAGTATGCTCTAAATTTAATAAATAAATTATTCAACTTTGAAAAATAAACAGTTTTGGAGAGTACGAAAATAATAATGTTCCTTCACTAATTAGAGCTAATACAAAATAAATGATATGACAGATGTATTTTTAAACTAATTTACATTTTAAAAATGCATCACGTGGATCATTTTTATTAAAATAATGAATTTATAAACTAAAAATTATTATTTAAACAACCTTGACAGAAATATACTGTTATTGTGTACAATAACTGGTATAAATTTCAATATGATCTGTAACATATTATGTATTTTCAAAATGTCGCAGATGAATCGCGTCACCGTAAGAAAACATTAAAATCCGCCTCAATGCTGAGTTTATTACAGAGCATTTGTAGTTGAATATTTGCATCAGTGGTATTGTAATGCTTATGAGCTTCTTATATTGTGTTTGTCATACACTTTATATTGGACTGTTCTAGCTTCGTTGCGCGCAAATTGAGCAGCGAGTAACTCGCAACTCAGGGAGTCCACCTGCAATATGAAATACGGCGCAGCACTGTGGGCAAGATATCATAAATATTGGAAATAAAGTGGCAGGATCCAAGTATTGTGGTATGACCTTCGCCTGGCGATGTATTGGCTATTACACTCCCTTCCCCTCCAGTTCTGCTTCGGCTTTTGTGGATGAGTGAGTACACGCGTGTACTCTAACTCAGAGGAGTCGCGTTGGAACAACCTACATTAGAGAAACGAAGATTTCGCTACAGAATTTTGAATTCAATTAGGTGGCAAGAGACCAGGGTGATCGGTGTAAATCAAAGCAACACATTCCCCTTGACTTGATGACTTTAGTCGCTAAGTCACGATATGGTGTAGTTAAAAATAACCTATGCAGTGTGCAAAATAGTTTATACTCTCCTTCACAGGTCACTAAATTCCCACTATAATGTCTTTCTGCTAACTAGCTCATCGTCAAATCGTCAGAGGTAAGCTATGAGTCAAAGAGTTTATTTCTCTGGAATCCCCAATAAATGATAACCGGAGTAATCCTTGATTCAAGAACAGTATACGTTGTGAAATCGGGCTCAATGTAGAGAGGCCTGCTAATGAAACAAGTTGATGTGTTACTTTCATATGACTTTCTACATCGCTGTAACAAATTATTGTTAAAAAAGCATATTCTTCTATCTACTTTACGATAATCGAAATAAACATCAGCAGAACTTGTCTTAATATTTGCTTCCTTGTAAGTAGAAGGAAAACAAGGGAATAAACTAGGATAAAACGATAGACAAATCTTTTCAAAGTCGGTTGCCATGAGGCTGAAATTCGTTTCTATGCAGAGCCAAGAGCTTTCAACTTATCGCGTCAGAAAATTTCAAGTATTTTAGACCTGAAACAAATAACAAGAAATATCTCAGAAATGGTCAATTCCACGAGAAAAAAAGTATAAGCTCTAAACTGTGTGTATTTTACCGACTTTTAGTTTTTGAGTTATCGTATTCACAGACACACGGACACACACACGGACGTTTATCTAAAAATACCTTTTTTTGGATGCAGGGGACCCTAAAACATATATTTCCGGTGAAATTTCGGTATTGAATTTTTGGGTGGAATGCAATACCCTCTCTAGCTACGTACCATGCATGAAGTAGAGAAAGCAATTATTTCACTTTTAACTTGCATTAAAACATTTATTTTAACAATTGATATGCACTGTACGTATTTAAGAATCCCATACAAATTCCTTAGATATCAAGCTTCCCTCTTCGGCTGATAGTCCCGGGCTTTACACAGATATGGAGCCACTAGGCCAGTTAGATGGTAGCATCGTATAGTTTAACTCTAGACTAGCTTGTGTCCATAGTTACAAACCAATAGCTTCTTTGGTTTTCGAATGACAGCTTTTTAAACAAGACAACTTCAGAGTTTTCACGAAAATTGAGGATTTGGAAAAACGAGCAATGATTAAATACTTCTCTTTGAAAGTCTTAACGCCCAAAGAAATCAAGGAGAAAATGGACAGTAAATATATTGAAAGACTGTGTCCCTTCATGTTCAATGATTAAAAGGTGGGTTGCAGAGTTTAAAATGGGACGTGCTAGCGCTAGTGATGAGCGTCGCTCTGGACGCTCTGTAGAACTGACAACTCCACAGATCATTGAGAAAATTCATTGTTTAATAGTGGAAGACCGCAGATTAAAGTTATTTGAGATAGCAGAGGCTGTAGACATATCAAAGGAACGTACAGGTGATATTTTAAGTAATGTTTTTGGGTTTTCACAAGGGCTGTGCAAGATGGGTGCCGTGTTTGTTGACACCTGATCAAAAGTTGCAAAGAAAAACAGTTTCTGTTAAGAATGTGGAGCTCTATCGTAAAAAGTCCAGTGCATTTTTGAGACGGTTTATTACCATGGATGAAACTTGAATGCATCACTACACTCCAAAAAGCAAATCACAGTCAAAGCAGTGGATTGCGCCAGTGAACCAACTCCAAAAAAGGCAAAGTCAATTTTGTCAGTTAACAAGGTTATGGCCAGTGTTTTCTGGGATGCACAGGAAATTATTTTTATTGATTACTTGGAAAGTGGTAAAAGTATCACTGGTGACTACTGCGCAAGCTTACTGCAACGTTTGAGTGATGAGGTGAAAAGAAAAAGACCTCATTTGGCAAAACAATAAAACATCTTATTTCAGTCACAACAATGCTCCGGCCCATCGTCCAGTCATTGCAATGGCAAAATGTGGGAATTAAAGCTGCAATTCCTTGAACATCCACTCTATTCGCCAGATCTAGCCCTAGTGACTGTCACCAAACCTCAAAAGAAGTTTTCACAGCAACGAGGAGGTCCTTGATGCGATAAACAGCTATTTTTATTTTTTTTTTATTTTAATGTTGATCTCTATTTTTTTTACACATTTATACATCGCAAACTATTAAACTATTAATAATACTATAAACATTGTACTGTACAACTAATAATATATAAAGAATATAATTATACACTGCCTCACACACTGTAACAGTCTTAGCAATACCAGAACGCTTTTAATTGTCGATAAAACAATTCAATTTCAATATCACTTCACTACCTTGCCCTTTCACATGTAATGAGACCCGTGAAGCAGCTTGGCGTTTCTTACGCCCCACTCACTGAAATATCGAACACAGGATGCTCAAACAGCAGCACTCACTGTAAGTCACAACAATCTAAATCACTCTGAGAACACGCTGAGTAGGCATTACTTTATTTGGCATGAACAACGACTTACTAGCTCATTGATTGTTTCGATAAGTTCGCAGGAGGCGAGGGCAGAAACTTCCAGAATTATCTCGTTGCATCTCGAAGGCCGCGCTACTCATCTCTCCTTCCTCACAATTAGTTGCGTCACAATAATTCATCATCTCTCATCTGTCTTTTGAATTGCCAGTTCGATCTTTTTTTTTTTTAATTGTCATTAAAAGTTTGTATTGTCACCGTTAATGTGAGATCCATCAATAAAAGCAGAAGAAAATAAAACCAAAACAAAGAACAACAACAAAGCAATACATTTAATACATATGTGTAAATTACCTTTCTATTTCTGTACTTATACTTTCTTTTTAAGCAGTGGAAACCCTAATTTAATTTCCTTTGCACTGCAAGGAAGCACCTTTTGTTGCGCTGAGTCTCCAAGTTGTCCAGTCTGTATGGGGTCATCTGCTTCTCTTGTGTGCTGATGCGCGTTTTCCTTGTCAAGTGTTACTATTTTGAGGACCTTGATACATTTTGATGTTCTCAAAAATGGCTCTAAGCATTTTGATTAAAATCTGTAATAACCTCTATATTCTGGATGTTTTTATTGGATTTTGCATAACTGGTAATGCGTAAGAGATAGACAAAAACTTAGTGCACAAAAAATGTAGATCACAATAAAACACACAATGTATGTATGTCACATACATTGGAGTTGAGCGTTTATTTAGATATTCCTTGTTATTGATTTCAGCTTTAAAAACTTACTTTTTTCATACAGGAATTTGTCAACTCCTCTCCATACAAACAAAGGAACTTCAGTCACATAGCAACAGCTTTTGACTATCACTTTAACCTATGGTACTCACTTATTTCGCTTCTACTTACAAGAAAGCAAGTAATAAGACTATTTCTGCTGCTTTTTTTTAGATTAACATGAAGTAAATAGAAGCATAATGTTTTTAACAAGAATTTGTTGCAGAGATGTAGAGAAAGTCATGTGAATGGAACACATCAACTTTTTTAATCTATTTTACGTCGATTTAACCTCTTGGTCATATCGCGACGGTCAGTACGATTTAAGGCTCACGGTATAATCTTTCACTACTATCCTGTACCATATGACTTTCGTTTTCTGCCAATTACATCCTTAGAAAGATGGCGCTTACAACCAGATATCATGCCTTCTAATTTGTTTCCTTCATCATCTGTAGTCAGATGATAGAGGCCACATTCCAATAACCATACTACTTTGTTCTACGATTAGCAGATAGCGTTAGGGTCTAGATCTCTGGATAGATGGCAGCGAATTTGCTATTACCATCTATTTTCAGTATTACTATTTTTTAGACCTTAAGGTAGAACTATGGGGCGTTGTATTAAATATCTAATTCGGAAATCACGAACGACCTCAGCGAGATTGGTCAGCACTCTGGATTTGAACTCAAGACCTCCCGATTGCGGGCCATCTCACTCGATTTGGTTCTTCATGTAAGATGTTATTGTTTATAAACTATTATAAAACTATTACCAAGAGCACCCCCTGATGCTCTACGCCTGCAAAGTGTGGGGTATGGCAGCAGACCCCTATATTCTCTGGTTACAGCGGATACAGAATAGAGGACTCCGGTCCATATATTCTGTATGTCGACGTTACCCTTTGAGGCTACTACATGAAGCTTCGGCCCTCCCATATGTGGAAGATGTCATTAGGCGCCGGGCTCAAAAATTCTACGCCAGATTGGGCGAACATGAGAACGCACTTGTCAGAACGCTGGGGGAGTACTTACCCACTGAACGCCAGAAGAGGCAGTTTCGGGTTCCCCGCATGGCTTGCAGGCACCCCCGGTAACAATGGCTTCAAACCAGCCAACAGCGAAATAGCTGATCTATAATGCAACCGTTCGAGGAGCCTATCTAGCGCTATCTCCTTAACATCAACACTCGAAACCTCAAAAATATAACCTCAACCTTCACCTCATTCCTGTGGTTAAACCCTTACCAGGGTAGGTACACAGCACATCAGGTAGGCTCACCACGAGCACATGCAAGCACCAAGAGCAGAGCAATAGGAAGCTAATCTCCAAAAATGAATATTGCTCTCACGCTTTGTCATTATTGATAGCTTGATATTATTTCCATAATTGCTTTCAAACTTTAGTGAGTTAGGTTCAAATTTATCAATATTAAATTATATGCTTACAGCTACCGCAATCTGTACATTATGGATTCAAACATGGTAAACAGTGAACAATTAATTTTAATATTTAATACAGTTTGGCTACGGAATAATTGGGCAGTAATCACCGCAACCTGTGTTCGAAATCAGTTTGGCAGGTGTACGTGAACGGAAATGTCATGGTTCAAATCCCGCCAGGACCTTCCCTGACTGAGGTTTCTTCCAGTCCGCCGTCTTAACTGGTAAATGCGGGGAGCTATAGAAGAACTTTTGGTCCTACCACTCGAATTCATCTCCTGTGATGCCATGCGTACTTGTGTAGTAATGATGGGGGAGGTTGTCCAAAATTGAAAGAGGATCTTTTTACTTTCTCTACACGTTCTATGTGCATAGTGTATAGAGGTGTTGTAACGCACCCAAACATTCCATACCGAGATTTCACCGGAAGTATGTTTTGAGGCCCCCCTGAATCCAAAAAAAGCAATTTTAGAAAAATGTCCGTGTATGTGTCTGTCTGTGTATGTGTTTCTGTGCCTGTCTGTGTGTGTCTGAGGGCAGCATAGCCCAAAAACGAAAATACCGTTAAAAACCAAACTTGGTATTTAAGTCAGGTTTCTTCCAAGGATGCGATACGAAGATTTTCAAGAAAATTCCCCCACCCCTAACTACACTTTACATGGACATTTTTTTCGAAAATTTTGATTTTCTCAAAAAATGGCTCTAACGATTTTGATTAAAATATCGTACCTATATTAAAACTATTTACACGGCAAATAAAATGTATATCTTACATTTTCTGGGAATAGCCTCTGAAGAATTTCTGTATAACAGCTAAGCCGTAAGACATGGACAAAATTAATCACAGAAAAAATGTAGAGCACGTTAAAACACACAATTTATGTTATATACAGTTTTTCGTGGAGTTTATGGTTTTTGAGATATTCCTTGTTTTTGATTTCAGCTGTAAAAATGTATACATTTCTCATACAGGAATGTGTCAACTCCTGTCCGTACAAACAAAGGAACTTCAGTCACATAGCAACCAACTTTTGACTATCACTTCAACCTATGATACTCCTTTATTCCGCTTCTACTTACAAGGAAGCAAGTAATAAGACTATTTTTTTTTTTTCTGGATTAGCATAAGCTTCTTAACAATAATTTGTTGCAGTGAAAGTCATGTCAGATTGTTTGTAATGGTCTTCAGGTGTAAACTATTTGGTCAACAGGAGAGCGAGAGAAGGAAAATAATGCAATTAAGAAGGCTATACAGCTGTATGTTTAAATTGCAGTCTTTAGGGACCTTTATTATTGCATGTTAAACTGGTTTTTGGCAAGGTTGTAATATAGTACTAATGCTGGCGGGAAAAGGGGTCGCAAGCTTGTGAAGGAAAGAGCATTGGGAATTGTAACGGAAACAAGAAAAAGAATATTATTCAGGTCAGAAGGACATACTAGGGTGTCGATGAGATGAAGACGATGAAGATATTGATGAAAGCATTCGTGAAAAGTCGCATCCGGAAGAGGATTTTGGCCCATGAAGGTCTGTTATGCTTCTGGAAACCTCTAGAAGGAAGCTGTGAAGTAAAGAACATAGAAGGCGACCACTGACAGGCTGGGACGCAGGCAGGCTAATGCCTCCAAATTTTACATCCTGACGCAGGCAAACTCCCACACAGACTAACTCTCCGAACGCCCTCTGAGGGCCACACACCGAATACCAGAGTAGACAGATCCTGAAAGCAAACTTTACCGTCACACACCTCACCCACCGTCCACTCGCCTGATCATTCGACCCTGAAACATGACAAGGAAGTTAAATGTTATGAAATGGAGGGACAGGGAAATTTATGGCATGATACAGGTGGAAGAGACCTTACATTCCTTCTAGTATGTATTTCATTGAGATATTAGAAACAAAGAGGAAGGTATAATAGCATTTTGCTCTGTGATCAACCGTTTTCGAAAGAAAAGCAAAAGCTCTTCTTCTGGTTTATTCCACAAGAATGTATGAAGATAATAGTTTGTTACTTGCACGATTACTAGAGTAGCCCATTTCCAGCCTAGATTTGGAAGTGACGTATGCCATCTTGGTTGTTTCCATAGCGCGGTGGCAGCGTAGCTGCTTACCAAGCGGGAGACCTGGGTTTGATCCCCAGTACCGGCGTGGGGATTTTTCCCCCGCTGGGAGACCTGGCCCGGGGTGCACTCAGCCTCGTAAGGTCCCTGGGGAGCCAATTGAGGAGCTACTTGATTGAGAAGTAGCGGCTCCAGGTCATGAGGACCACATTAAATGGCCGGGGGGGCTCGAGGCGCTGACCACGTCTCACCCTTCAATACTGCACGCCATCTATGACGTCTGTAGTGGACCGAGATGGGGGACGCAGCGGCAATGTAGTTATGTTAGTATGCCATCTTACAGAATTTAAATAATTAATTATTTTCCTAATGAAGTCTAGGTCAAGGGGATTAGCGGCAGAACCAGCTTCCGAGAAAACAAAACAGGATACCGAGATGGAGGAGTAGAGGTTTTGTTTTCCATTCAATCCCCAAACTAAATAGCCAAGCTTTGACCTCCTTCTGGGTTTGAAAGGGAGAGTGTCATCCCAGCTGCTAGCTATCTATCGGCTGTCGTTGCACGTTGTCAGTGTTTGATTTATATTTCTGCAGAAAATGCTCATAGAACAAATGAAACACAAAATATGTTCTAAATAGTGATATCTGTAACTGGCTTAAATTAAAGTAGTGACTTTCTTTCCATCCGATACAATCCTCCCAAGCATGTATCTACCAACAGCAAAAACCCAAGGAATGGTCAGCCATAGAACTCGTGACTTCCCAAATACAACTCTCACACGTTGTCCGAAGCCATTCCGCTCGGTAGCTCGACAGGAATGGGGTTAAATACCACAATAATAAAAAACTAAAACAATACGGCGGTAATTTTTGATGTTCCTTTCATTCTAACCCCCAGTGAGATGCAAATGCGAGAGCATGGTTGCGAGCAGAATTTGTAATGAAGCAACACATATTTTGGGGTGTGTACTTCATAGGTGACATATCTCTTCGTCCAATAATGATGGTGGAAACTTAGTGACAGCAGTAGTAATGGTGATAGTAGTATTATTAGTAGTAATACTTTCAGTAATAAATTATTACTGTATTGTTGTTTTTATTATAACGTATTTAATAATAAACACTAAAGTAAATATATCTTAAAGTATGGGCTCATACATTCAGTGTATGCTTTTGTTGTTTCACAAATTCATAAATGATAACAAGGAATAGACTTATGTGTGAGATCAATAGACAAATTAGTGGTCGGTAGCCACCCTCAATTTGGACGTTACAGTTCACAATACCGTGAAATAAATGTTCGATATTTCCAGCTTAAATTTTACGCCATTTGCGTAGTGTAGGATGTGGCATAACACCTGATGGTTTTTAAACCAATAGGAACACTGTGTGCGTGGTCAACATTGTATTTTAATGTTGCAATGTATACAATAATATGCAGCTTCAGATGATAAGGTAATTTGAGATGGGGAGGATTTTCCTCAAAATCTTCGGTCTTGAATGATATTAAACTTACAATATTTTTCAGAACATGATGAACCTGCCCCCCTGTTCTTCCAAAGTTTGGTATTAGGGTGTGTGCAGTTGGAAATAAACCCTCACTGTTGCCAAGTCTTCCACTTACTGGTCCCTTAACTAAGGCGCGATTCTCAACTTGCAAGCAATCTCCAGGAAACAGATTTTACTACGTTGCCTCTCACCCCTAGTACAGGGTAGTCTTTTGTTTGCTATTGGTTATTGCCTAGTGGTAGGGGGAGGGGTTCTATTTGAGGGCCATCATGTTTTGGGGAAAATTATAAATATTATCCTTGCAAAAAGACGAGAACACTCAAGTTGCGCAGTACAAGGAGTGGGGGAAAGAGGCGGAGACTTGAATCGATAGCCATGCAGTATATAAACACACGAAGATATCATCTGTCGGCCGACTGCAGCAATCAGATCATGCCACTGCGTATCATGTTGACAATACTCACGACGTCTATTTGCAAGCACATTACCAAGTTTGGTATTTTACTGACTTTTCGTTTTTGAGTTATGCTAATCACAGACACAGCATACACGGACACACGCATTCAGATCTTTTTCTAAAAATAATTTTTTTGCACACATGGGCCCTAAACCTGT
This sequence comes from Hymenopus coronatus, assembly GCA_030762935.1. Classification (NCBI taxonomy): domain Eukaryota; kingdom Metazoa; phylum Arthropoda; class Insecta; order Mantodea; family Hymenopodidae; genus Hymenopus; species Hymenopus coronatus. The sequence continues at coordinate 39,894,421 of CM060884.1, forward strand.
ATTTCCGGTGAAATCTCGAATTTTTGAGTGGAGTCCAATAGCTTTGGGGGGGGTGGATACTGGGGACCCTAAAGCGTATACAGTGGAACCTCACTTATACGTTTGTCAAGGGAGATTACTAAAATACTTTATAAATGAGAAAATGTGTAACTGATTTTCACTTCTGATGTGGACCTCATCCAGAATTTTTAATTTTTTACCAAGAGTTGAGGATTTGCTTGTTTTCTTCCTTGCTTGTTTTCTTCCTTGCTGGTTGATATTCACACGTATTTCTTCTCCTGTTTGTAACTCGAAACTCCACATAAAATAGCTAAGTGACTGTTGGAACTATATGACAACAATGAAAGGATAAATGACAGTGAAAACAGCACACTAGCAGTACCCCTACGAGGCGGAGTCCCCGAAGGCTCTGTATTATCACCCACCTTATTTGGCAGACTTCCCAACAGTGCAGGGCGTCAACATGGCCCAGTTTGCTGATGACGTCCTGCTCTACCGCACTGACAGGAACATACGCAGAGCCTTCAATCCCATACAGAGACACCTCCGTCTCGTCCAGGACTGGTGCAGACAGTGGCGGATGTCCGTTAACGCGGGCAAATGTCATGCTGTTCTGTTCTCCAGAAAACGCCCCGCAATAAACCAGATACCCAACTTTTCCTATCAGGGCCAAAGGACAGAGTGGGGGAATTCCATCAAATACCTGGGCGTCGCTCTTGATAAGGGCCTAACTTTTCGTGAACACGTGCGGGGAACGTCGGACAGAGCAAAGAGGGCGGTAGCCTCCCTTTACCCTGTGCTGGCCTCCCAGATGCCGGTTCACTTAAAGTTACGCCTTTTCAAGGCACTTGTAGTCGCCCTGATGCTCTATGCTTGCGAAGTGTGGGGTATGGCAACAGACTCCTGGCTTCTCTGGTTAAAGCGGGTACAGAATAGAGGACTTCGGTCCATATATTCTGTATGCAACGTTTCCCTTTGAGGCTACTACATGAAGCTTCAGCCCTCCCATATGTGGAAGATGTTATCAGGCGCCGGGCTCAAAAATTCTACGCCAGATTGGGCGACCATGAGAACGCACTTGTCAGATCTCTGGGGGAGTACTTACCCTCTGAATGCCGAAAGAGGCGGTTCCGGGTTCCCCGCATGGCTTGTGGGCACCCCCGGTAACAACGGCTTTAAACCAGCCAACAGCGTAATAGCTGAACAAAGCACTCCCCCCTCTCATTGGGAGAGGTCTATCAAAATTTCACCACCATAATTAAATAAAAAAATAAAAATAAACACCAGCGGAGCAGAGGAAAGGATGTTTCTCTTGAAAATGCAACCGCTCGAGGAGCCTACCAGCGCTACCTTCTTAACACAACACTCGAAAACTTCAAAATTAAAACCTCACAGCAACAACACCTAGGCTCACCACGAGCCTACCAGACACGAATGCACTAGCAGTACTCGACTTAAAGCAGAGAAGTGACGTTGGAACCAAGGTTAATAGATTGTTGGAACGATATGACGACAATGAAACGATAAGCGTCGATCAAAACCGCAAACCATTCCAAGGCTATACATAGCAAGCGTTTCTTTTTAAAAACGTATAAATGGGTACATTTTGTGTATGGGGATCAGAAAGTGAGAATTGCTGAGAAAACGTATAACCAAAACGTATAATTGAGCAAAATTTTAATGGAGAACTACTGGTCCCTAAAATTTTAGAATATATGTGCGAAAAATGTTGAAGTGAATAACGTATGAGAGTTTTAACTGTATTTCCAATGAAAACAGGATATCGAATTTTTGGCGGTATGCAAAATCTTCTCTAATTATGTACTGTGTAGAGAAAGTAAAAACTGTGATGTGCTCCATTCATATGACTTTCTCTACATCTCTGCAAAAAAATATTATTAAAAAGCTTATGCTTCCATTTACTTCATGCTGATCGAGAAAAAAATAGCAGAAATAGTCTTATTACTTGCTTCCTTGTAAGTAGAAGCGAAATAAGGGAGTACCATAAGTTAAAGTGATAGTCAAAAGCTAGTTGCTATATGATTGAAGTTCTTTTGTTTGTATGGACCCGAGTTGATAAATTCCTGTATGCGAAAAGTTAAGTTTTTCATAGCTGAAATCAAAAACAATCAACTCCACGAAAAAAATGTTTGTTTTAAAGTGTTGTGGAGTAAGTTTTAGTCCATCTCTTAAGGTTTAGCAGTTATGCAAAATTCTGTAAAATTCACCCAGAATAAAATACGTTTCAGAGGCTATTCCCAGAAAATTCAAGATATACATTTTATTTATCAGGTAAATATCGTCAATATACGTTATTTTATTCAAAATCGTTAGAGCCATTTTTAAGAGAATCAAAATTTTCGAAAAAAGTTCCATGTAAAGAGTAGTTGAGGGTAGGGGGATTTTCTTGAAAATCTTCGTGTCGCATCCCTGGAAGATACTAAACTTAAATACCAAGTTTGGTATTTTACCGACTTTTCGTTTTTGAGTTATCGTGTTCACAGACACACGGACCTTTTTCCGAAAATGCTTTTTTTAGGTAAAGGGGACCCTAAAACATATATTTCCGGTGAAATCTCCGTATCGGATTTTTGGATGGAATGCAATACCTTCTCTATACACTATATACATAGTGCGCATAGGGAAAGTAAAATTCTTTAAATTAATTTTAAAGAACGGGCAGTGCAAGAGGTGTTTGTTTAACGTGATGCTATGCATAAGCCACTAAATTCAGTAGGTTTTTAATGAACAGCACCCAGTTGCAATATTATCCTTATTTTTACGTGGATGTGCCATAAATACTCCACTTAAGTTGGAAGAGAACTGGGTACGTAATTGAGAATAGAGCTTCTGTTTTCTGTAGCCTGTGGTTGGCTGAGGTATTACCGCTGCTTTAGGGTTAGTTGTGCCTGCCTGGTCTTTGCTAATTCCCTTGTTTCTGGAGCTTATATTACATTAATAAACAACACTTGCCGTGCGGCGTCCCAGATGGTTCAATCTTAAATGCCTTGAGGGAGCAACCTCCAAATTTTCCTCGCTTTATGGATTGCTTTCGGTTGTTATAAAAGTCTCAGCAACAGAAGTAAATGCCAAGGTTAGCTTTTATTTATCTTTTGGCTTCAGAAACATCTTCCCTATAAAGCCTAAGCACTCTTCTTGAGTGTTTTTAAATGACTACTTCCCAGCTGCTTATGGAAGGTTGTTGAAGGTGACGCAAAGAATCGGATTTGTGTCCATTTGAAATGAAATGGCGTTTTATTTATGGACGCTCCTTAATTACTGTGGTTCTCAGCATCCCATTCTATACTGGACGTGAAAGACCGCTTAATTTTGCTCAGAGGCCTCTCTATCAGGCTTGAGGTTCTTCTACCTGCCGTAAATCTACGACACGGGACAGACGGCTTTACTTCCCTTCCGAAGGAAGCCATACTAAAGATTTCTACGCCCGATAGGTCGGGCGTCTTGTATCCATTTAAACCCGTTATTGCCTATCGGAGAGGTCGTGGTGGTAGCGCAGCTGCTTACCAAGCGGGAGACTTGGATTCGATTCCCGGTATCGGCGTAGGGATTTTTGCCCCGCTGGGAGACCTGGTCCGGGGTGCACTCAGCCAGTTGCGAGGCTACTTAATGGAAAAGTAGCGGCTCCAGATAATGAGGACCGCATTAACCGGCCGGGGGGTTCGAGGAGCAAACCACGTCTCACCCTCCAATACCGCACCCCATCCACGTCTATCATGGACAGAGGTGGGGGACGCAGCGGCCGGGCTGTAGGCCAAGGTCCCTTGCTTTGTTGTGTCGTGCCATGGAGTTATTATTGCCTTGTTTTAAGGAATATAGAAATATGATTTGCACTCTGGAGCTAATTCATCTTAAACTAACCTTCAACAATAAATACAAGCATTTTTGTTATTTTAAAAGATTACAATTTTGCTTTCTCTAGCCCGTATGCACAATATACATAGTGGATAGAGAGGTTATTTTTCCACCCAAAAATTCGATACCGAGATTTCACCGGAAGTACACGGTTTGAAACCCCTGAATCCAAAAAAGCATTTTTAGAAACATCTCCGTGTACGTGTCTATGTAGATGTGCTTGTGGGCAGCATAACTCAAAAACGAAAAGCCGGTTGAATACCCAACTTGGTATTTAAATTCAATACCTTTCAAGGATGCGACGCGAAGATTTTCAAGAAAATCTTCCCATCCCCAAATACCCTTTTACATGGAACAAAACTTTTCTCAAATATGGCTCTAACGATTTTGATTAAAATGTCTTGTACCCGAAATGTATATGTTGAACTTTCTGGGAATAGCCTGTGAAGACCTCTTCATTCTTGATGAGTTTTGTTTAACTTTTGTATAAACGCAGGGGAAAAAAAATATATATGTCATTAAAATACACAATTTATCTAATTCTTTGGTGTTTAACGCCCGCTTTTACTACTTGTGGCACCGTAGGCGATGACACTGGTGACACATGGAATGAAAGGAGCACCGGTGGAATGCAATGGCGGGGGAAACCAGAGAACCCGGAGAAAACCCACCCCTGCTCCGTTTTGTCCACCACAAATCTCACATACGGTCGCTTGGGATCAAACCCCGGGCCATCTAGGTAAGAGGTGAGTGGTCTGACCACTCGGCCAAGGCGCGGCCCACAATTTATCTCATACACATTATTCTTTATAGTTAATCGTTTTCGAGATATTCGGAGTTATTTCTTTCCGTTGTAAGCTACTTAAAGGCTTCTCAAACGGGAAGACACATTCCTGTCGTTCCTCTTTTGTCTATCAATCTAAGAGAACCGAATTTCAATTGTTTCACTGGCGACGGTTTTTAAAAGATTTGACTATCGTTTAGCCTAGTGCATTTCCTTATTTCGCTCCTACTTACAAAGAAGCAAGTAATAAGACCATTTCTGGTAATGTTTGTATTGATTATCATGATATAGATAAAAGATAATATTTTATAAGACATGTTTGGAACAACTATGCAAGTCATCTGACTGGAACACATCAGGTTTTTGCAATAAAATTGTAGTGATTTTTCTTCTATTTTTACTTTTTCTGCATGTACTATGTACATAGTATATACAATGGTATTGCATTCCACCCAAAAAATCTATGGCAAGATTTAACCGAAAATACATTTTTGAGGTCCAAGAATCCAATATATTTATTTATTTAAAAACAGTTTCGTGTGTGTGTCCGTGAACAAGACAGCTCAAATTGTATTTAATTTTAATATCATCCTAGGATGCGACACATAGTTTATGAGAAAAACCTCCCCACCCCAAACTATCCTTTAAATAGAAAAAGTTTCGAAAATTTTGTTTTTTTAAAAATGGCTATAACGATTTTGATTAAAATACCGTGCATTAAAGACATTAAAAATGTATATCTCGAATTTTCTGAGAATAGCCTCTGAAGACCTCTTTTTTCTGGTTAAATTTGACTGAATTTTGCACAGCAGGCAAACCGTAAGAGATAGACAAAATTGACTTCACAAACAATGGAGATCTCGTTAAAACACACAATTTATGTCATATACATGACCATTTTGAGATATGAATCCTGGGATTCAAAAAGTTTTCACAACATTGTAAGTCGTCATTGGGGTTGTCATCTCAAAATAATTTGAGATCACCTTGTGGTTTACCGGGAAGCAAGCGAGTCAGTTGCGAAATTCAATGCTATGCCGGTATGTTGCCATGGTAGCTTAGTGGTAGAACAACCGGTTGGAGACCGGGAGATATTGCATTTTTCAGTCTGACTCTACCTATCCAACTGGATACAAATTGGAGCATTCGTGGTTTAAATCCGGGTATGGTATTTAATTTTTCAGTCTAATTTATCTTTTAAGGTTGTATGTATCTCGTAGGCCTCCTAATTATATAAATACTTTAAAATCAATCAGAATGAAGAGAAATTCACTCACTATTCACAGATGTTTTAGAAATATACCCTTTATTCTGCATCGTGTTTAATAAAATAATAATTTGGAGTTGGAAGAATTTATTTAAATTCCTTGTGTTATGGCTTTGAAAGACACTGGATTTAAATACAAATTATAGTCATTCGATTATTCTATTTTATATATACTGTTCACACACAGACACACAATAGTTCACGCTCGTCCACTCGTTTTATTAAAAATCTGATGTGTTTCATTCACATGGACTTTCTATACCTGTTCTGCAAACTACTCTTACAAAAGATTATTCTTTTATTTATATATTCTGACTGAGATAAGCATTAGTGGAATTGGTTTATTGCTTGCCTCCCTGTAAGTAGAAGGGAACTAAAGAAATATCTGGGCTAAAACGATAATCAAATATTTTAAAACTTATTCCCTATGTGGAACCATTGAAATTCGGTTCTATTTGCGTGGTCAGAAGTAAAACAAGAGAGCTCTGAAGAAAAAGAGGATTTCCCTTTGTAAAAAGTTTAAGTAATTTAAAATGGAGACCAATAACAAAGAATATTTCGGAAACGGTTAACTCTATAAATTGTGTATATGACAAATTGTGTGTTTTAACGAGATCTACATTGTGTATATTTGTGTGTGTGTGAATGTTACGGGGAATTATTCCGCACTGCACCCATTCGCTTATTGGAAAAGAGGATGAAAAACATGCAATTTCAAAGGGTGGCCGACATCCGGACAGGAGAGAACCGCCTAGAGGGTCCCTATCAGTTCAGAAGCTGTTCATCTCGATGCGGAGAGAGCCAGGAGCCCATGCTCAGTCCCGGATAGATCACCTTGGCCTTCCCGTCACCAAGAGCTGTATTTACAGAGCGCAGGCACCTCCACGGAGTGGCGCCTCTGCCGCAGTCGGTCATTGTTTGTGTAGCAAGGTTTACCAGTTATGCAAAAGTCATCCAGATTGAAGAGGTTTTCAGAGGCTATCCCCAGAAAATTCAAAATATACATTTTATTTGCCAAGTAAATATGTTTAATATACGGTCTTTTAATACAAATTGTTTGAGCAGTTTTTGAGGAAATCATAAAAACTTAAAATTTCACTCTGTAAAGAATAGCTGGAGTAGGGGGATTTTTCCGAAAATCTTCATGTTGCATCCTTGAAAGATACTAAACTTAAACACCAAGTTTGGTGTTTTACCGAATTTTCGTTTTTTAGTTATGCTGTCCAGAGGCGCGCAAACACATATACATGCGCGCGCATTCACAGACTTTCTGGGGAGGGATTGTGGGACCCTAAGACATGTATTTCCGGTGAAAACTTAGTATCGAATTTTTTAGTGGAATACAATACCTATCTACCTATTATGTACCTAGCACTCATACATAGTACCCATTTGGTAGAACAATTAAAAATTCTTCCTTTGGTTCCAGGTTTCGAAACAGGTATTCAGTAAAACTAATAACAGGTTTTTGGCTGCAGTGCAATCGTTTCTCTACAGATAAGCCCATTACAGATAAGCGATAAATAAATTAACAACAGCAGCTAACTCATCTAGTGGAACGATAAAACACACATAAATCTAGGATTTGCCAGAAACATAGCACAAAATTTAATGAAATATAGCTTTCTCTACCATTGTACAACTGGTAGCGCACAGCGTGATAAGATCAAAATTCTTTTCATGTGCATCGCGTGATTGATCATTACCAGTCCGTCAACTAACGCCAATGTTAAATGTTTTATTGCTCAGAAGGGGACTATTTATTAATAAAAGCAGCGATTAAAAGCGTTGATTTCCCTTAAAAGTGCACAGTAAACTCGAGAGATGAAATATTGCTGGGATACTGAATAAATATTACTTTAACTTCAAAGCTCCGTTTGGTATTGATCTGCGGTTCATGTTTATTCGTGTTGTTAGTTTATTTGACACATATGAGCTATTTATATCCCAAACTCCGTGACAATATTCATGCTTGTTGAATGTTTCTTCCATCAATATCCATCAAATGTAGTCAACCATTAATGAAGAGATATTACTGGAAAACGGAGCTCGAATGCTGTCCTGTACCCTGCCAAACTGTGCCTGTTGGGTTGGAGTGGAACAGATGGTTTCAAATTCATCTCCTGGGACACTATTTAAACCGATTCAAAACCTAATAAATAAGAACAACACTCTATAAAACACGTGAAGAAGAACAGCAACAAAAATCTAACTATTTCCGAGATATTCCTTTTTATGGTTTCAGTTTTAAAATAATTACCTATACATTTCTCAAACAGGAATTGTTTATTTCTTTTTACTTTCTCTATGCGTAACATGTACATATTGTATAGAGAAGGTATTGTATTGCACCCAAAAATTCGATACCGAGATTTCACCGGAAATATATGTTTTGAAACCTCCTGAATCCAAAAAAAAAGCATTTTTAGAAAAATGTCAGTGTGTGCGTCTGTCTGTGAGTAGCACAGCTCAAAAACTAAAAGTTGGTATTTAAGTTAAGTATCTTCCAAGGATGCGACACGAAGATTTTAAAGAAAATCCTCCCACCCCAAACTACCCTTTATATAGAACAATTTTCGAAAATTTTCATTTTCTCAAAAATGGTTATAGCAATTTTGATTAAAATATGATATATTAAAGCTATTTACATAACAAATAAAGTGTAAAAGCGTTGGGAAAAGCCGCTGAAAACATCTTTTTTCTGGATGAATTTTGCAGAATTTTACATAACTTATAAACCGTAAGAGATACACAAAAACTTACAACACAGAAAATGTAGAGCACATTAAAACACACAACTTATGTTATATACATTTTTTTCGTGGAGTTGATCGTTTTTAAGACATTCTTTGTTTTTAGTTTCAGCTTTGAAAAACTTATACTTTTCTCATACAGGAATTTGTCAACTCCTGTCCATACAAACAAAGGGACCTCAGTCACATAGTAACCAGCTTTTGACTATCACTTTAGCCTATGGTACTCCCTTATTTCCCTTCTACTTACATGGAAGCAAGTAATAAGACGATTTCTGCTAATTTTTTTCTCAATTAGCATGAAGTAAATAGAAGAATAAGCAAAGCAAATAGGACAATAATTTGTTGTAGAGATGTAGAGAAAGTCATGTGAATGGAACACATCAGATTTTTGTTTTTCTTTCAAGCAAAGCCATCAAATTGCGACCAGCTGCTGAAAGATTTTACTCTCGCTTAAGCAAGCCTGGTGTAGTTCTCTATTCCCATTGTGTGTATAAAAATCTGATGTGTTCCACTCACATGACTTTCTCTTCCCGACCACTCAAGCAAACTATGCTTACACACGGTTCTTTTATCTGTATCCTGCTAATGGAGCTAAACGTTGGCAAAAATTCTCTTATTGCTTGTTTCCTTCAAAGCAAAAGTGAAATAAATAAGGGTACATTTTTAAAATCTGGTCGCTATGTGAACAGTTGAAGTTTGGTTCGCTTTGCACGGACAGTAGCAAACAAAGATAGCAGAAACGAAAGGTGTGTTCCCGTATGAGAAAAGTGGGTAGTTCAAATAGAAACCAATAACAGGGAATATATCGTAAATGGCTAACTCTAAAAGAAAACGATATATTCCATAAATTCTCTGCTTTGTCGAGATTTATATTTATTGTGCAGTAAGTTTTTGTCTATCTCTTACGGTTTACTAGTTAGGCAAAATTTATCCAATATAAAGAGGCCTTCAGAGGATATTTCCAGAAAACTGAAGATATACATTTTATTTGTAATGCGGGTAAATATCTTTAATATACGGCATTTTAATCAAAATCGTTAAGAGCCATAGTGTATAGAGAAGGTATTGCACTCCACCCAAAAATTCATACCGACATTTTACCGGAAATAAATGTTTTAGGGTCTTCCTTATCTAAAAAAGCATTTTCGGAAATAGGTTCGTGTGTGTGTGTGTCCGTGTGTCAAAACGAAAAGTCAGTAAAATACAAAACTTGGTGTTTAAGTTTAGTATCTTTCAAGGATGCAACAAAAAGATTTTGAGAAAAATTCCCCCAGCCCCAACTACCCTTTACATGGAACCTTTTTCGAACATTTTGATTTTCTTAAAAATGGCTCTAAGGATTTTGATTAAAATATCGTATATTAAAGCTATTTACCTCACAAATAAAATGTATATCTTTAATTTTCTGGGAATAGCCTCTGTAGAGTACTTTATTCTAGATGTATTTTACGATATTTTGAATAACTGCTAAACCGTAAGAGATGGACAAAAACTTCTACACAAAAAATGTAGAGCACGTTAAAACACACAATTTATGTTATATGCATTTTCTTCACGGAGTTCATGTTTTTGAGACCTTCCTTGTTCTTGGTTTCTGCTATGAAAAACTTATACTTTTGTCATACAGGAATTTGTCAACTGCTACAAACAAAGAAACTTCAGTCACATAGCAACGAGCTTTTGACTATGGTTCGCCCTTATATAGGTTTTACTTACAAGGAAGCAAGTAATAACACTATTTCTGCTAATATTTTTCTGACTAGCATGAATAAATAGTAGTATAAGCTTTTTAAGAATAATTTGTTGCAGAGTCGTAGAGAAAGTCATGTGAATGGTACACATCAGATTTTTCTAATTTATTTTTGCATAGGGGACCTAACAAACATATACTTCCTGTAAAATTTCAATATCAACTTTTTGGGCGGAATACAGTGTCTTCTCCTTACACCATGTGTAGAAAAAGTAATAAACGATTTCGGTAATTGCTTTCCTCGACTGATGCGATGCAGCATAATAGCATTAAAATGTACGAGGGGCGTTCAATAAATCCTTACAAAAAGATAGAAAAACAAATTATTTTTGGTAGATTTTTATTTTATTTTTCAACAGGATCTGCTTTTAAGTCGATACACTTTTTCTAGCGTTTCTCAAAATAGAAATTCGGAAGGTCCTTAAAATAGGCATCTGTTTGGGAAATGACCTCTTCGTTAGACGTGAATATTTTTCGCCGAGCCACTTGTTTTGCAATAAAAAATGTCACTAGAGTCCAAATCTCGTGAATACGGTGGATTTTCTAGTAATTTGAACCTTAATTATACAATTCCCACCATCGAAACTGCGCATGTGTGCACCCTTGCATTGTCTTGATGGAAGAGATTTTTTCTTTACCTGATGACAGCGTTTTTTCTTGATTTCTCCGTTCAACCGGTACAATAACGATGCAAAATACTCTTCATTTATTGTTTTTCCTTTCTGCAAGTAATGAATGTAAATGATTCCGCGTGCATCCTTAAAAACCGAGGCCATCACTTTGTTTCCACCAAAAAAGTCGATACCGAGATTTCACCGGAAATATGTTTTAGGGTCCCCAATATCCAAAAAAAGCATTTTCACAAAAAGGTCCGTGTGTGTGTGTGTGTGTGTGTGTGTCCGTGTGTCCGTGTGTCTGTGAACACGATAACTCAAAAACGAAAAGTTGGTAAAATACCAAACTTGGTATTTAAGTTTAGCATCTTCCAGGGATGCAACACGAAGATTTTGAGAAAAATCCCCCCAACCCCAACTACCCTTTACATGGAACTTTTTTCGAAAATTTTGATTTTCTCAAAAATGGCTCTAACGATTTTGATTAAAATTTCGGATATTAAACATATTTACCTGAAAAATGAAATGTATATCTTGAATTTTCTGGGAATAGCATCTGAAGAGTAGTTTATTCTGGATGAATTTTACTAAATTTTGAATAACTGCTAAACCGTAAGAGATGGACTAAAACTTACTTCACAAAAAATGTAGAGCACATTAAAACACACAATTTATGTTATATGCATTTTTTTCGTGGAGTTCGTCGTTTTTGTGACATTCCTTATTTTTGGTTTCTGCTATGAAAAACGTATACTTTTCTCATACAGGAACTTGTCAACTCCTATCCATATAGAAGGGGGAACTTCATTGACATAGCAACCAGCTTTTGACTATCACTTTAACCTACAGTTGTCCCTTATTTCGCTTCTACTTACAAGGAAGCGAGTAATTAGACTATTTCTGTTATTTTTTTTTTCTGATAAGCATAAAGTAAATAAAAGTATAAGATTTTTAAGAATAATTTGTTGCAGGGATATGGAGAAAGTCATGTGAATGGTACATATAAGATTTTTTACCTTCTCTATACGCACTATGTACATAGAAAATGTATTGCACTCCACCAAAAATTCGATACCGAGATTTCACCGGAAATATATGTTTTAGGGTCCCTTGAATCCAAAAAGGGTATTTTCGGAAAAAGGTCCGTGCGTGTCCATGTGTCCATGTGTCAGTGTATCCTTGTGTCTGTGAACACGATAACTCAAAAACAAAAAGTCGGTAAAATACCAAACTTGGTAATTAAGTTTAGTATCTTCCAGGGATGCGACACGAAGATTTTGAGAAAAATCTCCCCCACCCCCAACTACCCTTTACATGGAACGTTTTTCGAAAATTTTAATTTTCTAAAAACGGGCTCTAACGATTTTTATTAAAATATCGTATATTAAAGATATTTACCTGACAAATAAAATGTATATTTTGAATTTTCTGGGAATAGACTCTGAAGACTACTTTATTCTGGGTCAATTTTACTGAATTTTGCATAACTGCTAAACCGTAAGAGATAGAAAAAAATCTTACCGCACAAAAAATGTAGAGCATTTTAAAACACACAATTTATGTTTACACATATTTTTCGTGGAGTTGATTGTTTTTGAGATATTCGTTGTTTTTGGTTTCAGCTATAAAAACATACTTTGCTCATACAGGACTTTGTGAACTCGTGTCCATACAAACAAAGAAAGTTCATTCACATAGCAACCAGCTTTTGAGTATCACTTTAACCTATGGTACTCCATTATTTCATTTCTACTTACAAGGAGGAAGGTAATAAGGCTATTTCTGCTAATTTTTTCTCGATTAGCAGGAAGTAAATAGAAGCATAAGTTTTTTTAAAAAAAAATTGTTGCAGAGAAGGTCATGTGAATGGAACACATCATATTTTTTATAGTAGTTTACGCCCGCTTTTACTACTTAGGGCACTGCAGGCGATGTCACTGAGGATATATGGAACGAAGATAGAGAACCAGTGGAACTCGATGGCGGGGAAACTGGAGAACCCGGAGAAAACCCGCCTCTGCACCGCTTTGTCCACCACAAATCCCACATGTGGTCGCTTGGGATCGAACCCGGGCCGGCTAGGTGAGGAGCGAGTGGTCTAACCGCTCGGCCATGGCGAGACCAGGCTTTAAAACTCCTTACTCTTTGCACACTAGAGAAAAACAAAAGCAACTGTGCACTTGAAAGATATAAGGAGCAATGAATATCTAGGAAAAGTAAAAATGCAGCTATTTAAATATTGGATAAATTAACACTAATTAAACATTTTATTGTTATTTTTGCTATCGTTTAATCATAATAACGCTAGCAACTGCCAGGATTACATCAGGTGGCCCCCGTATTTGACGTATGCCGATATCCTTGGTGCATTAAAAGTGTTGCAGAACTCAACGGCTCTATTTCAAGTTAAAACTGGTCAGAGGGAAACTGATATAAGCGATTTTCTTTTACCACTCTCATTGAGTGAAATCACTTCCATCTCCCTGAAGCAGAAGCGACCTTTATTTTACCCCTCTTTGCTTGTTAGCGGAGATGATGAGCGGGCCGCACTCATTGAAGGCGGTAAGTTCCCCTCTGTTCGGTTTTAACTTGAAATACCACCGTTGAGTTCTGCAATTCTTTTAACGCACGAAGGAATATCTGCACACGTCAGTTGGGCCACCTAGCATTTTCACCTCACTGGTGTGTTACAATTTGTTTTCAACATTAGCGAGTAAATCTACTGGCAACTCTTGGTTAACTGCTAAAGGCGTCCAATAAGCCCTTAGAAAATCCCAGATATTACACTGGCAGCATCGAGAAAAGTTTGTATTTAGTGACCGTCGTCTTTTACTAGATGACAGTTAAAGTTTCGGTGCCATCGACGATTGAATCAACACTCTTTTGCTTCTTTAGAAAGATGGGAGCCAAAAAAACAAAAAAACAAAAAAAAAAAAACAAAAAAAAACGAGTTTCGTGCGGTGGTATAATTCTTCTATTTAAAAGGCTGAGTTGGATGTAGTTCGTGGAACATTTGCTCCTGCGTTTACAACAATTTAAAATTGGATAAATGAAACTAAATGTGGCCGTACATCCACAAATGATGAACATCGTACCGGATGTCCAGTAGAAGTGACTTCCTCTGAAGTTATTGACAAAATCAGCACATTATTTTGAGTGATGGATAAATCAAAATTCACGAAATAGTAGAGACCACAGGCATATCGCAAGGTACAGTTTCTAAAGGTTGCACTAAAAATTAGTTCTGACGAAAGTCTCGTCGTGATGGGTCCCCTGTATCCAAAAAAAGCATTTTGTGGATACATGGGACCCTAAAACATATATTTTCGGTAAAATCTCGGCATCGAATCTTTGGGTGAAATGCAATACATTCTCTGTACACTATGTACACAGTGCGTGTAGAGAAAGTAAAAATATAAACTGAATGTATAATTTAAAGACATAGTGTGTGTTTTCGATCTTGCTATTGCTTAGTGCATCCAAAATACACCTTGCTTAGGAGAGCCAAAGCTGACATTGATGGAAGGTGCTACGCGAGGGTGTGGTGCAGAGTTGAGGAAAAGCATAAGCAGAAGGAGAGGAAGATAAGAAAAAAAGCAGAAATAATGGAGCAGAATGAATGACCAGAAAAAGTGGTAACGCCAGCGTCAAACACGGCTGAGACGTGTTGTTGACGTGAATGGATTGAAGAACGCTGGGTAAAGAAAGGGAAGAAGATGAGGAAAAAGAGAGCTCGAAGATGCCCCTGACACTTGAATGGATTTAGTTGCAGCTCTCCAGCACCACAGACAAACTGCTGAAGTGCCATCACAAAGTGGAACAGATTGCATTTTACCTAGCGGATATATTTACTTTCTCTATACGCACTATGTACTATAGAGAAGGTATTGCACTCCACCCAAAAATTCGATACCGAGATTTCACCGGAAATATATGTTTTAGGGTCCCCTATATCCAAAAAAAGCATTTTCAGAAAAAGGTCCGTGTGTGTGTGTCTCTGAACACGAAGCTCAAAAACGAAAAGTCCGTAAAATACCAAACTTAGTATTTGAGTGTAGTATCTCCCAGGGATAGACTAAACTCATTAAACAAAAAATGTAGATTTCGTTAAAGGACACAATTCATATATGCACAAATACACGTATAATATAAATCTTTTTTCTCGTGGAGTTGCCATTTTCGAGATAATCGTTGTTGTTGGTTTCAATATTAAAACACTTGAAATTTTCTCACACGAGATTTGTCTACTCCTAGTCATGCAAAGAAACGAATTTCAACTACTTAGCAACTAGCTTTTAATGATTTGACTATCGCTTTAGCCTAGTGCATTGCCTATCTTCCTTCTACTTGCACAGAAGTAAATAATAAATCAATTTCTGCTAATGTTTATCTCGATTAGCATGAAATAGATAAAAGAATGTTTTTTTAACAAGAACTTGTTATAGAGATGTAGAGAAAGTCAGGTGAATGGAGCATTTCAGATTTTTGTTAAATTATAGTTCACTGTTACTTGTAATTACGCTTTAGATAAATGTGCCTTTGTGACTTTACGTTCTCCAAAGTGCTCCCTCTCCCTACCTCCCACCCTCCCTCTTTCCCTCCCTCTCTACCACCCTCCCTTTCTCCCCCCCTCTCTCTCATTCCCTCTCTCCCACCCACCCTCCCTCTCTCCCTCCCTCTCTCCCTCCATCTCTCCCGCCCTCTCTCCATCCCTCCCTCTCTCCCTCGCTCGCTCCCTCCCTCTCTCCCTCCTTCTCTCCCACCCTCCCTCTCTCCCTCCCTCTTTCCCTCCCTCTCTCCCTCCCTCCCTCCCTCCCTCCCTCTCTCCCTCGCTCTCTCCCTCCTTCTCTCCCACCCTCCCTCTCGCCCTCCCTCACTCCCTCCCTCTCTCTCACTCCCTCTCTCCCACCCACCCTAACTCTCTCCCTCCTTCTCTCCCACCCACCCTCCTCTTTCCCTTCCTCTCTCCCTCCCTCTACCACCCACCTTCCCTCTCCTTCCCACTATCTCTCTCCTCGTTACTCATGTTCAAGTCGTCTCCAACCGTCCACAATATGACATTAACACCTCATGTAGCGCCATATAGCAAAGTATGAGCTACTAAATTGTAGCGCTTGGTGAAAAACAATTAAACATGCGCGATAATGGATGCACGAACGTTTAAGACACTTACAAAGCATTTTAATTTCCGTTATGGCATTGCGAACTAATCTGGATAGAATTGACTTACCAAGAAGATTTATGCAGACACTTTTCTAACGGAAATTCATATTGCATGTCCCCTCCCCCCAAAAGAACTACGTAAATCCTTTTACGTTTCTTTTCCTTTCATCCGAAACTCTTAAAGAATTCTCGAATTTAGATGTTTCATGCAAGGGAGATGGGCTGCGTCGTGGTCGAAGGTTAGAGCGCTCGCAAAATAGCCCGGATTAGATCCCAGGAGACAGCATGTTGGATTTGCGTGTTCAAAGCGATATCTAAGCCGTTTTTCTTCGGTTTCCCCCTTCTTTCATTCTATCTCCTGCTCCATTTTCATCTTTCCTTTCATATATTTTACCATGAGTTCATATCATCTGCTTCCTCATTGTCATACCAAACATTGAACATGTCACCCACTTTGGCTACTCTGATCCAGAGTCCATCTGCTCCTCATCTGCGCCTTGTAAGCCCTAGGGAGTGTAAATCGTGTATATGAGTAGGGTAAATAGTAAAAGAAGATATTTAGGGAGATTCCTTGAGAGCTCCAGTTTTTACTTTCTCTATACGTACTATGTACACAGTGTATAAAGTATTGAAAACGAAATTTCACCGGAAATACATGTTTTGGGTCCCCCTGGTTCCAAAAAAAGCATTTTTGGAAAAAGATTCGTGTGTGTGTGTGCGTGTGTGTGTCTATGTGTTTGTGGACAGCATAGCTCAAAAACGAAAAGACCATTAAATACCAAACTTAGTATTTAAGTTTGGTTTCTTCTAAGGATGCGACACAAAGATTTTCAAGAAAATTCCCCCACCCCAAAATACCCTTTATATGGAAAAATTTTCGGAAATTTTGATTTTCTCAAAAATGGCTCTAACGATTTTGATTAAAATCTCTTATATTTAAGATTTACATGCAAAATAAAATGCATATCTTGAAATTTCTAGGAATAGCCTTTAAAGACCTCTTTATTCTGGGTGATTTTTATTGAATTTGGCATAACTGGTAACCCGTAAGGGACAATTTATGTCATGCATTTTTTTCGTGGAATTAATCGTTTTTTAGATATTCCTTGTTATTGGTTTCAACTTTAAAAAACTTACTTTTCTCATACAGGAATTTGTCAACTCCTGTCCATACAAGCAGAGGAACTTCAGTCGCATAGGAACCAGGTTTTGGCTATCACCTTAACCTATAGTACTCCTTTATTTCGCTTCTACTTACAAGGAAGCAAGTAATAAGACTGTTTCTGCTGTTTTTTTCTCGATTAGCATGAAGTAAATAGAAACATAAGCTTTCTAACAATAATTTGTTGCAGAGATGTAGAAAAAGTCATTTAAATGGAACACATCAGATTTTTAAATACATATTTATTTACGTACATTATCCATAGGTTCTTATGTGAAGTTTTATGCAGAAAATTTAACATTCAGCGCCCATTTTTTGATTAAGAATTGTCATTTAGAAAGGTTTCCGAAATAACATTGAGAAAGCCTTTGAATGCGGCCTTTTGCACATTAATAAAGGAAACATAAAGAGGCTTTGGGGAGAATTGCCTCCTGGTTTTGAAATCAACGAGCGTATGGAAAGCATTGGACACAAATATTCGTTTCGGTGCCAGACATTCTTCAGTTATTAATACTAGCTACTAACGAGAAGGAAATTGCGTTCACATCCAAGCATATTTTACCATTTTAATCAGAAATTCATGGAGTAGCAAATGGATTTGAAACGATGATTACAATACCTAGCAGCAAATCAAACACAAGTTTGTTATAGACTATTACGTTGAATGATGTTTCAAACATTTTGCTTCTAGCAGATTAATTACATGGATAAATTATAATACACTTTAAAGAACAACATTGAAACATTAAATCTGTATAGAGTGATTTGAGATTGCGAACTAGGGTTACATACAAAAGAAGAAATATTTAAAAAATGGTCAACACCGCGAAAAATGTGTAAATGACATCCCTTACAATTGACTAGTAATGCAAAATTCAGGGAAAAAAATCATATAGAGGCTATTAACAGAAAATTCAAGATATACGTTTTTTTCATGTAAATACCTTTAATATACGGTATTCTATTCCCCCAAAATCTTCTTGTTGCATCCTTGGAAGATATTAAATATAAATACCAAATTTGGTATTTAACGATTTTGAACCATGATGTCCACAGACACACACTCTTGGATTTTTTCCTAAAATTATTATTTTTTGGATTCAGGGGACCTCAAAACATATTTCCGGTGAAATCTCGACATTGAATTCTTGAGTGAAATATAATACCTTCTTTCTCTAGCTACTATGTTCATAGTATGTGTAGAAAGTAAAAGTCGGTTAAACGAAGACTTTGATGGATTGTATACCGGCAGCAGTAGTGAGATTTCCTTGATCTCAGTGCTAGATGGAATGACTCACTGAGTAGTTTGTTTTCAATGTATACAAAGAGCATTGCGTTACGTAAGGATAAGAAATGGCTAGAAATAAACGGGGATGTAACTGAAATACTCAAAGCTCTCTCTTGCTTTGCACATAGACCCTTGTGAACCTACGATCAAACCTAGTCATCACCAGAGCTAAGAAATTCGTACCGTTCACCGTTCCGCATATAGGTTGCGACCTACCGTCTCGCCGAATCAAAACAAGTGATTGATAAGAACGCACGGATGGAGAGGTAAACAAACCTGTTGTCATGTAAACAGAACTGTTTCCAGAGAACAAAAATGATTTACGAGACAATCGTAAAATCACACCTAATTAAGATCATTAATTATATACAACATACAAATTATTACATTATAACGCTGACTCCCGCTGAGTTCCTCTTTACATATGTACATTATGAAAACACCCAAGCCATTATAACACGGATTTTAATATTTACTGATTGAATTTAAAATAATATCCAAATAATAAAATTAATTCCTTAAATATCTTCAAACTCTTACTAGGTAAAAACGAAAACAGGAATTAAACTAAATCTTCACTCATCTGGAGCCGTATAACTGCAAACTATATGTACTTCTGAAACCTCATCCTACGTTCCGACAAACAAGATTTGTAATATAAAAAAGTGTGTTCCACTTCGTATGATGTTATCGAGATATATTTGAAATATTTTATCAGTTCCGTATCAGTATCACCAAGCAAATAGCATGACACTTTTCAATTACACTTGTCATTTTCACCTTTATTTTGGGTAGGATGTTCGTGGAGTGGTAGACCAGTCTTGACAGTTCTACTACATACCGCGCAGATTCAGATCAGCTCCATATCTCTGGACTGTAAACGTGTGATTGTGTGGGTAACTTTCTGAACAAATTTGCAATCAATAATTTATTTCTGTGAGCTGTTCTGTTATTAAATGTTTGACAATTTCAATACTAGAACTGCCATTGGTTTCTAAATAAGTACATGAACAAGTACACTGTCAGAAAGCGTATCTATGGTTATAAAACAAATTAATTTTGCTCACATCTGAACAGAACAAAGATGTTATTCGAACGCCTTCCTTTTTGCTGGTTTCTGTGTTGTGCAGTGATAACTGTTTTGCTGCAATGGGTTGCACTCTACGTTGACCTTTGCTTGCGCAAGTAGTGCCACATGATATTGCCAAGCCTGGCCGCTCTTACTGTGCATAAAGAAATCGGTGCGAACTTCCTAGCTCTGGTCATCACCATGGGAAGAACGGCTCCAGCTATGAAGTGTCCCTTCTTTTCACTGCATTCTTATTTAAAACAATCACCTACAGCTACAAGAGAAACATTTTGTTATAGTATTTGAAAATGGTGAAAGTATTATCCACCTCTTCTTCTTCCTCACCTGTTGCTCCTCCTCTTATGAAGGATTTACAACCCCGAGAGCTTACAAGTTAATGCCTGAAATCGTATGCTTGTTGAAGAGCAGACGGGCTAAGGATTGAGTATCCAGGGATTGTGTCAGCCTAAGGTATGTTATGGAAGCGAGGAAGTTGATGATATGAAATTAAAGGTGATGATGTAGTCATTGTTGCAATGGGGAAACCAGAATACCCGGAGAAAACCCGCCCAGACGCCGCTCCATTCACCACTAATTCCATATGTAGTCATCGGGGATTGAAGCCGGTCCGCCTAGGTGAGAGGCGAACTGTCTAACTACTCTGGCACGGCGCCGTTGAAACATGGTGAAAGTAATAGTTAAAATAAATTCACTCTAGATGGGCTGGCCAGTAAGTTGCTCCTACCGGGTAGTTTATCTAGTTCATACCGATGATTATAAGCTACATCTGTATTATGCAGATTAGTGTATTTTACATAGAAATCTGAAAATACTGAAACCTAACACATACTTTACATTATTTATCCTCTTTAACCTCTCAGGTTCAATATAAAGACGTCACTGACTGTCTTATGGCCGAGCGGTCAATGAGCTGATTTCTCACCCAGGGATTCCGGGTTTGATAATGAACAGAGCTTTGAAAAGACAATGAGCATATGTCAACCAAACTCACTCAGAATTAATTTCAGTGAATTATAAGATTCATCTTTACTGTATCGAAAGAAAGCCGCTTCTCCTGTAATTCAAAAGACTTTTGAATCATTCACAAGTTTTTTTTTTCAGTGTCAAACGCCTATCCTTTCATATTTTCGACGTTTTTCAGTCTGCGCTCTCTTTCAGTGTTCACTAGTTTATCTACTAGCAGAAGCTGAACCAGGCCAGGCAGTGAGCAATGCTAGATACAACGCGTTTCGTAACGGGCTATAGAGACCACGACTACTCCTTCATGATGCACCGAACCTCAATTCGGCAATTTCGTGACCTAGGACCGAGCTCTATTAATAAGCATGCGCTCTTCCAACTATAATTTTAGTTAATTTGTAGTTAAAGTTTGCCAAATCTGAAAAAGTATATCTTTTCTTATAATTTAGAATTCATATCATTTTATTATGAAACCAATTATTTTTTTAATTTGTGGCAATTTTTCATCAAACTCCACATATGCATCACCTAACGTAAGTTAACGAGAACCACGGATCTCCCGAACTCTAGCCGGTTGCTCTGCCACTGAGCTACCATGGCAACATATTCTTTTAATTCCTTGTTGTTGTTGTTGTTGTTTTAATATTGCATTTTAGTGTGTATTACAAAAACATGTACGGTCTGTGGACCCGTGCAATTGTTGAAGTGCCATGTATAATGTTATGTTAGTAAATAAACTTATGGGTTGACATCATGACAACGCGATATAACAGCTTAGCAACATTAAACTTTTCCATGGTAATTAGAACCAAGCTACAGCATGAAGCACTACTAATCAAGAGTGCATTCTAATTAGACCTTTAGTTTAGCAATATTTTTAGCTTAAATTTACGTTCCATTACTTTAAGTTAAGTTCTTCGTATTCCAGGCACGATCGTAACTCTTGGCACGATTTAATCTAACAGGTTTCCAACAAAACTTTCTCGTGAGGGTCAGTAAATTAAAATAAATGTTAGTTTATATAAAATGGGTTTTGAGCAGGATCTATAAATCAGGATAAAAATACTTAGAAATATCTACAGAAATTTATTCTGAATATCAATGAAAACTCAGTATAAAGACCAATGTAACTAAGAAGAATATAAATTAAAAACAATTTTTAATGCTTGCAGGTTTCTGGAGATGAAGACGACCTTAGCAGTCAAGAAAGTGTTTTAAAGGAGGAACAATCCAAGTCAGATAAGGAAACATCAGTTAAATTTGGTAAGTATACATTATTTTGTATATAAAGGTCTTGGTGCAGTCATGATGGCACTCCATGGATATTTGAGTGCAAATACGATCAAGTATTGAAGGAAGAATCGTAGCCATATATACTGACATTAACATTACATTATCTTTATTGATGGAAAACAAAAGACACATTAATTGATAATATTCACAATACCGTGGGTACGTTACTCAACATAAGTGGATAATTCACTTTAACTGGGTGAAGGCCCATTGTGACATTGCTGGGAACGAACTAGAAAGCGTCAGCAGGAAAAGAAATAATATACAATAGTGGCATTAATCCTGGTCACTTTTTGGTTAAATTAACTTTAAAATTACAATATTGCTTTAAACTCTTACTCGGGACTATTCTTGCCGATAAATTATAGTCAGGAAGTGCCAGCATACATTATTGAATCTTTTAATACAAACTGAGACAGTACATGTCTTGTCCAGGGGGAAAATTATTCAGAAGAGAAATATAAATCATAGCCAAGAATATAAATTATATCACAAAGATAAAATATAAATGTGGAGTGAAAATGGGAAGGGTAGAAAGACTTTTAACACGTATAAGGCACGAGCTCGGGGTACAAGATCCGTTATCTGCAGTGCATTGACCCGAGGGAAAGGTGCGGAAATGCCCTGCCTAAGGAAAACTAACGGGACACAAGACAATGCTCTCCGCTGGTCAAGGGGGACGCTTTCTGAGGCTCTTGTTGAAGGACCTCCGAACAACCAAGATGTGAAATTTAGAATTCGTGATGGAGCCGAACAGGCACTTGACGAAGAACCCTAGCACGACCAAGACGTGATATTTGAACCCTTAGTTGTCACGGAAGTAAGTGATTTTAAGACCGATCATAGTACGAAACATATCACTGCATCAAACGAATAAATTATAATAGTCGCGTGCGGGTAAAGTGTAGCGTCACAGTAGACAATTAAGAAGTATTCGCGTGTGTTCTACGGCGGAAAAAGGCCGGACTCAATTAATAAAACACTTGTGTCTCACCACAACCTGAAAGGGTTTCCATGCTGATAAAAACCCTGAGCTAAGCCAACTCAAACCTACACCATTCCCGCTGACCAAAACCCGCGCCCGGGACACGAACCCAGTACCGCCCCAAAACTATAGCTTATTTGGCGCAACTTTTGAAAATATGTTATAAATATACACCTATGATTTTATTTTATGTTATATATAATATGAATATTGGAATTATTGCTGCATTTTATAATAAAAGAACTATTATTTTTTATATTATGACACTTCAGTACTCTTAAATATAAAAGATTGCCCCAATTTTGAGCCCCTATTATAAGAGAGTAATCTTTTATTATATTTCATATTGGGTGCAATATAAACTAAATAGATATTTTCTAAGTGTACCTTTATTGTATTTTGCATCCAAAATGACATGTAAAAATCTGTTACTCATATAATAAGGGGCTCAAAATTGGAGAATTCTCGTTTAAGATTGGTGTTCGTGTGGTACTTATGATGTTGAAATGTCATAATCCTTTTTGTAATGTGATACATCTAATTCAAATTTTAACTTTATATATGATATAAAATAAGATATATGTGTGTATATTTATAAATTAATATATTTTCAAACGCTGGGCCAAATTTAGACCCTTAAGGGCCAAATTAGCACTAGTTTGTAGCGTATTATCCTAACACTTCCTGACTATAATTTATCAGAGAGGTATAATTTGGAATAATAGTTGAATGCAATATTGTAAATTGAAAGTTAATTTAAACAAAAGTGTCCACAATTAAAGGCACTACTGTGCAACGAAATCCCCAAATCTACTATCAAATCATAAATAAAAGACTCAGGCATCGAGGAATAACACTACAAAAGGAGCAGTGACCAAATCCTTTCCTCCATCAATTAAAGAAACACTAAAAATAGTAAACCCAGAATTCACAGCCAAAGTGACAGGTCACGGGAAAACAAAAATCATATTTACATCGATTCCAAATTATAAACATCCGATTCGAACATACAACAACAGAGGCTTCTCAGACATTATTATTTTCATAACAGAGAAACCATAAGAACACATTTTAGAGTAGTATTGTTAATAAATGTATTATTTCAAGTTGGTATTTACGTAGTTTGGTGATACTGTTTAGGAAGCAGGTCTCTCTAATGTGTTAGTGTTCAATGTATTGGTATTTATAATCAACCTGTTCTTGTAACTTGAATATTTGATATGCATAAAATTGTTTACTAAAATACATTGTTTGGCCTTGTTTGTCCACTATAATACAGACGTGCATCTCTACATATCTGCATCTTAAAAAGCCTACACTTCTATTTACTTCATGCTAATCAAAAAAATTAACAGAAATAGTCTTATTACTTGCTTCCTTGTAAGTAGATGCGAAATAAGAGAGTACCATAGGTTAAAGTGATAGTCAAAAGCTGGTTGCTATGTCACTGAAGTCCCTTGGTTTTTATGGACAGCAGTTGACAAATTCCTGTATGAGAAAAGAAATTTTACAAAGCAGAAACCAAAAACAAGGAATGTCTCAAAAACGATGAACTCCATGAAAAAAATGTACATAACATAAATTGTGTGTTTTAACGTGCTCTACATTTTTCGTGTAGTAAGTTCTTGTACATCTCTTACGGTTTAGCTGTTACTCAAAATTCCGTAAAATTCATCCAGAATAAAGAACTCTTCAGAGGCTATTCCTAGAAAAATCAAGATATATATTGTATTTGTCAGGTAAATATCTTTAATATACGATATTTTAATCAAAATCGTTACTGCCATTTTTGAGAAAATCAATTTTTTTGAAAAAGATTCCCTGTAATGGGTAGTTGGGGGTGGGGGGATTTTTCTCAAAATCCTCGTGTCGCATCCCTGGAAGATACTAAACTTAAATACCAAGTTTGTATTTTACCGACTTTTCGTTTTTGAGTTATCGTGTTCATAGACACGTGGACACACGGACACACACACACACACACACACACACGCACACACACACACACAGCCACACACACACAGATCTTTTTGTGAAAATGCTTTTTTTGGATATTGGGGATCCTAAAACATATATTTCCGGTGAAATCTCGGTATTGAATTTTTGGCTGGAGTACAATACCTTCTCTATACACTATGTACATAGTGCGTATAGAGAAAGTTGAAATCTGGTGTGTTTCATTCACATGACTTTCTCTACATCACTGCAAGAAATTATTCTATTTACTTAATCTAATCGAGAAAAAATTATCAGAAATAGTCTCATTACTTGCTTCCTTGTTAGTAGAAGCGAAATAAGGGGGTACCATAGGTAAAAAGTGATAGTCAAAAACTGGTTGCTATGTGACTGAAGTTCCTTTGTTTGTATGGACACGAGTTCACAAAGTCCTGTATGAGAAAAGTATGTTTCTTATAGCTGAAACCAAAAACAAGGAATATCTAAAAAACAATCGACTACACGAAAAAATGTATATAACATAAATTGTGTGTTTTAAAGTGCTGTACATTTGTTGTATGCTAAGTTTTTGTCCATCTCTTACGGTTTAGCAGTTATGCAAACTCCCGTAAAATTGACCCAGAATAAAGTAGTCTTCAGAGGCTATTCCAAGAAAATTCAAAATATACATTTTATTTTTCAGGTAAATATCTTTAATATACGATATTTCAATCAAAATCGTTAGAGCCATTTTTTAGAAAATCAAAACTTTCGAAAACAGTTCCATGTAAAGGGTAGTTGGGGGTGGGGGGATTTTTCTCAAAATGTTCGTGTCCCATCCCTGGAAGATACTAAACCTAAATACCAAGTTTGGTATTTTATCGACTTTTCGTTTTTGAGTTATCAGTTCACACATACACACACACGCACACACACACACACACACACGGATACACACTCACGGACCTTTTTCCGAAAATGCTTTTTTTAGATAAAGGGGACCCTAAAACATATATTTTCGGTGAAATCTCGGTATCGAATATTTGTGTGGAGTGCAGTACTTTCTCTATACACTATGTACATTGTGCATATAGAGAAAGTAAAAATGGATGTCACGGTACATCGGGTGCATTTAATGAAGAGAAGAAACTAATTATGTGGATAAAAAAAGGATCAGAATTTAAAGGAGGAGAATTTTGAACTAGATGAAGGGGAAGGCACTGACAACAGCTTTTACATGGAGGAAATACTGAACAGGTGAAGAGGAGAGAAGGAACATTCGTTTTAGTAAAGAAAAGACCTCTCAGATAGAATGGAAGAAAAGAGAAGTATTCGAAGTCAGAAAACTCTAAACTGGATCAAGGAGAAAGAAACAACATGCAATAGAAATTTTGTAAGGGAGAAAACCTTAACCAGATGAAAAAGAAAGTGGTAGTGTTGCAGCTTTTCGCGGGGAAAAATGGACAACGGAAACGCTTTAACACAGAGAAATTGGAATGGAGGGGAACAAAGTAGATGAAGAGGCAGAGGCCTTGATACAGAGCAACTGAAATGAAAGAACATTTTGAAACAGATGAAGAAAGATGCAGCGATGCAGAGTATTGAAAAGGAGGGAAAGAAAACTAGATGAAGGATAAAGTATGGATGACTTAGTACTCAAACCCTATCGCATCGGCTGTCCTCAATATCTGATCACTACAGTTTGCAGTTTTCTATCAGAACGTACCTTTGTTGTTCGTATTGTTGGTACTCAGTCATCTCGGCGCTCTGTTAAATCAGGAGTTCCACAGGGCTTGATACTACGGTCATGCTGACATGGCCCCGACTTCCATAGCTTTATACGTTGACGATACTGTATTATCTCTGAAGCTATTCACACACTTCAATCTTCTCTTAATCGTCTTGCAGAGCGGTTTCGCGCTTGGCGAATACTTCTTAACACAGAAAAAACTGAAGCTAAGACTTCTTCATTATGACGTATCACTAGCCCCTCTGCCCTGAATATTTATAATGAAAAAATCATCTGGCTACCTTCTACCACACCTGTCAAGTATCTTGGGGTAATGCTGGACACCAAACTCACTTGGCGTGCCCATACCGATCGCCTTATTTCATTGACATCCGGAAGACTATCTAAACTCTATCCACTATTTCACAAACACTTGGTCTGGAATGTTCCCTTTTTCTTTATAAACCTCTTGTTCGACCCATCTCTACATATGCTTCTCAAGTCTGGGACACTGCTAAAAACACTCACATACATCGTTTACAGGTACTCCAAAACAGATTCCTGAGAATCGCTATCAATGCTCCATGGTTTGTCAGAAAACAGCAGCTACATCAAGAATTCGGTCTCCATCCAGTTCACAAGTTTATACGCAAGAACGCCTCTCGTTTCTTCTTACACTTGCTAGACGTTCCAGGAGCTGTGACATACAACATCGGCGAACACAACATCGCCATCCCACACGCCATAAGAGACGACCACCACAGGATCTGCGACTCAGAAACTGCGGTGATTCCGATCACTAACTGCACTATACCCTCATAATATCATTTTTAATCATTATGCAGTTCTTTATCCATATTTCATAGCTAAAAGGAACCTCTTAGGTTTTCCTTAAATGTTATTATTAATTATGTATTAAATTCTAACATTCACAAAGATCTGTAAAGCATGTAATTCTGATCGATCATTAATAAAATTAAAAAAATCTGATGTGTTCCATTCACATGACTTTCTCTATATCTCTGTAAATTATTATTGTTAATAAGCTTATCTTTTATTTATTTCATGCGAATCGAGAAAAATTAGCAGAGATAATCTTATTTTTTGCTTTATTGTAAGTAGAAGCGAAATAAGGGCGTACCATAGGTTAAAGTGATAGCCAAAAGTTGGTTGCTATGTGACTGATGTTCCTTTGTATTGACAGGAGTTGACAAATTCCAGTATGAGAAAAGTATGTTTTTCAAAACTGAAACCAAGAAAAAGGAATATCTCAAAAATGATCAACTCCACGAAAAAAATGTATATAACATAAATTGTGTGTTTTAACGTGCTCTACATTTTTATGGGTTAAGTTTTTGTCCATCTCTTACGGTTTAGTAGTTATGAAAAATTCATCCAGAATAAAGTAGTCTTCAGAGGCTATTCCTAGAAAATTCAGAATATACATTTTATTTGTCAGATAAATAACTTTAATTTACGATATTTTAATCAAAATCGTTGGAGCCATTTTTTAGAAAATCAAAATTTTCGAAAAAAGTTCCATGTAAAGGGTAGTTTGCGGTGGAGGGATTTTTCTCAAAATCTTCGTGTCACATCCCTAGAAGATACTAAACTTAAATACCAAGTTTGGTATTTTACCTACCTTTCGTTTTGAGTTATCGTGTTCACAGACACACGGACACACTGACACACGGACATACACACGGACCTTTTTCTGAAAATACTTTTTTTGGATACAGGGGACCCTAAAACATATATTTCCGGTGAAATCTCGGTATCGAATTTTTTGGTGGAGTGCAATACATTCTCTACACACTATGTACATAGTGCGTATAGAGATAGTAAACAAAAAAAAAAGAGTCAATAATACAGAGTTAGTGCAAAAAAAAAAATGAAATGGCCTGTTATTTATGGACGCTCTTTAACTGCTTTGGTTCTCAGCGTCCCATGCTATACTGGGCGTGAAAGATCGCTCAATTTTGCTCAGAGGCCTCTCTTATCAGGCTTGAGGTTCTTTTACGTGCCGTAAATCTACGACACAGGACCCACAGCTTTACTTCCATGCTAAGGATTTTTACGCCCGAAAAAATCCATCGTCCTCCGCCGGGTATGAACCCGCGACCTTGGGTATATGAAGTTAGCATGGTAACCATTACACCACGGAGGGCGACTACAGAGTTAGTGCGATGGAGCAGTTAGAGAAAGAGGAATATTTGAACTAGACTAAGTAAACACTAATTTTTAGGAACAATACTTCAAGTGGGCCACACTATCATAAAAGTTTTCGGTATCTCAGTCTATCTGAGACCCTAGTAATGGGTAATAAACACTTTCTTATGCAATTTTACCAATACTATTATAATTTTCCTGCACTAAATTATTTATATGAATTATACATCTCCTAGGAGTACCTTGCAGAATTACTAATCACTGTTTTATTAGAAACGAAAGAACTTCCATTCCTCAAAGCTCTAAACGCATTTCGCTCTTTCTCAAGAGAGACAAATCTATCGCCAACACGAGAAGAAGAGCATCAATTAAAATAGTTGCGAACATTAAATAGATACCTATCCACTCCTGTCCTACACAGGGCTTGTGTGAAAAAACAATTAATTCAATACCAATTGACCATAATAGTTGGCTATTCTATGAATCTTGGGACTTAAAGTACTTACAACATTGTAAGTCGCCATTCGGGTTGTCATCTCAAAATAATTTCATCTTGTGGTTTACCGGGAAACATGGGAATCAGTTGAAAAAGTCATGCTAGGCCGGTATGTTGACATGGTAGCTCAGTGGTAGAGCAACCGGCTAGAGATCGGGTGATCCGTGTTTCAAATCCCGACTATGTAATTGCATTTTTCAGTCTGACTCTACCTATCCAACTCTTGTCCTACACATGACTTGTGTGAAAAATCAATTAAATAAATAGCCTTATTATTCAAAAGAAAAGTGTGAATATTTTTACAAAAGAAGAAAATTAAGAGTTGTAAGCTCAATTAAAAGGAATTTGTTTCATAATATTACGATTATATTATAATTATATTTGGTTGAATATAATGATAACTGATATTCAATGTGTACGGGTTTTATTCAGAATATATAATTCTTATTGGTCTTATGCATGGTCTTTTAAGTAACTAATATTATTTATAATATGATAATTAAGATGATTTGAGGTGAAATTTATATTGTTTTGAGGTATTTATACAAAATATATAGTAAGATTGATATGAAATTAAAAATATAAACTGGGATTAGATACCCTATAATGAACAAGTATATTAAACCTTTTTGATAGCTAAAATTAAATTCTTATTTTAGTTTGTTATTTAATGTGAAGTGTTTACGCTTCTCTGTATTATTATTAAGGCTGAATTTGGAATTTCAGGTGCAGGCAGCCTGGCTTTCAATGGAGGAGGAAATTGGATGATGACCTTGGGCCAGTGGATAAAGGTGCGTAGGAAATCGGATGGAGGTATCGAGGTATATGTGGTTCACCGACCAACAGATAGCTCCATGGACCGTGAGAAGACAATAACGCATAAACCTGTCACCGAGCCTGGAGATGAAAATGATGTTGATGAATTTAAACGCCGACGTCGTCGACAGGTGCTGCCCACTCTTATCTGATGCAGAGAGATGCAATCTTTCAAACTTCGCTTCTTTCTGCCAATCACACTATTATGTACATACTAGAATTTTTGTTTCTACAGAAACTATGTTGTTTTTTTTTTTTTTGCAGCTGAAATAAAATTCATAGTTGCATAACATTTGGGAAATAGTAAATCTATTAACATATAAAATCTATGTATTTATACACTGACAATACCAAGGTCATTTCTCTAAGAAAAATGAGATATTTTCAGCAATTTATTCTATAATACATCTTATTGATCAGTTGGTTACGTAGGTCTGTGTTTTATTATTACGAATGCTTAGACTGGGCATGCAAATGTAACACTGGAATTACATAAAAAGCAAATCCTGGTCAACCTGCTGGTTATTTTCCTGCCACAATTCCTAAAATTGCCATAATTCTCTTTCCATAAAACTGAAATAGAAAAACAAGATACTAGATTGCCTTGTTTATCAGCAAAGAGAAACGTCATAGGACTACCTCTGTGGTCGAGTGGTCCCGGGTTCGATTCCCGGCTGGGGCGGGGAATTTTTCTTTAACCAGAATTATTCCCTGTCCCCCACAGAGTCTGGAAAGTATGTATGTGAGAGTGAATGTGTGCATGTTTGAGGAAATATAATGGTTTAAACCTACAGACAACGAGTTGTTTCTAATTCGAAGCCCCTGATATGACCTTAGATGTTAAAGGGGCTAAATAAATGAAACAAAAAACAAAACAAAAAAAAATCATAGCTCGCCATAGAACACAGCTTCTTCCGGTTAACAATTCAGTAAAAATAGATAAGTAGTTTGCAATTATATATTACATTATTTTGAGTTTATAAGAATTCTTTTAAAAGTAATACGGATATTAAACTTATGTGCCCGCCTCTGTAGTGTGGTGGTAGCGTGTTTGTGTCACATTCAAGAGATCTCGAGTTTGAATCTCAGTGAAATACGATTTTTCTGGGGTTTCCCTTATCTTGAGAAGACAAATGTCGAGTAACTTTAAACTCCATGAAACCCGGGCTCATTTGAGCATCATTGCATTGATTTCATTCATCATCCAATATGATTGACTAGCTTTAAGGATCTTGGCTTCATTTAATTTGGGATTCTCTGACAAATTCCATTATTCTGTCCCTGGTTAGGCAACTACATCAAAGTTTTTATCGTACACATTACATTCTAAACTTTTATTTAAAAAATATGCAAAATTCTGCATTTGATTTATAATACAGATGCAAATAAACGAATTATTGAAAGATCACGGAAATAAATAAACAGAAAGTTTTTTGCAAAACTGCGCTTTCCAGATCTAGAAAAAACAAATCTGATGTGTTACACTCTCATGACTTTCTCTAGCTGCTCTACAAACCTCCTACAAAAGATTATTCTTCTTTATACACAATGCTAATCGAGATAAATATTAGCAGAATGTTCTTATTACTTAGTGCCTTATAAGTAGAGGGGAATAAGGGAACTCGCTATGCTAAAGTGGTTGTCAAATGTTTTAAAAGCTATGGTTATGGATTGTCATTGCAAATCACCACTTTTCTTGGCCAGGAGTAGAACAAAAGAAAAACGGACACATCCTGTTTGAGAAAAGTTTAAGTACTTCACAATTGAAACCAATAACAAGGAATATCTCGGAAACGGTTACCTCCAGATCAACAAGGGAAGGGACATAAAGTATGTGTTTTGTTGTGATGTACCTTTCTTGTGCAGCGAGTTTTTTCTATCTCTTACGGTTTAGCAGTTAAGCAAAATTCAGCAAAATTCATCCAGAATAAAGGGGTCTTCAGAGGTTATTCCCAAAAAATTCGAGATATACATTTTATTTCGGACATAAGTAGCTTCAACATACGGGGTTTTAATCAAAATCGTTAGAGCCATTTTTAAGAAAATCAAAATTTTCGAAATTTTTTCCATGTAAAGGGTAGTTTGTGGTGGGGGGATTTTTTTAAAAATCTTCGTGTCGCATCCTTGGAAGATACAAAAACTAAACACCAAGTTTGGTATTTAACGGTCCACAGACATACACACAGACAGGCACACACACGGACCCTTTTTTAAAAATGCTCTTTTCGGACTCAGGGGACTCCAAAATATATATTTCCGGTGAAATCTCGGTATCGAATTTTTGGGTGCATTAGAATACCTTCTCTATCCCTATGTAAATTGTACATATGGGGCTATAGAAAGTAAAAAGTGTCATCTACTATATAGTGCCTGAAACATTGTTCGGGGTTGAAGGGCTGAACTTCGAATGTGTGTACAATTTACAAACATACAGATAATAAAATTATTTTTCAAAAATAATAACTAGCAGATATCAAAATTTAAATAGAATAAATTATCGTCTTCAAGAGAGGAATAACTGAGAGGGCATGTGGAGGTTTTCAGAATCATTGATCATTGATCAGTCCGGGTTGAATCTTTAACTATAAACAAATATTGTTAATATGCACACAGCTTTCCTAAATTCCCAAGTTTTACAACATTTCTGCTTCGCATAGTTTCATAGTATGAGCGATTTTCAGTAATACTAATTTGAATACGTAAATAATAATCGTAATGATTATATGATTATCTCACATGTTATTCACAAGTCAGATTCAGGTCATCCATTAATTGGATACAACATTTTGTGCAATCTTAGCGTTGTAAATTGGGGAAATAAATAATGAAATAATTCGGCATCCATAGCTAACAGGTGAGAGCGTACTTGTAAATATGATACCAACTTCTGTTTCTGTATTTTATTTTGTATGATCTGGCGTGTTGAACCGATTACTTACATCCATTCCCTTCCGGGGAGAGAAGAGAGCACGTGCTATTGGCTAAAGCATTATAGTACAACATGGTAAACTTATAAATTCAGATCATAATTATTCTTCTTTTTACTTTCTCTAGCCCGCATGTTCAACGTACATAGTGGACAGAAAAGTTGTTGTATTCCATCCAAAATTTCGATGTCAAGATTTCACTGGAAATATATGTTTCAGGTATCCTAAATACGAAAAAAGTATTTTTAGAAAAAGATCCGAGTGTGCTCAAAAATGAAAACACCGTAAAATACTAAACTTGGTATTTAGATTTAGTATGTTCCAAAGATGCGACACGAAGAATTTCAAGGAAATCCCCCTACCACAAACTACTCTTTACATGGAAAAATTTTCGAAAATTTTGATTTTCTCAAAAATGGCTCTAAGGATTTTGATTAAAATCCCGTATATTAAGGCTATTTACATCCCAAATAAAATATATATCTTACATTTTTTTGGAAATAACTTCTGAAGACCTCTTTATTCTGGATGACTTTTGCCAAATTTTGCTTAACTGCTAAACCGTAAGATTTAGACAAAAACCTATAAAAACAAAAATGTAGATCTTGTCAAAACACACAATTTGTCCTCTATTGTCGCCCTCCGTGATGTAATGGTTACCATGCTAACTTCATATACCCAAGGTCACGGGTTCAAACCCGGCGGAGGACGATGGATTTTTTCGGGCATATAAATCCTTAGCATGGCTTCCTTCGGAAGGGAAGTAAAGCCGTGGGTCCCGTGTCGTAGATTTACGGTACGTAAAATAACCTCAAGCCTGATAGAGAGGCCTCTGAGCAAAATTAAACGGTCTTTCACGCCCAGTATAGAATGGGACGCTGAGAACCATAGCAGTTAAAGAGCGTCCATAAATAACACGCCATTTCCATTTCGTCCTCTACGTTTTTGTTGTAGAGTTTTCCGAGATATTCCTTTTTATTGGTTTCAATTGTAAAGTACTTATTCTTTTCTCAAACAGGAAGTGTCCATTTTTCTTTTGTTCTACTGCTGGCCAAGCAAAGAAGCGATTTGCATTGACAATCGCATAACGATAGCTTAAAATATTAAAAAAATATTAAAATATTTAACTATCGCTTTAGCATTGTGCATTCCTTTATTCCTTTCTACTTATAAGGAACTAAGTTATAAGAAAATTCTGGTATATGTATATCGATTAGTATTGTGTAGAAAGAAGAAGAAGTCTTTTATAAGAAGTCTTTTATAGAGCAACTAAAGATAGTCATGTGAGTGTAACACATAAGATTTTTTTGACTCAGCCTCTTGTCAATTGCGTAATTTAATGTCTCACCGGCATTTTGTTAAGGCAACTGGACGGAAACCGAGGGATTCGTGAGTCAATTAGCAGGTATGGCATTCAGTTTTTCATTCAGAATCTATTTCTCAGCCATGTACACACAACTTATGTGAAAGAAGAATTAACTACCAATAATTTCAATACTGACTGGGTGAGGAAGATGGATAGGTAGAGTCAGGCTGAAACATTCAATGACATAGCCAGGATTTGAACCACGGCTATGACATTGCATTTTTCTATCCAACTCCTGTCCTACACACGGCTTGTGTGAAAACAACAATTAAACCAATACCCATTGACCATAATAGTTGGCTACACTATGAATCCTGGGACTTAAAGTACTTACAACATTGTAAGTCGCCATTGGGGCTGTCATCTCAAAATAATTTGAATTGTGGTTTACTTGGAAACATGCGAGTCAGTTGAGACATTCAATGCTATGCCTGCATGTTACCATGGTAGCTCAGTGAGAGAGCAACCAACTAGAGATAGGGAGATCCGTGGTTCAAATCCCGGCTATAGTATTGAAGTTTTCAATCTGACTCTACCTATCCAACTCCTGTCATACACATGGCTTGTGTGAAAAAACAATTAAACCAACATATTTAAAATATTTTCAAACAAACGATTACATTTCAGCATCCTTTAACAATAGCAAATTCACTTACCTTTACAATTTGTTAACTTTAAATGTATAATTTACATCAATTTTATTTTAAATGTAACAGCATGTCTTCAGTACGACACTGTTGTAATTATTGCATGTTGTCCATAGAAATCTTTAACAGTTTAGCATTCATTGCAGTCACGTAAGAAGGTTATCCTGCCTGTTATAGCTTAAGATGAATGATATATTTTATAAAAATAAAGGCAGCATCCTCTTGCAACACGAAGCTTATTTTACAACGTTGCTGCAGAAGATTATCATTCATCAATTCTAACTTCAAGAGTCCGGCACAATACATCGATAAAACTTGATGAAGACTAACCTGGCCATAAGGATTATCCTATGAGCATACACAGGAACCTCTTCTCTGCCAACAAGAAACAGGATATCAGCTGATTCGTGGTCCTCAGCCAGCCGTTGCAGGTCCTCCAGGAGTTGAGGAACACCTGCAAGGCTTTTGTCCGGGAAATGTGCCGCTGCCACACGCGTACCCATATTCTTCACTGAAATACAAGCACAACACACACATATTACATTTTGAGCATTCTGAGAAATTCACCAATTAGAAATTATATAAGTTATAAGTTACCATTCACACGACTTTCTCTATATCTCTGCAACAAATTACTTTTAATAAGCTTATACTTCTATTTACTTCATGTTAATCAGACTAAAATATTAGAAATAGTCTTATTACTTGATTCCTTGTTGCTATGTTTGCTTTGTTCCTTGCTGGTAGCTTAAGTTCCTTTGTTGTATGGAAACAGTTGACAAATTCCTATATGAGAAAACTATAAGTTTTCATAGTAGAAACCAAAAATAAGGAATGTCTCAAAAACGACGAACTCCACGAAAAAATGTATGTAACATAAATTATGTGTTTTAACGTGCTCTACATTTGTTGTGTAGTAAGTTTTTGTCCATCTCTTACGGTTTAGCAGTTATTCAAAATTTAGTAAAATTCATCCAGAATAAACAACTCTTCAGAAGCTATTCCCAGAAAATTCAAGATATACATATTATTTGTCACCTAAATATCTTTAATATACGAAATTTTAATCGAAATCGTTAGATCCATTTTTGAGAAAATAAAAATTTTCGAAAAAAGTTCCAAGTAAAGGGTAGTTGGGGTGGGGGGATTTTTCTCAAAATTTTCATGTCGCATCCCTGGAAGATACTAAACTTAAATACCAAGTTTGGTATTTTACCGACTTTTCGTTTTTGAGTTATCGTGTTCACAGACACACGGACACGGACACACACACACGGACGTTTTTGTGAAAATGCTTTTTACTTTCTCCATACGCACTATGTACATAGTGTATAGAGAAAGTATTGCACTCCACCAAAAAATTCGATACGGAGATTTCACCGGAAATATATGTTTTAGGGTCCCCAATATCCAAAAACCTCTGATGTGTACCATTCACATGACTTTCTCCATATCCCTGCAACAAATTATTCTTAAAAAGCTTATACTTCTATTTACTTTATGCTAATCAGAAAAAATTAGCAGAAATAGTCTTATTACTCGCTTCCTTGTAAGTAGTAGCGAAATAAGGGACAACCGTAGGTTAAAGTGATAGTCAAAAGCTGGTTGCTAGGTCAATGAAGTTCCTTTGACTATATGGATAGGAGTTGACAAGTTCCTGTATGAGAAAAGTATACGTTTTTCATAGCAGAAACCAAAATTAAGGAATGTTACAAAAACGACGAACTCCACGAAAAAAATGTATATTACATAAATTGTGTGTTTTAAAGTGCTCTACATTTTTTGTCTAGTAAGTTTTTGTCCATCTCTTACGGTTTAGCAGTCATTAGTAAAATTCATCCAGAATAAACTACTCTTCAGAGGCTATTCCCAGAAAATTCAAGATATACATTTCATTTGCCAGGTAAATATGTTTAATATCCGACATTTTAATCAAAATTATTAGAGCCATTTTTGAGAAAATCAAAATTTTTGAAAAAAGTTCCATGTAAAGGGTAGTTGGGGGTGGGGAATTTTTCTCAAAATCTTCGTGTCGCATCCTTGGAAGATACTAAACTTAAATACCAGGTTTGGTATTTTACCGACTTTTCGTTTTTGAGTTAACGAGTTCACAGACACACACACACATACACACACGGACCTTTTTGTGAAAATGCTTTTTTACTTTCTCCATACGCACTATGTACATAGTGTATAGGGAAAGTATTGCACTCCACCAAAAATTCGATACCGAGATTTCACCGGAAATATATGTTTTAGGGTCCCCAGTATCCATAAAAAGCATTTTCACAAAAAGGTCCGTGTGTGTGTGTGTGTGTGTGTGTGTGTGTGTGTGTGTCCGTGTGTCCGTGTGTCCGTGTGTCCGTGTGTCCGTGTGTCCGTGTGCCTTTGAACACGATAACTCAAAAATGAAAAGTCGGTAAAATACCAAACTTGGTATTTAAGTTTAGTATCTTCCAGGGATGCGACACGAAGATTTTGAGAAAAATCCCCCCACCCCCAACTACCCTTTACATGGAACTTTTTTCGAAAATTTTTATTTTCTCAAAAATGGCTCTAACGATTTTGATCATAATTTCGTATATTAAACATATTTACCTGATAAATAAAATGTAGATCTTGAATTTTCTGGGAATAGCCTCTGAAGAGTAGTTTATTCTGAATGAATTTTACTAAATTTTGAATAACTGCTAAACCGTAAGAGATGGATAAAGACTTACTACACAAAAAATGTAGAGCACATTAAAACACACAATTTATGTTATATAATTTTTTTTCGTGGAGCTAGTCGTTTTTGTGACATTCCTTATTTTTGGTTTCTGCTATGAAAAACGTATACTTTTCTCATACAGGAACTTAACAACTCCTATCCATATACACAAAGGAACTTCATTGACATAGCAACCAGGTTTTGACTATCACTTTAACCTACAGTTGTCCCTTATTTCGCTTCTAGTTACAAGGAAGCGAGTAATTAGACTATTTCTGCTATTTTTTCTGATTAGCATAAAGTAAATAAAAGTATAAACTTTTTAAGAATAATTTGTTGCAGGGATATGGAGAAAGTCATGTGAATGGTACACATCAGATTTTTTTATATTGGGGACCCTAAAGCATATATTTCCGATCAAATGTCGGTATCTAATTTTTGGTGGAGTGCAATACTTTCTCTATACACTATATACCTAGTGCGTATGGAGAAAGTAAAAAGCATTCTCACAAAAAGGTCCGTGTGTGTGTGTGTGTATGTGTGTGTGTGTCCGTGTGTCTGTGTGTCCGTGTGTCTGTGAACACGATAACTCAAATACGAAAAGCCGATAAACTACCAAACTTGGTATTTAAGTTCAATATCTTCCAGGGATGCGACACGAAGATTTTGAGAAAAATCCCCCCACCCCCAACTTCCCTTTACATGGAACTTTTTTCGAAAATTTTTATTTTCTCAAAAATGACTCTAACGATTTTGATTAAAATTTCGTATATTAAACATATTTACCTGAAAAATAAAATGTATATCTTGAACTTTCTGGGAATAGCCTCTGAAGAGTAGTTTATTCTGGATGAATTTTACTAAATTTTGAATAACTGCTAAACCGTAAGAGATGGACAAAAATGTAGAGCGCATTAAAACACACCATTTATGTTATATAAATTTTTTTCGCGGAGTTCGCCGTTTTTGTGACATTCCTTATTTTTGGTTTCTGCTATGAAAAACGTATACTTTTCTCATACTGGAACTTGTCAACTCTTATCCATATAAACAAAGGAACTTCATTGACATAGCAACCAGCTTTTGACTATCATTTTAACCTATGGTTGTCCCTTATTTCGCTCCTACTTACCAGGATGCGAGTAATAAGACTATTTCTGCTAACTTTTTCTGATTAGCATAACGTAAATAGAAGTATAAGCTTTTTAAGAATTATTTGTTGCAGGGATATGGAGAAAGTCATGTGAATGGTACACATCAGATTTTTTTGGATATTGGGGACCCTAAAACATATATTTCCGGTGAAATCTCGGTATCGAATTTTTTGGTGGAGTGCAATACCTTCTCTATACACTATGTACATAGTGCGTATAGAGAAAGTAAAAATCTAATGCGTTCAATTCACATGACTTTCTCTACACCTCTGCAACAAATTACTGTTAAAAAGCCTATGCTTCTATTTACTTCATCCTAATCGAGAAAATAGTCTTGTTACTTGCTTCCTTGTAAGTAGGAGCGAAATAAGGGAGTACCATAGGTTAAAGTGATAATAGAAGCTGGTTGCTTTGTGACTGAAGTTCCTTTGTTTGTATTGACAGGGGTTGACAAATTCCGGTATGAGAAAAGTAAGTTTTTCAAAGCTGAAACCAAAATCAAGGAATATCTCAAAAACGATCAACTCCACGAACAAAAATTGTGTATTTTAACAGCTTTACATTTTTTTGTATTTTCAATTTTTGTCTCTTACGGTTAACCAGTTGTGCAAAATTCCGCAAAAATCATCCAGAATTCAGTAGTCTTCATAGTCTTATTGCCAGATAAATCAAGAGATGCGTTTTATTTTTCAGATAAATATCTTTAATATGTGCTCTCTTGACATTGTATACTGATTATATTATGAGATTTTAAAAACTTTCCCGCACTATTTTTAAACATTTTCTTTTACACAAATCTTGTCGAGACAATAATGAACACAGCATAGAAAGAATTGTTCCTTTGGTGTAGTCGTTCGGAAGTGATGCGCGTACATACATTTTGCGATTCATTTATATATAGAAGTATATATTTACTTTCTATAGCCTTATGTACATGCACTATAAACAGTATCTCTAGCAGGTATTGTATTCCACTGAAAGTTCTTGCATTTTTATAAAAATGCCAGTGTGTGTGTGTGTGTGTGTGTGTGTGTGTGTGTGTGTGTGTGTGTGAGTGCCAGTGGACATAGCTCAAAAACGAAAATACCGTTGAGTACTAAACTTGGTATTTATGTGGCCGGAAGATTGTCAAGGAAATCCCCCACCATATTATACTTTACATGGGAAAATGTTTGAACATTTTGTTTTTGCTCGAAAATTTCCCAAACGATTTTGATTAAAATACCGTATATTCAAGATATCTACATCACAAATAAAATGTATATTTTGGGTTTCTGAGAATAGTTTTTGAGGACTTCTTTGTTCTGTATGAGTTTTGAGGAATTTTGCATAGTCGTTAAACCGTAAGAAATAGAAAAAAACTTACTAAACAAAAAAGGTAAATCTCGTAAAAACACACAAGTTATGCTATATACGTTTTTCTTGTAGAGTTAACCGTTTTTGAGATACTCTTTATTATTGGTTTCAATTTTAAACTACCAAACTTTTCTCATACGAGAAGTTACCTTTCGTTTCAGCCATCTTTATTTGCTGCGGACTTTGCAAATCGAACCAAATTTCAACAAGCTTTGCAATACCCGCTTCAAAAAATGTTGCCGCCAATGATTTCAAATGAGCATTGACGTTGTTTTGAAGATATTCATTGGTTTGAAAGTGCTGCCCGCCTAACCACGTCTTCAGTTCAGGGAAAAGGTGAAAGTCGCTGGGTGCCAGGTCAGGACAGTACGGCGGATGATCGAAAATGTCCCATTGAAATTGTTCAAGGAGCCGAAGGGTTGTGCCAGCAGTGTGGACGAGCGTTGTCATGGATCAACATACTTCCTGAAGTCAACATTCCTCTTCGTTTGTTTTGAATGGCTCTCCGCAATCGTCGTAAGGTACCAAGATCTTCAAAACAACGTCAATGCTCATCGGAAATGCTCATTGTGCACAGGTACGATAAATGTCTCAATCTTTTTGGTGATTATGTTTAAACGTAAGTGTACAAAACTTTTAATAATAAAATAATTGTTTTCTATGAACTTGTCTTTTATTGATAGTCTACCGGAGGTTGAAAAAAAAAAAAAGCAGCACATTGGTGCTAAATTCGCGATCCCTATGGGTTTAAAACGTGTTTCTGTCATCCCAAAAATGCTATTTTTCTCCTTTCAGAAAACAGGCTTTATCGCATTTGAATAGCCAGAGAATAAATAATGTTTTGCCAGCACCTTCTAGTTTCCCTTTGTGCGGTAATAAGGACGCCCTTTTGTAAGCCACTTAAAGCACACGAAACACTACACGTGCTTTTCACGTTTGCTTTCATACTCGAAAAATGAGCCTGCAAGTTTATATCCTTTTACTGGAATTAGGACTTAAGCGAAAAAAGTAAAAAGGAATAAAAACCTTTAATAAGGCATTCTTTCAATTAACCTGCATTTACATAAGTCAGACCTCCGCGAGAAAATTACAAAAAAAAAAAAAGAAGAGAAAGCGTTATACTATCCACGAAAGCCAAGCAAGGATTACGTTCCCGCGAGTGGAAAAACCTGCTTTTATTACTTTTTAAGAAAATTGCTCTTTGTTTCGTGAGTTTCATTTAAACTCTGGTCGTATAATTCTAAAGAAAATAAATGTGAATGATGATGATGATAATAATGATGATCATGATCGTTGTGTAAAGCGAAGTCAGGATTTGTGTGGCGAGAAACGCTGGGTCCGCGGAAAAAGAACAGACAAAATAAGTTTGAGAGAACAATAGCCGGGATTCCACGCTCGCTGCACCGCGAGAACAAAAGCTAAGACACGTTTGCTCCCGACAGTAAAAGCCAGCACCATTTCATTATCTTTGGATTTTGTTGAATCCACAGCACCAAGCCTTATTTCCTAGGGCAAGAAAT
This sequence comes from Hymenopus coronatus, assembly GCA_030762935.1. Classification (NCBI taxonomy): domain Eukaryota; kingdom Metazoa; phylum Arthropoda; class Insecta; order Mantodea; family Hymenopodidae; genus Hymenopus; species Hymenopus coronatus. The sequence goes on from CM060884.1 coordinate 39,936,231, forward strand.
AACGTTAGGGGAAGACTTGCGTTCTGCGCCATCTCGCGTAGTTGACGGCATCTTCAAAATAACAGTGTCCCTCTAGACGGAGGCATTTGTATTTGCAAAGGAAACTCAAATGCTTTCTTTGCACTTGAGAAGAATTCACACACTTTGCAGCTAAAATAAAAGCTTTCTTTACTCAATTCCGTGTTGTCAAATTTATGGACATTCCCTAACTGTAGGATCATATTACTTTCTCTAGCCCCTGGATAATGAAGTTACTTATTCCACCCAGATTTGATATTCCACCCAAAAAATTTATACAAATTGAGATTTCACCGAAAGTGCATGCTTTAAGGCTCCCCTGAATTAAAAAAAAAAAAAAAAAAAAAAAAAAAAAAAAAAAACGTTTTACTTTTTTTTAGCCCTTATGTGCCATGTACATAGTGGATAGAGAAGGTATTGTATTCCACCCAAAACTTTGATTTCGGAATTTTACCTAAAATGTATGTTAAGTGGTTTCCTGAGACCAAAAAAGTATTTTTAGAAAAAGTTTCTTGTGTGTGTCTCTGGACAGTATAGCTCAAAAACGAAAAGACTATTAAAAACAAGCTTGGTAATTAAGTTTAGTATCTTCCAGGTATGTGACACAAAGAGCTTGAGTAAAATCCCCCACCCCAAACAATCCAGTTTTGAAAATGTTGTTTTTGTCAAAGATGGCTCGAATGATTTTGATTAAAGTGCCGTATATTAAAGATATTTACATGGCAAATAAGATGCATATCCTAAGTTTTCTGGGAATATCCTCTGAGGACCTCTTTATTCTGGATGAGTTTTGCAGAATTTTGCATGACGGTTAAACCGTAAGAGATAGACAAAAAGTTACTACACAAAAGTTGTAGATCTCGTTAAAACACATAATTTATGTCATATATGGTTTTATGTAGAGATAACCGTTTCTGAGATATTCTTGTTGTTGGTTTCAGTTTTAAACCAATTAACATTTTCTCCAAGTTTTACTGCAGGGACAATGTAAAGCGAGCCGAACTTCAGTTGTTTCACATAGGGCCAGCTTTTAAAAGGTTTGACTAAGAAAACTTCAAATATTACAACATGGAAGAGCTTCAAACTCCACATGAACAAGAACGGTGGTCGCAGTTAGGGTCATGAATGAGCTCAGACACATTAGACTGTTATCAATCGACACAGCTATGGGCCCTTTCAGGTTAAAGATATTACCTGTCCTGTGTATGGAATTGAACTGGTTTTGGAACATTTCACGTATAAATAATTAGAAGAGATAGGAAAAAAATAACTGATGCACATGACTTTCTCTACATCTCCGCAACAAATTATTGTTAAAAAGCTTATGCTTCTATTTACTTCATGCTAATCGAGAAAAAATTAGCAGAAATAGTCTTATTACTCGCTTCCTTGTACGTAGAAGCGAAATAAGGGAGTACCATAGATTAATGTGATAGTCAAAAGTTGGTTGATATGTGACTGAACTTCCTTTGTATGAGAAAAGTATAAGTTTTTCTGTTTTAAAGCTGAGACCTATAACAAGGAATATCTAAAAAACGATCAACTCCACGAAAAAAAAAATAAATAATATAAATTGTGTGTATTAACGTACTCTACTTTTTTTGTGCAGTAAGTTTTTCTCCATCTCTTACGGTTTAGCAGTTATGCAAAATTCCGTAAAATTCATCCCGAATAAAGTGGTTTTCAGAGGCTATTCCCAGAAAATTCAAGATATACATTTTATTTTTCAGGTGTATATCTTTAATATACGATATTTTAATTGAAATTGTTAGAGCCATTTTTTAGAAAATCAAAACGTTCGAACATTTTTCCATGTAAATGGTAGTTGGGGCTAGGGGGATTTTCTTGAAAATCTTCGTGTTGCATTCCTGGAAGATACTGAATTTAAATACCAAGTTTGGTATTTAACACAGACACACACAGACAGACAGACAGACAGACTCGAACATTTTTCTAAAAATGTTTTTTTTTACTTTCTCCATACGCACTATGTACATAGTGTATAGAGAAAGTATTGCACACCACCCAAAAATTCGATGCCGATATTTCACCGGAAATATATGTTTTAGGGTCCCCAATATCCAAAAAAAGCATTTTCACAAAAAGGTCCGTGTGTCCGTGTGTCCGTGTGTCCGTGTGCCCGTGTGTCTGTGAACACGATAACTCAAAAACGAAAAATAGGTAAAATACCAAACTTGGTATTTAAGTTTAGTATCTTCCAGGGATGCGACACGAAGATTTTGAGAAAAATCCCCCCACCCCCGACTACCCTTTACATGGAACTTTTTCAAAAATTTTGATTTTCTCAAAAATGGCTCTAACGATTTTGATTAACATTTCATATATTAAAGATATTTACCTGACAAATAAAATGTATATCTTGAATTTTCTGGGAATAGCCTCTGAAGAGTAGTTTATTCGGGATGAATTTTACTAAATTTTGAATAACTGCTAAACCGTAAGAGATGGACAAAACCTTACTACGCAAAAAATGTAGAGCACATTAAAACACACAATTTATGTTATATACATTTTTTCGTGGAGTTCGTCGTTTTTGTGACATTCCTTATTTTTGGTTTCTGCTATGAAAAACGTATACATTTCTCATACTGGAACTTGTCAACTCCTATCCGTACAAACAAAGTAACTTCATTGACATAGCAACCTGCTTTTCACTATCACTTTAACCTACGGTTGTCCCTTATTTCGCTTCTACTTACAAGGAAGCGAGTAATTAGACTATTGCTGCTATTTTTTTCTGATTAGCATAAAGTAAATAGAAGTATAAGCTTTTTAAGAATTATTTGTTGCAGGGATATGGAGAAAGTCATGTGAATGGTACACATCAGATTTTTTTTTCTTTGTATTCAGGGGATCCTAAAACATATATTTCCGGTGAAGGTATCGAGTTTTTGGGTGCATTACTATCTTCTCTATACACTATTTAAATAGTACGTAAAGAGAAAGTAATAAAAGCCAGATACCTCAAGAAAGTTCTAGAAGTATCACAGAGTACGAGATCGAGGCTGGTCTATGAACTCTCCAGAGAAACCTTTCTACTAGAGGATCTGCGAATGACACTGCTAATGCTTTCTAATCAAGCAATGGAGTTCTACAACCTGTGCGATGCAAGAGAGAGGATGGACACAGGCGTCACGTGAGTACAAGATTGTCAGTTCATGGTTTCCACCATAAGATATTCTCCAAGAAATGATCCAAGAAAGTTTTCCACGAATCTAGTGATAACTTTGTGTTTTGTGCTCAGAGAAATGTGAAAAAATATATATATATACCTAAGTGCAAAACACAAAGATTTTCATGAAATCCCCCCCCCCTAAACTACCCTTTACATGGTAACAATTTAAAAAAACAAACTTATATAGATGTACATTTATCTCTGCATATAGATGTCATATGAGAGAAAAGTCAAGAAAATATACACATTGAAGCCTCTCGAATCAAGATTAGGTGCAGTGATAATATCAATCAAGACTTAAAAATTATGGGTACTAGAAACTGGCTGGAGTTGATTATAACTCGTATCGAATAGTAGCGAATTATAGAGAAGGCCAAAACATTCAGTCAATGAAGTTGTAGTGCATGTTAATAATAATAATAATAATAATAATAATAATAATAATAATAATAATAATAATAATAATAATCATAGAGAACAACGCACAAACTGTGCAGGACACAAAATATATAAAATACCGCATATTAAAGATATTTACATGACAAATAAAATGTACATCTTGAATTTTCTGGGAATAGCCTCTGAAGACCTCTTTATTCTGGATGCATTTTGCTGAATTTTGTATATTTTCGTAAAATGCAAATGGCGTGTTATTTATGGACGCTCTTTAACTGCTATGATTCTCAGCGTCCCATTCTATACTGGGGGTGAAAGACCACTTAATTTTGCTCAGAGGCCACTCTATCAGGCATTTTTTTTTTAAAAACAGTAACGGAGTCTGTACAGGACTCCGGTACTGTATCCCTATTTACATTTCCCCCCGTAGGTTTTACTGATTACTGGTTTACTGGTTTTACTGTTTCTTTTACAAACATATACACATTGCACAAACATATAACACCCATGCCCAAGGCGGGACTCGAACCCACGAGGTTATTTTATGTGTCGCAAATCTACGACACGGAACCCACGGCTTTACTTCCCTTCCGAAAAAATCCATCGTCCTCCGCCGGGTTTGAACCCGCGACCTTGGGTATATGAAATTTCGTAAGAGATATAGACAAAAACTTACTACATAAAAATGTGGATCTCGTTAAAACACACGATTTATTTCATATACGTTTTTCGTGAAATTAGCCATTTTTATTGGTTTCAGTATTAAAATACAACTTTTCTCTACGGAAATTTGTTAACTCCTAGTCATGCAAACAAACTCATTATAAACGCATAGCTACCGGCTTTTAAAAGAGTTGAACATCGCTTTAACCTAGTATACTAGCTTATTTGCTTTATAATTACAAGGAAGTACGCAATAAGACAATTTCTGCTAATGTTTATCTCGATTAGCATGAAGTAGATAGAAGAGTAAGCTTTTCAACAATAATTTGTTACAGAGATTTAGAGAAAGTCGTGTGAATGGAGCACATCAGATTTTTACTTTCTCTATACGCACTATGTACATAGTGTGTAGAAATCGCCCTCCGTGGTGTAATGGTTACCATGCTAGCTTCATATACCCAAGGTCGCGGGTTCAAACCCGGCGGAGGACGATGGATTTTTTCGGGTGTAAAAATCCTTAGCATGGCTTCGGAAGGGAAGTAAAGCCGTTGGTCCCGTGTCGTAGATTTACGGCACGTAAAAGAACCTCAAGCCTGATAAGAGAGGCCTCTGAGCAAAATTGAGCGGCCTTTCACGCTCAGTATAGAATGGGACGCTGAGAACCACAGCAGTTAAAGAGCGTCCATAAATAACACGCCATTTCCATTTATAGTGTATAGAGAAGATATTGCACTCCACCAAAAAATTCGATACCGAGATTTCGGTATCGAATATATGTTTTAGGGTCCCCTGTATCCAAAAAAAAAAAAGTATTTTCAGAAAAAGGCCCGTGGTATTTAAGTTTAGTATCTTTCAGGGATGCGACACGAAGATATTGAGAAAAAAATCCCCGCACCCCAAACTACCCTTTACATGGAACTTTTTTCGAAAATTTTGTTTTTATAAAAAATGGCTCTAACGGTTTAGATTAAAATATCGTATATTAAAGATATTTACCTGACAAATAAAATGTATATTTTGAATTTTCTGGGAATAGCATCTGAAGATTACTTTATTCTGGGTCAATTTTACGGAATTATGCATAGCTGCTAAACCGTAAGAGATGGACAAAAACTTACCATACAACAAATGTAGAGCACTTTAAAACACACAATTTATTTTATATACATATTTTTCATGGAGCTGAATGTTTTTGAGATATTCCTTGTTTTTGGTTTCAGCTATAAAACACATACTTTTCTCATACAGGACTTTGTGAAGACTATTTCTGCTAATTTTTTCTCGATTAACAGGAAGTAAATAGAAGCATAAGCTTTCTAAAAATAATTTATTGCAGAGATATAAAGAAAGTTATGTGAATGGAACACATCAGATATTTATACCTTTATTTATTGTGGTCTGGCTGTATAGCTCTTGCAGCGACAACATGCTTAACATTGGTTTAATTGTCTTTGCACATAAACCGTGTGTAGGACAGGAATTGGATAGGTAGAGTCAGGCTGTCCTACACACGGCTTGTGTTTAAAAGTAATTAATTCAATACCAATTGACCATAATAGTTGGCTATATTATGAATCCTGAGACTTAAAGTACTTGTAAGTCACCACGGGGGTTGTCATCCCAAAATAATTGAGAACACGTTGTGGTTTACCGGGAATCATGTGAGTCAGTTGAGAAATTCAATGTTATGCCGTCATATTGCCATGGTAGCTCAGTGAAAGAGCAACCGGCTAGAGGCTAGGGAATCCATGGTTCATATCCCGGCAATGGAATTGAGTTTGACTGTACCTATCCAACATGCTTAACAGTGTTGCAACATTTCAATCATGTTAACAGGATTTACAAATTGTTTTTAATTGTTTGTTTTCCAGACAAGCCGTGTGTATGGGTAGGTAGAGTCAGAAATATTAAATACCATAGCCGGGATTTGAACCAGGATCTTCCGTCTTTAGCCTTTTGCTCTAACCATTGAGCTACCTTGGCAACATGGCGATTCGACATTAAACTCTACAACTGCCTCTTCAGAAGCTATTCCTAAAATATGCAAGATACACATTTTATTTTTCATGTAAATATCTTTAATATACAATATTTTAATGAAAATCGTTACAGCCATTATGAGAAAATAAAATATTTTGATTTTTTTCTTCATATAAACGGTAGCTTAGGGTAAGGGATTTTGTTATAAATCTTCGTGTTGCATCCTTGGAAGACTCTAAACTTAAATTTCAAAATTTTGAGTTTTGCTGCACACACACACACAATCTAAATGATGCTTTTTCTTTGGATTCAGAATTCACTTCATCCAACCATTCATACGAGCCTTCAGTTAAAAAACTAAATTAAATCTTTTAAATCAATAATTTAAATTGCTTGGTTTTTTTCATTATTTTATATGAATGATTTTATAAATTTATATTTGTATATTAGGGCCGCACTTGTCTCTCACCTAGACACGCATGTGAGATTTGTGGTGGACAAAGCGGCGCTGGGGCGGGTTTCTCTGGGTATTCCGGTTTACCCCGCCATCACATTCCACCGGTGCTCCATCATCATCCATGTATCATCAGTGTCACCACCTGCGGTGCCATAAAACGGGTGTTAAACACTACCAAAAAAATTGTATATTAGAATAAGTTTAGCTTTTTTGATTAAAATACCAATATATTTGGGCCATGTGTTTTCAATGAATTTTCGGTTCGAAATTTTAGGTGGAATACAATATCTTCTGTACCTACGATGTACATTGTCTATGTTAAAGAAAGTAAACATGACAGGCGCTCAAGAGATTATTCGACAAACTCTGGAAAAAGCTTTTAGTTTTAAAAGATTTTAATTGCACCAAATCTTTATCAACACATACCTACTTTTGGATTTTAATAACCTATTTGGCTAATGTCTATTTAAGTACAATTTGCTTGTTTAGTGCATTATCTTAGAGTGATACATTCACACATTTTGAAAACACTATATGAAACCATTAAATGTGTGTTGCGATGACTTCTTTTGTTTCTTGTTTTCAGTTTTTTATCTTGCCATCTGTGATATTGATATAATTATGGTGTTCGTGCAACACTCCACTGAGTGTGCCGTAAAGTGCTTGCACTTTACAATACGAGGGAAATAATTATACCAGCGTTGTTAACAACAAAACTCATGGACTAGAAACAAACGTTCTGTTGTAATTCTGATGTTTGCTTTACCCCTTGGGAACTGTGGTTTATCGTGTACAACATCACCTCGCCCAAAACCACGCCCATTTTAAAGGGCGGAGGCTTCCCGGGTGGGATGCTAACTTCTCCACGGTTCAGACGATATTACCAGCGTATTCTTCGTGTTCCGGAAAAGGCACAAAGCAACATCATCATCATCAGTATTTATATTTCTCTTTTGTTCCGTTTTAATGAGGTTCAAATATCCAAAACTAGGTAACCATCATTGTCATGGGCTCTTCCTATGTTTCAGTTGTCCAGAAGTGGATGGTAGAACCAGGTCAAAGGTTCCATCCAACTTGGGTCAAGCTTTGTGTTTTCTTCCGAACACTCTACAAAATAAATAAATAAAAAATCTGATATGTCCATTCACATGACTTTCTCTACATCACTGTAACAAATTATTGTTAAAAAGCATATTCTTCTATCTTCTTTACGAGGGTCGGCTGATAAGTTCCGAGACTCTCAATAAAAACATTTATTTCTCAACGTAATCTCCAGAAAGGCTTATACATTAGTCATATCGGTGTTCTAATTTAATTACACCATCTCTATAGTGCAATTTATCAAGGTCTTCAAAATAGTTATTTACCGCATCAATGACTTCCTCGTTGCTGTGAAATTTTCATCCTCCAAGACAATTTTTAAGGTTTGGGAACAGGGGGTAGTCACTGGGTGCTGGCGAATAGGGTGGATGTTCAAGCAATTCGAACTTCAATTCGTTTTCCCCATTGCAATGACTGAACGATGGGCCGGAGCATTGTCGTGATGAAACAAGAATTTTTGTTGTTGTTGCTAAATGAGGTATTTTTCTTTTCACCTCGTCATTCAAACGTTGCAGTAAGCTTGCGTAATAGTCACCAGTGATTCTTTTACCCTTTTCCAAGTAATCAATAAAAATAACTCCCTGTTAATCCCAGAGAACACTCGCCATAACCTTGTTAGGTAACAAACTTGATTTTGCCTTTCTTGGAGTTAGGTCACCTGGCGCTATCCATTGTTTTGACTGTGTTTTACTTTCTGGAGTGTAGTGATGTATCCATGTTTCATCCATGGTAATAAACCGTCTCAAAATTCACTGGGAGTTTTACGGTAGAGCTCCACATTCCTAACAGAAACAGTTTTTCTTTGCTACTTTTAATCAAGTGTCAACAAACGCGGCACCCATCTTGCACAGATCTTGTGAAAGCCCAAAACATTACTTAAAATATTACCTGCGCGTTCTCTTTATATGTTTACAGCCTCTGCTATCTCAAACAACTATAATTTGCGGTCTTCCAATACTAAACGATGCAGTTTTTCAATGATCTCTGCAGTTGTCACTTCTACAGAGCGTCCAGAGCGAGGCTCATCACTAGTGCTCGTACGTCCCATTTTAAACTCTGCAACCCACCTTTTAATCATTGAATATGAAGGAACAGAGTCTTTCAATGTACTGTCCATTTCCTACTTGATTTCTTAAGTCGTTAAGCCTTTCAAATGGAAGTATTTAATCACTGCTAGTTTTTCCAAATCCTCCATTTTTGTGAAAACTCTAAAGTTGTGTTGTTTAAAATTCTGTCATTCGAAAACTAAACAAGCTATTGACCTGTAACTATGTATACAAGCTAGTCTAGAGTTAAATTATACGATACTTCCGTCTAACTGGCCTAGTGGCGCCATATCTATGTGAGGCTTGGGACTTATCAGCCGACCCTAGTGTGATAATAGAGATAAACTTAGCAGAAACTGTCTTAATTATTTGCTCCCTTGTAAATAGAAGGGAAATAAGGGGATACACTAGGCTAAAACGATAGTCAAATCTTTTAAAAGCTGGTTGCCACGTGGTTGAAATCCATTTCTACCCAAGGCCAGAAGTTTACAACTTTCCGTGTGGGAGAAGTTTAAATATTTTAAATCTAAAACAAATAACAAGGAATATCTCAGAAATTATCAAACTGGTGTTTTAACGTGAACTACATTTTTTGTGTAATAAGTTTCTGTCTATCTGTTACGATTTACCTAAAATGTACGCAAAATTCAGAAAAATTCATTCAGAATAAAGAGTGAGGTCCTTAGAGGCCATTCCCAAAACATTCAAGATATGTAGTTTTATTTACCATATAATATATTTAATATACGGTATTTTAATCAAAATCGTTACAGCCATTTTTGAGCAAGTCAAAATTTTCGAAATTTTTCCATGTAAAGGGTAGTTTGGGGTGGAGGAATTTTTATCAAAATCTTCATGTCGCGTCCCTGGAGGATACTAAGCTTAAATACCTAGTTTGATATTTTACCGCTTTTCGGTTTTGAGTTATCGTGTTCACTGACACATGGACACACACATACGGACATTTTTCCAGAAATGATTTTTTGGGATACAGCAGTCCCTAAAACGTGTATTACTGGTGAAATCTCGGTATCGAATTTTTGGTGGTATGCAACACCTTCTCTTCACATCATGGACATAGTACGTGTAGAGAAAATAAAATAATAATAATAATAATAATAATAATAATAATAATAATAATAATAATAATAAATATATATCTGATGTGTTCCATTCACACGATTTTCTCTACAAACTATTCTTAGCAAAGATAATTTTAAAATTATAACCAATAACAAGGAACATTTCGGATATAGTTAGCTCCGCAGCGAAAATATGTATGACGTAAATTTTGTGTTGTAACGAGATTTACATTTTTTGTTACTCTCTCTACACGTACTATGTACATAGTGTATAGAGAAGGTATTGTACTCCACCAAAAAATTCGATAATGAGATTTCACCGGAAATATATGTTTTAGGGTCCCCTGTATCCAAAAAAAAGTATTTTCAGAAAAAAGGTTCGTGTGTCCGTATGCCAGTGTGTCCGTGTATCCGTGTGCCTGAGAACACGATAACTCAAAAACGAAAACTTTGTAAAATACCAAACTTGGTATTTAAGTTTAGCATTTTCCAGGGATGCGACACGAAGATTTTCAGAAAAATCCCCCACCCCAAACTACCCATTACATGGAACTTTTTTCGAAAATTTTGATTTTCTAAAAAGTGGCTACAACGATGTTGATTAAAATATCGTACATTAAAGATATTTACCTGACAAATAAAATGTATATCTTGAATTTTGTAGGAATAGCCTCTGAAGACTACTTTATTCTGGGTGAATTTTACGGAATTTGCATAACTGCTATACCGTAAGAAATGGACAAAACCTTACCACACAAAAAATGTAGAGCACTTTAAAACACATAATTAATGTTGTATGTATATTTTTTTCGTGGAGTTGATCGTTTTTGAGATATTCCTTATTTTTTGTTTCAGCTTTGAAAAACTTAAATTTTCTCATACAGTAATTTTTCAACTAATGTCCATATAAATAAAGGAACTTCAGTCACATAGCAACCAGCTTTTGACTATCACTTTAACCTATGCTACTCCCTTATTTCTCTTCTACTTACAAGGAAGCAAGCAATAGGACTATTTCTGCTAATTTTTTGTCGATTAGCATGAAATAAATAGGAGCATAAGCTTGTTAACATTAATTTGTTGCAGAGATGTAGAGAAAGTCATGTGACTAGAACACATAAGATTTTTTAGTTAGTGTTTGTCTTTCTCTTACGGTTTACCAGCTATCCAAAAGTCAGCAAAATTCATGCAGAATGAAGAAGTCTTCATAGGCTTCTCCCAGAAAACTCAAGATATACATCTTATTTGTGATGTAAATATCTTTAATAACACATTTTAATCAAAATTTTTAGAGCTATTTTTGAGATAAACAAAACTTTCAAAAATGTTTCCATGTAAAGGGATTTTGTTCAAAATTTTCGTGTCACATTCTTGGAAAATATTAAAATTAAATATTAAATTTGGTATTTGATGGTCGTTTCGTTTCTGAGCTATGCTGTCCACAGACACACACAGGGATCTTTTTTCTAAAAATCACCTTTTTTGGAATTTCGAAACCTCAATAGATATGATTCCGATGAGATTTCGATATCGAATTTTTGGGAGGAATACAATAGGTATAGAGAAGGTATCTAAATTCTCTATACTCGTCTACAACTATGTATGTGCATAGTACGTGAAGAGAAAGTAAAAAGTCTGATGTGTTCCATTCACATAACTTTCTCTACATCTATGGACACATTTTTGTTAAAAAGCGTATGCTTCTATTTACTTCATGTTAATCTAGAGACAATTAGCAGAAATAGTCTTATTACTTGCTTCCTTGTAAGCAGAAGCGAAATAAGAGTGTACCATAGGTTAAACTGATACTCAAAAGCAGGTTGCTATGAGACTGAAGTTCCTTTGTTTGTATGGACAGGAGTTGACAAATTCTTGTTTGAGAAAAGTATATTTTTCAAAGCTGAAACCAAAAACAAGGAATATATAAAAAAGGATCAACTCTACGAAACAAATTTATAAAATATAAATTGTGTGGCTTAATGTGCTCTACATTTCTGGTGTGGTAAGTTTTTGTCCATCTCTTACGGTTTAGCAGTTATGCAAAATTCCGTAAAATTGATCCAGAATAAAGTAGTCTTTAGAGGCTGTTCCCAGAAAACTCAATATATATTTCATTTGGCAAGTAAATATCTTAAATATAAGAGAATTTAATTAACATTGGTGGAGCCATTTTTAAGAAAATCCAAATTTTCGAATTTTTTGCAATATAAGGGGTAGTTTGGTATGGGGATATTTTCTTGAAAATCTTCGTGTCGCAGCCTTGCAAGATATCAAACTTACATACTAAGTTTGGTTTTAACGCTCTTTTCGTTTTTGAGCTATGCTGCCTACAGACACACACATACACACATACACACATACACACACACGTACACAAAGACATACATTTTTCTAAAAATGTTTTTTTTTTTTTTTTTGGATTTAGGGGGTCTCAAAATATATATTTCCGGTGAAATCTCGGTATCGAATTTTTGGGTGCATTACAATACCTTCTCTATACACTATGTACATAATACGTAGAGAGAAAGTAAAAAATTAGAGATCATTAAATCCATAATTTGCGCCAGTAATTTTTTTCGTGTCCTTAACCGTTTTCATTGTTTGAGTTTATAAGCGTTGTCTGGCTTATTTGCTGCTGAAGTGTAAGGATTTTCTCCTCCCTCCCCCCTTACATATTAAAGACTAAATAAATAATTGTAGTGAACACTTCTACAATCAAGGCACTAATGCACCAAACACTTAGAGTGTCAGAAGTTGTTCGAGAAGAACTCTTAAGTGCTGTTGATTACACACTAAGGATTCGTAACCTATGATATGATATACTGATGATACGTGATATACTGCCAGCTATTACGTAAACATTCTCTCAAGTAACATAATTTATCTTTTGTTTTGCAACAACAAATATCTCAGTTATACTATAACTAAACAGAAACAAAAGAAAAAAATCTGATATGCTCCATTATCATGACTCTCTCTCTACATTGTTGTAACAAATTACTATTAAAAAGCGTATTCTTCTATCTATTTCTTGCTAATCCAGATAAACATTAACAGAAATGTTTTCTTATAAGTAGAAGGGAAATAATGGATTACAATGTGGATGAAAACCCTTTCTTTGCATTGTCAGGAGTTGACAAATTCCCGTATGTGAAAAGTTTTAAGTATTTTAAAACTAAAACCAATAATAAGGAATGTCTCAAAATTGGTCAACTCCACGAAAAAAAAATGTCAACGAGATCTATGTATTTTGTGTAGTGTACTTTTATCTATCTCTTACGGTTTACTAGTTATACAAAATTCACCAGAACACATCTAGGATTAAGAGATCCTTAGAGGCTATTCCCAGAAAATTCAAGATATACATTTTATCTGTCGTGTAAACATCTTTAATATACGGTATTTTAATCAAAATCGTTAAAGCAATTTTTGAGAAAATCGAAATTTTTGAAAAAAGTTCCATGTAAAGTGTAGTTTGGGGTGGGGGAATTTTTCTCAAAATCTTCGTGTCACATCCCTGCAAAATACCAAACTTAAATACCAAGTTTGAGTTATCGTGTTCACAGACATACGGAAATACACGGACCTTTTTCTAAAAATGGGTCCTAAAACGTCTTATTTCCGGTGAAATCTCGATACTGACTTTTAGGGTGAAATGCAATGCCTTCTCTATACACTATTTACATAGTACGTATATATATATATATACGAGTATATATTATCAAAGGAGCGTTTGAATGATACTGCATAAAATAATAGGGAAGTTCAATCTTACAACAATGTAACTCCCAATATATTTGATTAGACAACTAACGGAAGCATTTCATCGTTTGTTTAGTTGTGAGACGCATCTAATGTGTTAAATTCACATGACTTTATCTACATTGCTGTAAAAAATTATTGTTAGAAAAGTGGATATAAATACAATTTATGATAACTGAGATAAACCTCAGGACATTTTCTAAACTACTTGCTTCCTTGTAAGTAGGAGGGAAATAAGGAATACACTAGGATAAATAGATAGTGAAATCTTTTAAAATGTGAATGCCATGTGGTTGAAATCCGTTTCTATGCAGGGCCAGGAGTTTACAACTTTCCATAAGTATTTTAACTCTGAAGCAAATAACAAGGAATATCTCAGAAATGGTCAATACCATGAAAAAAAAAAAAAAAAAAAAAAAAAAAAAAAACGTATATGACATAAATTGTGTCTTAACGTGATCTACATTTTTGGTGTAGTACGTTTCTGCCTATCTCTTACGCTTTACAAGTTACGCAAAATTCATTCAGAATAGAGAGGTCTTTAGAGGTTATTCCCAGAAAATGAAAGATACGCGTTCAATTTGCCTTATAAATATCTTAAACATACAGTATTTTAATCAAAATCGTTAGAGCAATTTTTTAGAAAAGCCAAATTCTGCAAAAATGTTCCATGTAAAGGGTAGTTGGGATTGGGGGGGGGGATTTTATTTAAAATCTTCGTGTCGCATCCTTGGAAAATAACAGACTTAAATCCCAAGTTTGATATTTAACGGTATTTTCGTTTTGAGCAATGCTGACCACTGACACACACACACACACACGAACATGTTTCTAAGAATGCTTTTTTGGGTTCAGGGGGTATCAAAATATGTATTTCTAGTGAAATATTGGTATAGAATTTTTGGGTGCAATACAATAACTTCTCTATACACTATGTAGATAGTACGTGTAGAGAAAGTAAAAACAGTAGTGTTACGCAGCAGTTAGAAAAGTCTAGCTCAGTCGTTAGTTTTCATATAAGTGCTAAAATTGCTGAACGTATAAATGACCCATGTTTTACTTAAGTAGATAGTATTTATAGATGGGTAATCGGGGATTAAAGAACACTTATTTAGTGAATTTTTGTCTACTCAAGGAATCTCAAATGAAATGTTTCCAAAATTATTTATTTTATGAAAGTCAGTGGTGAAGGATTGAATATATATTTGTTAGTGGATATCCAGACCGAGCACAAGAAATGACTGGAAAACACAGTGGCATTGTTCATATATTAAAAATCTGATGTGCTCCATTCACATGACTTCCTCTACTTCTGTGTAACAAATTATTGTTAGTAATTCTTCTATTTACTTCAAGCTAATCGGGAAAAAAATTAGCAGAAATAGTCTTTTTACTTGCCTCCTTGTAAGTAGAAGCAAAATATGAGAACATCATAGCTTAAAGTGAAGTCAAAAGCTGGTTGCTAGGTGACTGAAGTTCCTTTGTTTGTATGGACAAGAGTTGACTAATTCCATAATATAAATTGTGTGTTTTAATGAGCTCTACATTTTTTGTGTGGTAAGTTTTTGTCCGTTTCCTACGGTTTAGCAGTTATGCAAAATTCCTCCAGAATAAACTAGTATTCAGAGGATATTCCCAGAAAATTCAAGATAAACATATTACTTGTCAGGTAATAACTCCATGGCACGACAGCTCACGGGGAACCTTGGCCTACCGCCCGGTCGCTACGTCCCCCATCTCGGTCCACTACAGACGTCATGGATGTGGTGCAGTATTGGAGGGTGAGACGTGGTCAGCGCCTTGAACCCCCCGGCCGGTTAATGCGGTCCTGATGACCTGGAGTCGCTACTTCTCCATCAAGTAGCTCCTCAATTGGCCCCCCAGGGACCTTACGAGGCTGAGTGCACCCCGGGCCAGGTCTCCCAGCGGGGGAAAAATCCCCAGGCCGGTACTGGGGATCGAACCCAGGTCTCCTGCTTGGTGAGCAGCTGCGCTATCACCGCGCTAAGGAGACGACCTTTATTTGTCAGGTAAATTTCTTTAAAATACGATATTTTAATCAAAATCGTTAGAGCCATTTTTGAGAAAATCAAATTTTTTTTTAAAAAAGTTCCATGTAAAGGGTACTTGGGGGTGGGGGATGTTCTTGAAAATCTTCGTGTCGCATCCTTGGAAGATATCAAACTTAAATACCAAGTTTGGTATTTAACGGTCTTTTCGTTTTAGAGCTATGCTGTCCACAGACACACACGAACCTTTTCCGGTGAAATCTCGGTATCAACACCTTCTCTATACACTATGTACATCGTACGTATAGAGAAAGTAAAAAGTAGCCTCAAAAGCAAAATCTCTACATTGTAGCATTCGTTGCTCAGTTGGCTTACTTCGCAGGTGCATTTTGCTGCCTCAGTCAGCTGATTAAAAGTTCCACCACCATAATTCTGCTCATTCTTACCTGCTGCTGTGTTCTCAGATCATGCCATCCGGCACAACTAAATCAAATTTATCGTCACTGAGGATCACTCTATCCCATTCACGTCATGTGTTTTTGTTCCAGCAAACTTCAATCTAACCTGTTTATGTTTGGGTGTTAGAGCTGGTTTCTGCAGCCGTTTCTGCAATGCAAGATGTTTGTCATTTGACAAAATTTGTCGTACAGGTCTGGCAGTTACTGGACACTAAATCAGCAACAAGTTGAGAAGAATAGCGGTGTGTGACCCTTGCTGTGCGCAAAAGCAACCGTTTCGATGCCTCAGATACTTTTCTACTTTGCCCATATTTTCCGATTTGTTCACACCGCGCCCAATCTAACGAAATTGTCAACCACTCAGCTTGAACGGTTCAACTTCTTGGCTATTTGATGATTATAGTGTCCCATGATAACCGTTTTCCGAGGCGTTGTCATTATAATGATTTATGTACAACAAGCACTATCACTTAGGGTGTCTGTTTTTACTTTCTCTATACGTACTATGTACATAGTGTATAGAGAAGGTATTGGACTCCACCCAAAAATTCAATACCGAGATTTCACCGGAAATATATGTTTTAGGGTCCCCTTTAACTAAAAAAAGCATTTTCGGAAAAAGGTCCGTGTGTGTGTGTGTCTGTGAACACGATAACTCAAAAACGAAAAGTCGGTAAAATACGAAACTTGGTATTTAAGTCCAGTATCCTCCAGGGATGTGACAAAAAGATTTTGAGAAAATCCCCCCACACCAAACTACCCTTTACGTGGAACTTTTTTTTGAAACATTTGATTTTCTAAAAAACGACTCTAACGATTTTGATTAAAATATCGTATATTAAATATATTTACCTGCCAAATAAAATGTATATCTTGAATTTTCTGAGAATAGCCTCTGAAGACTACTTTATTCTGGATGAATTTTACGGAATTTTGCATAACTGCTAAACCGTAAGAGATGGATAAAAACATACCACAAAAAAATGTGGAGCACATTAAAACACACAATTTATGGTGTATACATTTTTTTCGTGGTCTTGATCGTTTTTGAGATATTCCTTGTTTTTGGTTTCAGCTTTGAAAAACTTAACTTTTGTCATACAGGAATTTGTCAACTCCTATCCATACAAATAAAGGAGCTTCATTCACATAACAACCAGCTTTTGACTAGCACTTTAAGCTATGGTACTCCCTTATTTCTCGTCCACTTACAAGGAACCAAGTAATAAGACTATTTCTGCTAATTTTTTCTCGATTAGCAAGAAATAAATAGAAGCATAAACTTTTTAACAATCATTTGTTGCAGAGATGTAAAGAAAGGCAGGTGAATAGAACACATCAGGTTGTTCTAACTGCAATAAAGGCAAGAATTGCCTGACTGACAAAAAATGGGGAGGTCGCTGGTGTAGCATGGCACAAATTAGAGCGCTCAGAGAAGGCTGGGATACAGTGCAGTCCAGTCTGACCTTCAAAACATCAGCACAGCGTACGTAAAGAACAAGTTTAACCTGTTATGTGAACTTTGTGAACGTATGACTACACGTGGCAATGTTTGCATTTTGACTTCATTCGAACACGTCCATTGTAAGAGACTCAACTGTTGCATTCCAGTATTATCGTGCTGTACAGGGCATGCACCGGGAGTGATGACGTAGTACCGCTTATCTGTGTTTACGCAAGCTTCCACTCATGGCCGTCTGTATTCATTCTTCAGACAGGTAATGCGTACATAATAATAATACAACAAAGCTGCCTGCCTTTATACCTAGTTCCAACCTCTACCACCTGTATCGTTGATGTCTTGTCATGTACATTGCGGTACTATTTGAATGCATTTGTATTCTAGTTCACCTGTAATTGCATATACATTGTGCACAACTATTCCAACAGAGAATGTTAATTCGCCTACAAAATTCCATGCCTTTATACTGATTCCCACTACTATAGTTGGCTCACTGGGCAATCTTCCTGAAAATGATATTTCAACTCATTTTGCTTTGTCGCGGGAATCGGTGTCTCGATCCGGCAGTGTCCCCAGCAATGAAGATTCCACTCCTTATCTAATATTAAAAATACTGCATATTCCTTTACGACTTGAATTTATTGTATAATGGATTTAAACTGCTGACTAGCTTGTTTCCTTACAAAATTAGTTATAAATAAATACCATCCCAGCACTTGCATTATTAATCAGAAGCCTAATCTAATCACCTGGATCACTCCCCCCCCTTCCTCAAGCACGTGGCCATGCGTGCAACACAATGTGATGTGAACACAAGATCGCTTACGTAACAGTAAGAATAACCACATAAGAGATCTGCGTTGCCTTAAATACTGATCCTGAGTGACGCCAGCTTATGCGCCATAAAATGTACAGTATCTCTTATTGGTTCTTTGTTTGCATCACCTCACAAGTTATGAGAATAAATTGAGCCAAGTTCTGATGTCATAGCGTGAACATGGCGCGTTTGAAAAAATCCAATGTTTCCTCTCATTTTAACTTTATGCTTGCTTTGTCTGTTTTTCCAATTCCCTGTTCTGCTTGGAAGACAAGTCGCTATTCCTGTCTCACTTCTTTATATGTCTGTTCTTTTCTATCTTACATTCTTTAGCCTAAGTCCTGTGTTCATTAGCAGGTGGTGGTTGGAATTCAGCTAGCTCGCCTTGCCTTAATTATCTAAGTTACAACCACTTGCATTTATGCATATTTCTACCCTTAAATATTCACAATTATTTTATCTTGCTTTCTATAAGCTAATAATATTATATATAACTTCTCTTTTTATATATTTTGTGAGCATGTGGCACGTACTCCTTCAACTTCCTATAATATTTAATATTCAATTCAATCAATTCAAGTACCATCATATCGGTGTATTGGGCTTCTTTACAATGATTTCTTGATCATGGACTTTCTAGTTCGCGATTTCGCCACTACGTGCACATGGTGATGAGGGGTAACCTCATCAAAATATGGCACTATAAGGCAAATTCACGACCTACAGACCAAAACAGGCAAACTTAGCTCAGAGGAACTTATCTTTTAAGTTATGGGGCTCTTTTACTTGAAAATAAGCATTGTACTAGACTTCCCTTCTGAAAGAAGCCATGCTAAGGATTTTTACGTCCGAAAAAAATCCATCACACTCCGACGGGTTTAAACCACAAACCTTTACACCACGGAGGGCAACATATCCATTATTACCTAACATAAGATGGAAAAGAGATGTTATTATTTAACAAAAAGGAAAGAAAGAGACTTTCTGACAAAATCCATCGGAACACCTGGACAACAGGTTTAAAAAATCTTATGTATACCATTCACATGACTTTCTCTATATCCCTGCAACAAATTATTCTTAAAAAGCTTATACTTCTACTTACTTCATGCTAATCAGTAAAACATTAGCAGAAACAGCCATATTACTTGCTTCCTTGTAAGTAGAGGTGAAATAAGGGAGTACCATAGGTTAAAGTGACAATCAAAAGCTGGTTGCTACGTCACTGAAGTTCCTTTGTTTGTATGGACAGCAGTTGACAAATCCCTGTATGAAAAATGTATAAGTTTTTCATAGCAGAAACCAAAAGTAAGGAATGCCACAAAAACGACGAACTCCATGAAAAAAATGTATATAACATAAATTGTGTGTTTTAACGTGCTCTACATTTCTTGTGTAGTAAGGTTTTGTCCATCTCTTACGGTTTAGCAGTTATTCAAAATTCAGTAAAATTCATCCAGAATAAACTACTCTTCAGAGGCTATTCCCAGAAAATTCAAGATATACATTTTGTTTGTCAGGTAAATATCTTTAATAAACGAAATTTTAATAAAAATCGTTAGAACCATTTTTGAGAAAAACAAAAATTTCGAAAAAAGTTCCATGTAAAGGGTAGTTAGGTGTGGGGGGATTCTTCTCAAAATCTTCGTATCGCATCCCTGGAAGATACTAAACTTTAATACCAAGTTTGGTATTTTATCGACTTTTCGTTTTTGAGTTATCGTGCTCACGGACACACGGACACACACACGGACCTTTTTCTGTAAATGCTTTTTATGGTTATAGGGGACCCTAAAACACATATTTCCGGTGAAATCTCGGTATCGAATTTTTGGGTGGTGTGCAATACTTTATACACTATGTACATAGTGCGTATAGAGAAAGTAAAATCTATGTGCTCCATTCACATGAGTTTCTCTACCTGTTCTGCAGACAAACTTTTCTTGCAAAAGCGTATTTTACATCATGCAAAACATGATAAACACTACCAAAAAGGCCTTACTACTGAACTCCTTCTAAGTATAAGGGAAATACGGGAATACACTAGGCTAAACGATAGTCAATTTTTTTTTAAAAGCTGGTGACTACGTGAACAAAAGTTGAGTTCGCTTTGCATTGCCACCAGTAAACAAAAGAGAGATGAGACGAAAGGTGACCCTATTTGAGAAAATTTTACGTAGTTTAAAATTGTAACCAATAAAAAGGAATATCTCGGAAATGGCCAACTCTACAACAAAAATGTATATGACATAACTTGTGTGTTTCAGCGAGATCTACATTTTTTGTGAAGTAAGTTTTTGTCCAGCTCTTACAGTTTACCAGATATGCAAATTCAACAAAATTCATCCAGAATGGACAGGTCTTCTGAAGATATTAAAAAAAATCAAGGTATATATTTTATTTGTGATGTTAATATCTTTAATATACGGTAGTTTAATCAAAATCGTTAGCACTATTTTTGAGAAAAACAAAATTTTCAAAAGTTATTCCATGTAAAGGGTGGATTTTCTTGAAAAGTTTCGTGTTGGCATCCCTGGAATATACCAGACTCAAATACCGAGTTTGCTATTTAAGGGTCTGTTAGTTTTTTTTAACTATGCTGTCAACAGACACACACTGACTTTTTTTTAAAAAATGCTTTTTATTTTGGACTCAGGGGCTTAAGCTTGCGTTTCTGGCGAAATTTTGGATGGAATATAATATTTTGTCTATACACTGTGCACAGTATGTCTAGAGAAAGTAAAAACGGAACATCTGGTCATTTTAAACACATATTTCTAGACCTCAGTGAGCACTTGGGTTATATAAGAGAGCAAAAAGTAAAACAATAGAACTATTTTCAGTGCTAGAGAGTAAATAATTACGCTTCAAAAGAAATTAACTTTTATAAAAATCCATTACTGATATATCAACTGACAATTTAATAAACATAGATAATATTTATTGGAACCAATGATGAATAGCTCGAATGCATGTTAGCAGGGTAGTGGCAAATTTTGTTTTGTTTTTTGTCTCCCTTTCTTTCTTTTCTGACCCCTCCCCTTCCAACCACTGATTGGAAAAGGGTATTTGTCACTGCTGCGGGATCCGGAAATACCCATGCCAGATCCGCTGTGACGATAATTCATGCTGCCACCTCGCGACACGAGCGAGAACTGTCACTTGTGTGCCACCCCACAATGATGGATTGTTGGTTTAGAGGGCCGCGTGGTATTGCGCTTCGATTAAATCAAACGCACCATGTTAAGTCAACGTTCATGCAAGCACATTACAATCATATACTTCCAACTTTATTTTGTTTTTAATAATTCTTTAAATATTATTGCACATTAAACTTTCACTTGCAATATATTTATAAGAACCTTATGCCCGGTTGCAGGAAAGCAAATAAAAATGAATCGCCGATTAAGACAGCATCGATTGGAGAACAATAACATTTCTTCTGCAGAAAGGACAATCAGTGTTTAATCGGAGAATGATTTGGAATTTCAATATCAAAAATTAGAAAAAAAAAAAAAAATGTAATCAATAAAAATCGTAGAGAGAAACCCAAACCAATGTTTCGAATTTTGGATAAATTTGATTATTTTGTAGGGTATACCTATGTTTTATTTAAACTCAAACCCAAGCATACCAACGGAGGCATCAGTATGTGTGTACCTGCCCTGCCTGCCTACCTTCGGAAATTTTTCCATGTAAAGAGTAGTTTGGGGTGGGGGGATTTTTCTCAAAATCTTCGTGTCGCATCCTTGGAAAATACTAAACTTATACACCAAGTTTGGTATTTAACCGACTCTTCGTTTTTGAGTTGTGTTCAGAGACACAAGGACACACACACATACGATCTTTTTCTAAAAATGTCTGTTTTAAGACAGGGGACCCTAAAACGTCTATTTCCGATGAAATATGTACAGAAAGTAAAAATGAAAGAGAGAGAGAGAGAGAAAGAGAGATAACAAAAAGAAATGTATCTACAAAGGTTTGCACCCTCAACTTCCTCACTCCATGCCCACACTCTAACTATAGCGCTGAATAATGCTGCTATATCTACGCTCTCTGAAATCCAGGTGCTTACGTCATGGTCCACTGCGGTTGGATCAGTAGTGTGCTAACTCTTAATACATTTTATGGTGTAGCAAAGAATTTAGAACCCATAGCCAATAGAATCCCTATCTCAAATTGTTTATTTTCGACCCTTTCACAAATCTGCCAATTTGTGCGGTCGCATTCTGGGACATTATATATAGAGTGTTTCAAAACGACAGACATCAAACGAAGAAATGGACCTTGTTGGTCATGCTGTACGTGATACGTGCATATAATTTCCCGCTTAAATTCAGCACATACAAAAACTACCATAAAATCACCATGGATTAGGCAGTCGTACATAACCAAATGACACGTCACTGGCCCGCTCCAAGAGAGATGCCGGTTGGTAGCAAAGGTCCCAGTCGCGTGGTGTAGGCATGGTTTGATAGACACGCCGGCGCGGCACAGGTCATCTTAGTAATGGAAAACGTAGCATGTGGGTTTTGTTATGTGTTTCGTATAATATTTTCTGAGATTGTCTTCGTGGCGTATGACTACCGTTGTTCCTTCGCTGTCTAATCCCAAATGTGTGCAATTTTTAAAACGCACATAAAACTTTAAATAGAAGAGTTTGAAAGTTGCGACACCAAGTTTCGGACAAGTCAAAGTGTAAGCTAATCGATGCTATCTTCGTTTGGTGTCGTTATATATATTTAAATATTATTAGGGCACTATAGCAAACATAAGTGAACCTTCATGTAGTTCAATCAGTCCAGTAGTGCGGTAGATGAATATTCACGTATGTAAACTGGTGCATGAATGTTTCGTACGTTAATATGGCCGCTATGTACTCAGGATCCACGATTTCTATCACTGCTCCTGCAATTGTTAGAAGTTGATAAGTGTTTCGATCGTGTCGCATCGACTTGGATAGTGAATCACAGTTACTTGTTTTGTTTTAACAGTGTGAGTCATGAACCACTTGAAATTTCCTGTGTGTGTGTGTGTACGGCCGTCATATGGGGAGCAACAATAAAACTCCCTTCCGATTCTTGACGCCCTGCTTCAGAAACGTTGTAATATGTCCCTCTTGGGGGCATACGATTTTTTGTTCTTTGCCTTAAAAAGTGTCCCCATTCTTCATAGTCACGCCGCGTGGCATTGGGACAAAATAAAGATCTACTAGAAACCTCAGTTTATTGCAGAATTTCAACATGAAAATGCCTCGTATGTATAAGATTTCAAAATGTTTCTTTTTCTTATTATGTAAGGCATAACTAAAGACAGGAAATGTGACATTTTACATACTACATTAAAAAACTTCCCGGGAAGTGCAAATAACACAGAAACAAGTTATCGTATGGCAATTTGCACAATATTTTCTCCTTTCCGCAATAGCACACTTCTGTCACCACGTGTAAAGAGACGGAAGCACTCCGGGAAGCCATGTTCAGATACCTGTCGTAGTGCCCTTGTCTCATTTACAGTAATTTCTTCAGCGTTCGAACTTTTAGACTGAAACGTTTATGCCATTCATAACCTAAGTTTTCTTCGTCGCTGTTTCACCATAAGTTTCTGGGGGAGAATTATTTAACAAAATACAATACTTTATATTAGAACTGCTCCGTTGCCGAAATGTGATAAACGAACATGCATACGCAACAAAAACTAGTTGGCATACAAAGGCAGCAATCATTATTAGCATGAGAATTGAAATGAAGTGGCGTCATTGACGATACCAACACCTAAAAATAAAATATCTTTTACTTTCGTGTACATTAAAGAAAAAAATACGATTCCAGAGACTTTTTGAAACTAGGGTTATGTTCTACCATGCTCGTCATCATTAACGAATGGGTATGCTGACGTTTCCACGTAACGTGTGCGACTCGTATTCGGCAGGTTGTGAGTTTGATTCCTGTGCTCGGTCTACTGGTCTGTCCCAGTCGCCTGGAGAATACTGGGTATGTTCAGTAAACACACAATTTTGCTTCAAATTATTCCCTAACTATTATGGCACAGCAGCCCAAATTCGAGCTTTGACCTGCTCTAATGGTTACATAATCAACGGAATTTATAGTTCGCGAATTCACCACTAGAGAGCCTACAACAAGTTTAAGGACACCTGCGCATGTTCTTAAAGTATGTTGTCCAGAGGCCTTATTTTTCTCCAGAAGAATTAGCTCACATGGAAGTACATTGCGTAAAAGTAATTATTTTTGCATGAGTTAAGGAATGTTTGCACTTTTTAAACAAACGAAAAGTATTCTCATTTTGTAATCTTTGTTAAGGTCTGTGTATGTAGATAATTGGGACATTAATACTGTTTTTTGTTCTGAAGAGAAACGTACATGCATAAAGGACTTTGTAAATATGTTATAATGATATACTTGTTTATCAAGAAATGATACACGTTTCGCCAAAGGCTGCGCTTGACATCTTCATAGAGGCTAGTCGAGCTCTGCCTGAAGCTCGGAAAATAGTTTCAGTATTCAAGATGTCGGCGGCGAAAGCCTCAGTTTGTACAAATGATACAATTCAATAAAATGTTAATTCCGAGCTTCTAGGCCGTGGTTAAGTAGATGTATCAACACCTGACGTTTCGCCCGCTATTCCGTCGGGCATCCTCAGAGCTTCAGCATCCTTCAGAAGCTACCGGCAGGGGTCTATTTCCTCTGAGGATAGACGCCGGCCGTGAAAGCCTAAGCACTCAAATGATATAATGTTTATTATTTTAAAGGAAATGGGGAAGAAATGTCTGAAATTAGCACAATTTGGATATGAATAAAGCCGTATAGTAGGAGAGGTGCCTGCTGTGTTGACCTTATTATAATGCGAGGGCATTCAAATGTACTGCAGCTTCCATTTTGCCTTGATAAGAAAAGACTTGTTAGGTAAAAATGAGGCGAAATATAATATGGTAAATAGTTGGTATGCATAAGTGTGGCAAGTCATACAGCGATATTACAACTAGAGATAGGTAAAACATGTGTGGCTTAGGCAAGATCTTCGAGAGTGATTATCAGAACCTGGAATAACATTACTGTAACAATCTTGTAAACAATGTGCCTAAAAGAGTAAACCAAAAGCCAAAGAAGACCTAAAGAAGTATTAAAATAATCTACAGTGTATGTTTCAACAAATAATAATAATAATAATAATAATAATAATAATAATAATAATAATAATAAAGGTACATGTTCCTAGAATAGAGTTATAAAAATATCAATGTGTTTCCATAAACTTTTGGTAGAACCTATATAGCGGCACCGTGTCCGACTGGTTAAAACACTCGCTCCTCAACTAGGTGACCCGGGTTCGATCCCAGGGGACGAAATGGCGCCTGGTTTTCTCCAGGTTCTTTGGTTTCCTAACCAATCGTTTTCACCAATTGCTCCTTAATCATCTTTCCTGTTATCCCTTTCACGTCATTTCATATTATTCACTTCCTCACTTTCACATCAGAAATCGAGCTGAACATCCATTCGGCTTCTCTCTGATCCACGCTTTCTGCCTCTCAATAGTGATCTTTTCCCAGGCGCTGGATTATAATACTGAGAGGTGTAAATCCTACATATGAAGAGAGCAAAAAAAAAAAAAGAGTTCGGCTCTTTGCTCACAATGACAAGAGATCAACTCATCGCCCATAGATGGCTCCATAGGGCGAAATCACGAATTGCAGAATTCAGTCCAGAGACCTTTTCTTTCAATATATGTTTTTTTTATTATTATTTTCTCTACATCTGCTATGTATATAGTAGATAGAGAAGGTATTGTATTCCACCGATACGATAGATATTTTGGGTCCCCCTGAATCCAAAAAAAAAAAAAAAATTAGAAAAAGATGCGTGTGTGCATGTGTGTATGTGTATCTGTTTGTCTGTGGACAGCATAGCTCAAAAACGAAAAGACCGTTGAATACCAAACTTGGTACTTAAGTTTGGTATCTTCCAAGGATGCAAAACGAAGATTTTCAAGAAAATACCCCCACCCCCTTATTCCCTTTACGTGGAACGTTTTTAAAATTTTTTGAGTTTCTCAGAAATGGCTCTAATGATTTTGATTAAAATATCCTATATTAAAGTTATTTACCTGGCAAATAAAATTTATATCTTGAATTTTCTGGGAATCGCCTCTGAAGACTATTGTGGATGAATTTTACGAAATTTTTCATAACTGCTAAACGTAAGAGATGGACAAAAACTTACAGGACAAAAATGTAGAGCATGCTAAAACACACAGTTTATGTTATATACATTTTTTTCGTGGAGTTGATCGATTTTTAGGTATTCCTTGTTATTGGTTTCAGCTTTAAAAAACGTATACTTTTCTCATACAGGAATGCGTCAACTCCTGTCCATACAAACAAAGAAACTTCAGTCACATAGCAACCAGCTTTTGACTATCACTTTAACCTATGGTACTCCCTTTTTCGCTTCTACTTACAAGGAAGCAAGTAATAAGAGTATTTCTGTTATTTTTTTTTTCTGGATTAGCATGAAGTAAACAGAAGCATGGGCTTGTTAACAATAATTTGTTGCAGAGATGCAGAGAAAGTCATGTGAATGGAACACATAATATCCTTTTTACGTGCAAATAAATATTACACAGGGCCAATGACTTTACTCCCTTCCGAAGGAAGCCGTGCTAAGGATTTTTACGTCCAAAAAACTTTACAAGCTCCCCAGGATTTGAACCCGCAACCTTGGACAATAGAGGTTAGCATGGTAACCTCTACACCATAAAGGATGACACACTATTTCCTTGTCATCTGCTTCAGGATAGAAGAACTATGTGACGGTGTTCGGCGCGTTGCGGCTGAATGTTGGCTTGCGCACTATAAAGAGCCTGGCGTCGTCGTCGGCGCTGCTCGATGGACCCCCTTGGGGTTTTCGGGCTCGGACCCTCTCGGGCAACTACGTGAGGCTCGGGATTGTGAATAGGACCGGACGGTGTCGGAGGCATTCCATCTGTAACCGTTAGAAATATAAAGACTTTAATTGCTTATTCAGAATTTTTTATTTATAACTTTGAAGGATATTAGTTATTTAACTTAATTAGAAAATAAAGGATAATAAAATAAGTGCTAACCTAACTTCATAAGAAATTTGAACGAGCACATAATTAAATTAAAATGTCTCTAATTAAAATTCTTAAAAAGAGGATGTTTGTCAAATTATTCATTCTGTCTGGTCGCCCTTCGGGTTTTTCTTCTCATTCTTCTCTCCCTGGGGTAACGAAAGATACAAAATGCCATCAGGGCCTACGTGCGTGGCTTTCTCCCAGTATCTAGGGACCGCGTCCTGATCGCTCTTCGGGTTTCTCTCCTCATTCTTCTCTCCCGTAGTAACATAAGATACAAAATGCCATCAGGGCCTATGTGCGGTGCTCTACACCAATATCTAGGGACCGCGTCTTGGTTGCCCTTCGGATATCTCTACTCTTCTTCTCTCCTTGGGGTAACGTAAGATACAAAAGACCATCAGGGTCTACGTGCGGTGCTCTACACCAGTATCTAGGGACCGCGTCTTGGTTGCCCTTCGGGTTTCCCTCCTCTTCTTCTCTCCCTGGGGTAACGTAAGATGCAAAATGACATCAGGGCCTACGTGCGGTGCTCTACACCAGTATCTAGGGTCCGCGTCTTGGTCACCCTTCAGGTTTCTCTTCT
Organism: Hymenopus coronatus; assembly: GCA_030762935.1. Classification (NCBI taxonomy): domain Eukaryota; kingdom Metazoa; phylum Arthropoda; class Insecta; order Mantodea; family Hymenopodidae; genus Hymenopus; species Hymenopus coronatus. The sequence continues at coordinate 39,964,375 of CM060884.1, forward strand.
CATTCTTCTATCCCTGGGGTAACATAAGATACAAAATGCCATCGCCCTGGCTTTACCCCAGTATCTAGGGACCGCGGACTGATCGCCCTTTGAGTTTCTCTCGTCATTCTCTTCTCCCTGGGGTAACGTAAGATGCAAAGGCCATCAGGGCCTACGTGCGGTGCTCTGCTCCAGGATTTGGCCCATCCTGGTCACCCTTCGGATTTCTCTTCTCATCCTTCTCTCCCTGGGGTAACGAAAGATACAAAATGCCATCAGGGTCTACGTGCGGTGCTCTGCCCAAGGATCTTGAGACCCGTCGAAGTCACCTTTCGGGTTTCTCTCCTCCCTCTCTCTGGGGTAACGTAAGATGCAAAGGCCATCAGGGCCTACGTGCGGTGCTCTGCCCCAGTATTCAGGGATCCGTCCTAGTCCCTTTCGGGTTTCTCTCCTCATTCTCTTCTCCTTGGGGTAACGTAAGATACAAAAGGCCATCAGGGCATATGTGCGGTTCTCAGCCATTCTAATCACCTTTCCATGTTTTCGATTTGCAGTGTGTACAATGTAATGCACTAGCAAAAACTTATACTTTATGCTAGTTCTGTAAAATTATATATTTTCTAATATTTGCGATTTTCTAAAATAATTTCACTTACATTAGCAATGATCCGTGCTGTCCAAAATTACATTTGAACAGTTTTCTGTGAAACCATTTAGAAAAAACAGGCCGCTCTATCTAGAAAACACATTTGGAAAACCTCGCACCACACTTCACAAGTCATGTACATTTGAAAAATGTGGCATGCTTTCTGTGTGACAGCTGCGAAATTAAACGCGCCCCTATTTTGAAGAGCTTTTATTTTCGTGAACTGGTGCTTTTAACTGTATACCGTAACTAACCATTAACTTGTTTTGTATTTTCCTCTAAATTTAGGGGTTTCACAATGTTTAACAGAAATATATACATATACTCCCAGTAATTTACTGTCTTTCGTTTCATATTATATTGTTAAAGATGGACAAAAGTTTACAGTCTATGTTTTTTAAACTATGAAGTCAAGTTCCTCCAAATCCAGATGTTTTGGCTTTAAAATATATGTATTTCATAACATTTTGAGGATTTTTTTGCTTCATATTCATATAATTTGATATTTTATTAACTATGGACAAAATATATAAAACCTAATTTTTAAACCTAATGAATTAAACTTACTCCAAATCCTTAAAGTATATGATGTTTTGGCTTTAAAATGTTAACATTTTTGGGATGTTATGCTTCGCGTTTTTGATTGATATTTTATTAAATATGGACAAAAGTTGATAAGACCTGTTTTTTAAACTAATGAAGTTAACCTCTTACAAACCATTTAAATATAAAATGTTTTTAGTTTTAAAATATGCAAAATGTTTTGGGTCTGTTTCTTTCATATTTATCTCCTTTGATGCTCGATTATTAAATAGGATCAACAAAAATATTCCATTTTTAAAATCAAGTGATTGTGCTACAAACTCTTAAAGTATAAGATGTTTTGTATTAAGATATACATGGGAAGCTTCCTGGCCGAGTGATCGCATCTCACCCAGGTGGCCCCGGATCGTTTGCAGGCGACCGCATTTAGGATTCTTTATTTTTGAAGCTTAACGAACTTTAACTTGTTTGGTCATATCTGACGATGAATGAAATCAGTGAAATTATGTTCAATGAACTCGGGGTCCATGGAGCTTAAAGTTCCTCGGCATTCGTCTTCTCAGAATAAGGGAAAACCCCGAAAGAACCCGGTAATTCACCCTAAGCGAGATTCGAACTCCCAACCTGTTGAATGTGAGGCAGACACGCTACCACAACACTATCCAGGCGGGCGCATGTGGGAATTGTGGTCCACAAAGGGACATAGAGGTGAGTTTTCTTCGGTTTCCCCAGCCATTGCATTCCACCGGTGCTCCATCTTCATCAGTCATCGTCTACAGCGCCTATGTAGTAAAAGCGAGCGTTAAAAATTATTGAAAATTAAAATATATAGTTCATAATATGTTTAGATTGTTTTCTTTTATATTTATTTCATTTGATATGTTGATATTAAAAATCTTATGTGTTACACTCACATGACTTTCTCTAGCCGTTCTACAAACTTCTTACATAAAATTGTTCTTCTTTCTGCACCTCGTTAATCGAGGTATTCAGCACAATGTTCTTATTACTTAGTTCCTTATAAGTAGGAAGAAAATAAGGGAATACACTAGGCTAAATCGATAGTCAAATGTTTTAAATGCTGTCATTATGTGATTGTCATTACAAATCGCTTCATTTCTTGGCCAGGAGTAGAACAAAAGAAAAACGGACACTCCCGTCTGAGAAAAGTATAAGTACTTCACAACTGAAACCAATAACAATGAATACCTCGAAAACGGTATGCTCCACGAGAAAAATGTATATGACATAACTTTTGTATTTTATCAAGACCTAAATGTTTTGTACAGTAAGTTTTTATGTATCTCTTACGGTTTACTAGTTATGTCAAATTAAGCAAAATTCATCCAGAATAAACAGGTCTTCAGAAGCTGTTCCAAGAAAATTCAAGATATACATTTTATTTGTTAGGTAAATATCTCTAATAAATGATATTTTAATCAAAATCGTTAGAGCAATTTTTAAGAAAATCAAAATTTTCGAAAAAAGTTCCATGTAAAGGGTAGTTTGGGGTGGGTTTTTTTTCTCAAATTCTTCGTGTCGCATTCCTGGAAGATACTAAAATTAAATACCATGTTTGGTATTTTAGCTACTTTTCGTTTTTGAATTATCGTGTTCACAGGCACAAGGACACACGGACACACACACGGACCTTTTTCTGAAAATGCTTTTTTTTTATACAGGGGGTCCTAAAACATGTATTTCTGGTGAATCTCGGTATCGAATATTTGGGTGGAATACAATACTTCTCTATCCCTGTGTACATTGTACCTATGGGCCTAGAGAAAGTAAAAATGGACAAAATCTAAAATTCTATTTTTTAAATTAATGAAGTGAGTTTGCTCCAAATCCTTATGTATATGTTGTTTTGGTTTTAAAATTGTGTCCACATTTTTCCTTCGAGGCAGAGGAAAATAAATTAAGAAAATAGAAATGTGGCATTTGTAAGAACTTATGAAGCTCTTACCATAACATACGGAATGTTGGGATATTCTTATGCCATTTCCAGTTTCTTACGTTCTTCACTTAAAAGTTACAAGGGAACATTGCCAACAGAAGAATAAAAAGCACATAACAGCGCATTGCCTTGGACAGTATTCTACAAACTTAGTCAGCAGTTATACTTCTCGATCTTCGTTGCTTTGTAGATTTTTATGTGCACTTAGCCTTTGGTTAGACCATGTTCATAAACCGATGCTTTTCGTATTAAAATTGTGATGTTTGCATGCTTAAGCGGGAAGCCTTATGCACTTCTGTTCTGAGTTTATGTACTTTACTGCTTAAAAAATCTTATGTGTTCCATTCTGCAATATTATATTAGCACGTTTTGCATTTTATTATTTTAATTATTAATTTGCACAGGTTTAGTATAGGAAAGATACTTGCTTCAATACTTGGCAGATCGCAGAACAAAACACCAGGTTAACCACGTGTTACTGTATCTGAAACCAAGGTTACTTCTTTTGTCAATCCAGAAATACAAATGCTTTTGTAAGAGCAAGGTTTTGGTGCATTAAAGGCCTAAGTAACAGGGAGCTTCTCAGAGACAGGTTTTTTCCCTAAAAGTTCGCAGTTCAGGACTCTTCCATTATAGAGAGCAGTCATGTGAGTAAAATACAATAACTACCAAAATTAACCACGTGATAACTATATATTCACGAAACTTAGTAACCAATCAGAACCAACAGCTTGGATATGTTGGGTATAAAAACAGTGTACACACGAGAAAAGGGGCTGTATGTAGTTCTGTTTTGTAGTGTTGGTTGATTATGTGGCATTCTCACGCGAAATAGTTCAGTTACCGCATTATTTGATGTACAAGTTATATATCGCGTAATAGTGAAGTAAGCGATAACTATTAACGACCGTGGCAATGAGAAACTTTGTAGTCAGAAGAAATAGCACCCACCAGCTGTAAGCATATATTACTAAATCTACAAGAACTATGTCGGGAGTCGCTCGACGGATTAGCACCTCAATAATAATAAGTATGAATAAACAGCATCAAATCTGAGGAATTTAAGTGACGTAGTTATTTTTGCGAGTCTACCCAGTGTGATATTCTTCCTCCCCTCAACGAGAGTTTAATTTGTGTGTTCTACATTGATGAGCATAGCTGGCGCATCACCGAACTTCAAGGATAACCTGCACAAACTCCTCATCTTTAGCCACAACCAATGAATGATTTTTGAAATCACAGATACATTCGTCTGTAATTGTTATGAGAATGGTCGATGGGGTGCAAACATCGTAAGTTGCACAGGTGAAATGTAATAACCAGGCTAAGAAGTTAAAGCCAGGAGAATAGGAAAGTAGAGTCAAACTGTTACAGGACTTTATGCAGTGACGTCATAGAGGTTGTGTTATGTACATCATGAGATTGCATTTTACCTGCCGTCATGACTCATGATCGCAGTGGTGTTACATTTTGTGTTGATGATGGCTTCAGTGTACTAACTTGAAGCCAACTGCTGGAAAATTCTTATTTTAATACACTAGCTCTATCATAAACAAACAGAAAATAAACAGCAGCCAATTAGAGCAAATCTACCCTAAAAAATAAGAGAGCTAAAATCTTAAATAGGAAGATAAAAACAAAGCAAATATTTTGTAAAAACTACATATACACAACTCTCCCCTAGTGTTGTATAACATAAAAAGAATTGAAAAATAGATTCTACAACCTCACTAGAATTAAATATTGAAGTTTGGTGTTTTTGAAAAATCAGAAGTAATACTTGAGGGAGAACAATATGGCAAATATCACCAATAACATGTATTTGCTAGCTTTTGTTCAGTTTTATCAATTTGAACTTCCTGTTTTATTCTATCATTTTAGGCACAACCCTTATATATAAACAAACGTATGTTTAAATATCTGATGTGTTTCGTTCACATCACTTTATCACCATCAAATTATTCTTACAATTGTTCTTCTATCTGCTTCATGATAATCAAGATAAAAAATAGTAGAAATGGTTGTATTACCTATTTCCTTAAAAATTATAAGGAAATAAGGGAACATACAAGGCTAAAGCTATAGTCAAATATTTTAAAACTAAAAACTCTCGCCAAACGGTTCACTTTCCATAGCAAGGAGTAAAACAAAAGAGATATAAACTAATTGATGCCTTCGCGTTTGAGAAACTTATACATAAGAGTTTTAAAATTGAAATTAATAATCAGAAATAACTCAGAAAATGTTAACTTCACAAAAAATGTAAGGGATATAAATTGTGTTTTATCAAAATCTACATTTTTGTATAACAAGATTTAGTCTATCTCTTATGGTTTACCAGTTTTTGCAAAAGTCCTCCAGAATGAAGGGGTCTTTAGAACTCATTCACAGAAAATTCAAAATATACGTTTCATTTGTCATGTAAACACAGTTAATACAAGTGCATACGTATTTTAATCCAAATCATTAGAGCCATTTTTGAGAAAATCAAAATTCGCGGACATTTTTCCATGTAAAGTGTAGTATGGGGTGGGGGGATTCCTTTGAAAATCGTCATGTCGCATTCTTTGAATATGTCGAACTTAAATATCTTTTGTTTTAGGGTTAAGTTGTTCAAAGGCACAGACAGACACACACGTGCGTGCGCAAGTTCCTTTTTCGACAAATCTGATGTGTTCAATTCACTAACTTTCTCTACCTTTTCTGCAAATTATTATATACCTTAAATTTTCTGGGAATGGCCTCTAAAGACTATCTTATTGTGGATGAATTTTAGAGAATTTTGCATAACTGCTAAACCGTAAGAGATGAACAAAAACTTACACCACAAAAAATGTAGATCACGATAAAACACACAATTTATGCCATATAATTTTTTTTCGTCGGGTTGATCGTTCTCTGTTATTGATTTCAGCTTTAAAAACTTATACTTTTTTCATACAGGAATTTGTCAACTCCTGCCCATAGAAGTCTGCACATAGCAACCAGCTTTTGACTATCACTTTAACCTATCGTACTCCCTTATTTCACTTTTATTCACAAGGATGCAAGTAATAAGACTATTTCTGCTAATTTTTTCTCGATTAGATGAAGTAAATAGAATAATTTGTTGCAGAGGTGTAGAAAAAGTCATGAGAATGGAACACATCAGATATTTTGGATCTAGGAGGACCCAAAACATGTATTTCTGGTGAAATGTCGGTATCGAATTTTTGGGTGCAATACAATACCTTCTCTATACACTATGTATATAGTACGTGTAAGGAAAGTAAACATAAGAGCAGTTTTAAGAACAGGTGGAGACAGTCACGTGAATGGAACACAACCCTGTAAGCTAATTATTCCTCGTAGCTTGGCAGTGACCCTCTGCCTCCCCCTCCCCCCCAAAAAATCCTGTGCTGTCCGCTTGAGGTTTACGATGAGACAAAATTACACTAGAATGTTTGCAGTGAACATTTGTTGATTGCAGAAGACACTTGGTCCTGGAGAATCTAAGAGCAGAGCAAAGCAAGTAATGAGAAGAATATATGGAATGTGGCACCTCACCTGGAGTTGCAGAATGTCAACAGAACACACAACACAAACACGTGGTACACTAAAGACACGGCTGGCACTGAGAACAACTCTTACCAAGGCAGACCGGTAGACCAGGTTCTGGAAAAGCAGGGAGGCAGGCCACTGACCGCCGCCACCAGTACGACGTTGCCATTCCTGTGCGGGCCGGCACGTCCTCCAGTCCAGGAACCTTTACTGGGGCACTGTGTGCTTTTACTCAAATCTTACGGCTTCCCACTTTCATTAAAGCAATGCATCTGTAACATTTGGAAAACTCACAGTAAGTCAGACATCTTGTTGAAATTTATACCAGATACTACACACAATAACAAAGATATTTTTGCCATGTTTTAAAACTTTAGCTTTCATGGCTAATTAAATAAAAAGATTTACTGTATAACTTCACTCTTCTAATAAAGTGCTCCAAACGTAGGGTTTCTACACACATTCGCATCAAAAAATCAAGTTTTACAGTAGGTTTACAGATAACATCATGTATAGGTAGAGTCAGACTGAAAAATTCAATGCCATAGCCGGGATTTGAACCACGAATCTCCCGATCTCTAGCCGTTTAGCATAACATTGAATTTCTTAACTGACTCGCATGTTCCCGGTAAACCACAAGGTAATCTCAAATTATTTTGAGATTTTTTTTTGGGGGGGGTAGTGTTTAACGTCCGTTTTTACTACTTATGGCACCGCAGGCGGTGACACTGATGATACATGCATGATGATGAAGCACCGGTGGAATGCGATGGCGTGGGAAACCGGAGTACCTGGAGAAAACCCGCCCCAGCAACGCTTTGTCCACCACAAATCTCACATGCGGTCGCTTGGGATCAAACCCCGGCCATCTAGGTGAGAGGCAAGTGGTCTAACCACTCGGCGCGGCCATTATTTTGAGATGACAACCCCAATGGCAACTTACAAGTTGTAAGTACTTTAGGCCCAGGATTCATAGTATAGCCAACTGTTATGGTCAATTGGTACTGGATTAATTGTTTTTTCACATGTCACCATGGTAAGAGCAGAGCAACCGGCAAGAGATCGGGAGATCCGTGGTTCAAATCCCGGCTTCTGCATTGAATTTTTTAGTCTGACTCTACCTATCCAACTCCTGTCCTACACACGGCCTGTGTGAAAAAAAAAATAGCCCAAATATAGATCATGTTAATATTAATCGCTAATTATTATACAAAAAGTATATTTATTTTACTCCAACAATTTTTGATTTTTCAAAATGTAATAGTTTAGCTCTCCAATTTGTATAGTATTTCGAATATTTCAGCATTTTGAGTATGAAAAAATGCTGAATAGAGAAGGTATTGTATTGCACTAAAAATTCGATACCGAGATTTCATCGGAAATATATGTTTTGAAGCACCCTGAATCCAAAAAAACATTTTAGAAAAAAATCCGTCTATCTGTGTATGTGTGTGGGAAGGGCAGCATAGCTCAAAAATGAAAAGTCCGATAAACACCAAACTTGGTATTGAAGTTAAGTATCTTCAAAGAATGTGACACGAAAATTTTCAAGACAATCCCCCACCCCCAACTACCCTTTATATAGAACTTTTTTCGAAAGTTTCGATTTTCTTAAAAATGGCTCTAACGATTTTGATTAAAGCCACGTGAAACATCCAACGTTTTATCTTATCCTAATATTAACTGAAATATTCTCATATTTATTAATATTAATATAATTAGAGTCCTCATTATGAGGAATTGAACTTAAGTAGTGACGTGGATATGCTTTGTTTGTTCGTTGTGCGTAACACCGTCGGAATAAACAGTTTCAATTCTGGTTGTTTGAACTGCACAGATAAATCAATAAATAAATGAAAAGGTATATTTCCGAAGTAATTTTAGATTCAGGAGTCGTAAGCTTTCACGGCCGGAGTCCAAATTATAACCAGAAGAATTTTCCGGGCTGAGAAGCCGTGGTCTGCTGGAGTTTTCAGGTCCAGACGTTTCGTTCACGACTGCGGTGAACATCTTCAGTGGCGTGGTATGTCTTCTCGGTGAAGGTTTGGTCGCAACTGACCCATTGGTTGAGATAGCGGCAGTATTTATACTCAGGTTGCAAAATTCATTAACAAAAGAATGTATAAGAAGACTTTATCCATATAAATTAGGTGTAGCCTTTTATTAGTTCACATCGATAATTTATTACTTTCTCTACACGTACTATGTACATAGTGTATAGACAAGGTATTGTATTGCACCCACAAATTTGATACCGAGATTTCACTGAAAATACATGTTTTGGGTACCTCTGAATCCAAAAAAAAAGCATTTTTGGAAAAAGGTTCATGTGTGTGTGTGTGTGTCTGTCAGTTTGTGTGTGTGTGCCCGTTAAACACCAATTTTGGTATTTAGGTTTGGTATCTTCCAAGGATGTGACACGAAGATTTTCAAGATAATCCCCCACCCCCAACAACTCTTTACATGGAACTTTTTTCCAAAAAGATTGATTTTCTTAAAAATGGCGCCAACGATTTTGATTAAAATATCGTATATTAAAGATATTTACCTGAAAAATAAAATGTTTATCTTGAATTTTTTGGGAATAGCCTCTGAAGACCACATACTTTATTCTGGATCAATTTTACGAAATTTTGCATAATTGCTAAACCGTAAGAGATGGACAAAAACGTACCAAACAAAAAATGTAGAGCACTTTAAAACACACAATTTATGATATATACATTTTTTTGTGGAGTTGATCGTTTTTTAGATAATCCTTGTTTTTGGTTTCAGTTTGGAAAAACTTATACTTTACTCATACAGGAATTTGTCAACTCTTGTCCATACAAAAGAAGGAACTTCAGTCACATAGCAACCATCTTTTGACTATCACTTTAACCTGTGGTACTCCCTTATTTCCCTTCTGCAAGTAATAAGACTATTTCTGCTATTTCTGCTAATTTTTTTCGATTAGCAAAAAGTAAGTAGAAGCATAAGCTTTTTAACAATAATTTATTGCAGAGATGTAGAGAAAGTCATGTGACTGGATCACATCAGATTATTTTTAGACAGCATGTACGGTCACTCGACCCATGCGAATGTGTGACGCAAATATTGTATTATTGTAAACTTAACAAAATACTACTACTAGTTATTTCCCGTTCCATGTAAAGCGTAGTTTGGGGTGGGGGGATTTTCCTCAAAATCTTTGTGTCGCATCCCTGGAAGATACCAAACTTAAATACCAAGTTTGGTGTTTTCGTTTTTGAGTTATCGTGTTCACAGACACACACGGACTTTTTTCGGAAAATGCTTTTTTCGGATACAGGGGACCCAAAAAATATATATTTCCGGTGAAATCTCGGTATCGAATTTTGGGTGAAGTGCAATACCTTCTCTATACACTATGTACATAGTACGTGTAGAGAAAGTAAAAATGTAGGTAGCCTGCCTGGGTAGTGTGGTGGTAGCTGTCTGCCTCACATTCAACAGATTGCGAATTCGAATCTTGGGTGAGTTACCCGGAAAGGTATTTTTTTTTTTGTTTCCTGAGAAGACGAATGTCGAGTAACTTAAGCTCTATGGGCCCCAAGATCATTTGAGCATTATTTCACCAATTTCATTCATCGTCAGATTTACCAACCTGGTTAAAGGATGTTAACTACACATTAAAAGAACTGATGTGTTCCATTCACATGACTTTCTCTACATCTCTGCAACAAATTAGTTTTAAAAAGCACATGCTTCTATTTACTTCATGCTAATCAAGGGAAAAAAAATGTCAGAAATAGTCTTATTACTTGCTTCCTTTTAAGTAGAAGCGAAATAAGGGAGTACCTAAGTTAAAGTGATAGAAAATTATCTAGTCAAGGTTTTACACACAAGATGATGTGATTTCTCTAAATCTACATCTCTACAGTAAATTGTTATTAAAAAGCTTATTCTTCTATTTGCTTCGGGCTAATAGAAAAAAAATTAGCAGAAATAGTCTTATTATTTGCTTCCGTGTAAGTAGAAGGGAAATAAGGGTATACCATGGGCTAAAGTGATAGTCAATAGCTGTTGCTATATGATTGAAGGTCCTTTATTTCTATAGACAGGAGTTGAAAATTCCCTTATGAGAAAAGTATAAGTATTTTAAAGCTGAAACCAACAGTAAGAAATATCTAAAAAGCGATCAACATCACGAAAAAAACCTGTATCAAACATAAATTGTGTGTTTTAATGAGATCTACATTTTTGAGTAGTAAGTTTCTATCACTTATGGTTTACCACTTATGCAAAATTCTGCAAAATTCATCCAGTATAGAAATGTCTTCAGAGGTTATTCCCAGAAAATTCAGGATATACATTTTATTTGACGTGTAAACATCTTTAATACAGGATATTTTAATCAAAATTGTTAGAGCCAATTTTGAGAAACTAAAAATTTTCGAAAACTTTCCATTTAAAGGGTATTTGGGGTTGAGCTGATACTTAAATACAAAGTTTGGTAGTTTACTGACTTTTCGTTTTTGAGTTATCGTGTTCGCAGACTCACGGACACACACACTCACCTCTTTCTGAATTTTTTTTTTTTTTTGATACAGGGGACCCTAATACATATATTTCCGGTGAAATCTCGGTATCGAATTTTTGGGTCGAATGCAATATCTTCTCTATACACTACGTACATAGTAAGTGTAGAAAAAGTAAAAAATCTTATGTGTTCCATTCGCATGATTTTCTCTATATCACTGCAACAAATTATTGTTAAAAACCTTGTGCTTCTATTTACTTTATGCTAATCGAAAACAAAAATTACTTGCTTCCATGTAAACAGAAGGGAAATAAGGGAGTACCTTAGGTTAAAGTGATAGTCAAAAGCTGGTTACTATGTGACTAAAGTTCCTTTGTTTGTATGGACACGAGTTGACAAATTCCTGTATGAGAAAAGTAAAGGTTTTTTAAGCTGAAACCAAAAACAAGGACTATCTAAAAAACGATGAACTCCACAATACAAATGTATATAAAATAAATTGTGTGTTTTAACGTGCTCTACATTTTTTGTGTGGTAACTTTTTCTACATCTCTTACGGTTTAGCAGTCATGCAAAATTCCGTAAAATTCATCCAGAATAAAGAGGTCTTCAGAGCCTATTCCCAGAGAATTCAAGATATACATTTTATTTGTCAGGTAAATATCTTTAATATATGATATTTTAATCAATAGCGTTAGTTATTTTTGAGAAAATCAAAATTTTCGAAAAAGTTTCATGTAAAGGGTAGTTTGGGATGGGGGAATTTTTCTCAAAATCTTCCTGTGGCATCCCTGTCAGATACTAAACTTAAATAACAAATGTTGGATATAGGGGACCCTAAAACATATATTTCCGGTGAAATCTCGGCACTGAAATTTTGGGTGGAGTGCAATACCTGCTCTATACACTAGGTACATAGTACGTGTAGAGAAAATAAAGATATCACTGTGTGGACTACTTTTATTACAACATTAAATTTTCACAGCATAACAAAGAAAACTAGAATTTTGTAACGTGGCAGAAACTTATTGTTATTGTGTGTAATAAGTGGGGCAAATTTCAACATATTTTTATGTATTGTGAATTTTCTTTAAGAGAAAACCATCTAGCCAAGGTTTTATAGACAAATGAAAATATGTGGGCGTAATTTTTATACTGCGGAGTCCGGCGATGAAAGTTAAAAGGAACAGATTCAGTGGACTATACAAGTTGAATGTCAACCTGCAGCACGACTGAGCCCTTTTGGGGGATGAGTTTGGCTTTAGATGCGCCATAAAAAACACAAAGTAACAACCCCATGGTTTGTGAGTTTATGCAGGTGTCATGTGGCTTGAAAGGATTAGAATATTAAATGGCGGTAGGGAGCGTACACAGCAAGTAGAAGTGCCGGCGTCGAGTCGAGTTCAGAACGTGTTCATAAATACATGAGTCAGTTGGATAGAACCCATCCGCTTGATGTTCTTCTCTGCTGCATTTGCTTTTCTTTTTCCTCGCCACTTGTAATTCTTTACTCTCATCTGCTTTATACAACTACTCCTTCCTCTGCTGTGCTATTTCACAGGCCTGTGTGCTGCTCTCGGGTTTATTTCCTTCTTCTCTTTTCCTCTTACCGCCTGCCTCTGGTTTTGCACGAATCTTTGTTGTTTTCTTTCCTTTTCCTCATTTCGAGGCTCCTTCTTTTTTATTTTTCTAGCACATATGTACAATGTATACAGTAGGTAGAGAGGGTATTGAATTACACCCAAAATAGATGGAGATATGACCTGAAATACATGTTTTGAAAGCCCCTGAATCCAAAAAGAGCACTTTTAGAAGACAGTTCTTGTTGTGTGTGTTTGTGTCCAGGGATGCGACTCGTACATTCTCAAGAAAATCCCCACTCCAAAAATACCACTTACATGAGGGAAATATTCGATAATTTTGATCTTCTCAAAAATAACTCTTCTCTTAAAATACCACATATTAAACACATTAACACGACAAATAAAATGAATTTTCTGGGGAGAGCCTCAAGACCACTTTTCTAGATGACTTTTACATAACTGGCACATCATTAAAGGTAGACACAAAAATCTTATGTGTTCCATTCAGCTGTTCTCTAGCTGACGTTCTCTAGCTGTTCCACAAAACCATTATTCTTTTACCACATCTTGTTCATCAAGAAAAACACTGTCAGAATTGATTTTATTGCTTGCTTCTTTCTGAGCTGAAGGGAACTAAAGGTTAAAACGATAGTCAAATCCTTTAAATGCTGGTCTCTATGTGAAACAATTGGAATTCGGTTCTCTTTACTTGCTAGGAGTAAACAAAAGAGAGACGGAAAGAAAGATGACTTCCCGTTTCAGAAAATTATAAATAGTTTAAAACTGAAACCAATAACTCGGAATGTCTCGAAAACGGCTAACTTTACAAACAATGAACTTGACATAAATTGTGTTTTAACAAGATTTACATTTTCTGTAGAATAAGCTTTTGTCTATTTATTACCGTTTACTACTTATACAAAAGTTATATAAAAGTCTTCCAGAATGAAGAGGTCTTCAGGTACTGTTCCAAGAATATTCAAGATATACGATGCATTTTTTATTCAATGGGTCTCAAAACATATATATCCAGTGAAATTTTGGTATCGAATTTTTGGGTGGAATACATACTATCTATCCTCTATGTACGTATAATGTATATCTCATTAAAACACACAATTTATATGTCAAATCATTTCTGATAAATTCCATATTATTAGATTCAATTTTAAAATACTCAAACCTGAATGTTTTATTCCTTTTCCTTTTGTTTTATTTCTGGTCATGCAATGATAACTGAATTTCAATCACATAGCAACAACTTTTAAAATGTTTGACTTTGGTTTCAACTTAGAGTGTTCTCTTATTTCCCTTCCACTTATAAGGAACTAAGAAATAATACAAGTTCTGCTAATGTTTATCTTGATTAACATTAAGCAGATAAAAGAGTATCATTTCTAGAATAATTTGTTTGCAGAACAGGTGGACAAAATTATGTAAATGGAACACATCAGAATTTTTACGTATTGCTGCTCACCACAAATACACACACACACTAAGGCACACGCATTTATTCCTTTATTTTTGTAATTTCTGTTTATTAGGGTGCGCACGTTGCGGAGGGGTATTCAACACTGCAGCCCAGGGCTTATCGTACGTGAGACTCCTGGAGGAAGAATGAGATGAGTGTAATTTCAGAGGGCGGTCGACTTCCGGACAGAAAGAGAGCCGTCACGGGGGTCCCTAACATTCACAAGCAGTTCTGCATCTCAACACAGGGAGGGCCAGGAGCCCGTCACTCAGGTCTGAATAAACCATCAGTTCTGCAGACAACCTACTAGCACCATCCCGACGCCGAGAGCTGTATTTACAAAGCGCAGTCCCCTCCACGAAATGGCGCCACTACCGCAGTCCTAGTCGACACTTATAATCCTGAAAGAGACCGGTTGGGATGAAATGCAGGGAAAGGAAGTTCGGGGGGGGGGGATGAAGAATCCTCTCCAGCAGTCGCCTTGTACACCCCAAAAACTCCCGAAAAACCCATAGGTCATAGAGGTGGTATGCGGAGAACCGCACCCGGAGAAAGGCATAAATCATATAGAACCCAAAAATAATTATCCCATAATATTTTAATAAATTAAAATAATAATTTAATCAATATTTAAATATATTTGTAACACGACCGCTCGAATGTCATTTCCAGACGAAATACCTGAGCCACCTGAGACGGTGTTTATTAGGGGGTACTCAAAACAAAATGTATTTCCGTTGAAATCTCAATATCGAATGTTTGGGTAGAAGACAATGCTTCTCCTACTTACTATATATGGCAAAAAAAGTAACATTCTTAACAATAACATAATATTAACATTCGCTGCTATTAGTAAATTTCGGTGGATTTCAAGAATAATTTTTACTTTCTCTACACATACTATGTACATAGTGTATAGAGAAGGCATTGTATTGCACCCAAAAATTCGTTACCAAGATTTCACTGGAAATACATGTTTTGGGTTCCCGTGAATCCCAAAAAAACAAAAATTAGAAAAAGGTCCGTGTGTGTTTTTGGACCGCATAGCTAAAAAACGATAAGTCCGATAAATACCAAACTTGGTATTTAAGTTTGGTATCTTCCACGGATGCGACATGAAGATTTTCCAAACAATTCCCCCACCCCCAACTACCCTTTACATGGAAACATTTTTCAAAAATTTTGATTTGCTCAATAATGGCTCTAATAATTTTGACTAAAATGTCGTTTACATGACAAATAAAATGTATATCTTGAATTTGTTGGGAATAGCCTCCGAAAACATCTTTATTCCCAATGAATTTTGCGGAATTTTGCGGAATTTTGCATAACTGTACACCGTATGAGATAGGCAAAAACCTAGTTAATAGAAAATGTACTGCTCGTTAAAACACACAATTTGTTATATACATTTTTCGTGGAGTTGATAGTTTTTGAGATATTCCTTGTTATTAGTTTAGGCTATCAAATACTTATTCTTTTCTGATACGGGACTTTGTCAACTCCTGTCCATACAATCAAGAACTTCATTCACATAGCAACCAGCTTTTGACTATCACTTTAGCCTATGCTACTCTCTTATTTCCCTTCTACTTACATAGAAGCAAGTAATAAGACGATTTCTGTTAATTATTTTCTCGATTAGTATGAAGTAAATGGATGAATATGCTTTTTAACAATAATTTGTTGTGGAGATGTAGAGAAAGTCATATGAATGGAACACATCAGCTTTTTATTCATTATTTCCTAGGAATATGATGCATTTGAGAAGGAGAGGATACCGACTATTGTATAACAATCTCATATTGAACACGCGGTAAAGCAAATTAAGTTGATTTTATAAAATGTTCATTCGAGATTAAAAAATCTGATTGTTACACTCACATGACTTTCTCTAGCTGTTCTACAAACCTCATATATAAGATTCTTCTTCTTTCTATACCTTGCTAATCGTGGTACTCATTAGCACAATGTTCTTATTATTTAGTTCCGTATAAGTAGGAAGAAAATAAGGGAATACACTAGGCTAAACCTATAGTCAAATGTTTTAAAAGCTGTCGTTTTGCGATTGTCATTACAAATCGTTTCTTTTCTTGGCCAGGAGTAGAACAAAAGAAAAACGGACACTCCCATCTGAGAAAAGTATAAGTACTTCACAACTGAAACTAATAACAAGGAATACCTCGAAAACAGTAAGCCCCACGAGAAAAGTGTATATGACATAACTTTTGTATTTTAACAAGACCTAAATTTTTTGTAAAGTAAGTTTTTGTCTATCTCTTATGGTTTACTAGCTATGCCAAATTAAGCAAAATTCATCCAGAATAAACAGTTCTTCAGAAGCTATTCCCAGAAAATTCAAGATATATATTTTATTTGCTCGGTAAATATCTTTAATATATGACATTTTAATCAAAATCGTTAAAGCAATTTTTAAGAAAATCAAAATTTTCGAAAAAAGTTCCATGTAAAGGGTAGTTTGGGGTGGGGGGATTTTTCTCAAAATCTTCGTGTCGCATCCCTGGAAAATACTAAACTTAAATACCAAGTTTGGTATTTTAGCTATTTTTCATTTTTGAATTATCGTGTTCACAGACACACGGACACACACACACACACGGACCTTTTTCTCAAAATGCTTGTTTTTGGATACAGGGGGTCCTAAAACATGTATTTCCGGTGAAATCTCGGTATCGAAATTTTGGGTGGAATACAATACTTCTCTATCCCTATGTACATTGTACATATGGGGCTAGAGAAAGTAAAAAATCTGATGTGTTCCATTCGAATGACTATTTCTATATATCTGTATCAAACAAATTATAGTTGATAAACATATTCTTCTATCTAATTTATACTAATCAAGATCAACTTTAACAGAAACGATCTTATTGCGAGGTTCCTTATAAATAGAAGAGAAATAAGGGAATACCCTGGGCTAAACCTTCAGTCAAATGTTTTAAAATGCGGTGATATAGGATTAAAATCCGTTTCTTTGCGTGGCTTGGAGTTGAGAAGTCTTCGTATGAGAATAGTTTAAGTATTTTAAAACTGAAACCATTAACAAGAAATATCTCGAAAACGGTCAACTCCACGAAAAAAATGTGTATGATTAAATTGTGTGTTTTAAAGAGATTTACATTTTTTGTGCAGCAAGTTTTTGTCTATCTCTTTAAGGTTTACTAGATACAACATTTAAAAAAACTGATCCACAATAAAGAGTTGTTTGTCAGAGGCTATTCCCAGGAAATTCAAGATAGGTATACATTTAATTTGTGACATAAATATCTTAAATATATTCAAAATCGTTAGAGCCGTTTTTGAGAAAATAAACAATTTTGAAATTTTTTCCATGTAAAGGATAATTGGAGGTGGCGAGATTTTCTCAAAAATCTTAGTGTCAAATGCTTGGAAGATACTGAACTAAGAATCAAAGTTGGTATTTAACGGACTATTTGAGCTATGCTGCCTCCCCCCCCCCCCCACACCACACACAGACACACATTTTTTACTTTCTCTATACTCACTATGTACATAGTGTATAGAGAATGTCACCGGAAATATATGTTTTAGGGTCCCCTGTATCCAAAAAAAGTACTTTCAGAAAAAAGGTCCGTGTGTCCGTGTGTCTGTGAACACGATAACTCAAAAACGAAAAGTCTTGGTATTTAAGTTAAGTATCTTCCAGGGATGCGACACGTAGATTTTTAGAAAAATCCCCCCACCCCAAATTATCCTTTACATGGAACTTTTTTCGAAAATTTTGATTTTCTAAAAAATGGCTCTAACGATTTTGATTAAAATATCGTAAATTAAAGAATTTTTCATAACTACTAAACCGTAATAGATGGACAAAAACTT
This sequence comes from Hymenopus coronatus, assembly GCA_030762935.1. Lineage (NCBI taxonomy): Eukaryota > Metazoa > Arthropoda > Insecta > Mantodea > Hymenopodidae > Hymenopus > Hymenopus coronatus. The sequence goes on from CM060884.1 coordinate 39,982,456, forward strand.
AACCAACAAAAAATATAGAGCACGTTAAAACACATAATTTATGTTATATACATTTTTTTCGTGGAGTTGATCGTTTTTGAGATATTCGTTTATCTTGGTTTCAGCTTTGAAAAACTTGTACTTTTCTCATTCAGGAATTTGTCAACTCCTGTCCATACAAACAAAGGAACATCAGTCACATAGCAACCAGCTTTTGGCTTTCACTTTAACCCATGGTACTCCCTTATTTCGCTTCTACTTATAATAAAGCAAGAAATAAGACTATTTCTGCTAATTTTTCTCGATTGGCATGAAATAAATAAAAGATAAGCTTATTAAAATAATAATGTACAGAGATATAGAGAAATTCATGTGAATGGAACACATCAGATTTTTTAAAAATGCTTTTCATCAGATTCAGGGAGATCTAAAATCTATTTGCGGTGAAATCTCAGTATTGAATTTTGGGCGCAATAAAATACCTTCTCTATACACTATGTACATAGTACGTGCAGAGAAAGTAAAACCATTGTTTTAATTCAAGAAGGCCAGCTAGTTACTTATTATAATACCTAGAAGTTCGGATACATCTAAAAGAGCTCAAACCAAGCTAAGAAACTATCCTACACGAATTCAAAGAAAGTCAATTTTGTCGTTCTATTTCTTTTCACACTTGCTATGGCTTCTTCCTCTTTCAATCGTGTTCTCGTTGCCTTGTATTTTGTACTGCGTCTTTCACAACAGATAATTCGTTCTTTTATTTATTTTCCTTCCTTGTACTGTTCATTCTACTTCAGAACCGTTCGAAGGTCAATAGACCTCTTCATCTTTCTTTCGTTCTTCATCTTCCAACTCCTTTTATCAAACATCGTGCTACTGAAAATTCCTTTTCCTTTTTTTTTTTTACTTTCCCTAGCAAGTATGTACCATGCACATAGAGAAGGTATTGTATTCCACAAAAAAGTTTGATACCGGAAATATGTATTTGGTGCCGCTGAATAAAAAAATTTGATGTGTGCAATTCACATGACTTTTTCTACATCTCCGTTACAAATTATTATTAAAAAGCTTATTCTTCTGTCTACTTCATACTAATCGATATAAACATTAGCCGAAATGCTTTCTTGTAAGTAGAAACGATATAATGGAATACACTACGCTAAAACGATAGTCAAATCTTTTAAAATCTGGTTGCCATGTGGATGAAATCCGTCATTTTTTTTTTTTTTTTTTGCACTGCACGGGGATTTGGCAACTTCTCGTATGAGAAAAGTAAGTGTTTTAAAACTGAAACCGATAACAAGGAATATCTTAAAAATGGCCAACTCCACAAAAAAATGTAATGACATAACGTGTGTATTTAAACGAGATCTACCTATATTTTTATGTAGTAAGTTCTTGTCTATCTCTTAGTAGTTAAGTAAAATTCAGCAGAATTCATCCAGAATAAAGAGGTCTTCAGACGCTATTCCTAGAAAATTGTATATATATATTATATTTGTCGTGTAATTATCCTTAATATACGGTATTTTAATAAAAATCGTTAACCATTTTTGAGAAAACCAAGATTTTCGAAAATATTTCCATGTAAGGCGTCAATTGGAGTGGGGGTTTTCCTCTGCATCTTCTTGTCGCAACCATGGAAGATACTAAACTTAAATACCAAGTTTGGTATTTTACCGACTTTTCGTTTTTGAGTTATCGTGTTCACAGAGACACGGATACATCCAAATCATTTTATAAAAATCTGATATGTTCCAGTCACATGACTTTCTCTACATCTCTGTAACAAATTATTGTTAAAAAACGTATTCTTCTATCTACGAAGGGAAATAATAGGATACACTAGGCTAAACGATAGTCAAATCTTTTAAAAGCTGATTACCCTTTCTTTGCATTGCCAGGAGTGGCAAATTCCCGTATATGAAAAGTTTTAATTGTTTTAAAACTGAAACTAATAATAAGGAACATTTCAGAAATGGTCAACTCCACGAAAAAATGTATATGACATAAATTGTATTTTAATCTGCATTTTGTGTAGTAAGTTTTTTTCTATCGCTTAGGGTTTACTAGTTATGCAAAATACAGCAAAAGTCATACAGAATAAAGATCTTCAAAGGCTATTCCCTGAAAATTCAAGATATGCATTTTATTTGTCGTGCAAATATATTTAATATACAGTATTCTAATCAAAATCGTTACAGCCAATTTTGATAAAATCTACATTTTCGAACAATTTTCCATGTAAAAGGTAGTTTGGGTTCCTTAAAATCTTTTGGTCACATCCTTGGAAGTCACTAAACTTATATACCAAGAATGGTATTTTACCGACTTCTCATTTTGAGATATCGTGTTCACAGACACACCGACCTTTTTCTAAAAATGCATTTTTTATATACAGGGGATCCTAAAAAGTCTATTTCCGATGAAATCTCGTGTCGAATTTTCGGGTGGAAGGGAATACCTTCTTTATACACTATGCACATAGAGTATCTCTAGAGAAAGTAAAAACATAACAAAATAAAATAAAAATTTTGTCTGTCTGTGGGTGTATAAGGGAGTTTGTCTATCTCTTGCTGTTTATCAGTTACATAAAAGTTATACAGAAGTTATCCAGAATGAAGAAGTTTCAGAGTCATTCCCAGAAAATTCAAGATATACATTTCGTTTGTCATGAAAATATCTTAAACATATGGCATTTTAATCAAAACCGCTAGGGCCATATCTGAGAAAATCAAAATGTTTTAAAGTGTTCCTTGTAAAGGATAGTTGGGGGTGGGGGGCCTTTCTTGAAATTCTCCGCGCCGCATCCTTTGAAGATACCAAAATTTGGTATTTAACCGACTTTTCGTATTTGAGCTATGCTCCCCACAGACACACACACACACACACGCGCGCGCGCGCACACAGACACACACACACACACACATTGGCCGACATCTTTTATAAAAATGCTTTTTAGGATTCAAGGGGTCTAGAAACATGTATTTCTGGTGAAATCTCGGAATCAAATTTTTGGGTACAATACAATACCTTCTCTATCCACTATGTACATTTTACAAGGGCCGTTTTTTCTCAACCTCCGGTAGGCTATAAATAAAAGACAAGTTCATAGAAAACAATTATTTTATTTCTAAAAGTTATGTACACTTATGGTTACTTTTCAACATAATCACAGAAGAGATTGAGACATTTATCGTACCTGTGCACAAGTTTGCAATACCCGCTTCAAAAAATGTTGCCGCCAATGATTTCAAATGAGCATTGGCGTTGTTTTGAAGATCTTCGTACTTTACGACGTTTGCGGAGAGGAATGTTGACTTCAGGAATTGTGTTGATCCATCACAACGCCCGTCCACACACTGCTGGCACAACCCATCGGCTCCTTCAACAATTTCAATGGGACATTTTGGATCATCCGCCGTACAGTCCTGAGCTGGCACCCAGCGACTTTCACCTTTTCCCTGAACTGAAGACGTGGCTAGGAGGGTAGCACTTTCCAACCAAAGAGATCTTCAAAACAACGTCAATGCTCATTTGAAGTCATTGGCGGCAACCTTTTTTGAAGCAGATATTACAAAGCTTGTGTACAGGTACGATAAATATCTCAATCTTTTCGGTGATTATGTTGAAAAGTAACCATAAGTGTACAAAACTTTTAGTAATAAAATAATTGTTTTCGATGAACTTGTCTTTTATTTATAGCCTGTCGGAGGTTGGAAAAACAACGGCCCTCGTACATGTGTGCTAGAGAAGGTGAAAATGACATGACCTATTAGTCAGGAACTTGGTCAAATGGCAGCGTACAGTATGGCCCTGTTTATTACAAAAGGTACAAGACCGGTGTTGATGTCCACTAGGAATAATCTATATGCAATTCCTTAATAGCTAGAGGACTTGTACGGCAGCATTAATGTATTTGTATCTCCGTCGGTAAATGTTAGCATATTATCTACATTATGAAAGTTTTTGGCATCGAAAAGAGGGTAAAATTTTGCCGAGTAGTTAAACTGGGCGCAGAAATCAATAAAGTAGAAATTAGAGCTGACTTCTCACCCGGAAGTCCCGGGTTTGTTTCCCGACTGTGGCGGCGAATTTTTCTTTATCCATAATTATTCCCTATCCCCCACAGAGTCGGGAAGTATGTGTGTGAGAGTGAATGTGTGAGTGTATTTGAGGAAAATAAAATGATTTAAACCAAACGTAAAACGAACTATTTCAAGTGCAAAGGGGCTACGGGGGGAAGAAAAAAAAAATAGGAGGCTGTTGTAATCCACGAAAAAAGAAAAACACCGTAAAATCTTTTGCGTTGAGATGCGTAATAGTATTCGGCTAGAAATTGTGCCAGTAGTCTCGGAGGAAAGAAAATGGATGATCTTCCCTACGAGTATACTTAATGAAGGCAAATGCATCGGATTAAAGAGTGAATTGTAAAATGTATCACAAAACTGCGTAAAAAGTCTGAACTGACTTTCTCTAGCTGTTCTACAAATAAACTATAGGTTAATACTGGACACTTCCATTTTCCCCTGTGTTAAGCTGAGAGACAGGTATACAGTGGCGCTCCTAGCGGCCAGGCCTTAAGGAACAAGCGATTAGATTTGAAGTTTTTTTTTTTTTTTTTTTTTTTTTAATTTAAAAACAGTAACGGAGTCTGATCAGGACTCCGGTACTGTATCCCTATTTACATTTCCCCCCGTAGGTTTTACTGATCACTGGTTTACTGGTTTTTACTGTTTCTTTTACAAACATATACACATTGCACAAACATATAACATCCATGCCCAAGGCGGGACTCGAACCCACGATCCCCTGCCCACGAAGCACCAAAGCGAGACGCTTTAGCGAGCGTGGCCATGGGGACCGGCAAGGTTAGGAAAGGGAAACCCAATAATGACATTATAATAAGCATTGTTATGTTTTATTTATTCAAACAATATTTTGTCAATACAAAACAATGCAGAAAAACAATGTAAAGGTATTGATTGCATCTATAGGAATTATTTTTAGTTGCATGGTATTTTTTGCTTTAATGTTTCCACCTGGTTTTTTCTTGTTCTTTTTTCCATTTTCATCATTCACATAAAATTTAATAAAACATTAAAAGCTTTGCCAATAAACACATATTTACAACTTTCACACATGCAAGTGAATAATGCATCATCTTCACGTATATTTAACCTTAGTTTAACATGCAGTCTACTGTCAGAAAGATAATGAGGAGAATTTTCATTAAATTGAGTGTTGCTGCTTATGTACATTGTATAAGTAGATTCGTTGTAAAATATGAATCTAGCATTTCCATAACGTTTCAGAGCAAAATGCACATTTTAATTTACTACTTCTGCTCTCATCAATGTCTACCTATTTATTTATACATTTATACATTTTGCACATATCCACGTACATATATATATATATATATATATATATATATATATATATATATATATATATATGAATCTGCACGCTGCTGAACATTAACTGGAAAATCATCATTTTTGCTGTTCTGGTATAATTAGTGTAGAAGCCTGAATTACAAATGATTTACATTTTTCAGGTAAATCAGACTTTAGAACTAAAAACTTGCTTACATCCATAGGCACAATTACTGTCTTCAGACGATTGTAATAACTGATTTGTAATTGCAAGTCTAAGACATTGTGTGAATTTTGAGAAATCTGGGGTTACATTGTTCCCACCCTAGTCCCTAATAACAGAAAACTAAATTTCCAAACAGTCTTGTGTGAGTTGTCTTGTAAGTAAATATGAGAAACCATATTGACATTTTAGTTCCTGCCACAATAATTTTAATGTCAATATGTGCATTAAAACAAGCAGGTTTCTTACGCTGACCGTTCATTACAGTGGTTTTCTAAGACTTTTCATAATTCATTCAAATACAGTAAACATTTACGTTTGTCATTTATTGCATAGCGCAACTATTTAGCACAATGATTTTGAGACGAGTTGAAAATGTCAAATAGACAGACCATTTTTACTTTCTCTACATGTAATCTGAACATCGTGTACAAGTACAGTATCTTCCAAGGATGTGACACAAAGATTTTCAAGAAAATCCCCCACCCCCAACTACTCTTTACATGGGAAAATTTGCGAACATTTTGATTTTTTCAAAAATGGCTCTAACGATTTTGGTTAAAATGTCGTATATTAAAGATATTTACGTGATAAATAAAATGCATATTTTGAATTTCCTGGGAATAGCCTCTGAAGACATCTTTATTTTGGATGAATTTTGCGGAGTTTTGCATAACTGGTAAACCGTAAGAGATATGTAGAGCTCTTTAAAACACACAATTTGTGTTACATACATTTTTTCGTGGAGTTGATTGTTTTTTTAGATATTCCTTGTTATTGGTTTCAGCTTTGAAAAACATACTTTTCTCATACATGAATTTGTCAGCTCCTGTCCATACAAACAAAGGAACTTAAGTCACATAGCAACCAGCTTTTGACTATCACTTTAACCTATGGTACTGCCTTATATCGCTTCTACTAAAAGGAAGCAAGTAATAAGACGGTTTCTGCTAATTTTTTCTTGATTAGCATGAGGCAATTAGAAGATTCAGATTTTTAACAATGCTTTGCTGTAGAGATGTAGAGAAAGTCATGTGAATGGAACGCATCAGATGTTTTCAATGAAATTAGCGATAGGTAATGTTTCATCAGACGTAGAATTAAACGCAACATGCGTTTTAATGCAACAACAGACACAATGGCTTAAAACACGAACGGCCAAATTGGACTAAATGGTGGTAGTTCAATACATTGGCTGGTCAACCTTGGAGCTAACCGAGGTTTCACGGCTCTGTCTTTTTTTTATAAAATTCTACAATATGGTTCCAAGAAACATATCTTCACAAATTAGAGAATGCCGTTTCAAATTATTCTTCACTGATTTCAACAGGTGTGGAGCATCATGGAAGAAATACACTCTACAGTTATAAATTTCAATAAATGGATTTTCCTCAGCGATGTTCAGCAATGATCTCATTTTCATATTATTGCTTCCCTGGAGGGGTTATGCACATTAACGTTTCACATTAATATTATCTTCTTATATTGTTTTATCTCGTGGAAAGCGGAAACAGGACTTGGAAAGCTTCAGAAGTTCAAAGTTACTGCATGTACATATGTATGATCTACAGGACGAATAAAATATCTATCTATCTGCTCTCTCTGAACCATCAGTGATAAACGTTTTTGTTTATATTAAATCTGTCCTCATATTTTCCACAAACCTTACCAGACATGGTTCAGTACTTCTCTGTCTGATAATCCTTATAACACTTTGTAGACCGATACACAGCTAAATTACATTTTAATTAATCATTATTGCTATTTCGTAGGCTATACTGAAGCTACAGCAACACCAGCTGATCGCCGCTCAAGGCCGACCCGCTAGAATGCGCTGGCAGCGCGTGTCGCGCGAAATGTCACAGAGTGACCTGTATTAATCTATAGTGTATTTGGTTAAACATTAGCAGATTGTTCTTATTACTTAGTTTCTTATAAGTAGAAGGAAACTAAAGGAATACACTGGGCAAAAGCGACAGTCAAAATTTTAAAAGCTGTCTTTGTGCGACTATCTTTGCAGTTCGCTTCTTTGCTCGGCAAGGAGTAGAACAAACGAAACAAGGACACTTCCTGTTTGAGAGGAGTATAAGCGCTTTGCAATTAAAACCAATAACAAGGAATATCTCAATAAAGGTTACCTCCACAACAAAAATGTAAAGAGTATAAATTGTATGTTTTGACAGATCATGTGCAAATAGTTTTTATCTACGTCTTACGATTTAGCGCTGACCACGTCTCACCCTCCAATGCTGCACCTCATTCATGACATCTGTCCTGGACCGAGATGGGGGACGCAGCGGCCGGATGGTAGGCCGAGGTTCCTTGTGAGCTGTCGTGCTATGTAGTTATTATTTTATATATACACACACACACATACGCACACAGAGGATGTTAATGAACTACACCGAAATAATTTGCGAGATTGTGCACGTGACTGATATAAGTAATTTGAGATCGGCGATGCATGGTCCCTGAATGAACATAACGCAACTGCATAACGTTAAACGTGTGGGTATCAGGTGCTGATAAGTCGGTGTTTAAGCTAAGCAGGTTGACAAAATGGCTTAGAATGTCTTTAAAACTGCTGCCCGAATATAGAAATATCGATTTTTAGCAGCTCGTTACTAGCGTTCTCAAGATTTAATGTCGTAAAAATCTGTCAAATATCATTATCTACGTTCTTGAGTTATGTAGCCTACTCTGGAGGCGTTTTTTCAACTGCTGTGGTGGCTTAATGCGTAACGCGGGAAGCTGCTATGCCAAGGATCATGACTTTGATTCCTGTCACAGAGTAAATATTTGTTATTATTATTTTTTTCATTCCAGACGAAGTGCCGCGATACGTGGTGTATTGGCACTTCAGAAACTTATAGCCGTTACTTCGAAATGTCAATAACCATGCCATAAGTCTCCTATCTCAAATTACTTATTTAAGTAATCTACATATTCTGTGACAATATTTCGGTATAGTTCATTAGCATCCTGTGTGTGTATGTGTGTTTGTGTGTGTGTGTGTGTATATATATTCTTCGGCCTGGTTTTTGCGGTTGGAAACCAACCCTCGCTTTTGCCAAGTCTTCCACTTACTGGCCCCCCAACTAAGACACGATTCTCGACTTGCAGCACGATTTTCCAAGAAACTGATTTTATTACGCTGTCTTTCGCCCCTAATACAGGTTCGTCTTTTTTTTTTTTTTTTTTTTCTAATAGTTATTGTCCAGGTAGGGGGGAGCGGTCCCGTTTGAGGGCAATCATGCTTTGGAGAAAACTATATGTTAAGGGTCCCCTCAGTGCTTGTGCTCGTCATCTTGCGGATTGGTCATCCTTCGGGTCTCTCTCCTCATCCCGCCCTCCTTGTGGTCAGTAAGACACAAAGGAACACAAAGTCGTGGGTTCAAAACCGGCGGATTTTTTGGTGCGTAAAAATCCCTAGCATGGCTTCCTTCGGAAGGCAAATACAGCCGTTGGTTCCATGTCGTAGATTTACGGCATATAAAAGAACCTCAAGCCTGATAAAGAGACCTCTGAGCAAATTAAGCGGCTTTTCATGCCCAATATCGAATGGCACGTTGAGAACCGCAGTAGTTAAAGAGCGTCCATAAATTAAACTCAATTTCCATTGTTTACTTTCTTTACACTTACTGTGTACATAGATATAGAGAAGGTATTGCATTCCACACAAAATTCGATACCAAGATTTCACCGGAAAACCGCGTTTTAGGGTACCCTGTATCCAAACAAAAAGTATTTTTGGAAAAATGTCCATGTGTGTGTCCGTGTGGCTGTAAACACGATAGCTCAAAAAACGAAAAGTCGGTAAAATACCATACTTGGTATTTAAGTTTACTATCTTCCAGTGATACGACGCGAAGATTGTGAGAAAAATCTCCCCACCCCAAACTACCCTTTGCATGGAACGTTTTCTGAAAATTTTGATTTTCTCAAAAATGTCCCTAACGGTTTTGATTAAAATATCGTATATTACAAGATATTTACCTGACAAATAAAATGCATATTTTGAATTTTCTGGGAATATCTTCTAAAGACCCTTAATTTTGAATGAATTCTGCGTAACTGGTGAACCGTAAGAGATAGACAAAAACTTACTACTCAAAATATGTAGATCACGTTTAAACACACAGTTTATATCATATACTTTTTTCGTTGAATTGACCATTTCTGAGATACCTATCCCTTGTTATTTGTTTCAGATGTAAAAAACTTTTCTCAATGAAAAGTTGTCAACTTCCGGCGTTGCATAGAAACGCAACCAGCCTTTAAAATATTTGTCTATCGTTTTAGTCTAGTGTATTCCCTTATTTTGCTTGTACTTACAAGGAAGCAAGTAATTAAGATAATTTCTGCTAATGTTAATCTCGATTATCATAAAGTAGATAGAAGAATAAACTTTTTAACAATAATTTGTTACAGCGATGTAGAGAAAGTCATGTGAATGGATCACATCAGTTTTTTTTTTTGCTTAATCCTAGTTTTAATTCTGCTCTTTGCCACTTAAAGTAGGTGGCAGAGAAAGTAAAAGCTAGTTTAAATGTCTAAGAACTATTAGAATGAGATGTTTGTTGCACATGACGGAAGCATTTGACGTATGAATGTCACGTTACCGTTAACTACACCCGCTGAATTTCAAATACTGCACTTAACGCATCTCTCACTTGTTTTGTTTTGATATGTAGGTAGAGGAAGGTGATGGTCGTCATGGCAACATGGTGAGGCGGCCTTGAGTCTCACTGCTCGCGGTCACGTCCTCCCCCCCTCTTTCCTTGTGTGTCTGACGCTCTTACTTCTGCGACCGCTTTGCAAAGTTTCACCCACATCCGGCCATTCACTCCTTCCTTCTTTCCTCTTCTTTGCTTCCTTGCAACTCCATTTCAGTCATTCAGAATATTCAACCTAACAATTTTATCCCGATATTTCACCGTTTGAGGTCACACGAATAACAAAGACAATGAAAGAATTAGCGGGGAAAAAAAGAAGATCGATGGGACTGTGTTCTTCTGTTTAAACAGCTGAAAAAGAAACAAAAAAGTCTGTGCTCTAGCGAAAGCGAAGGGCGTGCTAACTTCTAAGTATAGAGATTCCTGGGCCGGCGTTCATCTGAAGCGGTGTGGGAGTATTTTTATTTTCAACAATTTGACAGTTCTCAACATTCAACATTCTCCATAAATACACGTTTTCAGGCGCTTTGAATCCCCCCAAAAGAAAGTTTTTCTCTACTGTGTATATATTACTACGTAATTTTGTATCGAGACTTACCAGGGGTTTCGTCTAGTACTGGCATTCGGGACGTCGGCCGACCTCTCGTTTTTGTTTTTTTAAATACATTTCCGAAGTGTGGTAATTTCCGGTAATTTTCTAACATTTTATGTGCTTTCTGTTTTGATTACTGTTTTACTGTTCCAATATCACAAAGGCGGGACTCGAACCCACGATCCCCTGCGCCACGAAGCACCAAAGCGAGGAGCTTTAGCGAGCGCGGCCATGGGGACTCTGAGACAATGAGGTATTTCGGGGTTTTCCTGCGTCACTAGGCGAATACTGGGTGAGGCTTCTTCATTTTCCAAATTATCCTATACCTTCGTTTTCATTTCATCTTATCGGGCTCTTTCAGGGTTGTAAGTGTCGACGAAGACTGCAGCAGAGGCGCCATTCGTGGAGGACACGGTGCTCTGAAAATACAGCTTTCCTAGGCGGGATGGTGCTAGTGGTTGTCTGCGAACTTGGGTGGTCTATCCGGGACAGAGTGGCGGGCTGCTAGCGCTCCCAGCGTCGAGATGAAGAACTGCTCTCCTCGGCGGCTCTCTCACTTTCCGACTGTCGACGGCATTCTGAAATCGCACTCTTCTCATCCTTCCTCCAGGGATCTGACGTACAAAAATCCAATCAATTACAGAGGTGTGGAATACGCTCCGGTACACCAACTGTTAGCGTTGTAGTTAACTGTTTCCGAGATATTCCTTATTGTTGATGTAGTGGTTACCATGCTATCCTCATATACCCAACGTCGAGGGTTCAAAATCGGCGGATTTCTTCATGCGTTAAAATACTTAGCATAGTTCCTTTGCAAGGGAAGTAAAGCCGTTGATCCTGTGCAGTAGATTTATGGCACACAGAAGAACCTCAAGTCTGATAAAGAGGCCTCTGAGGAAAATTAAGCAGTGTTTTACTCCCAATATCAAATAGGACGCTTAGTACAACTGTAGTTAGAGAGCATCCATAAATAAAACTCCATTTCATTTTTATTTTTACTTTCTCTATACGCACTATGTACAGAGTGTATAGAGAAGGTATTGCACTCCACCAAAAATTTCGATACCGAGATTTCAGCGGAAATATATGTTTTAGGATCCCCAATATCCAAAAAAAGCATTTTCACAAAAAGGTCAGTGTGTATGTGTGTGTGTCCGTGTATCCGTGTGTCAGTGTGTTTGATTTTCTCAAAAATGGCTCTAATGATTTTGATTAAAATTTGGTATATTAAAGATATTTACCTGACAAATAAAATGTATATCTTGAATTTTCTGGGAATAGCCTCTGAAGAGTAGAGAATTTTTTTTCGTGGAGTTCTCGTTTTTGAGACATTCCTTATTTTTGATTTCCACTATGAAAAACTTTTCTCATATAGGAACTTGTCAACTCCTATCCATATAAACAAAGGAACTTCATTGACATAGCAACCATGTTTTGACTATCACTTTAACCTATGATAGTCCCTTATTTCGCTTCTACTTACAAGGAAGCAAGTAATAAAACAATTTCTGCTAATTTTTTTCTGATTAGCATAAAGTAAATAGAGGTGTAAGCTTTTTAAGAATAATTTTGTTGCAGGGATATAGAGAAAGTCATGTGAATGGTACACATCAGATTTTTACTGAAACTTTTCTCAAGCAGTAAGTCAACTTTAGATTCATATCTTTTTTGTTTCACTCCCGGGCATTGGAAAGGCAACCAAATCTCAATTGGTTTTCATAGCGATGAGCTTTTAAAAGATTTTCTATCGATTTAGTCTTATTTCCCTCCTACTGAAGGATGCACGTAATACGGCAATTTATATCTCGATTAGCCCCTTTAACTTCCAAGGCCATATCAAGGGCTTTGACATGTGAAACAAATCGTATATTAACTAAGGCTATTTTCGTTCGGTTAATAAGTTTATTACATTAAACAGTTAATAATCTTTTGTAACAATAACCTGCAGAGAAAGTCAATTGAATGCAACAGATCAAGTGTTTCAAGATATGAATTTCCGGAGAGTATTGTCTCTCCAATTCTTTCTCTCTGCTTACTATAAAAGAGAAAGCAAAATAAAAAAAATCTTATGTGTTCCAATCACATGACTTTCTCTACATCTCTGCAACAAATTATTGTTAAAAAGCTTATGCTTCTGTTTTCTTCATGCTAATCGAGAAAAAATCAACAGAAATAGTCTTATTACTTGCTTCCATGTAAGTAGAAGCGAAATAAAGGAGTACCATAGGTTAAAGCTGGTTGCTATGTGAATGAAGTTCCTTTATTTGTATGGACAAGAGCTGATAAATTCCTGTATGATAAAAATATTTTTTTTAAAGCTGAAACCAATAACAAGGGATATGTAAAAAACGATAAACTCCACGAAAAGAAATATATAGGACATAAATTGTGTGTTTTATCGTGATATACATTTTTTGTGTAGTCAGTTTTTACTATCTCTTACGGTTACCAGTTACGCAAAATTCAATTAAAATCATCCAGAATAAAGAGGTTTTTAGAGGCTATTCCCAGAAAATTCCAGATATATTTGGCATATAAATATTTTAAATATAAGAGATTTTAATCAAAATCGTTAGAGCCATTTTTGAGAAAATCAAAGTTTTGGAAAAAAGTTCCATGTAAAGGGTAGTTTGGGGTGGTTTAATATTTCATTTTTGAGCTATGCTGTCCACAGACCCACACACACATGTACAGACACAGACACACACATACAGGCACACACAGACCTTTTTTCAAAAATACTTTTTTGGATTCAGGGGTGTCCAAAACACGTATTTCCGGTGAAATCTCGTTGTCAAAATGTTGGGTGGAATTTAACACGTACATAGTACATGTAGAGAAAGTAAAACTCTTTTATGAAAGTGATTTACTAACTTTAGTGTGTGTATTTAAAAATAAACTAAGACTTAAAACTCTTTCTTAAAACTTTAATGTCTACATAAAAACATCTGAAAATATTGAAGACCACCACCAGAGAAAGAGAGAGAGAGAGAGAAGGAGAGAAATGTACTTGAAGACGACGGAGTATCCAGAAACATTTGTTATGAGCCTAAAGTTAGTAGAGCAGTAGTTAAAAATCTACGCCAACAAGGTAGTATGCTATTTCTAATGCAGTTAAGGAAAGACTAGTTCCAGAAATTAGATGATAACTCTAAACAAATGATAGGAAGAACCAGACATATTATTTTTGTGTCCTTCCTTCCTTCCTTCCTTCCTTCCTTCCTTATCGCCGAAAGATAAGGAAAAACGGTTTTAAGTGTATGACTCCACACATTGGGAAAAATATTTTCCAACACATCTACCTGCTGTGAAATTTTGTTATCTATGCCAAATACCTCGTTTCCTGTACACGCAAGCCACAACTAATGCGTTATCCATTGCAGTGATTTACTTAACCACTCACCTCTCACCTAGAAGGCCCGGGTTCATCCCAAGAAACCGCAGTGCGGCCGGTCATGGTTAGTGCGGCCGGTCCAGGAATTTGGAGTAACTTGTTGGGACCCGTATAGAGTAAATCAAATTGATTCGTTAGAAAAGATCCAGAAAAGGGCTATAAAATTCATAAAAAGGGGTAAATATTTTGGGCCTACAAACGCTGAGGAGATAAAATGGGAGCCGTTGAAAGTTAGGCGTGAGAAACAGAGGTTGTGCGCTTTATTTGAAGCTTACGCTGGCTTAAACGCATGGGAGGACGTTACTGACAAACTGGAAAACCCAAATTACTATGCACGAAACGATCATCCGTTCAAAATTAAGGGTAGAAGATACAGAACTGACGTGGGAAAGTTCTCTTTTGTAAATAGAACCATAAAAGACTGGAATGAATTGCCTGGAGCATCCTTTCGGGCTTGTCCCCTGTCTTTGAAGAAATTTAGGAAAAATCTTGATATTAATGTTGGATAATTTTTGTAAATATTCCTTAAATGAAATGCTTGTGATTTTATATTGTTGTAAATACAAATGTTAAATTGGTTGGTGATTCTAATTATGAAATTAATTAATCTGAATTGAGAGAAAAATTAATGTTTTCATATTTGTATAAATAACTATTATATCTAGTTTACAAAGCCATAAACTGGCAGCTGTGATTTATTGTTTATATATCTTGTATACATATATAACTCTGCCACCGGGTGATACCCACTTGCAGAGAAATAAATACATACATACATACATATGAGATTTGTGGTGGACAAAACGGCGCTGGGGCGGGTTTTCTCCGGTTTCCCCCAGCATTCATTCCACCTATCATCGGTGTCATCGCCTGCGGTGAAAAAAGTAGTAAAATTGGGCGTTACTATAAAAACTAAGTGTGTTCCGCCATGGAACTATAATTAAAGAATTAATTTAAGAATTAACAGATCCAAACCATGTCTACTTATGCTAAGATTTGAAGAGAACTCAAAAGTTTATTACTTTCTCTAGCCCCGTATGTACAATGTACATAGGGATAGAGAAGTATTGTATTCCACCTAAAAATTCGATTTCGAAATTTCACCGAAAATACATGCTTTAGGACACCCTGAATCCAAAAAGCATTTTTAGAAACAGGTCCGTGTGTGTGTGTGCGTGTGTGTGTCTGTCTGTGTGTGTGTCTGTGGACAGCATAGCTCAAAAAACGAAAAGACGGTTAAACACCAAACTTGATATTCAAGTTTGTCCTCTTCCACGGATGCGACACGAAGATTTTCAAGAAAATCCCCCCACCCCTAATTACTCTTTACATGGAAACATTTTCTAAAATTTTGCTTTTCTTAAAAATGACTCTAACAATTTTGATTAAAATACCACATATTAAAGCCATTTCTATCACAAATAAAATGTATATCTTGAATTTTCTGGGAATAGCTTTTAAAGACCTGTTTATTCAGGATGAATTTTGCTTTATTTAGCATAACTAGTAAACCGTAAGACATAGGCAAAAACTTACTAAACAAAACATGTAGATCTTATTAAAATACACAAGTTATGTCATATACACTTTTTTCGTGGAGCTTAGCGTTTTCGAGGCATACCTTGTTATTAGTTTCAGTTGTGAAGTACTTATACTTTTCTCAGACGGGAGTGTCCGTTTTTCTTTTGTTCTACTCCTGGCCAAGCAAAGAGGCGATTTGCAATGACAATCGCATAACGACAGCTTTTAAAACATTTGACTATCACTTTAGCCTAGTGCATTCCCTTAGTTCTATTCTACTTATAAGGAACTAAGTAATAAAATTCTACTAATGTTTATCTCGATTAGCGTGGTGTTGAAAGGAGAATTATCTTCTGTAAGAAGTTTGTTTGTAGAGTAGCTAGAGAAAGTCATGTGAGTGTAACACATCAGATTTTTATTTATGGAGCCCATTTTATTAATAGGCAAGTACTTTTGAATGGGAAACTTAATGAAACATTTAGTTTTAGCTACCCGGCTGTGATAACCTTATCAAATTGAACCTTTTATGTGGCACATCTAGGACAGGATTAAAACAAGAGAAGAGAAGCTAAAGAAAGTCAAGATGAGGCAGTTCCCTTAATAATGGTATGGCATTTTCTGGGTTTTAAGTAGAGGAGATAAAATGACAGAAGCAGCCAAAATGAGATTCCACACTGACCTAATAGCTGGTTGAACTACAAATCCAGGGACTTAAGTACTTACGGAGTTTGGAAGTATCCATTCAGGTACGTCATCTCAAAATAATTTGAGATATTGTGGTTTACCAGGAAAATCGAGAGTCATTTGGGGAATTTAGTTCCGTGCCGGCATGTTGCCATGTGGCTCAGTGGTCAGAGGAACTTCGTGGTTCAAGTCCCCGTTATGGTATTGAATTTTCAGTCTGATTCTACCTCTCTAGCTTCTGTCCTACACACGACTGGTTGGAAGAAACAATTAGCTCACATAATTTTTACTTTCTCTAGCCTCATATGTACAATGTACATAGGGATACAGAAGGTATTGTAATGCACCCAAAAATTCGTAACCGAGATTTCACCGAAAATATATGTTTTGAGGTCCCCTAAGTCCGAAAAAAGCATTTTTAAAAAAGGTCCGTGCATGTGTGTGTGGACAGCCAAAACTAAGAGACCGTTAAATACCAAACTTGGTATTTAGGTTTAGTATCTTCCAAGGATGCGACACGAAGATTTTAAAAAAAAAATCCCCCCACCACAAACTACCCTTTACACGTAAAAAATTTCGAACATTTTGAATTTCTTAAAAAAGGCTCTATCGATTTTGATTAAAATATCGTATATTAAAGATATTTACCTGACCAATAAAATATATATCTTGACTTTTCGGAAATGGCCTCTGAAGACTACTTTATTCTGAATGAATTTTACGAAATTGTGTATAACTGCTAAACCGTAAGAGATGGACAAAAACTTACTGCATGAAAAATGTAGAGCACTTAAAACACAATTTATGTCATACACATTTTTTTCGTGGAGTTGATCATTTTTAAGATATTCTTAGTTTTTCGTTTCTGCTTTGAAAAACATACTTTTCTCATCCAGGAATTTAACTCCTGTCCATACAAACAAAGGAACTTCAGTTAAATAGCAACTCGCTTTTGGCTATCATTTTAACCTTTGGCGCTCTCTCATTTCGCTTCTATTTACAAGGAAGCAAATAATAAGACTATTTCTGTTAATGTTTCTCAATTAGCATGAAGTAAATAGAAGCATAAGCTTTTTAACTACAGTGTGTTGGATGTAGAGAAGGTCATGTGAATGGTACACATAAGATTTTTTACAATCTATTGTACATTGTACATACTGCAAGAGAAAGTAAAATGGCAGAAGCAGTGAAAAGGAGATTCCACACCAGTTGTGTGTAGGACAGAAGTGGAAGAAACTTTCAATTCATACTGATTGACCTAATATTTGGTTAACTATAAAACCCGGAACTTGAATACTTGTTGAGTTTGTAAGTTGCCATTGTGGTATGACATTTCAAAATAATTTGAGGTCTTCTTGTGGTTTACCAGAAAAAAAACCAGTTGGGGAATGTAGTTTCGTGCCGGCATGTTGCTATGGTAACGCAGTGGTCAGAGCAACTGGACGGAAACCAGGAGATCCGTGGCTCAAATCCTCTGACTCTGCCTCTCTAACTTATTTGCTACACACGACTAGTTGGAAGAAACAATATTTCACATTATATTTTGTTGTAATAAAGTTAGGAGATTTTAAAGAATGATAACAAAAATACAATTTAAAGCGTATTTAATTATTTTTGATAGCATTAATGTTAATTGTATTTATCATTTTGATTTCCCCGGCTTCGACAGGAAAACGTTTTTATTTATTTATTCATTGGAGACCTCTTAACTGCGGCCCATTTTATATTGGGTGTGAAAGACCGCTTAATTTTGCCCAAAAACCTCTTTATCACGCTTGAGGTGTTTTAACACGCCATAAATCTACAATATGGGACAACCGGTGCTAAGGATTTTTACTCCAGAAAAAAAAAAATCCATCGCCTTACGTCGGGTATGAATACGCGGTCTTGGGAATCAGATGTTAATTCTAGACCACGGAGGACGACTAGCGTTCTGTGGTTTCCGCACTTCATCCACTTCTCCTGTTCAAGTCACAGTGAGGAAGGAAGGTGTCACATTTTACCCGTTTACTCATAATAATGGAGCCAGCCTTTTTCGCTTGTAATAATACCCTATTAAAAACTCTTAATTTCATGTGTCTGAGGAAGGCTTTAAGTAATTAGTTATCTCTGAAGTTTGTAGTGTTCTATCTATAACTGTGGATTAGAGATAGAGCATGTTAACGTCGGCAAATGCGACCAAGTACTTAGCTAAGCGCAGAGACGCACGGAAGTCCCTAACAGTCACTATATGGCGCCGGGAGATCTGAAAATGGACTTCTACAACGGCACCTCACCAACGAGTTTCACTTCTTCTTTTTTTTTAAATACAGCTTGTCAGGACTCCGGCGCTGTATTCCTTTTTTTTTTTTTTTTTTTTTCTAGTTCACCTATTTGTTTTTCCTTTTTACATATACATACACAAACACATACACATTTACAAACACAGAAACACCTATGTCCAAGGTGCGATTCGAATCCACGATCCCGTGCGCCGCGAAGCACCAAAGCGAGACACTTTAGCAAGCGCGGCTACGGGGACCGGCACTCGGAGCAAGCAATCGTGCCATCTGCCTAACCTTAAAGATGGAGAAGGGAAATGAAATGAAGAAATAGGGACTGTGATAAATATACAGCACCCCAGCATTCGCCTAAGCGGCCCCAGGAATTCACGAAAAAAACCAGGGTAAATGGGGATCGAATCCGAACCGCCGATACGCCTGAGCTACCTGACTTGGTATAAATTGTAGGTATGATCTATTCCACAGTGTTCCGCACCTCAGCCAGTGATTAGGCTTTTTATAAGTCAGATCTCGGGAGAATAGGATGGGATGAGAACATTCAGAGGATAGCCGAGAAATAGACTACGGCGAGGAGCCTTCGTGGAGAGTCCCTAACAGTTCCCAAGCAGTTCTTGAGCTGAGTTTCCAAAGCACCATCATCTCCACGAGAGGGCAATCGCCCTCCCTGGTGTAATGGTTACCATGCTTCTTTCACATACACAAGGTCGCATGGCTTCCTTCGGAAGGGAATGAAAGCCATTGATCCCGTGACGTAGATTTACGTCATATGAAAGAACCTCAAGCCTGATAGAGAGGGCGCTTAGCAAAATTAAGCGGTCTTTCACGCCCAGTTAGAATGGGACACAGCAGTTAAAGAGCGTCCATAAATAATACACCATTTCCATTTTCCATGAGAGGGCGCCACCATCGCCGACACTTACAACCCTAAAAGAAAGACACGACAGATGAAATGGGCAGACAGGAAATTCGGGGAAATGAAGAATATGCCTAGTGACCCGGGAAAACCCGCATGGGTCAGAGAGGTCGACCGCCGAAAACGCCGGTCCCCGTGGCCACACTCGATAAGGCGTTTCGCTTTTGTGCTTCGTGGGTTCGAGTCCCGCCATGGGCATGGGTGTTATATGTTTGTGTAAAGGAACAGTAAAACCAGTAATCATACAGTAAATTTAGGGGGGAAATGTAAACAGGGGATACAGCGCCGGAGTCCTGACCAGACTCCGGTACTGTTTAAAAAATAAATAAAAACGATCCCATGGCCTCCCGAATGCAAGTCCCACACGAACTATCACCCAAGTTGTGATTTATTTCCTACACTGTGCAATGTCCTATTGCAATTTCATTCACAGTCGGTCCTCTAATGAACTCATCAACTCTCTTCTCGTTGCGTACCGTGAAGGCAGTTCGAGGGTTCGAAGCTCATCCTGGGTACCCGTGTAGTACATCTTTGAAGTGTTTCATCCATCTCTTTACATTGCTCACTGCTAAGAGAGAGAGAGAGAGAGAGAGAGAGAGAGAGAGCGAGAGAGAGTGTGTACATATGTAGGTGTGTTAAAGTGAGAGCTTCTTTCTGGCACGCCAGTTATTTAATTTAATTTTTTTTACGTTGTTTAGCACGTATATACAATGTGCATAGTATATAGAGAAAGTATTGTTATTTTAATTGTTTTTTTTTTCACACACCCGTGTGTAGGACAGGTGTTGGCTAGGTAGAGTCAGACTGAAAAATTCTACCTATGCAACTCCTGTCCTACACACGGTTTGTGTGGGGAAAAAACCAATTAAAATACCATTATTTGACCATAATAGTTAGCCATACAATGAGATCACCTTGTGGGAAACATGCGAGTCAGTTGAGAAATTTAATGCGGAGCCGGCATGTTGCCATGGTAGCTCAGTGGTAGAGCAAACAACAAGACACCGGGATATCAAATCCTGGCTATGGCATTGAATATTTCAGTCTGCAGAATTAGGCTTATTACTTGTTTCCTTGTAAGTAGAAGGGAAATAAAGTAATGCACAAACCAAAGCGATAGTCAAGTCCTTCAAAAGCCGTCGCCATATGATCAATTGAAACTCAATTCTTCTTTTCTTCTTAAATGATAAATGAGAAAAGTTTAAGTGCCTTAACATTGATACCAATAATCTGAAATATCCCGAAGACAGTTAAGTCTAAAGAAAGTATATAGGAGTAAATTGCGTGTTTTAATGAGATCTACATTTTTTCTGCGTAGTAAGTTTTTGTCTATCTCTTATGGTTCGCCAGTTATACAAAAGTCATCTAGAATGAAGAGGTCTTCAGAGGCTATTCCCAGAAAATTCAAGATATACATTTCATTTGTCATAAAAATATCTTAAACAAAACGTTTTTTAATCAAAATCATTACAGCCATTTTTAAGAAACCAATATTTTTGGAATAGATTCCATGTAAAGGGTAGTTTGGGGTGGGGGGGATTTTCCTGAAAATCTTCGTGTCGCATCCTTGTAAGACTTAAATACCCAGTTTATTACTTAACCGACTTTTCATTTTTGAACTAGGCAGCCCACAGACACACACACACACACACACACACACACACTCACAGACACACACATGGACATATTTCTAAATTTTTTTTTTAATCAGGGAGTCTCAAAACATGAATTTCCGGTGAAATCTCGTATAGAATTTTTGGGTGCATTACCTCTCTATACAACATGTACAAGGTACATATAGAGAAAGTTAAAATATGAAAAGGTCTCAAAAATCTGATGTGTTCCATTCACATGACTTTCTCTACATCACTGTAAGAAATTATTGTTAAAAAGCTTATTCTTCTACTTTATAGTAATCGAGATAAAAGAGTCTTAATTACTTGCTTCCTTGTAAGTTGATGGGGAATAATGAAACACACAAGATATATATTTTATTTGTCATGTAAATATCTGTAATATAAGGTTTTTTAATCAAAATCCTCAGAGCCATTTTTGAGAAAACCAACATTTCCAAAAACGTTTCATGTAAAGGGTAGTTTGGGGTGCGGGTATTTTTCTCAAAATCTTCGTGTAGGATTCCTGGAAGATACTAAACTTAAACACCAAGTTTGGCATTTTACCGACTTTTCGTTTTTGAGTTATCGTGTTCACAGACACCGGACACACACACGGACCTCTTTCTGAAAATCCTTTTCTTTTTTTGACACAGGGGACATTAAAACATTTATTTCGGTATCGAATTTTAGGGTGAGTGCAATACCTTCTCTATACACAATGTAGTACTACGAGATCAAATGGTTACAAAGATTTCTTTTATTGTTAACCCAGTAACTTTCTGATTTGTCGTTAAAAACAAAAACTCATACCTCTACTTATAATATTTTACATGTAATTTCAATATTTCACTTGGAACCCTATATAATATAATATTGTGTGAAGATTGTATTGTGGTTCTTGGCCATTCTTGTCGTCTATGCAAGCTATTTTAGGTGTTGAAAGCGTCTTTTGTCAAGAAAATATACCGTTAGGAAATAGCTATTGTATGCCGTAGTTCCGCACAGCGCACAAAGTCTGCAGTGGACAAAGAGAAACTCGTTATTTGCCACGCGATACAAAAAGTTTGGCCAAAAGTAAGTTGACAAGTAGTAAATTTCCAGGAAATTTTAGATTTGCACTCAAAACACCAATAGCATGGCAAATTTAAGGCGCTGATATTACTTTAAAAATCTGATGTGATTCATTCACATGACTTTCTCTACATCTCTGTAACAAATTATTGTTAAAAAGCTTATTATCCCATCTACTGCATGATAATCGACAATTAACAGAAATTGTTCTTATTACTTGGTTCCTTGTAAGTAGAAGGGTAAATTCTAATGTGTTCCATTCACAAGATGTCCTCTAGCTGTTTGGTAAACAAACCTTTTATTCAAAACATTAATCTATTATATATATCATGGTAATCGATGTAAACATAAGCAGAATTAGTCTTATTACTAGCTTCCTTGTAAGTAGAAGGAAAATAAGAAAATGCATGGGATAAAGCGATAGTCTCGTCCTTTAAAAGCCGGTCGCTATTTGAAACAATTGAACTTCCAATCTCTTTGCTTATCAGGAGTAAAAAAATGAGAAACGAGAAGAAAGGTGCCTTACCGTTCCAGAAAAGTTTTAAGTGACTTAAAATTGAAACCAATAATTCGGAATATCTCAAAAACGGTTAACTCTACAAAAAAAAATATATATGGCATAAATTGAGGGTTTTAATGAGATGTGCATTGTTTGTGTAGTAAGTTTTAGTATATCTCTTACGGTTTGCCCATTATATAAAAGTCAGCCAGAATAGTCTTCAGAGGCTATTTCCAAAAAAAACTGTCATAAAAATATATTATACATAAGGTAAAAGGGTAGTTGAGGTTGGGGGGATTTTTTTGAAAATCTTCGTGAGGTATCCATCGAAGATGCTCAACTAAAATACCAAGTTTGGTATTTAACCGAGACACACACGGACATTTTTTTTTTTCTTTTTTACCAAACTTAATTACCAAGGTTGTTATATAACGGTATTTTCGCTTTTGATATATGCTGTCCACAGACACAGGCACACACATGCACACACACAGATCCTTTTCCAAAAAGGTTTTTTTTTTTATTCAGGGGGGCCAAAAACGTGTATTCCCGGTGAAATCTCGGCATCGAATCTTTGGCTGCATTATAATACCTTCTCTATACACTATGTACATAGTACGTGTAGAGAAAGTAAAAACTAAACACATAAGAATTACTGAGACGGATCGAGGGAGGGTGTGTCTCGTCTGAACCCGGCACCTAGACAACTGACACCGATATTCTACCTTCCATTTAGTGCAAACTACCGAATTGAAGGAAAAATGAACGAGGATATTCAACCGCAGTTATCTCTTCCTGCTGTTGCCAGAGAGAGGATCTCCTATCAGCTACACAACATGCAAGTTCACCCCATCTAGCAGACCACAACGATCAACAGGTCACGCCACTCCTTACAGAATTATGAAACCCCTAAGCACAGACGGTTAGCGTCGGTTTCCGACCATGTAGCTGGACCCCCAATACCTCACTTGCCGTTCATTGGGATGCAAGCCATCTTATACCTGCCCTGAAATTTCCGGTTGCTCGGCGGTACCGGACTTAACGGCCCCATAAGAACAAATAGTCACACAGAACCTGTCCTACTCCCCTTCCTTTTCCCTACCCAGCACTCTGAACTCTTGATATGCTTTCCAAATAGCTTTATTCCTTTTTACTTTCTCTACACGTAATATGTACAGAATGTGTATAGAGAAGGTATTGTATTGCACCCATAAATTCGATATCGAGTTTTCACCGGAAATATATGTTTTGAGACCCCTGAATCCAAAAAAAGTATTTCTAAAAAAATGTCCGTGTGAGTCTGTGTCTGTCTGACTGTTCTCTGTGTGTGTGTGTGTGTCTTTGGTAGTGTTTTAACGCCCGCTTTAACTACTTAAGGCACCGCAGGCGGTGACACTGATGATACATGAATGATGATGGAGCACTGGTGGAATGCGATGGCGGAGGAAACCGGAGTACCCGGAGAAAACCCGCCCAGCACCGCTTTGTCCACCACAAATCGCACATGCGGTCGCTTGGGATCGAACCCCGGCCCTCTAGGTGAGAGGCAAGTGGTCTAACCACTCGGCCACGTCGCGGCCTGTGTGTGTGTCTGTGTGTGTGTGTGTGTGTGTGTGTGTGTCTCAAAAACGAAAAGGCCGTTTAAAACCAAGCTTGGTATTTAAGTTTGGTACCTTCCCAGGATGCGACACGAAGATTTTCAAGAAATCTCCCCACCCCCAACTACTCTTCACACGAAAAAAATACGAAAATTTTGATTTTCTTAAAAATGGCTCTAACAATTTTGATTAAAATCTCTTATATATAAGATATTTACTTGCCAAATAAATTGTATATCTTGAATTTTCTAGGAATAGCCTCAAAAGACTTCATTATTCCGGATGATTTTTATTGAATTTTGCATAACTGCTAAACCGTAAGAGACCGAATGAGAAAAATGAAGTACCTTAAAATTGAAGCTAATGTCAAGGAATATCTCGGAAACGGTTACCTCCACAACAAGAATATTGCGTATTTTGACGAGTCTACAGTTTTGTGTAGTCCATGTTTGTTGTCTCTTATAGTTTATAAGTATGCAAAAGTCATTCAGGAGCTCAGAGACCATTCATAGGCAATTAAAGATGTACATTTCATTTTTCATACACATATCTTTAATACAAGTATTTTAATCAAAATCGTTAGAGCCATTTCTGAGAAAATCAAAACTTTCAGGAATTATTCCATGTAAAGGTATGTTTCGCAACTGTGGGAGGTACTAAAATTATAATTTAATATACTTTTCGTGATTGGGTTATGCTATACACACAGTGACTTATTATAAAACGCTTTTTATGATCAATGGATCCCAAAACATATATTTCCGGTCATATCTCGGTATTGAATTTTTGGGTATAATACAAACCTTCTGTACGTAATGTCAGTGGCGGCAATTGAAGGGGGCTCAAGGGCGGCGCACCCCTATTACAAATTGAAAGTGATTTTTTACTATCTTAATGTCTATTACGAGTCATATATAGGTATTATTTTGTACACTAAATAGTTTAAAACTGTTGCATTTTTCTCCTACTTCTAAGGCTAATTTTTACTTTCTCTACACGTACTATGTAGTGTACAGAAGGTACTGTATTACACACAAAAATTCGATTTCCCTGTATCCAAAAAAAGTATTCTTAGAAAAAGTTCCATGCATGCGTGTCCTGTGTCTGTGAACACGATAACTCAAAAACGAAAAGAGGGTAAAATACCAAACTTGGTATTTAAGTTTAGTAACTTCCAGGGATGCAACACGAAGATTTTGAGAAAAATCTCTCCACACCAAATTACCCTTTACATGGAAAAATTTTCGAAAATTTTGACGGCTCTAACAATTTTGATTAAAATATCGTATATTAAAGACATCTACCTGACAAATAAAATGTATATCTTGAATTTTCTGGGAATAGCATCTAAAGACCTTTTTATTCTGAATGAGCTTTGCTGAATTTTGCGAAAACTGGTAAAGCGTAAGAGGTAGAAAAAATCTTACTTCACCAATAATGTAGATCGCGTTAAAACACACAACTTATGTCATATATGTTTTTTTCGTTTAACTTACTATTTCTGAGATATTCCTTCTTATTTGTTCCAGATTTAAAATACTTAAACTTTCTTCACATGGAAAGTTGTGAACTCCTGGCCCTGCATAGAAACTGATTTTATCCACATAACAGCCAGCCTTTAAAAGTTTTTATTATCGTTTAGCCTAGTGTATTCCCTTGTTTTCCTTCAACTTACAAGAAAGCAATAAATTAAGACAATTTCTACTAATGTTTATCTCAACTATTATAAACTGCATAGAAGAATATGCTTTTTAACAATAATTTGTTACAGTGATGTAGAGAAAGTCATGTGAATGGAACACATCAGATGACAGTCTGCCGGGCTGAGATCCTGACAGCCGTGCGCTTTCTCTTGTTTTCGTCGGTAACCATGGCAACAGCATAGTTATTAAGTTTTCCCACTCTCTTAGATAGGGCCAACTTGGGGCTCAGAAAAATGAGCCCTGAGTCATAGAATGTATTGAGTGGAAATCCTTTCTGTATCGTTGACAACGTTGGTGTTAATTTTTGTAATTTACTTAATTGCACGATGGTTCCCATAATTTTTGTAGCATATGAGCATATTTGTACAACCGAGTGTTGGTTTTAAATACATTTAATAAAGTCGGTGTCCCACGGTCAAAATTTGGTCCAAAATGTTTTATACAATGTGAGCGTTGTGTACGATTTCTTCATTCCATTCCTACGGGAATGTGTATTGGTCCAAATATTTCTTGCATGCACATGAACAGCTGATAAAAATGCCGGAGGTTGCTGATCCACAATTATTTACTTTCACTGTAGCAAGCTTGATTTAAATAACCATTGCAAGAGCATGTTATAATAGAAAGAAAAAAGCAATAAAGAGGCGTTGGTGGACTATACCATGGCTGGAACGTAGGAATGCAAGCCAAGGAAGAGGTGTACTACATATGCTACAAAGTGAACTCGTTTCTGACTCTGTAAATTATTTTAACTTCCTTAGGATGGACAAATATTTGTTTGGAAAGTTGCTGCCCTTAGTTGAGCCAAAAATCACTCACCAACACACAAATATCATGCAGTCCTTACCAGAAAATCAAAAGTAAGACCTAGTTTTTATATTTTTGTTGAGAAAAGAAGGTTAGGTACAAATGGACCCGATAAAATACATTTGCAGGGGTTATAAATACTCGAGTCATTATTTCATGAACCTCTGCCGCACAGAAAATGTGTATTTCAACAATAGCCCAGTTACTATAACCCTATTATTTAGAACAAAGTCTACAAGATACAACAAAGTTTAACAAACAATCATATGGGCGGGAATGAAGACCCAGCGCTAGCTGCCATCTTGTTACGTCATTACCATTGGTTGATTTCATACGTTTGGACAAAAAAATAGAAACCGCTGTATCTTGTTGTAGCAAACTGGAATTGGACCAAAAAATAGGACGGAAATTGTACACAATGAAATTATCCGATGTCCCACAGTCCAATTGGAGTTTGAAGAGTATTGAACCAAAATATTTGACCGTGGAACATCGGTTTAAGGAAAACAATTTTATTAGCTAAATAAAGGAAATAAGAATATTATTCTTAATTGTGAGAGTAGTGAGCAGAGCTGGGAAGTTCGTACCGTTCGTCGTTCCGAGCACAGTTTGCGACCGGCCGTCTCGCTGCATCAAAATAAGTCACTGATAAGAAGGCACAGTGGAGAGCGGTAAATAAATCTGTTGTCAAGTAAACAGTGCTGTTTCCAGAGAAAAAAAAAATGACTTATGAGAGACTCATTAAAACACACCTATTTCGATCATTAATTATGTACAACATACAAATTGTTGCATATGTAAGACTGGCTCTGACTGATTTCCTTCTTTATGTATGTTCATTTTGAAAACACCTAAGCAATATAACACGGATTGTAGTATTTACGTTAGAATGTACAATAATATCCAAATAATAAAATTTCTTAATTTATTTTCAGAATCTTACTAGGCAAAAACGAAAGCAGGAATTAAAGCAAAGTTTTACTCGTCTGCGGCTGTATTACTAAAACTATATGCACTTCTGAAGTCTTTCCAAGGCAAACTTCATTCTACATTCTGACAAACAAGTTTGTAATGCGAAAAAGTTCGATCCACTTTGCATGATGTGATCGGAGCATATTTAAAATATTTTATCAGTTCCGTATCAGGTATCACCAAGCAAATAGCATTTGTTGGGATCTAAAAGTGCAGCTTGTATGCGATACATACTAAACCCTGCATTATTTTCAATTACACTTTTAATTTTCATATTTATTTCAGGTTTCGTGGATTGGTATATCCGCCTTGACAGTTTCACATGCCGCACAGATTCAGTTCAGCTCCATACCTCTGGACTGTAACGTATGATAGTTATGGGTAACTTTTTGAACACATTTTCAATCAATAATATGTTTCTGTGAAGCTATTCTGTTATTAGACGTTTTACAGTTTGTATACTAGAACTGCCATCGGTTTATGAATAAACACGTGGATAAGTACACTGCCAGAAAACTTACTATGGCTGTAAAACAAATTAATGTTGCTCACACTTGAACAGCACAAAAATGTTATTCGCACGCCTTACTTTCTACCTACCGACGTGGTTCTGTGTTATTCAGTGATAGCTGTTTTGCAGTAATGGGTTACACTCTACGTTGACCTTTGCTCGCGCAAGTAGTGCCGCATGGTATTGTCAGGACTAGCCGGTCTTACTCTGTACAAGGAAACTGGTACGAACTTCCTAGCTCTGATATGATGAAACGTATGTATCATTAGGTGGAAGGAAGTCTAGTATCAGAGCAAAGCCTAGCTTATCGGAGTTTATGTAATGATACTTTGCTTACTTAAAGTCACAGCGACCAAACTTTGTACAGTCTGCATCGAAAGTGTTCTGCATATGTTTGTATTCAAAGTGGGCAGTAAATAGTGTTCATTTGATTTATTTTATTTTTTAACCGTGGCTCCTAGGTTTTCAAAGTTAAGTGGCAAGGTATTACACAGTCAGAGCAGAAAAATGATTGCAAATGTCCTTAACGTTATGATACAAGAGGCAGAGATGAAGGAAGAAAATATATGTTCCCCGAGTTCTCCAAAAGCTTGTAGAAAGTAAATGAAAGAGTAGCCAAGGCAACTGATATGTCACTGAGTTCCATTTCTAGGGTTCTCAAAATAAGAAAGAAAGAAAAAAGTCTGAAGTGTTCCATTCAAATGACTTTCTCTACATCTCTGCAAAAAATACTTTTAAAAAGCTTATGCTTCTATTTACTTCATGCTAATCGAGAAAAAAATTAGCAGAAATAGTCTTACTACTTGCTTCCTTGTAAGTAGAAGGGAAATAAGAAAGTACCATAGGTTAAAGTGATAGTCAAAAGCTGGTTGCTATAAGACTAAAGTTCCTTTGCTTGTATGGACAGGAATTGACAAATTCCTGTATGAGAAATGTATGTTTTTTAAAGCTGTAACCAAAAATAAGGAATATATAAAAAACGATCAACTTCACGACAAAAATGAATATAACATAAATTGTGTGTTTTAACGTGCTCTACTCTTTTGTGGGGTAAGTTTTTGTCCATCTCTTGCGGTTCAGCAGTTATGCAAAATTCCGTAAAATTCATCCAGAATAAAGTAGTCTTCAGAAGCAATTCCCAGAAAATTCAATATATAAATTTTATTTGTCATGTAAATATCTTTAAAAACCAATATTTTAATCAAAATCGTTAGAGCCATTTTAGAGAAAATCAAAATTGTCGAGAAAAAAAGTTCCATGTAAAGGGTAGTTTGGGGTGGGGGGATTTTCTTCAAAATCTTCGTGTCGTATCTTTGGAAGATACCAAACCTAAATACCAACTTTGGTTTTTAACGGACTTTTCGTTTTTGAGCTATGCTGGCTCCACACACATACATAGACAGACAGACATACGGACATTTTTCTAAAAATGCTTTTCTTGGATTCAGGAGGTCTCAAAACATATATTTCCGGTGAAAACACGATATCGAATTTTTGGGTGCAATACAACACCTTCTCTATATACTATGCATATAGTACGCATAGAGAAAGTAAAAATGTAATCGAAGGAGTGTCATTTGACACACTTGGGAAAAAACCTGAGGTCCCTAAACGTGTTACAGAAACAGACGACTTCGATAAACGCGTCATTCGGCGTACGATTCACAATTTCTATGTCTAAGAAAAAACTGTGCCAGCAATAGACAGTGCTCATTAGATTGAATGATAGCATAAACTTTCAGGATGGTGCTACAAGCCTCGGGACAATTATAACGCATTTGGGGTTCAAATGGAAGATCACTAAATCAAATAGAAGATTCCTAATAGAAAAGCATGACATACGATCACAGCGGGAAACCTACCTTCCTGTTCTGCGGAAGTACAAACCAGAGGTCAAACAATAGCATATGAATACATACATAGCAGTCACACCAAACTTAAAAGTTGGACTGACGATAGTGAATTAGGTTTGCAGGCACCTGTTGCCAAAGGGCAACGACTTATAGTTCATGCTGGTGGAAGGTTCGACTTTGTTCCATATGGCCATGCAAAAAGAATCGCTTTAGCCTAGTGTATTCGCTTATTTCTTTGTTACTTAAAAGGAAGCAAGCAAAGATCACTGCTAATATATATATTTATTTTATTTTTGATGCTAATATCTTTAATATAGGTATGGTATTTTAATAAAAACCATTACAGTCATTTTTGAGAAAAACAAAATTTTCAAAACTTTTTCCATGTAAAGGGTAGTTTGTGGTGGGAGGGTTTTCTTGAAAATCTTCGTGTCGCATCCTTGGAAGATACTAAACATAAATACCAAGTTTAGTATTTAATGGTATTTTAATTTTTAAGCTATGCTGTCCACAGACGCGCGCGCTCACACACACATACACACACATGTACCTTTTTCTATAGACCACGCTCTGCTACCATTCTTGTTTCACTGGGTCCTAAAATCATTTTAGTGGAAACGTACAATTTAAATAGAAAGCCCAAGGCCGGAATCTATGCACAGGTAAAGGCAGGATTAAGGTGTACCTTCAAATTAAAAGCAACCAGCCCAACGTCACCCATTTACTTACATTTTGTACCTTTAATACATAAAGCACAAAGACATTAAGTAAAGGTTCGTGCTCACCATAAATAATAAAAACTATAAGGCCACTTCAGGCCTTTTTTCTATAAATTCTATTTTCGGACTCAGGGGATACCAAAACATATATTTACTGGGAAATCTCGGCATTGAAATTTTGGGTGGAATACAATAACTTCTTTAGCTATGCACATACGTGATAGAGAAAGCAATATTGTTTTGTAAGAATATACAGAGAAAGTAATGTGAATGTAACACCTCACAAGTTTACTCAAAGTTCTTTATAGGAGTTTCATTGCGAAACAAAATCGTTGCGGTTCTACAGTGGGTCGATAAATTTCTGGTGAAATCTGGGCATCGAATTTTTGTGAGGAGAACAATACCTTCTCTAGCTATGTACATTGTATTTACATACGTGCTAGAGAAAGAAGTAAGATTCTGTAAGAATGCTGTGCTGGAGAATATACAGTAACACATCAAAAATTTACCTAAAATTCTTCATTGGATTTGCATTGCAAAACAAAACCGTTGCAGTTCCACAGTGGGTTGATACATTTCTGGTGAAATCTCTGCATCGAATTTTTGGGTTGGAATACAATACCTTCTCTAGCTATGTACATATCTGCTAGAGAAAGAAATAAGCTTTTGTAACAATTTTGTGCTGGACAGAACTGCATTAACATTTTACCCAAAATTCTTCATTGGATTTGCATTGCGAAACAAAACCGTTGCAGTTCCACACTGGGTCGATAAATTTCTGATGATATCTCAGCATCCAATTTTTGGGTGGAATAGAATACCTTCTCTATCTATGTACATACGTGCTAGAGAAATAAATAAGCTTTTGTAAGAATATTGTGCTGGAGATTATACAGGAACACATCAAAATTTTACCCTAAATTCTTCATTGAATTTGCCTTGCGAAACGAAACCGTTCGGTTCCACTATGGGTCATAAATTTCTAGTGAAATCTCGGCATCGAATTTTTGCATTGGAATACAATACCTTCTCTAGCTATTACATAAGTGCTAGAGAAAAATAAACTTTTGCAAGAGTATTGTGCTGCAGATTATACAGTAACACATCAAAATGTTACCCAAAATTCTACATTGGATTTGCATTGCGAAACAAAGCCGTTGAGCTTCCACAGCGGGTCGATAAATTCCGTCATCGGCGTGAGAAAGAGAGCGGTATCTCTTAGCAAGAAAACGTCCACTCGCCCCTTGCGTGAGGTTTGCAATTCCAACGTGAATGGAAACAGAATCAAAGAACAGAAAAGAAAAATCTCCCTACCCCAGCCCAGGCGCTTGGCTCCATTGGAAACACGAAACATACGTATGTACCTTGTGTGCCTCCGCTCCTTTGAAAAGCCCTCTCTTTCTCACTCCTCTTTCACGGCCTCCTGCAATTCCGGTGGCGTGCTTGTCAGTTGCAGAGCGCCATCCTCATCCCATTCACCGCCACCTTCTCTTTCTGGAACGATTACGCTCCCGTGATTACATCCTTACTGTTAAGTGATTTCCAGCTCCGAAAAGAGACAATAACGAAAAAGGGAATTTTTGAACAACCTCAACCTTTGTGCTCTTTCAAGAGCTTTGATTACTCAAGGTGGCGGCTGGCTTTGATTCCTTTTTTATTCGGAGAAAGAAAGGGCAGGAAGAAAATGGGACTCATGTGAAATTGCTTCAGAAATATGCGTCGTATGTACAGGATGAAACCAAAGTGCGTCGAATGTTGAGACAGGTAACGTACTGCAGAATATCCAACCTGGAATACCTTGTTGAGTCCTGTAACAGACTTTTAGAAAGAGAAGAAACTACTCCACTGTCTCACTCACACTCATTGTTATCCCACTATCCTGCAAGTGTTATGGGAAGGAAGCAAACCCTGGTACTTGACTAAATGAGCTTTCTTCATTACAGTATAAGTTCTCTTCTTCTTCATAATAAAAAAAAAGTTGATGTGTGCTACTTATACGAATTTTTCTACTCACTCTTGTACAGACTATTCTTACAAATACTTAGCTATCTTACTTATCTGTTTATACATCTCAAGATAATCGAAAGGGCAGGATGAAAATGGGATTCATGTGAAATTGCTGTTACATTTCAGAAATATGCGTCGTATGTACAGGATGAAACTAAACTGCATTGAATGTTGAGATAGGTAACCCACTTGGAATATCTTGTTGAGTCCTGTGACAGACTTTTAGAAAGAGAAAAAAATACTCCACTCTCTCACTCGCACTCATTGTTCTCGCCACTATCCTGCAAGTGTTATGGGAAGGAAGAAAATCCCTGGTACTTGACTAGATGAGCTTTCTTCATTACAATACAAGTTCTATTCTTCTTCATAATAAAGAAAAAATCTGATGTGTGTCATTTACATGACAGTTTATACTCACTCTTGTAAATCTATTATCACAAAAATTATGTGTCTATACACTTCAACATAATCGAGATAAACATTGGCAGAAATCGTTTTATTACATGTGTGTCCAGAAAGTAACCACCATTTATTTCCTTCTAACGCGACCGCAACGCTAGTGATGCAATTCCACGCATGCGTATTCGTCTCTCTGGTTCATTATCTTTCCACTGACGACATTGCAGTCGTTCGGTGCTGTGTTTACAGTGGTTAGTGATCGTTCAAAATGTTTAAGACCATTTCTGATCCCACCGACTGTGAAGTGCGTTCCGTAATACTGTTTTTGAACGCAAGGGATGTTAAGCCAGTTGAAATTCATGTCAACTTGTAGACGATGAATGGGCGGTCTTCTGTTGTCACTGATGGTTTGGTTGAACACGTGGATCAGGCAATTCGTGAAAACAGACGGTTCACAATAAGAATAATTTGTGACGTGTTTCTACAATACACGGTGTTCAGCACTGGCTGTCTTCACTGCTGGCAGCTTTCTTTGAAGACATACAAAAACGCTATGAAAGATGCCTGAACAACGCTGGCAACTATGCCGAAAAATAGATTAAAGTATGCTCTTTCATGTACAAATAAACGTTGTGGTGGAAACAAATATTTTTCGCCTTCTTTTTCCCAACCGATATTTAGTTTTCAGACACGCCTCGTGTTTACTTGCAAATACAACGGGATTAGAACAATGCAATAGAATTAAGAGCTGGTCGTTATAGGGTACCTTTGAACTTTACTTCTCTTTATATTATGTCAGATCAACCATTTCCGAGATATTCTTTGTTATTAGTTTAAATGTTCTAATCCTTACAATGTTATCAAATGTAATTCTAGTCATACAAGGACAACAGAATTTCAATGTATCACATAGCGACCCATCCTTAAAATATTTGACTACCACTTTAGCCTGTTGCATTCTCCTATTCCTCTTGTATCAAGATACGACAAAATAATTTCTGCTAATGTTTACCTCAATCAACATGAAATACATAGAAGAATAAGCTTTTATGAAAAGTTTATTGCATAATAGATAGAAAAAGTCATATGAATGCTACACATCAGATTTTTTTAGATAGCTACAATATGAACAATTTTGAAATGCTGTACCTTCTTTTTCGTCCCATAGCTATGTAATAAAAGCTACATATACGAGGGGCACTCTAAAAGTTTTGAGAATGGATGCAATAAAATATTAATAATTTGGATCTGATCTTTACATCTTTTCAAATTATTTTCCATTGCATTCTATAAGCCGTCTCATCCTTTCAAACCATCTTTCAAAGGCTCAACGCCATTTTCTTTGGAGAGAATGCAAATATATCCTTCATAAGCAGAAGCGGCCTCTGGTGACTCAAATCGCTGATCTTGAATTTTGTCTTTTATTTTGGGGATTTAGAAAAAAGACTCATGGCGCCAACCAGATCTAGACTATAGGGAATACGGGTTGAATTCTGAGTTGAATTGCGTTTTTCCTGTCCATTGTGGGCATTGTCTTATGGCAGTCTTATGCCACTTTTTTTAGTTCATTGAACACTTATAGCAGACATTTTATGACGTAGTCTTTTGTCCTTCAGGTGAAATCATCATAATGTAGCCACTTGCTGAGAAGAAGGGACAAATCATCTTCTTGCCAACTTTTCTTGTTCGCTTCAGTTTTGCTGGGAAGTTTTTGGATCATTCTGGTAAATCCAACTTTCGTCACCTGCTGCCAAGTTAAATATGTTTTTGGATCTTCTTCCATTTTTCAATAATTTCCTGGCGCCACTGCACATGTAATTGTTTTTGCCCATTTGGAGGTGGTGGGGGATCCAACGACTGCAGAGCTTCTTGACGTCAAGTGTTTCTTTCAGGATTGTTTTCACTATTGCCGTAGCCGAGTGGTTAGACCATTCCGCTCTCACCAAGCGACCGCAAGTGGTGATATGTGGTGGACAGAGGTGGGTTTCTCCGGGTTCATCGGTTTCCCCCGCCATCGCATTCCACCGATGCTCCAAATTCATTCCATTTTTAATCAGTGTCATCGCCTACGGTAGTAAAAGTAGGCGTTAAACACTATAAAAACATCCCCTGTGGTATCACACCATTCATTGTTATAACCGGCTGCCGTGCTTGGTCTACATCTTCGAGGAAATCCCTTCCTCTTCTAAATTCTGCATACAATCTATAAATGGTGGATTTTGAAGAGCAAAACTCCCCAAATGGACCATCCTTCAAGGCATTTCGCCGTCCTTTTTGTCTAGGAGTAATATGCTACCCCCGAAAAAATCCATCGGGTTTGAAACAGCAGCTAGCATAGCAACGTACGCGAGGCTGACAGTGCACATTGTTGGAGCGTGCCAGACATTCACATAATGCTATCAGAATTACAATCTGAAGTAATATAATCAATCACCTATTGAAGATTTTGGAAAAAATGTGATTGTGTTCCATTCAGATGCCTTTGTCTACATTTTCTGCAGGCAAACTATTCTTTTATATTTACGACGCTAAACCAAGATAAACATTTGCAAAAATGGTCTTATTGCTTGCTTTCTTGTGAGTAGAAGGATATTTCACTATGTAGGCTAAAGACATAGTCACATTCTTAAAAGCAGGTTGCTACTTGAAACAAGGAATATTTCGGAAAAGGCCAATCCTAAAAAATGCATAACACATACACTGTATGTTTCAGCAGATGTAACTACATTTTTGTGTAGTAAGTTTTGTCTATTTCAGAATGAAGGGGTCTCTAGATGCTATTTCCTGGAAATGCAGGATATTAATTTTATTTGTCATGTAAATATTTTTAAAATACGGTATTTTTGAATCAAAATTTTAGAGCCATTTTTGCAAAATGAAAATAAAAATAGTTTAGAATGTTTTTTTCTTCTTCGAAATCTTCGTATCGCATCCTTGAAAGATACTAAATTTAAATACCAAGTTTGATATTTTACTGACCTTTCGTTTTTGAGTTATTGTTTTCAAAGGCACACGGACATACACAGAGACCTTTTTTTAAAAAAAGTTTTTTTGGTTGAGGGGATCCTAAAACGTGCATTTCCAGAAAAATATCGGTATCGAATTTTTGAGTGGATTGCAATACCTTCTCTAGCCTGCGTACAAAGTATTATGTAGAGAAAGTAAAAAATATACTAGGAAATTAATTTTTTAGGCCTACTGCATCCAAAATGAATTATTTCTCTCTTATAATAGGTGCTCGAAATCGGGTAAATGTTGTATATTTAAGGTTATGGCGTTCATTATGATGATAATCCTAAAAATTAACAGATTTCATCAAATTTTGAGCTCCTCTTTTATAAACATGCAGCAATGTTTCCAATTTTCACATCAGATACAATATAAAATGAAAAATATAAAATAATACATTTTCAAAATTTAGGCCAAATTATTCCATTATGCGCAAATATGGCTCCAGTTTGTCGTAAAAATTTCAATGATGTATTGTGCTAACACTTAGTGGGTATAATATATCAGATTGGGTTAATCCTAAATAAGAGTTTAATGCAATATTGTAACCTAAAAGTGTGCAGATTTTTTTTTTTTTTTCTTTTTTATTTAACGTCCTTTAACCTGGTTTGGTCATATCGGACGATGAATGTAATTGATGATATGATGCTCAAATGATTTCCATGGAGCTTAAAGTTACTCGACATTCGTCTTCTCAGGATAAGGGAAAACCCCGAAAAAAACCTTACCCGGGTAACTCACCCTAAGCGAGATTCGAGCCCACGACCTTTTGAACGTGAGGCAGACATGCTACCACCACGCTACCCAGGCGGGCTTGTGCAGAATTAATACCATTACTGTGTTAATATTTCTGTTTGGGTGACAAATGAATAAAACTCAAGCAGTACTTTATGTGAGAAAAGAAGAAAGTTATTCTTAAGTGAAAGATTCGTAAAGTGATACAATAAAAACTATATTAATATTAGATATATATATATATATATATATATATATATATATATATATATGCCTGTATATATGTGCATGCAGATGTATATGATAGGGTAACATCAAAAACCACTCAAACGATTTTACTTTCTCTATACGTACTACGTACAGAGTGTATAGAGAAGGAATTGTAATGCACCCAAAAATTCAATACCGAGATTTCACCGGAAATACATGTTTTGAGACTCCCTGAATAAAAAAAAAGCATTTTTAGCAAAATGTCCGTGGTATGTCTTGCTGTCTGTCTATGTACATGTGTGTGTGCATCTGTGGGCAGCATAACTCAAAAACGAAAAGTCCGTCAAAAACCAAACTTGGTATTTAGGTTTAGTATCTTCCAAGGATGTGACACGAAAATTTTCAAGAAAATCCCCACCCCCAACTACCCTTTACATGGAACATTTTCGAAATTTTTGATTTTCTCAAAAATACCTCTAACGATTTTGATTAAAATATCATATATTAAGGACATTTACCTGACAAATAAAATGCATATCTTGACTTTTCTGAGAATAACCTCTGAAGACTACTTATTTTGAATGCCATTTACGAAGTTTTGCATAACTGCTAAACTGTAAGAGATAAACAAGAACTTACCACACAAAAAATATAGAGCACGTTAAAACACACAATTTATGTTAAACACATTTTTTTGATAGTTTTCTTGATATACCTTGTTTTTGGTTTCAGCTATGAAAAACTTACAATTTTCTCATACAGGTATTTGTCAACTCCTGTCCATACAAACAAAGAACTTCAGTCACATAGCAATTAGCTTTGCACTATCGCTTTAAACCTTATTTCGCTTCTGCTTACAAGGAATGAAGTAAGTAGAAACATAAGGTTTTTAAAAATAATTTGTTGCTGAGATGTAGAGAAAGTCATGTGAATGAAACACATCCGATGTTTTAACTATTGATTTAAGGAGAGTCGGAGTACTATTGGTCAAAATGATAGTCAAAAGTTGGCTGATAAGTGACTGAATTTCCTTTGTTTGTATGGACTGGAGTTGTTAAATTCCTGTATGACAAAAGTATGTTTTTAAAGCTGAAACCAAAAAACAAGGAGTATCTCAAAAACGATCAACTCCACGAGAATTTATATAGGATAAATTATGTGTTTTAAGGTGCTCTACATTTCTTGTGTTGTAAGTATCTTTTACGGTTTAGCAGTTATGCAAAATTCCGTAAAATTCATTCAGAATAAAGTAGTCTTCATAGGCTATTCCCAGAAAATTCAAAATATACATTTTATTTGTCGTGTAAATAGCTTTAATATACGAAATTTTAATCAAAATCGTTAGAGCCATTTTTGAGAAAATCAAAATTTTCGAAAAAAGTTATATGTAAAGGGTAGTTTGGGGTGTGGGGATTTCTCTCAAAATCATCATGTCGCATCCCTTGAAGATACTAAACTTAAATACAAAGTTTGATATTTTACCGACTTTTCGTTCTTGGGTTATCGTGTTCACAGACACACGCACACACACACACACACACACACACACACACACACACACACACACACGGACCTTTTTGTGAAATGCTTTTTTTAGATAAAGGGGACCCTAACCATATATTTTCGGTGAAATCTTGGTATCGAATTTTTGGGTGGAGTGCAATACCTTCTCTATACACTATGTACATAGTGGGTATAGAGAAAGTAAAAATATATTACTTCTGTAGATTAGAAGGAAAGGTATGTTTTTTTTTTACAAAATCTCTTAAAATCTTATTGAAAAGTTATGATTTTTAAATTTTAAAAAATCACTAATCCAAATACATAAAACCTTTTTTGTTAAACTAAAACCTATTTAGAGCAAATTTGAGGTAAAAATGTCAGTCATTAGTGTCAGTTAGCTTTAGAGATATTGGGGTATTTCTATAGACAATTTTACTTCTTAAAAAATTGCTTTCAAATATAACATTAAAATTTTGATGTTTTCCATTTACATGACTTTCTCTACATCTTTGCAACAAATTATTCTTAAAACGCCTATGCTTCTCTTTACTTCATGCTAATCGAGAAAAAAACTAGCAGAAATAGTCTTATCACTTGCTTCCTTGTAAATAGAAGCGAAATAAGGGAGTACCATAGGTTAAAGTCATAGTCAAAAGCTGGTTGCTATGTGATTGAAATTTCTTTGTTTATATGGACAGAATTTGCGAAGTTCCTATATGAGAAAAGTATGTTTTTTAAAGCTGAAACCAGAAATAAGGAATATCTCAAAAACGATCAACACCAGGAAAAAAATGTATATAACATAAATTGTGTGTTTTAACGTGCTCTACATTTTTTGTATGGTAAGTTTTTGTCCATTTCTTACGGTTTAGCAGTTATGCAAAATTCCTATAAACTCATTCAGAATAAAGTAGTTTTCAGAGGCTATTCCCAGAAAATTCAGAATAGGCATTTTATTTGTCAGGTAAATATCTTTAGTATACGATATTTTAATCAAAAACATTAGAGCCATTTTTGAGAAAAGCAATATTTTCGAAAACAGTTCCATATAAAGGGTAGTTTGGGGTGGGGGAATTTTCTTGAAAACCATCGTGTCGCATTCTTGGAAGATACCAAACTTATGTACATAGTTTAGTATTTAATGGTCTTTTCGTTTTTGAGCTATGCTGCCCACAGACACACACACACACACACACACGTAGAGAGATAGACAGACACACACACATACACACACACGGTTATTTTTCTAAAAATGCTCTTTTTTGGATTCAGCGGAACCCAAGATATGTATTTCCGGTGAAATCTCGGTATCGAATATTTGGGTGCATTAGAACACCTTTTAGAAAATGTAACCTAAGTTTTCAAATACACCTTCGCAATACCTTGAAACACTCACATGAAGGAAGTATAAGCGGGATGCTAATCTGCGAAAATCTAAAGTGATACTTTCCAATCAAAACAAAACAAGATTTCTTCTCTAACACCCATATTTACAAACCTACTGATGTTTTACCAAGTGAGTGTACCAGAACTTTCTAAAAAACTACAAGGCAGGATTATTTTCAACAAGATATTTAAACTATTTAAATTAACGTAACTCTGTAGAAATTATACCAAAATGAGTGGCAGATTCAAATTATTTATTTTCAGTTAATGTATAAAAAGCTGATGTGTTTCATTCACATGACTTTCTCCACATCTCTGCAAAAAAATATTGTTAAAAGGCTTATGCTTCAATCCATTTCATGCTAATTGAGAAAAATTATCAGTAATAGTCTTATTACTTGCTTCCATGCAAGTAGAAGCGAAATAAGGGAGTACCATAGGTTAACGTGATAGTCAAAAGCTGGTTTGCAATGTGACTGAAGTTCCTTTGTTTGTATTAGAAAATTATAAGTTTTTCAAAGCTGAAACTATAAACAAGGAATATCTAAAAAATGATCAACTCAACGAAAAAAATGTATATAATATAAATTGTGTGTTTTAACATACTCTATTTTTTTGTGTGGTAAGTTTTGGTTCATCGCTTACGGTTTAGCAGTTATACAAAATACCGCAAAATTCATCCATAATAAAGAGGCCTTCAGAGGGTATTCCCAGAAAATTCAAGATATACATTTTATTTGTCAGGTAAATATCTTTAATATATGCTATTTTAATCAAAATCGTTAGAGTCATTTTTGAGCAAATCAAAATTTTCAAAAAATTTTACATGTAAAAGTTAGTTTGGGGTGGGGGGATTTTTCTCAAAATCTCCGTGTCAAATCCCTGGAAGATACTAAACTTAAATACCAAGTTTGGTATTTTGCCAACGTTTTTGAGTTATCGTGTTTACAGCACACGGACACACACGCAGACCTTTTTCTGAAAATGCTTTTTTTTGGATACAGGAGACCCTAAAACATATATTTCCGGTGAAATCTCGGTATCGAATTTTTGGGTGGTGTGCAATACCTTGTCTATACGCTATGTACATAGTATGTATATAGAAAGTAAACATGGAAAAAAATTATGAAAGTTCCATTTCAACTTCTCTTAATTGTTTTATTTTATTCAACCTTTCCAATTCCCAACGATTTTATAACTCTTTCACCACGAAAAGCTTCATTCTTTGATGGTTTTCAAAACCCCTTTAGAGACATTGATAATGAAATATCTATATTTCTTAACAGATTTTATGAACCTTTTAGTGTTCATTTGAATACCAACTTCCACGAAAAAAATGTATAAGACATAAATTGTGTGTTTTAACGAGATCTAAATTATTTATTTAGTAAGTTTTGTCTATCTCTTACGATTTACAAGTTACGCAAAATTCATTCAGAATAAGCTTCTTTAGAGGCTGTTTCCAGAAAATTTCAGATATACATTTTATTTGTCATATAAATATCTTAAATATACGAGATTTTAATCAAAACCGTTAGAGCCATTTTTGAGAAAATAAACATTTTCGAAATTTTTTCCATGTGAAGGATAGTTTGCGGTGGGGGGATTTTTTTTTCAAAAGCTTCGTGTCGCATGCCTGAAGATACTAAATTCAAATGCCAAGTTTGGTATTTTACCGACTTTCCGTTTTTTGAGATATCGTGTTCACAGGCATACAGACACACTGCCACATGGACACATGCACACGAACCTTGTTCCAAAAATGTTACATAGT
Source organism: Hymenopus coronatus (assembly GCA_030762935.1). Lineage (NCBI taxonomy): Eukaryota > Metazoa > Arthropoda > Insecta > Mantodea > Hymenopodidae > Hymenopus > Hymenopus coronatus. The sequence continues at coordinate 40,024,470 of CM060884.1, forward strand.
ACATGTAGAGAAAGCAAAAATTCATTACGTAGCTCAATTTTATCACGAGGTGTGTTACATTCACATAACTTTCTCTACATTTCAGCAAACAATTGTTGTTAAAAAGCTTATGCTTCTATTTACTTCGTCCTAATTGAGAAAAAATTAGAAGTAGTCTTATTATAAGTAGAAGCGAAATAAGGGAGTACCATAGGTCAAATTGATAGTCAAAAGCTGGTTGCTATGTGACTGAAGGTCCTTTGTTTGTATGGACAGGAGCTGACACAGTCCTGTATCAGAAAGTATGCTTTTTAAAGCTGAAAACAAAAACAAGGAATATCTCAAAAACGATCAAATTCACGAAAAAAATGTATATGGTATAAATTGTGTGTTTTATCACGATCTACATTTTTTGTGCAGTAAGTTTTTGTCTATCTCTTACGGTTTACTAGTTATGCAAAATTCAATAAAAGTCATCCAGAATAAAGAGGTCTTTAGAGGATATTCCCAGAATATTCAAGATATACATTTCATTTGTGATGGAAATAGCTTTAGCATATGGTATTTTAATCAAAATCGTTAGAGCCATTTTTAAGAAAAACAAAATCTTACTCTCGAATATTTTTCCATGTAAAGGGTAGTTAGGGGTGGGGAGATTTTCTTGAAAATCTTCGTGTCGTATCCTTGGAAGATACCAGACCTAAAAACCAAGTTTGGTATTTAACCGTCTTTTCGTTTTTGAGCTATGCTTTTCACAGACACACAGACTGCCAGACAGACATACACACACGGATCTTTTTTGAAAATGCTTTTTTTTTATTCAGGGGGACACAAAAGGTGTATTTTCGGTGAAATCTCGGTATCGAATTTTTGGGTGCAATACAATACCTTCTCAATCCACTATGTACATTAATTTAAAAAATAAAATGTATTATTTAAATAACTATGCCAGCTAAACTTTTGACATATGGTAAAAATATGTGTGTCACAATGGCATACATCTCAACAAGATGTCCTCGATGTAGACTGGGAGTTTTCCGAATTTCACAGACTGATGTAGAAGCTTATAAAAAGTATGAAATTGAAACATTACCATTTCCAGTGAAAAAGTTCAGTACACGTAGCACAGTGGTGTTCATTATTTTATGGAACTCGCAACTATTCGAGAACACAACATTAAACCGTTTACGCTGTAGTGAGAGAATGTGCAACGAACTGAAAATCACAAATTACAGTCAAACGCAGGCCTATTGTTGAACAACAGTGCGTGCCCGCATGCTACCCTCAGTGTTCCAACTCTTATGAAACTGTTTCGAGTTTTTGGACCATCCTACATACAATGCCTTACTCAAATTGCCCTCGTTTTGATCCACTTAAAAGGTAGGTTAAGGCAACATCGATTTCCTCAAAGGAAGAAGGGAAGCAAACAATGCTTAATCTGTCGAAAAGCTGTTCTACCTTGAAGTCAGCAGAAAGCTAACGGAACGTTTAAGGAACTACATTGCAAAGCAAAAGTAAGTGTGATGAAAAATGAAATTGTAAATTCTTTCCTCTTATTACTATAGGTGTAATTCTTACAAAAATTGTCTGCAATAAATTCATTCTTCTACGAGAGTCGTTTTTTTTCAACCTCCAATAGGCTATAAATAAAAGACAAGTTCATAGAAAACAAATATTTTATTACTAAAAGTTTTGTACACTTATGGTTACTTTTCAACATAATCACCGAAAAGATTGAGACATTTATCGTACCTGTGCACAAGCTCTGCAATATCCGCTTCAAAAAATGTTGCCGCCAATGATTTCAAATGAGCATTGACGTTGTTTTGAAGATCTTCGTTGGTTTGAAAGTGCTGCCCTTCAGTTTAGGGGAAAGGTGAAAGTCGCTGGGTGCAACGTCAGGACTATGCGGCGGATGATCGAAAATGCCCCTTTGAAATTGTTCAAGGAGCCGATGGGTTGTGGACGAGCGTTGTCATGGATCAACACAATTTCTGAAGTCAGCATTCCTCTTCGTTTGTTTTGAATGGTTCTCCGCACACTTTGTAGAGTACGAAAATCTTTGTGTGTTTTATCGGCATCTACCTTTTTTGTATAGTAAGATTTTATCTACCTCTTACGATTTACCAGTTATGCAAAATTCAATAAAAATCATCCAGAATAAAGAGATGTTCAGATTGTACTCCCAGAAAATTCAAGATATACATTTTATTTGGCGTGTAAATATCTTAAATATAAGAGATTTTAATCAAAATCGTTAGAGAGATTTTTGAGAAAATCGAAAATTTCGAAATTTTTTCCATGTAAAGTGTAGTTTGGGGTGAGGAGATTTTCTTGAAATCTTGGAAGATGCTGAACTCAAGTTTGTTACCGACTTTCCGTTTCTGTGTTGTCGTGTTCACAGACACACGGACACACACACACATGCGCGGACCTTTTTCTAAAAATCCGATATGTTCATTCACGTGACTTCCTCTACATCTCTGTAACAAATTATTGTTAAAACATTAAAAATCTTCGTGTCACATCTTTGGAAGATAATGAACTTAAATATCAAGTTTGGTATTTAACGGACTTTTTGGTTTTGAGCTATGCTACCCACAGACACATGCGCACTCTCAGACACATACACGGACATTTTTCTAAAACTGCTTTTTTTTTCGATCCAGGCGGTCTCAAAACATATATTTCTGGTGAAATCTCGTTATCGAATTCTTGGGTGCACTACAAAACCTTCTCTATACACTATGTACGTAGCACATCTAGAGAAAGTAATAACAAAAGAAGGAAAGACTCTTCAAGGCATAAAGGAATATGCACACTAAGCATATTTATCATGTGTATTTTTATTTTTTTCGAATTGGCGTTGGCAGCAGTTTTAAAATGCGCTTCCGATCGCTGTTGTAAGTTTGTGCTGTAATTTGTTTTCACCCTACATGTATGCCGTTAGTGTACTTTCTCGCAAGAAAAGATGAAGTATATCCAATGTGAGAGTATTAAAGAATGTTTGTGTTTAATTTGCTTTATTACTTCCCCAAGTTTGTAATTTTAAACGGAGAGAGAAGTTCGGGGTTAGATGTTGTTTGGCAATGTTTCGCTACAATAAAGCTGAGTTTTTGAGTCGATTCATAACAATGTATGAAACCTGGGTCCATCACTTCTCACCTGAGACAAAGGGTCAATAAAAACAGTCGATTGGAAGGGGAGAATCGGCTCCAAAGAAGGCGAAGACAGTTCCATCTGAAAACAAGGTCATGGCGTCAGTTTCTGAGACGCACGAGGGATAATATTCATTGGTTATCTCAAAAAATGAAAAGTAATCAATGGCGAATATTATGCGAACTTGTTACAGCGTTTGAGTGATAAAATCGAGCAAAAACGGCCACATTTAGCGAAAAAGAAAGTTTTGGTTCATCAATGGTTCAATTCACACGTCCATTATCGCCATGGCCAAAATCAATAAGTTAAAATTCGAATTGCTTCTTCGTGCATCCTATTCGCCCCCTGTGATTATTTTCTGTTTCCAAACTTGAAAAATGATTTGGTAGTAGAAGATTTGTCAACAAAGCTTGTGGAGTATGCAGTTGATGGTTATTTTGCAGACCTCGTTCTCACTATAAACAGGGCATCGAAGCTACTGAACAACGCTGGGAAAGGCGTATCGAGATAAAAGGAGACTATTAGAGAAATAAACATGTTTTCCCCCAAAATGTTGTGCTTTCTTAACTAGATCAGGTAGTTTTGGGACAGTCCTCTTATATATGTGTGTCTTTGTGTACGTGTGAGGATTCAGGGGACCATAAAACGTGTGAAATCTCGATATCTCTACCTGTGTTCTAAGCACAGAAAGAAAAATAACAAAAGAAGAAAAGACTCTTCAAGGCATAAAGGAATATATACACTAAGCCTATATATGCATAATGTGTGTTTTTTTACTTTCTCCATACGCACTATGTACATAGTGTATAGATAAAGTATTGGACTCCACCAAAAATTCGATACCGAGATTTCACCGGAAATATATGTTTTAGGGTCCCCAATATCCAAAAAAAGCATTTTCACAAAAAGGTCCGTGTGTGTATGTGTGTGCGAGTGTCCGTGTGTCTGTGAACACGATAACTCAAAAACGAAAAGTCGGCAAAATACCAAACTTGGTATTTAAGTTTAGTATCTTCCAGGGATGCGACACGAAGATTTTGAGAAAAATCCCCCCACCTCCAACTACCCTTTACATGGAACTTTTTTCGAAATTTTTGATTTTCTCAAAAATGGCTCTAACGATTTTGATTACAATTTCCTGACAAATAAAATGTATATCTTGAATTTTCTGGGAATAGCCTCTGAAGAGTAGTTTATTCTGAATGAATTTGACTAAATTTTGAATAACTGCTAAACCGTAAGAGATGGACAAACACTTACTACACAAAAAATGTAGAGCACATTAAAACATACAATTTATGGTATGTACATTTTTTTCGTGGAGTTCGTCGTTTTTGTGACATTCCTTATTTTTGGTTTCTGCTATGAAAAACGTATACTTTTCTCATACTGGAACTTGTCAACTCCTATCCATATAAACAAAGGAACTTCATTGACATAGCAACCAGCTTTTGACTATCACTTTAACCCACAGTTGTCCCTTATTTCGCTTCTACTTACAAGGATGCGAGTAATAAGACTATTTCTGCTAATTTTTTCTGATTAGCATAAAGTAAATAGAAGTATAAGCTTTTTAAGAATTATTTGTTGCAGGGATATGGAGAAAGTCATGTGAATGGTACACATCAGGTTTTTTTGTTTTCAACCTGGTGTTGGTAGCTGTTTTAAAATTCTGTTGCACGTTTGTGCTGTAATTTGTTTTCACTCTATATGTATTCCGTTAGTGTATCTTCTCGGAAAAAAAGATTAAGTATATCTATCCACTGTAAGAGCATTAAAGAATGTTTGTGTTTAATTTGCTTTATTACTTCCCCAAGTTTGTAATTTTAAACGGAGAGAGAAGTTCGGAGTTAGTTGTTTGCTCTCCAACGAGTGTTTGGCGATGTTTTGCTGCAATACAACTGTGTTTTTGCGTCGATTCATAACAATGAATGAAACCTGGGTTCACTTCACATCTGAGATGAAGAACATTCAAAACAGTGGATTGGAAGGGGAGAATCGGCTCCAAAGAAGGCGAAGACAGTTCCATCTGAAGACAAGGTCAAAGCGTCAGTTTCTGGGATGCACGCGGGATAATTTTAATCGATTATCCCAAAAAATTAAATGTCGTCCTCGGTGGTGTAATTGTTACCATGCTGACTTCATATACCCAAGGTCACGGGTTCAAACCCGGCGGAGGACGATGGATTTTCGGGTGTAAAAATCCTTATCATGGCTTCCTTCGGAAGGGAAGTAAAGCCGTTGGTACCATGTCATAGATTTACGGCACGTAAAAGAACCTCAAGCCTGATATAGAGGCCTCTGAGCAAAAGTAATCGGTCTTTCATGTCCAATTTAGAATGGGGCGCTGAGAACCATAGTAGTTAAAGAACGTCCAGAAATAACACGCCATTTATTTTCAAAAAAATTAAAAGTAATCAATGGCGAGAAGATTTGCCATCAATGAAGAGGTGTAGTCTGTAGTTGATGGCTATTTTGCAGACCTCGATAGTTCTCACTATAAACAGGGTATCGAAACTATTGAACAACGCTGGGAAAGATGTATCGAGGTAAAAGGAGACCTCGTAGAGAAATAAAGATGCTTTTCCCCCAAAATTTGGTGCTTTCTCTGTTAGGTCGACTACTTCTGGAACAGCCTTCGTATATATGTGTGTGTGTGTATGTGTGTGTATTCAGGGGATTCTAAAACGTGTGGAATCTCGATATCCCTACCTGTGTACTAAGTAAAGAAAGAAAAGCAACAAAAGAAGGAAAAATTCTTTAAGGCATAAAGGAATATACACACTAAGCACATTTATCATGTTGTTTTTATTGTTTTCAAGTTGGCAACTATTTTAAAATGCGCTTCTGATCGTTGCTGCACTTTCTACTGTAATTTGTTTTCACCCTACATGTATTCCGTTAGTGTATCTTCTCGCAAGAAAAGATGAAGTATATCTACTGTTAAGAATGTTTGTGTTTAATTTGCTTTATTACTTCCCCAAGTTTGTAATTTTAAACGGAGAGAGAAGTTCGGGGTTAGTTGTTTGCTCTCCAACGCAGAGTACTTCGCGGCACTGTGAGAGAGATTTTAAATAACGATCCAACAAACCTCTTGGGATTCGAAGCAAATGAGAAACGAATGATGAAAAAAGGGGGGTTGTAGCTCCAAAGCCCGCACCGCACTGCGGATAATTTTAGGGGCATAGTCAGAATTACTCTTTATTCATATTGGGGAAAATTTATCCCGCCACAATACGCGAGCTTTCCCAACCCTAAAAGAAATAACTTGAGCAGATAACGAACCAAAGTCACCCTTTTCTTGTGTAAAATTTGGATGGAATTGTAGAATTGTTATGTATGGTAACTTTGAAAGTATCGTAAAGACCCCTTTTTACTTTCTCTAGTACTTACAGAATATCTTGCATTCCACCAAAAAATTCGATTCCGAGAATGTATTGGAAATGGACGTTTTATGCTCCTCTGTATCAAAACTGTTTTTAAAAATCTGATGAGTACCATTCACATGACTTTCTCTACATCTCTGCAACAAATTACTCTTAAAAAGCTTACACATCTATTTACTTCATGTTAATCAGACTAAAATAGCAGAAATAGATGCTGCTATGTTTGCTTTGTTCCCTGTGGTTGCTATGTCACTGAAGTTCCTTTGTATGGAAGCAGTTGACAAATTCCCATATGAGCAAAGTAGGTCTTCATAGCAGAAATCAAAAACAAGGCATGACTCAAAAACAATGACTCCACTAAAAAAATGTATATAACATAAATTGTGTGTTTTAACATGCTCTACATTTTTTGTGTAGTAAATTATTGTCCATCTCTTACGGTTTAGCAGTTATTCAAAATTCCATAAAATTCATCCAGGATAAAGTAGTCTTCAGAAGCTACTCCCAGAAAATTCAAGATATACATTTTATTTTTCAGGTAAATATCTTTAATATACGAAATTTTGATCAAAATCGTTAGAGCCGTTTTTAAGAAAATCAAACTTTTCGAAAAAATTCCATGAAAAGGGTAGTTTGGGGTGGGGAGATTTTTCTCAAAATCTTCGTGTCGCATCCCTGGAAGATACTAACCTTAAATACCAAGTTTGGTATTTTAGCTACTTTTCGTTTTTGAGTTGTGTTCACAGACACACGGATACACGGACCTTTTTCTGAAAATTCTTTTTTTGGATACAGGGGATCCCAAAACATGTATTTCCGGTTAAATCTCGGTGTCGAATTTTTGGGTGGAATACAATACTTCTCTATCCCTATGTACCTCGTACATATGGGGCTAGAGAAAGTAAAAAAGTGCGTGTGTGTCCGTAGATCAGATATCCGTCTGTCCTCGTGTTTGTGAACACGATAACTCAAAAACTAAAAGTCGGCGAACTGTCAACTTTGGTATTTAAGTTTAATATCTTCCAGGGATGCGACACGAAGATTTTGCGGAAAAATTCCCCTACTCCAAACTACCCTTTATATGGCAAAAGTTCTGAAAGTTTTGCTTCTTTCATAGTGACTATAACAATTTTGATTAAAATGGTGTATATTAATGATATTTACATGGAGAATAACATGCATATTTTGAATCGTTTGGGAAAAGCCTCTGAAGACCTCTTCATCCAGAATTACTTTTGCATAACTGGTACACTGAAAGATATACACAAAAACTACTGTAGATATCATTAAAACACACAATTTATGTCACTTTTGTGTGGAGTGCCCATTTCTCATATATTCCTTGATGTTGGTTTCAGTTTAAAATACTTGAAACTTTTTTCATACGGAAACTTTAAAAGATACTTCAAGAAAGCAAGTTCGAAGATTATTTCTGTTAGTGTTTATTTCGATTTTCACCAAGGGAATAGAAGAAAATGGTTTTTAAAAATAATTATTACAGAGATGTAGAGAAAGTCATGTGAATGGAAAGGTGGATCTAGTATTTCTGTAAAGGCCATATAAACATTACATCCGCCTGTTCATGATCTTCCATAGCATTAATTACTTAGCTTGCTTCCAAATGGCATGCCAGAGAACGAAGTAATATTCCTTGGTAGCCATTCCCACCACCATTGCAGTTTGGATTTTATACCAGATGGACCAACAGCCTCTTATTTGAGGAAAGCAGATATACCTTGGTGCGTTCAGAGTTGCAGGGCTCGCTTAGGCTATTTACGCTCTTAAAAGAATTTACTATTGTTTTAGCTTAATGTTTTCTTTATTCCCCTTGTACCTGTAAGGGAATATAATAAAACCATTTCTGCTAATGTTTATCTCAATTTGAACGAAACAAATGGAAGTTTTAGCTTTCATAAAAATATCTTGCTGCAAAATAAATAGAGAAAGTCATTTGAGTGTAACATATTAGCTTTTTACTTTCTCTCCACGTACTATGTACATAGTGTATAGAGAAGGTATTGCACTCCACCAAAAAATTCGATACCGAGATTTCACCGGAAATATATGTTTTAGGGTCCCCTGTATCTATCCAAATAAAGTATTTTCAAAAAACGTCCATGTATGTGTGTGTGTGTGTCCGTGTGCCCGTGTATCTGTGAACACGATAACCCAGAAACGAAAAGTTGGTAAAATACCAAACTTGGTATTTAAGTTTAGTGTCTTCCAGGGATGCGGCACGAAGATTTTGAGAAAAATCCCCCCACCTCCAACTACCCTTTACATGGAACTTTTTTTCGAAAATTTTGATTTTCACAAAAATGGCTCTAACAATTTTGATCGTATATTATCGTATATTAAAGATATTTACCTGACAAATAAAATGCATATCTTGAATTTTCTGGGGATAGCCTCTAAAGAGTACTTTATTCTGGATGAATTTTACGGAATTTTGAATAACTGCTAAACCATATGAAATGGACAAAACCTTACTACACGAAAAATGTAGAATACGTTAAAACACACAATTTATGTAATACACACTTTTTTCGTGGAGTTGATCGTTTCTGAGATATTCCTTGTTTTTGGTTTCTGCTTTGAAAAACTTATATTTTTCTCATACAGGAATTTGTGAACTGCTGTTCATACAAACAAAGGAACTTCAGTGACATAGCAACCAGCTAATTTTTTCTCAATTAACATGAAGTAAATAGAAGCATAAGCTTTTTAAGAATAATTTGTTGCAGAGATGTAGAGAAAGTCATGTGAATGGTACACATCAAATTTTTCTAATATGCAGACAATTGAAACCATTCATGGTGTGAAATATTTATGAACTAAAGATTAAATTTCAGCTTATACTAATCTCAGATTTAGTATTTTTACCTAAACTCCATTTTTGTATCAAACCTCAATTAAGGTAAAATCTGCTGTGTTTCATTCATAAACCCTTCTCTATCTGTTCTGTAAACAAATATTCCTACAAAACTGTTTCATAACGATATTTAATAATATGATTAAAGTTATGTTTGAAAAAAATCTATATTTTCAAAAAAAATCCAATATAAGGGATATTTTAGTACTTTTGGAGGATTTTCCTTATGGGAAATTTATGAAGTTAGATGTTTATATATGAAATATTACAATAGTTATATATGATATTGATACAAGTGGAAAAGAGAGAACAAAATTATTTTGAACACGAGTTGTATACACTATTTTAGACAGTCGTAAATATTTATAAATATATTACGATAATGTTTGTTTTACCTATTTTACGGACTTGATACTCAACGTGCTGTGATGTTCAGTTGTTGCGCTGCTTAGCATATATGTTGACAACGTGAGTTACAGAACCTCAACATTCTATATAACGAAGGTGAAAATAATAAGACTATGAACATAATGTAACACATTTTAGTTTATTAATAATAATGTACAACATTTTAATATATTAAGAGCTTAGAATTTCACTAAACTTAGTAATCTTTTGACGAAATGTAATGTTTATTGTGAAATTACTACAATAGTTTATTCCTTGGGCATAGGAAATAGGAATGGAAGGTTTGGTTTTATGATTTATTATAGCCTCACTAATTTCTTAGTTGTAATTTTGCTCTGTCCTCTGCTTGTAAAATTTCGTCTGGTTCTGCACATTCCATATTGACAACAAGAGTATATAATCCGTCATTTTATGGTCTTCTATATATCAGATTCACGGCCTACTTAATCACGAATTAGCTACATTGGAGTGTTATAGAAGGCATTGTATTCCACCCAAAATTCTATGTGGGTATTTAACTGGAAATACACGTTTTAGGGTCCTCTGTTTCCAAGGAAAAAAAGACCTTCATTTGGATGTATTTTGCATAACTGGTAAATCCTAAGAGATAGAAAAACAGTAAGTGCACAAAAATGTAGATCTCGTTAAAATACACAATATACAGGATGTTAATGAACTACAACGAAATAATTTGCGAGATTGTGCTCGTGACTGATATAAGTAATTTGAGATCGGCGAGCATGGTCCCCGGATAAACAAAGCGCAGCTACATAGCGTTAAACGTGTGAGTATCAGGTGCTGATAAGGCAGTGTTAAAGCAAAGCAGGTTGAAAAAATGACTTAGAATGTTTTTAACGTTGCTGCATGAGTATATAAATATCAATTTTAGCAGCTCGTTACTAGCGTTCTCAAGATTTAATGTCGTAAAAGTCTGTAAAATCTCACTTGACAGTACGACACTGACTACGTTTTGTGGTAGCCCACTCTGGAGGCTTAATGCGTAACGCGGGAAGCTGCTATCCCAAAGGTCATGAGTTCGATTCCTGTCATAGAGTAAATGTTTTTTATTATTATTTTTTTTCATTCCAGACGAAGTGCCGCGATACGTGAACGAGACCCGAACTCGGAAACTATCTTTCACTTGAAAGCCAGTATCATAACCACTACGCTAGAGAGGTACGCTGTAATATGTCCCTTCGTTTTTCGTGTTAAGCTCTCGAATGGTTGGTAAACTAGCCAGTGGCGTATTGGCGCTTCAGAAACTTATAGCCGTTACTTCGACATTTCAATAAACAGGCCATAAGTCTCCTATCTCAAATTACTTATTTAAGTAACCTACGTACTCTGTGAAAATATTTCGGTATCGTTCATTAACACCCTGTTGATATCTTTGTTATTATTTAGTGGGGCGGTTTCGGGGTTGGCTAACCTGGTTTGTCGGTAAGCTCTTAGTTCACCCCAACAATCCCTACACAAATGTTTGCTCGTTCAGTAGCTGGAGGTCGTATTAGTTGTCATTTGTACAGCTAGTGTTTAAATAATTGTTTGAATTTCTTAGTGCCTTAATTGAGCATAAAGTAATCTATGCGTCATGGGATACCAGGAGACTTAGCTACTGAATGAGATTGGGTAAGTTTCTGCTGAGATCTTTTCATTTATTTACTTTAAAATATATAATTGTGAACGTAACGAACGAAAACAAAGTTTAACAATAAATGCTTTTATTTGCTTACTTAATTAAGCCAATCTACGTAAAAGGCTTCTAACACATACAGATTTTAAAATACACTTCTTCCCAAACATAATTCACAAAGGTCGTGAGTTCGAATCTCGCTTAGGGTGAGTTACCCGGAAAAGGTTTTTTTCGGGGTTTTCCTTTGTCCTGAGAAGACGAATGTCGAGTAACTTTGAGCTCTAGGAACCCCGAGATCATTTGAGCATCATTTCATCAATTTCATTCATCGTGCGATATGACCAACCAGGTTAAAGGACGTTAAAAAAAAAAAAAAAAAAAAAAAAAAAAAAAAAAAAAAAAAAAAAAAAAAAAACTTACAAGCTTGTTTAAGATGATGTCCCCTTTGCGTGAGTTACAATGGCGTGTGTGGTACAAAATTCGTCGATTAACACTTACTTTCTGTTTTTCTTACATTTAACTATACATACATCTTATGTTACTACATATTACTTTAAGTATTCAATATATTTAGGAATATCAAGGTTTACAACACTCGTATATCCAAAATACACAACGCTTTTTACTTTCTCTACACATACTATGTACATAGTGTATAGAGAAGGTATTGTACTCCACCCAAAAATTCGAAATTTCACCGGAAATATATGTTTTTAGGGCCCCCTTTATTGAACAAAAGCATTTTCGGATAAAGGCCCGTGTGTGTATGTGTGTGTCTGTGAACACGATAACTCAAAAACGAAAAAATAGGTAAAATACCAAACTTGATATTCAATTTTAATATCTTCCAGGATGCGACATGAAGATTTTGAGAAAAATCACCTCCACCCCCAACTGCCCTTTACATGGAACTTTTTTCGAAATTTTGATTTTCTCAAAAATGGCTCTAACGATTTTTATTAAAATATCGTATATTAAAAATATTTACCTGACAAATAAAATAAATATCTTGAGTTTTCTGGGAATAGCCTCTGAAGAGTACTTTATTTTGGATGAATTTTACGGAACTTTGAATAACTGCTAAACTGTAAGAGATGGACAAAAACTTAGTACACAAAAAATATAAAGCACGTTAAAACACACAATTTATGTAATACACATTTTTTCGTGGAGTTCATAGTTTTTGAGACATTCCTTGTTTTTAGTTTCTGCTATGAAAAACTTACTTTTCTCATACTGGAATTTGTCAACCGCTGTCCATACAAACAGAGGAACATCAGCCACATAGCAACCAGCTTTTAACCGTCATAATAACCTATGGTACTCCCTTATTTTGCTTCTACTTACAAAGAAGCAAGTAATTAGACTATTTCTGCTATTTTTTTCTAATTAGTACGAAGTAAACAGAAGTATAAGCTTTTTAAGAATAATTTGAAGCAGAGATGTAGAGAAAGTCATGTGAATTGTACACATCAGATTTTTTTTTTTTTATCCTTTTGAAGGTGAAAACTTTTTTCAAACAATCTTTTTTGATAATCATAGTTAAAACAAAATCTCATCTACATACATAAGATTATCATTCTTTTTTTATATCTATAGATATTTCATGTGTATTAATACCAATGCAATTAATCCAGAATGCACGGTTGTATTATACAATCTACTGCCACATTAGTTATGCCGAATCGTCTGTTACGGATAGCCCACGTATAAAGGATTCCTAGCTTACGTACCTAGCACGTAACATCAAATGTTTACTTTGAGAAGATACACGTAAAAGAAACTCTAAGAGCATCATTGAGGGTTTATCATCTTAGGTCAGGCTGTAACTGTAAATCACAAACCTCATCTAAAATGCTGGTCATGTTCCCGCGGGATCATGAGATTAAATCAAGGAGCAAGCATGTGGGGCTGTGAAACGGGAGGCAGCAACGAAATCGATGACCACTGTCCCGCCAAATTCATGTTACCTTTCATTCACAATCGAGTTAAAGCTTACTAAACTCAAATTGCTTTCAGATTTACTGATTTGTAGATATTTTAACAGAACAGATATAAGTTATTTCGCAGCTGTAAGAATTCACTTCATATGTTTACCATCGATAGATGCTTATCATCACAGGCAGTAAATGGTGTTAAATATTTATATAAAAATCTGATGTGTTCCATTCACATGACTTTCTTTACATCTCTGCAACAAATTATTGCTAAAAAACTTTTGCTTCTTTTTACTTCAAGCTAATCCAGAAAAAAAAAACAGAAATAGTATTATTACTTGCTTACTTGTAAGTAGAAGCGAAATAAAGGAGTAGCATAGGTTAAACTGATAGTCAAAAGCTGGTTGCTATGTGACTGATGTTCCTTTGTATGGACAGGAGTTGACAAATTCCTGTATGAGAAAAGTATAAGTTTTTCAAAGCTGAAACCAAAAACAAGGAATATTTCAAAAACGATGAACTCCACGAAAAAAATGTATGTATTATAAATTGTGTGCTTTAATGTGCTCTACATTTTTGTGAGGTGAGTTTTTGTCCATCTCTTATGGTTTAGGAGTTATGCAAAATCCGTAAAATTCATCCAGAATAAATTAGCCTTTAGGGGCTCCCAGAAAATTCAAGATATACATTTTATTTGTCAGGTAAATATCTTTAATATACAATACTTAAATGAAAATCGTTATAGCCATTTTTGAGAAAATCAAAATTCTCGTTAAAGAGTTCCATGTAAAGTGTAGTTGGGGGTGGGGTATTTTCTTGAAAATCTACGTGTCGTATCCTTGGAAGATACCAAACTTAAATACCAAGTTTTCGTTTTTAAGCTATACTGTCCATGGATCTTTTTCCAGAAAAGTTTTTTTTTTGATTCAGGGGAACCCAAAGTATGTATTCCGGTTAAATCTCGGTATCGATTTTTTTGGTGGAATACAATACCTTCTCTATACACTATGTACATAGTACGTATAGAGAAAGTAAAAAAAAAATATGAGTTATGAAGAGATATCAGTGATGTCATAAAGGCTTACAAGAGGGTTGTAAGCGGAGATAAGCACCGAGGGTAATTCAGGAAACTTTTGTACCTCTGAATGTATACCGATTACTGGTACATAATTCAGCTTATTAATAATTTTATTTCTTCCGACATTCATCCGTTATTGGTGTTTATTGACTGAGGTGATTATTTCCGCTACACTGACAATGTTCAAGAGGTCAAATTTCGATTTTCGGTTAGGGTGAGTGATTAGAATTGGAATTTTTCCGCGGTTTTCCCTTATCGAGGAAAGAATGAACATTTCTAAGACGCAAGGAGTATCATTTCACCTATTTCATTTCATCGTCATATTGATCTGTTCCAACTTGGATGCTCGCCAAAGAGTGACGAGATACTCACGACTCACGTAGTTCCGCTTTCAGTTAGCATTACAGCTCAGTATTGGGAAGCTGTTGTCAGGGCCGAATGAAGTGTTGGAATGGAGTGGCAAAAAGGCCAAGCACTTATATCATTTTCGCTATCAGACTTCTCTTCTAGCTGGGCTCCAAGAACTGATGAAAAGTACGCATGAATACCCTGACAGTTAAGGAACGCAAACATTAAAAAATTTGATGTGTTCCATGACTTTCTCTAACTCTCTGCAACAAATTATTATTGTTAAAAAGCTTATACTTCTACTTACTTCATGCTAATCGAGAAAAAAATTAGCACAGTCTTATTACTTACTTTCTTGTTAGCAGAAAGGAAATAAGGCAGTACTATAGGCTAAACTAATAATAAAAATCTGGTTGCTATGTGACTGAAGTTTCTTCGTTTGTATTTCCAGGAGTTGACAAATTCCTGTATGAGAAAAGTAAGTTTTTCATAGCTGAAAACAAAAGCAACGAATATGTCAAAAACGATCAACTCCACGAAAAAAATGTATATAAGATAAATTGTGCGTTTTAAGGTGCTTTACATTTTTTGTGTTGTAAGTTTTTCTCCATCTCTTACAGTTTAGCATTTATGCAAAAATCCAAAAAATTCATCCAGAATAAAGTAGTCTTCAGAATCTATTCCCAGAAAATTCAAGATATACATTTTATTTGTCGTGTAAATATCTTTAATATAGGAAATTTTAATCAAAATCGTTAGAGCCATTTTTGAAAAAATCAAAAATGTTTAAAGAAGTTCCATGTAAAGGGTAGTTGAGGGTGGAGGGATTTTTCTCAAAAGCTTCGTGTCGCAACCCTGGAAGATATTAAACTTAAATACCAAGTTTGGTATTTTACCGACTTTTCGTTTTTGAGTTATTACGTTCACAGACCTACGGACATACACACACACGGACCTTTTTCCGAAAATGCTTTTTTTAGATAAAGGGGACCCTAAAATATATATTACCGGTGAAATCTCGGTATCGAATTTTTTGGTGGAGTGCAATACCTTCTCTATACACTATGCACATTGTGCGTATAGAGAAAGTAAAAATAAATAAACTGACTGACGAACGAATATAGGGAGTAGGAACGATGTGATACCGATTCCGACGTCTATATTCTGCTAGCTTCGTACTTGCAGATACTGTCGGCAGAAGGGAGTGTGGGAGCCTAAGGAAGCACATTAAATGCGGCATTAGCTCGACCCATTTCCAAGATTTTTTACACAAATGTTCCCAGGAGTCACCCAAAGGTAATAAAACCACCCGAAATCCGCACTACTATTCTTTCTTTAAAAGCAATAAATCCAAGGAGGTTTAAAATGTCCTATTTCACATGTTTTATTCGTACGTCTTTTTACTTTCTTTAATATCTGCCCATAGTAAGTAAGAAAAGCATTGTATTCCTCCCATAAATTCGATTTTACCGGAAAAAGTATGCATATATATCAGTCTATATGTGAACAGCATAATTTAAAAAGCTGATGTGTTCTATTCACATGACTTTTCTATATCTCGAAAAAAAAAATTTATTTAAAAAGAATATTCTTCTGTCTACTTCATTCTAATCAATTTAAATATTATCAGAAATTTAATTTCATGTAAGTAGAAGGAAAATAAGGGAGCATATTCGAGTAAAATGATAGTCAAATCTTTTAAAATCTGGTTGCCATGTAGATAAAACTCGTTTCTTTGCATGACCAGGAGTTGACAAATTCCCGTATGTGAAATAAGTATTTTAAAATTCTACGAAAAAAGAAGTATATGACATAAATTGTGTGTTTTAATCATATCTACGTTTTTTGTGGAGGAAGTTTTTGCCGATCTCTAATGGTTTACCAGTTATGGAAAATTCAGCAAAATTCTCCCAGGTCTTCAGAGGCTATTTCCAGAAAGTTCAGGATATACATTTTAATTGTCATGCAAGTACATATAATATACGGTATTTTAGTCAAAATCGTTATGCTGTTATCCCTAAGGTAATTTCATCTTTTAATCATTATTTATGGATCACAAGATCATTTACTATTTCGGGCTTGTTGACATAAACTCGAGATTTAACATAACCCCACAACAAATAATCCAACGGATAAAACTGCTGAACTTCTCCTACAAAAGATAGATTGTTTCGAAAATAGTATGACATGTGGCACCATCTTGCTGCAACCAGATGTTTCTGAGATCCATACCATCCATTTGAGGCCAAACATAGTCCCTTATAAGAGCCCGGTATCTTTCTTTATTGACAGAGCTTCTCCATCTTCGCCTTGGGCTTTAGTTCTTGAGTTAACACCACTTTGTAAGCGTGAAACTTCAAGTACAGATGCAGAATTTGCCAAGTTGTGATCGGCGAAAGCCCGAATTCTTGCGCTTGGCGAGCAATTAGTTTGTTTCCGTTCTCGCGTACACTCTCACGAATGGCACCTATGTTTTCGTTGGAGCACTTACATTGATTACATTCTTTGTTGTGGTTGTTGTTTTAATATTGCTTGTAATGTGTATTACAAAAGCACGTACGGTCTGTGGACCCGTGCGACTGTTGAAATTCTATGTATGATATTGCTATGTTAATAAATACACTTATTCATTCATTCATACATCGATTACGTACAGGCGTTCTTTGATCGCTGACAGAACTAGTTCTTTCAAATTTATCGATCAAAAGTCGAATCGTTCTCTCGCAGGGATGATTGTGCACACCGTAAACTTCACGCAATACATGGAAGGTTTGGCGAACAGATGATCCATTTTGATAGTAAATTTTCACAATTTCTACGCGTTGCTAAATGCTGTAACGTTCCATGAAAAAAAATCTGATGTGTTCCATTCACATGACTTTCTCGATATCTCTGTAAATTATTATTGTTAATAAGCTTATCTTTTATTTATTTCATGCTAATCGAGAAAAATTAGCAGAAATAGTCTTATTTCTTGCTTTATTGTAAGTAGAAGCGAAATAAAGGGAGTACCATAGGTTAAAATGAAAGCCAAAAGCTGGTTGCTATGTGACTGATGTTCCTTTGTTTGTTTGGACAGGAGTTGACAAATTTCTGCATGAGAAAAGTATAAGTTTTTCAAAGCTGAAACCAAGAAAAAGGAATATCTCAAAAACGATCAACTCCAGGAAAAAAATGTATATAACATAAATTGTGTGTTTTAACGTGCTCTATACATTTTTTTGGGGGTAAGTTTTTGTCCATCTCTTACGGTTTAGTAGTTATGAAAAATTCATCCAGAATAAAGTAGTCTTCAGAGGCTATTTCCAGAAAATTCAAAATATACATTTTATTTGACAGGCAAATAACTTTAATATACGATATTTTAATCAAAATCGTTAGAGCTATTTTTTAGAAAATCAAAATTTTCGAAAACATTTCCATGTAAAGCGTAGTTTGGGGTGGGGGGATTTTTCTCAAAATCTTCGTGTCGCATCCCTGAAAGATACTAAACTTAAATACCAAGTTTGGTACTTTACCGACTTTTCGTTTTTGAGTTATCTTGTTCACGGACACACGGACACACCGACACACGGACACACACACACACACACACGGACCTGTTTCTGAAAATGCTTTTTTTGGATATTGGGAACCCTAAAATATATATTTCCTGTGAAATCTCTGTATGGAATTTTTGGGTGGAGTGCAATACCTTCTCTATACACTATGCACATAGAGCGTATAGAGAAAGTAAAAATGAGTGCTGTAACTCCATAACAACGGCAGCTATCACATGTTAAACATAGGATACTCATCTTGAAAGAGGAGACCTTACCATGGCTTCCTTTGGAAGAGATTGGATGGTCCAGCGTAGATAATGTTTAATTGATGTAAAAGAACCCGTATCTTAAAAGAAATTCGAAATTCGTGATGACTTTCTCTAGCTGTTCCACAAACAAACGTTTCTTACAAAAGAATATTCTTTTATCTACGTCATGTTATTCGAGATAAGCGTTAGCAGAAACAGTATTATTTCCTAGTTCCTTATATAAGTACAATGGAAACAGGGCAATGTGCAAGGCTAAAATATTACTCAAATCTTTTAAAACCTCTTGCTATGTGAAACAATTGAAATTCTGTTCTCTTTTGCATTCCCGGGATCAAATAAACGAGATGAAACGATAGTTCACTTCCGCTGTTTTAAATAGCTGAAAATTGAAACCAATAATAATGAATATCTTGAATTGGAGCCCGACCCGTTGAAGATCCCTATATTTTAACAGGACAAATTCTAACCATTTTATACTTCCTTTGGAAACGGTTAACTCTACAAAAAAATGTATGTGGCATAAGCTGTGTGTTTTAATAAGATCTACATTTTTTGTGTAGTAAGTTTTTGTCTATCTCTTATATTGTCGCCCTTCGTGGTATAGTGGTTACTATGCTGGCCTCATATACCCAAAGTCGCGGGCTCAAATCCAGTGGAGGAGGATGGACTTTTTCGGGCGTAAAAATCCTTAGCATGACTTCCTTCAGAAGGGAAGCAAAGCTGTTGATCCCATGTCGTAGATTGATGACAAGTAAAAGAACCTCAAGCCTGATAAAGATGCCTCAAGCGGTCTTTCATGCCCAACATAGAATGGGACGCTAAGAACCACAGTAGTTAAATAGCTTCTATAAATAAAACTTTATTCCATTTTATATAACATATTACAAAATTGTTATATTTATTTTGAGGAAATAACATTTTTCAAAATTTTTTCTATGTAAAGGGTAGTTGGGAGTGTTTTTTTTTTTTTTTTTTTAAATTTTAATATTTCATTCCTAGAAGTTACTGAACTAAAATTCTAAGTTTAATATTCAGCTGTCTTTTCGTTTTTGGGCTATATCTATTGTCCACAGACGCATGGATCCTTTTTTATAAAAAAGATTTTTTGGGATTCAGGAAGTCTCAAAACATATACTTATTTCCGATGAAATCTCGGTATCGAACTTTAGGGTGGAGTACAATACCTTCTCTATATACATTATACATATGTGCTAGAGAAAAAAATCTGATGTGTTCCATTTACATGACTTTCTCTGCATCTCTGCAACAAATTATTGTTAGAAAGCTTATTCTTCTATTTACTTCATGCTATAAGAGAAAAAAGCAGCAGAGATACTCTTATTATTTGCTTCCTTGAAGTAGAAGCAGACTAAAGGAGTACCATAGGTTAAAGTGATAGTCAAAAGCTGGTTGCCATGTGACTGAAGTTTCTTTGTTTGTATGGACAGGAGTACACAAATTCCTATATGAAAAAATTAGTTTTTCAAAGCTGAAAATAATAACAAGGAATATCTAAAAAAAAACTATCAATGCCACGAAAAAAATGTATATAACATAAATTGTGTGCTTTAACGTGGTCTATATTTTTTGTGTAGTAAGTTTTTATCTATCTTTTACGGTTTACCAGTTATGCAAAATTCAATAAAAATAATCCAGAATAAAGAGATCTTCAGAGACTTATCCAAAAATTCAGGATATACATTTTATTTCTCAGGTACATTTCTTTAATATACGATGTTTTAATTAAAATCGTTAGAGTCATTTTTGTGAAAATCAAATGTTTCGAAAATGTTTCCATGTAAAGGGTAGTTTGCGGTGGGGGGATTTTCTTGAAAATCCTCGTGTCGAACCTTTAGAAGATACCAAATTTAAGTACCATGTTGTGAGCTATTCTGTCCAGACACATATAAGGACCTTTTTCCAAAAGTGCTTTTTTTGGATTCAGGGAGACCCTAAACATGTATTTCAGGTGAAAACTCGGTATCGAATTTTTGGGTGCAATACAATACCTTCTCTATAAACTATGTAGAGAAAGTAAAAATGTTCTGGCGAAGAAAATTAAGATGAAGGCGATAAAGAAAGGACGTAGGGGTGGAAAGGCAGACAAAAAGGAAACGAAGTTAATCGCATGTATAGAAACCAGAGCTGTCAAGAATTATGTGGTATACCTAAGGGAGGGGATATTTGGTATGTTCAGCAAATGAAACCAATGAGATGTCAGAACACTTGAAAAGGAAGTAGAAGAAGAAGAAGCAGCGGCCCCAGCAATTTGTTTTTATTTCTTCTTTCTTCTTTTTTTCTTTAGATTTGCTGGAGGAACCTTATGCTGGGGTTCGAGGGACTGAAAGGCGACACATTTGCTTCCCTTTGACAACGTTTCTAAATAGAGACGTTCACAAGTACGAGGGAAAAATCATAATAATAATCATCATAATAATAATAATATCGTTTTGACAAGGTGGCACACAGAAGCTCTATTCAAGGCTTTAAAAAGATTTCCTCAGTTTTTCAATTGCGCCGCCTCCTGCATCGCGTAACAGCGAACCACTTTCTTGAGCGGGCTTCCACCCCTCATGTTGGTACATTTGTATGTGAACTGGTGTTTTAAGTTGACAGCTCAAACGTTACTAAAATATAGCTGTGAAGAGAGGAGAGTAAATATAAGAGGAAGCAGTGGCGGAGTGCCACAAGGTCCACCTGGCCCATAAATGTAACTTTTTACTTTCTCTACACGTACTATGTACCTAGTTACTGTATAGAGAAGGAATTGTAATGCACCCAAAAATTCGATACCGAGATTTCACCGGAAATACATTTTTTTTTGTAGTGTTTAACGCCCGCTTTAACTACTTATGGCACAGCAGGCGGTGACACTGATGATACATGAATGAAGATGGAAAATCCCCCACCGCAAACTACCCTTTACATGGAAAAATATTAGAAAATTTAAATTTTCTCAAAAATGGCTCCAAAGAATTCTATTAAAATCTCTTATATTTAAAATATTTACCTGACGAATAAAATGTACATCTTGAATTTTCTGGGAATAACTTCTGAAGACCTCTTTATTCTGGATGAGTTTTATTGAATTATGCATAACTGGTAAAACGTTAGAGATAGACAAAAAAAATTACACAAAAATATGATGTGTTCCATTCACATGACTTTCTCTACATCTCTACAAAAATTGTCCTTAAAAAGCTTATTCTTATATTTACTTCATGTTATTAAAGAAGCATTTAGCAGAAATGGTCTTATTACTTAAGTAAAAGCGAAATAGGGTAGTACCATAAATTAAAGTGATAGTCAAAAGCTGGTTGCTATGTGACTGAAGTTCCTTTGTTTGTATGGACAGGAGTTGACAAATTCCTGTATGAGAAAAGTATAAGATATTTAAAGCTGAAACCAATATCTCAAAAGCGATCAACTCCACGAAAAAAAAAGTACCTATATCAAATAAGCTGTGTGTTTTAACGAGATCTACATTTCTTGTGAAGTAAGTTACGATTTAGCAGCTATGCAAAATCCCGTAAAATTCATACAGAATAAAATAGTCTTCAGAGGTTATTCTCAGAAAATTCAAGATAAACATTTTATTTTTGATTGAAATGGATTTAATATGAGGCATTTTAATCAAAATTATTAGAGCCATTTTAAGAAAAACAAAAGCTTCGAAAATTTTACATGTAAAGGGCAGTCAGGGGTGGGAGGATTTTCTTGTAAATCTTTGTGTCGCATCCTTTAAAGATACCAAACATAAATACCAAGTTTGGCTTTTAACGGCAATTTCATTTTTGAGAAATGCTGTCCTCAGACACACACGCACACACACACACACACAAACCTTTATCAAGAATGCTTTTTTTGGATTCATGGGGACCCAAAATATGTATTTCCGGTGGAATCTCGGTATCAAATGTCTGTGAACACGATAACTCAAAAACGAAAAGTTGGTAAAATACCCTAGTTGGTATTTAAGTTTAGTATCTTCCGGGGATGCGACACGACAATTTTCAAGAAAATCCCCCACCCCCAAGTACCTTTTAAATGGACAAATTTTCGAACATTTTGATTTTCTCAAAAATGCCTCTAACGATTTTGATTAAAATATCGTATATTAAAGAAGCTTACATGACAAATAAACGTATATATTCAATTTTCTGGAAATATCCTCTGAAGACAACCTTATTCTGGATGTAAAGAGAAGTTGGGGGTAAGGGGATTTTCTTGAAAATCTATGTGCCGCATCCTTGGGAGATACTGAACTTATATGCCAAGTTTGGTATATAATGGGCTTTTCGTTTTTAAGCTATGCTGCCCACAGACGCACACACATATGGACATTTTTCTAAAAATGCTTTTTTTTTCAGGGTGTCTCAAAACATGTATTTCCGGTGAAATCTCGGTATCGAATTTTTGGGTGTAATACAATACCTTCTCTATACACTATGTACATAGTACGTGTAGAGAAAGTAAAAAAGCATTTTCAAAGAAAGGTCCGTGTGTGTATGTGTGCCTGTAGACAGCATAGCTCAAAAACGAAAAAACGGTTAAATACCAAACTTGGTATTTAAGTTTGGTATCTTCCAAGGATGCAACACGAATATTTACAAAATTCCCCCACCCCAAACTACCATTTACGTTGAAACATTTTCGAAAATGTTATTTTCTCAAAAATGGCTGTAACGATTTTTATCAAAATCTATTATATATATGTGTATATATATATATATATATATATATATATATATATATATATATATATACAGGGTTACTACAAAAGAAATAGACAACTTCAACTGCCTGTAAAACAAAACCTATTAGAGATAGCAACCTAATTATTTTAGAGGTATGTTGAGAAACTCTCAAAGTTTCGTTTGTTACTATTGGTAACGCTGTAGTGTTTTGTTTGTTGTTGCAGAAGCTGAAATGGCGGAACATCCTGTGGAAAAGGCATATTGCGTGTTGGAATTTGCTAGAACGCAATCAGCAACTGTTGTCCAACGACATTTTAGAACACGTTACCACAAAAATGAAATGATGCGCTCACAAAAACCAGCATCGTCTTCATCATGTCGCAACATGTCGATGCAAAAGTCACGCCGTATGATCTTATCTTCTTCACTCAGAAACTGCAACATCTGTAATCTGTAAGGCATCATGTGCAGTCGCTTCCGCAAGATTTTCCGTACAGTTTGCTGTGGAATTTGTAATTGCATGCTTGCCCTAGATGTCGATTTCTGTGGGCTTCTTATGTAGGCAGAACGAACACGTTCAACGTTTTCTTCCGAAACTCTTGGTCTTCCCGAGCTCTTCCCTTTGCACAAACATCCCGTTGTCTCGAATTTTCTATACCAGTCGCAGATTGAATGTCTAGTCGGTGGCGTTTTGTGGTAACGTGTTCTAAAATGTCGTTGGACAACAGTTGCTGATTGCGTTCTAGCAAATTCCAACATGCAATATGCCTTTTCCACAGGATTTTCTGCCATTTCAGCTTCTGCAACAAGAAACAAAACACTACAGCGTTACCAATAGTAACAAACTAAACTTTGAAAGTTTCTTAACATACTTCCTAAATAATTAGGTTTCTATCTCTAATAGTTTTTGTTTTACAGGCAGTTGAAGTTGTCTATTTCTTTTGTAGTAACCCTGTATATATAAAGATATTTACATGACTAATAAAATGTATATCTTGAATTTTCTGGGAATAGCCTCTGAAGAATAGCCTCTTTTTCTGAATGATGTTTATTGAATTATGCATAACTGGTAACCGTAAGAGATAAACAAAGAGTTATTACACAAAAAAATCTGATGTGTTCCATTCATATGACTTTCTCATATTGTTAAAAGCTTAAGCTAGAATCTGATTTGTTCGCATGCTATTTTTGACAGTGAAGCAACTGATGCTTCACTCGGGCACTCTAAATACGCGAATCTGTAACTTTCCTGAGGACGAAGTTGATATACGTCTTCGAAATGCTGGAGTCAATCGATACACTTACATAGTTGGAATCCCGAGAATATTTAGAGTTAATATGTCGTCAGGAAAGCTTCAGCTCTTGCTTTTAAGTATTTTAAAATTAAAACCAATAAGAAGGAATACCTCGGATATCGATAACTCTACTAAAAAAAATCTGATGTGCTCAGTTCATACGACTTTCATTACATCTATGCAAAAATTATTATTAATAAGCTTATTCTTCTATCTATTTAATGCTAAAACAATAACAAAAATGGTCTTATTACTTAGTTTCTTAATAAGTAGAAGGAAAATAAGCGAATACACTAGGCTAAACCGACAGTGAAATGTTTTAAAACGTGGTTGCTATGGGAGTGAAATCCGTTCCTTTGCGTGGTCAAGAGTTGACAAGTTGCCGTATCAGAAAAGTTTCATTTTAAAACTGAAATCAATAGCAAGGAATATTTAGAAAACGGCCAACTCCATGAAAGAAATGATAATGATATAAATTCTGTGCTTTGTCAAGATATACAGTTTTGTGTAGCAAGTTTTTGTCTATCTCTCACGGTTATACAAAGTTCTGCAAAACTCAATCGGAATCAAGTGCTCTTCAGAGGCTATTTCCAGAATATTCAAAACATATATTTTATTTGTATTCTGACTAACTTTAATATACGGTATTTTAATCATAATCTTTAGAGCCATTTTTGAGAAAATGAAAATTTTCCAAAAATTTTCCATGCATAAAGTAGTTTGGGGTTGGAAATTTTTTTGAAAATGTTCGTGTCGCATCCTTGGAGGATGCTGAACTTAAATATTAAGTTTGGTATTTCTTTTCGTTTTTGAGCTATGATATCCATAGGTACACACACACATACACATACACACTCACTCAGTCTCACTCTTTATCTCTCTCTCTCTCTCTCTCTCTCTCTCTCTCTCTCACACACACACACACATAGATACAAACATGGTCATTTTTACTTTCTCTATACGTGCTATGTATATAGGGTATAGAGAAGGTATTGCACTCAGCCAAAAAATTCGATACCAAGATTTCACCCGAAATATATGTTTTAGGGTCCCCTATATACAAAAAAAGTATTTCCAGAAAAAGGTCCGTGTGTACGTGTTTCCGTGTGTACGTGTGTCAGTGTGTCCGTGTGCCTGTGAACACGATAACTCAAAAAAGAAAAGTCGGTAAAATACCAAACTTGGTATTTAAGTTTAGTATCTTCCAGGGATGCGACACAAAGATTTTGAGAAAAATCCCCCCACACCAAACTACCCTTTACATGGAACTTTTTTCGAAAATTTTGATTTTATAAAAAATGGCTCTAACGATTTTGATTAAAAATATCGTATATTAAAGATATTTACATGACAAATAAAATGTATATTTTGAATTTTCTGGGAATAGCCTCTGAAGACTACTTTATTCTCGGTCAATTTTGCGGAATTTTGCATAATTGTTAAACCGTGAGAGATGGACAAAAACTTACCACACAACAAATGTAGAGGACCTTAAAACACACAATTTATGTTATATACATTATTTTCGTGGAGTTGATTGTTTTTGAGATATTCCTTTTTTTCAGCTATAAAGACATATTTTCTCATACAGGACTTTGTGAACTCGTGTCCATACAAAGGAACTTCAGTCGCAGAGCTACCAGCTTTTGACTATTACTTTAACCTATGGTACTCCCTTGTTTCACTTCTACTAACAAGGAAACAAGTAATAAGACTATTTCTGCAAATTTTTGCTCCATTAGATGAAGTAAATAAAATAAGTTGTTGCAGTGATATAGAGAAAGTCATGTGAATGGAACACATCAGATTTTTTAATAATCCTTTCTTTATTCAGAGGTCCTCAAAATATGTGTTTGCAATGAAATCTCGGTATCAAATTTTTGTGAGTAATACAATACCTTCTCGACCTACTATGTAATAGGGAAAGTAAAAAAAAAAAAACATATTTACTCAAATAGCTCACCCTCCTGGTATCTAGGACTTAGAACAAAATTGTCAATGCTCTGGAGAAAATAAAATAAACAAATATTTCTGACAGTGAAAACAGAACAGCGAAAATGTTTACAGCTAGCCTGATAACTCTAGACTCTCTCTGGAAGCCCAGAACAAATAAAAGGGAAATCATGAAATCTCTACAAAATGACACTAGACAATAGAAACGGTTGGGTTAAAGCACACGCCGGACTCTGCAGCATTGAAACGGCTGACCGTCCAACGAAAAACGGAGCACAAGACAAAGGTTTAGAAATTTTCTGCAAGTAAATACCCAAAAGTGAGATAACTAGACCATTACAAGAGGAGAGTAGAATAAAATGGAACAGGGAGTGGCAGAAAACTACCAAAGAAAGCGGAACAAAAACATTCTTCGCAGCACTTGAGTTTCCGACTGAAAACCAAAGACCAGTTACTCCAAACTTCACCTTTCTCGTCAATGGACATGGCAATTAGGAAGGAAAAAAACTGATGTGTTCCATTCACATGACCTTCTCTACATCTCTCCAATAAAGGAGCAAGCTTCTATTTACTTCATGCTAATCGAGAAAAAATTAGCAGACATAGTCTTATTACTTGCTTGCGTGTAAGAAGAAGCGAAATAAGGAAGTACCATAGGTTAAAGTGATAGCCAAAAGCTTGTTTCTATTTACTGAAGTTCCTTTGTTTGTATGAACAGGAGTTGGCAACTTCCTGTATGAGAAAGTATAAGGTTTTTAAAGCTGAAACCAGAAACAAGGAATATCTCAAAAACGAGCAACACCACGAAAAAAATGTATATAACATAAATTGTGTGTTTTAATGTGCCCTACATTTTTGTGTGGTAAGTTTTTGTCCATCTCTTACAGTTTAGCAGTTGACAAAATTCCTTAAAATTCATCCAGAATAAAGTAGTCTTCGGAATCTATTCCCAGAAAATTCAGGATATACATTTTATTTGTCAGGTAAAAATCTTTTATATGCGATATTTTAATGAAAATCTTAGAACCATTTTTGAGAACATCGAAATGTTCGAAAAAAGTTCCATGTAAAGGGTAGTTGGGGGTGGGGGAATTTTCTTGAAAATCTTCGTGTCGCATCCTTGGAAGATACCAAACTTAAATACTAAGTTACACATACACCTGCATTTTTCTAAAAATGCTTTTTTTGAATTCACGGGGTCTCAAAACATATATTTTCAGTGAAATTTCGGTGTCGAATTTTTTGGGTGCAATACAATAACTTCTCTATACACTTAGCACATAGTATATGTAAAGAAGAGTACAACAAAAGACGCTATGTCTAAGTGACCTTAATAAGTATAAGCTTTTATTTAGTTTACTTGATAAGTAGTTAGTATGAGTCTGCCAACCCAAGCCAGTTTCGATATGGATGCCCAGAAACTCAACTGATAACAGGGAGGAAGCATTTATAGAGAAAATGACGTCTGCAGTTTTTCTATGATTAATACAAAGTTTATTGGCATTACACCATTTCTGCAGATTACAGGATAAATTGTGACATAACGTCTTGGTTGTCGTGTGTAATGAAACCTTGTCTGCAAATGTTTATCTCAACATGAAACAAATAAAGCAACCCATTTTAGTAATAGTTTTCTGAAGTGTTAGTACAGAAAGTAATGGGAATGTAACGCTTACTAATTTTTACTTTCTCTTGCCCCGTATGTACATAGGGATAGAGAAGTGTTGCATTCCACCCAAAAATTCACCGGAAATATATGTTTTAGAACCCCCTGAATCCAAAAACAGCATTTCCAGAAAAAGGTCCGTGTGTCTGTGAACACGATAACTCAAAAACGAAAAGTAGCTAAAATACCAAACTTGGTATTTAAGTTCAGTATCTTCCAGGGATGTGACACGAAGATTTTGAGAAAAATCCCCCCACCCTAAACTACCCTTTACATGGAACTTTTTTCGAAAATTTTAATTTTCTTAAAAATAGCTGTAACGATTTTGATTAAAATATCGTATATTAAAGATATTTACCTGACAAATAAAATGTGTATCTTGAATTTTCTGGGAATAGCTTCTAAATACCTGTTTATTCTGGATGAATTTTGCTTAATTTGGCATAACTAATAAACCGTAAGAGATAGACAAAGATGTAGGCCTTGTTAAAATACACAATTTACGTCATATACATTTTTTTCGTGGAGCTTACCGTTTTCAAAGTATTCATTGTTATTACTTTCAGTTGTGAAGTACTTATACTTTTCTCAGACGGGAGTGGCCGTTTTTCTTTTGTTCTACTCCTGGCCAAGAAAAGAAGCCATTTGTAATGACAATCGCATAAAGATAGCTTTTAAAACATTTGTGTATCGATTTAACCTAGTGTATTCCCTTATTTTCTTCCTACTTATAAGGAACTAAGTAATAAGAACATTGTGCTGAATACCTCGATTAACAATTTGCAGAAAGAAGAATAATCTTATGTAAGAAGTTTGTAGAACGGCTAGAGAAAGTCATGTGAGTGTAACACATAAGATTTTTTTTCATTAGTTCCTGTAAAAAGAGGTATGCTAAGCCATTATTATAATATACTCGTAATTTATAAACAGAAGAAGAAGTATATCAGTCTCTTGTATACTTCTGCTCAACTATAACGTCGCCCTCCGTGGTTACCATGCTAATTTCATACACCCAAGGTCGCGGGCTCAAACCCGGCGGAGGATGATGAATTTTTTCGGGTGTAAAAATCCTTAGCATGGCTTCCTTCGGAAGGGAAGTAAAGCCGTTGTTCCCGTGTCGTAGATTTATATCACGTAAAAGAACCTCAAGCATTATAGAAAGGCCTAAGTGGTCTTTCACACCCAATTTAGAATGGGACGGTGGGAACCACAGCTGTTAAAGATATATAACACTCCATTTAAATTGTTCAACTATAACAAAGTGTATGTTGAAACATTTTTGCCAATATCTATCACGGTTAAAATGCAAATTCTTATGCGAATAATTTATAGAATAGACAGGAAAATGAATGCAGAACGACATCTGATTTCTTTGGGATGTATCGCTGTCTGACAAAGTGTGAGGCATAAAGACGTCTCGACCCTACACCGTTTGAGTTCCCCAGGGCTCGATCTCTGGAGCAACGCCACTGAGGGATGGGACAAAAACGCTAAACGGGAAAGAAGAGAGTGTGAAAGGAGAATCGCAGCTGGGGCGTTGTGCTGCGTGCAAACAATCATGCAAATGGGCGGGCGGTATAGTGGATGCGGCGGTGGCCGGCCAAACCGCAGCGAGAACGGTTTAATATTTCTGATGTGATGTGTAGCCAGCTGTTGGAATGTACTCCCATTAACACCACGGTGAGAGGAGGCGGGGCAGGAGGAGGGGTCAATTTTTTGTCATTCAAGAGGGTTTCGTTGTGAATAACCCTGGATGTCGGCGATGTCATGTGAACACTCCATCCTTCAAAAGCTTTGCGCCTATGGGAGGGCACTGCAATTCTTTCATTGTTATGCATCCTAGAGAGGAGGATGGGGAACGGGGGCTTGAAGTGCTAGGCAAAAATTGCATTCTACTTGCAGTAAAACGTAATACATTTATGTTTTCTAGAGCATCTCCAGGATTTCATGACGCATGTTGCATTGAAAACCGCTGAGCATGCTTCCACTAGATAACTCAACGTTTCTTCATTACTTGTAACACAGTTGCTAGTGAATCACCGTGTTCACTAGTCGATTTAGTTCTGCCTGAGATTGTGCTAAACTAAATAATCTTTGGTGAATTATTTGTACCATTTTTCATTTGATTAAAACAATGAGGTACATATTCTGAATTCATATTTTGTCATCATTCAACTAAATGTGTATAATATCTACCAAACGTTTAAAAGCACCTTACAAATTACTTCATATTTTGTTATACTCAACTGAATGTGTATAAATCTACCAAACGTTTAAGAAAACCTTAAATTACTTCATATTTTTTTTACTCAGCTGAATGTGTGGAATATCTACCAGACGTTTAAGAACACTTTAGATAACTTCATTTTTTGTCATCATTCAGCTGAATGTGTATAATATCTACCAAACGTTTAAGAACACCTTAGATTAATTCATATTTTGTTACCACCAGCTGGATGTGTTTAATATCTACCAAACTTTTAACGGGAATCGAAATTAAATTAAATATTTGTAATTTTTTTTTCTGTTTTCATGTTTTAATTGCCTTTGAATATTTTAAATTTTTCGCTCATTTCGGTATAACGTTCATAAAGGTGCGCTAATTATAAATAGTTTAAAAATATTCTTGAAAGTAATCTTGCGTAGTAGTTTGGAAACATTCTAATACAATCACTTGGCAAAACATCGACAAGTTTGTAAATATTAGTGTTAGAGAAGAAATCTTTTTTTATTTTGGTTGGAAAGTTTACTTTAGCTATTCGTAGCTTTGGTATCCTGATACATTTCTTTCACGTGAGAGTTTCGAAATACTGTGATGCTGTATTTGGAAAGTTAGGTTACGTTGTTTTTACTGTTATGCTTGAAAGCGATTTCTGAAGAAGTAAAACTGTCTATATAAATGCCCCAATATTTCAGAAACTAATTGATACTAAGGTCTGATATTTCTACCACACATTTGAACCTAAGTAGGCTTTATTTTAACGAAACAGTTTTTATGTATATGGGTTAGTTATATTTTTTTAAAATAAATAATCATTGTTCTTCAATAAATTCTTAAAGAGCTTTAATAAAAAAAATCCTACTCTTCCTTCTAAACAACATAAGTATTTTTTTTCATCAAATAACAATAAAGGTATTGCTAAAATACCTTGAAAAAAGCTCATTGTCATAAAGAGTTGCTTAGATAATGGGTCAAACATTAACATTGGCTTGATAGGGCATTTCGACTCCTCTTAAGAAGCCTTAGATTACTTCATTTTTTGTCATCATTCAGCTGAAATGTGTACACTGCCTATCAAACATTTAAAAACATTGCGTATATCAACGAAAAGCATTCTGACCTTAAGCTATATTATCCAGTTGCCTTACTTTTTGTCAAAAGAATTGGCTTATTGAGAAATGCAGTCAAAAATCTGATATGTTCAATTCACATGACTTTATCTTCCTTCTGCAAACAAACTATTCTTAACTATTCTGTACCATACTAATTGAGATAAGTATTAGTAGAATTTCTCGTATTACCTGCTTCCTTCTAAGCAGAAGAGTAATAAGGGGATACGATAGGCTAAAGCGATAGTCAAATCTTTCAGTTGCTGGCCGAAATTTGAATAATAATGCAACGAAGGGTGGCATGGCGTTTGAAAAAAGTTACATAGTTTAAAACTGAAATCAAGGAACGTCTCAGAAAGTGTCAGCCTCAAAAAAAAAAAAAAAAAAAAAAAAAAAAAAAAAAAAATACACAGAGTAGAGAAAGTGAAAAAAGGTAGGTTTACGAAAAAGTCAGTATTTTTGCATGATAGTTTTGCACTTTTTAAATATTGTCACCTTTTAATCTTTGTGGTGAACTGGCAATGCAAATATATGGTATACTTATGGTTTTTTTTTCAAGAGAAACTCGCATACATAGAAAACATTTATAAATATAATAATGAAATCATTTTTTCTTTATTCAAGAATGAATAAAATGTTTATTGCTTTAAAAGGAACTGCGAAAAAAGTCTTAAAGTCTGTACGAAAATATAATACCCTGTCTACCTACTATTTACCCAAAGAGTACGTGTAGGGAAAATACAAATATTTTAGATTTTGATTATTTGTAGTGAAACTCTAGCGTTTAATTATTTGTAATGAAATCTCTGTATAAAATTTTCGGATGCAATGTAATACATTTTCTCCATATCAATGTACTCTGTGCAATGTACAAAAAATAAAAATACATGTCAGCTTTTAAGGAAGGCTGGAAATCAATTAGAAGGTTCGCTATTTATTACTGACTTCACAATGCAAGAACTCCAGAAAGAGATGCACTTTTACTTTCTCTATAGGCACTATGTACATAGTGTATAGAGAAAGTATTGCACTCCACCAAAAAATTCGATACCGAGATTTCAGCGGAAATATATGTTTTAGGGTCCCCTTTATCTAAAAAAAAGCGTTTTCGGAAAAAGGTCCGTGTGTGTATGTGTGTGTGTGTCCGTGTGTTCGTGTGTCCGTGTCTCTGTGAACACGATAACTCAAAAACGAAAGGTCGGTAAAATACTAAACTTGGTATTTAAGTTTAGTATCTTCCAGGGATGTGACACGAAGATTTTGAGAAAAATCCTCCACCCCCAACTACCCTTTACATGGAACTTTTTTCGAAAATTTTGATTTTCTCAAAAATGGCTCTAACGATTTTGATTAAAATTTCGGATGTTAAACATATTTACCTGACAAATAAAATATATATCTTGAATTTTCTGGGAATAGCCTCTGAAGAGTAGTTTATTCTGGATGAATTTTACTAAATTTTGATTAACTGCTAAACCATATGAGATGGACAAAAATTTACTAAAAAAAATGCAGAGCACGTTAAAACACACAATTTATGTTATACACATTTTTTCTTGGAGTTCGTCGTTTTTGTGACATTCCTTATTTTTGGTTTCTGCTATGAAAAACTTATACATTTCTCATACAGGAATTTGTCAACTCATGTCCATACAAACAAAGGAACTTCAGTGACATAGCAACCAGCTTTTGATTATCACTTTAACCTATGGTACTCCCTTTCTTCACCTCTACTTACAAGGAAGCAAGTAATTTGGCTATTTCTGCTAATGTTTTAATGATTAGCATGAAGTTAATAGAAGTATAAGCGTTTTAAGAATAATCTGTTGTAGGGATATAGAGAAAGTCATGTGAATGGTACACATCAGATTTTTTAAAAATATGATGTGTTCCATTGTCATAACCTTCTCTACATCTCTGCAACAAGTTATTGTTAAAAAGCTTATACTTCTATTTACTTCATGCTAATTGAGAAAAATTAACAGCAACAGTCTTATTACTTGCTTCCTTGTAAGCATAAGCGAAATAAGTGAGTACTATAGGTTAAAGTGATAGTTAAAAGCTGGTTGCTAATTGACTGAAGTTCCTTTGTTTGTATGGACATGAGTTGACAAATTCCTATAAGTCTTTCAAAGCTGAAATCAATAACAAGGATTATCGCAAAAACGTTCAACTCCACGAAAAAAGTATATGACATAAATCGTGTGTTTTATCCTGACCTACATTTTTTGTGTTGTAAGTTTTTGTCTATCTCTTACGTATACCAGTTATTCAAAATTCAATAAAAATCATCCACAATAAAAGGTCTTGGCACGTATATCTTAAATATAAGAGATTTTAATCAAAACATTTTGAGAAAATGTTCCATGTTCCATGTAAAGGATAGTTTGAAAATCTTCGTGTGGCATCCTGGAAGACGATCTTAAATACCAATTTTAATTTTTAGGGGATCGGTTTTGAACTTAGTTGCCCATAGACATATACACACGGATATTTTTCTAAAAATAATTTTTTTTTGGATTCAAGCGGTCCCAAAACATGTATCTACGTAAACACGCGATATCGAATTTTTGGGTGCAATACAAAACCTTCTCTACACACTATGTAAAAAATTAAATGCCGTGTTATTTATGGACGCTCTTTAGCTGGTTTGGTTCACAGCGTCTCAATCTATATTGGTCGTGAAAGACCGCTTAATTTTGCTTAGATGCCTCTCTATCAAACTTAAGGTTCTTTTACGTGCCTAAATCTACGACACGGGACCCACGGCTTTACTTCCCTTCCGAAGGAAGTCATGCTACGGATTTTTACGCCCAAAAAAATCCATCGCCCTCCGACGGGTTTGAACCCGCGACCTTGGGTATATGAAGTTAACATGGTAACCATTACACTACGGAGGGCGACAAGTGCATATATTGTACGTGTAGGTAGAGAAAGTAAAAAGGGAAATCAAAATCTGTTGTTAAGTTACCGTTCAATGGAATAAATGGTACATAACCGCGTGAGTTGCTTGTTACGAAACGATAAGAGCTTACGCATGCGCATTTTGTTAGCAGCACTTAACGAACCAACTAATACTAAGACATAGCCAAGACATTAAAGATGAGACAGATAAAGGCTTAGTAAAACTTGGCATCTTAGTTGATTTTAAAGGAGCATATGATACTGTCTGAAGAACAAAGTTAAAGGAAAAATGTAACATAATATGGGAGTTAATGTTAAAATGCTTAAATGGAGTTGTCTTTTTCCTCAAATAGTTACTTCTCTACTACGTTAATACGCCAACTTCAAAATATAGACATCAGAAACCAGATCTTTCCCAAGATTATCTCACAAGGAGGATCAATAACTTAGCACTTACTAACAGAGTTGGAAGATGTTAGAAAAACTTTTCGTAAATTTTCTAGAGACATGAAATTCAGAGAACAAAGGAATCAGACATATAAATATCTCTGAGCCAAGAAAAATGAGACATTAACTAGCCAAGAGAAAATGCTTTACCAATGAAATGGAAGAAAAATTTATATCAATATTTACTCTTGCATACAAAAGACCAAACATAAATTTGGAATTTTCTGCTAAAAGTGGATACTTAAACCAAGAAACAATTCTTAGAGGAAATGCATCACATAGCTACCCGCAGAGGAAAGAAATGGAATCCACTATAAGCTATCCCAAATTAAGTTAAAGCATTTAATATCCTCACTGGCAGGGCATTTATATAGACTTTCCTTTCTGCAATGGTCAGTTTGTGTAAATATGAGATCAGCGTTATGGATTAGCAGTTATCCGGAAGTGCTGTGCGCTAAAGGTAATTTTATTGGATAGGTAGACGAATGGGCATTTAATTAAATGATATTTAATATGAGACATCGATATCTCAAACATATTGTGTTCAATATCGTTGTGTTATTTTTGAGAAAATGAAAACAGATCTAATGTAAATGGTAATTTTGGTTTAAATATTCTTGAACATTTTCATCTGTATATTTTAAAGTTTTGAGTTATGCTATTCACAGATAGTCAAATATATGTCATAGGTACGCACATACAAACCCATGACATACATGGATACCTATATACATGCACACATACATTACATACACACATACACACCTTTATACACACATAAAAATAAATAAAATAAATACATAAGTATATAAAATCCGAATATGTTACCCCAGCACCTAAATAACTATACCGGGCATATTATTCAAACTTTAAAGCAAGCACTACAAATATTATCTATTGTATACTTTTTTCGATAATTAACTTATCTAAACATTTAAATTTCAAATTAAAATCAGTACATACATACACTACACTACACTACACTACACTACACTACGCTACACTACACTACACTACACTACACTACACTACACTACCATACCATACCATACCATACCATACCATACCATACCATACCATACACTACACTACACTACACTACACTACACTACACTACACTACACTACACTACACTACACTACACTACACTACACTACCATACCATACCATACCATACACTACACTACACTACACTACACTACACTACACTACACTACACACACACTACCATACCATACCATACCATACCATACCATACCATACCATACCATACCATACCATACCATACCATACCATACCATACCATACCATACCATAACATACATACATACATACATACATACATACATACATACATACATACATACATACATACATACATACATACATACATACATACATACATACACACACACATACATACATACATACATACATACATACATACATACATACATACATACATACATACATACATACATACATACACACATACACACATACATACACACATACATACATACATACATACATACATACATACATACATACATACATACATACATACATACATACATACATACATACATACACACATACACACATACATACACACATACACACATACACACATACACACATACACACATACATACATACATACATACATACATACATACATACATACATACATACATACATACATACATACATACATACATACATACATACATACATACATACATACATACATACATACATACACATACATACATACATACATACATACATACATACATACATACATACATACATACATACATACATACATACATACATACATAC
This sequence comes from Hymenopus coronatus, assembly GCA_030762935.1. NCBI lineage: Eukaryota > Metazoa > Arthropoda > Insecta > Mantodea > Hymenopodidae > Hymenopus > Hymenopus coronatus. The sequence continues at coordinate 40,061,218 of CM060884.1, forward strand.
ATACACACATACACACATACATACACACATACATACATACATACATACATACATACATACATACATACATACATACATACATACATACATACATACATACATACACACATACACACATACATACACACATACACACATACACACATACACACATACATACATACATACATACATACATACATACATACATACATACATACATACATACATACATACATACATACATACATACATACATACATACATACATACATACATACATACATACATACATACATACATACATACATACATACATACATACATACATACATACATACATACATACATACATACAAGCAGTGCCAAGTAAGATATCTCAGAAAGTTATAACCAAATACCAAAAAGTCGATAATGACGATGTTAACAGAGGACACTTTATGTAAATGGAAACGTCAATGCGAACAAATCATAGTAGGAAAAAATCTGATGCATTATACACATGTGACTTTCTCTACCTATTTTGTAACAAACTATTCTTATAAAAACTTGTTTTTCTATGTACCTCATGCTAATCAAAAATAAACATTAGATGAAATGGCATTACTACTTAGTTCCTTTTAAAGTTATAATTAAGGAGAATAAGGAGAGAGGGATACACTAGGCTAAAACCATAATCAATCGTTTTAACAGCTGTCGCTATGTGAAGCAATTGAAATTCAGTTCACTTTGAAAAGGTCATCCGTAAAATAAAGAGCTGAAACGAAAGACAACTTCCTGTTTGCGAAAAGTTTGAGAGTTTAAAATTGAAGCAAATAACATAGAATACCCCGAATACGATTGTCTTAAAAAATGTGCATGCCACAAACTGTGTAGCTTAATCAGATCCATAATTTTTGTGTATTAAATTTTCGTCTGTTTCTTACGGTTTACCATTTGTACAAAGGTCGTCAAGAAGCTTTAGAGGTTATTACAAAATAATTCAGGAAATAAATTTTATTTTATATATAAATATATTTAATATAAGGTATTGTAATCAAAACCGTTAACGTCATTTTCAGATGATCGAACATTTCGAAAACTCTTTCGTGTAAAGCGTAGTTTAGAATGTGGACACATTTCTGAAAATTTTGGGCAGATACTAAACTTAACTACCAAGGTGTGGACAGTATAACCCAAAAAGGTCGGCTGAATACCAAACTTGGTACTTAAGTTTAGTGTCTTCCAAGAATACGACAATAAGAAACATCCCCCACACCAAACTATCCATTACTTGGACCATTTTTCGAAATTTTTGATTTCTTAAAATTGTTTAAATGATTTTGATTAAAATGGCTTACACTAAAGATATTAACATGGAAAATAAAATGTATATCCTGATTATTTTAGAATTGCCTCTGAATTTCTCTTCATTCTTACTGGCTTTTGCATAACCGGTAAACCGTAAAAGAAATATAGCAACTTATGACACAAAAATGTAGATATCGTGAAAACACATAATTTATGTCCTTAAGTTTTGTTATAGAGGTAACTCTTTCCGAGATATTCCTTGTTATTGGTTGGAATTGTAAAGTACTTCTACTTTACTCAGACAGGAAGTGTCCGTTTCTCTTTTGTTCCACTCCTGGCCAGGCAAAGAAACGATTTGCAATGACAATTGTAAAACGATAGTTTTTAAAACATTTGACTGTCTATTTAACGTAGTGTATTCTCTTAGTTGCCTTCTACTTCTTATAAGTAACTAAGTAATAATACCATATGTGCTATTTACTGTTTATGTTTATTAACACTAAGTAGAGAGAAGTATAAACTCTTGTAAGAATAATATGTTTCAGAATAGCTATAGAAAGCCATGTGCTTGGAACATATCAGATTTTTACTTCCTCTACACGTACTATGTACATAGTGTATAGAGAGGGTACTGCATTCTACCCAACAATTCGATACCGAGATTTCAGCGAAAATACATGTTTTGGGTCCCTCTGGATCCAAAAAAAGCATTTTTAGAAAAAGATCCGTGTGTGTGTGTCTGTGTGTCTGTAGACAGCATAGCTCAAAAACGAAAATACCGTAGAATACCAAACTTGGTATTTAAGTTTGGTATCTTCCAAGGATGCGACACGAAGATTTTCAAGCAAATTCCCCCCACCCCAAACTATCCTTTACATGGAAAAAATTCGAAAATTTTGATTTTCTTAAAAATACCTCTAGCGATTTTGATTAAAATCTGTTATATTTAAGATATTTGCTGGCCAAATATATTGTATATCTTGAATTTTCTGGGAATAGTCTCAAAAGACTTCTTTATTTTGAATGATTTTTTACTGAATTTTGCATAACTGGTAAACCGTAAGAGATAGACAATAACTTACTACACAAGAAATTTAGATCACGTTAAAATACACAATTTATGTGATATACATTTTTTCGTGAAGTTAATCGTTTTTTAGGTATTTCTTGTTATTGGTTTCAGCTTTAAAAAACTTCTTTTCTCATACAGGAATTTGGCAACTCCTGTCCATAAGACAAAGGAACTTCAGTTCACATAGCAACCAGCTTTTGTCTATCACTTTAACCTATGGTACTCCCTTATTTCCCTTCTACGTATAAGGAAGCAAGTAATAAGACTATTTCTGCTAATTTTTTCTCGATTAGAATGAAATAAATAGAAGCATAAGCTCTCTAGCAATAATTTGTTGCAGAAATGTAGAGAAAGTCATATGAATGGTACACATCAGATTTATAACTTTCTCTATACGAACTATGTACATAGTGTATAGAGAAGGTATTGCACTCCACCAAAAATTCGATACCGAGATTTCACCGCAAATATGTGCTTTAGGGTCCCCTTTATCTAAAAAAAAGTATTTTCAGAAAAAGGTCCATGTGTGTGTGTGTGTGTGTGTGTGTGTGTGTCCGTGTGTCCGTGTGCCCGTGTGTCTGTGAACACGATAACTCAAAAACGAAATGTCGGTAAAGCACCAAACTTGGTATTTAAGTTTAGTATCTTCCAGGGATGCGACACGAAGATTTTGAGAAAAATACCCCACCCCAAACTACCGTTTACGTGTAACTTTTTTAAAAATTTTGATTTTCTTAAAAATGGCTCTAACGATTTTGATTAAAATATCGTATATTAAAGATATTTAGCTGACAAATAATATGTATATCTTGAATTTTCTGGGAATAGCTTCTAAAGACCTGTTTATTCTGGATGAATTTTTTTCTTAATTTGGCATAACTAGTAAACCGTAAGAGATAGACAAAAACTTACTATACAAAAAATGTAGATATTGCTAAAATACACAAGTTATGTCGTATATATTTTTCTTGTGGAGCTTACAGTTTTCGAGGTATACAGTTTCAGTTGTGAAGTACTTAAACTTTTCTCAGACGGGAGCGTGCAGTTTTCTTTTGTTCTACTTCTGGCCAAGAAAAAAAAAAAAGGATTTTTAATGACAATCGCATAACGACAGCTTTTAAAACGTTTGACTATGGTTTTAGCCTAGTGTATTCTCTTATTTTTTCCTACTTATAAGGAACTAAGTAATAAGAACATTGTGCTAATGAGTACCTCAATTAGCATGATGCGAAAGAAGAATAATCTTTTGTAAGAAGTTTGTAGAACAGCTAGAGAAAGTCATGTGAGTGTAACATATCAGATTTTTTTTTCTTGTTTTGACTAGCATAAAAAGTTTAAGAGAAAATAGCTATTCCTGTCATGTATACAGCAAAGTCTAAAAATAACGGTTATGCAGGTTGTGAAGTATTGTTAATATCAGCCCCACCAAAGCACAAAAATAACCGCCATAAATTGCTTGTTCTTTCTCCCACGCTGCGAGTTTTAATTCATGGCCCTGTTGCACATCTCATTTCGTGAGGTTAAATTACATTATGCAGGAATCGCGTGTAGAAGTTGCTGCTGGGGAAGATTTATTCTTGCAGGTAAATGGTTTCACACTCGCCTGAGAATACTGAAAGCTCGCATTGCTTCGTTCATTATTTCGTTTACTGAGCATACACAACATTAAAGCGCCCTATTTTACAAATGGCATCAAAGGATGCAAATTTCCCCTCCTGGAGTGTTGTGGAGACCTATTGCGTTGCAGAATAGGTAGGTTTGGTTTAAAGAAAAATCTGATGTGTTCCATTCACATGCCTTTCCCTACATCTCTGTAACAAATTTTATTATCACTTTCTCTTGACGTCCTATGTACATACTATATAGAGAAAGTACCTACTATAATGCACACAAAAATTCGACACTGAAATATCAGCGGAAATACATGCTTTGCGTCCCTCTGAATCCAAAAAAAATTCTTTTAGAAAACGATCCATGTGTGCGCATGTGTGTCTATGTGTGTGTGTGTGTGTGTGTGTGTGTGAATGTGGACAGCATAGCTCAAAAACGAAAATGCCGTTAAATACTAAACTTGGTATTTAAGTTTGGTGTTTTCCAAGGATGCGACACGAAGATTTTCAAGAAAATCCCCCACCCCAAACTACCCTTTATATGGAACTTTTTTTCGAAAAGTTTGATTTTCTCAAAGATATTAAAGATATTTACCTAACAAATACAATGCATATCTTGAATTTTTGGGAATAGCCTCTGAAGACTACTTTATTCTGGATGAATTTTTCGAAATTTTTCATGACTGCTAAACCGTAAGAGATGGCCAAAAACTTAACATGCTAAAATGTAGAGCACATTAAAACACACAATTTATGTTATATGCATTATCGTTTTTGAGATTTTCCTTGTTATTGGTTTCAGCATTGAAAAACTTAAACTTTCCTTATACAGGAATGTATCAACTGCTGTCCATACAGACAAAGGAACTTCAGTCACATAGCAACCAGCTTTTGACTATCTCTTTAACCTATGGTGCAAGGAAACAACTAATAAGACTATTTCTGCTATGAAGTAAATAGAGGCATAACCTTTTTAACAATAATTTGTTGCAGAGATGTAGAGAAAGTCATGTGAGTGGATCACATCAGATTTTTGAATTTTTGGTCAAACTTCACAGCCCTTGAGGCTATCTATTACTGTGTCACTCTTCATAACTTGCCGTTTCGCTGTTTGAAAACCACTAGCTTTGATAGCAAAAAGTGCTTAGAATACAATTTTCAGATGTGAGCGTTTGAAAATGTATTTTCAGAAGGACCCTCGAGATCCCCGCCCCTTCCTCGCTATCCCGGGTATAATATATTCGCACTAGATCCCCCAATGGGCCTCCCGTATAATAACTCTACCCACGCCTACGATTGTATTGGATAATTCCAAATTTATAAACACGCAAGCGACATGTGCAATCGCCAGAGAAAAGACCGTCACCAGATGCGGATATTTTCAGATATCATTGCGCTAGAATGAGTCCAGTGGCGAAACGTGAACTAATTAACAAAGTGGAAACTTGTATCTTCTTCTACTTTTTTTTTTCTTCGTGTTACAGGATTAAAATATTGGCGATAAACAGACCAATCACCCAGTGTGTATGCTTTCTGAGCTTGAAGACCTAGTTGTATACTTATCGTTTTTAAATTATTTGCAAGCTTGTATTGCATTCCACCCAAAAATTCTATACCCAGATTTAACCGAAGATCCCCTGAATCCAAAAATGCATTTTTAGATAAATATCCGCATGCCTTTGGGCAGCATAAGTCAAAAACAAAACGAAACTACCTTTAGGGCTTTTAGGCTGTGGTCCATTGGGTGTTTGAGTTCCCGACGTTTGGCCACATTTTTTAAAATAAGAAATGGTATATCTCTTTCGGTTAACCATTTATACAAAAGCCATAAAAACTGAAGAGGTCTCCAAAGGATATTCCCAGAAAATACACAAATTCATTTTTATTTCAGTGTAAATATTTTTAATGTGTATTTTAAAAAAAAATATCATGCAGTTTTGAGAAAATCAAGATGTTAGGACATTTTCCATTTAAAGAGTAGTTTTGGGGAGGGGGATTTTCATGAAAATCTTCATGTCGCATACTTAAATATCAAATTTGGTATATAACTGACTTTTCGTTTTGGGTTTATCGTGCTCACAAACACACACACACGCACGGATATTTTCCTAAACACACACACACACATATATATATATTTTTTTTTTTTCATAAAGTGGATCATAAATCGTTTCCGGTGAAATCTCGGTATCGGCTTTTTGGGTGCAAAGCAATACCTTCTCTACCTAAGTACTATGTACGATGAAGAGAAAGAAAAAGACGATCTCAACACTAGCAGGAGAAGCAAAGTAATACGAGTGTGGAGAAATGTTGTATACAAAATATCTGGTTTTGAGACGAGTATAAGCATTACATTCTAAACAACTTAGACTATTAGTTATATGGTTTTGACTAATAAGCAAAAATTCTCATGGAGCAGATAAAAATGTGGTTTTTTTTTCTTCCAACATGCTTGTAATGTCAAAAAAGTGTTTATACAATTTTTATAACCTAAGTGCTATTTTTTTCGCGAGTTACTTTCATATTAATAAGAGCGGGAGGTGACGTTTGTTTCATGTGAAAAGAAATCAAATTTCTTACCTGAATTGAAGCTTCTCGGGAGTACTACACATCTCCAAATGTGGTTATTATTCCTCAACATAAACCTTGCAGCAATGGTATCTCACAAAAAAAGCGTGTAATACATAATTTCACTGTACACCATCCACACCTAATAACTGCCACTTTTTCGCATTTATCACATAGTCCTTCCAAAACCATTTCCAAAACACAACGGTTTATTGCTTCAAGAATTTGAAAGACTAAGTTAGAATTTTGCGTAACTGGTAAACCGTAAGAGATACACAAAAATATATATAGATCCCGTTAAACACACAACTTATGTTCATATACATTTTTTTCGTAGAGTTGACAATTTTCGAGATATTCCTTATTATTGGTTTCGGTTTTAAAACACCGCATACGGGGACTTGTCAACTCCTGGCATAGCAAAGGTATTTTAAAACACTTGACTGTCGGTTTGCCTAGTATATTTCCTTATTTTCATTCTACTTACAAGGAACAAAGAAATAAGATCATTTCTGCTAATGTTTATCTCGGTTAGCTTGAATAAATAGAAGAATAAACTTACTAATACTGCTATTACTATTACTACTTCTGCTGCTGCTGCCCTTACTCCTACCACTACTACTACTACTGCTAATAATAATAATAATAATAATAATAATAATAATAATAATACTTTGTTACCGAGATGTAGAGAAAATCACGTGAATGGAGCACATCAGATATTTTGTTTAGGGACCCTGAAGTGACCGAATCTGCCAGCTCTGTATCTCTTCGTTTCATTCACTTCACCCCTTCCTCCTAGGTTTCCTCAAGCACAACATGCGACAATGCATTCAAGAGACGGAATCCGTCTCCACTTCCTGAAAAAAGCTGATGTGTTCCATTCACATGACTTTCTCTATATCTCTTTAAATTGTTATTGTTAATAAGCTTATCTTTTATTTATTTCATGCTAATCGAGAAAAAATAGTAGGAATAGTCTTATTTCTTGCTTTATTGTAAGTAGAAGCAAAATAAGGGAGTACCACAGGTTAAAGGGAAAGCCAAAAGCTGGTTGCTATGTGACTGATGTTCCTTTGTTTGTATGAACAGGAGTTGACAAATTCCTGTATGAGAAAAGTATGTTTTTCAAAGCTGAAACCAAAAAAAAAAAAAAAAAAAAAAAAAAAAGGAATATCTCAAAAACGATCTACTCCTCGACAAAAATGTATATAACATAAATTGTATGCTTTAACGTGATCTACATTTTTGTGTGTTAAGTTTTTGTCCAATTCTTACGGTTTAGTAGTTATGCAAAATTCATCCAGAATAAAGTAGTCTTTAGGGGCTATTCCCAGAAAATTCAAAATATACCTTTTATTTGTCAGGTAAATATCTTTAATATATGATATTTTAATCAAAATCGTTAGAACCATTTTTTAGAAAAACAAAATTTTCGAAAAAAGTTCCATGTAAAGGGTAGTTTGTGGTGGGGGGATTTTTCTCAAAATCTTCGTGTCGCATCCCTGGAAGATAATAAACTTAAATACCAAGTTTGGTATTTTACCGACTTTTCGTGTTTGAGTAATCGTGTTCACAGACACACGGACACACACATACACACACGGACCTTTTTCTGAAAATACTTTTTTTTGGATACAGGGGACCCTAAAACATATATTTCCGGTGAAATCTCGGTATCGAATGTTTGGCGAAGTACAATACCTTCTCTATACACTATGTACATAGTGCGTATAGAGCAAGTAAAATCAGTGAAACCGTGGAAGATTATTAATTCAGTGTCTAGACGCTGATTTAATTAGCGTGTAAGAGTAGAATATGATAGAGATAAGCCTTAGAACATTTTAGACAAAGGTAATATACGAGGGCCATCTAGAAAGTAACGAACGATTTAGAATAACTAAATAATAACGAAAGATATCAACATAAAACTTTATTTACAAAGTTACAATACCTTACTCTTTTTTCTCAACGCAATTTCCATTCTGTCAAGATATGTAATGTCACGTGGTACCAGTTTTTCAATGCCGATGTTATGCTTTTCTACCAAAGAACTTATTCGTTTTTTTGAATGCACAAATTTTTGGTCAATCTATTTTATAGGCAAATAGCGCAAGTGTATGTGATACAGCAATTAACAAGTCTTCAGCGAAGAAATTGTGCATAATTTACGAGTAATCAAAGATAAATCAGTGTGTACGACAAAGACCGGAGAGGAAGTTCAGCAATCGTTATGGATGAGTTGAGAGAAAATGTTGAAAAGAATTAAGAACAACCGCTGTTTCACTTTGGACACCGTACATGACTTTTTGGATGGAAAAGACTTCCCAGCCATGAAGACCTCGAAGTGACAGTGACGGCTTGGCTCAGAACTTTAGCAGAGGAAGAGTATAAACATCTGCATTGAAAAACCGGTACCACGTGACAATAAATGCCTTGATAGGACTATTATTTACTGTTCTATTAGGGATTTATTTTACTTGTTTACAACTCTTTGAATATATTGAAGCACCATTTACCATTATTTAAATTCTTTTATATTTTATTTAAAACTGATTTTTATTGCTTTTTTGTATGACGTTTACGTAACTTTGTAAATAAAGTTTTGTGTTGATAGTTTTCGTTATTATTTAGTTATGCGAAATCGTCTGCCACTTTCTGGATGACCCTCTTAAAAGGAAGCATAAACAAGCATGACGTTAGATATTTGTGTTTTGAATGGAAAGCAGTGCCTTAAGGGGATGCATCACCCAAAATCCTATTTTTTGCCTAATTAAATAATGTAATGCTTATAGTTGAATTTAGTGTTCTTTAATTTCTCTATACGTACTATGTACATAGTGTATAGAGAAGGTATTGTATTCCACCCAAAATTCGATACCGCGATTTCACCGGAAATATATGTTTTGAGACCCCCTGAATAAACAAAAGCATTTTTAGAAAAAAGTCTGTGTGTGTGTCTGTCTGTGTGTGTGCCTGTGTGTGTGGCTATGGGCAGCATAACTCAAAAACGAAAAGACAGTTGAAAACCAAACTTGGTATTTAAGTTTAGTATCTTCCAAGGATGCGACACGAAGATTTTCAAGAAAATCCCCCCACCCCCAACTACCTTTACATGGAATTTTTTTCGAAAATTTTGATTTTTTTAAAAACGGCTTTAACGATTTTGATTAAAATATCGTATACTTAAGCTATTTACTTGAAAAATAAAATGAATATCTTGAATTTTCTAGGAATAGCCTCTGAAGAGTTCTTTATTCTGGATGAATTGTACGGATTTTTGCATAACTGCTAAACCGCAAGAGATGGACAAAAACTTACCACAGAAAATGTAAAGCACATTAAAACACACAATTTATATCATATACATTTTTTTCGTGGAGTTCATCGTTTTTGAGACATTCCTTGTTTTCGGTTTCTGCTATGAAAAACTTATACTTTTCTCATACTGGAATTTGTCAACTCCTGTCCATACAAACAAAGGAACATCAGTCACATAGCAACCAGCTTTTGGCTTTCACTTTAACCTATGGTACTCCCTTATTTCGCTTCTACTTACAAGGAAGCAAGTAATAAGACTATTTCTGGTAATTTTTTCTAATTAGTATGAAGTAAATAGAAGTGTAAGCTTTTTAAGAATAATTTGTGGCAAAGATGTAGACAAAATCATGTGAATGGTACACAACAGACTTTTTTATTACTAGGCGGCGCTTTTTTTCCGTATCACGTGACGATTTAAATGTATGACTGTAAGAGGGTGTGGTGCCTTAACCTTTTCATTATGGTGAATAATAAAATTAATAAAAATCCGAAATTTAGTTTTGACAATTAACATTAACATTTGACCTTAAATGTGTCTATTCCATATGCAGTTTGAAAACTTTAAAATATTCCACATGTTGTAGGTTTTGTTCAAGCTCTCTTAAACATTTACTTTCTCTATACGTACTATGTACATAGTGAATAGAGAAGGTATTGCACTCCACCCAAATAATCGATACCAAGATTTCACCGAAAGTATATGTTTTAGGGCCTCCTATATCCAAAAAAGAATTTCCTGTGAACACGATAACTCAAAAACGAAAAGTCAGTAAAATACCAAACTTTGTATGCGACACGAAGATTTTGGGATACATTCCCCCACCCCAGAGTACCCTTTACATGGAACTTTTTTCCAATAATTTTTATTTTCTTAAAAATGGCTCTAACGATTTTGATTAAAATATCGTATATCAAAGTTATCTACTTGACAAATAAAATGTATATCTTCAATTTTCTGGGAATAGCCTCGGAAGCTTACTTTATTTTGGATGAAATTTACGGAATTTTGCATAGCTCCTAAACCGTAAGAGATAGATAAAACCTTACTCCACAAAAAACGTAGAGCATGTTAAACACACAATTTATAATAAGAACTGATAATAATATAATATAATAAGCTTTAAAAAATCTGATGTGTAGCAGTCACATGACTTTCTCCATATCCCTGCAACAAATAATTCTTAAAAAGCTTATACTTCTATATACTTTATGCTAATCAGAAAAAAATAGCAGAAATAGTTTTATTACTTGCTTCCTAGTAAGTTGAAGCGAAATAAGGGACAACCGTAGGTTAAAGTGATAGTCAAAAGCTGGTTGCTATGTCAATGAAGTTCCTTTGTTTATATGGACAGGAGTTGGCAAGTTCCTGTATGAGAAAAGTATACGTTTTTCATAGCAGGAACCAAAAATAAGGAATGTCACAAAACGACGAACTCCAAGAAAAAAATATATAACATAAATTGTGTGTTTTAATGTGCTCTACACTTTTTGTGTAGTAAGTTTTTGTCCATCTCTTACGGTTTAGCAGTTATTCAAAATTTAGTAAAATTCATCCGGAATAAACTACTCTTCAGAGGCTATTCCCAGAAAATTCAAGATATACATTTTATTTGTCAGGTAAATATGTTTAATATCCGAAATTTTAATCAAAATCGTTAGAGCCATTTTTGAGAAAATCAAAATTTTCGAAAAAAATTCCATGTAAAGGGTAATTGGGGTGGGGGATTTTTCTCAAAATCTTCGTGTCACATCCCTGGAAGATACTAAACTTAAATACCAAGTTTGGTATTTTGCCGACTTTTCGTTTTTGAGTTATCGTGTTCACAGACACACGGACACACGGACACACACACACACGGACATTTTTGTGAAAATGCTTTTTTTGGATATTGGGGACCCTAAAACATATATTTCCGGTGAAATCTCGGTATCGAATTTTTGGTTGGAGTGCAATACTTTCTTTATACAATATGTACATAGTGCGTATGGAGAAAGTAAAAACAAACTTTTCTTATACAGGAATTTGTCAATTCCTGTCCACACAAAGGAACTTCAGTCACATAGCAACCAGATACTGACTATCACTTTAATCGATAGTACTCCCTTATTTAGCTCCTACTTATGGAAGCAAGTAATAAGACTATTTCTGATAATTTTTTTTTTCAATTAGTATGAAGTAGATAGAAGCATAAGCTTTTTAACAATAATTTGTTGCAGAGATGTAGAGAAAGTCATGTGAATGGACCACATCATATTTTTAGGATAAAAAGGGTTTTTGTCATATGAATTTTTGAAAACTACTATTAATGTTTTAGAAGTTGATTTTTAAAGTTAATTGTATTATAAAATTTCTTGGATTTTTGTCTGTTCATTGCTTTAGTAATTGTGGTACTATAAATTCATATGGCAGTTCTGTTCCTGGTACTTAAATATATATTTTGAAAAAGAAAAATTTTCATCATTTTCATCGTGTGGAGTGATTTGAATTTGGCGCAAGATTTTTAATTTAAATATTAATAAATTAAACACTACTTATGATACATAAACTAAATTTTAAAGCGCGTAACTAACTAATGTACAACATAAATTCGTCTTAAAATTTTCAGCCTGGTTATTTGAAAACTGTTGGATTTAGGATTTTGGTTGGTGCATCCCCTTAAGTAGTTCAATTCAAGTTCCATCATCTGGGTCATTTATACAGTAGTTTCTTGATCAGGAAAATTATAGTTTGCTAGTTCGTTACTTGTGCTGAGGTATCAACTTACCGCCTATAAATGGCTCCAAAGCACCAGCGGACGTGAAACATAGTGAATTTAGCCCAGGGACATTTTCTTTCAAGGTATGAAGTTCTTTTACATGCAAATAAACATTACATGAGACCAACAAAATAACTTCTCTTCCGAAAGAAATCATGCTAAGGATTTTTACATCCGAAAAATCCGATGTGTTCCATTCACTTTACCTTCTCTACATCTCTGCAACAAATTATTGTTAAAAAGCTTATGCTTCTATTTACTTCATGCTAATCGAGACAAAAATAGCAGAAATAATTTTATTACTCGCATACTTCTAAGTAGGAGCGAAATAAGGGAGTACCATAAGTTAAAATAATACTCAATACTTACCTGCTATATGATTCAAGTTCCTTTGTTTGTATGGATACGAGTTGACAAATTCCTGTATGAGAAATGTGTAAGTTTTTCAAAGCTGAAACCAAAAACAAGGAATATCTAAAAACGATCAAATCCATGAAAAAAAAAATTAACATAAATTGTGTGTTTTAATGTGCTCTAAATTTTTTGTGTGGTAAAATTTGTCTATCTATTACGCTTTAGCAGTTATGCAAAATTCCGTAAAATTCATCCAGAATAAAGCAGTTTTCAGAGGCTATTCCCAGAAAATTCAAAATATACATGTTATTTGTCAGGTAAATATCCTTAATATACGATAATTTTAATCAAAATCGTAACAGCCATTTTTGAGAAAATCAAAATTTTGGAAAAAAGTTCCATGTAAATTGTAGTTGCAGATGGGGAGATTTTCTTGAAAATCTTCGTGTCGCATCCTTGGAAGATACAGAATTAAAATGCAAAGTTTTACATTTAACGTTTTGAGTTATGCTGTTCACAGACATAGACGGATTCACACAAACATGCTTAGGTACATGCTCATATACACACACCTTTTTTGGGGGACTTCTGGGGACTCAAAACATATTTCCGCTGAAATCTCGGTATGGAATTTTCGGGTGTAATACAATATCCTTCGATATACATTGTATATGATTGGTCGAGAAAGTAAAAAAGAAACAAACGGAAAAATAGGAATTTGTAATTTAGAATGTTCATAACTCCAAAAGAAAGCTAGAAACCTCTAATTAACAAATGTAACTAATGTGTATTTTATTTTCTCTAAACGTACTATGTACATCATGTATAGAGAAGTTATTGTATTGCACCCAAAAATTCGATACCGAGATGTATCTGGCTGTGTGTGTGTATGTGTGTCTGTGAGCAGCACAGCTCAAAAACAAAAAGATTATTGAAGACCAATCTTTGTATTTAAGTTTGGTATCTTCCAAGGCTGCGACACGAAGATTCTCAAGAAAATCCCCCCCTACCCTTTACATAGAACTTTTTTTGAAAATTTGTATTTTCTCAAAAATGGCTCTAACGATTTCGATTAAAATATCTATATTAAATATATTTACATGACAAATGAAATGTATATCTTGAATTTTCTGGGAATAGCCTATGAAGGCAACTTTATTCTAAATGAACTTTACGGAATTTTGCATAACTGCTAAACATGGACAAAAACTTACCACACAAAAAATGTAGGGCATATTAAAACACACAATTTATGTTATATACATTTTTTCATGGAGTTGATCGGTTTTGAGATATTCCTTGTTATTGGTTTCAGCTTTAAAAACCTATACTTTTCTCCTGTCCAAACAAACAAAGGAACCTCAGTCGCATAGTAACCAGCTTTTGACTATCACTTTAACCTATAGTATTCCTTTATTTCGCTACTAATTACAAGGAAGCAAGTAATAAGACTATTTTTGCTAACTTTTCTTAATTAGCATGAAGTAAATAGAAGCATAAGCGTTTTAACAATAATTTGTTGCAGAGATGTAGCGAAAATAATGAGAATGGAACACATAAGATTTTTCTCTAAAGGATGGAAAAATATGCTACACTGTTTTGTGGATAACCAAATGGAAAATTAGAAAGCAAGGAAAAAAATAAAAGAGAAAATGGCCAAAGAAAGATATTTCCGCAGTTTTTGTTAATGTAATGGTCTAATCTTTATTTGAAAAGTAACATAGACGCGTTGCTAAAAGACGAAAGCGTTTAATATTTCGTGGCATCCCTTCCTCCGGAAGTGATCGTACAAACAAAGCTTCTGTGCCAGTGGTATAGCAAATGGAAGCATTATATAAACAACTAAACTTCCCTAATTTCCTCTCAGGATGTATCTGAGCAGAATTAATTTCTGTGGCAACGCTGTTCGTATTGTAGAACGCGAGCTGTTGCCCACGTTAGCATTAGCTTGTTAAATCCCTAGCTGAGTATTAGCGAACTTCGAAACTGTGATCCATGCCAAAATGAGTGACCACCATTTTTACTTTCTCTATACGTGCTATATATAGTGTATAGAGAAGGTATTGCACTCCATCAAAAAATTCGATACCGAGATTTCACCGGAAATATATGTTTTAGGGTCCCCAATATCCAAAAAAAGCATTTTCACAAAAAGGTCTGTGTGTGTCCGTGTCTCTGTGAACACGATAACTCAAAAACGAAAAGTCGGTAAAATACTAAACTTGGTATTTAAGTTCAGTATCTTCCAGGGATGCGACACAAAGATTTTGAGAAAAATCCCCCCACCCCAACTACCCTTTACATGGAACCATTTTCGAAACTTTTGAATTTCTAAAAATTGGCTCTAACGATTTTGATTAAAATATCGTATATTAAAGATATTTACCTGACAAATAAAATGTATATTTTGAATTTTCTGGCACCGTAGAGCACCTTGTAGAGCACCTTAAAACACACAATTTATGTTATATACTTTTTTTCGTGGAGTTGATTGTTTTTGAGATATTCCATTTTTTTTACAGCTATAAAAAACAAAATTTTCTCATACAGGACTTTGCGAACTCGTGTCCATACAAACAAAGGAACTTCAGTCGCAGAGCAACCAGTTTTTGACTATCACTTTAACCTATGGTACCCCCTTATTTCGCTTCTACTATCAAAGAAGCAAGTAATAAGACTATTTCTGCTAGTTTTTGCTCCATTAAATCAAGTAAATAGAATAAGTTGTTGCAGTGATATAGAGAAAGTCATGTGAATGGAACACATCAGATTTTTAGTAGTAGCTTGTATTGCAATAATAACTATTTATTATACAACTGGATAATAGAGGTTTGTCCACTTGTATTATACATTGTTTTATCCTACAGATACGATAAATTAATACATGACAAATATTCAGTTCATGATTTTACAACAGATAGTAATAAACCAAAAAAACTGTATGTGTTCCATTCACACGACTTTCTCTACATCTATGCAAAAAATTATTGTTAAAAAGCTTATGCTTTTATTTACTTCGTACTAATCGAGAAAAAATTGGCAGAAATGGTCTTATTAGTTGCCTCCATGCAAGTAGAAGCAAAATAAGGGAATACCATAGGTTACAGTGATAGTCAGAAGCTGGTTGCTATGTGACTGAAGTTCCTTTGTATGGACAGGAGTTGACAAGTTCCTGTATGAGAACAATATACGTTTTTAAAGGAATATCTAAAAAACGATCAACTCTACGAAAAAAATGTATATGACATAAATTGTGTGGTTTATCGTGATCTACATTTTTTGTATAGTAAGTTTTTGTCTATCTCTTACGGTTTACCAGTTATGCAAAATTCATTAAAAATCACCCAGAATAAACAGGTCTTTAGAGGCTATTCCCAGAGAATTCAAGATATGCGTTTTATTGGACATGTAAATATCTTAAATATAAGAGATTTTAATCAAAACCGTTAGAGTCATTTCTGAAAAAATCCAAATTTTCGATTTTTTTTCCATGTAAAGGGTGGTTTAGAGTGGGGGTTTTTCTTGATAACCTTCGCGTCGCATCCTTGGAAGATACCAAACTTAAATACCAGGTTTGGTATTTAACGGTATTTTCATTTTTGAACTATGCTGTCCAAAGACACACAGACACAGACATACACATGGGTATTTTTCTGAAAATGCTTTTTTTTTTGATTTAGGGGTCCCTAAAAGATATATTTCCGGTGAAATCTTGGTATCGAATTTTTGGGTGCAGTGCAATACCTTCTCTATACTCTATATACATAGTGTGTGTAGAGAAAGTAATGAGGAATAAGGCATTAAATTACGGCGTTCTTATAGTTATAAAATATGGTAGGCTATGTATGAATACTAATTTTGTTATTATTCCTGCTAGTTTCAAATTGATTAAGTTTACAATGGACGTTGAGAACATTAATATATCGGTTCCAAACGATATATTAAAATGAAGTAAAAGAAGCAGTTGAGGCTTTATTACCGTCGAATTCACGGAAATTATACGAAAAAGATTTTCAGCAATTTAAGGATTGGCAGATACGAAGAAATGTTCAGGAAATTAATAAAGAAGTGATTCTTGGTTATTTTAATTTACTTTATCCCATTCGTTATCGGAGTAACGAGTGAATTTTGTTACTTTATCCCGCCCTTTGCGCTAATAACTTTCACTTTGATTTAAAGTCCAAGTTTTCTTATTACGTTTCTGCATAGCAACAATGTCTATTACAAGTATCTGTAGGATAAACGAAATTTACACAAACTATATTGTAGTGTTTTCAAATATAAGTAGAATCCAATTCGAGTGAGGATACATAATGCATACAATATCTCTAGACGTACTATCCATATAATAGGTAAAGAAAGTATTGTATTCTACCAAAAAAATCTGATGTGCACCATTCACATGACTTTCTCTATATCCCTGCAACAAATTATTCTTAAAAAGCTTATACTTCTATTTACTTTATGCTAATCAGAAAAAAATAGCAGAAATAATCTTATTACTTGCTTCCTTGTAAGTAGAAGCGAAATAAGGGACTACTATAGATTAAAGTGATAGTGAAAAGCTGGCTGCTATGTCAATGAAGTTCCTTTGTTTATATGGATAGGAGTTGAAAAGTTCCTATATGAGAAAATTATGTTTTTCATAGCAGAAACCAAAAATAAGAAATGTCTCAAAAACGACGAACTCCACGAAAAAAATGTATATAACATAAATTGTGTGTTTTAACGTGCTCTACATTTTTTGTGTGGTAAGTTTTTGTCCATCTCTTACGGTTTAGCAGTTACTCAAAATTCAGTAAAATTCATCCAGAATAAACTACTCTTCAGAGGCTATTCCCAGAAAATTCAAAATATACATTTTATTTGTCAGATAAATACCTTTAATATACGAAATTTTAATAAAAATCGTTAGAGCCATTTTTGAGAAAATTAAAATTTTCGAAAAAAGTTCCATGTAAAGCGTAGTTTGGGGTGGGGGAATTTTTCTCAAAATCTTCGTGTCGCATCCCTGGAAGATACTAAACTTAAATACCAAGTTTGGTATTTTACCGACTTTTCGTTTTTGAGTTATCGTGTTCACAGACACACGGACACACACACGCGGACCTTTTTCTGAAAATAGTTTTTTTCGGATACAGGGGACCCTAAAACATATATTTCCGGTGAACTATCGGCATCGAATTTTTTGAACATAGCATGTATAGAGAAAGTAAAAATCGATGTCCAGATTAACAGAAAATGTGTTTGAAGTCCCCTAAATAAAAAAAAACAAATACAGAAAGAGGTCTTTCTGTGTGTGTCTGTATCTGTGTATAACATAGCTCAAAGGCGGAAAGACCGTTGAAAATCAAACTTGGTGTTTAAGTTTAGTATCTTCCAAATACCAGACACTACAGTTTAGATGGAAATATTTTTGAAAATATTGTTTTTCTCAAAAATGGCTCTAAGGATCTTAATTAAAATAGCGAATATTAAAGATTTTACATGAGAAATAGAATTTACATCTTGAATTTTCTGACAATAGCATCTAATAGACTCATTATAGATGAATTTAGTATAACTCATAAACCATAAGAGATACACAAAAGGATTACTACCTATGTAGATCTCGCCAAAGTACATTTGTCATACTTTTTTTAGAGTTAACCGGATATGAAATAATCCTTATAATTGGTTTCAATTTAAACTGATTAAACTTCTCTCAACCGGGTGATCATCTTTCGTTTCATCTCTCTTTTGTTTTGTTCATGACCCTGACAAGCGAACCGAATTTCAATTGTTCATATATCGCCCGGCTTTTTAAAACAATTGGCTATCGCTTTAGTCTAGTGTATTGCCTCATTTCTGTCCTACTTGAAAGAAATCATACAGCCATTTCCGCTAATGTTTATGTCGGTCAGCACGACATAGATAAAGGAATAAACTTTATAACAATAGCTTTTAGAGAAGTCATGTGAATAGAACACATCAGGATTTTTACTTTAAATAAATTCTGTATCAAACTCCTGATCTCTTTATGAATATTGTGTTCAACAATTTCTTTTGTCATTCTACTTTTTACCACGTACTATGTACACAGTGCATAGAGAAGGTATTGTATTCTACCTAAAAATCCGATACCGAGGTTTCGCTGGAAATACTCATTTTTAGGCCCCGCTGTATCCAAAAAAGGTCCGTGTGTGTCCGTGTGTCTGTGAACACAATAACTCAAAAACGAAAAATCCGTAAAGTACCAAACATGGTATTTAAGTTTAGTATCCTCCAGGGATGCGACACGAATATTTTGAGAAAAATCCCCCCCAAACGATTTTGATTAAAATGTCACATATTAAAAATATTTACATGATATATAAAATGTATATCTAAAGATCTGTTTATACTAAATACATTTTGCTTAATTTTTGCGTAACTAGTAAACTGTAAGAATTAGACAGAAACTTACTACATAAAACCGCAGATCAAGTTAAAACGCACAATTTATGTCATATAGGTTTTTTTTTTTTTTTTTTTTTTTTTTTTTTTTTTTTTTTTTTTTTTTTTTTTTTGCGGAATTGACCATTTCTGAGATATTTCTTGTTATTATTTTCAGACTTAAAAAACTTACTTTTCTCGCGCGAAAAGTTGTAAATTTCTGGCCCTGCATAGAAACGGATTTCAAGAGCATGGCAACCAGCTTTTAAAGGGGTTAACATTCGTTTTAGCCTAGTGTATTCAAAAAGGCCAGAAAAAATGAATAAATGAGTTCGATAATAATCTGGAACTCGAAGAAAATTACCTGTATGTTACCACACCTGAAAAATATTCCACGTCAACAAAATCTTGAGATAGGGCACACACATCTCCACACCATTCCTCAATATCCAAAACCTGTACGCGGGATACGAACCCGCTACCCCCTATAATTACCGTCGCAATCCTTGGAACATGCTGAAGTTAAATCCAAGTTTGGTATTTAACGTACTCTTCGTTTTTAAGCTATGCTGTATCGAATTTTTGGGTGGAATAGAATACTTCCTCTGTACACTATGTAATAGTACGTGTAGAGAAAGTAAAAAGTGAACAACAAAAAAGGTTAAAAGGTGTTCTGATATCCCACCTATCTTTGTGTCAAAATCAGGAAGAAAGAAAGCGGGCAAAACAAATTGTCAACGTTTTGGTTAGATTCGAACCTGAACTGAGTATTTTAAAACTCATATTAACCCGCGAGTTAATCAGATACGCTACTGTTCAGCTATAACTTGCACTCCCTAAGTCTATAATGTTAGTATGCAGAAGATGGGTCTCAGGAACGATGTTTTCAGGTTAGTCTGTAATCTGCGGGTTGCATAAAACCAGAGAATAAGAGACAGGTGAACCACCTTGTATAGCACCCATTCATTTTTATAGTCTTATCAAGGGCTTTGATTGAGAAACTATTCTTGGTGTTTCTTTCTCTGAACTGCAGGATTTATTAATATCTTTTTTACGGTTTTATGTTATTAAACACTCCTGCATTCATACTTCCTCTGAGAGGAATAGTTGTGATGGATAAAAAAAATTTCCCCACCCCAGTTGAAAATCGAACCCGGAACCTCTGAAATAGAAGCCAGAACACTGATGTCGCAACCACTGGGTCATCAATAGGCAATTATCCATATCTACTTTCATTTTGGAAGCATAAACAGGTAGACCTGTAATATTTTCTGGAAAATAATATGCAGTTATGAAATATGCAAAAAGATGTCTAATGTTCTGTTTATTTTAAGAAGACTTAGGATGTGAGTTTCCATTAGCATTTTATTGACTTTTTATTATAGTTTAATTTATTGCCATTTAAACTATGGTATTTTGCTGTGGGGTAGCCGTACGGACGTCAATCAAGTATTTTTGCTCCAGAAGAAGGCTCCGAGAATAATAAAAAATTGTAATTCTCACCAACATTGTGCACCTATTTCTAAATAATTTTAATTTTAACTGTAGCATCTTTGTCTGTATTTCCATGCTTGAATTTTATTAATTTCCAAAAGACAGATGAGTTATTTTTTAATTTCTCTATACGTACTATATACATAGTTTATAAAGAAGGTATTGCACTTCACCAAAAAATTCGATACCGAAATTTCACCGGAAATATGTACCTTAGGGTCTCCTGTATCCAAAAAAAAGTATTTTCAGAAAAAGGTCCATGTGTGTGTGTGTGTCCGAGTGTCTATGAACACGATAACTCAAAAATGAAAATTCGGTAAAATACCAAACTTGGCATTTAAGTTTAGTATCTTCCAGGGAAGCGACATGAAGATTTTGAGAAAAATTCCCCCCAGCCTCAACTACCCTTTACATGGAACGTTTTTCGAAAATTTTTATTTTCTCAAAAATGGCTCTAACAATTTTGATTAAAATATCGTATATTAAAACTATTTATCTGACAAATAAAAAGTATATCTTGAATTTTTTGGGAATAGCCTCTGAAGAGTAATTTATTCTGGATGAATTTTACGGAATTTTGAATAACTGCTAAACCGTAACAGATGGAATAAAACTTACTACACGAAAAACGTAAGCACTTTAAAACACACAATTTATGTTATATACGTTTTTTTATCGAGTTCATCGTTTTTGAGACATTCTCTGTTTTTGGTTTCTACTTTGAAAAACTTATACTTTTCTCATACAGGAAATTGTCAACTGCTGTCCATACAAACAAAGGAACTTCAGTGAAATAGCAACCAGCTTGTGTCTATCACCTTAACCTTATTTCGCTTCTACTTATAAGGAAGCAAGTAGTAAGACTGTTTCTGCTATTTTTTTCTGATAGCATGAAGTAAATATAAATATAAGCTTTTTAAGAATAATTTGTTGCAGAGATGTAGAGAAAGTCATGAGAATTGTACACATCAGATTTTTACAACATACAAGAATATTTAAATATAGATGCATTTTAATGATTTGCTGAGGAAACCTATTGCATTCTATGTATGCCAAATGCTGAAATAAATTTCATTATCATTATAGTAAAGGAAATTAAAGATTGTATTGAAGGAAGGGTACACATTTAAATTTGTACAACTGTGTGAGACGCCCGGAATAAAACAAAGCGTGTAAAGGAATGAGTCAGACCCTGAAAAGGCAGTATTAAGTGCAGCATGTCGGATCACATTTTCTGCCAACTTCTCCCCATCAAGATGAACATTGCTGAGGCTGGACAATTTTCGTTTAACATCCAAGTTTATTCACCATCACGCACAGTCGCCTCCCCACATTGTGTACCGATCTCTTTGTCATCAACACAGGGGAGATACTATTCATTTCCCGCCCAGCAAGCGCACGACAACTCGCATTAGGTGCGTTCCATCACCAGGACAGAACCAGTGCGGACACCTCAAATTCCCTACCCATGTTTCTTTATTTACCAAAGTCTAGTTGTTTATATAGGATGTTAATGAACTACACTGAAATATTTTCAGAGAATTAGAAGGTGTCTTAAAAGGAGTAGAAATGGGATTTTCATAATTTTTTTCCACTGTCATGTTTTAATTGATTAACATATTTTGAATCTTCCGCTCACTTTTGGTATAGCTTTCATAGAGGTAGGCTAATTGTAAATAGTTTAAAAATATTGTTGAAAATAATCCTGCGTAGAGGCTTGGTAAACATCATACATTTGTAAATATTAGTATAGAGAAGATATCTTTTTACTTTCTCTACTCGAATTAAGTACACAGAGTATAGAGAAGGTATTGTAATGCACCCAAAACTCGATACCGAGATTTCGCCGGAAATACATGTTTTGGGTCCCCCCTGAATCCAAAGAAAGCATTTCTGGATAAAGGTTCCTGTGTATGTGTGTGTGTGTGTGTGTGTGTGTGTGTGTGTGTGTGTCTGTGGACAGCATAGCTCTAAAACGAAAATACCGTTAAAAACCAAACTTGGTATTTGAGTTTGGATAAGACACGAAGATTTTGAAGAAATTCCCCGCCAACCCAAACTATCCTTTTCATGGAACTTTTTTCGAAAATTTTGATTTTCTAAGAAAATGGCTTTTGATTTTGATTAAAATCCCGTATATTACTGACATTTACATATTAAATAAAATGTATAGCTTGAATTTTCTGGGAATAGCCTCTGAAGACCTCTTTATTCTGGATGAATTTTGCCGAATTTGGCTTAACTGCTAAAGGTAAGAGATGGACAAAAGCTTACAACACGGAAAACGTAGAGCACGTTAAAACACACCATTTATGTTATATTTTTTTTTTCGTGAAGTTGATCGTTTTTTAGTTATTCATTGTTTTTGATTTCACCTTCCAAAAACTTATATTTTCTCATACAGGAATTTGTCTACTCCTGTCCATGCAAACAAAGGAACTTCCGCCACATAGCAACCAGCCTTTGACTATCACTTTAACCTATGGTACTCCCTTATTTCACTTCTTTTTACAAGGAAGCAAGTAATAAGACTATTTCTGCTAATTTGTTCACGATTAGAATGAAGTAAATAGAAGCATAAGCTTTTTAACAATAATTTGGTGCAGAGGTTTAAAGAAAGTCATGTGAATGGAACACATCAGATTTTTTTCTGATACAACTTGCAATAGTTAATCACACTTTTTTAATCTTATTCTTAGTATAATCAGATATCTTTGAAACCTCAATTATTTAGCTATGATACAATTTCAGTAGAAATTAAAACAAAATTATTTGCAAATTCAAAAAAGTAAAAATGTGGAAAATTTGCAGTGTTGTTGCTTGCTTAATACGATCAATATACACTATAAGCTCACGATTGTAGTTCAGAAAGTTGAACTATGTGTTGTATATATGTACTGAAAATTATAGCTTCCCAGCTCTCAAAAAATGCGATTTTAAACAAATTTAATCTAAAGATACAAACGTTCTAAAAAAGGGGCGTTGCATAAAAGCTTTAAAGAAATGCACACTAGCATTTAAATTATATTTAAATTGATTAAAATCCTCTTAACCCCCCAAAGGTATACATTTTCTGAAACTAGAAATAGTAGCCATTTTATTAGTGTCTAAAACAAAAAAAAAATGTTATATTTTGCCATTTTAGAGTACCTTGTCTCCTTAAACAAGTAACTTGAGGTAGAAGACCTATGGCCTGCCTGTTCAAATTTCGAAGTTACGTCTGTATGTTTCTGAAATGCCAGAACGCGTCTGGCTACTAAAGAATAACTCAAAGGTACTATTTCAAGTTAAAACTCGCCAGTTATCCACTACAAGATTTTATCTTGAAATAACCCGTTGAGTTCTGCAACTCTTTTAACGCACGAAGGGATATCTATCCTCAAACGTGAAATACGGGGTTGCCCACACGGTATTTTTTGATTCGCCTTAAATAAGGTGCATATCTGCATGTTAGAGGTGTAAAGGTCATTCATACTGTCTCATAAACTTTTCTCAGCTAACGAACTAACCTCAGTGAGAAGAATCTAAGAAATAAAGCAGCATTATTGTACTAACCAAAGAAGGATGAAAAAGAATTTTATCAATGTTGCTATTTAAACCTGTAAGTAAAAACATAACAAGTTTGTTAATTTACTGACTTTTCGTTTTTGTGTTATCGTATTCACAGACACAAGGATACACTAACACACACACACAGACAGACACACATGGACCTTTTTCTAATTCTTTTTATAAAGGGGACCCTAAAACGTGTTTCTGGTGAAATCTTGGTGTCGAATTTTGGGTGGAATGCAATACCTTATCTATACACTATGTACAGGTACGTGTAGAGAAAGTAAAAACACATACACGTATTTAAATTTCTTAATGAAACTAGCTATTGCAGCAATAATTAGTATGAAACAAAAAAATTATGACTTGTTCCATTTACATGACTTTCTCTATATATTCTGTAAAAAATGATTTTATAAAAACTTATTCATCTACCTACTTCACCATGTGAAACAAATTATTCATAAAAAGCTTATTCTTCTATCTGCTTCATCCTAATAAAGATAAACATTATCTAAAATGATTTTATTACTTAGTTCCTTATAATAGAAGAAAACTATGAAATGCACTAGGCCAAAGCGATGGTCAAATATTTTAAAGTACGCCGGTATAATTTAGGGGTAGCGTGTCTGCCTCACATTCAACATGTCGCGAGTTCGAATCTCGCTTACGGTGAGTTCCCCGGAAAAGGTATTTTTCGGGGGTTTTCTTTATCCTAAGAAGACGAATGTGGAGTAACTTAACGCTTTATGGACCCCGAGATAATTTGAGCATCATTTCAACGACTGCATTCACCATCAGTTATGACTAACCAGGTTAAAGAACGTTAAGTTAATAATAACAAAACTATTTTAAATGTTGTTGTTATGTGTTTTAAATTCGGCTTTTTGCATGACCAGAAGATGACATTTTCTCGTATGAGAACATTTTAATTGTTTTTAAATTGAAACGAATAACAAAGAATATCTCGGAAACTACTTAACTCCACAAAAAAAAAAAAAAACAAAAAAAAAAAAAAAAACGTATATGACACAAATTATCTGTTTAAGGGTGTCTACATTTTTTGTGCAGTAATGTCTTGTCCATCTCTTACAGTTTACCAGTTCTGCAAAAGTCATCCAGAATGAAGAGGTTCTTAGAGGGTATTCCCAGAAAATTCAAGATATGTATTTTATTTGTCATATAAGTACCTTTAATATATACGGCATTTTAATCAAAATCATTAGCGTGATTTTTGAGAAAATCTTAATTTTAGAAATTTTTTCCAAACAAAGTTTGGTTTAAGTTGGACGGGTTTTCTTGAAATTTTTCGTTCACTTACTTGGAGGATACTGAACTTAAATAACAAGTTTGGAATTGAACTTTTCATTTTGAAGTTATCGTGTACACCGGTACAATGGCACATAGACACAAACACACATATTTACACATACACACAGACCTTTTTCTAATTTTTTCTGGTGAAATCTCGGTAATTAATTTGTGGGTGGAACGCAATTCCACCTTCTCTACGTATGTAGAACGTACTAAGTAGATAAAGTAATAATAATAATAGTAAATAATAATAATAATAACTGCATGATAGAAAACGAACCCATGACCTTCGGGGTCATCAACTTCTAGCGTTATGCATTAGGCCACACGAACAATTACAGAAATGCTTCTAGAATAGATTACATAACGCAAGAAGGCAGTTAATCGATCTTTAGTGATGATTTGTTCGAATTTTGAGATTTTTATGGCAGTAAGTCTTAAGAACGCGATTAAAGAGTAGCTAAAAATCGATATTCTAATATTCGTGTAGTGGTTTTAAAGGCATTTTAGTACAATCTTTCAGCTTCTCTGTATCTGCTACCAATACGTTTAACATCATATAATTACGTTACACTAGAGTCGGCTGATAAGTTATGGGTCTATCAATGAAAACAGCATTTACTTTTTTTTTTTTTTTGCTTTATTTCTCAAAATAATCTCCAGAAATGCTCATGTATTTATCATATCAGTGTTCTAATTTAATTAAACCAATTGTGTAGTGCGATTTATCAAGGTCCTCAAAATAGCTGTTTACCGCATCAATGACCTATTCGCTTCTGTGAAATCTTCGTCCTCCAAGAAATTTTTGAGGTTTAGGAACAGGTGGTAGTCACTGAGTGCTAGATCTGGCGAATAGAGTGGATGTTCAAGCAATTTCAATTTTAATTCACACATTTTCCCCCTTGCAATGAGTGGAATATAGGCGGAACACTGTCACGATGAAACAAGATTTTTTTTTGCCAAATGAGGTCTTTTTTCTTTTCACCCATCACTCAAACGTTGCAATAAGCTTGCATAGTAGTCACCAGTGATACTTTAACCTTTTCCAAGTAATCAATAAAGATAATTCCCTGTGCATCCCAGAAAACACTCGCCACAATCTTGTTAGTTGACAAAATTGACTTTGCCTTTTTAGAAGTTGGTTCACCTGGCGCAATCCACTGTTTTGACTGTGATTTACTTTCTGGAGTGTAGTGATGTATCCAAGTTTCATCCATGGTAATAAGCCGTCTGAAAAATTCACTAGAATTTTTACGGTGAAGCTCCACATGCTTAACACCAACACTTTTTCTTTGCAACTTTTGATCAGGTGTCAAAACACGCGGTACCATTCTTGCACAGACCTTGTGAAAGCCGAAAATATTACCTGCAAGTTGTTTTGATATGTTTACAGTCTCTGCTATCTCAAACAACTTTAATCTGTCGGCTTACAGTACTAAACGATGAATTTTTTCAATGATCTCTGGAGTTGCCACTTCTATAGGGCGTCCAGAGCGAGGCGCTTCACTAGTGCTCGTACGTCCCATTTTAAACTCTGCAACCCAACTTTTAATCATTGAAAATGAAGGGACAGAGTCTTTCAATGTACTGTCCTTTTCATCTTTGACTTTTTTAGGCGTTAAGCCTTTCAAATGGAAGTATTTAATCACTGCTCGTTTGTCCAAATCCTCCATTTTCGGGAAAACTCTAACGTTGTCTTGTTTAAAACGCTGTCATTTGAAAACTAAACAAGCTATTGACCTGTAACTATGGATACAAGCTAGTCTAGAGTTAAACCATACCGTCCAACTGGCTAGTGGCGCCATACCTGTGTGAAACCCGGGACTTATCAGCCGACCCTCGTATTTAGCCGGGGACCATGCGTTGGCTATTTCAAACTATTATATCGGTTTTTTTGTAGTCATTAATATCCTGTACAATACTTCCAATTTGATATACCGCTGACACAGGTTTCAAATTGTTCTTATTTCCAGAGGGAGCGGTCCATCAAGTAATTTCGTCTTACCTTTCCAAATAAGAAGATTCTTTTCCATTGTCTATTTCAAAAATAACTTTCCTGCGACTGGAACTTTTCATTCAAAAGTGGTTTTACTTTCTCTATTACATTGATGTTTCATTTCAGCCATCAACTTGATTCCACTATAAATACATGTTTTGAAAAACGATGCACCCAAAAAGATCTGTGCGTGTATCTTTTAACTAAAAAAATTAAAAGTTTGTGTCAATATCTTCCAAAGATACTACGCGAAAATTTTGAGGAAAATTCCTTTACATGGAACATTTTTCGAAACTATATTTTTTGAAAAATGTCTGTAACGATTTTGATCAAT
The DNA here is from genome assembly GCA_030762935.1 of Hymenopus coronatus. Lineage (NCBI taxonomy): Eukaryota > Metazoa > Arthropoda > Insecta > Mantodea > Hymenopodidae > Hymenopus > Hymenopus coronatus. The sequence continues at coordinate 40,089,272 of CM060884.1, forward strand.
TAACCCTATATTTAACTAGTTTACATGACGAATAAAATGTATATATCTTGACCTTTCTGGAAATAGACACTGAAGTCCTTTTCAATCGGAAGAAGTTTTGTATAATTTCATATAAGAGTAAACGTTAACTGGTAGACGAAAACGTACTCCATAAAAATATAAATCTATTTAAAACACATATTTTTGTTTCCGATAGCTTTTATAGTATAATATTTTCCTAGATCTACGTTATTAACGGTTCGATATGTTCAGTACTTTTGTCATTCTTTTAAATCCTATCGATTTTGAACTGTTCCTCGCAACTCCTGTAAAAGAGTTTGGAATTTTATGCGGGCAAATAGCGACAACTTCTTAGACAATTGACAGTCGCCGCTCCCTGTTTTCTTTAATTGTTTCTCTAGCACGTATGTACAAGGCACATAGTAAATAGAGAAGGTATTGTATTCCACCCAAAAATTCAATGTCGAGATTTCCCTGAGTCCATGTGTGTGTGGACAACATAACTTAAAAACAAAAAGAGTCCGTTAAGTATCAAACTAGGTATTTAAGCTGAGTATCTTCCAAAGATGCGACTCGACAATTTTCAACAAAATCCCCCTACCCCCAACTACACTTTACGTGGAAAAATTTTCGAAAATGTTTATTTTCTCAAAAATGGCTTTAACGATTTTTATTGAAATGTCGTATATTAAAGATATTTAAAACAAAAATAATATGTATTTCTTGAATTTTATGGGAATAGCCTCTAAAATCTTTCTATTCTGATTGAATTTTGCTAAAGTTTGCATAACAGGTAAACCGTAAGACATAGACAAAAACTTACCACACAAAAATATAGATCTCGTTAAAACTTTTTTTTAGAGCTGGCCGTTTCTGAGATATTGCTTGTTATTGGTTTCAGCTTTAAAATACCTATGCTTTTCTCCAACGGGATCATTCAAAGCGAACCGAACTTCAATGGTTTCACATAGCCACGAGCTTGACCATCACTTGAGACTAATGCATTCCGTTATTTCCTTCTACTTATAAGGGAGCAAGTAATAAGACCAATTATGATGATATTTATCTCAATTTGCATGATGTAGATAAAATAGCAAGCTTTTGTAAGAATAGTTTGTATTCGTATGTTTACCAACTATGCAAAATTTCAAAAAATTCATCCAGAATAAAGACATTTTCAGATGCTATTCGTATACAATTCAAGATAAACAATTATATATAAATTAAGTATCTTAAATATACTGGCTTCCATCCAGTTGCTCTGACCACTGAGCTACCATGACAAGGCACTAAATTCTCAAACTAGCTCAATGGCGACTACCAAACTCCATAAATCATTAAGTCCCGCGCTTTATAGTTAACAATGTCTGGTATTTAACTTATAGATACTGTCCCATAAGTAATGTCATTTTTTAAGAAAAACAATTATTTGAAATTTGTTCTTACAAGCAATTAACTAATCTTTAAAGTACAGACCATTAGATCCTATGGTCTTGAGCCATCTTTCAGCGAAGTTTATTATCCCATGATGGTACGAGTCTCTGATTTCTGATGCGAAGAATTCGGTGAAACCCACTTTCACTGCTTCAATGTTGTCAAATTTTCTTCCACGTAGAAAATGGGCCATGGATCGAAAAAGAGGATAATCTGATGGTGCGAGTTCAGGGCTGTAGGCTGGGTGTGGTGGTAGTTCGATTCCTCCTTTTTCCTGAAGTTTTTCTATGAGGTCTTATATTGTCCTGTTGCAATAGAACTCTATTTCGGTTAACTAATGCTGGGTATCATCTCCGTCTCAAAACTGCATGAACTCGTTCCAATTGTTGAGAATAAAGATCCGCATCAATCGCCCGCCCGTATGGAATAAACTCCCAGTGAATCACACCTTCAAAATTCCACCCGACACACAACATTATTTTGGGACCGAACCGATTTTTTTTAACGGTGACTTTGGCAGGTTGGCGGGGATCAAGCCACTGTTTCCAGGCATCAGGGTTTCGGTAGTATACCCAGTTTTCATCACAAGTGACAATTCTCTTGACAAATCTATCATCCGTGGGATTACGGATAAGCTGACGACATAGCATCCTGTAAATACCATTGCCAAACCAAAGAAACCCAATAAATTTTCAAAACACCCAAACCAAAAAACCGACATTACTTATGAAACTACCTAATATTTTTCGCCTTTGAGCTGTGCTGTCAACTAAAAATACTAAAAACACACTCAGACTCGTAACTTTTTTGATTCAGGGGTCCTCAAATATGAATTTTGGATAATCTGGATATCCAATTTTTGTTTGGAATACAATACCTTCTCTACGAACATGACGTACATAGTACTTAATAGAGAAAGTGAAAATACAGACTCTTTTGCATACACGGCACGTTGAGAAGAAGGTTGATTAGCTAAGTCGTTCTTATGCCGTTTTACCTCGAAACCGCCGGTATCACCACAGTACAACTGCTCTCCCCCATGGGCTGTATTGATCTGAGTCTCAGGGATGTCCTGTCCTGCCTCATGACACGACAATTACATGCGCGCCGACCTCCTCTGTCTTTATCTTTGGAGTGTGACATTTCCTTACTTGGCAGTACCACCACTGAAGCGTCATATAATATAACATATTAATCAATTAACCTAATATTCAAGTTTATTATGAAGATAAGTTTAATTGTAGAGAGCCCTGTGAAGTAAAACGACATGAAAAAAACTCACACAAAAACCCAATGTTCTGTGCGGATTGCCTGACAACCAAATGACAGTGAAATTCTTGGCATACCTAGCATTGGAACCAGAAGACGCTGACTAAAGAGAAGAAAAGTAATTAGCAGGGCTAGGAAGTTTGTGTTTATGCAGAGTAAGAACCATGCTACTTGCGCGAGCAAAGGTCAACGTAGGGTGTAACCCATTACTGCAAAACAGATATCACTGCATAACACGTCGGTAGGAAGGAAGGCGTTCGAATAACACCTTTGTTCTGCTCAAATTTGGGTAAAATTCATTTTATAACTATAATAAGTTTCTAGCAGTATGTTTATTCATGTATAACAAATAACTCCATAACGCACGACATCTCACGGGGAACCTTGGCCGCTTCGTCCCCTATCTCGGTCCACTACAGTCGTCATGGATGGGCTGCAGTATTGGAGGGTGATACGTGGTCAGCGCCTCGAGCCGGTTAATGCGGTCTTCATGACCTGGAGCCGCTACTTCTCCATCAAGTAGCTTCTCAATTGGCCCCCCAGAGACCTTACGTGAGCAGCAGCGCTACCACCGCGCTAAGGAGACGACCATTTATTCGTTGACTTATTTAGAAACCGATGACATTCTAGTATACAAACTGCAAACATCTAGTAATGAAACAGCTTCACAGAAATATATTATTGATTGCAAATGTGTTCAAAAAGTTACCCACACTTTTACAGTCCAGAGATATGGAGCTGACTGAATCTATGCTGTATGTAGAACTGTCAAGACGAATAAACTAATCCACGAATATCCTACGTGAAATGAAGATGAAAATGAAAAGGGTAATTGAAAGGAGTACAGGGTTTAGTGTGGTATATCGCATACAAGCTGCACTTTTAAATCCTAACAAATGCTATTTGCTTGATGATATTGATACGGAACTGATAAAGTATTTCATATATGCCCTGATGACATCATGTGAAGTGGAATGATTTTTTTTTTTGTATTATAAATCTTGTTTGTCATTCAGAAGTATATTGTTTTAAGTAATAGGGTTGCAAATAAGTAAAGATGTAGCTTCATTCCTGCTTTGGTTTCTACCAAAGATATTTAAGATATTAATTTTGATATTTGGATATTATTTTAGATTCAATTAGTAAATATTACAATCCGTATTATAATTGCTTGGGTGTTTTCATAATGTGCATGTGTGAAGAAGGAAATCAGGAACTCAGCAACAATTTGTATCTTTTAAAAATTATCTAAATAGGTGTGCATTTACGAATGTGTTATAAGTAATTTTTGTTCTCTGGAAACAGTACTGTTTACCTGACAATATGCTTGTTTACCTCTCCACCATGCCTTCTTTTCTATGACTTTATTATGTGGCGAGACGGCCGGTCGCAACCTGTATGCGGGACGGTGAACGGTACTAATTTCCTAGCTCTGGTAATTAGGGTTAGTTTTATATAGATCGCGGTCTCCAGGACGTAGGCCTTGTTTTCCACTTACGCAAAGGTAGAGACCAAAAGGATGACGACGGGCGGAATTTGAAGTTGCTACAGTCGGCTACAAATGGAACACTTCCGACGCCGCCTTAGGCCCCTCCTTACGGGCCCTGAGCCTCCCGGCGAGCCCCCAGGAACCCTAGGCGGGCCCCGGCTTAGTGTGTCCGACTACGACTCCAGGATAACCGTTTTACAATACGCAATCCACCATCCAGCCCCAACCCGCCGATCAACCTGAAAGAGACGATTAGGAAAAGATGGAAATGGTAGATCGGAAAAGTCGAGGGATCTACAACACCTACTCAGGGAAACCCTGAAAATCCCATGGGTAGGTAGGCTGGCCACGGGAAGAAACCCGCTTTGCTTTTAGAGTAGTGCTCTTTCATCTTGCATACGGGTACCACAGGGGTTCTGATTAGACCCAATGCAGTGATAATTAGGAAAGGAAATTAGGAAAGAAAATGTTGTAGCCTAAGCAGAGGGTATCTTCTCAGGATTCGGCGGTTTTGAGAATTGAGGAACCTGAGAGAGAGAGAGAGAGAGAGAGAGAGAGAGAGAGAGAGAGAGAGAGACAAAAGCAAAAAAACACAAAGCCAGGAAGGATCCTGCTATTGATCTCTATGACCCCCTATAAAAATTATTCCTCTTAGAGCTCTCCAAGTCCCATTATTTTATGTTTATTTTCATATGGATTAGTAATATTAAAATTTTGAATTTGTGTTTTAAAAATGTTGGTCCTATGAACACACACCTCCCTTTAATGATCTCGGCTACTCTTATGCAAGCTAAAAAAAGTTAGCTTATCATTGAGTTGAAATGGTTCTCTCCTTTCCCTTTTTATCATCTTCGCCCGGTGGACCTTACACTCACTCCCTTATAAAGCCAACGCCTGGGGTCAAACTTTTGAGGAACAGCTAGACTCTAGAGTAGTAGGGTTGGGTGATCAGTCCGATTCCTGGAATAAGATGGTGGAATGAATGACAGGGAAACCACAGGACCAGAAGAAAGCCTGCCCAGACGCTTTTTCTAACACAAATTGCTTTTCCGCTCCCCGCCTTGGTGAGAGGCGAGCGTCTAACCACTCGTCTAGGTGCCGCCTTAGAAATTACTCTCAACTAGTATATTATTTTTCAGGCACATACACACGGACACACACACACACACACACACAAAGACTCACACGGTCAAACACACGGACACAAACACACACGGGCACACCCACACACACACACCCTCACCCACACACACAGGGACCAACTCACCCACACACACCAACGCATACACACACGGATACACAAACACACCCACACACATACGGACATATAAACACAGGCACACACAGACGGATACACACAGCCACACACAGAGGCACACACACCGACACACACACACAGGGACCCACACACACACTCGGACGCACACAGACGGTTACACACACACACACACGGAAAAGATAGCATAGATAGACACACGGACATACACACACACACACACACACGAACACAAACAAACCGACACACACATACGGATACGCACACACGGACACACACCAACACACATGGACACACAAACACACGCACATAGACACACACAGGAACACACCAACACACACGGACACACACACAAACACTCGCGCAAAGACACCTACACGGACACAAAGGCACCTATTTTTCAGGCCGAAGATATGCAAAAGTGGAATCGCCATTCATGCATATATATACATAATCCCCAGAGCAATTATTATTGGATGAAGAACTTACTGTTTTTTCTTCTACAACACAGTTTAGGCTACTAAACTGTTCCGCACCCAAAGTCTTGCTCCTTCCATCTTTTCCTCAGGCGTCCCAGTTTTCTATATTTTTGTGGCTGGTAAGTGTATGCAATTTTTGGATGTCTATTTTCTTTCACTCTGTTTAAGTGTTGTTTGTTCTGTATTCTGTATTCTGCTATTATTTTGTTTAATGCTTCTAATTTTAGTCCATGTTGTTGTTTTGTGTTTTATTTAATCTAATATATCCAGCAATGGTACTGGGGTACTGCATTTCTCCCGTTTCAATACCTTTATTTTGTACTGTCATCCTCCGTATTTTTGAACCGTATGTTATAATTGGGATTTCGCCTGCGTTACCATTTGCAGTAAAAGCGGGCGTGTTTTCTGAAGTGTTCTATTCACGTGACTTTCTCCACATCTCTACAACAAATTATTGTTAAAAAGCGAATTCTTCGTTTACTTCATGCTAATGGAAAAAAAATAGCAGAAACAATCTTATTACTTTCTTCCTTATAAGTAGAAGCGAAATAAGGGAGTACCATAGGTTAAATTTACAGTCAGAAGCTATGTGATTGAAGTTCTTTTGTTTGTATGGACAGGAGTTGACAAATTCCAAATAAACTATACAATTTTTGTATGGTAAGCTTTTATCTATTACTTACGGTTTACCATCTATGCAAAATTCTACAAATTTCATCCAGAATAGAGGTTTTTACAGGTTATTCTCAGAAACGTCATGATATACACTTTGCCCTGTAAGTATATTTAATATACAGTATTTTAATCAAAATCGTAAGAGCCATCTTTGAGAAAATCAAACTTTTCGACAAAGTTCCATGTAAAGGGTAGTTTGGGGTTGGGTGATTTTTCTCAAAACTTCGTGTTGCATTTCTGGAAGATACTAAACTTAAATACCAAATTTCGTATTTTACCATCTTTCCATTTTTTTTTTTTGATTCAGGAGACCTAATACATTAGTTTCCGATGAAACCTCGTTCTCGAACACATAGTACGTGTAGAGAAAGTAAAAATGAATTCTCGATGTGAACAAAGCCATCTTATACACTCTTTTGTTAATGAATTTTGCAATACATTCTTTACTTGAAGTAGCACATGTCTTGAGTGTTACGCATTTCCTAATTGTGCTGTAAGAATTAATGACCATTCAAACTCTTGCTGTAAATACATACAATGCTGTTGGCATGGCCATTAATAAAAGAATTGTAAATTCTTTCCCAAATGTGTGTTCAGAATGATTAACTTACATATCAAGTATTTCAAAAAATATGTTTCGAATGCCTCGAGTGGCTAGCGAGCTGACTTCTCATTCGGTGACCTGGGTTCGATTCCCAGCTGGGGCATGGAATTTTCCTTTAAGCAGATTTATTCCCTATCCCGTATGTGTGTGCGTGTGTGTGTTTAATGGTGTAAAATGATTAACCTAATGCAAATAACCTATTGTGATCAGAGGAGTAGTTTCACAAGTGAAAGCCCCCGATATGACCATACAAGTTAAAGGAGGCTATACAAATGAAACAATAAAATAATCTGATGTATTTCACTCACATGACTTTCTCTACATCTCTGCAAAACAATATTAAAACGCTTATGTTTCCAATTACTTCATGCTAATCGAGAAAAAATTAGCAGAAATAGTGTTGTTACCTGCTTCCTTGTAAGTGAAAGCGAAATAAGGGAGTACCATAGGTTAAAACGATAGTCAAAAGCTGGTTGCTATGTGACTGAAGTTCCTTTGTTTGCATGGACAGGGGTTGACAAATTCCTGTATGAGAAAAGAACGTTTTTCAAAGCTGAAGCCAATAGCAAGGAATATCTCAAAAACGATCAACTCCACGAAAAATATGTGTATTACATAAATTGTGTGTTTTAACGTGCTCTACATATTTTATGTGGTAAGTTTTTGCCCATCTCTTACGGTTTAGCAGTTATGCAAAATTCCGTAAAATTCATCCAGAATCAAGTAGTCTGCAGAGACTATTCCCAGAAAATTCAAGATATACATTTTATTTGTCAGGTAAATATCTTTAATATATGATATTTAATCAAAAGTCGTTAGAGCCATTTTTGAGAAAATATAAATTTTCGAAATAAGTTCCATGTAAAGGGTAGTTAGGGGTGGAGGGATTTTTTTGAAAATCTTCGTTTCGCATCCTTGGAAGATACCAAACCTAACTACCAAGTTTGATATTTAACAGACTATCAATGTGCCTTTTAAATGCGCGAAAGTTGTTACAAGGCTTCCAGTTACGTATTCAGGGGTGATTTATTCTATTGTGGATATTCATTGCTGCGAGAGTTTGTCAGCTTTAAACATAGAGAACCTGCGCATTGTTGGGATCAAGAAATTTTGACGCATTGCTGAATTAGAATTAAGACTTGACTACCTCCGTGGTCTAGTGGTTAGCGAGCCGACTTCTCACCCGGAGGTCCCGTGTTCGATTCCCGGCTAGGGCGGGGAATTTTTCTTTAACCAGAATTATTCCCTATCCCCCATAGAGTCTGGAAGTATGTATGTTTGAGGAAATAAAATGGTTTAAACCCAACGTAAACCTACAGACAACGAGTTGTTTCTAATTCGAAGCCCTTAGATGTTATAGAATTAAAGTAAAATTTCTTTCCGGTTTTTACTTTGTCTAGTATTTTTAATTTGTTTTATATTTATTCACTACTTTGGGGTGATTATTTACATTGGTTTACTGCTTTACGGTGGCTATTTTTCTACATTTTCTTTGAATTTCTCGCGCTTTTTTTTTTTTTTTTTTTTTGCATTTATGTATTATTATGCTCTTTTTATTTGCCGTAATTACATTTCGCAATTGCAACAACTACTTCTGAATTTCCCGTTGATTATAATATATGTTCGACAAAAGTTACATTTTATGGGGGTTGTCTCTGGAGACCCTTCATTCTGGATGACTTTTGCATAACTGGTAAACCGTAAGAGATAGACGGAAGCTTATTACTCAAAAAGTTTGAACCCGTCTGGGTAGTTTAATGGTAACGTGTTTGCCTCACATTCAACAGGTCGCGAGTTCGAATCTCGTTTAGAATGAGTTATCCGGATAAGTTTTTGGGAGGGGGGATTCCCTTATTCTGAGAAGGCTCCAAGATTATTTGAGCATCATTTCACCAATTTATTAATTGTCCGATATGACCAATGAGGTTAAAGGACGTTAAACTGAAAAAAAAACAAAAAAAAAAACTGATGTGTTCCATTCAGATGACTTTTTCTACCAATTCGGCAAAAATTATTCTTACTAAATAGCATTTTCCTATCTCTTTCATGCTAATCGATACATATTAGCAGATTTTTTATACTTATTTCCTTGTAAGTAGAACGACTGCACTAGGCTAGAGTGATAGTAAATCTTTCAAACCCTGTTACTACACGGTTCTCTTTGCATAGCCAGGAGTAAAACAAAAGATGTATGACAGTATAATTCCCGTTTGAGTAACGTAGAGTATTTTAAAATTGAAAATAAAGGAATGTCTTGGAAATGGTTAACTCTAAAAGAATTTGTAAAAGTCATAGCTTGTGTGTTTTAACTGCACTTACACTTTTTTTGTGTAGTAAGATTTTGTCCAATGGTTTACAATTTGTGAAAAAAGCTTTCAGAATAAAGAGAGCTTTTAGGGCTATTCCTAGAATATTGAAGATATATTCTTTATTTGTCACGTAAATGCCTTCCATATACGCTATTTTAATCAAAATCGTTGGAGCCATTTTTGAGAAAATCAGCATTTTCGAAATGTTTTCCATATAAAGGGCAATTTAGGTTTTCGTGTCGAATCCTTTGATGATGCTGAACTTAAATATCAAGTTTAGTGTTTAAAATGATCGTGCTCACACACAAACACACATACACATACAAAACCACGGACCTTTTCCTAAAATTTATTTTTTGGGATCCTAAACGTCTTTTTGCAGTGAAATCTTAGTTTCTAATTTTTGGTTGGACTGCAAAACCTTCTTTGCTTATGTATTATGTACTAGTAGAGAAATTAAAACTTTAGATCTCGTTAAAACAAACAAATTATGCCATATACATTTTTTCGTAGAGTTAACCATTTCCAAGATATTCTTTGTTATTGATTTCAATGTTAAAATATTTAACTTTTCTCAAACGGGGATTTGTCATTCCTTTTTCTTCCGTTTTATTTCTGGGCTTTCAAAGAGAACATGATTTCAATCCCAGTCATAGCAAAGAACTTTTAAAAGATTTGATTATCGCTTTAGCCTAGTGTATTCTCTTATATCCCTTCTACTTATGAGGAACTGAGTAATAAGACCATGCCTGGTAATGTTGATTTTGATTAGCATGAAGTACATTGTACCATAAGCTTTTGTAAGAACAATTTGTTACGGAATACGTAGAGAAAGTCATGTGAATGGCACACATCAGACTTTTTATTTTCTCTATACGAACTATGTACATAGTGTATAGAGAAAGCACTGCATTGCACCCAAAAATTCGATACCGAGATTTCCCCGGAAATACATGTTTTGAGACTTCCTAAATACAAAAAAAAAAGCATTTTTAGCAAAATGTCCGTGTGTGTCTGTCTGTCTGTCTGTCTATGTGTATGTGTGTGTCTGTAGGCAGAATAGCTCAAAAACGAAAAGACCGTTAAAGCCCAAATTGGTATTTAAGTTTGGTATCTTCCAATGATGCGACACGAAGGTTTTCAAGAAAATCACCCCACCCCAAACTACTCTTTACATGGAAAACATTTTGTAAATTTTGATTTTCTTAAAAATGGCTCTAACGATTTTGATGAAAATATTGTATATTAAATATATTTACCTGAAAAATAAAATGCACATCTTGAATTTTCTGGGAATAGCCCCTGAAGGCTATTTTATTCTGGATGAATTTTACGAAATTGTGTATAACTGCTAAACCGTAAGAGATGGAGAAAAACTTACTGCATAGAAAATGTGGCTCACGATAAAATACACAATTTACGTCATATACATTATTTTCGTGGAGTTGATCATTTTTAAGATATTCCTGTTTTAGCTTTGAAAAACATACTTTTCTCACACAGGAATTTCTTAACTCCTGTCCATACAAACAAACGAACTTCAGTTACATAGAAACCAGCTTTATGCTATCATTTTAACCTATGGAACTCCCTCATTTCGCTTCTACTTACAAGGAAGCAAGTAATAAGACTATTTCTGCTAATAGCGTGAAGTAAATAGAAGCATAAGCTTTTTAACTACAATTTGTTGCAGAGATGTGGAAAAAGTCATGTGAATGGAACACATCAGACTTTTTTAATCAAGTTCTTCAACTGTATTTTTTAATTTTTCTCCAGTTTAATTTGATACATAGAACATTATTGGAAAGTGTAGAAAGTCCAAATATTCGTAATCTTACATTATTGAAGGAACAGTATACTTTAGCAAATGTGAAAGAATCTTTGTGACTGATACAAAACAAATACAATTTACCTCATAATATATTCCACATAAGCAGTCAGATAAAATAAGAGTAAGTGGCTTGGGTAGCCAAATGCAAAACGCCAGGCAGAAGAGACACTGATTGTTTATTCATATAGCCTCGGAGTCCATTGAAATAATGGGATGGTTCACCATCTTGTTAGAAAAAGTAATAAAAGGAGTGCATGTCTTTTTGTATAGAATTTGGCTTTTCTAACTTCAAAACAAAAACAAAAACTCTATAGTGTGGGGTAACGTGTCTGCACCACATTCAAGAGGTCCCGAGTTCGAAACTCGGTTACGAATAAGGTTTCTTTCGGGGTTTTCCCCTATACTAAGAAATGAATGTCGAGTAACTTTAAGCTCCATTAACCTGGAGTCCATTTGAGCATCATGTCACCGATTTTATTCATCGTCTGAAATGATTTTCCCTGTTAAAGGACGTTTAATTCATAAACAAAAACAAACAAAACAAAGAAAAAATGGAAAACACTGGAATGAAAGAAAAATGCTATGTACATAAGAAGTAGGTAGAAAATGTTCCAAAAATTCAATACCGAGATATAGCCGGTTTGAACGTCCATGAATAAGAACATACGAGTATTTTAGAAATTTTCTGAACTGACCAAACTTTTAGAAAAGATCACTGTCTGTATGTGTGAACAGTATAACTCAAAACTGAACTTGGCTTTTAAGTTTAGTATCTTCCAAGGATAGTGACGAAGATTTTTTGAAAAATCTCCCAAACCAAACTATCTTTACATGCAAGATTCTTTGAAATGTTCGACTTCCTTTAAGACTTTTGATGAAAAGAACGTATATTAAACTTATATAAAAAATCTGATGTGTTACGCTCACATGACTTTCTCTAGCTATTCTACAAACTTCATACATAAGATTCTTCTTCTATCTGCACCTTGTTAATGGTGGTACTCATTAGCACAATGTTCTTATTATTTAGTTCCGTAAATGTAGGAAGAAAATAAGGCAATACACTAGGCTAAACCAATAGTCAAATGTTTTAAAAGATGCCGTTATGCGATTGTCATTACAAATCGCTTCTTTTCTTGGCCAGGAGTAGAAGAAAAGAAAAATTGACACTCCCGTCTGAGAAAAGTATAAGTACTTCACAACTAAAACTAATAACAATAAATACCTCGAAAACACTAAGCTCCGCGAAAAAAATGTGTATGACATAACTTGTGTATTTTAACAAGACCTACATTTTTGTATAGTAAGCTTTTGTCTATCTCTTACGGTTTACTAGTTATGCCAAATTAAGCAAAATTCATCTAGATTAAACAGGTCTTCAGAACCTATTCCCAGAAAATTCAAGATATAAATTTTATTTGTTAGGTAAATATCTGTGATATATGATATTTTAATCAAAATCGTTAGAGCCATTTTTTAGAAAATCAAAATTTTCGAAAAAAGCTCCATGTAAAAGATAGTTTGGGGAGGGGGATTTTTCTCAAAATCTTCGTGTCGCATCCCTGGAAGATACTAAACTTAAATACCAAGTTTGGTACTTTAGCTACTTTTCGTTTTTGAGTTATCGTGTTCACAGACACACGGACACACACACAATGGACCTTTTTCTGAAAATGTTTTTTTTGGATACAGGGGGTCCTAAAATATGCATTTCCGGTGAAATCTCGGTATCGAATTTTTGGGTGGAATACATTACTTCTCTATCCCTATGTACATTGTACATATGGGGCTAGAGAAAGTAAGAAGTAAATTGCAATTATTTAGTTTGTTGGGTAACTCTGAAATGTCCTCTTCATTCTGAATGACTTATGTATGGCTAGTAATACAAGACCTTCTCTATCCACTATGTACATTGTACATACGGGCTAGAGAAATTAGATACACTTTTGTCAGTTTAGGATGCCATAAGTTGTTATACTTCGCTCGTTAAACGTGGCCTCTTTTACAAGTAGCAGAATCACGCGCGAGCACAGACACACATACTCACGCACACTCTCAGCAATGTTTGTAAAAATAGTATGTGTTCCATTCACATGACTTTCTTAACGTCCCTGCAAAAATTATTATTAAAAAGCTTATGCTTCTATTTACTTCATGCTAATCGAGCAAAATTGGCATAAATCGTGTTATTACTTGCTTCCATGTAAATAGAATGCGAAATAAGGGAGCACCATAGGTTAAAGCGATAACCAAAAGCTGGTTGCTATGAGACTAAGTTCCTTTGTTTGCATTGACGGGTGTTGACAAATCCCTGTATGAGATATGTAAGTTTTTTAAAGCTGAAAACAATAACAAGAAATATCTAAAAAACGATCAATTACACGAAAAAAATGTATATTACATAAATTGTGATGCTTAACGTGCTCTACATTTTTTGTGTGGTAAGTTTTTGTTCAACTCTTACGGTTTAGCAGTTATACAAAATTCCTTAATATTCATTCAGCATAAAGTAGTCTTCAAAGGCTATTCCCAGAAAATTCAAGAGATATATTTTATTTGTCAGGTAAATATCTTTAACGTACGATAGTTTAATCAAAATCGTTAGAGCCATTTTTGAGAAAATAAAAAAATTCGAAATTTTTTCCATGTAAAGGGTAGTTGGGGGTGGAGGGATTTTCTTGAAAATCATCGTGTCCCACCCTTGGAAGGTACCAAAGATAAATACCAAGTTTGGATTCAACGGCCTTTTCGTTTCTGAGCTATGGTGCCCACAGTCACACACATACAAACAGGAAAATACCTAATGGAACTAATATTATTATATCTCTCTTAATTTGTTATGAGAACGTGGTGTAAAAAGTTACCTTTTCTAATAGTATACCAGATATACAAATGTAATTAGAATGAAGAGATTAAGGACTCAAATTCAAATATATGTATAATGCATTACGCAAAAATCGTAAATATGCAATATTTATATATCTGATGTGTTCCTTTCACTTTCTCCACCTAGCTACAAATTATTCTTGCAAAAGCATATTCATCTATTTTCTTCATGCTATTCAAAATAGGCATTAGCATTAATGGTTTTATTATTTTCTTGTAAGTATAAGAGATATAAGGGAATATGATTGGGAAAAGCGATAGTCAAATATTTTAAAAGGTGGTTGCAATGACGTTACCTAAACTTGGTCAGGAGTAAAACAAAAACACAAAGAAGATATAAAACAAAAGCTTCCTACCGGTTGAGGTAGTTTAAAATTGAAACCAACAAGATAAGGAATGTCTTGAAAACAAACAAAAATTGTGTATGACATAAATGTTGTGTTTTAACAAGATCTACATTTTTTGTCGTAAGTTTTGTCCATCAGTTCCTCAAAAATCATCCAGAATAACGATATCTTATTCCGGAAAATTCAAGATTATTTTGTTTATCATGAAAATATCTGAAACACATGGTCTGACTCTACCTATCCAATTCCTGCCGTACATACGGTTTCTGTGAGAAAAAATTAAATTATCATACAGTATTTTAATAAAATCGTTTGAGCCATCTTTAAAAACATTAACATTTTAAATATTTTTCATGTAAAGGTAGTTTTAGCTAAGGGGATTTTTTTTAAAAATATTTGTGTCGCATCCTTGGAAGATACTAAACTTAAATACTAATTTTGGTATTCAACGGTTTTTTCGTTTTTGAGCTATGCTGTGCACAGACAATCGCGCACGACTGCAAGAACCTCTTTTTAAAAAAGCTTTTCTTAGACCCAGGGGACCTCAAAACGATTTTGGTGAAATCTCGACATAGAATTCTTTGTGGAATACCAGCCCTCTCTTATTACTATGTATATAATACATGTAGAGAAAGTAAGCATCAGATACACCTTTAATACATTATACAAAAGCTTAAAAATGCAATGCTTAATACAAATTGTTAGTATTCTTTAAAGAAATAAATGCTAACGAAAATATGTCAGCGTAAAGGATAAATTTGTGGAATTTGTCGAAATCTTTGTGCTGTAACCTGAAAGATGCTGACATAAATATGAAATCTGGTATTCAGCCGACTTTTCGTGTTTGAATTTATGCTGTCTACGTGGAGCGATTATCAATGGCAGGCAACCCCACTCACGCGCAGGCATAAACACACTTACAACTACACATATAAAACACAGCACATAACCTGGCGACCATTTTTGCTTTTTTTAACCACAGTAAGATCCTGCGCCTTATCATAGTCAACTAGAACGAGGTGTTCTAATTCCCGGCCACGAAATGTGCCCCGAGCTTTATTCTATGTTTTCTGTTCCGGGTATAGGCATAGTGAGGAAAGTGAGGAGCTGCAACAGGCAGCGATCCCGGACAAATAAATAAACTAAAATAAAAATCTTTTTTTTTTTTTCACACAAACCTGTGTAGGGCAGGAATTGGATAAGCAGAGTCAGACTAAAAAATGCAACGCCATGGCTGAGATTTGAACCACGGATCTCCCGGCTTCTAGCCAGTTGCTTTACCACTGAGCTACCATGACAATATACCAGCATAGCATTGAATTTATGTACCTATCCAACTCTTGTACTATATACGGCTTGTGTGAAAAAAAAAAAAATTAATACCAGTACCATAATAGTTGGCTATACTATGAATCCTGGGTCGAAAGTACTTAACAGCATTGTAAGTCGCCATTGGGGCTGTCATTTCAAAAGAATATGAGATCACGTTGTGGTTTACCGGGAAAACATGTGAGTCAGTTGAGAAATTCAATGCTATGCCGGAATGTTGCTCTGCTAGCTCAGTGGTAGTGCAACCTGCTAGAGACCGCAAGATCCGTTGTTCAAATCTCGGATGTCGCATTGAATTTTTCAGTCTGACTCTACCTATCCAAAATAGAAACCTGTTTAAAAACCCTGCTACCTAATTTCTAAATCAGGGGCTAATATGCCAGATTTTTAATTTTTTTGTTTATATTCATACAACATACACTTATTGTTTATTTATAAGTTAAAAATTAAAAAATAAAATATACAGAATAAAATAATAATAAAAATAATAAATTGTAATAAACTACATACATAACAAAAACCAATAAAAATAAAATCAATTAAAATAAATACAAGTAAAAATTTCCCGGACAAATAACCACTTTTCTGTTCTGGGTATAGGACCGATGCCCGCTCGGCATAGTGAGGAAAATGACAGATAGCCAGCTTTCTTGTTGTAGGATAAGTGATTCTGGCCAAACTATCTCCCTGTATCTTTGGCTCATCTTCCACCTCTGCCATATATAAGTGGGCGTGAGGTCGGCGGTCGTGTTCGTAGCCCGAGCCTGCAAGGGCTGCAAGGCAAGGATAAAATATAAAGATAGTAAAATATTGCAATGCTTACAATAAGAATTATTGTATTCCACCCAAAAAGCCAATGTCGAAATTTCATCTGAATAATGACCTGACCCTCTGAAGCTTGTTCTTTTATTTACTTAATGCTAACCGAGAAAAAATTGGCAGAAAGGATCTTTTACTGCCTGCCAACTTGTAAGAGGGAAATAAGGAAGTACCATAGCTTAAATCGATAGTCAAATATTTTAAAAGCTGGTTGCTATGTGATTGAAGTACCTTTGTTGTATGCACAAGAGTTGAGAAATTCCCACATGAGAAAAGTATAAGTATTTTAAAGCTAAAAGCAGTAACAAGAAATATCTCAAAAACAGTCAACTCCACGAAAAAAATATATAAATATGACATACATAGTGTGCTTTAAGTAGATCTTCATTTTTGTGTTTTAAGTATTTGTTTATCTCTTACGGTTTACCAGTTATACAAAGTTCTGAAAAATTCATCCAGAATAGACACGTTCTCAGAGGATATTCTAAAAAAAAATCAAGATATACATTTTATCTGTCGTATAAATGTCTTAAATGTAAGAGCTTTTAATCAAAACCGTTAGAGCCATTTTTGAGAAAATCAACATTTTCCATGTAAATGGTAGTTTGGGAAGAGGCGATTTTTCTCAAAATCTTCGTGTGGCATCCCTGGAAGATACTTAACTTAAATACCAAGTTTGATATTTTACCCGCTTTTCGTTTTTGAGTTATGGTGTTCATGGACACAAACACGGACCTTTTTTTGAAAATATTTATTTGGATACCTGGGACCGTAAAACGTGTATTTCTGGTGAAATCTCGGTATCGAGGTTTTGGGGGGAATAGAATACCTTCTCTATACACCATGTACGTAGTACGTATGGGGGAAAGTAACAATTAGAAAAATATGGGTTTGTATGTGTGTGGGCCTCTGTGTGTGGCGGGTAGTTGGCTGTGTGTTTGGAAGGCGTTTTGTAGGTGTTTTGTGTAAGCCGATACCGGTGGCCGCGCTCACTTTGGCGCTTCATGGTGTACAGGATCGTGGGTTCGAGTCCCGCCTTGGGCATGGGTGTTTCTGTGTTTGTAAATGTGTCTATGTTTGTGTATGTATATGTAAAAGGAAAACGTTAAGAATAATAAGGTCTACTAAGGAAATATAGGAAACTGGAAAAAATGGAGAAAAAATTATAAAAAATGATGTCCTGATAAGCCTCCGGAACTGTATTTTATTTTATATATATAAAAAAAAAGTGGCTGGATGTGTGTGGTGCGTGGGTTTCTTTTACTTTCTCTATACGTACTATGTACATAGTGTATAGAGAAGGTATTGCATTGAACCCAAAAATTTGATACCGAGATTTCACCGGAAATACAGTTCTGAGACCACTTGAATCCAAAAAAAGCATTTTTAGAAAAATGTCCGTGTGTGTCTGTCTGTGTGTATGTGTGCGTGTCTGTGTGTCTGTGGGCAGCATAGCTCAAAAACGAAAAGACCGTTAAATACCAAACTTGGTATTTAAGTTCAGTATCTTCCAAGGACACGAAGATTTTCAAGAAAATCCCCCCCACAAACTACCCTTTTCATGGAAAAAAATTACAACATTTTGATTTTCTTAAAAATGGCTCTAACGATTTTGATTAAAATCTCGTATATTTAAAATATTTACTTCACAAATAAAATGTAGATCTTGAATTTTCTGGGAATAGCCTGTGAAGACTACTTTTTCTGGATGAATTTTACGGATATTTGCATTACTGCTAAACCGTAAGAGATGGACAAAAACTTGCGTCACAGAAAATGTAGAGCAAATTAAATCAAACAACTTATGTTTTATAATTTTTTTCGTGGAGTTGTCGTTTTTAAGATATTCCATGTTTTCAGTTTCAGCTTTGAAAAACTTCTACTATTCTCAAAGAGGTATTTGTCAACTCTTGTCGATACAGAAAAAGGAACTCCAGTCACATAGACTATCACTTTAACCTATGGTACTCCATTATTTAGCTTCTACTTACAAAAACAAGTAATAAGACTATTTCTGCTAATGTTTTCTCAGTTAGCATGAAGTAAATAGAAGCCTAAGCGTTTTAACAATACATTTTTGCAGAGATGTAGAGAAAGTCATGTGAATGGAACACATCAGATATTTTTAGTTATTAGTGCATATTTTTATATTTTCAACTTGAAATAAACACATTTATGGCCAAATGTTATTGATCAAAATCAAATTTTGCATTTTTAGCAGTTTTTCACCAAAGTGTCAGGGAGGTGTTTCTCGCCTAAAAATGTGTTAGCAGTGAAAGTGTTAAAGAATAGAAAATTATCTCAAGTGGATCAGTTATAAGCTAAAGTTTATAATCTGAATGCCAGTTTGTAAAGAAACATAACAGAAAATAGTTTAAAACTTAATTCATTAGAAAGATGAACACATTAGACACATTTATCATCAAAAAGAGAAAAATCTGATGTGTTTCTTCACATGACTTTATCTACAACTCTGCAAAAAAGTATTGTTAAAAAACTTATGCTTCTATTTACTTCATGCTAATTGAAGAAAAACAACAGAAATAGTCTTATTACTTGCTTCCTTCTAGGTAGAAGCGAAATAAGGGAGTGCCATAGGTTAAAGTGACAGTCAAAAGCAGGTTACTTTGTGGCTGAAGTTCCTTTGTATGGACAGGAGTTGACAAATTCCTATATGCGAGGAGTATAAGTTTTTAAAGCTGAAACCAAAAACAAGGAATATCTTAAAAACTATCAACTCCACGACAAAATGTATATAACATAAATTGCATGTTTTAATGTACTCTATTTTTGTGGTAAGTCTTTGTCCATCTCTTACGGTTTAGCAGTTATGCAAAATTCCGCAAAATTCATCCAGAATAAAGTATTCTTCAGAGGCTATTCCCAAAAAATCAAGATATACATTTTATTTGTTAGGTAATTATCTTAATTGTACAATATTTTAATCAAAATCGTTACAGCCAATTTTAAGAAAATCAAAAATTTTGAAAAAAGTTCCATTTAAGGACAGTTTGGTGTGGGGAGGGTTTCTTGAAAATGTTCGTGTCGCATCCTTGGAAAATAATAAACTTAAATGCCAGTTTGATATTCAACGGTCTTTTCGTTTTTGAGGTATGCTGTCCACAGACACGCACACACACACACGCACACACACATGTGCCTTATTACAGACTACTTAAAAAAAAATCTTCGACCCAACCAAGAATGGAAACCGGGACCTCTGTATGAGAAGTCAGAACGCTGACCACTCAAATGCAGAGAAAATCTTCAGTTTTCTTATCTCCCGAATTCAAGTCTACTGTTTCGTGTTTTCATTTTGTTTTCTAAACACTTCCTTTGTTTGCAAGAAGTCAAAGGAGACCACCCTGAGTTTTAAAGACCCCAATCAACGACCACGGAATGTAAACGAAAATTCAAATTTCATTCATTCTGTTATTTAAAACTGCGATCTGTTGAGGAATTTAATTTGTAGCTGATTAATTTGAATACTCTCTCGCCAACAAGCAATCAGTTGTTGTGAAGAGCCTGTTATCAAATATAGCATCACTACAGAAAGAGAGAGAGGAAAAGAAAAAACAAAAGCCGTAGCACTGAATCAATTATCGACAAATATTTATTATGGTTTATACGGGATAAGTGAAATCGAAACACAAACAAAAAATAAATGGATTTCCATTTTCAATTAAAAGCAAATCATTGCATTTGTGTCCTAAACAAGGCAGGATTTATATCTATAAGCTCTTGAGGAATTGTAATTCTGCACTTTCAGTCTCCATAGGGCTCAGTAAATTTCTTATATCCTGTATTATAAAAATCTGATGTGTACCATTCACATGACTTTCTCCGTATCCCTGCAACAAATAATTCTTAAAAAGCTTATACTTTTATTTACTTTATGCTAATCAGAAAAAAATAGCAGAAATAGTCTAATTACTCGCTTCCTTGTAAGTAGAAGCGAAATAAGGGACAACTGTAGGTTAAAGTGATAGTCAAAACCTGGTTGCTATGTCAATAAAGTTCCTTTGTCTATATGGATAGGAGTTGACAGGTTCCTGTATGAGAAAAGTATACGTTTTTCATAGCAGAAACCAAAAATAAGGAATGTCACAAAAACGACGAACTCCACGAAAAAAAATGTACCCATATAACATAAATTGTGTGTTTTGATGTGCTCTACATGTTTTGTGTAGTAAGTGTTTGTCCATCTCTTACGTTTTAGCAGTCATTCAAAATTTAGTAAAATTCAACCAGAATAAACTCTTCTTCAGAGGCTATTACCAGAAAATTCAAGATATACATTTCATTTGTCAGGTAAATATGTTTAATATCCGAAATTTGAATCAAAATCGTTAGAACCATTTTTGAGAAAATAAAAATTTTCGAAAAAAGTTCCATGTAAAGAGTAGTTGGGGGTGGGGGGATTTTTCTCAAAATCTTCGTGTCGCATCCCTGGAAGATACTGAACTTAAATACCAAGTTTGGTATTTTATCTACTTTTCGTTTTTGAGTTATCGTGTTCACAGACACACGGACACACACACTCACACATGGACCTTTTTGTGAAAATGCTTTTTTTGGATATTGGGGACCCTAAAACATATATTTCCGGTGAAATCTCGGTATCGAATTTTTGGTGGAGTGCAATACTTTCTCTATACACTATGTGCATAGTGCGTATGGAGAAAGTAAGAATTGGAATTTGTTTCTCTTTTGCTTTTCCTGAAGCATGACAAAAGAGATAAAACGAAAGTTGGGTTCATTCGTAGGGAAAAGTTTTAGTAGTTTGAATTTGAGTTAACTCTAAACAAAAAGGTTATGACATAAATCATGTGTTTTTTAATGGTATCTACATTTATGGTGTACTAACTTTTTTTCTATCTCTTACACTTACATGTTATACAAAAGTCATCAATAATGCAGAGGCTATTCCAAGAAAATTCAAGATATATCTTTGGTTTGTCACAAAAACCTATAACACATATGGTATTTTAATCTAAATAAAAAAATTAACATTTTTTGAAGCTTGTGCACAGGTACGATAAATGTCTCAATCTTTTCGGTGATTATATTGAAAAGTAACCATAGTGTACAAAAGTTTTAGTAATAAAATAATTGTTTTCTATGAAATTGTCTTTTTTTATAGCCTATGGGAGGTTAAAAAAAAAACGGCCCTCGTAATATGAAATGAAGACAAAGTGGATGAAAGGAAAGGCGATGATGAAGTAGTTGGCGAAATGAATGACGCGGAAACAGGAGAACCCGGCAAAAACACGTTTAAATGTTTCTTCGTATACCAAAACTCCCACATACGATCCCCTGGGTTGGAACCCGAGCCGCCTTGGTGAACCGCGAGCGTGTAACAAGCGAGTTAACTTACATAATACTATTTGTTGTGCGATATAGCTTGTGACCGATAACTCGGAATATTTCGAAAGCGCTTAACTCTATGGGAAAAAAAAATCTGGTGCGTCACAATCACATGACTTTCTCTTATGTCTGTAACAAATTATTCTGGAAAAGCCTATTCTTCTACCTACATCATGCTAATCGTCTTATTACTTGGTTCCTTGCAAGTAAAAGGTAAAAAACCTAATGTGTTGAATTTCACATGTCCTCTAGCTGTTCGGTAAAAAAAACTTTTTATTCAAAACATATCTTTTATCTACATCGTGATAATAAGATAAACATAAGCAGAATTAGCCTTATTACTTCCTTGTAGAGGGGAAATAAGAAACTGCACAGGCTAAAGCGATAGTCTCGTTCTTTAAAAGCTGGACGCTATGGGAAACATTTGAAATTCTAATCTCTTTGCTTTTCATGAAACGTGGAGAAAGATGTTTTCCCGTTTGAGAATAGTTTAAGTGGCTAAAATTGAAACTAATAATTCGGAATATCTCAAAAACAGTTAGCTCTACGAAAAATGTAGAAATATAACATAAATTGTGTGTTTTAATAAGATCTACAGCTTTTTGGGTAGTAAATTTTTATATACCTCTTGCGGTTTGTCAGTTATACAAAAATCATCCAGAAAATTCAAGAAAAACATTTCGTTTGTCCTACAAATATCTTAAACGTAAGTATTTTAATCGAAATATTAGAGCCATTTTTGAGGAAATCAAAATTTTCGAAAAAAGTTCCATCTAAAGGGTAGTCTAAGAAGGTCGTTTAAAATTTAAAATACCAATCCTCATAAAAGGGAAAATATCTTCTTAATAGATTACAATGTATCACAATTTCCAGTTAAATCTGGTGTCGAAGTTTTAGGTGGAGTGCAATGCCTCCTCTACCTACCGTGTACATTGCATGTGATAGAGGAAGTAAAAATTACGATTTGCACACTTGATATGGTTTTTAATTTATTCCTGGTCTAAGAAAAGAAAGAAAAGGAAAAAATATGATGTGTTCCATTCATACGACTTTCTCTATATATCTGCAACAAATTGTTAAAAATCTTTCGCTTTTATTTATTTCACGCTCATTGAGAAAAAAAAATAGCAGAAATAGTCTTATTAATTGCTTCCATGCAAGTAGAAGCGAAATAAGGGAGTACCATAGGTTCAAGTCACAGTCAAAAGCTGGTTGCTATGTGACTGAAATTCCTTTGTTTGTATGGACAGGAGTTGACAAATTCCTGTATGAGAAAAAGCTGAAACCAATAAAGAATATCTCAAAAACGATTAACTCCACGAAAAAAAAATATATGACATAAATTGTGTTTATCGTGATCTACATTTCTTGTATAGCAAGTTTTTGACTATCGCTTACGGTTTACCAGTTACGCAAAATTCAATAAAACTCTTTCAGAAGAGGTCTTTATAGGCTATTCCGAGAAAATTCATGATATACATTTTGTCATGTAAATATCCTAAATATAAGAGATTTTAATCAAAATCATTAGAGTCAGTTTGAGAAAATAAAATATTCAGAAATGTTTTCCATGTAATGGGTAGTTTGGGGTGGGGTGATTTTCTTGAAAATCTTCGTGAAGACATTGAACTTAGTGCAGACACACACATATACACAGACGCACACACGGCCATTTTTCTAAAAAATGCTATTTTTTTTTTTGGATACAGGGCGTCCAAAACATGTATTTCCGATGAAATCTCAGTATCGAATTTTTTGGTGCAATACAATACCTTCTCTATACACTATGTATATAGTACGTGTAGAGAAAGTAAAATAAAGAAAGGTGAAAAACACTTAAAGGTATAAGTGGTATTTGAAGCGTTTTAAAAAAGTATAATTCTTCATTATTATGCAAAAAAAAAAAAAACGCCCAGGAACACATAAAGGAAAAGAAGGATGATGATGATGATGATGATGATAATAATAATAATAGTAATAATTTATAATTATTATTATTAGTGAGATGACATAAAATAATGGTGTTATTGTATATTTAATTTTTCGAATTAATGTATTTTATTACAGAATGTCTTTATACGTAGTAAAAGTTCAGATTTCTGCTGCTGCAGATTTCTCAGAAAAGGGAATATACAAATGCCCAATTTTTTTCAGAGAAAACTACAAAATTTATGATCATAAAAATTTAAAGAGACATACGTGCATATATCTAGATTATAAAATTATAGTCAGAGAAATTCACATATCTTGGATTAGCTATATGTCCATATAATGCTCACGTTACCCACTCCCCTTAAATGAGAAACTTTTGTAGCTAAAACAAAATGTATGTGCTTCGAAAACGAACACAATTTATGGGCATGATTTGTACACCCCTGTTACGTAAGTCAATCCCAGGCTCACACCTCCAGTCAGGCCGCATATTTTACGGGGAAAAGCCATAGCGAGAGCGGGGCTCAGAGGGGAAAAAGAGTAGACCTACCTACCTCCCCTCACCCAGACGCACGTAGTATTTCAACTGTTACTTCACAATCAGGACTGAAACCCTATGGAACATGACAAATTAATCTTATTATTAATTTGGTAGCACCACCGAGCGTCTCTTCTCCATTATTTTTTTCTCTCCTCCTGCCCACCCCTTTTCCAAACCCGGAGCAGAGTCGTAATTTGCATGCTTGAACGGTGCTCCACAAAGATGCCAATGCACTTTACATAATTAGTAATCCAGATTTAAAATTTGTTAAATTGTCATTAGTGATAATGGTACGAGAATCAGTTAAGTCCTTGAAAGAAGTGGAACATGCCTTTCGTCAATCTGATGTAACTTAAATTAAACGGACAGTCCTTTTAAATTTCATTGTCTTAGCTGACTAAGAAAAATGTCTCCACTCCAATATATCCATCGCGCAGTAATTACAAGCCCTGGGTTTTATTCTGTTTCGCAGTAAATTATTTAAGTTTAATGATTCCATTAGGAATGGGTAATTTAGGAAAGGACATATAATTTCTTTTCGATTCAATGAGTAATGAGATGCAAGCGCTGACGTAATGTAGCATAAGCGCAGATGCAAGGAGGCACCATTCACAGTGCAATCGCAAGTGCAACCAAGAAGTTGGCACGGGTTTCTAGATCTGTAAGTTGCATGCGAATATCTTCCAAGTTACAAATTGAATAACATAACCAACAATAATACCACATAAGAAAATTCACTCAATCTTTTACAAATAAATATGTTATAAAATTATATACTAACAACTGACGCTCGCGGCAGTGTCTCACAATAATTGTTCATTCAAAATTATTGAAAATAGCACAATAGGGACTGCAGAAAGTGATAAAGCTACACGTTTAATGAAGTAAGAACTATCTCTCTGCGTCTTCGATTTATGAGAACCAAGAAATCTAGACACAGATGATAGTTACATCCATTAAATCAAAGAAGGATTCACAAGGAGACTGTCATAACCTCTTGAGGGAAATTAGAGATGGCGCGGCACAGCACGGCCACATAGAAAAGCATGCATATACAGCAGACCCTGTAAAATCTTGCAGTGTGATCGTTTCTTATTGAATTCATAGGCAATGCATAGAGAAAAGAAGCAGAATTCTTCCTCTTTGCATGCAACGCAAGGATAAAGATTGGATGTTTTCGTAAACTTCCACGGCCAATATTAAAATTATCTTGGTCCAGAGTTTCCGGTGTAGACCGCGTCTTAAGGCTAAAATCTGCCAAAGGCAGATTTTAGCCTTAAGACGCGGTCTACACCGGAAACTCTGGACCAAGATAATAAAGATTGGAGTTTGCAAACTCTTGCGTTGCGTGTTTCTATGTGAATGCTTACATTAAATAATATGAGTCCAAACTCATGCGCTTAAATTGCATCTGCGCTTACATTTCAATGTGAATATAGTATTACACACATTAAATTCATTCTGGACATTAATGCATATATTGTGACGAATGTAAAAACAAAAAATTCTGAGCCGCTGTACTCGAATCTTCTACCCATAATCAACTGACCCCGTCCTTTATGTATGGGTGAAGATTTCATCTTCTTTAAATGCATGACGTAAGCCTCGTGTCTCCAATGTTATAAAGAAAACTACACCATATAAAGCCCAGTCGGTAGAGCATCTGCCTGTTTTGGGTCGGGTCTTAGATTCGATACGCGGCTAGAGGGACTGGGAATTTTTCTCTAGCCAAGATAATTCCCTATCCTCCCTAGAATCTGGAAGTATGAAGAGAGAGAGAGAGAGAGAGAGAGAGAGAGAGAGAGAGAGAGAGTAGAGAACCATTTCAAGCTACCCCACATTGCAGATTCTAGTTCAGTTTTAGATTTGACTCTGCCATTTGTCGACGATTGACCAACATGGATGCCCATGCGCAAGCAGACAGAACGAACGGATGACTGCGCATTTCGCATTGGAAAGCAGAACCGATTTTCAGAAGGTATTTAGAGGAAAACAGAAGGATTTTAACCCCCGCTCCGCTATACCCAGGAAATTCAATATACACATTTTGTCACTAAAATATCTTAAAAATATATGTTAATCAAAATCGTGCAGATCGATTGTATAGTTAAATGTTTGTGTTTAGTGTAAAACTGAACGATCACTCGTTATATACTGTAAAGCGAGGGAGATTGTGTAGAGCGCTTACCTTTTATTTTTAATTAAAATATGTATATTTAAGATATTTTGTTACAAATGGAACGTATATTTTGGATTTTTGGCAATAGCCTCTGATAACTGCATAACATTTGTATCCAATAACTTTTTGGTGGAATTAACCATTTTCAAGGTATTCCTGGCTATTTATTTCAATTTTAATATGCTATCTAATGATTTTCTGAAAAGTAGTTAGGTTTTCTTTTCTTTGCTTTTTTTTTTTTTCTGTAGTGCAAGAAAACCAATTTAAATACTATGTCTTACCGACTGGCTCTCAAAAATTTGACTGTCGCCGTACTCTAGTATATTCTTTTATTGCTCGTGTATTAAATCCATAATCAAATCATTTAATAAATTAATATTATTCTAATAAAATAAAAGCATTTCTTGATTAGCATGCATTAGATAGAAAAGTAAACTTTGTTGAGATAAGTTTGTTGCAGAAGAGATTAAGTCATGTAAATGGTACACATCATATTTTTACTTTCTCTACACGTACTATGGACATAGTGTATAGAGAAGCTATTGCATTCCATCCAAACATTCGAATCGAATACATGTTTTGGGTCCCCCAGAATCTGAGTGAGTGAGTGAGTGAGTGAGATGTGGTAACCTCAAAGCTGCATATCGCCGATAAATCCGGACTTCATCTATTTCCATCGTTCTAGTCTCAGGAAGCCGAACCAGTCTTTCCTCTTTGCCACAGTGTTGATATTCTGTTTCAAAATCCAATGGGTGGTATTGAAAGAAGAATTATCTTTTGTAAGAAGTATGTATGTAGAGTAGCTAGAGAAAGCCATGTGAGTGTAACACATCAGGTTTTTAATCTTTTACATTATATACATTCTGTGTTTAGTCCAATCTTTGGGGCCGCACCGTGGCCGAGTGGTTAGACCATTCGCCTCTCACCTAGACGGCCGGGGTTCGATCCCAAGCGACCATATGCGAGATTTGTGGTGGACAAAGCGGCGCTGGGTGGGTTTTCTCCGGGTTCTCCGGTTTCCCCTGCCATCGCATTCCACCGGTGATCCATGTTCATTCATGCATCATCAGTGTCACCGCCTGCGGTGCCATAAGTAGTTATAGTGGGCGTTAAACACTACCAAAAGAAAAATATCAATCTTTGGTGTTCTATAAAGTTTTATCTAGGCGTTTTCTGTTCTGCCAAAGAAATGTTATGCCGTTCATGCTTCCCGTGAAACTTTGGTATCAAATTTTGCGGTGGGAAAAAAAAAAAAAAAACAATTTTCCACCAGCTATGTTGTGTTGAAGAAAGTAAAAATTTAAAAAGAAGTATAACAAATGTATCCACTTAACTTCTGTGGTGTGGGCTAGCTTGTCTGACTAACAATCAACAAGTTCCGAGTTCGATTTTCAAAAGATAAATATTGGGTGTGGCTCTAAGTGGCCCCAGTCTTATTGAGTATACATTTAGTTCTTCACTACCGGAAATGACGTACTCGTTTAAAAGTGGCCTCGATTAAGAATGTGTCCTAGCATTACAGAAGGATAAAGTAAAATAAACGGCAAAAGGGATTTTCCAATTCGATTAGAGTTAAAGAAATGATATTAATACTTCTGAGAAAATGATATTTAAAAGATGACGCGTTTCATTCATATGATTCTCTCTAGCGATTCTACAATAGATTATGCTTACAGAAGGTGATCCTTTTCTCTACTTTGTGCTAATCAAGAAAATAGAAGAAGGCAGAAATGTTCATATTAATTACTTGCTTATAATTCGAAGCGAAATAAGGCAATATACTAGGCTAAAGCGAGTCAAAAGGTTTCAAAGCTGTTGCTATATGATATTAAAATTCGTTTCTTTGCATGGCCAAGAGTTGCTATTCCTGTACGAGAAAAGCTTAAGCATTTTAAAACTGAAATAAATGCCACGCAATACCTCAAGAACGGCTACCTCTACAACAAAAATATATATGACATTGTGTAGTAAGTTTTTGTCTATCTCTTTCCAGCTATATAAAAGTCATCCAGAATAAAGAAGTCTTCAGAGGTATTCCTAGAATATTTAAAATATACGAGCGCCGTGTTTTTTTCAACCTCCGATAAGCTATAAATAAAAGACAAGTTCATAGAAAACAATTATTTTATTACTAAAAGTTAGTACACTTATGGTTACTTTTCAATATAATCACTGAAAAGATTGAGACATTTATCGTACCTGTACACAAGCTTTGCAATACCCGCTTCAAAAAATGTTGTCGCCAATGATTTTAAATGAGCATCGAGGTTGTTTTGAAGATCTTCGTTTGCTTGAAAGTGCTGCCCTCCAAGCCACGTCTTCATTTCAGAGAACAGCAGAAAGTTGTTGGGTGCCAGGTCAGGGCTGTGCGCCAGATGATCGAAAATGTCCCATTGAAATTGTTCAAGGAGCCGATGGGTCGTGCCAGCAGCGTGTGGACGAGCGTTGTCATGGATCAACACAATTCCTGAAGTCAGCATTCCTCTTCGTTTGCTTTGAATGGGTCTCCGCAAACGTCGTAAGGCACGAAGATCTTCAAAACAACGTCAGTGCTCATTTGAAATCATTGGCGGCAACTTTTTTTGAAGCGGGTATTGTAAAACTTATGCACAGGTACGATAAATGTCTCAATCTTTTCGGCGATTATGTTGAAAAGTAACGATAAGCGTACAAAACTTTTAGTAATAAAATAATTGTTTTCTATGAACTGGTCTTTTATTTGTGACCTATCGGAGGTTGGAAAAAAAACGGCCCTCGTATGTTTTACTTCTCATGTAAATATATTTAGTATAAAGTGCTTTAATCAAAACCGTGGGAACCAATTTTCATAGAATCAAAATTTTCCAAATTTTTTCCATATAAAGGATAGTTTGGGGTGGGGGATTTTCCTGAAAATCTTGGTGTCACATCCTTGGAAGAAAACCTACAGAATACTTCACTTAAAATAATTTTGTTTAGAGTTCTTTCTATTCATTTTAGTATACTTATTGTACCCTTTATATTTGTTTTATTCTTTATTCATTGCATCAAGGATGTATTGCGAGGTAGAGAAGAAGGTTTTGGATACACGATATCAAATTTTGGGTGGAGTACAATCCTTCTCTACTTATGCACTAATTAGAGACAGTAAAAACTAAAATTTTAATGAATCATAACTATAATAAGTTTATAAATACATAGATTGAGGCTTAAAACGGATGTGTTGTGCTCACATGGCACTCTCTATCCACTCTTGTAAAACCATTCTTTCAGAAATGTTCTATCTAATTCGTGTTACTAGGATAAGCATTTTCATAAATTGTCTTATTATAGGTATATTTCCTTCTAGATACAAGGGGAATAGGGGAGCACCTTTGATGCTCAGCTCCCGTCTTCATTCGGTAGCTTTCGTCCAATTTCGGAAACAGAGGAGAGCAACAACATTGAGACGTGAAATACGAAACATCCTAATATCTAGTGGCTTCAATGCTAAGGTTTCATCCTGTCTGTAGATCCCAGAGTTCACGCACATACACGCACGCTTTTTCTTTAATAATTCAACTAGTTTTCCTTCAATTAGATAATCAATTCACCATAATGGCTGAGGGTCTCAAAGAAAGAAACTTTCTTAGATTACAATACTGCGGAAAGACAGGCGGATGACTCTCTCTTCTTTCCCCTTGTCCTTTGTTTCCATGTAAAAATAACATCCAAGAAACTTACTTTAAGCGATATTCAAATATTTTATGAGGAACGGAATGGGCGGCCTTCTGTTGTCACTGATAGTTTGGTTCGACAACGAATGAGGCAATTCGCGAAAACAGACGGTTCACAGTAAGACTGTTTTCTGACGAGTTTCCAAAAACACGTTCAGCAGTGGCTGTCTTCATTGGTGACATTTCTTTGAAGAGGGCCTACAAAAGCTTATCACCGCTTTATCAAATGCCTGAACCGTGGTGGCTACTAAGTGGAATTATGGGCTAAGGAATGCTCTTACATCTACAAATAAATATTGCTGTGAAAACAAATACATTAAGCCTTTTTGCCAAACTGTTCTACTTTCCGGACACGAAGACTAGAGGGTCGAGTACCCAAGAAAACTTAAATTTTTCTTAGAATCATTAGAATGAAAGAAATATGAGAAACAGTATACGCAACGTAATATTACGTGAGTTTTTAAACTTAACTGAAATCCAGCTATTGCACAGAGTTAACTAAAGGCACATGCAAACAATAGAAGATCGTGTTGCAAGATCCTTTCCCAAAACCCCAATTTAAATTCTGCACACCGTGTTTCATCAAAAAGAGGCTGGCAATGTCAAAAAGATCCATAGAAAAAAATTCTAAAAGCATTTGTGCAATATTCTACAGATTTATTCACACCCTCACAGAAAATGCACCAGTTTTCCAACACATCTGTTGGTTGTTTCATACGTTCCTTTCGACCGTTCAGGTGGCAGATACGTTCTTCTTGAACGAAAGCAGAGCTTCTGTTGTATAGGAATACAGCGAGAAAGGGAAGCACATTAAAAAGGTGAGGCGAGGAGATTATCAAAGAGGTATTCTGATGTGGCAGCCAGGTAGAGGTCTTGATTTCACTAACGAGGGCTATTCTTCAGGCCAACACCTTTTCTTTTAGTGCACCCTAAAAGTGATGAACAAGG
Source organism: Hymenopus coronatus (assembly GCA_030762935.1). Taxonomy (NCBI): domain Eukaryota; kingdom Metazoa; phylum Arthropoda; class Insecta; order Mantodea; family Hymenopodidae; genus Hymenopus; species Hymenopus coronatus. The sequence continues at coordinate 40,120,681 of CM060884.1, forward strand.
ATTAGGGCTGAAGTAAGCTTTTATACTCTTTACATTAGCCATGTGGGATGAGACGTGTGCACCATCATTTACTGGCTAAAGGCTTACAAATTTCCTAAACAAACCTTGCTTAAGCTGTTTTATGCACTTTGAAGTTGTTTATTGTACCTCGATGCCGAATTAATATACGGAGCAAATGAACATCGACTGCAGTATTTTGTAGTTCAAAGAAAGAGCTTGGCGAGATATAAAACTATTCATAATATTTCATGTCCCCTCTGGCAAAGTTAATCTTCTCAGATTAAAAAAAATCTTATGTGTTCCATTCACATACTTTCTCTACATCTCTGCAAAAGTACTGTTAAAAAGCATATGCTTCTATTTACTTCATGATAATCGAGAATAGTTTAAAGTGATAGTCAAAATCTGGTTGCTATGTGACAGGTTCCTTGGTTAGTATGGACAGGAGTTGACAAATTCCTGTATGAGAAAAGTATAAGCTTTTTAAAGCTGAAATCAAAAAGAAATATCTCAAAAACGATCAACTACACGAAAAAATGTATATAACATAAATTGTGTGTTTTAACGAGCTGTGCATTTTTTGTGTGGTAAGTTTTTGTCTATCTCTTACGGTTTAGCAGTTGTGCAAAATTCCGTTAAGTTCATCCAGAATAAAGTAGCCTTCAAAAGCTATTCCCAGAAAATTCAGGATATAAATTGTATTTGCCGGGTAAATCTTTAGAGCCATTTTTGAGAACATCAACATTTTCGAAAAAAAAGTTCCATGTAAAGGGTATTTGGATGTAGGGGGATTTTCTTGGAAATCCCCGTGTCGCATCCTTGGAAGATAGTAAACTTTAATGCCAAGTTGGGTATATTAGGGACTTCTCGTTTTTGAGTGTGTTCACAAACATACACATACTCACACAGTCACGGGCATGTTTCTAAAAATGCTTTATTTGGATTCAGTGGACCTCAAAAATATATTTCCGGTTAAATCTCGATATGGAATACAATACCTGCTCCAGTTACTCTGTACGCTATATGTACATACGTGATAGAGAAAATAATAAACAAAATTGACTAAACAAAAGAATGACCTAGTGATAAATGGTACTCAAAACATCGGATGTGCTCATTCACATTCTATATATCTCTGTAACAAATTATTGTTAAAAAGCCTCTTCTTCTTCTGTGTACTTCATATTAATCGAGATAAACATTAATAGAAATTACCTTATTACTTGCTTCCTTGTAAGCAGAAGGAAAATAAGGGAATACACTAGACTAAAGCGATAGTCAAATGTAAAAGCCGGTTACTGCCAAGTGACTGAAATGCTTTCCTTTGCATGACCTAGAGTTGACAAATTCCCGTATGAGAAAAGTTTCTAAGTATTTTAAAACTAAAACCAAAAAAAAAAAAAGGAAATATTTTGGAAATGTTATCTTGCACGAAAAAATAGTTTATGACATAAATTGTGTGTTTTAACGACATATTCATTTTTTGTGTAGTAAGTTTTTGTCTATCTGTCATACTTTGCCAGTTTTGCTAAATTAAGTAAAATTCATCCAAAATGAAAAGCTATTTATAGGCATTTTCCAGAAAAATCAAAATGTGATGTAAATATCTTTAATATACGATATTTTAATCGGTATTCCCTGCCATTCATTTCACCCAGTTACCGCTTAGTCCACCAGAAATCTCACATTATTGTTATAATAATACATATTTGTGATTTTAATTGCCTTCCTTATATAATGAAGTCGTGTTAGGAATTTCTTTTTTGTATAAGCTAAGAAAGTTTTCTCAAAATAAACCTAACCAACCAAGTTTTTGAGGAGCCAGTTGCCTTCAAATTAAAAGTTTCTAATAATAAAACTTCAGCATAGATATTCTACTATATTACATTTTTATTGTTAATAAGCTAATTCTTCTGTCTATTTCATAATAAAACACTAGGAAGAATGGAAATAAGGGAATGCACTAGGCTAAACCGACAGTCAAATGTTTTAATATGTGCTAGCTATGGGATTGAAATCCGTTTCTTTGCGTTGCTAAGCGTTGAGAAGTTCCCGTATGAGAAAGGTAAGCTATTCAGCGGTGAAATCATTAACAAAGAATATATGGGAAGCGGCCAACTCCACAAAAAATTTATATACTGAGCTTGATTACTAAGATGGTATTTAACGGACTTTTCATTAATGGGCTACGCTGCCCACAAATAGACAGACAGACAGACAGACAGACAGACAGACAGACAGACAGACAGACAGACAGACAGACAGACACACACACACACACACACACACACGAATAGTTTTCTAAAACTCCTGTTTCGGATTCAAAGGGTCCTAAAAATGTTATTTCCGGTGAAAACTCGGGATCGAATTTTTGGGTGGAATACAATACCTCCAACATCTACATAGTACGTGGAAAAATAGTACAAATGCGTTTCTGGATAGCAACTTATTTGATTTTGGGTAGAAACCATATTCTAAACCAATTGTACAGTTAAAAAGTACCAAGTGAAGTAGTTCATTCAAGTGAGCGGAAAATTTAGCAAGGAAATTTCGTTTTCAAATTACACATTTCTAAATGCAATTTAAACATCACTTGGCCGTGAATGTTTGTGGCTTCGGTAATTATAACAATATCAAGGAAAGACACATTTTAGGATAAATTTTGAAGTATTTTCAATCACATTCAGAAGAAAACAAATTGTTGTACTTATGTTATCTATCCCTTAAGCTACGTTACCCGTTATTTTGTCAGATTTGTATTTTCTTTCAACCTGTGGAAAAAACGATTAGATCTTTGTACCTACATATCATTTCTAATATCTAATTTAGTATTGTGAACTGGTTCAGTGTGATAAACTACAGACAAAGCTCACTCTTATGGCACAGTAAAAAGCTCATTTACTTCAGAATTTTCTATTTTTACAAGAATATATTTCACTGTTTTAATATTAGAAGTTGTATCACAGTTTTAAATAAAGGTATATAACAAAAACACTATTTGATACTCAATATTGCACAGTCAATATTAAAACTAGTTTCAGAGTTTTTATTGTATTTTCTCTGAAAGTTCTATTCTCATAAAACAGCTGAGGAAACTATCAATAGCTTTGTTTTCCGCTTTCCATATTTCTCCAAATTATTTATATGCGAAAGATTATTAAGGAGAATGTTTAACTTTTGCATGATTAGTAAAATATTATAATTCCATGTTTTTTCATAACAGAAAGTAATGATTACGTGCATTGAAACATTTATTTAAATACAGTGATCACTGATTAACATGAACCTACATTATTAGCCAATATTTTTCAAGTGCAACAATGTAAAACAGTCTGGCTGCTATACATTGTTGTTCTTTTAAAAAAAAATAATTCTGATGTGTTACACTCACATGATTTCTCTACCCTTTATCGTTTATTACTGGATACTATTACAAGATATACTAACGAATGTATACATTTATATTTACGTCGCTTTAACTGAAGTAATTGTTTAACAGGAATTACTATAGTCCTTTCAGCTAAACAGGGCAATACTAGAAACCGCCATAGCTTAAATTTATTATAGTTTGGCGGTAATATAAAATATGTATAATAATATTATATAATAAATAATATAGATTATTGGAAAGAAAAAACAAAGCCATCGATAGTTTCGCATTAGTCATAATGTATGTTTAAAACTCTCCTATTCACTACATAAAAGTTAGTTTATTCACTCAACACACAATTTTGCTATAAATTTAAGCAAAATAATAAATATCATCTTTCTAGACTATTATAACTTAGTCTATTATTTCCTCCCTTCCCAGAAACAATACTTTTCCTTCAATCGCACGTTATCACAGAAGGTTATCACCATCAGCTTTCAGTACTCGTTTTTATTGCTGTTCTTCAATATATCACCCAAGATAACCACAATGGCAACTAACTTTGGAGTAAAAAAATCACTTCACTTTGGAACACTGTTACAATTTAATGATGGTGTTACTGTGTTCCAAACAAAAGAAGCAAGCATACTACGTTCAACAACTTAAAAGATAACCAGGTTAGAGATACTTATCTTAGGGCAATGCAATTTTCGGAGGGATTTAACAAACAGTTAAAAAGTAAGGAAATGAACAAGGTTCATATGTTCTCTGAATTAAATTAGCACTGCCTCATTAGCCAGGTATGTATCTGCTTTACTACTTCAGTGCTGTAATACTTTTAAAAATAGACATATTTCTACAGTGGCACCAAATAATCATTAGATTTGCTGTAGAATTCTACACAAGTTAAGATCTAATGCAATATGATACGATAGTAAAAATTCCGAAAAGAAAAGCAAAACAAAATTGCTAAATCATTCTAGGTTATGTTATGTTTCCTTCTGCATTAACCAAAATATAGCTATTAAAGACACATATGTGTGTGTGTATCGTTCCGCAAGTTTATTCTTTAAAATTTATCTTTTGCAAGTTTTAGCGAAATTTCATGTTTTGTATTTTGTTACTTTGAAACAAGTTAATATGAATCGAATTACAGAAATGTAGATTTTTATTACATGAGTGTATTGCAACCTAAGTAGAATCTACATACCGTAACATAGAATAAATTTGGCCCAATTTCGAAAATAAAGTAGTGTTTAAAGTTTATCAGTTATTTCTGTGTAATGAGGCCAGCTTTCTGATATTTCTAAGTCGTCATTAAAACCTTGTAGTAGCTTTAGAAGATGCGTGAAATTTAAAACACAAGCTTTTTTAAATCTTATAATGCTTGAACGTACGTATTTTTTGTTTATCACAGTGAAAGAATATGTTTATGAAAGGCAAGAGTAAAAAGAGAAATCAGATGGGAAGTTTTCGTGTAGAACTATAGCAGTATAACGCGCACACAAAACAGCTCAGTGAATTTTTTGATGAACACTACGATCTTTTAATACTGCCTGCCCGATGCACTGGGGGTGTAAAATTGTACCTTGGCAAGGAGCTGCTTGGGGATCTCTTAGCACTCAAGGTTCGAGTAAGAGTATCTACCACCTGTGAGGGAAGTTCTTCCGGAAGATTGAGAGGCGTAGAAACACCTCTGTTTTTAAAACTTGGCACTCGAGTCACTTCGGCAATCACGTCGTCTGAAACCTGTAGCACAGTCCTGCCAAAAGGGGGTCCTGGTGGTTTCATAACACGATCGTATCTATTAGAAACCTTTAAAGAAGCACTTCGTGCTCCAAAGTCATCTTGTCTCAAGTAATCGAAGGACCTTGCATGCGAAAGTCCTCCAGAAGGCTCTAGCTCTTTTGCACGTTTCCTATGTCTACATATGATCACCCCGATTAACACCACAAGCACTATTATAGTGAACACTGAACCTGCTATAGCCCCCACAAGAATCCAGTTTGAATGGTCGTCTTCTAAATCCTTTGTGTCTTCTGAAGAAACATGAGATTCTTCTGTAGCACTCTCAGTCACCATAGATTCTTCCGTTACAGCATCAAGTGTGAACGCGCCGCCACTACCCTCGCCATCATTTGGATCCAGTTCTGATATTGTATTCACCTCCAAGTACTCGTCCGCTAAAGGAATACTTTCAGAATCTTCGCAGTTCAGGTACTGCAACTGATCCCAAGCTAGAGGATCATCTGTCAGCACCGTTATGTTTTTGTCTGAGCACCAGGACCATAATGCTCTAAGTTCACAGTCGTAATATTCCAAGGCCACGTTACCGGAAATATCAAGGAAAGTAAGGTTAGTCATTGAGGTTATTGAATCTGTAGGCAAGGATGTAAATAGGTTTTCAGAGAAGTCTAGGACTGTTACAGATGGCACCAAAGGAAATTTATATTCTCCGTTTTCGACGTTTTCTTCTTTGGATCCGAGTTCATTTCTACTGACATTCAGTACTAGCAGTTCATCATTGGAGGCAAATATATTGGACTCCAAATACAGCAGCCGGTTGCCGCTGAGGTCTAGGGTAGAGAGGGCGTGGTTTTGCCGGAATACCGCCGGATGAAGATGGGTGATAAGGTTATTATGAAGATCCAGGAAGGTCAGTGCCGATAGTCCTTGGAAAGCTGCAGGTTCCACAGTATCCAAAGCATTGTTGTTGAGCAACAGAGTTGTGAGCTGGGAGAGATGTTCCAGGAAGTCATCATGGAGCACGGTGAGATTGTTGTGAGATAGGTCCAGCGAGATGATGTCCAGAGGCAGCTGGGAAGGAACTTCCGGAAGGGAAACGTCAGAGCAATCGGCATGACGTTCTTGGCACGTGCATTCCTCAGGGCAGTCTTGTCCCTGCGAGGACCTCAGGAACACCAGGAGCAGAGCAGTTATGCAGAAACAGTCCCTCATACTGCCTGTGAACATTACAAATGAGAACAGCTGATTCATTTGGTTATGTCACAGCTACATATAGAGTCTGGCCTGTTAACCTCATAAATTATGCCATTAACTAGGCAGATGACGGAGTGTCCATGCAAACTCTTCCATTGAACCATAATTCCAACTTCCTGCAGTGGGATCGCTCGCCAGCCAATAATAACACCCGGGTGTGACAAGAAATACTTAAGCGCATTAGTTGACTTTTTGTTTGGCTTTAAATTAAACTTAACGAGACACTGTGACTGCAAAAAGCTAACGATAGGTATTACATGAATAAAAACCAGAAATTCGTTTGGTAACGAGAAGTTATATCATCACAGCATGTGTACACTTAAATAGCTTAACTAGTATTTTTACTTTCTATACACGTACCATATACATAGTGTATAGAGAAGGTATTGTATTGCACCCAAAAATTCGCTACTGAGATTTCACCGGAATACATGTTTTGAGACCCCTGGATCAAAAAAAAAAACATTTTTAGAAAATGTCCGTGTGTGTGTGTGTGTGTGTCTGTGGGCACCTTAGCTCAAAAACGAAAAGACTGTTAAATATCAAACTTGGTATTTAAGTTTGGTGTCTTCCAAGGACGCGACACGAAGATTTTCAAGAAATTCTCCCACCCCCAACTATCCTTTACATGAAACTTTTTTCGAGAAACTTTATTTTCTCAAAAATGGCTCTAATGATTTTGATTAAAATATCGTATATTAAAACCAATTTCCTGACAAATAAAATGTATATCTTGAATTTTCTAGCAATGGCATCTGAAGACTAATTTACTTTGGATTAATTTTACCGAATTTTGCATAACTGGTAAACCGTAAGAGATGGACAAAAACGCACAACACAAAAACTGTAGAGCACGTTAAAACACAAAGTTTGTGTTACATACATATTTTCGTGGAGTTTATGGTTTTTGAGATATTCCTTGTTATTAGGTTCAGCTTAAAAAACTTATACATTTTTCATACAGGAATTTGTCAAATTCTGTTCATACCAACAACGGAACATCAGTTACATAGCAACTAGCTTTTGACCATCACTTTAACCATGCCGGTCCCCATGGCCGCGCTCGCCAAAGCGTCTCGCAGCGCAGGGGATCGTGGGTTCGAGTCTCGTCTTGGGCATGTGTGTTATATGTTTGTGCCGATCCCGGTGGCCGCGCTCGCTAAAAAGTCTCGCTTTGGCGCTTCGTGGTGCACAGGATCGTGGGTTCGAGTCCCGCCTTGGGCATGGGTGTTTCTGTATTTGTAAATGTGTCTATGTTTGTGTATGTATATGTAAAAAGGAAAACGTTAAGAATAATAAGGTCTACTAAGGAAACATAGGAAACTGGAAAGAAAAACAATTCCAATGAATTGTACTTTGAGTTAATGTTTAAAAAAAAAAAAAAATATGCCGGTCCCCATGGCCGCGCTCGCTTTGGTGCTTCGTAGCGCTGGGGATCGTGGGTTCGAGTCCCGCCTTGGGCATGGGTGTTATATGTTTGTATTGAACAAGTAAGAAAACAGCAATCCAGTAATAATACAGAAAAACAAGGTAAAAAATGAAGGGGGAAAAAAGGTAAATAAAGTAGGCTATACAGTACCGGAGTTCCGATCAGACTCCAGTATTTAAAAAAACCTATGGTACTCCATTATTTCGCTTCTACTTACAAGGAAGCATTTCTGCTAATTTTCTCTCGATTAGCATGAAGTAAATGGAAGCATAAGCTTTCTAACAATAATTTGTTGCAGAGATGTAGAGAAATTCATGTGAATGGAACACAAAGATTTTTCTCTCACTTTACGAGAACACAGTAATAAAATAACACTGCTATAATGTAAGAAATACAAAACACCCATTGCACTTTACTAAACTTTAATACTTCTTTCATATTATTTCATTTCATATCCTATTTAATCAATTAATGCAAATGATTTACTCAAGTAAATCAATAAACTGTATATTATATAATTCTGCAAGTGCAAATCTAATCCAATTTATAGTAATGACGTAATATACAATTCATTAATTATATTTATCCATTACTCAGTGCAAGTCTGTACTAGGCTCAAAATGATTTAAATCTTACAAATACTTTTTAGCAAACTGTAATGCCATAGTATTTATTTAATGCATAAATATTTAGTAATAATTATTTAACTAACGCTTGCCTATAGGAGAGGAAGTACTGCATTCCCCCTAAAATCCAGCTTATTCTTCCGAATAAATATAAATCTGATGTTTTACACTCACATGACTTTCTCTAGCTGTCTACAAACTTCTTATATACGATTATTCTTCTTTCTGCACCTTGCTAATCGAGATACTCATTAGCACAATGTTCTTATTATTTAGTTCCTTATAAATGGAGAGAAAATAAGGGAATAACTAGGCTAAACCGAGTGTCAAATGTTTTAAAATCTGTCGTCATGCGATTGTCATTACAAATCGCTTCTTTTCTTGGCCAGGAGTAGAACAAAAGAAAAACGGGCACTCCCGTCCGAGAAAAGTATGAGCACTTCACAACTGAAACTAATTTCAAGGAATACCTCGAATACGGTAAGCCTCACGAAAACAATGTAATAGGCATTACTTGTGAATTGTAACAAGACCCACATTTTTCGTATGGTAAGTTTTCGTATATCTCCTACGGTTTACTAGTTATGCCAAATTAAGCAAAATTCATCCAGAATAAACAGGGCTTTGCAAGCCATTCCCAGAAAATTCAAGATATACATTTTATTTGTCAGGTAAATATCTTTAATATACAATATTCTAATAAGTATCGTTAGAGCCATTTTTAAAAAATCAAAATTTTCAAAAAAAGTTCTATGTAAAGGTAGTTTGGGGTGGGGGGATTTTTTTTTTCAAAATCTTCGTGTCGCATCCCTGGAAGATACTAAACTTAAATACCAAGTTTGGTATTTTAGCTACTTTTCGCTTTTGAGTTATCAGACACACGACCTTTTTCTAAAAATGCTTTTTTTGGATACAGGGGGTCCTAAAACATGTATTTCCGGTAAAATCTCACTATCGAATTGTAATAAGGGGTTAGAGAAAGTAAAAAGTCTGATGTGTTTCATCCATAGGTCTTTTTCCAGCTGTTATACAAACAATTCTCCTTACAAGAGATTATTCTTTTATCTGCGACATGCTAATCAAGGTAAACATTAGCAGGGACGGTCTTATTACTTGCTTCCTTGTAAGTAGAAGGGAGATAAGCGAATACAAGGCTAAATTGATAATCTTTTTAACAGCTGGACATATGTGAAACAATCGAGTTTCGAATCGCTTTGCATGACCTGCAGTAAATCAACCTGCTCTTCCGATGTGAGAAAAGTAGTAGTTCAAAATTGAAACCAATTACAAGAAATAGACAAAAACTTACAACACAAAAAGTTTTAGAGTTCATTAAACCACACAATTTATGTCATATAAACTTTTTTTGGAGTTGACCGTTTTTGTGACATTCCTTGTTATTGGTTTCATCTTTAAAAAATTATACTTTTCTCATAGGGGAATTTGTCAACTCCTGTCCATACAAAGGCACTTCAATCACATAGCAACCAGATTTTAAAAGATTTGCCTATCGCTTTAGCCTGTGGTACTCCCTTATTTCCCGTATACTTACAAGGAAGCAAGTAACAAGACTATTTCTGCTAATAAAAGAATAAGCTTTTTAACAATAATTTATTGCAGAGATGTAGAGAAAGTCATGTGAATGCAACACATTGAGTTTTACTTTCTCTATATGTGCTATGTACATAGTGTATAGAGAAGGTATTGTAATGCACCCAAAATTTCGACACCCATATTTCACCGAAAAGACATGTTTTGAGACCCCCTGAATCCAAAAAAAGCATTTTTAGAAAAATGTCCGTGTGTGTGTGTCTGTGGGCAGCATAGCTCAAAAACGAAAAGTCCGTTAAAAACAAAACTTGGTATTTAGATTTGGTTATCTTCCAAAGATGCGACACGAGAATTTTCAAGAAAATCCCCTCAATCCCAACTACCCTTTATATGGAACCTTTTTCGAAAATTTTGATTTTCTAAAAAATAGCTCTAACGATTTTGATTAAAATATCGTATATTAAATATATTTACCTGACAAATAAAATGTATATCCTGAATTTTCTGGGAATAGCCTCGGAAGATTACTTTATTCTGGATGAATTTTGCATAACTACTAAACCTTAAGAGATGGGCATAAACTTAACACACAAAAAATGTAGAGCACGTTAAAACACACAATTTATGCTATATACGAGCATTTGTTTCGTGGAGTTGATCGTTTTTGAGATATTCCTTGTGTTTGGTTTCAGCTTTGAAAAACTTGTAATTTTCTCATACAGGAATTTGCCTACTCGTATCCATACAAACAAACGAACTTCAGTCACATAGCAAAAGACTATTTCTGCTAATTTTTCTCGATTAGCATGAAATAATAAAAGAATAAGGTTATTAACAATAATTTGTTGCAGAGATATAGAGAAGGTCATGTCAACGAACACGTCGATGTTTTGTACAAGAAATGTCTCCGTCCGTACAGAGCTTAAGAGAGGCAAATCTCCTTTCACTGATGAGGAGCTGTCTCTCAAACATAATTAGTGGGCATTGGTCCATGTGGTTTTTAAGAGAGCTGTAAAGAAGCTTTTGTGTTTAAAACGTGTTCGTGTTTACGGTATCAAAAAGAGGTAACTGGAATGCCATTTTGAAAGCGTGATGCTCGACAAAAGTCGACTTCCCCATCTCTTCGAGTATTGTTCATCTTCCTCCATCTGGGAGAATTGTTCCCGGTGCAAAGCTGCAGATGATTATTATAAAAACATGAGACAATCATGTGCATGCGTTTAAACCTTCTTTTAATTCACTTATACGCTGCCATTTAACGAGGTATCAGTGAGAGAGGGAAGAACTACGTCATTATCAACAAAGAATTGGTGCGCCATTTCATAACTTCCCAAACAGACTTCTGGACGCTTCACATGGAAAAGCTGGCAGAGGGAAAACATTTGCTGAAAATTTATTGTTAAAAAGACATCTAACGAACGAGAAAAAATTTCCTCTCGGTACAATTTCCAGTAGTTTTGGAAGGAAAAAGCGCACACATCAAAGGGCTTGTATTGTTTCAGCCCCTGTTGACGTAAGAACGCTGGGCTGATTAACAAAATTGGTTTTTCTTTCTCGGTTAGAATAGAAACTACGTTTTTATGATCCGGCGACTTTTTTGTTGAGCTTTAGGTTTTCTATGAGCTGAGTAAATTAATTTTTAAATGCAGAAAACGTGGCGTAGTTTTGCTTTGTTGGTAGGAACGCGAAACTCAGTAAAACACACACAATTCATTACATTACTGCTGCTTGAGCTGTTAGGCTGATGATGCCGTCAATCTTCTTATGCCAAACGAAAAAAGTAATTACAACAAAACTAAAGCTATGCGCATGCGTATTCTCAAAAAAGTATATTTGCTTTTGCAACGAAAGAAATTTAAGTAATTGCTATACAGTGACGGCTTTTCCATCATAGATTCCCTTCTTTTCAAACTTTTTAAGCATTTATATAAATTCTCGAGATCATAATAGTCAAAATACTATAAAAAATATGATGTTCTCCATTACACGAATTTCTCTACATCTCTGTAACAAATTATTGTTAATAAGCTTATTCTTCTTTTAATGTTAAAACAGTTAAATTGGATCAATTGTTTTTCACACAAGCCGGGAAACGTGCGAGTCAGTTGAGAAAGTCAATGCTATGCCGGCATGTTACCATGGTAGCTCAGTAGTAGAGCAACCGGCTAGAGACCGGAAGATCCGTGATTCAAATCCCGGCTATGGCATTGAAATTTTTTTCTACCTATCTGACAGTTAAATGTTTTAAAATGTGGTTGTTATGGGATTGAAATCCATTTCTTTGCGTGGCCAGGAGATGACAAGTTCCCATATGAGAAAACATTAAGTATTTTAAAACTGAAATCAAAACATGGAATATCTAGAAAACGGTCAACTCTAGGAAAAATTATATAGCACATAAGTTTGTTTTATCGTGATCTAGTTTTTTTTTTTTTTTTTTTTTTTTTTTTTTTTTTCATTTATCTAGCCCCCTTTAACATCTAAGGTTATATCGGGGGCTTTCCACTTGAAACAACTCATTTTCTATAGGCTCTTTTTACTTTCTCTATACGAACTAGGTACATTGTGTATAGGGAAGATATTGCACTCCACCAAAAAATTCGATACCGAGATTTCACCGGAAATATAAGTATTAGGGTCCCCTTTACCTAAAAAAAGTATTTTCAGAAAAAGGTCCGTGTGTGTCTGTGTGTCCATGTGTCTGTGAACACGATAACTCAAAAACGAAAAGTCGATAAAATAGCAAAGGTTTGTTTTTACAGCTGAAACCAAAAACAAGGAATATCTCAAAAACATTCAACTCCACGAAAAAAATGTATATAACATAAATTGTGTATTTTAAAGTGCTCTAAATTTGTTGAGTGGTAAGTTTTTGTCCATCTGTTACGGTTTAGCAGCTATGCAAAATCACGTAAAATTGACCCAGAATAAAGTAGTCTTCAGAGGCTATTCCCAGAAAATTCAAAATATACATTTTATTTGTCAGGTAAATATCTTTAATATACGATATTTTAATCAAAATCTTTAGAACCATTTTTTAAATAGTCAACGTTTTCGAAAAAAGGTCCATGTAAAGGGTAGTTGGAGGTGGGGGGATTTTTCTCAAAATCTTCGTGTCGCATCCCTGGAAGATGCTAAACTTAAATACCAAGTTCGGTATTTTAGAGACTTTTCGTTTTTGAGTTATCGTGTTTTCACAGACACATAGATACACACGAACCTTTTTCTAAACATTTTTTTTGGATACAGGGAACCTTAAAACATATATTTCCGGCGAAATCTCGGTATCACATTTTTTGGTGGAGTGCAATACCTTCTTATACACTATGTACATAGTACGTATCGAGAAAGTAAAAATTTAGATGCCTTTAAAACACACAATACAGGTATTTCAAATTAACTATTTTGTGGCATCATCTATTTTCAAGATAGCCGTTATTAATTACTGCTAGAGTAATATAGAAATAAGAGTTCCTATCACAAAGTTCTACTTACATAATTAAATAAATATTAGAATTACAAATGACTAAGTAACGGAGAAAAACATAACCAACAACTTACAACAAAGTGGCAGCAGTACAGTTTTCACCCTAATGCGAGTGTAAAAGTCAACAAAAATCAGTGATAAACATGCACTAATGATGAGAATTAAGAGTAATTAGAATGTACCACTTCACTAACAAACTGTGAACCAGCTTCTGATATAATTAAACAATAATCATAATTACAAACAATTAAATAACGGAGAAAAACATAACCAACAACTTAGTACAAAATGGCAGCTGCGCAGTTTTCAGCCTCCTATGCCTCATGCGAGTGCAAAAGTCAACAAAGTTGGGTGATTACCGCGTTTACATGTACTAATGAGAAGAATTAAGAGTAATTTGAACGTACCACTTACTAACAAACCTTGCGTCAGCTTCAGACATAATTAAATAATAATATTAGAATTACAAATAACTAAATAATGAATTAAAACATAACCAACAACTTGCAACAAAATGAAAGCTGTAATGTTTTCAACTTCGTATGCCTCATGTGAATGTAAAAGTCAATACAACTCGGCGATTGCTGCGTTTATAGATACTAATGAGGAGAATTAAAATTAATTTAATGTACCACTTCACTAACAAATCTTGCACCAGCTTCTGATATAGTTAAATAATAACAATAAATAATAATAGAATTAAAAATAAATACGTAACGTAGAGAAATATAACCAATAACTTACAACAAAATGACAGGTGCACAGATTTCAACTTCGTATGGTTCATGCTAGTTTAAAAGTCAACAAAACTGGTTGATTGCCTCATTAATACGTAATAATGAGGAGAATTAAGAGTAATTTGGACTAATAAATCTTGCAACAACTTATGATTATTTAAATAATAATAATGTAAGAATTACAAATAACTAAGTAACGGAGGAAAAAATATCCATTAATTTACAACAAAATGGCAGCGGTACAGTTTTCAACCTCATGCGAGCGTTAAAGTCAACAAAACTTGATGATTACCGCGTTAGCATGCACTAATGAGGAGATTTAAAAGTAATTTGAACTACCACTTCACTAACAAACCTTGCACCAGCTTCTGACATAATTAAATAATATTAGAATTACAAATAACTAAATAACGGAGAAAAACATACCCAACAAATAGCAACAAAATGATAGCGGTAACATTTTCAACCTCATGCGAGTGCAAAAGTCTATAAAACTTAATGATTACCGCGTTAACTTGCACTAATGAGGAGACTTAAAAGAAATTTGAACTTACCACTTCACTAACAAACCTTGCACCAGCTTCTGACATAATTAAATAATAACATTAGAATTGCAAATAAGTAACGGAGAAATAAATAACCAACAACTTACAACAAAATGGCAGCGCTACTGTTTTCAACCTCATGCGAGTGTAAAGGTCAACAAAACTCGGTGATTACCGCGTTTGTATGTACTAATGAGGAGAATTAAGAGTAATTTGAACGTACCACTTCACTAACAAACCTTGCACCAGCTTCTGATGGAAATGGCAGTGTTCCGATCACTGACTCATCAAGTGGCAAACTGCTTTAACTTACGACACCTGTTATCGCTCGCCGAGGGCGTGTTAAGGCACGAGCTCTATCTCGTCTTCCCGGAAAATTTCCTTATTATCGGATGTCACGTTGCTTCACTGAGAATGTCCATCCACGTACATGGATGGATGGGAACTACGCAGATCTTGCATCTTCAGGAAGTAAACAGCAGCTTAGTTATTACAGCTTGTTTCAACCTTAAAAGACAGTATGAAGTTAAATGAAATATCTGTCTCTATCTAACGGATGCGTGTTGTCATTAGGGTCGTCCTTTTCTATCCTCTGTCGCCAACTTACTAATAATATGGCGTAATACTCAGCTGTTATGATTTTCAGCTTTGAACACATTATTCTATACAGACTTTTTACTTTCTCTACACCTACTATGCACATAGTGTGTATAGAGAAGGTATTGCACTCCACCCAAAAATTCGATACCGAGATTTCACCGGAAATACATGTTTTGGGTCCCCCTGAATTCATAAAAAAATTTTTTTGGAAAAAGGTCCTTGTGTCTGCGTGCGTGTCTGTTTGTGGACAGCATAGCTTAAAAACGAAAAGACCATTGAATACCAAACTTTGTATTTAAGTTTGGTATCTTCCAAGGATGTGACACGAAGATTTTCAAGAACATCCCCCCACCCCCAATTACCCTTTACATGGAACTTTTTTTCGAAAATTTTGATTTTCTCAAAAATGGCTCTAACGATTTTGATTAAAATATCCTATAGGCATTAAAGATATTTACCTGACATATAAAATGTACATCTTGAATTTTCTGGGAATAGACAGACACCACACGACCGTTTTTTGCAAAAATGCTTTTTTCTAACTCAGGGGCCCCAAAACATTATTTCGGTGAAATCTTGGTATCGAATTTTTGGGTGGAATACAACATCTTCTCTATCCACTATGTACATAGTACACGTGGGATAGAGAAAGTAATAAGTTTAGATCAGATCAATACTCACATCTTCTATACAGTGCAGGATTTCATGCAATCAAAAATATTAGTAATAATTAATGTGGTGTTGTAAATATAATATACATGAATATTCTAAGAATACATGCTATACAAATTGGTTTTTGGAAACAGAAATGTAATTGTCAATTAAACAAAATTAACTCCTGTGAAAATGTATCTATCAGAGTTAATCTTTGTAAATAAATGTATTAATAATTATCAAGAGTAACCAATAGATGTAATTTCTGACTTTATCTACATCCTGGAGTTGGACTTTGAGTCTAATCTGAAAACTGGATCCACAGATTGCAATGTAATGTAGTTTGTCTTCAAAGTTTACCTTAACTAGCCTCCATTTTGCGTAGGTTTCGACCAAATTTAAAATGTGTGGATACATTATTTTACGAGTAAAATTTCAACTCAGTATTTGCAGTCATTGCAGCCTTTCCTGTGTTCCGAAGAAAGGATAGACAGAGAGAGAGAGAGAGAGAGCAACTCAGTAATGTAAACAACCAATAGGAGACGAAATTCGAGAGCAAAGGAAATGAAACGCCCATTATGAGCTATCAAGCAACGCGAAGGAGAAGGAACAACGAAAAAAACATATTCTCGGAACAGTATTGACGCCATTTCAGTGTATCTGTGTAAACAAGTAAAAATTACAGATAAGTTTAAATAAAATAGAGCTGAACATCAAACACCGGCTTTGATCTGATTTACACAATTGAAAGAAGTTAAAGTTACCCAATAAATACATTTATATACGCTGTTTTGAAAATAAATGCAGAATTGAAGGAAACAGAGTTATAAACAGTTTCAAGGCATCGCAATTTGAATTTACAGTTTCTACCTTTAGGGTCTTAACACTTTTTATTTTCTCTAGCACGTATGCACAATGCACATATGAGATAGAAAAGATTTTGCATTCCACCCAAAAAATGTATTATTAAATGTCACCAAAAATACATGTCTCAAGACCATGTGAATCCAAAAAATCATATTTATAAACATGTCTGAGTGCGTCTGTGTCTGTGGACAGCATAACTCAAAAATAAAAAGTCGGTTAAATGCCAAACTTGATATTTAAGATTAGCATTTACCAGTGAATACCACATGCCCTGAATCTAAAAAGAAAGCATTTTTAGAAAAAAAAGGTCCGTATGTGTGTCTGTGGACAGCATAGTTCAAAAACGAAAAGACAGAACATCCCCTCACCCCAATTTACTCTTTATATAGACACATTTTCGAAAATTGTGTTTTCTTAGACATAGTTATAACTATTTTGATTAAAATAGCACACATTAAAGCCATTTCCATCACAAATAAAATGTATCAATTTTGCATAATGGTCAACCGTAAGAGATAGACAAGAACTTAGCACACAAAATGTACAATGCCATTCTTGGTATTAAATTTAATAACCTTTTATTAATTAATAATCTCCGAATTAAATAATCTTTCCCAAAATTCAAAATTTATATTAAACATTTTAATATAAAATTAAATAAAAATTTAAAAATAAAAAAAAACAAGAATTAAATTCTAACATCCTTAGATCTCGTTAAAACTCACAATCTATGTCATATACATTTTTTTCGTGTAGTTGACAGTTTTCGAGATATCTCTTGCAATTAGTTTCAGCTTTAAAATACTACTTTTCTCATGTGGAAACTTGTCAACTCCTGGCCACGCTTAGAAACGGATTTCAATCCCATAGCAACCACCTTTTAAAACATTTAGCCCAGTGTATTCCCTTATTTCCCTTCTACTTACAAATAACTAAGTAATATGACCTTTTTTGTGAATGTTTATCTCGATTTGCATTAGGTAGTTCGAGGTATAAGCTTATTATCAATAATTTGCTACAAAGATGTATAGAAAGTTATGTGAATGGAACACATCAGAATTGTTTAAATTCTTCCTACTATTTCCAAACACGTTACGTTTGATTTTTACGTTTATGACACATAACATATTTAACCATTTTATCTTGCTGCTTTACATGGGCGTTAATGCGCCACTTCATTGCTTAATTCGAAGCCTAAGATGCTGTTTCTAGTTTCGGGTGCTCCCAGCAAAATTTTAGAATCTACTAAAGGGGAGTTTTGTTAACTTTTGAATTGTTTTTAAAAACATTGTAATTGGAAGGATTGTTTATTAAATAGTATTCCTTTCTCTAGCCCCGTATGTACATTGTACATAGGGATAGAGGAGTATTGCGTTCCACCCAAAAATTCGATGTCGAGATTTCACCGGAAATACATGTTTTAGGACACCCTGAATAAAAAAAAAATGTATGTGTGTGTATCTTCCAAGGATTCAACTCGAAGATTTTCAAGAACATCCCCCCCACCCTACCCTTTACATGGAACAATTTTCGAAAATGTTTTTCTTAAAAATGTCTAACGATTTTTATTAAAATACCACACATAAAGCCATATCTATCACAAATAAAATGTAAATCTTGAATTTTCTGGGAACAGTTTCTGAAGACTTGTTTATTCTGGATGAATTTTGCTTAATTTGGTATAACTAGTAAATCGTAAGAGATAGACAAAAAGTTGCTTTACAAAAACGTAGATTTTGTTAAAATACACAAGTTATGTCATATGAATTTTTTTCGTGGAGCTTACCATTTTTGAGGTATTCCTTATTACTAATTTCAATTGTGAAGTACTTATACTTTTCTCAGACGGAAGTGTCCGTTTTTCTTTTGTTCTACTCCTCGCCAAGCAAAGAAGCGATTTGCAATGACAATCGCATAACGACAGATTTTAAAACATTTGACTATCAATTTAGCCTAGCACATTCCCTTGGTTCCATTCTACTTATGTTTATCTCGATTGATGTTGAAAGAAGAAGTATCTTTTATAAGAAGTTTGTAGAGTAGCTAGAGAAAGTCATGTGATTGTAACGCATCAAATTTTTACTTTCTCTATATGTACTATGTAATAGTGTATAGAGAAGGTATTGCACTGCACCAAAAATTCGATACCGAGATTTATGTCTTATACAACTTTTTTTGGTCAAGTTGATCGTTTTTTAAATATTCTTTAGTGTTGATTTCAGCTTTAAAAAACCTATACTTTTCTCATACAGGAATTAGTCAACTCCTGTCCATACAAAGGAACTTCAGTCAAATAGAAACTAGCTTTTGACTATTACTTTAACCTATGGTACTCCCTTATTTCCTTCTACTCACACGAAGGTAAGTAACAAGACTATTTCTGTTAATTTTTTCTCGATTAGCATGAAGAAAATAGAAGTATGAACCACTTAACAATAATTGTTGCAGAGATGTAGAGAAAGTCATGTGAATGGAACTTGACCGCGTCTATTATTACTTATTACTTTTAACAGTCTTTTGGTGCGGTAATTTCGTCCGCATTAAATCAACACTACTTACGTCACAACCAACGGCAGCCCAAATATCACACCTTAGCTCCGCGGATGTTCCATGCCAAGTTCCAAAAGTGACCAGCAAGAGAATTGTTTCTTTTTTCCTTGTTATGTCCTCCCTCCGGCAGTGTAACCTCACCCCTTCAGTTCAACGTCATTCCCGTAACAGTACTATTCTACCAGGGTCGCTCATCAGCTCCTGACAATTGTCTGTCTGCTTCTTAGACGTGTTTAAATAATTTCTTCCCTGGCCATTGTAATGCATATTCGTTCCCTCTGAGTATAATCTATATGTGTTATAATTTATATCTCCCTTTTAGATAACTTTTAAACCCCGTGACACGCGCATTTTGGCAGGAAATCTCAAATGCATGAAAAATCGATATATCTTCTCATATTTCAAGTCGCGCATGCTTAAAGCTGTACCTTATATTTATCGCACATCAACGGATGGAAGCAGCGCAGGAAATCTGTAATATAGAAACACGAAGAAAGAAAACCGATACATCTGGGGTAAGATGATCGCAGGAAGATGTATTCACATTAAAATCTGTATCATAAGCCGCAATAAGGAAACAAAGGTTGCTTTTACAGGAAGCTGGCCAAAAGCGTGAAGTCACGATTCCTGTTAACAACATGCGACACAAAAGGTGGTTTACATTTTTCAACTCTGGCAATTTATTCTCTTAATGAATAACAAATATCAAGGTTACTACGTCTTGCAGATCATTTAGTAATTGCATACATAGCAAATGGAGGCTTGGGGAAGACAACTGAAGTCGTAGTAAGTTTTGTAAAAATCTTATGTGTACCATTCACATGTCTTTCTCTACATCTCTGCAACAAAGTGTTGTTAAAAAGCTTATGCTTCTATTTACTTCTTGCTACTCGAGTCTTATTACTTGTTTCCTTGCAAGTAGAAGGTAAATAAGGGAGTACTATAGGTTAAAGTGATGGTCAAAAGCTGGTTACTATGTGACTGAAGTTCCTTTGTTTATGTGGACAGGAGTTAACAAATTGCTTTATGAGAAAAGTAAGTTTTTCATGGCTGAAACCAAAAACAATGAATATCTCAAAAACGATCAACTCCACGAAAAAAAAAATGTGTATAACATAAATTGTGTGTTTTAACATGCTCTACATTTCTTGGTAGTAACTTTTTATCTCTAAGTCTTACGATTTAGCAGTTATGCAAAATTCCGTAATATTCGTCCAGAATAGTATCCAGAAGCTATTCCCAGAAAATTCAAGATATACATTTTATTTGTCAGGTAAATATCTTTAATATACGATATTTTAATCAAAATCGTTAGAGCCATTATTTAGAAAATCAAAGTTTTCGAAAAAAGTTTCATGTAAAGGGTAGTTTGGGGTGGGGGGATTTTTCTCAAAATCTTCGTGTCGCATCCCTGAAAGATACTAAACTTAAATACAAAGTTTGGTATTTTACCGACTTTTCATTTTTGAGTTATGTTCACAGACACACGGACACGCACACACATATACACGGACCTTTTTCTGAAAATACTTTTTTTTGGATACAGGAGACCCTAAAACATATATTTCCGGTGAAATCTCGGTATCGAATTTTTGGGTGGAATACAATACCTTCTCTATACACTATGTACATAACATGTATAGAGAAAGCTAAATCACCGATTTGGTCAAAAATTTCGGATTTTCAGTTGACTGTACGCTTAAACTTTAAAGAGGATTTTAGTGCCCTCGAAACATGAGATATCTCAAGTGCAGCACGTAGTTGGCAGATTGTGTGGTTGCAAAGCACACATGTCCGCGAAGGGCTTAATGAAGATGAAGTTTATAGGCAGTTTGGTTGGCTGCAATGATGTGACATCCGTGTACTGTACGTATGAATTTGCTTCCTCTCATATCGCGTTCCTCTGTTCAAATTTCAGCAAGGCTTTTATATCACCTTTTAGCTATTTTGTGGTAGTTATAAACAGAATCTGACATCAAAATAAAATTATTAAATTGGGATTCATGTGGGATTCGTGATGGACAAAGCGGCGTCTGGACATGTCTTCTCCGGTCCTCCCGCAACTAACTTTCCACCATTACATTTCATATCATCCACTTCCTCAGGGCTGGCGACGGACCAACCCCTCGAAACAGGTGCCCCATTCTGTGGTTTTGTGCCGTAGGCTCCCTAACAGGCTTCTACCCCTAGTTATTGGCTTATAAGCCCTACAATTACGGGGAGGGAAGGCCGATTACGAAATAAATCATGAAATATACTTCGGTTAGAGTAATTTGATATTTAAAGGAAGAAGATACCTATAGACATCCTGTCGGCAGCTGTAGCAAAGTGCCGACAGACGTAAACGGACGTGATGCATAAGCAACCAGTTTTCTGTTTCAAAAGTCTCTTTACATTTATTTTATGTAAAATTCGAATATCAACTTCTACTGGCACTCTTCGTGCAGTTAGTGGCATTTTTATCATAAAGGAGCCGGTTGCTCTACCACTGAGCTACCATGGCAACATGCCTGCATAGCATTGAATTTCTCAACTGACTCGCATGCTTCCCGGTAAACCACAAGGTGATCTCGAGCTATTTTTGAGATGACAGCCCCAATGGTGACTTACAATGCTGCAAGTACTTCAGACCCAGGATTCATAGTATGGCCAACTGTTATGGTCAGACTGAAAAATTCAATGCCATAGCCGGGATTTGAACCATGCTATACAGTGGCAGAGCAACCGGCTAGAGATCGGGAGGTCCGTGGTTCAAATCACGGCTATGGCATTGAATTTTTCAATCTGACTCTACCTATCCAACTCCTGTCCTACACACAGTTTCTGTGAAAAAAACAATTATTTCATAACCTGCTATTTGTTTGGGGTTTGACGAACGACGATGTGTGCTAATAGCTCATATGAGCTTGCAGGTGTTTGTTTCCATTATATTGTTTACGATCTCTGGTTTCAAATAATTATCTTTCATGGCCAGAAACAAGAATTAAATCGATATTGATTACGAGCTGCGTTCAGCTATATAATTTCAATTAAAACTTCCATCTTGCCCATTAAGGGGAGCATGGTGAAATGTCATTAAAAATTAGTTTTCTGTTTTTATCGCTAAAATTAATATGTACTTTCTAATAATCATTTTGTGTGGATCAGAGTTTAAACACCCGTAAAGGCTTCCAGGATATTTTGTCAACAACAGTACACCAGCAACCACAATTTTTACTTTCTCTACACGTACTAGTACATAGAGTATAGAGAAGGTATAATAAGGAGTTCACCGAAAATACATATTTTGGGACTCCCTGAATCCAAAAAATCACTTTTAGAAAA
This sequence comes from Hymenopus coronatus, assembly GCA_030762935.1. Taxonomy (NCBI): domain Eukaryota; kingdom Metazoa; phylum Arthropoda; class Insecta; order Mantodea; family Hymenopodidae; genus Hymenopus; species Hymenopus coronatus. The sequence continues at coordinate 40,143,421 of CM060884.1, forward strand.
ATGTCCATCTGTGTGTCTGGACAGCACAGCTCAAAAACGAAAAAGAAAAAAAAAAACCGTTAAATACCAAATGTAATATTTAAGTTCAGTATCTACAGAGAATTCAACACGAAGATTTTCAAGAATCTCCACCCCCAACCCTAACTACCTTTACATGGAAACAAATTCGAAAATTTTGATTTTCTCAAAAATGGCTCTACAATTTTGATTAAAATCTCTTTGTATAACTGGTAAGCAGTAAAAAATAGACCGCACAAAAAATGTAGAGCTCCTTAAAACACATAATTTATGTCATTTACGTTTTTTTCGTGGAGTTGACCGTTTTCAAGATATTCCTTGCTATTTGTCAGTTTTTAAATACAAACTTTTCTCATACGGTAACTTGTCAACTCCTCACCACGCAAAGAAACGGACTTCAATCCCATGGCGACCACATTTTAAAACATTTGACTGTCGGTTTAGTCTAGTATATTCCCTTATTTCTGTTCTGCTTATACACAGAGCTAGGACGTTCATACTAATTTGTTTAAGCAGGGTAAGAGCGGCCACCTTTGACAATACCATGTGGTACTACTTACGTGAGCAAAGGTCAATGTAGAGTGCAACCCATTACTGCAAAACAGCTATCACTCCATAACACAGAACCACAATGGTAGCAAGGAAGGAAGGCGTGCGAATAACATCTCTATTCTGCTCATATGTGAGGAAAATTAATGTGTTTTATAACCATAGTAAGTTTTCTAGAAGTGTACCTATTCATGTACTTATTTAGAAATGATGGCTGTTCTAATGTACAAACTGTCAAACGTATAGTAACAGAACAGCTTCACAGAAACATATTGATTGAAAATGTGTTCAAAAAGTTATCCACAACTATCACACGTTACAGTCCAGAAGTATGGAGCTGAACTGAATCTGTGCGGCCTGTGAAACTGTCAAGAACGATATACCAATCAATGGGCATCCTACTAAAACAAAGATGAAAGTGTAATGCAAGGTTCAATGTGATGTATCGCATACTAGCTGCACTTTTAATCCAAGAAATGCTATTTGCTTGGTGATACTGATACGGAACTAATAAAATATTTCAAATGTTCCCCGATCACATCATGTGAAGTAGAACGAACTTCTTCCCATTGTAAATCTTAATTTGTCGGAACGTAGAATGAGATTTGTATTTGAAAGGCTTCAGAAGTACATATAGTTTTCAGTAATACACCTGCAGATGAGTAAAGATTTAGTTTAATTCAGAAGATTTTTTATAAATTAATTTAATTATTCAGATATTCTCTTATTTTCGATCAGTAAATATTAAAATCCGTGTTATAATTGCTTGGATGTTTTCAAAATGTACATATGTAAAGAAGGAAATCAGTCAGAGTCAGCCTTAAATATGCAACAAAGTGGATACCGAGTGTATATAGTGTATAGAACCAAAAAAGTGGATACCGAGATTTCACCGGAAATATATGTTTTAGAGACCCCTTCATCCAAAAAAAGAATTTTCAGAAAAAGGTCCGTGTGTGTGCGTCCGTGAACACATAACTCAAAAACGAAAAGTCGGTAAAATACTAAACTTGGTATTTAAGTTTAGTATCTTCCGGGGATGCGGCAAGAAGATTTTGAGAGAAATCCCCCCCACTCCGAACTACCCTTTACATGGAACTTTTTTCGAAAATTTTGATTTTCTCAAAAGTGGCTCTAACGATTTGGATTAAAATATCGTATAATAAAGATATTTACCTGACAAATAAAATGTATATTTTGAATTTTCTGACAATAGCCTCTGAAGACTACTTTACTCTGAGTGAATTTTACGGAATTTTGCATAAGTGCTAAACCGTAAATGAGAGACAAAAACTTACCACACAAAACATGTAGAGCACATTAAAACACACAATTTATATTGTATATATATTTTTTTTTTTTTCGTGGAGTTGATTGTTTTTTAGATATTCCTTGTTTTTGGTTTAAGCTATAAAAACTTATATTTTTCTCATACAGGACTTTGTGAACTCGTGTCCATACAAACAAAGGAACTTAAGTCACATAGCAACCAGATTTTGACTTTCACTTTAACCTATGGTACTCTCTTATTTCGCTTCTAGTTACAAGGAAGCAAGAAATAAGACTATTCCTGCTAATTTTTTCTCGATTAGTAGGAAGTAAATAGAAGCATAAGCTTTTTAAAAATAATTTATTGCAGAGATATAGAGAAAGTCATGTGAATGGTACACATCAGATTTTTGTTCTAAGGAAACAGTATTGCTTGCTTGACAACAGATTTCTCTAGCTCTCGCTGTGCGCTCTTGTCAGTGATTTGTATTGATTCAGCGAGACGGCGGGTCGCAACCTACATACGGAACGGCGAACGGTACAAACTTCCTAGCTCTGCTTATGGAACTGAGAAATAGCACTGTTTCTGCTAGTGTTTATCTTACTTAGCATGAAGTAGAAGAACGAGCTTACTATCAATAATTTGTTACAGAGATATAGAGCAAGTCATGTGAATGGAACATGTCTATCTTTTTCGATTTAGCAGTTATGCAAAATTCCGCATTTTTGAAAATCTTCGTGTCGCATCCTTGGAAGACACCAAAGTTAAATACCAACGATCTTTTCGTTTTTGAGCTATGCTGTCCACAGACACACAGGCAGACAGATCTTTTTCCAAAAATGTGGTATCGCATTATAATACTTTCTTTATACACCATGTACATAGTACATGTAGAGAAAGTAATAAACTTTCTTAAAAATAGTATGAGTAGCCACTAACAAAATATAGAGGAGAGAGAAAGCATATGAATGTAATGGGATTATTAATAGAATGTAGCCCTTACTCTCTGCTTATAAGCAGAGATTAACAAACAGGTTTTCATTGTGTGTACTAAGCATTAACACGCAGGAATGTTATGCAATGATTCAGAGCTTGTATTTCAGGTCGAGTGCATAAGCTCCACATCAATTCGTAACGAGCATGAATGAGGAATTAACATTACCCGCCTCCCCTCTCGCCAATCTCTCTTGGAGGCTGTACATTGCGCTGAGAATGTGAACTATTATCACTTTCTCTGCATTCTCTACATAGGTCGAGAAGATATTGCATTCCACTAAAAATGCGATACCGAGAATACACAGAAATTAACCTCTTAGCTCCCCACATATCGAAAAAAAAAATCTGATGTGCTCTATTCACACGACTTTCTCTACATCTAACAAATTATTATTAATAAGCTTATTCATAATTTTTTTTTTTTTTTTTTTTTACTTTCTTTAGCCCAGGATGAACAATGTACACAGGGATACAAAAGTATTGTATTCCACCCAAAAATTTGATATCGAAGTTTCACCGGAAATACATGTTTTAGGACCCCCTGAATCCACAAAAAACATTTTCAGAAACAGGTCCATGTGTGTGTGTGTCTGTAGACAGCATAACTCAAAAACGGAAAGACGGTTAAATGCCAAACTTGGTATTTAAGTTTGTTATCTTTCAAGGATGCGACAGGAAGATTTTCAAGCAAATCCCCCCACACCTAACTACCCTTTACGTGGAAAAAGTTTCGAAAATTTTGTATTTCTTAAAAATAGCTATAACGCATTTCATTAAAATACCACATTTTAAAGCCATTTATATCATAAAAATATGTATATCTTGAGTTTTCTGGGAATAGCTTCTTAAAACTGTTTATTCTGAATGAATTTTGCATAACTAGTAAACCGTAAGAGATAGACAAAAACTTACAAGACAAAAAATTATACACAAATTATGGCATATACATTTTTTTCGTGGAGCTTAACGTTTTCGAGGTATTCTTTGTTATTGGTTTCAATTGTGAAGTACTTATACTTTTCTCAGACGGCAGAGTCCGTTTTTCTTTTGTTCTACCCTGGCCAAGCAAAGAAGCGATCTGCAATGACAATCGCATAACAACAGCTTTTAAAACATTCGACTATCAATTTAGCCTGTCTATTCCTTTAGTTCCCTTCTACTTATAAGCAACTAAGTAATAAGAACATTCTGCTAATGTTTATTTCGATTAGCATGGTATAGAAAGTAGAATAATCTTTTGTAAGAAGTTTGTTTGTAGAGTACCTAGAGAAAGTCAAGTGAGTGTAACGCATCAAATTTTTATTACTAAACCATTAGTTACTTAGTTCCTTTATAAGTAGAAGGGAAACGAGGAAATACACTAGGTTAAACTGAGAGTCAAATGTTTTAAAATGTGGTTGCCAAGTGGCCAAGAGTTGACGAGTTCCCGTATCAGAAAAGTTTAAGTATTTTAAAACTGAAATCAAAACAGGAAGTATCGAAAAGGGCCAACTCCACGAAAAAACGTCTATGACATAGATTGTGCGTTTTATCGTGATCCTAACTTTTTGTGTAGTAAATTTTTGTCTATCTCTTACGGTTTACCAGTTATGCGAAATTCAACAAAAAGCATCCAGAATAAAGAGGTCTTTAGAAGCTATTTCCAGAAAATTCAAGATATAAATTTTATTTGGTATGTAAATATCTTAAATATATGAGATTTTAATCCAAATCGTTAGAGCCATTTTTGTGAAAATCAAAATTTTCAAAAAATGTTGCATGCAAAGTGTAGTAAGGTTGGAGAGATTTTCTTGAAAATCTTCGTGTCGCATCCTTGGAAGACACCAAACTTAAATACCAAGTTATGCTGTCCACAGACACACACACGCACCTTTTTATAAAACTGCTTTTTTTTTAGATTCAGGGGTACCCAAGACATGTTTCCGGTGAAATCTCGGTATCGAATTTTTGGGTGCAATACAATACCTTTTCTACACACTATGTACATAGTACGTGTAGAGAAAGTGAAAAGCATTTTCAGGAAATGATCCGCGTGTGTGTATCCGAGAGTCTGTGAACACATCCACGTGAAAAGTTGATATTTAGGTGTAGTATCTTCCAAGGATGCGTCATCAAGATTTTCAAGAGAATCCCTCTACCCCAAATTAACTTTACATGGAAGATTTTTTTTAAAATGCCATATATTAGAGACACTTACATGGCAAATAAAATGCATATTTCTTTCATTCTGAGTTGCTTCTGCATAACTGATAAACCATAAGAGGTAGACAAATTACTATTACAAATGCAGATAGATCTCGTTAACACACACAATTTATGTCATATACATGTTTTGTACAGCTAACAATTTCAGAGGGTGTTAATGGTTTCAGTTTTAAAATAATTAAACTTTCTCAAACATGAAGTCCTCTTAAGTTGTACTACTGACGATGGAAAGAGAATTATTTCAATGACAGTTGCATAGCAGCAGATTTTTAAAAATTTGAGTATCGTTTAAAGTTACTGCTCTTTATTATTTCCCTTCTACTTATAAGGAAGCAAAGGAATGTCTTACAAACTTTCATTCTTGAATGGAACACATAACATACTTTTATTTTCTCTACCATGCACATAGGAGAAGTAGTAGTAATAGTAGTAGGAGTTAATTTAGGAATATGAGAGGGCTCAGAGTCTCTGGATCCGCTTGAAACCCACGCCGAGTGGAGTTTGAAGTCCATTTACCCACAACACTCGTTCCCTTTTTTAAATCGTATTTTGGACAAAATTGTTTTTTTTCTGGGAGGACAGGCCTTTGTTTAATTTTACTTAATTCATCCCTCATCAACCAAACCAATTCCTTCCTCACCAGCCAAAGCAATTCATCCCTCATCAACCAAACCAATTCCTTCCTCACCAGCCAAAGCAATTCATCCCTCAGCAACCAAACCAATTCCTTCCTCAACAGCCAAACCAATTCCTTCCTCACCAGCCAAACCAATTCATCCCTCAACAGCCAAACCAATTCATCCCTCAACAGCCAAACCAATTCATCCCTCAACAGCCAAACCAATTCATCCCTCACCAGCCAAACCAATTCATTCTTCACCAGCCAAACCAATTCATTCTTCACCAGCCAAACCAATTCATTCCTCACCAGCCAAACCAATTCATTCCTCACCAACCAAACCAATTCATTCCTCACCAACCAAACCAATTCATTCCTCACCAGCCAAACCAATTCATTCCTCACCAACCAAACCAATTCATTCCTCACCAACCAAACAAATTCATTCCTCACCTACCAAACCAACTCATCCCTCACCAACCAAACCAATTCATCCCTCACCAACCAAGCCAATTCATCCCTCACCCACCAAACCAATTCATCCCTTAGCAAACAATCCAATTCATCCCTCACCAAGCAAATCAATTCATCCCTCACCAACCAAAAAAATTCATCCATCATCAACCAAACCAATTCATCCTTCACTAACCCAACCAATTCGTCCTCACTAAACAAAAAATGTCATGCCTCACCAACTAAATCAATTCATCTTCACGAACCATACCATTTCTCTCCTCATAAAATAATCTCCAAACAGGTTAGTTCGAGATGATGCAAGAAGCTAATTTGAAACACGCATATCTATGGAGATTTCCTGAAAAGACCTTGAAGGCAAAGCTTGGAGCAGGTGACGCATAGTTCACTTAGAAGGTTTGGGGAACGGATTTAGAAGTCAAAATTGTAGGCGACCTTGATAGCAGTGACGTGGTCCATGGTATGTATGACTCGCCTAGACAGAGCGGAGCTGTGTACTCATGATCTGATTCATTTGCCGCGCACGCCTTGTGACTCCGCCGTGCTGGCATGCCGCTCCTTACCGCCCGGAATCTTCAATTACCTCCGGCAATGGCGCGGCAAATTTTCTTGTTGACCCATTTATCTGCATTTTAAACACAATCAAGCAACAACAGAGGAAGATATTTGCTTTGTTACAACATAAACCTATTTGACTTGCACCACTTGTACAAATAGGCGTATAAATATTAAAATAAGGTGTTAACATACAGGCAAATTTCTGGATATTCTTTCACAATGTACATAGTGAACAGAGAAGGTATTGTATTCCACCCAAAATTCGATACCGAGATTCACCCGAAATAGAGCTCATTTATGGACGCTCTTTAACTGCTGTGGTTCTCAGCGTCTCATGCTATGCTGGGCGTGAAAGACCATTTACTTTTGCTCAGGTCTCTCTTTGCTTGAGTTCTTTTATGTGCCGTAAATCTACGACACGGGACCTACGGCTTTACTTTCCTTCCGAAGGAAGCCATGCTAAGGATTTTTACACCCGAAAAAAATCCATCGTCCTCCGCCGGGTTTGAACCCGTGACCTTGGTTATATGAAGGAGGTGATTCAGTATAGGTTTGTTGTCTACTTTCCATTACATTGTAATGAATTTGAGAGCCTACGGTAGGCAGCGGTCTGTAAGTGATGAAAATCAATGTTCCCACTGGGGGAAGAAATTTGTTGACAACACTATCTCCCCATATCTGACTACGTATGTGGTTGGTAAACCAATACCCATAATGGCTGTAGTGCCATGTATTTAAACGTATATACAGTAGAATATTTAAAACAGCACGAGAATCTATGTACGTATAAAGACAGAATAAAGTTTCAAAGATTTGTTTTTTAAGGGCCAGTTTTGATACTTTGAATAGTTTCATATATCTTATAAGGCACCTATGAAAAACGTCGAATTTCTCTATTACATTTAACAAGTAGCTGAAGTATTGTATTCCACCTAAAATCAGATGTCGAGATCATACCTACCGAAAATACAGTATAACGGTGGTATAGATACACATATTTTGAAAATATGTGTCCACTTCGGTGTGTTAGTTGTCTTTTACTTTCTCTATACATACAATGTACATAGTGTATAGAGAAGGGATTGCACTCCCACCATAAAATTCGATACCGAGATTTCACCGGAAATATATGTTTTAGGGTCCCCTGTATCCAAAAGAAGTATTTTCAGAAAAAGGTCCGCGCGTGTGTATGTGTCCGTGTGTCCGTGAACACGATAACTCAAAAACGAAAAGTCGGTAAAGTACCAAACTTGGTATTTAAGTTTAGTATCTTCCCGGGATCCAACACGAAGCTTTTAAGAAAAATCCATCCACCCCAATCTACCCCTTACATGGAACTTTTTTCGAAAATGTTTATTTTCTAAAAAATGGCTCTAACGATTTTGATTAAAATGTCGTATATTAAAGATATTTACATGACAAATAAAATTAATATTTTGAATTTTCTGGGAATAGCCTCTAAAGACTACTTTATTCTGGGTCAATTTTACGGAATTTTGAATAATTGCTAAACCGTAAGAGATGGACAAAAAGTTACTTAACAAAAAACGTATAGCACGTTAAAACACACAATTTATGTTATGAAAAATTTTTCATGGAGTTCATCGTTTTGGAGACATTCCTTGTTTTTGGTTTCTGCAATGAAAAACATATCTTTCTCTTACAGATCTTGTCAACTGCTGTCCATACAAAGGAACTTCAGTCACATAGCAACCAGCTTTTGACTATCAGTTCAACCTATGGTACTCATTATTTCGTTCTACTTACAAGGAAGCAAGTAATAAGACTATTTCTGCAATTTTTTTCTGAATAGCATGAAGTAAATAGTAGTATAAGCTTTTTAAGAATAACTTGTTGCAGATATGTAGAGAAAGTCATGTGAATGGAACACATGAGATTTTTTCTCTTCGTCTAACGTTTCCTCACAAATCAATCACATAATTTACTACTTATGTTCTTTGCATGGACTATGGCTTTAACTTGAGAAACAACTGCTGCAGGTTTATTAATATTACTTTTTATTTAGTATTACATAGACGAGCGGTTAAATTCATAAAGAGAGGTAAAGATTTTGGACTTTTAGGCGTAAAACGCATAGGTTAGTCGCACTATTTAAAGCTTATACTGGTTTAAATGCGTGGGTGGACGTTACAAAGGGGTTAGAAAATCCAGCACACTACGGACGAAACGGTCATTTGTATAAAATTAAGGGTAGAAAAGTACAGAACCGATAGGAACATTTTCGTTTGCTAACAGGACCATTGAAGAATGGAATGAACTGCCTGTAGCTGCCTTTCAGGGCTGCCCTCTGACTTTAAAGAAGTTTAGGGACAATTTAAAGTGAATAAATGTTAGTTAATTCGAATAAATATTGTGAAGTAATTACGGATGTACATATTAGTAATCTATAGTATTAATATTGAGGCTTCATAATAACTGCTTATAAACTAGCTGGTAATTTACATAAGTATTGCTATACGGAAGAATAAGTAGTTCAGCATTTAAAAAAACATGTATATATAACGTTAGTTGTATTATTTTAACTGTACATGTAACTCTGCCACCGGGCAGTACGCAATTGCAGAGAATACATACATGTATTAAATACTTCCAGAGTATATGGAGCATGGGGAATCCTCGTTAGAGAAACACTTTCGCTCCAGCCGGGAGTCGAACCCGGGACCTCTGTGTGAGAAGCCATAACTGACCACTCTACCACAGAGTCAGTCTGCATGGTCTCAAGTGCGCAAAAGCTGGTCCCCATGGCCACGCTCGCTAAAGCGTCTCGCTTTGGTGCAGGGGATCGTGGGTTCGAGTCCCGCCTTGGGCATGGATGTTATATGTTTGTGCAATGTGTAAATGTTTGTAAAAGAAATAGTAAAACCAGTAAACCAGTAATCAGTAAAACCTACGGGGGGAAATGTAAATAGGGATACAGTACCGGAGTCCTGATCAGACTCCGTTACTGTTTAAAAAAAAAAAAAAAAAAAAAAAGTGCGCCGCGAAATGAACAGTGCGCGTGTCAGTATAGACCATTCCTTTTGCTTCCAGTTTTCACACATCGATACCTCTTTGTCTACGTAAAGAGTGGTCATTGGGCTTGTACAACGCAATCGAATTCAACCTTCGTTACCGCGAGATCTGCTCATTTAATTTAACCCTGCTATCTCAGAGAAAATAAATGTGCCACACCTACTTGGAAGGCTAACCAAAGAAAATTAATAAAGGAATCTTAATAAGGAAAATTCATTGTCCGCAAATGAAACAAACATTGTTCATTACAAGTCCTCAATTACTAATAATAATACATACACTTTTCTACTAACAGCCCGTTTCTTTTGAGGTCCCACGAATAAAAAAAAATCTGATATCTTACATTCCATGACTTTCTCTACATCTCTGTAACAAATTACTGTTAAAAAACTTATGTTTCTATTAACTTCATGCTCATCGAGAAAAAATTAGCAGAAATAGACTTATTACTTGCTTCCTTGTAAGTAGAAGTGAAATGAGGGAGTACCATAGGTTAAAGTGATGGTCAAAAGCTGGTTGTTATGTGACTGAAGTTCCTTTGTTTGTATGGACAGGGGTTGATAAATTCCTGTATGAGAAAAGAAAGCTTTTCAAAGCTGAAGCCAATAACAAGGAATGTGTGAAAAACGATCAACTCCACGAAAAAAATGTATATTACATAAATTGTGTGTTTTAACGTGCTCTACATATTTTGTGTGGTACGTTTTTGCCCATCTCTTACGGTTTAGCAGTTATGCAAAATTCCGTAAAATTGATCCAGAATAAAGTAGTCTACAGAGACTGTTCCTAGAACATTCAAGATATACATTTTATTTGTCAGGTAAATATCTTTAATACATATTTAATCAAAATCGTTAGAGCCATTTTTGAGAAAATATAAATTTTCGAAAAAAGCTCCATGTAAAGGGTAGTTGGGGGTGGGGGGATTTTCTTGAAAAGCTTCGTGTCACATCCTTGACCAAACTTAAATACCAACTTTGGTATTCAACGGTCTTTACGTTGTTGAGCTATGCTGTGCACAGACACACACACGGACCTTTTTCTGAAAATGCCTTTTTTTGGATTCAGGGGAACCCAAAACATGTATTTTCGGTAAAATCTCGACGTCAAATCTTTAGGTGGAATACAATACTTCTTTAACCCTATGTACAATGTACATATGGGGCTAGAAAAGGTAAAAATGAGTATGTGTGTCATATGTTTGTGTGTGCGGACGCACCTATGTGTCTGTGAATAGCATAATTCAAAAAAGAAAACTCGGATAAGTACCAAGCTGTAGGTACATTTAAATGTAGCATCTTTCAAGGGAAAATGTTCAAGAAAGGTCCCCCAGTCCAAACTATCCTTTACATTATTCATTTTTTTTTCCTTCAGAATTTGGAGTTTTAAAATGACTATCGATATTCATTAAAATACTGTGTGTTTTAAATATTTTTGTGACAAATGAAATATCCAACTTGATTTTTCTAGAATAGTCTTTAAAGTATCTTCATTCTGGAAAACTGGTAAATCGGAAAGGGCAAACTTAGTGAACAAATTGTAGATATCTCAAAACACACAGTTTATTTCAAATACATTTTTATGGCATTAACCATTTGTGAGTTAAATTTTTTTCAAAATTATACTTTTCTTAAACGAAATTTGTCATTCGTTTTTCTTTTTTTACTTCTGGTTATGTAAAGGGAACAGAATCTCATTTGCATCACACAAAGACCAGGTCTTAAGAGACTTGATCATCTCTTTAGCATAGTATATTCTTTTATTTTCAGTATACCTACAAAGAAATAAGTAACAAGATCTTTATACTATTATTTATCTCGATTGGAATGAAGTGGTTAGAATAATAAGCTTATTTAGGAAGAGCGTGTAGCAGAATAACCGCAAAAAGTCATGTGAAGCCTTTTCAAGTTGAATGCGATGGCATTGTTTGAGATCCAAAAAAGTTTAAATATTAGTGGTAGGAAAATAATTTATACAAATAACAAAAATAAATGTCATCTCCTTAGATCAATTACCTAATTGAAATAGTTTTTAAAACTAAACGTGAATCAAAATACTTACTTCAGCTGGAAACCGAAAAAGATTATAAAGAAATGCACAAAGTAAAACCAGCATATGTTATGAACACCACTGCAAGGCAATTCACATCTGTGGCCGAAAAAACAAAAAAGAAAGAGAGGGCGGGTTAGACCAACGCGAACTATAAGACGCGTTTGAACAAGCGGCAGATGAGAGCTCGTATTCCCATGCATAGTGTATTTTACACTAAGCCGCCGGGAAATATCCATTTTTTCATACGCAGGGATGTATTCTAGGCTAGCTTCGAAAAAGTTGTAAATTTGTGAAGAAATAATTTCTATTGCATTTATACGAGGGCCGTTTTCTTCAACTTCAGATAAAAGACAAGTTCATAGAAAACAATTATTTTACTACTAAAAGCTTTGTACTCTTATCGTTACTTTTCAACATAATCACCGAAAAGAGACATTTATCGTACCTGTGCACAAGCTTTGTAATACCCGCTCCAAAAAATGTTGCCGCCAATGATTTCAAATGAGCATTAACGTTGTTTTGAAGATCTTCGTTGGTTTGAAAGTGCTGCCCTCCTAGCCACGTCTTCAGTTCAGGGAAAAGGTGAAAGTCGCTGGGTGACAGGTCAGGACTGTACGACGGATGATCGAAAATGTCCCATTGAAATTGTTCAAGGAGCCGATGGGTTGTGCCAGCAGTGTGTGGACAGTGTTTTCATGGATGAACACAATTCCTGAAGTCAACATTTCTCTTCGTTTGTTTTGAATGGCTCTCCGTAAACGCCGTAAAGTACGAAGATCTTCAAAACAACGTCAATGCTCATTTGAAATCATTGGTGGCAACATTTTTGAAGCGAGTATTGCAAAGCTTGTGCATAGGTACGATAAATGTCTCAATCTTTTCGGTGATTATGTTGAAAAGTAACCATAAGTGTACAAAACTTTTAGTAATAAAATAAGTGTTTTCTATGAACCTGTCTTTCATTTATAGTCTATCGGAGATTGAAAAAAACAAAAGGCCCTCGTAAATAGCAAAGAATTTATTCCTAATTTGTTGACTGTCTACATTTTAGCACATTGTTACGGAATAAAATGGACTACTTGCTATAAAACTCGATTCTGTTCGCAATGTATTGCGCTGTCTTCTCAGGCGAGAGTAGCATGACTGTCTGATGTGATATAATGAGACGAGAAGGGAGAACTCACAGCAGCAAACTTTCTCAGGTCTTGTCACACAAAGCATAGTGGACGAGTTCCGAGGACAGCCAAAACAAACCGATGTGTGTTGTATAGTCAGTCTGGTGATTTTTGTTGCAGATGATGGATTCTTAACTTGCCTAATGGCCACAAAATCAAAAGTTCACTTCAAAAATAGATGGGGGAGATTATTTTTCATGTTTTTTTTAATTTAAAGGTCCAGTTTATGGGTAATTGTTTCTTTGGCCTATGTTTGTTGTTAGCAGCAGCAGCAGCAGCAGCAGCAGCAGCAGCAGCAGTAGTAGTAGTAGTAGTAGTAGTAGTAGTAGTAGTAGTAGTAGTAGTAGTATCTAAAACGAAAGATTGCAGGTTCAAATTTGACGGAGAATGATAGATTTTTCGAACGCAAAAATCCTTAGCATGATTTCCTTTGGAAGCAAAGTAATCAGAGGTCCCGTGTAATGTTTATTTGTATGTAAAAGAACCCATACCTTGAAAGAAGAAGGTTTCTGAGCAAAATTTATCGCGTCCGCAAGTCGTGATTTTGTCGTACAGTGTCATCTGTGGGCAACTAGCTGATCCCTCGTTTACCATGGCACATGTGGCGAACTCAGGAACTAGAAATTCAAATCCAACCATGGAAACATCGTAATGATGCTCTTTGCTCCAGTAGGAGATACAAAAGTAACAGCTGTAGCTGTATGTATAAAATTCCATTAAAATAGTTTACAATGTTAAAGATAAACTTAATTAAATCCTGAACAAAAATGTAAACAAAATTTGAAATGAAAAAAAAAAATCTGTATTCCATTCACCTGACTTGCTCTAGCTATTCTAAAAATAAAATTCTTACAAAAGATTATTCTTCTTTCTACACCATGCTAACCGAGATAAGCATTATCAGAATGTTCTTATTACTTTGTTCATTATAAGTAGAAGGGAACTAAAGAAATGCACGAGTGATAGTGAAATATATAAATATTGTCGCTATATGATTGTGATTGAAATTCGCTTCTTTGCATGGCCAGGAGTAAAGCAAAAGAAACACAGGCGACTTCCTGTCTTAGAAAAGTGTATTTCAAAATTTAAACTAATAACAGATATATTTCGAAAATGGTTAGCTCCACAACAAAAATGTAAATGACATCATTTGTGTTTTCTGTTTTTGTGTATTTTTGTCTGTCTCTTGCGGTTTACCAGTTATGTAAAATTCATTCAGAAAAATGAGGACTTCAGAGGTATTTCTAGAAAATTAAAGATATGCATTTTATTTTTTGTGTAATTATCTTTAATCTACAGTGTTGTAATCAAAAACATTAGAAACATTTTTGAGAAAATCTAAATGTTCGAAATTTGTTGCATGTAAAGGCTAGTTTGGGGTGGGGGCTTCTTGAATATATGTGTGTCGCATCCTTAGGAGAATATAAACTTAAATATAAAGTTTGGTATTTAACGGGATTTCCGTTTTTAAGCTATGTTGTCCACAGGCACACAGACGGACATTTCTCGAGAAATAAAATTACATACAGGGGTCTGAAAACATGTATTTCTGGTGGAATCTAGGTATCTAATTTTTGGATGGAATACAATACCTTTGTGTCTACTATGAATGTTGTACGTACGAGCTAGAGTAAGTAAAAAGGGCTAGTGAAGAAGTCGATAGCAGCATATGCCCTGTTAAGGCGATTATGTGGAAACTAACATAAAATAAGAGGACTTAGTTTGCTTATAGATATTGCTGAAATAAACATGAAGTTATTAACCATTAATAAAATATCAGTTTGTAATACTACCTACTGAGTTACAATATAGAGAGCCTTATTTGTTGACAGGCTGAATTCCGCATTCATATGTTGTTTCGACTAATCAGGGAAAGTCAGTCACATAGATAAAATCCCGTATTATCTAGTAGCTTTCCTATCGTTAAGGTATTTAGAATACCCTAACGGTACTTTCAGTAATGAGATAAATTTCTAGTCACTGATTTCGCCACTAGAAGCACGTGGTGATTAGCACACCGCTAATAAATAGTGCCTCGGAAGAAGCAGGTGGCCACTGACGTGAAATGACTCAGAGAGTAGCTCCTTCAAGGTATAATGTTCTTTAATATAAAGCTAAATATTAAACTGAATCAACAGCTTTCTACTACTGCTTCGAAATTCTTTGTAATTGGTACTTTTTTGCTAACTATATTATTCCAAACATAGGTAGCTACCTCTCCACTAGAACGAACAGGAGTGTTTTGCTTCTTATTATATATACGAGGGACATTTTTTTTAATTCAACCTCCGATAGGCTATAATTACAAGAAAAGTTAAAAGAAAACAATTATCTTATTACTAAAAGTGTTGTACACTTATGGTTACTTTTCAACATAATCACCGAAAAGATTGAGACATTTATCGTACCTGTGCACAAGCTTTGCAATACCCGCTTCAAAAAATGTTGCCGCCAATAATTTCAAATGACCATTGACGTTGTTTTGAAGATCTTCGTACTTTACGTTTGCGGAGAGCCATTCAAAACAAACGAAGGGAAATGCTGACTTCAGGAATTGGATTGATCCATGACAACGCTCATCCACACACTGCTGGCACAACCCATCGGCTCCTTGAACAATTTCAATTGTACATTTTCGATCATCCGCCGTATAGATCTGACCTGGCACCCAGCGACTTTCACCTTTTCCCTGAACTGAAGACGCGGCTAGGAGGGCAGCACTTTCAAACCAACGAAGATCTTCAAAACAACGGCAATGCTCATTTGAAATAATTGGCGGCAACATTTTTTGAAGTGGGTATTGCAAAGCTTGTGCACAGATACGATAAATGTCTCAATCTTTTCAGTGATTATGTTGGAAAGTAACTATAAGTGTACAAAACTTTTAGTAATAGATTTGTTTTCTATGAAGTTGTCTTTTATTTATAGCCTATCGGAGGTTGAAAAAAATTAGGCATCGTAGGATACCCTAGCGGTACTTTTTGTGATTAAATACATTTCTAGTCACTGATTTCGCCACTAGGAGAACGTGGTGATCAACACACCGCTATGAAATAGTGCCACAAAAGAAGCAGGTGGACACTGGCATGAAATGACTCAGGGAGTAGCTCCTTCAAGGTACAAGGTTTTCTAACATAAAGCTAAATATTAAACTGAACCAATGGCTTTTTTCTCTACCGAAGAAAATCAAAGATTTTATAACCGAAAAAATATTCATCACCCGGTTTGAAGCCGCGATCTCGGGAACTAGATTGACATAGTAACCAATAAACCACGGAGAAGTAGTGAAAGAGAATAAAATAAAATAAAAAGCTTATATCTTGCAATCACAGATATTTCTCTACACACTGTTCTGAAAATTATTCTTAAAAAATTGTATTTATTATCTGTTTCTTGTTAATCGATATTAACCTTTATTGAAAATTTACACGTTTCGTTGAAAGAATAAGAAGGGTACCGTAAGCTAAAGCGATAGTCAAATCTTTGAAATGTATGCTGTTTGCATAACCACGAGAAAAAAAATCGTGTTCAATTCACATCACTTTCTCTACAAACTATGTTACAAAAGTTTATTACGTTACAATACATCGCGTTATGAAGTAATACACTAACCTAAAACGCCAATAGCTATTTGAAACAATTGAAATTCGGTTCCAGAAGATGAAAAGATGGATCATCTCCCGTTTGAGAAAAGTTGAAGTAGCTTAAAATTGAAACCAATAACCAGAAATATCTCGAAAACGATTAACTTTACAAGAGAATGTATATGACATAAATTGTGTTTTAACGAGATCTACATTTTTATTAGTAAGATTGCATCTATCTCTTACGGATTACTTTTTATATAAACGTTTTACAAAAATCCTCCAGAATGAAGAGGTCTTCAGAGGCCATTCCCAGAAAATTCAAGATATACATTTCGTTTTTCATGTCTTAAACATATACAATTTTTAATAAAAATCGTTAGAGCCATCTTTGTAAAAAATCCAAATTTTTGGAAACTTTCCCATATAAAGTGTAGTTGGGGATGAGGGATTTTCTTGAAAATCTTCGTATTACATCCTTGAAAGATACTAGCCATAAATACCAACTTTGGCATTTAACGATCTTTTCATTTTTAAGTTATGTAGCACACAGACGCAATGTTTTTTTTTTATAATTTATTCAGACTCGGGGACCTCAAAACATATATTTCCAGTGAAAGCTCGAATTTTTGGGTGAAATACAGTACCTTTTCGGTTACTATGTACATTGTGTTTATATACGTGCTAGAGAAAGTAAAAATGTGCTTAGCATAAGGTGTGTCTTTTATCGAGATCTATAATTACTTTTTCAACTCTTATAATTCAACAGTTATACTAAAATCATCCATAATGAACAGATTTTAGAGGTTATTTCCAGAGAATCAACGTACACATTTTATTTAGCGTAAAAGATCTTAAATATATGTAACTTTATTCAAAATCGTCAGAGGCATTCTTTTAGAGGAAACAAAAATATTTCGTGGAAGGGGTAGTTTGAGATGAGAGGATTTTCTTGGAATCTGAACTGAAATATCAATTTTGGTATTTAATCAACTTTTCGGTTTCGAGTCACATATACGCACAAGCGTAAACGCGCGTGCGGACCTTTTTCTTTAAATATTTGTTTTGGATTTAGAGGACCGCAAAACACGTATTTCCGGTGAAATATCGGTATCGAATTTACATACCTATTATATATGTTGTATGATATAGTATAAAAGTAAACATATACCTGATTCGAAAATATTTATTAAGAAAACTGCAGTCACTTACAACATTTAAAATAATAATAACTTGCATGAGCTCATTTTATTGGTTGAAGAAGATTTAGGAAACATCGTGTTAAATGTTTGTATGGAGAACTTGAGCAAATGCAATTATAAGTTTCCATATAACCTCGTAAACGTAGATGTACAATTTGCCAAAACATTAAAGTATTTTAAAGCCTTGTACTGAGTAAGAAGTTTTTAACAACGGTTTATCTTGGTTATTTACGATATGCGTGTTCGCACAGATAAGGAAAGAAAATTGCGGTTTAAGGGTGTTGCATGCAAAAGGAGCGCTGGTTTTTGTTTTCTTTCTTTTTTCCTGTTAGTATAACTTCCTAATGGCTTCATGCATTCTTCTGCAGTAATTGTGCATACAAGAAACAACTTCTCGAGAAGGTTTCCGTATCCGAAATAAACTGCAACCTTATTCTCGTCACTACCATGTCCCGGATATTAATGACCAAAAATGGTTTTTCTTTCTCTACACGTTCTATGTACATAGTGTACAGAGTGTATTGCATTCTACCAAAAAATTCGATACCGAGACTTCACCGGAAATACACGTTTTAGTGTCCCCTGTATAAAAAAATTAGAAAAAGGTCCGTGTGTGTCCATATGTCAGTGTGTCTGTGAACAGAATAACTCAAAAACGAAAAGTCGGTAAAATACCAAACTTGGTATTTAAGTTTAGTATCTTCCAGGGATGCGAAACGAAGATTTTGAGAAAAATCCCCCCAACCTAAACTACCCTTTAGATGGAAATTTTTTCGAAAATTTGATTTACTCAAAAGTGGCTCTAACGATTTTGATTAAAATATTGTATATAAATATATTTACCTGACAAATAAAATGCATCCGGAAGACTACTTTATTCGACGTATTGCACGGAATTTTGCATAACTGCTAAACCGTAAGAGATAGACAAAAACTTACAGCACCAAAAATGTAAAGCACGTTAAATCTCACAATTTATGTTATGTACATTTTTTCGTGGAGTTGATCGTTTTTGACATATTTCTTGTGTTTGATTTCAACTTTGAAGAATAAACTTTTCTCATACAGAAATGTATCAACTCCTGTTCATACAAACAAAAGAACTTCAGTCACATAACAACCAGCTTTTGACTAGCACTTTAACCTATGGTACTCCCTTATTTCGCCTGTACTTATAAGGCAGCAAGTAATAAGACTATTTCTGTTAATTTTTTCTCGATTAGCATGAAAGAAATAGAAACAAACTTTCTAACAATTTGTTGCAGAGATGTAGAGAAAGTCATGTGAATGGAACACATCAGATTTATTTGGATTCAGGAGGTCTCAAAACATATATTTTCAGTGAAATCTTGGTATGGAATTTTTGGGTGCATTACAATACCTTCTCTATAGACATGTACATAGTAGTATAGAGAAAGTAATATCTAAAAACTTATTTTTTGGCAGGTTAAAGAATTCCAAGCTTTGAAAATGGATTTATTCTACAGATAGACACGTTGCTATGCAGAAACGACATAAGAAAACTTGGACTTTAAATCAAAGTGATAGTTATTAGCGCAAAGGGCGGGATAAAGTAAACCTAATTCACTCGTTGCTCCGGTAACGAGAGCGAAAAAGTAAACAAATAAATGGTTGATAACTGCAAATTTTCTATAACCTTTTTTTTTTTTTTTTTTTTTTTTTTTTTTGTATAATTTCCGTGAAGTTGGCATTAATAATGCCTCAACTGCTTCTATTGCTTCATTTAATATATCATTTGAAACCGATATATTAACGTTCTCAACGCCATCGTAAACTTAATCAATTTGAAACTAGCAGCAATAAAAACAAAATTAGTATTCATACATAGCCTGCCATATTTTATAACTATAAGAACGCCGCAGTTTAATACCTTTTTACTTTCTCTACACGTAGTGTGTAGATAGTGTAGGTATAAATTTTTGGTAGTGTTTAACGCCCGCTTTAACTACTTATGGCACTGCAGGCGGTGACACTGATGATACATGAATGAAGATGAAGCACCGGTGGAATGCGATGGCGGGGGAAACCGGAGAACCCGAAGAAACCCGCTCCAGCGCCGCTTTGTCCACCACAAATCTCACGTGGGGTCGAACCCGGGCCATCTAGGTGACATAGTGTATAGAGAAGGCATTGCACTCCACTCAAAAATTCGATACCGAGATCTCATCTGTATCCAAAAAAAGAAGCATTTTCACAAAAAGGTCCGTGTGTGTGTGTGTGTGTGTGTGTGTGTGTGTGTGTGTTGGTATCGTGTGTCTGTGTTCCTGTGAACATGATAACTCAAAAACGAAAGTTCGGTAAAATATAAAACTTTGTATTTAAGTTTAGTATCTTCCAGGGATGCGATACGAAGATTTTGAGAAAAATCCCCCCACCTTCAACTACTCTTTACATGGAACTTTTTTCGAAAACTTTGATTTACTCAAAAATGGCTGTAACGATTTTGATTAAAATATCATATATTAAAGATATTTACTTGACATATAAAATGTATATCTTGAATTTTCTGGGAATAGCCTCTGAAGACTACTTTATTCTGGATGAATTTTACGGAATTTTGCATAACTGCTAAACCGTAAAAGATGGAGAAAAACATGCCACACAAAAAATGTATAGCGCTTTAAAGCACACAATTTATGCTGTATGCATTTTTTTCGCGGAGTTGATCGTTTTTGAGATATTCCTTGTTTTTGATTTCAGCTTTAAAAAACATACTTTTCTCAGCAGGACTTTGTCAACTCCTATCCATATAAAGGAACTTCAGTGAGATAGCAACCTATATTTGGACTATTTTGCTATTTTTTTCTAGATTAGCATGAAGCAAATAAAAGGGTAAGCTTTTTAACAATAATTTGTTGCAGAGATGTAGAACAAGTCATATGAATGGAACACATCAGATTTTTCCTTATTTAATTTATTACTATCTGTTGTCAAATTATTGACTGAATATTTGTTATATATTAATTTATCATATCTGTAGGATAAAATAGTGTGTTATACAAGTTGACCAACCTCTATTATCCACTTGTATAATAAATAACTATTAATTGTATGCGAGTAGAGACAGAATGATTTACTCACCCAATAGTTGAGATTCTACCACGAGTTAACTAGGTTTATTGTATACCCACACTTAAAAGATAATTTGTTCGTCTTATCATTGTAAATGTTTACACATGATGAATGTTTCACCTGTACAGCTCACTTATCCGAGCACTCACAGTGAAGAAAACGTCATGATGTTCTAAACGCGCACTGCACAGCCAACAAACAACAGACGATATCGAGCTTCGTGGTTCAGTAACTCTTTCTTTCTTTGTTGGACACTGGAGGAGACACTTCCGGTACGTCACTTCCCATTTTATACGCGCCTTTTACGTCTGGCTGCCTGCTTTGCAAACATACTAACTCCAGTGTTCGTTTCTCGGACACAACAGTCTTTTTGACGAGAGAGAGATCTGGTGGAAAAGGGAAAGGCGAAGGAACGGGTGATGTCAGTGACGAAGGCGAGTTTGGCATGACGTCATTTAGAAGCGGTATAAAGTTAGCAGCCACGGTTTTTCCATTCCGGAGCCTTCCTCAGTAAGCTGTTGTGAATTAGCAACACATGTAGACTGTCTTCTCTACTAAGAAGCGCCTACAGACGTATTCATTCTTTCTTTCCTTCTTTTCTTTTTTCTTTCTTTCCTTCCTTTCTTCTTTCTTTCTTTGTACTAGGAAGATATTTATATATTTAATAAGACTATTTCCTGAATAAAATAACAAAATAACTACTGTTTCATATAGCGACTGGCTTTTAAAACATTTGACTGTCGCTTTAACCTAATGTATTCCCTTAATTTCCTTCTACTTACAAAGAAGTAACAAATAAGACCAATGTAGCCAATGTTTATCTCGGCCATGATGTTGCTAAAAGCATAAACTTTTCCAAGAATAATTCATATGAGAAACAGATAGAGAAAGCCATGTGAATGGAACACGTTATTGTTTTTCAATGGATTTTTAGTTATTTTATACTCATTGGGCAAATTAAGAAACACTATCTTCAGTAGTAGAAGTCAGTATTGTTATATGCGAACAGAACCGAGATTTATCGCAAGAGACCATTTTATGACGTGACAATAGGCTAGAATTCAAACAAACTACAGATTAGAAATAAAATCTTCGTTATTTATTCCTTTAATAGAAATGCTTTCTTCAAAAAGTTACCGGATTTCGCAGGAAGCCTAGCTAGCCCCTTTTTCACTACTAGCACTAAGGTAGTTGAGGAATATTCTCTTAAATTTTACTGTTTAGCTATGCATGTTGTATCACAAGTAATATAACGAGAGCTCCAACTTTTTTCGAATAAATTCGCGTGCAACTTATTGTAGCTCGAGTTGTATTTAATAAGACTATTTCCTGAATAAAATAATAATGATTAGCCTATATGGACACGAAGAATAATATTCCTAAAATCTCATTTGTATATTTGCACCAACTTGTACAGTCGCCCTCCGTGGTGTAATGGTTACCATGCTAACTTCATATACCCAAGATAGCGGGTTCGGGTTTAAAAATCCTTAGCATGGCTTCTTTCGGAAGGGAAGTAAAGCCGTGGGTCCCGTGTCGTAGATTTACGGCAGGTAAAAGAACCTCAAGCCTGATAGAGAGGCATCTGAACAAAATTAAGCGGTCTTTCACGCCCAATTTAGAATGGGACGCTGAGAACCACATCAGTTAAATAGCGTCCATAAATAACACGCCATTTTTTACCAACTTGTACAAACCCAAAAAAATAAATAAAATAAAATAAACCCCAATTAAAAGTGTACATTCTTCTCATAGAATATCTCCGAAATGGAAAACTACGAAAAATATATTGTCATTTTTGTGTAGTAATTTTTTGTCTATCTCTTAGTGCTGTCTAGTTATGCAAAATCGAGATAAAATACATCTAAAAATAAAGAGGTCTTTTGAGGCTATTTCCCACAAAATTCAACAAATACATTTTATTTGTTATGTTTTTGAGAAAATAAAACATTTTGAAATTTTTTCCACGTAAAGGATAGTTGAAGTGGGGATTTTCATCAAAATCTTCGTATCACATTCTTGAAATATAAAACCTGAATATCAATTTGATATTTAAGGATGGTATTTTACCGACTTTTCGTTTTTGAATTACAGTGTCCACAGTCACACAAACACACACACACACACACACACACACACAGAGGATATTTTTCTAAAATGTTTTTTTTTTAACAGAGAATCCTAAAACGTGTATTTTTGGTGAAATATCGGCATCAAATTTTTGGGTGGAGTGCAATGCATTTTCTACCTATGAATTATGCAGAGAAAGTGTAAACATTTTCTCTATAGAGTATTTTGCGCATTCGGATAAGTAGAAGGAACTGCAGCAGACATATGGTTCACAGGACAAATCGACGCAGTCGATAGAGACGCGACAATTCCCCAACAATAATTCCTGACTTGAGCACCCGATCATAGGAGGAGCTCTCCAAGCCACGTCGAGGGGCTATTCCTAACTGTATATCATACATAGGATGAAATAGATGATTAGGAAATATGGGATGAGCTATAAAATAAAATGTCGCTTTGTTTGTACAAAAAACAAAGAAATAATGGTCATGAGAGGGGTATGTAGATATAACTAATAAACAAGAGCGGGAGAAGGATTATCTTGGATGAAAACAACAATATTTTTGAAAAGGATGACCATCAGTTTTTGAGTTATTGTGTTCTCAGACACACAACTAGAACGTTGTATTTTATGCGGGGAGAAAGAAAGTATTGATCACCATTTAGCAGATATAAAAAGGCAAGAATTTGAAGGAATGACATTTGGAAACACAAATGGTATAGTATGCCAGGAGAGAAGGTATCAATGAAAATGTGGAATGTCAAGAGAAAGAGAAGAATTAAAGAATAGGGCACACACTTGGGCCTTTTCGCGGGCTTTTATTCCGACTCAGGGGACCTAAAAACACATATTTCCACTTTAAAGAAAATATCTATGGCAACTTTGGTCATAAATAAACTATATATTAAAGCAAAAAAAAAAAAATCAGATGTGTTTCTTTCACATGATTTTCTCTATGTACCTGCTATAAGTATTGTTAAAAAGCTTATTCTTCTATATACGGCATGCTAAGCTTGATAAAATTAGTAGAAACGGTGTTATTACTTGCTTCCTTGTAAGAAGGCAAAAAGGGGAAAGCGATAGTCAAATATTTAAAAGCTCCTTTGTTTGTATGGCTAGGCGTTGACAAATTCCATATGAGAAATGTATAGGTATTCTAATGTTGAAACAAATAACAAGAAATATCTCAGAAACCGTTAAATTTACATAAAAAAGGCGTATATGACCTTTATTGTATTTTTAATTAGCTCTATATATTTTGTTAGTAAGTTTTTGTTTAAATCTTACGGTTTACCAGTTATGCAAAATTCATCCTGAATAAAGAGGTCTTCAGAGGCTATTTCCAGAAAATTCAAAATATTTTATTTGACATGTAAATATTTTGAATATACCATATTTTAATCAAAATCGTTAGAATCATTTTTGAGGAACTAGAATTTTAGAACATTTTTCCATGGAGAGCATAGGGTGAGGGGTTTTCTTGAAAATGTTCGTGTCGTATACTTGGGAAATACTAAATTGACATGCAAAGTTTGGTATCTAACATACTTTTTGTTTTTGGGCTATGCTGTCCACAGACACACACCCTGACCTTTCTCTAAAAATTGATGGATTCAGAGGATCTCTAAACATTTATTTCCGGTGAAATCTCGGCTTCAAGTTTTGGGTGCATTACAATACCTCTATACACTATATACATATTTGAGATAGGAGACTTATGGCCTGACTATTGAAATTTCGAAGTAACGAGTATACGTTTCTGAAGTGCCAGTACGGCATGTATCGCGGCACTTCGTCTAGAATGAAAATAATAGTAATAATAAAAAACATTATGTCTACATCAGGAATCGAAATTATGACCTTTGGGATAGTAGTTTCCGCGTTACACATTCTGCCACCAGAGAAGTTGGAAAACTGCCTCCAGAGTAGGCCACATAACTCAAGAACGTAGTTAATGAAAGCTCAGTGTCGCACTGTCAAATGATTAGTTCGAGATTTTACAGATTCTTGCGACATTAAATGTTGAGAGCTAAAAATCGATATTTCTACACTCGGGCAGCAGTTTTAAAGACATTCTAAGCCATTTTGTCAACTTGCTTTGCTTTAACACCGACTTATCTGCACCTGATACCCACATGTTTAACGCTATGTAGTTGCGTCATGTTTATCCGGGGACCATGCGTCGCCGATCTCAAATTACTTATATCAGTCACGTGCACAATCTCGCAAATTATTTCGGTGTAGTTCATTAACACCCTGACTATTGTCGCGTATTCAGAGATGTCCTTGTCTTTAAGGCTTTAAGGAAAACTACGATTTCTAACTTGTGCTCGAAGGAAGTAGCATTAAGAGGCAAGGCAATTTTCATCACCACAATGGAAACTTCAGCAGAAAGAAACAGCTGCAAAGAATAAGTAACGTTCCGCGAATGGGTCGTTAGCTCATGGTAATGAGGCATTGGCCAATGTCGCTTTTAGATGGGCAAGACGTGCAAGTGGACTGCTACTGCGTCACAGTAACTACCTCAAGGTTACTTAGCTTCAGCAACACAAACACCGGAACTTTGTGTTTCTTATTGGTAAACCTCCTGATCTTGACATACATACTGATGTAAGTTATCTTTTCCGTCGCTGAAGTGTGATCAAAATCTGTTTTCCTTTTCTTTTGTTGTAGCTGTACTTAAAAATTCGATGTGTTCTATTCACACACCTATTCTGCAACGAATTAATAATTAGTCTTCTCTCTACTCTAGAAAAGAACCTCAAGCCTGACACCTTTCAGCAACATTAAGCGGTCTTTCACCCCAATTTAGAATGGGACGCTGAGAACCACAGCAGTTAAAGAGCGTCCATAAATAACACGCCATTTATTTTTGACAAATGAAATGTATAACTTGAATTTTCTGGGAACAGCCTCTAAAGACCTATAGCCTCATATGGTTTTCTGTTTATTTGTTTCGTTGTGGTGCTTCAAATTCAATATTTCGGCTTCTTTCTTTCTTTCTTTTTTCTCATCACTTCATTATTCAAACTAATCACACCTTTAAAATCATGAAGCCCGATTTAGCGGGCGCTATACCCATTAAAGTCTTTAGATATACTTTTTCACGTATGTACAATGGTCATAGGTAGAGAAGGTATTGTATTCCATCCAAACATTCGATGTCTAAATTTCGTCGGAAATTTATGTTTTGAGTACCCCTGAATAAATAAAAAAAAAACATTTTCAGAAAAATATCTGCGTGTGTACTGCGTATCTTTATGCGTGTCTTGTGGGGGGGGGGGCGGAGTTGTGGCTGTGGCCTTGAACAGTATAACTCAAAAACAAAAAGTCGTCTACATACTGAACTTGATATTTAAGTTCAGCATCTTCCAAAGACTTTCAAAAAATCCCTGTAAATCCACTCTAAACTACCCCTTACATGGACAAATTTTCGAAAATTCTGATTTTCTCAAAAATGGCTCTTAACAATTTTGTATTATGATATTTTCACGACAGATAAAATGTATATCTTTAATTTTCTGGGATAGCCTCTAAAGACATATTCTTTCTGAATTACTTTTGCATAACTGGTCATGTTTAAGAGATAGTCAAAAACTTACAATAGAAAAAAATCTGCTCAAAAGACACAATTTTCGTCATTACATTTCCTTGTGGGTTGAACCATTTCTGTGATATTCGGGATTATTGGTTTCAATTTTAAAATAATTAAACTTTTCTCAAAAGGAAATTTGGCATTCCTGTTCCATTGTTTTATTCCTGGCTATCAACAGAACCACATTTCAAGGCCGGCTATTAAAACATTTGACTATCGTTTTAGCCTAGTGTATTCCCTTATTTCTCTTTTAGTTATAAGGAACTAAGCATTTTATAATGTTTAATTAGATTAACATAAATTAAAAGAATAATCTTCTATAAGGATATTTTATTACAGACTAGTTAGAGAAAGTCAAGTTAATGAAACACCGACTTGTTAAAATTTCAAATTCAATACTTTAAGCAATCATATTCATTTGTTTTACCACCTACCTCTGTTGTTATGTGTAAATAATTCTGAAATTTTGAGACATATACGTCAAGTAGTTTTTTTTACAGAAAAAAATGTAACTACTCCTTGGACTTCAATTTTCAAAAATGTGTAACTAAACTTTATAATTACATTTTATGAATGTCAATTTTAAAAATTATCGGATGAGTTTGACATTAGTTAAATATTACTGCAGGAAAAGGTATGATAAATTGTTCGTTCAAACTTTTCATTATTTTGAGAATTAATTAAATGTGTTAATAAATACCATAATTAATTTTACTCACTTAGACAATTAATTTGGTAATGTTTATTTATAATGATGTTAAAGTTCTCTGGTAGAAAAATCAAACTGATTGGTTGAAATGTGTACCGCAAGGAGAATTTTGAACATTTACATGCATTGGAAAATGCATTTGAAGAAACATGCCTTTTAATATTTGAAGTGCCATTTGTTACCATTAAAACTTCCGTTTTAACAGTTCACGCGATAAGTGTTTAAATTGCAAGTAGCTTAAAATAACTTCGGCATATTAATCTACAAGAACCACGGTATATTAAAGGAGTTAAAATAATTTACAATAATTTACTTTATTTGACGATAAAAAACTCATTTTTGTTGTGTTCTAGGATGCATGAAATGTATATATGAAGTTTATAAGAAAGGATAAAATAAATTGTCAATTGAAAAAATCTGATGTGTTCCAATCGCATGAACTTCCCTACATCTCTGCAACAAATTATTGTAAAAAAGCTAATGCTTCAATTTTCTTCATGCTAATCGATTAGCAGAAAAACTCTTATTACTTGCTTCTTTGTACGTTGAAGCGAAATAAGGGCGTACCGTAGGTTAAAGGGATATTCAAAAGCTGGTTGTCAGGTGACTGAAGTTCCTTTGTTTGTATGGATACGACATGACAAATTCCTGTTTGAGAAAGGTACAAGTTTTTCAAAGCTGAAACCAAAAACAAGGAATATCTAAAAACCGATCAATTCCACCAAAAAATGTGTATATCATAAATCGTGTGCCTTAATGTGCTCTACGTTTTTTGTGTGGTAGGTTTTTGTCCATCTCTTACGGTTTAGCAGTTATGCAAAATTTCGGAAATTTCATCCAGAATAAAGTAGTCTTTGGAGGCTATTCCCAGAAAATTCAAGATATACATATTATTTGTGAGGTAAATATCTTTAATATACGATATTTTATTAAAAAATTTTATAGCCATTTTTAAGAAAATCAAAATTTTCGAAAAAAAATCCATGTAAAGGGTAGTTGGGAGAGGGGGGGATTCTCTGAAAAATCCGCGTGTCGCATCCTTGGAAGAAACCAACACACACACACACACACACACGGACCTCTTTGTAAAAATTGTTTTTTTTTTGTTTTCAGGGGGACCCAAAACATGTATTTCCGGTGAAATCTCGGTATCGAATTTTTGGGTGGAATGCAATACCTTCTCTATACACTATGTACTTAGTTCGTGTAGAGAAAGTAAATATATCTTTGATGATTCTTATAGGTTCCAAGCGACAGACAGACAGATACAACGATACACGGATGGCTGGATGTTTATTGCCAGGAACATAATACATGTATAGCAACGTTAATTAAAATTGACAAAAATTCTGTTATAAAACTCCTGGACCTTATAGAGAGGATTTTTCTTCAAAAAAATAGAATATCTCTTTTAGATTTGTTGAATGTAAATTACTTAATTGTTTCAGGTAAAATATTGAATAATTTAATGGATACTATTTCAAAACTATTTTGTGTTTTACTATATTTGCATGTCTTAAAATATATATTACTGCTACTTCTTATGGGACAATTATGCATAGTTTCACAAGAATCATAATCATGTAGCAGGAACACATTAGGAACACTGACCAGGATACGTTTCAGGCGCCCTGCAGGAAATTTCACTTCGGAATGTTTATTCCCTGGCAGCCACATTGCCGCTATGTGTGGCATTTGTTTCTGTCTGGAAGACACCAAATGTCATTGGTAGCAACTCAGCTACGAAATGAGTCATCCGCAGTATCATCTTGTTTTCCACATCAAAAGTTAAATGTCGTTTGACCTTTTTTACCGTATTTGTTTTGGGTAGCTGTCGTTCCGCACAATTCCATCCTTTGTTTCCAAAGCAACATCTGTCAGTTCACGCAGCATGAAATGCTTGATGTTTTTGTTTCCAGAACTGACAAAGATGTTATATTGTGTTTAACACCTTCTGAGCAAGCTGCTTTGAAGTATAGATGATATACTGGTCAATGTGAATGACGTTAAAATTACAAATAACCAACAATAAAGTAGATAGCTATTGACATTTTTAAGTTTTAAAATCTGATGTGTTCCATCATATGACATTTTTAAAATTATTGTTAAAACGCTTAAGCTTCTATCTACTTCATGCTAATCGAGATAAATATTAGAGAAAACGCTTTTTGTAAGCAGAAAGGAAATGAAGGAATACACGACATTAAAACTTGGTAGCTATTTATTTTGATACTGTTCAACGCCCGCTTTTACTATCAAGGCACCGCAGGCGATGACACTGGTGATACATGTAATGAAGAGGTAGCACTGGTAGAGAACCCGGAGAAAACCCGCTGTCCACCACAAATCTCACATGCAGTCGCTTGGGATCGAACCCGGGCCGTCTAGGTGAGAGGCGAATGGTCTAACCACTCGGCCACGACGCGGCCTTACCTGGATGCTATATTGAAGAAATCAATTTCTATGGGCTAACAGGAATTCACAAATTCCCGTGTGTGAAAACATTTAGTATTTTAAAACTGAAACAAAGAACAAGCAATATCTCCAAACTGGTCAGCTGTACGGGGAAGGAAAAAAAAAAAAAAGAAAAAAAAATATATGGCATAAATTGTATGTTTTATCGTGATCTACATTTTTGGTGTGGTAAGTTTTTGTCTATCTCCTACGGTTTAGCAGTTATGCAAAATTCCGTGAAATTCATCCAGAATAAAGAAATCTTCGGAGGCTATTCCCAGAAAATGCAAGATATACATTTTATTTGTCAGCTAAATATCTTTAATATACGATATTTTAATCAAAATTGTTGGAGCTATTTTTGAGAAAATAAAAATTTTCGAAAAAAAAGTTCCATATAAGGGGTAGTTTGGAGCGGGGACATTTTTCTCAAAATCTTCTTGTTGCATCCCTGGAACGTACTAAACTTATTATCAATCTTGGTATTTTAACGACTTTTCGTTTTTAAGTTATCGTGTTTACAGAAACATGGATACACGGTCACACACACGGACCATTTTCTGAAAATGTTTTTTTTTATATACAAGGGATTCTAAAGCATATATTTCTGGTGAAATCTCGGTATCGAATTTTTGGGAGTAGTGTAATACCTTCTCTATACACTATACACGTGTAGAGAAAGTAAAATACGAAACGTCCGTCAAACATCAAACTTTGTATTTAAGCTTTGTGTATTCCAAGGATCGACCCGAAGATTTTCAAAAAAGTCACCCCTACCCCAAACTAACCTTTACTTAGAAAAGTTTTGGAAAATTTCGATTTTCTCGAAAATGGCTATAATGATTTAATTAGAATAGCATACATTTATATGTTTACGTGACAAATAGAATGTGTATCTTGAGGTTTCTGTGAATAGCTTTAATACTGCATGACTCTTGCTGAAAGGGTAAACCGCGGGATGTAATAAAATCTTACTGCACAAAACATGCAGATCCCAATAAAGCCAAAAATTTATGTCATACACATTTTTTTTTTTTTTTTTTTTTTGTGGAGTTTAACATTTCCAAAACATCGCTTCTTATTGGTTTTTAAAATAAAACTTTTAACGATAATCTGTCATCCCTATTTCTTTTGTTTTATTCCTAGTCGAATGTCAAACACATGCCAACCGGTTTCTAGAAGAGTTGAGTCTATGTGCCTATTACCCTTCTACTTATAAGGAACTAATGTTTATCTTAACATGAAGTAAAAATAAGAATAAGTTTTTGTAAGAATAGTTTGTTATAAAATAGCCAGAGAAAGTCATGTGAATAGAATACATCAGAATTGTTTTATTTATTATGCTGTTTCATTGATTTTTAATCTTTCAGTACCTATTTATTTCATTTTATATTTATATAGCGTTTTATATAAAATGTTAATGTTTTTAAGATGTGTGTATGTAATATGGGAGGGACTTTTGCACTGTAGTCAGTGGCTTATTGTACGTCAGACCCTAGGAGGATAACATGAGATTAGAGTAATTTCAAAGAACAGCCGAAAACATCCTGAAAGTGTCACCGAAGTGGGTCTCTAACAAATAAGTAATTCTTCATCCCGAAGCTGGGTGCGCTATGAACCCGTACCCCAGTTCTGAGAAAACTCCTTGAATATACAGACCACTTCCAACGCCATCCCGTACCAAAAGCTGTATTTCCAGAGCGCTGTCACCACCACAGAAGGACGCCACCACCGCAGTTCTCTTACAACCCTAAAAGAGACCGGTTGGAGCAGAGAGGCCGCGGGAATTGATTCCACGACTTCCCAAATGCCAGTCACTGATGGAATGTGTGACTCACCTGGTTCTGATTCATGGCATTCCGTTGTTATGACTTAGCTTCATAACGTAAAAACAATTTGACTATGGCCACCTGCAGCTGTTACAGGAAGGAAGTTAAGTAAAATTTTGACGTCGGTATTCCTTGGAAATATACGCTTTGAGGTCCCTTGAATAAAACAAAATGTATTTTTAGAAAACGTTTCGTGTGTTTGTGTCTAAATGCATTTCTGTGAATACCAATACCCAAAGTCGAATAAATAAACTTGGTAGTTAAGTTAAAAATCTGATCTGTTCCATTCACATGATTTTCTCTACTTCTGTGTAACAAATTATTATTAATAAGCTTATTCTTCTATTTACTTCATGCTAATCGAGAAAAAATTAACAGAAATAGTCTTATTACTTACTTCCTTGTAAGTAGAAGCGAAATATAGGAGTATCATAGGTTAAAGTGAAGTCAAAAGCTGGTTGCTATGGACTGAAGTTCCTTTGTTTTGTATGGACACGAGTTGACAAATTCCTATATGAGAAAAGTACTCCTCGAAAAAAAAAATTATATAATATAAATTGTGTGTTTTAATGTGCTCTACAGTTTTTGTGTGGTAAGTTTTTGTCCATTTCTTACGGTTTAGCAGTTAGGCAAAATTCATCCATCAGAGGCTATTCCCAGAGAATTCAAGATATACATATTATTTGTGATGTAAATATATTTAATATACGATACTTAAATCAAAATCGTTAGTCATTTTTGAGAAAATCAAAATTTTCGAAAAAAGTTCCATGTAAAGGGTGGTTGGGGGTGTGGGGATTTTCTTGAAAATCTGCGTGTCGCATACTTGGAAGATACCAAACTTAAAATACCAAGCTGTCCACAGACACACAAACACACACAGTGACCTTTTTTCAAAAACGTTTTTTTTTTTGTTTTTTTTTTTTTGGATTCAGGGGGACCCAAAATATGTATTTCCGGTAAAATCTCGGTATTGAATTTTTGGGTGCAATACAATATCTGCTCTATACACTATGTACATAGTACGTGTTGAGAAAGTAAAAAATTCCATGTTTTCGATGTGATATGAAGATCTTCGTAAAATTCGAGCCAAATTCGAGTCTCACATGTAACTGCGGAATTAAGTCGATCGGTGTGATGCATGTTGCAATAACGGATAATTTTAAGATTCGTCAAACCTTTCGTTTTCATGCCGATCACATAGGCTGTTGTGCTAAATTAATAATACACCAACACTGTTGTTCTTTAATAGTTATTTATATTATAAGTGACTGAAATAGACTATTATTTGTAAGTGGAATATTTAGTATACGAGCGCGTGAAAGCGAGTGTTCTAATTTCTCATGAGCGTAATATACACGTGTGATATACAAAGTATTATCTTTTCCTAATATTAACTGAAATATTCTTATATTTATTAATATTAATATTATTAGAGTCGTCATTACAAGGAATTCAATTTTAGTCGTGACGTAAGTAGTGCTTTGTTCGTTGCAGTAACCCCACCGGAATAAACAGTTTCAATTCTGGTTGTTTAAACTACAACAATAAATCAATAAATAAAAGAAAATGGACATTCCCGAATTATTTTTAGATTGTTATAAAAAAGCTGTACTTAGTTTGTTACCCGGCAATCGAAGGGCTTATATGACAAGGAATTTTCATTATTTAAAGAATGGGGAGCTGCCAAAGTAGTTAAAATAAAATAAAATGATGAAATACTCATTTTTGTTGTTTCCTGGGGAATATTTTTACTTTCTCTACACGTACTATGTACATAGTGCATAGAGAAAGTATTGTAATGCACCCAAAATTCGATACCGAGATTTCACTGGAAATACATGTTTTGGGTCCCCCCTGAATAAATAAAAAAAAAAAAAAAAAAAAAAAACAGCATTTCAGGAAAAAGGTCCATGTGTGTGTGTGTGTGTGTGTGTGTGTGTGTGTCTGTGGACAGCTTAGCTTAAAAGCGAAAAAAAACGATAAATACCAAACTTGGGTTTAAGTTTGGTATCTTGCAAGGATGCGACACGAAGATTTAAGAAAATCCACCCACCCCAGCTACCCTTTGCAGGGAACTTTTTTCGAACATTTTGATCTTCTTAAAAATGACTAATGGTTTTGATAAAGATATCTCTCCTAGGATACATGAAGTCTATATTTTATATTTTTACTTTGATTTATTAATATAATGCTCCAATATTTTATAAACACAACTCATACTTTTTCACTCTCAAATGTGGCGTTCATAATCATTTTACTAGAAGTATGAATGGCATCCATATAGGAAAATATAAAACTACTCAAAACCACCAAAGTACCTCATAAGTAAAATTGTCAATGCTCTCCCATATGAAATTATTAAAATATATGACGTGTGTAAATATAAAAGATCACTACGTTCATTTTTACATGACAAAACTTTTACAGTTTAAGTGAATTGTTTAATTAATGTACATTTATGACGAGTCTATCTATACAGTGTGTGGCAACAGACAATCCATTCATCCCATTTATCTATTTAATGTAATCTAATCTTATCTATCTAATCATATCTATCTACTCTATCTATGTATGTATCTGCCTATCTGCCTATCTGTCTACCTATCTATCTGATCTATCTGCCTATCTAATCTGCACATCTAATCTATCTAATCTAAGCTTATCTTATCTATCTTATCTATCTAGCTATCTATCTGTAGGGTAGGATAAACTATTTATTTACGGAAGCGTGGTTTAGTGGAGCAATTGTTTTCACCAAGCCGTTCAGATTTTGCTCCACCTTCTGTACAGTCGAGAATATGTAATCCACGCCAGCGAAGCGGCAGTAGTACCAACGGGGTGGGGGAGATAGAATTGCTAAGAGCATCGGTATTTAGTGCACAGTCACTGCCAAGAGAGGGGTCTGAGCTCATAACGGAGCGATATTAGTGAAGTTATATAGTCTGAACTGCTACAGTTATGGTCTGTGAGGGAGGGGATTCGCCATGCAAAAGCAAAAATTTCTGAAATGCTGTGCTATTTGAACACATGGATCGTTAAGCAAACTAACTGCAAACCATAATTAAAGGTGGCAGAAAGAGAAACCAGACATTCACGAGCTTGTAAAATGGACAACTAGCTAACTTTGCTTTTAAAACACAAACGAAATAATAGAATTATTACTCTCTCTAGCACGTAGAGAGGTATTGCATTCGACCCAAAAATTCGATGTCGAGATTTCACAAGAAATATATGTTTTAGGACCCTCTAAGACCAAATAAAGCATTTTCAGAAACAGGTCCGTGTGCGTGCGTGCGTGTGTGTGTGTGTGTGTGTGTGTGTGTGTCTGGGGACAGCATAGCTCAAAAAGGAAAAGACGGTTGAATACAAAACTTGGTATTTAAGTTTATCTTCCAAGAATGCAACATGAAGGTTTTCAAGAAAATACCCCCATACCCCCACCCCTAACTACCCTTTACATGGAAAAATTTTCGAAAATTTTTGTTTTTCTTAAAAATGGCTCTAACGATTTTGATTAAAATCGTCATATATTAAAGCCATTTCTATTACAAATAAAATGTATATCTTGACTTTTCTGGGGAATAGCTTCTAAAGACCTGTTTATTCTGGATGAATTTTGCTTAATTTGACATAACTAGTAAACCGTAAGAGATAGATAAAAACTTACTATACAAAAAATGTAGATCTTGTAAAAACACACAAGTCATGTCATATACTTTTTTTCGTAGAGCTTACCGTTTTCGAGGTATTCCTTTTCATTAGTTTCAGTAGTGAAGTACTTAATACTTGTCTCCGACGGAAGTGACCGTTTCTCTTTTGTTCTGCTCCTGGTCAATGACAATCACATAAGGACAGATTTTAAAACATTTGACTATCACTTTAAGTCTAGTGCATTCCCTTAGTTCCAGTCTACTTATAAGGAACTAAGTAATAACATCCTGCTAATGTTTACCTCGATTAGCATGGTGTAGATGGAAGAAGTTTGATTTGTAAGAAGTTAGTAGAGTAGCTAGAGAAAGTCATATGGGTGTAACATCAGATTTTTTTATTAACATTTGAAAAATAAATTAAATTTATACATTTGTTATTTTTTAGGTGGTGGTAGTATAGTGATGTAAAGAAATAGAAGAATTAGGTTTATGTGAAGTTGAAGGTAAATGTTGGTATTAAAAAGTTTATGTTTGTGGTGTGATTTTATATATTATGTGATTTATTTAGTTTTTTATGCTAGCTTTTAATATATTTTTGCATTTAATTGGTTATTTATTTAGATTATGAAAGTGTATAATTATTTAAATGTTGAAACATTTTTATAATTTTATTTTATTATTATTAGTTTTTTTATGTATGAAGTTTATTATAATTTATTAGTTTTATTATTTTTATTTTATGCTGTATATTTTATGTTTTAATTTATAATTAATCTGTCAACAATACACGTACGTTGTATGGAAGTAAATAAACCTTTAAAAATCTGGCATATTAGCCCTGGGTTTAGAATTTAGGTACCATGGTTTTTATACAGATTATTGTTATTATTATTATTGTACATACATGATGGAGAATGTAAAAATCGAATCAAATCATCAGTGAAATATGTCATTTAATGTTCAATGTGATTGTGTACAATGCAATAGGACTAACTTAGGTGGAAGGTGAATAAGTGCAAATAACTTGAGATTTACGTGAGAACAATAGATGTAACACATACATGTATCTCATTTTGACCGCTTACTAATCGCATTGTTATAAATAAAGTACAATTTTCAAGGTCTAATGTGTTTTGAACGGCCCGACCTTATATCTCTCCTTTGTTTACATACATCACATAACGGCCAGCTCCTGTGTTTAGACAACTCACACAGCGCCGACCTGGATTCACGTGACTCACAGAGAGAAAAGAGAGGCCGATTCGATCGCAAATTTTCCTTTGCATAAAAAATGACTTTACACATGCTGAATTAACAAATATTCATTTAATTTACGCCGCAACTGGGGAGCCTAATCTTGCGAGAGAATGTATTGTTGGCAACTTCTAAATGGTTATCTTCTAAAAAACGTTAACTGTAGTGTATCAAAGGATCCTGACACAGGTTTTCTTAATTCCTGATTTAAACGTTTGTAAGAGTTGTGGCTTAATTTTAATTTCTCACCTTGTAAAATCAAAGAGATTTTATAGTTTAAAGAACGTAAGTGCAAATACTTATGGTTTGAGTTATTTATTTGTTCCGTAAAACTAAATTTAATAAATTATAATAACGTTTTAGTGTTCACATGTTTTAAGTTAAACTCTGAATACATTGTGAATCCTGATCAGATAATGTATATATAAACATATGGTTACGTAGGTTGAAGTTTCAGGGCGATCTATATTCTTCCCTCACATCACACGTAAATCCGGCAGGGCAAAGAGTAGAGGCGGATCAGCTGTGTGACCTGTTACGTAAACATTCAACGTACGTCCGATGTCATGATAGTCATCCGGAAAGCATCTTTAAACTTTCCTCGTGAACATAGCTTTAGAAAATAGCGACAAAAACTGAAAATACTGGTTCACCAATTTGTTCTCAAATCCCGATACAAATATTTGCATTATTCACCCTCCCACCCTTCTGTCTATTTACAGCAAGAGGCCTTATCGATCTTACCTTTGTGGCCTTTCTGAGAATTTCCTTCCATTGTGTTGGCACCCAGGGAAAGTAAAGAGTGAAGGGATAGAGTAAAAGGGCTGCAAATATTAAGTTTGGGGGTTATCCAACTTTTTGTTTTTAGTTACACTCTCAGACAAACATAGACAGACATAATATAGATAAACACGGACACACAATAACTAATTTTTTTGCGGGTTGGGGGGGGGGGTATTGTTCAGTGAAATTCAAAACGAGTATGTCCAGTAAAATATCGACATATACTTTTTTTTTGTCAAATTCAATACCTACTTATACATCAGGTAGCTGATAGAGGAACGAATTACTACATTACGCTGTTATTTGTAAAGTAACTGGAATTCCAAATTAGTAATGTGTGAATTTAACCCCTTTGCACTTCCAATTTCTACTATTAGCGCTTTTTTCAGAAATGAACAAAAATGTTTTACATGTATCATTTGTAAAATTGTTAATGTTCTAAAAATTTGGTGTAGCGTGTTATTGTACAATAGAACAAAAATGTAGCGTAAATGCAATTATAGTTGCACGATCAACAATCGAAGATATTTATTTTCTCTAGCACGTGTGCACTTAAAAGTAGATATAAAAAGTACTCTATTCCACCCAAAAATTCGATACAAAGATCTCACCGGACATGCGAGTTTTAGGGCCTCCTGAATAAAAAAACATTTTAAAAAAAATCTGATGTGTTACACTCACATGACTTTCTCTAGCTGCTCTACAAAACTCCTACAAAAGATTATTCTTCTTTATACACAATGCTAATCAAGATAAATGTTAGCAGAATGTTATTACTTAGTTCCTTATAAGTAGAAAGGAATAAGGCAACGCACTATGCTAAAGTGATTGTCAAATGTTTTAAAAACTATCGTTATGCGATTGTCATTGCAAATCACTTCTTTGCTTGGCCAGGAGTAGAACAAATGAAAAACAGACACTTCCCGTGTGAGAAAAGTTTAAGTACTTCACAATTGAAACCAATAACAACGAATATCTGAAAACGGTTACCTCCACAACAAAAACGTAAAGGACAAAAATTGTGTGTTTTGTCATGAGGTACATTTTTTATGCAGTACGTTTTTTTTCTCTATCTCTTACGGTTTAGCAGTTAAGCAAAATTCAGCAAAATTCATCAAGAATAAAGAGGTATTCAGAGACTATTCCAAAAAAATTCGAGATACACATTTTATTTCGGACATAAATAGCTTTAATATATGGGATTTTAATCAAAATCGTTAGAGCAATTTTTAAGAAAATCAAAATTTTCGAAATGTTTTCCACGTAAAGGGTAGATTATGGTGGGGGGATTTTTTTTGAAAATTTTCGTGTCGCATCCTTGGAAGATACTAAACCTAAATACCAAGTGTGGTATTTAACGGTCTTTTTGTTTTGGGGCTATGCTCTCCACAGATAGACAGACAGACACACACACAACAGACACACACGGACCTTTTTTTAAAAACTCAGGGATTCCCAAAACATATATTTCCGGTGAAATCTAGGTATCGAATTTTTGGGTGTATCCTCCCTATGTACATTGTTCATATGGGGCTAGAGAAAGTAAACATTTTATAAAAGGTCTTATGTGTCTGTGAACAGCATAGCTCAAAAACGAAAAATCGTTTAAATGCCAAACTTAGTATTTAAGTTACAGATATTTAAGAATGGGTCGTCTCCTTAGCGCGGTGGTAGCGTTGCTGCTTACCAAGCGGGAGACCTGGGTTCGATCCCCAGTACCGGCGTGGGGATTTTTCCCCCGCTGGGAGACCTGGCCCGGGGTGCACTCAGCCTCGTAAGGTCCCCGGGGGGCCAATTGAGGAGCTACTTGATGGAGAAGTAGCGGCTCCAGGTCGTGAGGACCGCATTAACCGGCCGGTGAGGGACTCGAGGCGCTGACCACGTCTCACCCTCCAATACTGCACCCCATCCATGACGTCTGTAGTGGACCGAGATGGGGGACGCAGCGGCCGGGCGGTAGGCCAAGGTTCCCCGTGAGCTGTCGTGCCATGGAGTTATATATTTAAGAATGCGACACGAAGATTTTCAGGAAAATCCCTCTACTCTCAAATACCCTTTACATTACTCATATTAATACACCATATATTTAAAATATTTTCATGAGAAACGAATTGTACATACTGAATTTTCTGGGAGTATTCTCTGAAGAACTCTTCAGTCTGAATGACTTTTGAATAACTGATAAAGTTACTAGATTTCGTCAAAACACACAATTTATGTCATATACTTTTCTTTTGTAGAGTTAACCGTTTCAGAGGTATTATTTGTTATTGATTAAAATGTTAAAGTACTTAAACTTTTCACAAACGAGAAGTCATCATTCCTTTCATCTCTATTTTGTTTTGCTGCTGGCCTTCCTAAGAGAACCGAATTTCAATTTTCACATAGCGAATAGCTTTTAAAAGATTTGAGTATGGCTATAGTCTAGTGTATTCCTTTTTCTTCCCTTCTACTTACAAGAAATGGGACCAACTCTGCTAATATTTATCTCAATTAATATGGTGTGGATAAGAGAATAATCTTATGTAAGAATAGTTTATTTTTGTGGAACAGCATGTGAATGGAACACATTACATTGTTACTTTCTCTAGCGCGTGTGTACACACAGTGTACATATAGTAACTAGAGAAGGTATTGATTCCACCCAAAAATTCGATGTCGAGAGTTCACCCGAAATAATGCTTTAGGGTTCGCCGAGTCCGGTAAAAGCATTTCCTGAAAAAGTTCCGCGTGTGTGGACAGCATAGCTCAAAAACGAAAAGACCGTTTAATACAAAACTGGGAATTTGTGCTAAATCTCTTCCAAGCATACAATGCGAAGATTTTCAAGAAAAAGCCCCACACCACAAACTACCCTTTATATGGAAAAACTTTGGCAAATTTTTATTTTCTCAAAAACGTCTCTAAATTTGAATAAAAATACCTAATATCAACTATATTTACGTGATAAATAAAAGGTATATTTTGAATTTCCTGGAAATACTTCTGAAGGCCGCTTTATTCTGGATGAGTTTTGCAGAATTTTGCATATGGATTAAACCACAAGAGCTGGAGAAAGAAAAACGTATCTACTACACAATATATATATCGTTAAAACACAATTTATGTCATTTACAGTTTTCTTGTCGAGTTAACCGTTTTCGAGACATTCCTTGTTATTGGTTTCAATTTTAAACCATCCAACATTTCTCAAATGGGACCATGAAAAGCGACACGAACTTCAATTGTTTTACATAGCGACAAGCTTTTAAAATATTTGAATAACGCATTAGTGTAATGTATTCACTCATTTACTTTCTCTTAAAAGAAAGCAAGTAATAAGACTAATTCTGCTAATGTTTATCTCACTTAGCATGATGTAGATAAAAGAACAATCTTTTGTAAGAATAGTTTGTATATAAAGCAGTTACGTGAATAGAACACATTCAGATTTTTACTTTCTGTACACGTACTATGTACATAGTGTATAGAGAAGGTATTGTAATGCACCAAAACATTCGATACCGAGATTTCACCGGAAATACATGCTTTATAACTCTCAGAATCCAAAAAATGCATTTTTAGAAAAATGCGTGTGTGCGTGTGTGTGTGAGCAGCATAGCTAAGTACCAAACTTGGATGCGACACGAAGACTTTCAAGAAAGTCCACCCCCCCACCCTCAAAAAACTCTTTACATGGTTCTAATAATTTTGATTAGAATACCGTATATTAAAAACGCTTACACGACAAATAAAATGTATGTCTTGAATTTTCTGGGAATAGCCTCTGAAGATCTCTTTATTTTAACAAGAAATTATTTCTTGTTCAGATATAAAATTTTTGTACTGCATTTCTTATTAAATTGTGTTGCAATAGCTTTTGCTTATTTAATAAATCGTATCCCGTATTTGATGCTATCCCTATTATTACGCGTTTAAGCTATAGTGTGTTGAGCGTAATTATGGGGTTTTACTGTATTCCTTTTATAATTATTTGTGTTATTTCTCACTTCAAAAGAAGAGAGAACAATAATGGTCGTTTACGCTGCAATACAACTTGTGTATCCCCTTCTATATGACGAGGCAAAAGAAACAGAAATTACGTAAGAAAAAGAAGAAAGGCAAAAAGGCGAAGTCTGAAAAGAAAGAAGAGAAACAGTGAGCGCGTGTGTGTGTGGTTAGCGAGGCAGCAAGGAAGGGCGATATCGAGGGGGACATCGGGCTTTCCCCTACAAAATTCATTCACTCACTCCCCTTCCCTAGCAACGGGGCAGCCGGCGCTCTAGAATTCCACAACCCCAAGGGGACATCTAGCCCTGCTCTTGTTTAATAACTTGATCACCGTACGCAGTGGGTACCGACCAACATACTCTCCAAATGACATTCACCTCAAAGAAAGCACTCTCTCTGTGGCCAACAATTTTAGGGTTTTTGCCGCATTACTATGTACAATATTCTCTCTGTAGCAGAACAGTAGTACTTTTATTCTTTGTGGTTCGTTAGTTACTGTGGCTGTTTTTCACTTCCTCTAGCACGTATGTACGAAGGTCGGCTGATAAGTCCCGGGCCTCACACAGATATGGCGCCACTAGAGGTAGCATCGTATAGTAGCTTGTATCCATAGTTACAGGTCAATAGCTTGTTTAGATTTCGAATGACAGCATTTTAAACAAGAAAACTTTAGAATTATCACGAAAATGGAGCATTTGGAAAAATGAGAGCGATTAAATACTTCCATTTGAAAGGCTTAACACCTAAAGAAATCAAGGAGGAAATGGACCCCTTCATATTCAATGATTAAAAGGTGGGTTGCATGGACTTACGAGCACTAGTGATGAGCCTCGCTCTGGACGCCTACAAGTGACAACTCCAGAGATCATTGCAAAAATGCATCGTTTAGTACTGGAAGACCGCAGATTAAAGTTGTTTGAGATAGCAGAGGCTGTAAACATATCAAAAGAACGTGCAGGTAATATTTTAAGTAATGTTTTGGGCTTTTACAAGGTCTGTGCAAGATGGGTGCCGCATTTGTTGACACCTGATCAAAAGTTACAAAGGAAAACTGTTTCTTTTAAGAATGTAAAAATCCTAGTGAATTTTTGAGACGGCTTATTACCAGGATGAAACCTGGATACATGTGCAAATTAAAGTTGGAACAAAACATGTCTTGGAGGACGAAGATTTCACAGCAACGAGGTGGTCATCGATGCGGTAAATAGCTATTTTGAGGATCTTGATAAATCGCACATTAGGGATGGTTTAATTAAATTAGAACACCGATATTATTTCTGGAGATTAAGTTGGGAAATAAAGGAATGCCGACCCTGGTTAATAATTACAGCCTTCTCTATACTTGTACACATTTGTTGCTTACTATAATGTATTGTTACCTCAGTTGTCTGGCGACTTCCTGACCTTTATGCTTAATTCTATTCCTCTCCTCATTATCTTCTTTGTAATCTTCTCTATTTCTTGTTTCCATTATTTTCATAATCCATTTTTCTTTCACCCTGCTCAGAAATTCATCTACACTCCTATTTCTTGTTTGTTCTTTTCCCGTTAACGTTTTTACTGTCACTGTCACCAAGGCGTTTCGTCTGATACTGACATTCAGGATGTCCTGTGTTTGATTTTCGCGGTCTACCTCTCTGTGTTATGGTGTTTTCGGGGGTTTTCCCGGCTCACCAGCAAACTTCCTGTCCCTTCATTGCATATCCATTTCATTCCAACCGCTCTCTTTCAGGGTTTTAAGCGACTATGTGCTTGCGATGGTGGTGCCTCTTCATGGTGGTGAATGCACTTTGGAAATAGAGCTCTCAGGGGCAGTTAGGTCAGACCCAGTCTCCGAACGCTCCCCGCGCTGAGATGAAAAGCTGCTTGCATTACGTTAGGGACCCATCACCTTGGCTCTTTCCCCGCGATCGGTTTCGGCTGCCCGCTGGACACTCTCACGTCATCCAATCCTCCTAGGGCCTAGTAGTGGTAGCTGTAGTATGGAACCGCCTCCGGAATGATATATACCGTAATTATTTTTACTTTCTCTACACGCACTATGTGCATAGTGTATAGAGAAGGTATTGCACTTCACCCAAAAATTCGATACCGAGATTTCAAGGAAAAAATATGTTTTAGGGTCCCTAATATCCAAAAAAAGAAGAAAAAAAAATTCACAAAAAGGTCCGTGTGTCTGTGAACACGATAACCCAAAAACGAAAAGTCGGTAAAGTACCAAACTTGGTATTTAAGTTTAGTATCTTCCAGGGATGCGACACGAAGATTTTGAGAAAAATTCCCCCACCCCAAACTACCCTGTACATGGAACTTTTTTCGATAATTTTGATTTTCGCAAAAATGGCTCTAACAATTTTGATTAAAATACCATATGTTAAATATATTTACCTGACAAACAAAAGTATATCTTGAATTTTCTGGGAATAGTCTCTGGAGACTACTTTATTCTGGACGAATTTTAAGGAATTTTGCATAACTGCTAAACCGTAAGACTTAGATAAAAACTTACTTCACAAGAAATGTAGAGCTCATTAAAACACACAATATATGTTATATATATATTTTCGTGGAGTTGATCATTTTTGAGATATTCATTGTTTTTGGTTTCAGCTATAAAAAACTTACTTTTCTCATATAGGAAGTTAACTTCTGTCCATATACCTAAAGGAACTTCAGTCACATAGCAACCAGCTTTTGACTATCACTTTAACCTATAGTACTTACTTATTTCGCTTCTACTTACAAGGAAACTAGTAATAAGACTATTTCTCTTAATTTGTTCTCGAGTAGTAGGAAGTACATAGAAGCATAAGCTTTTTAACAATAATTTGTTGCTGAGATGTAGAGAAAGTCATGTGAATAGTACACATCAGATATTTGTGTTTCTATTGTTCCATTTTCCCTATATTTCTTCCCTCCAACTTGCTATTACTGTACATTCAGAAAAGAATAATGATGCTGCGTAAGTTATCTGCTGGTCCTGACAGCAA
This sequence comes from Hymenopus coronatus, assembly GCA_030762935.1. NCBI lineage: Eukaryota > Metazoa > Arthropoda > Insecta > Mantodea > Hymenopodidae > Hymenopus > Hymenopus coronatus. The sequence goes on from CM060884.1 coordinate 40,187,577, forward strand.
GAGCGCTAAGTTTATCTCCAGGTTGTATAAGAAGAGAACAGAAATAACTTAAATGGCGTATTTGTTGAAATCATTTATTAAATAGTTCGTTATAGATATAGATTATTATATACATAATAATAATAACAATAATAACTCCATGGCACGACAGCTCACAAGGAACCTTTCCCTACCGCCCGGGCGCTGCGTCACCCATCTCAGATGTCATGGATGTGGAGGATGAGACGTGGTCAGCGCCTCGAACCCCCACGACTGGTTAATGCGGTCCTTATGACCTACAGCCGCTAATTCTTCATCAAGTAGCTCCTCAATTGGCCCCCCAGGGACCTCACAAGGTTTAGTGCACTCCGGTCCAGGTCTCCAGGTCTCCAAGCGGGGGAAAAATCCCCTCGCCGGTACTGAGAATCGAACCCAGGCGTCCCGCTAGGCAAGCACCAATGAGACGACGCTAAGGAAACGACCTCCCAGTAACATGTAATTACAAATAAGTGTGTAAGTGTGTTTAAACTTGAAAGACATATATTAGTATACTTACTGGCATGTAAAAGAACTGAAGTACGAAATTTCGGCACACCGGTGGCGTTAATATAATCCTTATGAATAAGCCCGCTGCGTTTTACATTATAAGAATCCCTTCTCTCCGACTTAAAATTTTCAACATACTTATATCGGCACGTGGGCTTCGCATGAAATCTTTGAGAGAAGTGATAAACAATTTTCCGAAAATATTGATTTATTGTTCGTTTCTATAGCACAAAGTTACTCATTCTCTTTTGGGGAGAGATAAAATAAATGTGAATTATCCGGGTAAGGTTTCTCAACCGCGGATTTTCGCGGGTCGTACTTATTTAGAGGGGTAAACGAAGGGTACTCACGCTAGTTCCTCGCTGACTGGTTTTTACTTTCTCTATACGAAATATGTATATAGTGTATAGAGAAGGTATTGTATTCCACCCAAAAATTCGATACCGAGATTTCACTGGAAATACATGTTTTGGGTCCCCCTGAATCCAAAAAAAAAAAAAAAAAAAAAACATTTTTACAAAAAGGTCCTGTGTGTGTGTCTGTGGGCAGCATAGCTCAAAAACGAAAACTCCGTTAAGAACCAATTTGGTATTTAGGTTTGGTATCCTCCAAGGATGCAACACGAAGATTTGCAAGAAAATCCCCCCACCCCCGCTACCCTTTACATAAAACTTTTTTTGAATATTTTGATATTCGAAAAAATAGCTTTAACAATTTTGATTAAAATATCGTATATTATAGATATTTACCTGACAAACAAAATATATATCTTGAATCTTCTGGGAATAGCCCCTGAAGATTACTTTATTTTGGACGAATTTTACGGAATTTTGCACATCTGCTAAACCGTAAGAGATGAATAAAACTTACTACAAAAGAAGTGTATAGCATTTTAAAACACACACGTTATGTTATGTACATTTTTTTCGTGGAGGTGATCGTTTTTAAGGTATTCATTGTTTTTGGTTTCAGCTTTGAAAAACTTATACTTTTCTCATACAGGAATTATTCAGCTCCTATCTATATAAAAAAAGGAACTTCAGTCACATTGCAATCAGCTTTTGACTATCAGTTTAACCTATGGTTCTCCCTTATTTTGCTTCTACTTACAAGGTAGCAAGTAATAAAAACGATTTCTGCTAATGTTTTCTGGATTATCATGAAGTAATTAGAAGCATAAGCTTTTTAACAACAATTTTTTACTTATGTAGAGAAAATCATGTGAATAGAACAAATCAGATTTTTATGTTAATATAGCCCCGTTGAATTCTGCAACTCTTTTAACGTGCGAAGGTGTATCTGCTGACATCAAATGTGGGAAAGTTGGGCCACCTGGTTGTTTTCTTTTCTGTCCATGCAATGAAAATCGAATTTCGCAGCCATTACATAGCAACTCAAGTTTAAAAATTTGACTCCCGCTTCAGTCTACTGCATTCCCAAGGAAGCGTTGTGCAAAGTTTCAGCATAAAGGAGGATGAGAAAAACAATTTGAGAGTACTTAATAGAAGCGTATATAGAAAATCTCATGTGAATGTAGCACACAATTTATTTTTTCTACCAGGTACATTTGGCTACAGAAGTTTTGTATTCCACTCAAATATTTGATATCAGGGTTTTATTGCAAACACACTTTTGGATTTCCCCTGCATCAAAAAAACAAGAAAAAAAAGCATATCAGAAAAAGTTTGTTCGTTGTGTTTTGTGTTTGCACGCACTTAAGTTCTTATAACTTCTTTTAAAAAACTGTTTTTGTATATCTGTTACGGTTTACCAGTTATGCAACAAAAAGAAGAAAAAAGAGAACTTCTGAGGCTAATCCTAGAAATTCAGATTAACAATTTAGTTACCATATAAATATCTTAGATTACGGTATTTTAATCAAAATCGTTATAGCCATTTTTGAGAAAATCTAAATTAACGACAATTATGCTCAGTAAAGAGTAATTTGCAGTGGAGAATTTTCTTTAAAATCTTCGTGTCACGTCTTTGGGCGTTACTGAACTTAAATACCAAGTTTGGTATTTTTGTTTTTTGAGTTATGCTGCCCCAACCCTACCCCTCCCTCCCACACACATACACACAAACATCACATAGACACGCATATGAACTTTGTCTAAAATGCGTTTCTTTATAATGGGTTCTTAGAACAAGTATTTATGGTGAAATCTCGGTATTTGCATGGAATACAATATCTTCTCTAACTACTATGGCATTATATATTCGTGAATGATAAATGATGTGAAAAATAAATTGTGCAGGTTACTAGAAGTGCAGGTTACTAGTTTTGCTAAATTTTGTTAATTATTTAATAGTTTGATAGCTGGTTACTAGTTATTTGCGTTATTAGATTCCTGAATATAATAGATTTCTGGGTTTAATAATGATTAGTTTAGTTAAAATTGTTTAACAATTCCTAGGGGAAATTTATGAGCTTATTTTTATTTTATGTATTTTATTTATTTTTGTACGTGTTTATTTTAGTTATTAGCGTATAAGTTAAGCTCCCGCGTGGAATTTGTGGTGGACAAAACGGCGTCAATTGCTCCAAAAACACTTTCCCTATCAACCATTTCACTTGCATTCCACATCATCCACTTCCTCACACACATACCTGGCTACAGGCCGACTGCTCGTTCCAGGTTCTCCATTCAGTGGTTTTGCGATGTTGACTCCCCGACATGATTCTGGCCCCTAGGTATCCCCTTGTAAGTCCTAGGAGGGCATCAGTCCTAAAATAAGGGTAAGCCGAATAAAAAACGAAAAAGTATATAGGTAAGTTATATGTGTAAAATAATGAGTATTACAGATTTTATTATTTATTATTTTATTTGTTTGTACATACGTGCTAGAGAAATTAAAGTAAAATGCTTTTTTGGATACAGGGGCCCTAACGTGTATTTTCAGCGAAATCTCAGTTTCGAAATTTTGGGTGTAAGGCCATATTTTCTCTACGTATGTAGCAAGTACCTAAAACGATAGACATGTAAACACTGATTTGAAGTTTTCTAAGCCTACTGAAATGAGAATAACAAACAGCGTCAGGCATTGCCTGGCATTTTGACGCAGGTTGTTTACCTTTTGATGATAAGCATTTGCGATGGCGCATAACAGTGAACAACGTCTGATATTGACCACCAGAGCAGGTTGACGTAAGCATCATCGAGTATGGCCGGCCATGTGAAGTTTCAAATTGAAACCAATAACTAGGAACATCATGGAAATTAGCTCCACATAAAAATCAAGAAAAAAAAAATCTGATGTGTTCCATTCTCATGACTTTCTCTACATCTGTGTAACAAATTGTTGTTAAAAAGCTTATGCTTCTATTTACTTAATGCTAACCAAGAAAAAATTAGCAGAAATAGTTTTTATTACTTGCTACCTTTTAAGTAGAAGCAAAATAAGGGAAACTATAGGTTAAACTGATAGTCAGAAGCTGGTTGCTATGTGATTGAAGTTCCTTTGTTTGTATGGACACGAGTTGGCAAATTCCTGTATGAGAAAAATATAAGTTTTTCAAAGCTGAAACCAAAAACAACGAATACTTTAAAACCGATCACCTTCACGAAAAAAATGTATACAACATAACTTGTGTGTTTTAATGTGCTATACATTTTCTTTGTTGTACATCACTTACGGTTTAGCAGTTATTCAAAATTCCGTAAAATTCATCCAGAATAAAGTAGTCTTCAGAGGCTATTCCCAGAAAATTCAAGATGTACATTTTATTTGTCAGGTAAATATCTGTAATATACGATATTTTAATCAAAATCATTACAGCCATTTTTTTAGAAAATTAAAATTTCGAAAAAAGTTTCATGCAAAGGGTAGTTGGGGGTGGGGGGATTTTCTTGAAATTCTTCGTGTCGCATCCTTGGAAGATACCAAACCTAAATACCAAATTTGGTTTTTAACGGACTTTTCGTTTATGAGCTATGCTGTCCACAGACACACACACACACACACACACGGGCGTTTTTGTAAAAATGCTTTCTTTTTTGGATTCAGGGGGACCCAAAACATATATTTCCGGTGAAATCTCGGTATCGAATTTTTGGGTGGAATACAATACCTTCTGTATACACTGTGTACATAGTTCGTATAGAGAAATTAATATATATGCAATAAATTGTATGTTATGACGAGATTCACATTTTTTGCAGTAAGTTTTTGTTTGTCTCTTACGGTTCACAGTTATGCAAAGGTATTTAGAATGGAGATGAATTTGGAAGCTATTCCCAATAGTTCAAGGTGTACAGTTTATTTGCCATGTAAATATCCAAAATTACGGCATTTTAATCAGAATCGGTAGAGCCATTTTTGAAAAATCAAAACTTTGAAGATTATGCTATGTAAAGTTTAAATGAGTTTTTTAAAATCTTCGTGTCGCTCCTTGGGTGATACTAAACTTAAAAACCAAGTTTGGTATTTAATTGAATTTTCGATTTTGAGGTATGCTGCCCACGGACACACATACACGCATGGATGTTTTCTAAAAATGCGTTATGGATTTAGGGGTCCTCACAAGTATTTCTGGTGAAACCTCGGTATTGAATTTTTGAATGGAAAACAATACCTTCGGGTAGTTACTTATGTGATATAGAAAAAATGAATTTCCAGTGAAATCTCGGTACCGAAATTTTGGGTTTAATGCAACATCTATCTTTTCTACATATGTACTATGTAGATAAGTACCTAATAAGGTAATTTTTTTAAAACGGTAGACATGTAAACAATGTTTGACGTCTACTAAGCCTACTGAAGTGCAGTAAGAACAGCGTCACACATAGCCTGGCATTTTGACGTAGGTTGTTTACCTTTTGATGATAACATCCGTGTGCCATGGCGTATAGCAGTGAACGCCATCTGATATTGACCACCAGAGCAGAATGACATCATAAGCGTATGGCCGGCCAGGTGAAGTTTGGCCGTGACAGTCAGTGCATACGTTTTAATAAACAGAGCATTTAAACATCCCCTGTGGGATCCGTAATAGAAAAAAAAAAATCTGGTATCACTGAGGCCTGTGGCTTTTGTTTCGGGTTTAACTTGGAAAACAAAATAATGGTGTTTTGGTTGTAGGCCGCAGGGCGCGCTGGCGGCGCGTGTCGTACGCTCTCTCACCTTGGTGTCCCGGACCCCGGTTAACTACAGACCCCCCCTCCCAAGGGAACTCCCCCAGCTGCTGCGTTGCCTAGGTGATCCATCCATCCGCGCCGATCCCTCCCAACAGCGATCCGACTGACTAAATCGTCTGGTTGGGGAGGTCCCCCTGTTCAAGAGACGGATCGGCCCTTCAAGTAGCGCCCAGCTTCCTCATCGCTCAAGAAACCGGAGGAGGGAAAAAACTCACAAGAAAGTGAAACGTACATGTTGTGTCACTAGCCCAAGAAACCTCTGTACGGGTTACTTTCTCTATTGCTACATAGCATGTAGAGAAGGTATTGCATTCCATCAAAAATTTGGTGTGTGCCATTCACACGACTTTCTCTGCAACAAATTATTGTTAAAAAATCTGATGTGTTCCATTCACATGACTTTCTCTATATCTCTATAAATTATTATTGTTAATAAGCTTATCTTTTATTTATTTCATGCTAATCGAGAAAAATTAGCAGAAATAGTCTTATTTCTTGCTTTATTATAAGTAGAAGCGAAATAAGGGAGTACCATAGATTAAAGTGAAAGCCAAAAGCTGGTTGCTATGTGACTGATGTTCTTTTGTTTGTATTAACAGGGTTTGACAAATTCCTGTATGAGAAAAGTATAAGTTTTTCAAATATGAAACCAAGAAAAAGAAATATCTCAAAAACGATCAATTCCACGAAAAAATGCATATGACATAAATTGTGTGTTTTAACGTGCTCTACATTTTTTGTGGGTTAAGTTTTTGTCCGTCTCTTACGGTTTAGTAGGTATGAAACATTCGCCCAGAATAAAGTAGTCTTCAGAGGCTATTCCCAGAAAATTCAAAATATACATTTTATTTGTCAGGTAAATAACTTTAATATACGATATTTTAATCAAAATCGTTAGAGCCATTTATTAGAAAATCACAATTTTCGAAAAAAGTTCCATGTAAAGGGTAGTTTGGGGTGGGGGGATTTTCTCAAAATATTCGTGTCGCATCCCTGGAAGATATTAAACTTAAATACCAAGTTTGGTATTTTACCAACTTTTAGTTTTTGAGTTATCGTGTTCACACACACACACACACCTTTTTTTGAAAATACTTTTTTTTGGATACAGGGGACCCTAAAACATATATTTCCGGTGAAATCTCGGTATCGAATTTTTTGGTGGAGTGCAATACATTCTCTATACACTATGTACATAGTGAGTATAGAGAAAGTAAAAACGTATGCTTCTATTTACTTCATGCTACTAAAGAAAAAAATAACAGAAATAATCTTATTACTTGCTTCCTTTTAAGTAGAAGCGAAATAAGGGACTGCCATAGATTAAAATGAATAGCCTCTAAGGACCTCTTTATTCTGGATGATTTTTATTGAATTCTACATAACAGGTAAACCTAAGAGATAGACAAAAACTTACTACACAAACATGTAGATCATGTCATACACGCGTTTCTGTGGAGTTAGTCGTTTTAGAGATATGCCTTGCTATTGATTTAAGTTTTAAAATGCTTAAACTTTTCTCATGCGGGAACTGGTCAATGCTTGGCCACGCAAAGAAACGGATTTCAATCCCATAGCAACCACATTTTAAAATGTAATTCCCTTATTACTTTCTCTATACGAACTATGTACATAGGTATAGAGAAGTTATTGCATTGCACCAAAAAATTCGATACCGAGATTTAACCGGAAATACATGTTTTGAGACTCCCTAAATACAAAAAAGCATTTTTAGAAAAATGTCTGTGTATGTGTGTGTGTGTGTCTGTGGGCAGCATAGCTCAAAAACGAAAAGACCGTTAAAGCCCAAACTTGGTATTTAAGTTTGGTATCTTCCAAGGATGCGACACGAAGATTTTCAACAAAATCCCCCCACCCCAAACTACCCTTTATATGGAAAAAATTTTGAAACTTTTGATTTTCTTAAAGATAGCTCTAACGATTTTGATCAAAATATCGTATATTAAATATATTTACCTGACAAATAAAATCTATATCTTGAATTTTCTGGGAATAGCCCCTGAAGACTACTTTATTCTGGATGAATTTTACGGAATTGTGCATAACTGCTAAACCGTAAGAGATGGGGAAAACTTACTACATAGAATATGTAGCTCACGGTAAAATACGCAATTTATGTCATACATTTTTTTCATGGAGTTGATCATTTTTAATATATTCCTGATTTTTCGTTTTAGCTTTGAAAAAATTATACTTTTCTCCTATCCATACAATCAAAGGAACTTCAGTTACATAGCAACCAGCTTTTGGCTATTATGTTAACATATGGAACTCCCTGATTTCGCTCCTACTTACAAGGAAACAAGTAATAAGAATATTTCTGCTAATTAGCATGAAGTAAATAGAAGCAAATGCTGTTTAACTACAATTTGTTGCAGAGATGTAGAGAAAGGCATGTGAATGGAACACATCAGATTTTTTTTCTTCGACTTATAAAGGAACTAAGTAATAAGACCGTTTCTGCTAATTTTTACCATCAAATAGATATAAGAATAAGCTTATTAACAATACTTTTTACGGAGATTTAGAGAAAGTAATGTGACTGAAGCGCATCAGATTTTAAAATATAACACCAGTTGCTATTATTCAATGATTTTGTAGTTAAGATTTTACAGTCATGAAAGATATTAGATGATGCAGTTAAGCTTCCGCGCGCAACTCTTACTTCTGCTATTGGGTGTAGAGCTGTGATCTCTGCTGAATTTTGAAGATTTGTATCTCAGTTTTTTATTCAGCTGCCGATTAAGGACTATTGAACGGTGCATATTTGTATTGTCCAACAGTCTCTATTTCAGCACTATCTAAACTTTCCGACTTAATAAACGACTATGGTAAAATTTGCATAGTGTAATCAATTCATATAGAGAACTCACTACTGAAAACGAATATCCAAAACCTTAATGAATATTGATATGGATTGTAAAAATAAAACAAAAGTTTGCAACAAAAATACATTTGCATAGATAGAGTCTGATTGAAAGATGCAATACCATAGCTGGATTTGAATCACGGTCTCTAGCCGGTTGTTCTAATTACTGAGCTACCATGGCTACATACCGGCACGGCACGGCACTAAATTTCTCAACTGAGTCGCCTCATGTTTTATCGGGAAAATGTTGCTCAGTTGAGAGATTTAGTGCCGTCTAACAGACCCAAAAGTACCCTCGCAAAACGGAAGGTTAAAAGACCGAAAAGATCTCAAAATCACATTATAAAGTGTTAGAATTTATCAACAGTATTTCCACATAGGGACATAGCTCAGATGGAGTTCACGTTGAAACTGGAACTGACTAGAAAGAACTGAATTACATTAAGAATTATATAAGAAGAATTATTCAACATAAAATGCGTTGAGACGAGGTGTATGCCACGCTTCCTTCTCTCTCTCTCTCTCTCTCTCTCTCTCTCTCTCTCTCTCTCTCTCTCTCTCTCTCTCTCTCTCTCCTCTCGCCTACACACACTCAAAGAAAAGGAAACCTATCAGCAATTTCCCTCAGACTCTACCACTATCCAAACGCTACTTTTGGCCAGCTTGTAAAAGGTATCAATCACCCCAGAGTCTACCCTCTTTGGTCGACAGAGTTACTTTTATTAAAAATTCTGATGTGTTCCAATCACAAGACTTTCTCTACATCGCTGTATTAAAATATTGTTAAAAAACATATTCTTCTATCTACTATATGATAATTGAGATAAACATTAATAGAAATTCTCTGAATTGCTTCCTTATAAGTAGAAGGAAAATAATGGAATATACTAGGTTAAAACGATAGTCAAATCTTTTAAAAGCTGGTTGCCATCTGGATGAAATTCGTTTCTATGCTGGGCTAGGAGTTTACAACTTTCCATGTGAAAAAAGTTTAAGTATTTTACATCTGAAACAAATAACAAGGAATATCTCAGGAATGGTCAATTCAACGAAAAAACGTAAATGACATAAATTGTGAGTTTTAACGTGATCTACATTTTTATTTGGTAAGATTTTGTATATCTCTTACGATTTACGCAAAATTCATTCAGAATAAAGAGATCTTCAGAGGCTATTCCTAGAAAATTCAATATATACATTTTATTTGCAATATAAATAAATATCTTTAGTATACAGTATTTTAATCAAACTCGTTAGTCATTTTTGAGAAAATCAAAATTTTCGTAATTTTATCAATGTTAAGCGTAGTTTGTGGTGGGGGAGGCTTTTTTCTCAAAATCTTCGTGTCGCATCCCTGAAGGTAGTCAACTTAAATACCAAGTTTGGTATTTTACCGACTTTTCGCTCTTGAGTTGTCTTGTGCAGACACATGGACACTCACAGACCTTTTTCTAAAAATTCTTTTTTGGATACAGGGGACCCTAAAACGTTTACTTCCTGAGAACTCTCGGTATTGAATTTTTGAGTGGAATGCAGTATCTTCTCTATGTATTATGTACATAGTACATATAGAGAAAGCAAAACTTTGACTTGCCTAATTTGGTAAAAGTGCAAATTCCAACTCCTCAATTCGTAGCAATAGCGCTGTCTTTCTCTTTCCTTGTGCCAGTCGAGCTTGTCCCAAATTGTCCAGAGCCGAGTCAAGTGAGACCAATGATAGGGTGGCTGGGGATTGTTGGATTGGCGATGCAATGTAAAACACTTTCGTTAAAAATGATTCTGCAAGCACTGAATGGACAGGGTGATAGTGTAGAGGTGCTAGTACAACGGCATTATCAATTGTTTTGGGAGCGGAGAGAACTCCATAAGATTCCTAAAATGTTACGTGATCTCCTACGTGACTTGAGCACACTACCTTCAGCAGAAGTGGCTAATGGCCGTTTTCGGGCGGCTAAGGAAGTCTATACCTTTTTTCAACGGAGGGAACCTACTACTCCACATATACAAGTTAAATATCTACAGTTGCCCTGGAGGCAAATTTGACGTGGCGTTGCTATACCAGAAATCAACACAGAATGGGTCTCGGTGGCATATGAGATTGTCAATGAAATCCTACCAACTGCAGATAAATTCATAGACATCTTCTGGCAATTCTTCCCGCTTGTCCAATGTGCCAAGCTCCGGATTCGCTCGCACATCGACTCTTGGAATGCTCAGGTAAAAGACTGATATGGACATGGCTCTTGAGCCGATGTCGGGGGTGGACTGGTGACACCTGGCAGCCTTCAGCAACGGATATTTTGCACCTGAATTTTCCCTGGACGCGTCCTGCATTGTGGAGAGCTCTTATTTGGACAGTAATGGGTACCTATGCTTGGCTTAGTACCTTGGACACGCCAGCTGACTGTGTGGTTCCAGCTTTACGCAGTTTTTTGTATGCAGAGAGGTGTCGGACGATTCGAGACAACAGAATCAACGCTTTTAAACCCTGGATATACAAGATATGAGCACCTGATTGATTCTATATCGATCCGGAATGACCTTGGATGCAATATCATGCATTATTCCTCTTTATGCTGGCCTGTTGTGACGTAGAGCTCTTGCTTCTCCTGAAAAAAATAAAGTTCCTAATTCCCAAACGGGGTACAACCCCATTACAAAAAAATAAAAAAAATCCCCTACACGCCCAGAGAAAAAACCTATCCAAAAATAAATAAATAAAAAAAAATAAAAAAAAATAAAAATAAATAAAAAATAAATAAATAAAAAAAAAAACAACGTCAAACGAAGATAGTCGATTAGCTTACACTTTGACTTGTCCGATACTTGATGTCGCAACTTTCAAACTCTTCTATTTAAAGTTTTATGTGTGTTTAAATATCGCAACATTTGGGGGGGGGGGAAAAATGCACGTTGCAGAGGATCTCTGCACCTTGGTTTGCACTCGCGTAATTTTAGGCGTTTCATAGGCCCTGTTCCATTCTACCTGTTGGCAACCCTCCTGAGAGGTAAATGATTTCTTCTGGTTCGGAAAGCGAATAAAAACTCCGATATTAAGTCTAAATGTATATGATACGAATGTAATTGTCGTTGCTATTTTCAACGATCTGTTTGTCACATTACAATATCAGCAAACACGAAGGTAAAACACGCGACGTAAAGAAGAGTTCGGACTCTTGGAACTATTGCCAGAATGTGGCGGCTTTTTCAAATTTTACTTGAAGGATTTTTATCATTATTTTAGCCACCACTAAGGACATGGCTTTAAGAACTTAAACCTCTTTCAACAGAAATTTCGCCAGGAAATTTAACTGTAAATGAGTGAATGACAGACCGGAATATCCTGGCGCTACGTTTTTTCTTCTCTTCTTCCCCTTTAGTGACATCTGTTCGGAATTACTCTTCGCGATTCCTTGATTAAAAATATCTTCGGAAAGTCATTTTAGACCCTCGTCTTCCAAATGTCACGTGCAGAGTATCCGGTAATTAAATATATTCGGAAACTTTAACAGAACTTATCGTGCATTATTAATGAACGCTGAAGTGCCGTAGCATGCATTTGTCGTATGTTTTCAAGATAGACTCCTAAATATGACAAAGGTCCAGTTGAATAAATATCAGTAAACTCTTATAAGTAATTACTTGACAAGGAAAGCTAAAACTGATCAGTAAAATTACTGGTTTTTCATTGAATAACAGTTTACTTTTACCGATAAATAATACCTTGAAAAACTTTCAGTATAAACTGAATAAACAAATGAATAGCTGGATAGCTTGACATGGAGGAACATATAGAAGTATATTGTAACAATTTGTACGTATCAAGTGCACCAATAACTGAAGGAAATCTAAATCGAGAAGACCATTGTTCTTTCACTTCTTGAATTTCAATTTTGAGGTTGGAAGTTTTAGCCAGTCACCTGCCTTTGCCTCAATTCTATTTGCCACGAAGTCTTGCGCACCGGGGAATGGTGAACACCAAAATCTCCTGCAACTGGGTCAACTAAATTGCCTAAAAAGGCTAATTTTATGATGCGAACTTGATGCTCCACCCTTTATTTCGTCCATACCGTCTAGAAAATAGTTTGTTAAAAAGTTTACACTTTCACTTTCAAACCTCAGAACTTATTTGCATCACCGGGACTAATATCCTTCTCTTTTTGTACCTAATGCTGCCATATTTATTTGCAGCTACTTTTGGAAGTCAACTCTACATCAAACTTAAAAATATTTCAGCAAATACTTAACAAGTAATCACTGAATGTTATTCAAACTAATTTTAAGTATTTGCTGGAAAAACTAGTAATTACTGAACAAGTAAAGGTAATAAGTTATCAGTAACCAGTAAAGCCTGAACTGTAAGTACTTATAGCTTATTCAATTTGTTATGAATGTTGACTTAAAATAACGTAAGTAAAAGGGTTTACTGATTTTTATTCAACTGACCCATTGTCTTTATTAATTTGAAATGTTCTCAATGCCACTTATAATGAGAGTTTGTTTTATAATCAGGAAAAGCTTGCAACTTTCTCTATATCCCTGCAACAAATTATTCTTAAAAAGCTTATACTTCTATTTACTTTATGCTAATCAGAAAAAATTAGCACAAGTTGTCTTATTACTCGCTTCCTTGTAAGTGGAAGTGAAATAAGGGACAACCATAGGTTAAAGTGATAGTCAAAAGCTGGTTGCTATATCAGTGAAGTTCCTTTGCTTATATGGATAGTAGTTGCCAAATTCCTGTATGAGAAAACTATACGTTTTTCATAGCAGAAACCAAATATAAGGAAGGTCTCAAAAACGACGAACTCCACGAAAAAAATGCATATAACATAAATTGTGTGTATTAATGTGCTCTACATTTGTTGTGTAGTAAGTTTTTGTCCTTCTCTTACGGTTTAGAAGTTATTCAAAATTCAGTAAAATGCATCCAGAATGAACTACCCTTCAGAGGCTATTCCCAGAAAATTCAAGATATACATTTTATTTGTCAGGTAAATATCTTTAATATACGAAATTTTAATCAAAATCGTTAGAGCCATTTTTGAGAGAATCAACATTTTCGAAAAAAAATACATGTAAAGGGTAGTTGGGGGTAGGGGGATTTTTCTCAAAATCTTCGTGTCGCATCCCTGGAAAATACTAAACCTAAATACCAAGTTTGGTATTTTACCGACTTTTCGTTTTTGAGTTATCGTATTCACAGACACACACACACACACACACACACACACACACACACACACACACACACGACCTTTTTGTGAAAATGATTTTTTTGGATATTGGGGACCCTAAAACATATATTTCCGGTGAAATCTCGGTATCGAATTTTTGGTGGAGTGCTATACTTTCTCTATACACTATGTACATAGTGCGTATTGAGAAAGTAATAAAACTTGTTCACGTGCTGTGACATGAATCACACCCTCATTATGGCGCCGTCCGTGATGTAGTGGTTAACATGCTAGCCTCATATTTCCAAGGTCGTAGGTTCAAACCCGGAGGAGGACGATGCATTTTTTCGGGCGTAAAATCATTAGCATGGCTTCCTATGGAAGGGAAGTAAAGCCGTTGGTACCGTGTCGTAGATTTACCGTTGTCGTAGACAAAATTATAAGGTCTGTCACGCCCAGTATAGAATAGAACGCTGAGAACCACAGCAGTTAAAAAGCGTCCATAAATAAAACTCCATTTCCATTTATACATACACATCACATTACATTCAGCATAAAAATTAAACAGATTTATTTATGGACGCTCTTTAACTATTATAATTCTCAGTGTCCCATTCTTTATGGCGCATAAAATACCGCTTAATTTTGTTCGGAGGCCTAGCTATAAGGTCCTTTCTTTAACAGGAAGTAAATCTACCACACGGGATCAACCCTTTACTTCCGTAAAACAAAAGAGAAATGAAACAAAAGGAGACTTCTCATTTGAGAAATGTCACAAAGTTTAAAGTTGAAACCTATTACAAAGAACACCTCTGAAACGGACACGCTTCAGAAAAAATTATAGGATATAAGTTGTATGCTTCAACGAGATCTACATTTTTTGGGCATTAAATGTCAATCTCTTACGGTTTACCAGTCGTGCAGAAGTCTTCAGAGGCCATTCCCAGAAAATTCAAGATACACATTTTATTTGCGATGTAAATATATTTCATATACGGTAGTTTACTCAAAAAAAAATTCAAAACTTTTTCCATGCAAGGAGTAGTTTGGGGTGGGGGGGATTTTCTTGAAAATCTTTGTGTCGCATTCTTGGACGATAATGAACTTAAATACCAGTTTGGTATTTAACAGTTTTTCATTTTTGAGCTATGCTGCCCCTCACGCCCCCCCCCAAACACACGCTCACAAAATTCACAGCCAGACACAAACACGGATGTGTTTCTTTTTTAAATAATAAAACGTATTCAGGAGGTTTTTCCTGTGAAATCCCAGTATTAAATTTTTGGGTGCTCTTTTGACTGCCTCCCTGTTTGAGTGGTCAGCAAGCTGACTCGGGGGTCCTAGGTTCGATTCCCGGCTAGGGCGGGAAATTTTCTTTAACCAGAATTATTCCCTATGAGAGTGAATGCGCATGTGTTTAACGATATAAAAGTGCTTAACCTAACGTTCTAAACCTACAGTAATACAAGTAAGCCTCTTTTCTGAGAAGACGAATGTCGAGTAACTTGAAGCTCCATGGGCCCCGAGATTATTTGAGCATCGTTTCACCAATTTCACTATCGTCCGATATGACCACCAGGTTCAACGACATTGAGTTAAAAGAAAAACTTCTCTGTGTACATAGTAGATATGTGTAGAGAAAGTAAAAGGGTAGGTTTTCAAAGTTTTTGGTCAAATTTGACAGATACATCACCTTAAAATCACTGCTTTGCATAAGACCACGTCTATTTTGCACGTCATATTTGTAATTTGACGTGGTCATGTTCGTTAGTTTGTGTGATGTTTGCCGTACGCTGGCGCTGCTGCTTGTTGTTCGCGTTAAGCCGTCAGCAAATGACGTGTAACGGAGTGAAGTAACGAGGCGTGTCAACATTAGTTCTTCCTGCTCATCACATCGATCCACAAGTGGGCAATAAACATAACCTAGCACGGATTATAATTCCTGTGTTGCTGCGGCAACAGGCAAAAGGGAGATCTCTTAATATCCATCTGGAGACAAGGGGGTCATCTGAATACTTGTAAATATACTGTAGGGATGCTGTGACGTATTTAGCTTATCCTGGATACGTACTGTGTTCCCTAGACGATATCCTGCGATGTGCAACCAACTATCCGCAATAGGCAAATTACATATCTAGCAAAAACGTTTACTTATAAAGTACAAGGGCCGGTTTTTTTTCAACCTCCTTTAGACTATAAATAAAAGACAAGTTCATAGTAAACAATTATTTTATTACTAAAAGTTCTGTACACTTACGGTTACTTTTCAACATAATCACCGAAAATATTGAGACATTTACCGCACCTGTGCACAAGCTTTGCAATACCCACTTCAAAAAATGCTGCCGCCAATGATTTCAAATGAGCATTGACGTTGTTTTGAAGATCTTCGTTAGCTTGAAAGTGCCACGTCTTCAGGTCAGGGAAAAGGTGAAAGTCGCTGGGTGCCAGGTCAGGATTGTACGGCGGATGATCGAAAATGTCCCATTTAAATTGTACAAGAAGCCGATGGTTTGTGCCAGCAGTGTGTGGACGAGAGTTGTCATGAATCAACAATTCCTGAAGTCAGCATTCCTCTTAGTTTGTTTTGAATGGCTCTCCGCAAACATCGTAATGATTCACAATAAACAGCTGCATTGATAGTGGTTCCGGGCTAAATCATTGGCAGCAACATTTTTTTGAGGCGGGTATTGGAAAGCTTGTGCACAGGTACGATCAATGTCTTAATCTTTTCGGTGATTATGTTGAAAAGTAACCATAAATGTGCAAATATTTTAGTAATAAAATAGTTGTTTTCTATGAACTTGTCTTTTATTTATATTCTATTGGAGGCTGAAAAAAAAAATGGCTCTCGTAGATCAATTGGTCGATCCTTCTTGTTGGCATGTCCCACACTCGTCTCCTGCGTTTTTCCAGCGAATGAAGTTCGGATTCAATAGACTCTATTGCTAAAGCTGTAACCCTGTCCTGTCCCGTTATACTCTTTAAGTAAGACTTCACTCTCTTCAAGCAAGAGAAGCTTCTCTTGGTACTGTCGCCCTCCGTCGTGTAGTGGTAACTATGCCAACTTCATAAACCCAAGGTCGCGGGTTCAAACTCGGCGGAGAACGGTGGATTTTTTCGGGCGTAAAAATCCTTAGCATGGCTTCCTTCGAAAGGGAAGTAAATCCGTTGGACCCGTGTCGTAGATTTATGACACGTAAAAGAACTTCAAGGCTGATAGAGAAGGGCAAAGTTAAGGGGTCTTTCACATCCAGTATAGAATGGTACACTGAGAACCACAGCAGTTAAAGAGCGTCCATAAATAAAACTACACTTCATTTTTTCTCTTGGCATTGCAACTTGCGAAAGGAATTGATACATTAAGGTTAACAATCTGTAAGCTTCCAGCAACACATTTTGAATATCACTTTCCACAAACAGTTTTATAACTTTAGTTACACTTCAGGACAAGAACTGCTCGTCAAAGTAGTTTCAATCTGGAAAAGTCAAATTACATGGCACAATAATTTTGAAATGAAACTCTCTCTTTCTAAAGTCAGTTGGAGTACTGTTTCAGAATGTAATACACAAGCGACCGCTTGTGAGATATGTGGTGGATAATGTGGTGCAGGGGCGAGTTTTTTCAGGGTTTTCATTGTTTCCCCGCCATCGCAGTCCACCGGTGCTCCATCTTCATTCCATGTATCACCAGTGTCATCGCCTGCAGAGCCACAAGTAGTAAAAACGGGCCTTAAACACTACCAAAAAAAAGCAACAACAATATAATGCAGTAATTATTGGGACCTAAATATGTGCGTTTCTATTTAATAGGTACTTACAAAAGGAATTTCGCTTCTTAATTCTCTGTTTGTTTAAAACGGACAATTGTTAGTGGAGTAGCAAATTTTTCGCACATAAACTTCGGGCACACATTCTAGTCAAACTTGGGAGAACCCGTCAATAGTCGGCAGGGTAGGCAAATCTTTCTGGCGGTCTTGATGTATAACGCATAGGCCACTCCAGCATTTATAACAGCGTTTTCCCTAATACTTTCTACCGGGCGCAAAATACTTGGAACTGTGGTCGTGACATTAGAAGCCAGGCAGACTCAGGATTTGTTAATAAAAATTAATATGTTAAAAATAAACAGGTAAAATGGGTAAGATATAATTTGATTATAAGTAAATTATTGATAACATCAACATTTAAAGACCACAAATTAGAACAATTTTGCAAGATAAGAGTCAGTAGCAAAGACAACTTACACAGGAGAAAGCAATTAGCCTAAAGTTAGGTAAACCGTGGATTTAAGTTCCGGGAATCTCAGTAAGCAAACACTCAACTAAGCTAAAGGTTGTTGAGACTTATATTTTCTAAAATCTAAAAGGTGAAAAGTGAAAGTAGATCATTTCTGAGAATTAGGAAAGGACATGCAAAGCTAAAATGTACTTACTATGGTGCCTCTTGTGCTTCAAGTGTGTTTTTACAAGATCTATACTTTTTGTGTAGTAATGCTTTGGCTATCTCTTACGGTATACCAGTTATGCAAAATTCATCCAGAATGAAGAGGTTTTCAGAGTGTTATCCCAAATAATTCAAGATATACACTTTATTTGTGATGTAAATATCTTTAATATACGGTATTCTGACCAAAATTGTTAGAGCTATTTTTGAGAAAATCAAAATTTTGGAAAATTTTCCCATGTAAATGGTAGTTTGGTTGGGCGGATTTTCTTGAAAATCTTCCTGTTATATTCTCGGAATATACTGAACTTAAATACCAAGTTTAGAATTTATTATGGTATTTATTTTGATCTATTTTGTCCACAAACACAGAGACATGCATGGACATTTTTCTAAATATGCTTTTTTGGACTCAGGGGGTATGAAAACTAATATTTCCGGTAAAATTTCGAGTTCGAATTTTTGGATGGAATGCAATACCCTTTCTGCACTCTATGTGTAGTGTATTTACATACGTGCTAGAGAAAGTAATAACAATGAGTGTGAAAAATTTAGTTATATTTGTACTGCTTACCAGTAAGATTTATGCCAGATATCGGTAGAATATTTTAGACAGAGAATTCATTAATCAGAGATTATTTGCTGGATATTAGTACTTAGTTCTTGCTAGCTTTCAGCAGCTGGGAAGTAGATAAAATGGGTAGATTTGTACTATCAGTTAGACATAAATGGTAGTATGAGTTAGACATTCTCTTTCTTTATTACTTTCTCTACTGTGTATAATAGGGAAGTATTGTATTTCACCAAAAATGTTGTCAACATTTCATCGGAAAATATGTTTCAAAGTCCCCTGATTCTCTACAAGTACTATGTACATAGTGCATAGAGAAGGTATTGCATTCAACCCAAAAATTCGATAGAGAGATTTCATCGGGAATACATGTTTTAGGGTCCTCTGTATAAAAACATTTTAGAAAAATGTCCGTGTGTCCGGTGAAATCTCGACATCAATTTTTTGGGTGGAATACAATACCTTCTCTATCCACTATGTACATAGTACATGGGAGAAAGTAATAAAAGCATGAAAAAACTCAAATTTTAAGAATCTCTAACACACTGTTCCTTTTACCAAACTGGTATAAAACTAAGTGTATCAAAAAACCGTTATTTTATTTTATTTTACCATCCTTACTCAATGATTATTTGCATGCTGGAAAGTTAGTGTCTACATATAACATGTATTGTTTTCTATTTAATTAAAAACAACTGCAACGTACAGTTATTTGTAAAGTGCATTGTTGAACACTGTGTACTTTTGACGATTAAGATCGTATAATAGTTTCTCTTAGCATAAGAAAAAGGGCTTCTCTAGAAGCAACTTGTTGAAAAACGACACTTAACCTGTTACCTTAACTTGCTTTAGAAATTGTCACACAAAGCAGTTTGTGTTCAGTTTTTCACAAAGTAATTACTACTTCTTGAAACAATAACTTTCTCTCTACAAAGCAAAGCTGGTGTTAGGAACACTTAGTGATGTCTCAGTGTAGCTATGAACAGTTTGAGGTGCGAGTCTATAACCTGCTTTCATCACAAAACCTCTTAACTCTTTTGTAGTTCAAAACGCAACATGATATAAATATTCTTTTATTTCTAAAAGAGCTTAAGGTTTTCTGCTTATAATATAAAGATTAAAATTACGGTGCCTATCTACATATTATCTGTAAAGTAAGTCGTTTAAATATCATCTTTTGTGTTAAATTCATGTGAGTTTTTCTAACTATTCTTCAACAAAGTATTCTTATAAAAAATCTGCTCATTAAGACGAAACAGAAGTGCCTTTTTAGCGGTTTTAATAAAAAATGTTGAGACAGTAACTCTTCAATATCTTATGTAAGTAACAATAACATGTAGAAATAATCTTTATTGCGCAACGATCTTTATTACCGATATTGTTCATTATACTTAAATAGATAGCCTTTGTATATGTATTTGTATGTTTTATTAATCATAGTAAGCGGTAATAGGCCTTGCTTTAACCACTATTTTACTTGTGAATATTTGTATTTTTTTAACATTTTACACGCTAAGACAAGGTTTTCCGTTAGCAAGAGACTTTGATGTATTGTGAGTTGAGCTTTCAAAAGGAAACATTCTAAAATGTTATTGTCCTGTCTTTTGTATAGCGTTGAGTGACTTTATGGAATAGAGGCATAAGTACATGCAACCAATAGCAAGAAGGGACCTTATGTATACAGAAGGATGTTTAAGTTCAAAATCACAACCGTTTTGGCAGTTCGATGCCAGATTCCGTGGACGACACTATGTCGGTCGCTGAAGCAAAATCACGCCACGTTGCTCACCGTGATTGAAACAAAGAATTCATGGTTTTTGCTTTCCCCATATTTGCAATCATCACCCACAAGTTTGCAGGAGTCACTTGGTTGTCAACGGTTAGGGATTATACCGTGTAATATTAAACCATGCGTAATTTTCTTCAATAATATTTACGAACCAGTGATTAATGTTATTTTTCTTCACTACCTTTTGTATTTCCTTCTGTACCACGCCCTGTTCATGTTAGCCGATGTAGAGGAAAACCACCTGAGCTAAAACCGGAGCAGCGAAGATATCAAAAGGTGGGGAAATGTCACTAGGTTTCACCCCAACCGGACCAACTGACCCATACAATAACGCCAACGCAAATTTGTCATTTACTATTTAAGATAATATTTAGGACAAAGTTATTAATAGCAGTTGCAATGTTTATGCATGTTTGATGCAAACAATACATCATACTTTAAAGCACACACTAGAGGCGCTAAATAAGTCGTTAGAAAAAGATATTTTTGGTAGATTTTATTTTTATTTTTCAATATTATCTCCTTTTAGCTCGATATACTTTTCGCGGCGTTTCTCCAGCTGTTTTAGGAAAGAATTTTGAATGGTCCTCAAAATAGGCATCAATTTGGGAGATGATCTTTGCGTTAGACGTGACTCGTTTTCCGCCAAGCTACTTTTTCAAGTTTGGAAATAAGAAAAGTCACTAAGGCCAATTCTGGTGAATACATTGGATGCTGTAGTAATTCGAACCTTAATTCTACAATTTTCGCCAATGAAACTGCGCAGGTGTACCCCTTGCATTGTCTTCATGAAAGAGAATATTTTTCTTTGCCAGATGAGGGTGTTTTTTCTTGATTTTTCCGTTCAAGCAGTGGAATAAGATGCATAATACTCTCCATGTATAATAGTCCTTCATTGCAGCAAATAATCAATGTAGATGATTCTTTATACATCCCAAAAAAACCGAGGCCATCACCTTATCTGCAGATTTTATCACCTTTGCCTTCTTCTTTGCCTTTAAAAACTCACAGTTTCGACTGTATTT
Source organism: Hymenopus coronatus (assembly GCA_030762935.1). Lineage (NCBI taxonomy): Eukaryota > Metazoa > Arthropoda > Insecta > Mantodea > Hymenopodidae > Hymenopus > Hymenopus coronatus. The sequence goes on from CM060884.1 coordinate 40,209,138, forward strand.
TTGTCTGTGGAGTGTAACAATGTATCCATGTTTCATCCACAGCTATGTATCGAATCGTCAGGATTGCGACGGAAAAATGTGAAACAAGTTTCCGAATCGTTCCCTCGATTGCGTTTGTTATAGATTGAGGGAAAACACATCACCCATCTTACCAAGTCCTTTCTCAGACCTAATTTTTGTGTAAAACTGAGAAGACTGATATTCCAGTCGCAAACTTTGATTCGTTCAAAACCATATCCAGGATTTTATCAATCATTTCAGAGGAAGTCACTTCTACTGGACGTCCGGAATTATGAACATGTACGGACACGTTTAAATTCATGTATCCAATTGTTGCAAACGCAGGAGCAGATGTGCCATAAACTTCATCCAATTCTGCTTTTCTCTCTTTCAGTGTAAACCTTTTAAATAGACGTGTTTAATCACCGCACAAAACTAGTGTTTTTTCCCCATCTTTCTAACGAAGCACAATTGGATTTGCAATTGGATAGGTAGAGTTAGACTGAAAAGTTCAATGTTATAGCCAGAATATGAACCACGGATCTTCCGATTTCTAGCCGGTTGCTCTAAACACTGAGCTACCAAGCAAACATGCGGGTACGGCATTACATTTTTTAACCGACTCACATGTTTCCCGGTAAACCACTAGGTGCTTGATTTTAGCTAATTAAATCATACATCCACATTGAAAACACATTTGAATGAACTTGGTATGAATACTACTTTTATTTCCGATTATCTGTTTAAAACATAAAACTTTAGCTTTAGTAGGTTATAAAATAACTTTTATCGTTTAGGTGCCCCCTTAGCCGAGATAAAACAGCTTTTCCTGTTCATTTTTAAGCTTCTGTGTCTAATTCTTTACATACGCAACTGCTGAGGTGGAATTAGAACCTGTAGGTGGAATACGAGTTCTCGGGCTGACTGTCCGAAAGCCGACACATCCTAATCTGGAAATAGTACGGACTTTTTCATTGCTGATACATCACTTCTGGTTCCGGCCAACCTGTGTCTCCTCTCATCTGTCAGGGACGCCCTTATCCGGGCCCGTATATCTGGAGCAACGATTCTGCAGTGAGTTTGGAATTCTTTTGAATACTCCCGGATCATTTTGAAAATATTGATAAGCATGCCCAATTCTGCGTTCTTATTCTCTAGCTGTATTCAAGGGAATGTGTTACACGCTCTTTTGAAGTGATTCCAGACACAACGACTTAAAGCAGGAATGTCCTGATTGAATGGAAGAGAGGGGAAGGCGAAGTAATATATTCAACTCCGCATGCCGCTATGCGACGTAATGAAATGTTTGTAAACACAAGGTCTGCCTCATTTGCATCAAGCGGTGTTCTCTTGAAAGAAAGCAGGAAGAAAGGAAAAAAGAAAGTTAAATCCGCTTCCTCTTTGAGAAAAGCAAAAATATAGAACTTAAACCAATATCAAGGAATATCTAAAAAATATTAACTCTACCAGAAAAAAAAACAACAAAAAAAAAAAAAAAACTTTATCCGACTTGTAGAACTCAACGGGGCTATTCCAACTTAAAATGCGCCAGAGGAGTACTGATCAGAGTGTCCGTTTTACACGTTTTGCTATCAACGGAGACTGAGAGGCTCGTGCTCGTTGTGAGGGGCAAAACGAAGGTGGTTCTCGCTCAGTTCTCCACTGAGTTTTAACTTGAAATAGCCCCGCGTGCGTGCGAGATCTGGTAAGACTCATAGTGAGCCTAGATTTAGCTGCTGTGTACCTACCCTGGTAAGAGTTTAACCACAGGAATGAGGTAGATGGTTAAGGCTGTACTCCTAACAGTAGGAGAGGGGAATACTTGGTTCAGCTAATTTTCTATTGGTTGGTTTGAAGCCGTTGTTACCGGGGATGCCCGCAAGCCATGCGAGGAACGTGATACTGCCTGTACCAGCATTCAGTAGATATGTACTCCACCAGCGATCTGACAAGTGCGTTCTCATGTTCACCCAATCTGTTGTAAAATTTTGAGCCCGGCGCCTAATGACATCTTCCACATATGGGAGGGCCGAAGCTTCATGTAGTAGCCTCAAAGGGAAACGTCGAGATACAGAATATATGGACCGGAGTCCTCTATTCTGTATCCGCTGTAACCAGAGAAGACAGGAGTCTGCTGCTCACTTCGCAGGAGAGCATCAGGGGGACTATGAGCGCGTTGAGTTCTGCAATTCTTTTAACACTTCAAGATATACCCTCATGCGCCAAATTGTTGGGCTACCTGATATTTGCATCAGCGTTTGAGTTATTAGTGTTTGCAGTTTTTTCGCTGTTTTATGAAGCTGTGTTCATGAGGAAATTTCACGATGTTTTTAGATTGGATATTATTCCCTATCTCAAACGTTCAGTTGTTTATCTAACAGATCACGCGGTTGACTCTCCTCTAACATTTGTACTGCCCGACTGTAGATGGTGTGATGTATGTAAACTTAACAGAGACATAGCTCAGCGCTGTTCCAAACACATTAGAACCGCAATTTGCGCATTTATGTCAACGCTACACACGGACAAAATGAAATAGGTACACTTATGTGTATTACCTCTTTTTTCCACAATATCATATTATTTGCACTCTTTCACCTTCCACCCTATATATGATTACCCTCTTATTTATCGGAATTAGCTGGAGTTGACTTTATGATGTAGCCTATAAGGAGCAAGAATATTTAAAGATATACATTTATTTGGAAAGGATAATTATCGTTAATTTAAAACACAAAGAGAAAATATGATAATAATATATGGCACCAAAACAAGCGAAAATGGAAAAATAGAAATTGTACGAAAATCTATAGAAAGTATTCATTATAATAAAAAAAAAAGCTGATTTGTTTCACTCACATGGTTTTTTCTAGCTGTTCTGCTAACAAAATATTTTTAAAATTATTATTATTTTATTTTCATCACGTTAATCAAAATAAATAATGCTAGATATTCTCTTATTAATTGGTTTGTTATAAGTGTAAGGAAAATAAGGGAATATACTAAAGTGAGTCAAATCTTTCAAAAGTTGTTGCTATGCAAATTTCCATACCAGTAGTGAAACAAAAGAGAATGAAACGGATGAGGACTTCCCGTTCGAGAAAATAAGTATTTTAAAATTGAAACCAACAATGTTGTACAGAAAGGCCGTGTATAATATAAATTAATTAGTTCCATGTTTTTTGTGTAATAATCTTTTATCTGTCCTACGGTTTACCAGTTATACAAAAGTCATTCAAAATGAAGAGCACTTCAGGGACTGCTCTTAAGAAATGCAGGATTTACATTTTATTTGCACGTAAATATGTTTATTATACAGCATCTTAATCAAAATCTTTACACCATTTTTAGAAAATCGAAAAATGTTAGCTTGTGATGGGGAAAATTTACTAAAATCTTCGTGCCGCTTTCTTGGAAAATGCAAAGTTTGATACTTTAATAAATGAATTTAATTCAGAAAATATAAATTATGTTTTATTTAATATTTATTGTTTCTTATTTTGATTTTTTGAAGATCCTGAAGTTTATATTTTAATTCTTCCAGGATTTGGAATAATTTCCCATGTAATTTCCCAACATTTCGTTTTTGAGTTATGCTATCCTAGGACACACACACATATACTTACACACGGACTTTTTTTTCCTAAAAATGCTTTTTTGTTTTCATTGATCCTAAAACCATTGCTACCGATGATTTTCGGTATCGAATTTTTGGGTGGAAGTCATTCCTTCTCTACCTACTATTTACATTGTACATACGTGCTAGAGAAAGTAAAAACTGTGGTCTTCATTCCTAACACGCATACTTACTGAACCACCCTCATAATTCGTGCTGGTCTGCTTTCCTTCCATATAAATCTCCCCTACTTTTGGAGGCACTGATAGATTTTGTAAGCGTGGAAGTTTCGATCAGCATATGCTTTTTGGTACACTCAAAGACAATAAAAATACGCTTGGCACTATACCTTTGTTGAAATGTGAACGTTTGACGGGGACTCGGGTCTTAAATGATTTTATTGGTATCCTTCTGGTATAACATGCCATGAGAGTAAGAAAAGTCAAAACCTATTGGGCAATCCCCCTTTCATCCCTCAATTCCACTCGAGGTTCCCACAGAACAGGTTGACTTGTACAGAGAGATTTATGTAGAACTGACACATCTCTTTCTTTAATTATTCCGTTGGAAACACATTCAATGAACCAATTTTAACACCAAATTAAGCAGAATGTTCTGGAGTTTCGATTCCTTGTCACTAAATCCGCAGATGTTTATGTTTTATTCCTAATTGCATTGTTGGAAGCTATTTCGACATTTTGTTCTTGTAGTCAACGTGAAAATGCAGTACGATGTAGAGCTGAGTCAAGGATATTTTCAGCAAGATGGCGCTACATGCCATACATCAAATGAATCCATGAAGTTAATTGCAAGTTTCTTTGACGACCGGATAATTTCCAGGAACCTGTGGCCACCGAGATCTCCGGATACTTAAAAGACAGGGTTTACGCCACACGTCCTCAGACATTGGACTATCTGAAGCACATCACAAAGGAGATTCAAGCTATTGATAACAGAGTCCTCCAACGAGTGGCCAGTAACATGGGAGACGAGTTGAGTTGTGCCTTATACAGGATGGAGGACATTTTCAACATTTGCTATAGAGGTAAATAATTTCCCAAATTCCTCTACAACTTAGATATAATAAGTTGTTACTAGCATAACACGTTTTGAAACAATTAATGAAAGAAATGTGTCAGCTCTATATAAATCACCCTGTATAAACATTGTGTTAATTTGGTCCACCCTGTGCGCGTATTACCTTGGCATTAGAGCTTCAGTAGTGTAGCGCAGATAAAAGATTAATTTAATGTTGAGTCACCCGGTGAGAGAGGCCGTAAAATCTTATTCTTTTCATCAATTAATCATATTGGATGAATATTAACTATTATAATTATAGGAATAAACTTATGATTAACATATTTTTTCATTTACACTATCAATATTACCTCTATTGTCTTTTTAACAAACATAATCAATTTATCATACATTTCACAAAGATTTAATAGTCCAACCAGAAAGTTTAGAGATTACCAGTTCCCAACTCAGAATTTTATTTGTCGCAAGTTATGTTTCATGTCTATCCGCTTCTCTGTGGTCTGTCTAATATGATTTTAAGAGCATAGCAAACAGGTGAAAGACATGGGTGGTGTCAACAAAAAGACGCCGTCTTAAGATAACTACGAGTATTTCCAGGCGTATTTTTAATGTCTATGAGTGTACAATGTAATATCCCATTTCCGTTAGCTTGTCCGAATTGTCTTCGTTGCTATAGACTCATTACAACTTTACTATCACTTCTGAGGTAGGTGATACGACTGCTCCGTTTGAGTATACTGATATCCGTCCTGTAGGTTCTGTGAGTTCAACAAAACGCCACAAATTTCGCAATTCGGAACTCGTCACGCAAGTTTTAGTGTAAAGCTTACAACGAGCGAAACAATGAAATCATGGCGGCTAAGGGTTTGTTTGTGGGCTTAGTTTTGATGTTAATTGTTTCTATTTCGTATGCTTTTAGACCTATCGCTTAACATTATTATGTCACACGCTATACTCAAACTTACATAATGAACATTTTTTTCATCGCATCAGACATAAGAAAAAAAATCTTGTATGTTCCAAGCACATGACGTTCTCAAACCATTCAGGACAAATTTCTTGCAAAAGATTATACGAGTTGCTCAATTATTCTGAATAAACTTCTTACAAAACATTATTTTTCTATCCGTGTACTTCATACGAATCAGCATAAAGATTAGCAGAATAGTCGTTAGTTACTTATATATAAGAGGGAAATAAGGAAGTACACGTGGATAAAGCGATAGCCAATCTTTTAAAAGTTGTTTGCTATGTGACTGACACTCATTTCTTTGTATGACCAGGAGTTGACAAATCCCCGTATGAGAAAATTTTAAGTATTATAAAACTGAATACAATAACAATGAATATCTCGGAAATGGTCAATTCCACGAAAAAAACTTTGTGTATTATAAAAATTGTGTGCTTTAACGACATCTAACATTTTTTTATGTAGTAAGCTTTTCTCTATCACTTAAGACATACCAGTTTTGTAAAAGACATCCAGAATGAAGAGGTCTTCAGAGGCTATTTCCAGAAAATTGAAGATACGTATTTCTTTTGCCATGAGATCTTAAACATAGGTCATTCTAATCAAAATCTGACAGCCAATTTTTAGACAATCAAAATTTTCGAAAAATGTTCCTTGGAAGACACTTAACATAAATACGGAGATTGGTGTTGAACCGCGTTTTTGAGTTTAGTTATGCTGTCCACACATACACATACCAGCATCACATACACAAGGATATTTTATTAAAAATGTTTTTTTTTTTATTCAGGGTCTCAAGACAAGTATTTCCAGTGAAATCTTGGTATCAATTTTTTGGGTGAAATAGAATATCTTCTCTATCGTCTATATACATTGTATATTCGTGCTAGAGAAAGTAAAAGTAATGCAAGTGAGGTTGAATTATACTTATTTTAATTGGGATTGTATAATACTGGCGCCGTGGCCAGGCAACCACTCGCCTCCCACCTAGGCGGCCGAGTTAGACCCCGCATGTGTCTAATTATTTCTTATATTACGTTTGTCCAATTTTTTCTTTATTTTTATATTTAATTTTATGGACATTAACGCCTTATGTAAGAGGGTTATAAACCTTTTATTTGGGAACTTTTGTATTTAGTTTGTACAATTGCGCTTGCATTTCATGTCATCCACTTCCCTCACGCTAATGCCTGGCTACTGACGACTCATTCCAGGTTCTCCATTCTGTGATTTCGTGCCGTTGCCTCCCCGACAGGTTTCTAACCCCTAGGCATACGCTTGTAAGTCCTAAGTCTTACAAATATGGGGAGGGAAAGCCAACTACAAAACGAAACAATTACATATAATAAATAATTATGACTTATGTTCAATTTTGATAACGAAGTGATACAGCCACGTTGTTACTGTTTGTTGTCATTACCCATGCCGTCATTAATTTTTTGCTAGCTGCAGAAGTGTGGGTAGCGCTATAACTCTTGAAAGTTGTAATATTTTGTAAGCTAGTCTTTAAATTTAATAAACGATAGATTCTCAATGTCTCCGGTTTCGAGATTCCAACGTCCAACATTTTGACAAACTGATTTGACTGTGATGAATCATTACAACGGGAAATGTACGGAAATTAGGAACTCCCGCTGCCAGTCGGACATCCTTCAAGCGAGGTAATGGAGTTTTCTTTTCTAATAAACCACCTATGAGTCTTTCCAGTATACTTTCACTGAAACAAAAATCAATACAAACACTCCACAATAGAAATAGATCACATCAGGCTCCAAATCAAACATTGTAACTGGTTTTCAATTGTCTGGTCTGTAGGGAGGGTGTGGAAATGCACGCGTCTATAGGCATCGCTTGACGCCTCCTCGAGATTCCTGCCCTTGCTTCCCCCATACCATTTTCATCAGCACCCTTCAACATAGTTTAGTAATGCCTAACGATCCATGATATGGCAGCTACAGTCATAAAATGCGAGCCAACACACACTCTTGCAGCTTACGACCATATAGCTAGAAGATCGGATCAGTAAATCTTGTTATGTAAGCGAAGATTGCTTATTTAAAAGCTTTAAGATGAAAGCTAAAATGCATTTGGAGCTATAATTCTTTCTCCGCTGCTGGTGTTGTTGCTGCTTGTATGTAGATTTTGGAAGCATAAATAAAACACGTGTCTTTTATTTATAAAATATATTTTCTTGGAGGATTTATTATGTGAGGTCGGATAGATTGTTCCATAAATTTCTTTGGTTAGAACTTATACTTATATTCACGCCTCTGTGGTGTCGAGGAGCTCCCTGCCTCACATTCAAGACATCCCGAGTTCGAATCTCTATTGGGGTGATATGCGGATAAGGCAAATGCCGGGTAAATTTAAACTTTGTGCACTTCGCGCTCATTTAAGCCTAATTCTCCCTATTTCAATCATTTTCATGTCATTAACCTATCAGGTTAAAGGATGTTACACTATAAGCCCAACTGTCCCCTGATAATGCAATAAACAATAAATAAGAGGTATATGAACAAAATGGTCCAACTACCAATGCATTACATTAAGTTTATAAACAATGAGTGATAATTATATGAACTAACAGTTCCAAAACAGATTATTATAGATACCAGTTTATGGCTAGGCTCAACTAGACATAATAGTAAATTACAGACACTTAGGAAGCTAGTAACTAATTTACTATTTCCATTCATTAATAATCTAATCAGCAACACTAAGAAGCTCACCATTACTATTTATAACAATACTAAATCATAAAAATACATTTAGATATTTATAATATGGCTATCTAACATCTCTGGATGATTTATTACAATATTATAAGTGTCTTATTAATTGAATAAGTAGATCTAGAATTCCAAAAATATAAGGGAATTCCAAGACTTAGTTTTGGAGTTGATTCATGTGCCTTTTCAAGTTCAATACTTCCTTTTTCTTTAGTTAACGTATTTTCAATAATTTAGCTGATTGTGAATATATGATCCAGACATGATTTACCATTTTTAATTTTGCTAAAATCAGTACAAACTTACAAGCAATACTGTGTTTGTTTGAAACCAAATATCATTCAGGGGCTACAGGTAACAAGTACTGGTGACCCAACACAAGAAGGCAAGGTAGAGGAATGCGTAACCTAAGCACTTATGTAAACACTTTTGCTGTCCGTATGATGTTTATGCTCGACACCTGGATATGACAAGGACCCTAGGTTCATCTAAAATACACAGTGTTGTCACATAACTCACACTTAGCTAGAGTCCAGTTGTCGTGCAAGATCCGAGTCGGAGAAGTCCTCATCTTCGCTGCTGTCGCTGCCGCTCTCTGCATTTAAATATTAAACCAAGAATAAAAGTAACGAAATATTATATAACTGTAATACTATATGCCGTAGCTCGTGTTAGCAGCGAGAGCCAAATAATGCATAATACATCACTGCAGTTACTGAAACGAGCATTAGATCTGGCAATAGTAGGTTGGTTCATATACACATGTAGTAAACGTAAACAGATCCACTAGTACGTGACCAGATAACAGTTCAAGCCCCCCTCGCTCGCTCACCCTCAGGCTCTGCTTGCCTACCAGGGATGGGCGAACGGGCCAATGCCTGGTGTGAAAGTGAGGAAGCGGAGAATATGAAATTAAGGCAAAATAAATGACAGGAAACATGATGGAGTAATTGGTGGAATGAATGGTGGGGGAAACTGGAGGACCCAGAGAAAACCCACTCGGATGACTTGGCACAACAATGACATAAGTATGACATAAAATATATGTATGTAAAATATTATAATCACTTTTGTTTAGCTGTTCTTATCACCCCCTCTCTTCTCTATTGCCAGCCTTAAAATACTTTTAATTTTCTCATTCGGGAATTTGTCAACTCCTGGTCATACAAACACAGGAATGGCAATCAGCTTTTAAAATATTTGACTATCGCTTTAGCCTAGTGCATTCCCTTATTTCCTTTCTACTTACAAAGAAGCAAGTAATAAGGCTATCACTGCTAATTTTGTCTCGATTAGCATGATGTATAGAGAAGAATAAGCTTTTTAACAATAATTTGTTGTAGATACGTAGAGAAAGTCATGTGAATGGGACAAATCAGATTTTTTTAATCAAGAGATTTCAAACTTCCTGGCTACATCTCTGACTTAATATGATTTTGTATCTCTATATGTGCAAATAATGTTCATAAACATGAATGCAATATTGTTAGAACGATCGCCTCTTAACAAGACGGTCCTCCGATTTTGTTTGTTTGTTTTTTTTAATAAAAATATAGTTTCGAAGTCTGGCTGGAACCCCGAAACTGTACGTCTTTTTCTTTTTCCTTTCCCTTCCCCCCTTTTCAATTTCCTTTGTTTTTCTATTTGATTACAGTTTTTTATTCTAATACACACACATATATACATTTACAAACACACAAACATCCATGCCCAGGGCGGGACTCGAACCCACGATCACTGTTGCCAAGAAGCACCAAAGCGCGGCCACAGGTTTAATCGCAAGTGACCGGATGAAGGATTTGTGGTTTTCCGAGCGGGTTTTCTCTGGTTCCTCCAGTTTCCCCCACCATTCATTCCACCAAATACTCCACGTTTCCTGTCATTCATTTTGCCTTAATTTCATATCTTCCGTTTCCTCACTTTAACACCAGGTATTGGCCCGTTACCCCTATCCCTGGTTGGTTTATCAGATCCATAATCCACTGCCCCCTCAACTGGCATTTCGCCCGAGGCATTGACTTGTAAGCCCCCCCCCCCCATTTCAGCAGGGTAAGTAGGTGGAGAAGACAGCCGTATTGGTATAATATATTGCTGAGCAGAGTTCATGCATCTGAATAACATGTATATTGTTATCTACAAATAGGTAGGAGATTCCATCGGTTTCAATCTACCTCTCAGAGTAACCAAAGGACGTGCATCTATCATGATGGACAGTATTATCTTTTGTCATTGCTTGTTTGTCATCACATCGCCATTCGGAGGTGTATATTGAATGAATGAATTAGTTATTTATTGAAATAACAGTATCATACACTGGTCTTTATCAATCGCACGGGTCCACAGACCGTACGTGCTTTTGCAATACACAAAATAGTAAACCATATTAAAAAAATCTGATATATTCCATTCACATGACTTTCTGTACATCTATGCAACAAATTATTGTTAAAGAACGCATGCTTCTTTGTACTTCATGCTAATCTAAAAAAAAAAAAAAAAAAAAAAAAAAAACAGAAATAGTGTTATTACTTGCTTCCATGCAAGTAGAAGCGAAATAAGGGAGTAGCACAAGCTAAAGTATTAGTCAAAAGCTGGTTGCTATGTGACTGAAGTTCCTTTCTTTGTAAGCAAGGAGTTGACAAATTCCAGTGTGAGAAAAATATAAGTATTTTAAAGCTGAAACCAATAACAAGGAATATCTCCATGAAAAAAAAAATGTATATTACATAACTGGTGTGTTTTAACATGATCTACATTTTCTGTTTTGTCTATCTCTTACGGTTTGCCATTTATGCAAAATTCCGTAAAATTCAACCATAATATTCTTTAGAGGCTATTCCCAGAAAATTCAAGATATACATTTTATTTGTCAAGTAAATATCTTAAATTTACAAGATTTTAATAAACATCGTTAGAGCCATTATTGAGAAAATCAAAATTTTCGAAAAATTTTCCATGTAAAGGGTAGTTAGGGGTGGGGGACCTTCTTGAAAATCTTCGTGTCGCATCCTTGGAAGATAGTGAACTTAAATACCAATTTTGGTATTAACTGACTTTTCGTTTTTGAGCTATGCTGCCCCCCCCCACACACACACACACACATAGACAAACACACACATGGACATGTTTCTAAAAATGCTCTTTTTAATCAGGGAGTCTCAAAACACCTATTTCCGGGTGCAATACAATACCTTCTCTATACACTGTACATAGTGCGTTTAGAGAAAGTAAAAAAAGTAATAAAGGTGAATCTTTACTATTTTCTTTCTTTCCAATACATTTTTTAAATTCAACTTAATGTTTTAACATATAAATTAATTATAATTAAAACTTCGTAAAACAAGAAAATTAGATTTTAACTTCCTTAAATGTCATCACAGCAAAATGTATGGAAAAGGCTCTTTAAGATCCTTCCATGTGCAATGCAGCTAGTCGAAAGGCCCATTTTAAGGTTCAAACGTTAACGCTCGAAGAACCTTTTCAATTTCAGAGAAGTGGGTCTATTGCGCCAGTTAACCGTGAAACCCAAAGTAAATCCTACTTTCAAACCAATGAAGCGTTTCTCTTTAGTGAATATAGCAAGCCTCCCAAATATTCGCAGCGAAACGCTGGAAGCAGCAAATATATACGAGCATTTTATGAACAAAAGTTTAAAGAAAACTTGTCGACAAACCACTTGATTGTGTTGTGGGCAAAGTAAGGACAATTTCTATGGAAAGTCTCTTAAAAATTTGGACTTTTAGGTAGTAGGTGCACATAGGAAGTTGAAAATATCATGTAGGAGATTGAAGAAAATTTGTGGACATATTTAAGGGGACAAGGTAGTCTGAATATGCGTAAATTATTATTAATCATAAATTATTTCAAGTGTTTTTTTTTTGTTTTGGTAGTGTTTAACGCCCGCTTTAGCTACTTATGGCAGCGCAGGTAATGCCACTGATGATACATGAATTAAATGGAGCACCGGTGGAATGCGATGGCGGGGGAAAACTGAAGAACCCGGAGAAAACCCGCCCCAGCGCTGCTTTGTCCACCACAAACCTTACAAATCAGTTTACCCAGATCTTTATCTCCTGCCACATTAAGAAGAGATGGAAAGTTCGATAAATCTCCTTTTTGAACTGTAGACTTCCAAGAACTAAGTTTTCTTTTAAAACCTTTCATTTTATTGGTTGAGGAGATTAGTGTTTCATGTCGATTCTGCATCGAAACATTCAGTTCATTCAGCTTATGAAAAATATCTGCCAGATACGACAGTCCAAAACACCAGGAATCACTGAGTAAGAGCTCATGAAATGTGTCTTGATTTTAATCCTTAAAAAAAGTTTTTAGCTGTTCTGTAAGTTCGAGAAACCGGTTCAATACACGACCCCGCGACAACCGCCTTACTTCTGTGTGAAGTAACAAAGAGGTATGAGCTGCATCCGTTGCGCGACATAACTGTTCAAAAATTCTGCACTTTAAAGGTCGAGACTTCATATAGTTCACCATTTTCACAACTTGGTTAAACACTTAAGTAAAATCTTCATTACACGCTTTCACGACTAATGCCTCTCTATGCAGAAAACAGTGAGTTATAATAATGGATGGATTTTCATTGAGAGCTCTGGCAGTAAAACCTTTAATTTTCCCAGACATAGATGGTGCACCATCTGTACATTTACCACAACAGTCTTTCCATGAAAGATCACGGTCATTGAGATAGAAATTAACAGAAACGAAAATATCATGGCCTGTGGTTGTAGTCTCCAGCGGTCTACAGAACAGAAACTGTTCACTAATATCTTTTTCATCAATATACCTGATAAAACCAAGGAGTTGCGGTTTGTCACCAATATCGAGACTCTCATGTACTTGCAAAGCAAATGTTCTATAAGTTTTTATTTTCTCTGTGACATGTTCGTTGATATTGCATGACATTTCAAATATCCTGCGGCTGATTGTGTTGTTGGACAGAGAAACTTTCGAAATTTGATTAGCTGCTCCTTCGCCAAGTATTGTTGAAACTATAACTTGACCTTCAGGGCCAATGATTTCCTCTCCAAGAGTATGAGGTTGCTTTTTTTTTAGCTATCAGTTCTACTACTTTAAATGAGGCTTCAAGAGCAGTATCGCCTATGGTCATTTTCTTTACCATTCGCACAGCTGTTTTCTTCTCCCCTTCTAATATATGTGAAAAATACATTACACTTTTCTGTGACACACTAGGATGCTTTGTTGTAAGATGCCGCTTCAGTTTGCTAGGTACCATGGCCTCGTTGCTAAGTGTTTCGCCACAAACTAAACACACAGGGATAGGGTTTTCCTCGTTGTTATTCCACTTAAATCCATACGCTAAGTAACTGTCCTGGTATGTTCTTTTCTTTCGTTTGTCTTCTTTATGTGGTGAATTCGACGGTCCGGGAGATACTGTAAGATTTGGCTTCTTAAAGCAAGCAGTAGGAGCCGACTGTTCACTTTCACTGTCCTGGCGTTTACGTTTAACAATGAACTTATCCATAGCTAAACACTGAGAATCAACGCGAGGAAGAAAACTGAAAGCGCCAAGCGGCGTACACTTCTATATATTCATCTGTCGAAGTCTCGGGAATGTTCGTGAGGAAGCGAGTAGTCTCGGGAATGTTCGGTAGGGTATAGCTGTAATGCCATCTGTGGGGTACTAGTATAACTGAATTATTGAAATGAATCGACCAGTAACACCATCTGCCGTACATGAGAGTAATTGATTTGACTTATTTTATTTCAAGACCTTACAAGACTTAAGGCTTCAGTAGAAGGTATTTTTTTTTTTTTGTTTATCTCAATATCTCACGGCACCCCTTAGCCAATCACACGGCACCCTAGGGTGCCGGGGCACACCGGTTGGAAACCGTTGACCTAAAGTGTGGGAATACGTTATATGCCGTCCGATATTTGATCGCCCTCATGTTCGCTCACAATTGTTTTCCCTTCTAAAAACAATTAAATCAATACCAATTGATCATAATAGTTAGCTATACTATGAATCCCGGGATTAAAGTACTTACAACATTGTAAGTCGCCATTGGGGTATGCCATCTCAAAATAATTTGAGTTTACTGGGAAACATGCCAGTCAGTTGAGAAATTCAATGCTATGCCGGCATATTGCCATAGGAGCTCCGTGGTAGAGCAACCGGCTAGAGGTCGGGTGATCCGTGGTTCAAATCCCGGCTGTGGCATTGAATTTTTCACTCTGTGAGTCTGTGTGTGTGTACAGCACAGCTTAAAAACGAAAAGACCGTTGAATACCAAACTTGGTACTTAAGTTTGGCATCTTTCAGGGATGCGAAACAAAGATTTCTAAGAAAATCCCCCTTCTCCAACTACCCTTTATTTGGAAATTTTTTTCCAAAGTTTTGATTTTATCAAAAATGGCTCTAACGATTTTGATTAAAATATCGTATATTAAACACAAATAAAATGTATATCTTGAATTTTCTGGGTATAGCTTCTTTAGACATGTTTCTACTGGATGAATTTTTCGGAATTTTGCAAAACTGGTAAACCGTAAGAGGTAGGCAAAAACTTAAAACACAAAAAATGTAGACCTCGTTAAAATACACAATTTGTGTAATATACATTTTTTTCGCGAGGTTTACCGTTTCTGAGATATTCCTTGTTATTAGTTGAAATTGTTTAAAATTCTTATACTTTTCTCATACGAGAATTTGTCAACTCCTATTCATATAAATAAAGGAACTTGTCACTTAGCATTCAGCTTTCGACTATCACTTTAACCTAAGGTACTCCCTTATAATTACAAGGAAATAAGTAATAAGGCTATTTCTGTGAAATTCATGTGAATGGAACACATGAGATATTCTGTTTTTATTTTCCCCCATTATATAAATTACTCCAGTATTTGGCAAAGAAATCTCCATATCCACGCAACTTTAAACAAATCCTAACACGTAAAGAAACTTCCTGTATTTTGCAATACCTGTTAATATCTTGTTCAAGATGTTCTGAGTTGCTAGAAGATTTATGCTGCCAAATTGGCGGTGTCTGTTTAGTGCAGATGCATATCTATGCAAACATAGAGAGGGCAGCTGGTAATTAATGGAGTTTTCCTTTCAAGAAAGCAACAGTAACCACGTGTGAGGCTGTTGAAAAGGAGATTAATTGCCTCAGCAAAACAATTTAATGAAAATATTTAGACTACTGGCACTTCAAACGGTCTTAAATCACCGCTACTCCACCAAGTAACTCTCGAGGAGATATTATACACGCTGGGGAGTGTAGGCGGATACCCTCATCCATCACACTTTATTGCTGCTAAAGAAAGAATACTACGTCACAATGGACAACAGCAATCGATTAGTATTATACTCACTAGCTACTCTTCAAAGAAAACTTCTTACAAAAGATTATTCTTCTTTCTACACAATGCTAATTGAGATAAACTTAGAGGATTATATACCTTTAATTTAAGTTTTTTTTTTTCTTTTGCTTTGTACAAGCTTAGGGGTTTATACAGTAGAATTAGCTGGTTGAACATCAAATTGTAATTATGCCTTATTATAAGGACTACGTGTAGTAGCAATTGAAATTAATTAGCAAGTAATAAAAAATGTATATATCATAAATTGTGTATTTTAATGTGCTCTACATTTTTTGTATGGTAAGTTTTTGTTCATCTCTTACGGTTTAGCAGTTATGCAACATTCCGTAAAATTCACCCAGAATAAAGTAGCCTTCAGAGCCTATTCACAGAAAATTCAAGATGTACATTTTATTTTTCAGGTAAATATCTTTAATATACAATATTTTGAACAAAATCTTTAAAGCCATTTTTGAGAAAGTCAAAATTTTAGAAAATTGTTCCATGTAAAGGGTACATGGGGTGGGAGGATTTTCTTGAAAATCTTCGTGTTGTATCCTTGGAAGATATCAAACTTTAAATACAAACGGTCTTTTCGTTTTTGAGTTATGCTGTTCACAGACCTCGGACCTTTTGGTGAAAATGCTTTTTTTTTGGATACAGGAGACCCTAAATCATATATTTCCGGTGAAATCTCGGTATCGAATTTTTGGGTGCAGTGCAATACCTTCTCTATACACTATGTACATAGTACGTGTAGAGAAAGTGAAAATGAAATAGGGTTTTATTTATGGACACTCTTTAACTACTGTGTTTTCAGCGTCCCATTCTATAGACCGCTTAGTTTTGGTCAGAGAACTCTTTTTTAGGCTTGTGGTTCTTTTACGTGCTTACCAAAGGCCCCTTCCGAAGCCCCATCGTCCTCCGCCGGGTTTGAACCCGCGACCTTACGTTAGTAGTGGTAGTAGTAGTGGTAGTAATAGCGGAAGTAACAATCGTCTTCATAGTTTCTTGGCAACAACAATGTCATATCAACGTTTGGAATTTCACAATAGAATTTAAATATATGCTCTACAGCCAATCTCCTGGGGAACCTAAATCCTTAAACAGAAAGCCCCCTGAGCGTCTTTAGATACTTAGAGAAATATATCTGTCGTTTGGCTGCAGTGAAAAGGTGCTTGTTCAGCACAGATTAAATCTACTCCATTGTAAGTACTTTGTTGTTATTTAAGACAATATAAATTAAGATGCTCTCGCCTATATTTATGTAGGGTAAAGTTATACTGGTATATAAATTCCCCTATCACGATACAATCTGATAGAGACTGTTGCTTCTGTGCTAGTAGACAAAATGAGGTAGAAGGAAGCAGTTATCAGTTTGTAGAACAGAAGCCATTTGATAGTCCATTGTTTGATTTTTACATCGTGAAGTAATTTTCGAATAACTTCTAAGGTAGTTTAGTTTTCGCCCGAAAAATACGTTTGGCATTGAATGTTTTCATAAAAAAAAAAAAAAAAATCGGTTTGTTCCATTCACATGCCTTTCTCTAAATCTCTGCAACAAATAATGTTCGAAAAGCTTATTCTTCCATTTCTTTCATGCTAATCGAGAAAAAAGATTAGCAGAAATGGACTTTTTAATTGCTTCCCTGTAATTAGGAGGGAAATAAGGGGGATACACTAGGCTAAAGTTATACTTAAATCCTTTAAAAGATGGTTGCAATATGACTGAAGCACTCACGAAAAAAATGTATATAACATACAAATTTTGTATAGTAAGTTTATGTCCATCTCTTACGGTTTATCAGTTGTGCAAAATTCAACTAGAATAAAGATGTCTTCAGAAGATATTCACAGAAAACTCAAAATAAACATATTGTTGTCATGTAAATATTTTGAATATACAATAGTTTAATCAAAATCAGAATGGAACATTTTTACATGTAAAGAGTAGTTGGAGGTGGGGTATTTTTCTTGAAAATATGCGTGTCGCATCTTTGGAAGACACTAAATTTAAATATCAAGTTTGGTATTTAACGATCTTTTCATTTTTGAGCTATGCTGTCCACAGACACACATACACACGCACTCACAGAGGTACCTTTTTCTAAAAATGCTTTTTTTGGATTCTGGGGGACCCAAAACATGTATTTCCGATGAAATCTCGGTATCGAGCTTTTGGGTGCAATAAAATACCTTCTCTATACACTATGTACATAATACGAGGTACGACCAGAAAGTAAGTTCCGTTTGGTAATAAAATTAAATTGTTTACAGATACAGAATAATTATTTATTGCACAAAATTCTACAACTCTTAAACTACTTTTCCATAACTGCCGAAATTTTGCAGGCATTTGTCATAGCGAGGCACAAGTTTTTGTATACTTTCTTCATAGAAGTTTGCCGCCTGTGTCTTCAAAACGTTGGAAACATTTTCTTTCAGCTCTTCGTCATTGTTGAAGTGTTGACCGCCAAGGAAAGACTTGAGATGTAAGAACAGATGAAAATCGCTAGGAGCGAGTTCAGGGCTGTACGGAGGATGATCAAACGCGTCCCAGCCAAATCCCTGTAGGAGGTTTTTCGTCACATTTGCGGTGTGTGGTCGTGCGTTGTCGTGAAGAAAAACAACACCTTTTGACAGCAATCCTCGGCGCTTATTCTGTATTGCGCGGCGCAATTTCCTAAGTGTCTCTCAATAAGCATCTGCTTTCTTTGTTTGTTTGACCACGCGGTAAGAAATCAATGAGTAAGATGCCTTACCAGTCCCCGAACACTGTACACATCATTTTTCGAGATGTCAAGATTTATTTCGGCTTAACCTTTGTTGGGGATGAAGTGTGCCCCCATTCCATTGATTGCCGCTTACTTTCAGGGGTGTCGTAAGAAACCTAAGTCTCATCTCCTGTGACTATCTGTGTCAGAAATTCTTCGCCGTCTTCATCATAACGGGTTAAAAACTGAAGTGCACTACCATCCGTTTTGTTTTGTGTTGCTCAGTAAGAACCTTTGGTACCCAACGTGAGCAAAGTTTACGAAATTTCAGTTTTTCGGTAACAATTTCATGAATTAGTGATCGTGAGCTTTGGGGAAATTGCATAGCGAGAGCACTAATTGTAAACTTGTGGTTTTCCTGGATCTTGTCATCAATCGCGTGAACCAGTTCTTCTGTAACCAAAGAGGGACGCTCATTTCGTTCTTCATCGTGCACTTCACTACGTCCTTCATTGAACTGTTGGACCCATCTTCTCACCATTGAATCACTCATCGCATTTTGTCCGTAAACTTCGCAAATTTGCCGATAAATTTCAATTGGTTTCACTTTCCTAGCATTCAGAAAACGAATCACAGATCTTATTTCACAAGCTGTGGGACTTTCAATCAACACCGACATTGTAAACAAGCGCAACAAAGCGTATGTGGCTGACAGCGATCTCAAAATGGCGCACGTTTCTTCTCCTTGATACAGAGCATCTACCGCGCATGTGCGGAACTGCGATCGCAGCGCTGGAGCGGAGATAAATTGAAACGGAACTTACTTTCTGGACGTATCTCGTAGATATAGAGAAAGTAATAAATGTATAATGATATAATCAAGCAATGTTCTGTAAATAAGAAACCGTTTAATGAACAATGTGACCAGCAAGTCATGTATGTGACTTCCTAACAATTAATTTTTAACTCCAAACAATAATCAGTTATCCGAATAAACTGAAGCAAATTTGATAAAAATCTAAATCTAGCTGTTGAACCCAAAAGAGGCTTGAGAAGAATAGACAGAGTCAGTATGGCAAAGAGATGAAACAAATGACAAAACATATGGAAAGGTGTCAAAAGAAGATTAGCAGACATCAGCCGGTAGGAAATGAATCGAGTTATGAAATTAAGCCCTCTCAAGCTCTAGCTAACGAAATAAAAATGAATTAGGAAAAGGAGGCATATATACTTCATTTAGGAAGAAAATAAATACAGGAAAGGCATGGTTTAGGCTTGAAGGTCACAGAAATGACAGGCTAGTCTGGGAAGATAATCTGTACATTGTGTGGTTTAAATGAAAACTGGGTACATATTTTGGAACCAGCGAACAAAAAGAAAATGTTTAAGTCCCACTAGAACGAGACTGGCATGTTTGGATCTACTGGGTGACCAGAGGAATTGGCAAACCTGGATAAAGTGCGCGAAGCTATATCAAATTTGTTCAGTTAGTCAAACACCATGTTTTTCTTTTGCTTTTTCTTTAATTTTCTCTTTCTTATATTAACTATCTTTAACACTAACTCTCCTTCCAGTAACTTTCACACAATCTCACCACCTTCTCAAGCTTAAATTGCTTTTTAGCTCAAGGACATTATTTTATACATTTCACCGCAACTCCATAGCTGCTGTACACAACATTTTGAGAGATTTCACTTGTATAACCCATTTACAGTTTCAGCTATTTCGTTTCCCTTATAACTAAGCTTTTACTAACACCCTCTAATGTGAGGGCCGTTTTTTTTTTTTTTTTTTTTTTTTTTCCAACTTTCGATAGGCTATTAAATAAAAGATAAGTTCATAGAAAGCAATTATTTTATGGTTACTTTTCAACATAATCACCGAAAAGATGGAGACATTTATCGTACCTGTGCACAAGCTTTGCAATACCCGCTTCAAAAAAATGTTACCGATAATGATTTCAAATGAGCATTGACGTTGTTTTGAAGCTCTTCGTTGGTTTGAAAGTGCTGCCCTCCTAGCCACGTCTTCATTGCAGGGAAAAGGTGAAAGTCGCTGGGTGCCAGGTCAGGACTGTACGGCAAATGATCGAAAATGTCCCATTGAAATTGTTCATGGAGCCGATGAGTTGTGGCAGCAGTATGTGGACGAGCGTTGTCATGGATCAACACAATTCCTGAAGTCGGCGCTCCTCTTCGTTTGTCTTGAATGGCTCCCCCAACAAGAGGTCTTACCAGAAAATTCAAGATATACATTTTTATCTTTAATAAACGGCATGTTAATCAACATCGTTTCAGCCATTTGTTAGAAAATCATAATTTTTGAAATTTGTAGGATGTAAAGAGTAATTAGGGATGGGAGGAATTTTTCTCAAACTCTTCGTGCCGCCCTTGGAAAATACCTAACCTAAACCCAAGTTTGGTATTTTATTGACTTTTCGTTTTTGAGTTATTGTGTTCATAGACACAAGGACGCACACATATTTTTCTAATAATACTTTATTTAGTTACAGGGAACCTAAAACGTGTATTGACGGTGAGATCTCGGTATCAAATTTTGTGTGGAATGCAATATCTTCTCTACCTACTATAAACCATGTACTATGTGGAGAAAGCAAAAAATATTGTGCATTATATCGCGAATTACATTATTCACAAAATCATAACATTCTTGCATCACGTATTTCACGCGCTTTCTTTTCTTCCCGGGCGTAGCCCCACTTTTCCCGTTTCATCTTTTTCTTTACGAGCACTGTTTATACGCGTAACTGTATCCGAAACATCGGTGAACTGAGAACTAAGTTTCACTTTTAGGTTGGATATTTCTCAGAAAACTTAATACTTATGATAGACGTTCAACACTGCTTTCTTTCCTTTTACTTTCTCTTCACGTAATATGTACATAGTGTATAGAGAAGGTATTGTATTGCACTCAAAATTTTGATACCGAGATGCCATTAGAAATATATGTTTTGAGAACCCATGAATCGAATAGAAGCATTTTTGGAAAAATTTCGTGTCTGTATGTGTGTGTCGGTGGGTATTTAAGTTCAGTATCTTCGAACGATGCGACACGAAGACTTTCAAGAAAATTCCCCCACCCCTAAATAACCTATACATGGGAAAAATTTCGAAAATTTTGATTTTCTCAAAAATGGGTCGAACAATTTTATCTCAAATATGGTTCTAAGGATTTTGATTAAAATCTCTTATATTTAAGATATTTACATGACGAATTAACTGTATATCTTGACTTTTCAGCGAATAGCCTCTAAAGACCTGTTTATTCTGGATGATATTTATTGAATTACTGGTAATCCGTAAGAGATAGACAAAAGCTTACTGCTCAAAACAAGTAGATCTCAAAACACACAATTCATGTCATATATATTTTTTTTCACAGAGTTGGCAGTTTTCGACATATTCCTTGTTATCGAGTTCAGTTTTAAAATATTTGAAAGGTTTCTCATACTTGTCAACGCTTGGCCACAGTATGAAACGGATTTTAATCCCATAGCAACCAGATTTTAAAACATTTGACCGTCGGTTTAGCCTACTGCATTCCCTTATTTCCTTTCTACTTATAAGTAACAAAATAGTAAGACCGTTTCTACTATTGTTTTAGCATGAAATATATATATATATATATATATATATATATATATATATATATATAGATTAATAAGCTTATTAACAATAATTTGTTACACAAATGTAGAGAAAGGCATGTGAATGTGGCACACTTCATAGCTATCGAGATAAAAATTAGCAGAAACATTCTTAAAAATTTCTTATTTGCTTGTCAGTAGAAGGGAAATAAGGAAATACACTAGGCTAAAGTGATAATA
This sequence comes from Hymenopus coronatus, assembly GCA_030762935.1. Lineage (NCBI taxonomy): Eukaryota > Metazoa > Arthropoda > Insecta > Mantodea > Hymenopodidae > Hymenopus > Hymenopus coronatus. Next base: position 40,231,393 of record CM060884.1, read on the forward strand.
TTTTAAAAACTGGTTGCTGCGTGATTGAAATCCATTTCTTTGCATCACCAGGAGTTTACAAATTCCAGTATGAGAAAAGTTCTTAGTATTTTAAAACTGAAACCAATAACAAGGAATATCTCGGGAATGGCCAACTCCACGAAAAAGTGTATAGGACAAATTGTGTGTTCTAAGGAGATCCACTATTTTGTGTAAATGTTAGTACATCTCTTACGTTTTACCAGTTATGCATATGTCATAAAAAATGAAGAGGTCTTCAGAGGCTATTCCCAGAAAATATAAGATATACAATTTATTTTTCAGTCAAATATCTTTTCATATACCATATTTTAATGAAAGTGGTTAAAGTCATTTATGGCCTAATCAAAATTTTCGAACAAATTTCTATGTAAAGGTTAGTTGAGGAAGGGGAGATTTTCTTGAAAATCTTAAATATCAAGTTTGGTATTTAACGGTTTTTGAGCTATGCTGTCCACAGACAGACACACACACACACACACACGGACCTTTTTCCAAACATGTTTTTTTTTTTTTGGATTCAGGGAGACCCAAAATATGTATTTCCGGTGAAATCTCAGTATTGAATTTTTGGGTGCATTACAGTACTTTCTTATTACATAGTACGAGTAGAGAAAGTAAAACTAAAACTAAAAATAAATAGTATATTTTAATGAGTTCTACTTTTTTGGCGTAAAGGTTTGGCGGTTATGGAAAAGTCATTCACAATGAACAGGATTTCAGGGGCTATTTCCAGTATGCATTTTATTTTCCTGTAAACATGTATGTACAGAAATTTAATCAAAATTGTTAGAGCTAATTTTTAAAAATCGAAAATTTTGAAAAATGTTCCATTTAAGGGTAGTTTAGGATAGGGAATCTTTTTTTCGGATCCTTGGAAAATATTAAATTTAAAAACCAACTTTTGAATTTAACCGTCATTCCGTTTTTACTTTCTCTATACGCACTATGTACATAGTGTATTGCACTCCAAAAAATTCTATACCAAGATTTCACCGGAAATATATGTTTTAGTGTCCCCTTTATCTAAAAAAAGCATTTTCGGGAAAAGGTCCGTATGTGTGTGTGTCCGCGTGCCTGTGAACACGATAACTCAAAAACGAAAAGTTGGTAAAATACCAAACTGGGTATTTAAGTTTAGTATCTTCCAGGGATGTGACACGAAGATTTTGAGAAAAATCCCCCCACCCCCAACTACCCTTTACATGGAACTTTTTTCAAAAATTTTGATTTTCTCAAAAATGGCTCAAACGATTTTGATTAAAATTCCGTATTTTAAAGATATTTGCCTGACAAATAAAATGTATATCTTGAATTTTCTGGGAGTATCCTCTGAAGAGTAGTTTATTCTGGATGAATTTTACTGAATTTTGAATAACTGCTAAACCGTAAGAGATGGACAAAAACTTACAACACAAAAAATGTAGAGCACATTAAAACACACAATTTACGTTATATACATTTTTTCGCGAGTTCGTCGTTTTTAAGATATTCCTTATTTTTGGTTTCTGCTATGAAAAACTTATACTTTTCTCATATAGGAACTTGTCAACTCCTATCCATATAAACAAAGGAACTTCATTGACATAGAAACCATCATTTTAACCTATAGTAGTCCCTTATTTCGCTTCTACTTACAAGGAAGCAAGTAATAAGACTATTTTGCCCATTTTTTCTGATTAGCATAAAGTAAATAGAAGTATAAGCCTTTTAAGAATAGTTTGTTGCAGGGATATAGAGAAAGTCATGTGACTTTCAGATGTTTTTAGAAGTATAGGATTGCACAAAAAAAAACTTATATATATATATATGAGAGAGAGAGAGAGAGAGAGAGAGAGAGAGAGAGAGAGAGAGAGAGAGAGAGAGTAAAATACCTTCTCTTCAAAATGTATTTAAAGTTTTATTGTTTTATTGCTCTCTTCAGCATTTAGTCATCCAACATAACTTTTGAAAGCAGTCCAGTTGCATCATTAGTTGCACATATATATTTTAAACTTATTTTTAAATATACTTCTTGATATCTCTGTCAGATGAGATTGCAATTACTTTCCAGGCTTCTGAAGGCGAACACTCTTTTATATTAAGCTAACGGAAGAGCAGAAATAAGTCCCTGGGGGCACATATGCTGCATCAGTAGTCGACATATTTCAATTCTCATCAACGATCATCCATTTACAAGCAGATGCAAATATAAATGAAGACGGAGTACATTAAATTCAACCTCGGGCACAGGAAACATCTCCACGGCTTGAGAACTCATATCCTAGCGTAAAGGAACCATCAAAAACACATAAAGGCCTGACAGAAGTATTCACAATCTAAACTGGCAGCTAAACCTATTTTATTAACCATTAAAGAAAGACAAAAAGCATAACTAGTAAGCGAAGATCATAATTAATATAATTAAATTAAATAATATTATTTTAAGTGAAACATTTAGTTATTATGGAAGAGGGAAAAGTAAAAGAGTAAATTTCGGCGAGTTGATAAGCGCTGTGGAACAAAAAAATCAGATGTGTTACACTAACATGACTTTCTCTAGCTGCTCTACAAGCAAACTTCTTACAAAAGGTTCTTCTTCTTTCCACGCAATGATAAACATTAGCAGAATGTTCTTATTACTTAGTTCCTTATAAGAAGAAGGAAACCAAAGGAATGCACTAAAGTGAGAGTCATATGTTTTAAAAGCTTTCGTTCTGCGATTGTCATTGCAAATCGCTTCTTTGCTTGACCAGGAGTAGAATTAAAGAAAAACCTTCCTGTCTGAGAAAACTATAAATACTTTACAACTGAAACTAATAACAAGGAATATCTTGAAAACGGCAAACTCCACGAAAAACATGTATACGGCATAAATTGTGTATTTTAACGAGATCTACATTGTTTGTGTTGTAAGTTTTTGTCTATCTTTTACGGTTTACTAGTTATGCAAAATTCATCCAAAATAAACAGGTCCTTTGAAGCTATTCCTAGAAAATTCAAGATATACATTTTATTTGTGCTGGAAATAACTTTAATATGTGGTATTTTAGTCAAAATCGTTAGTGCCATTTTTAAGAAAAGCAAAATTTTTGAAAATTGTTCCATGAAAAGGGTAGTTAGGGGTGGGGGGATTTTTTTTGAAAATATTCATGTCGCATCCTTGGAAAATACCAAACCTAAATACCAAGTTTGGTATTTAACCATCTTTCCGTTTTTGAGTTATGCTGTCCACAGAAACACACACATACACACACAGACCTTTTTCTGAAAATGCGTTTTTTTTTTTTGGATACAGGGGACCCTAAAACATATACCTATTTCCGGTGAAATTTCAGTATCGAATTTTTGGGTAGAGTGCAATACCTTCTTTTTACACTCTGTACATAGTACGTGTAGAGAAAGTAATAAACATCGATTCTGGAAATTATAAAGTGTTCACACTGTTTGTATTTGGAAAACCCAGATCCCAAAATCCACTTACAGTTTAAGTGAACCGGATGTGCATTGCGCCCTGAGAAATACAACCTTACAACCTTCAAGATCTCATGCTCTAGAGACCAGCAGAGAGATGAAAGTGGGGTGCAGGTAAATGAAAGTGGACACCATTTATTCCCAGACTCACCCATTCCGATTCCGACCAGATACCGAGATTTCAACTAACGAAGAATAACAATGGGAAAGGAAGTCAACAAACATTAAAAGATAACAAATCTTAGTAGCATGGACTGGAAATTGGGTTCCTCAGGGAACAAATGACGTGCATTGGCCATAAAGAGATTCTTTGCTATATAAATGATGGCGATTGGAGAGAAGAATAAATAAGTTGAAGAACCGGTGTATGCACAGATAAAAAACACATGAGGAAACGAGTATTTTAAAGACAATTATTCGAAATGCTGGATAGGTTCAAGACTTTATCCAAATATTTATATTACATTTGTGTACACTGAAGGTTTGTTACTTTGTTTATACTGTCTGGAATTTCATGTTTTTCAGTCTACAAACCAGTACGTCAAATTTACTTTTCCGTTCTTTATTTTTCCAACTCCAACGCCAACAAATGAATAAATAATGATAAATATACTACGAGATACACTTTTAACAAACCTTTTTTCTACCACGGTGGTAGCGCAGCTGCTTCGATTCCCGGTACCGGCATGGGTGCACTAAACCTCGTGAGGTCCCTGGGAGGGCCAATTGAGGAGCTACTTGATGGAGGAGTGGCGGTTTCAGGTCACGAGGACCTCATTAACCGGTCGGGGGTGGGGGTTCGAGGCGCTGACCATGTTTCACCCTCCGGGCGGTAGGCCGAGGTTCTTTGTGAGCTGTCGTGCTATGGAGTTATGAAACATTTTTCCTCTATGTTGTATTATTTCATTCTTCTATATTAATTTTAAAATTTTAACATTACTTAATTTTATTTGAAAGCCCTAGATATTTGTATGAAACGCCCTCTATAACACCTTTAATATTCCCTTTAATTGTTTAATCAATAACTTGATTGTTGACACTGCAGTGAGCATATGGAAATTATGACTGCTTCATACCCAACAATATATACAGACAGTATTTCACCAATGTAAAGGACAGTGTCGGGCAGAAATACAGGCGATTCCTTTCCTTCTCATGGTAGGTAGAGAAGGTATTGTATTGCACTCAAAAATTGATACCGAGATTTCACCGGAAATAAATGTTTTGGGACCCCCTGAATCAAAAAAAAAAAAAAAAAAAAAGCATTTTTAGAAAAATATCCGTGTGACTGTCTGTGTGTATATGTGTGTGTGTGTGTGTGTGTGTGTGTATGTGTGTGTAATTTTGTGTGTGGGGACAGCATAGCTCAAAAACGAAAAGACTGTTAAATACCAAACTTGGTATTTAAGTTCAGTATCTTCCAAAGATGGGACACTAAGATTTTCAAGAACCCCCCCCCCCACCAAACTACCCTTTACATGGAAAAATTTTTGAAAATTTTGATTTTCTGAAAATGGCTGTAAATATTTTGATTAAAATCTCCTATTTTTAAGATATTTACATGCCAAATAAAATGTATATAATGAATTTTCTGGGAAATAGTCTCTAAAGACCTCTTTATTTTGGATGATTTTTTTGAGTTTTGCATAACCGGTAAACCGTAAGAGATAGACAAAAACTTTCAACAAAAAATGTAGATCACCCACAATTAAGAAATACACTTTTTTCGTGGACTTGGCCGTTTTCGAGATATTCCATGTTATTGATTTCAGTTTTAACGTACTTGAACTTTTCTCATACGGAATTGTCAACGCTTGGCCACGCAAAGAAATGGATTTCAATCTCACAGCAACATTTGACTATCACTTTAGCCTGTTTCGCTTCTACTTACAAAGAAGCAAGTAACGGGTTATTTGTGCTAATTCTTATCAATTAACATGAAGTAAATAGGAGCATAAGCCTTTAAACAATAATTATTTGCAAAGATGAAGAGAAAGTCATGTGAATGGTACACATAAGATTTTTTTCCATTTCTTCCTTATATTTCCATAATATCTGTTTTAGAAGCCCAAGATATTTGTTTCAAACGCCCTCCATTATATTTTTCAAATTCCCTTCAATTGTTTAATCAATAACTTCATTGTTGACACTGCTTTGAGCATTTGGAAATTATGGCTGCTTCCATGCCCAACAATATATGCATTACACTATTTAACCAAGGTAAAGAATAGTGTCCGGCAGAAATACAGGCATTCCCTTACCTTCCCATGGTAGGTAGAGAAGGTATTGTATGGCACCCAAATCTGTTATATACCATATTTTGTATTTAAGTTCCGTATCCTCCATGGAATAATGGTCGAAATTTTAATTTTCTTAAAATTACTCAATGATGTTGATTTAAATATCGTATAATAAAGATATCTAGCTAGAAAATAAAATTTATATCCTAAATTTCTAGAAAATAGCTTCTAGCTCCTTTTCATTCTGAATAACTTTTAAAAAACTGGTAAAACGTAAGGCATAAGCAAAAGTTTACTATAAAATATAGATTTTGTTTTATATATATCTGTGTGTGTGTGTGTGTGTGTGTGTGTGTGTGGTTTTTTTTTTTTTTTTTTTTGCAGAGCTAGCCATTTCCAGGATATTAATTGTTATTTGTTTCAGTTTTAAAATACCAAATTTTTTTCAAACGGAAAGTCTTAATCCGTTTCGTATCTCTTTTATTTTATCCCTGTCCATGGTAACTTGTAACTCACTGCAATGGATTCTGAGTGAATTTGCTTGATTTATGTTCTTTGTCTTTTCAAAGCTCGCACATTATTATCCTGAATTTTTACTTTCTCTACACGTGCTTGGACATAGTGTATAGAGGTGTTGTAATGCGCACAAAAATTGGATACTGAGATGTCACCGGAAATACATGTTTTGAGACCCCCTGAATAAAATAAAATTTTTATGAGCATAGCTCTTAAAGTAAAAGCCCGTTGAAACCCAAACTTGGTATTTAGGTTTGGTATCTTCCAAGGATGCGAAATGAAGATTTTCAAGAAAATCCCCCACCCCCAACTACCCTTTACATATGCTTTTCTCAAACATTTTTATTTTCAAAAATGGTTCTAATTACTTTGACTAAAATATCATATATTAATGATCTTTACACGAAAAATAAAATGAATATGTTGAATTTTCTGGGAATAGCCTCCGAAAACTACTTTATTCTGGATGAATTTTACGGAATTTTACATAACAGCTAAACCGAAAGAGATGGACAAAAACTTATCACCCCAAAATGTAGAGCGCATTAAAACACACACTTTATATTACATACATTTTTTGGTGCAGTTGATCGTTTTTTAGATATTCCTTGTTTTGGTTTCAGCTTTGAAAAGTTTATACTTTTCTCATACAGGAATCTGTCAATTCCTGTCCATTCAAACAATGGAACATCAGTCACAGAGCAACCAGCTTTTGACTACCACTTTAACCTATGGTACTCTCTTATTTCGCTTCTACTTACTAGGAAGCAAGTAATAAGACCATTTCTGCTAATTTTTTCTCGATTAGCATGAAGTAATTTGTTACAGAGATGTAGATACAGCCATGTGAATGATACACATCGGATTTTTTGTATCAAGCTTTATATTTTCATTTGTAAAAGCACAAGGTGTTTATGTTTACTAATAATATGTTAAATAATTGTTTTATTGTATTAATTTATGAATTAGAACGATGCATATACATCAAAACGGGTAATGGGCTACTTTTGGAACAGATTATACCTCAAAGCGTGCATGTTTACGTTACAAGCATCTCTCCACTACTATCTCGTTATATTGTGTGTTTGTATTTAACTGTGTGCACTTCAAAACCCAAAACTAAAGCCTACTAATTAGGATTTCGCGTGTATACGAAATACATAAGTTGGTGCCTAAGACCGTGAACAAAATAAGGAATAACACTGCCTCCGTGTTCAGCTGACTTCTCAACCGGAGATCTCGGATTCGATTCCCTGCTGGGGCGGGGAATTTTTATTTAACCATAATTATTCCCTAACCCTCACAGATTCTGGAAGTATGTTTGTGAGAGTGAATGTGTGTATCTTTGAGGAAAATAAAATGATTAAAAACCCAACGTAAAGAGTCGTTTCTAATGCAAATCCCCCGATATGACCTTTAGACGTTAAAGGGGGCTATATAAACGAAACAACTAAAAAAATCTAAGGTGATCCATTCATGACTTTCTCTACATCTTGGCAACAAATTATTGTTAAATTTCTTAAGCTTCTATTTACTTAATGTTAATTGAGAAAAAAATTAACAGAAATACCTTGCTTCCTTGTAAGTAGAAGCAAAATAGGGGAGTATCATAGGCTAAAGTGATAGCTAAAAGCTGGTTGCTATGTGATTGAAGTTCCTTTATTTGTATGGACATGAGTTGACAAATTCCTGTATGAGAAAACTAAGTTTTTCAAAGCTGAAACTAAAAACAAGGAATATCTTAAGAACGATCAACTCCACAAAAAAAAAAAAAAAAAAATGTATATAAGATAAATTGTGTGTTTTAATGTGCTCTACATTTACTGTGTGGTAGATAAGATTTTGTCCATATCTTACGGTTTAGCAGTTATGAGAAATTCCGTAAATAAAGTAGTCTTCAGAGGCTATTCCCATAAAATTCAAGATATACATTTTATTTGTCAGGTAAATATCTTTAATATACGATATTTTAATCAAAATTGTTAGAGCTATTTTTGAGAAAATCAAAATGTTCGAAATTTTTTCCATGTTTTTTTTTTAGTGCTTAACGACCGCTTTTACTGCCCTGGCACAGTAGGCAATGACACTGTTGATACATGAAGATGGAGCCACAGTGGAATGAGATGGTGGGGGAAACCGGAGAACCCGGAGAAAACCGGTCCCTGTGCCGTTTTGTCCACAAATCTCTTGGGATCGAACCTGGGTCGTCTAGGTGAGAGGCGAGTGGTCTCGGCTTTAAATACAAAGTTTGGTATTTAACGGTCTTTTCGTTTTTGAGCTATAGTGACCACAGACACACACGCACACACATGGAAGTTTTGCCAAAAATGCTTTTTTTTTGGATTCAGGGGGACCCAAAACATGTATTTCCGGTGAAATCTCGGTATTGAATTTTCTCTATACACTATGTACATAATACGTGTAGAGAAAGTAAAAAATAAAATAAAGAATAAAGGAAGTGAAGAGAGAAATGTGGACATTTTCTGGACTGCAAGCTTCGACTTCAAGCAGTATGGATCTGATGGGAAAGTCATTATAACATTTCCCGTCCCTAAACGCGGTTCCTTGCGTCATCCGAGTCCGTCACTTGCTAGAATGACGTTATCGGAACAGTAACCGATAGAAGGTGTCAAAAATGAAGAACGAGGAGGGGGAGAATTTCAAGATTAGAGTAGAGAGAGAGAGAGCGGACAAGGCTATGCTTGCTCCACGACGGGAGTAATTTCCGCCGCAGAAGAGCGCCACCGCGTCCCTCTGGCACGGACACAATTTGGTGTCCAGATCGACTCAAACAACGAAACATTTCATATTGCGTTCTGATTTATTCTCCTCAATGACAACCAGCAATGCATCGTCATACATTTGTCATTCTTGCATGACATACATTATTTAAAACAGATTTAGTCACACTTTTGGGATTTCGTCATTCTTTTCTTGTACAAAACGAAAATGTAACGCTGGTGTTCGTGTTAGGCTTATTGGTTTCGGAAATAACTGACAGAATTCGCTAGAATTCCTGAAGATATATTACCACCACTTATTTACATGGTTAAGACCACAAAAATAATTTTTCGTAGTTGGCTTACCCTCCCCGTATGTGGGACTGACACCCTTCAAGGACTTCAAGCGGATGCCTTGGGGACCAGAAGCCAACGGCACGAAACCACAGAATGGAGAACCTGGAATGAGCGGTTGGCCCGAGCCTGAAGAAGTGGATGACATGAAATGCAACCGAAAATGGATGGAAATGTAAATGACGTGTTATTTATTGTCACTGTTTAACTACCGTGGTTCCCAGCGTCCCATTCTGAATTGGTTGTGAAAGATCGCTTAATTTTGCTCAGAGGCCTCTCTTTCGGACTTGAGGTTCTTTTACGGGCCGTAAATCTACGACACGGTACCAACAGCTTTACTTCTCTTCCGAAGGAAGCCATGGTAAGAATTTTTACACCCGAAAAAATTCACCGTCCTCCCCTGGGTTTGAACCCGCAACCTTGGGTATATGAAGTTAGCACGGTAACCACTACACAATAGAGGGCGACGAAAGGTGCTGATGTGGAATGAGTGGCAGGGGAAACCCGCGGACACAGAGAAAACACTTTGTCCACCACAAATCCCACTTGAGGGCGCTTGAGAGCGAACCCGGGCTGCTTAGACGGGAGGCGAGTGGTATAACCGCTCAAACGTGGCGCCAACTTATAAAAATAATAAAAATGATTTTGTAAAGCAACAGAGTCAGATTTAAGGTTTTACAAGCATTACTAGCAATTAAAGAAGTGTGTATACAGCATTTTAGTTCAATATCGATTTGCATTCTTGAAGTATTAATTAATTTGTATCAATTTTGTTAGCTGTAATAAAATAATATCTTTTCGGACACATTTTATTTTATCTTACCCTATAGACTTGATTTATACATTTATGTATGCTAGGAAACAACAAAAATGAGCCTTTATTTCATTGTAAAGTATTTTAACTCCTTTGACAGCTCCCTATTTTTTAAATAATGAAAATTCCTTGTCATATAAGTCCTTCAACTTGCCGGGTAACAAAGTACAGCTTTTTTAGAATAATCTAAAACTTCTTCGGGAATATCCAATTTCATTCATTTATTGATTTATTTGATGCAGTTTAAACAGGCAGAGTTGAAACTGTTTATTCCGGCGGGGTTACGCAGCAATACTAACTACGTCACAGCTAAAATGCAATTCCTCGTAATGTCGACTCTAATAGTATTAATAAATATAAGAATATTTCAGTTAATATTAGGATAGGGTAAAACGTTTTATATTACACGTGGCTTACGCTCGTGCACTGAAATCCCACACACAAATAATAGTCTATTTAAGCCACTTATAATATTAATAATTATTATTAGCTACAATAAAGTAATATGCACTCCAACAAATATTGAATCGGATATGTAATGTTTTACAGTTATACTCTTTATCACATTTAAAATAACTTTTCTGATGGCAATTCGCATTTATGGAATAATTCTTCTTTATACAATTTTATGGCAAAAAATGTGAATAAACTAAAAAAGCTGGTATGTTCCATTCACATGAATTTCTGTAGCTATTCCGCAAACAAACCTTTTATTCAAAAGATAATCTTTTATCTACATCATGATAATCAACATAAACATAAGCAGAATTAGTCTTTTTACTTGTTGCCTTGTAAGTAGAAGGGAAATAACGGAATGTACAGGCTAGCGCGATTATCAAGTCCTATAAAAGCCGGGCGCTATGTGAAACAATTGAAATCCCTTCTCTTTTCTTGCCAGAAGTCCACAGCAACACATATATTTGCGGTCAAATCTCGACTATGAATTTTGGGTGGAATACAATACCTTCTTTAGCTACTATATACATTATATGCATGTATGTGCTAGAGAAATTAAAAATTGAATCTCTTTAAAACACATAACCTATGTCATATGCATTTTCTGTAGAGTTGAACGTTTCTTAGATATTCCTTGTTTTTGGTTTCAATTTAAACTACTTAAACTTTTCTCAAACGGGAAGTTATCTTTCATTTCGCATCTCTTTGCTTTAGTCCTGGCTTTGGAGAATCGAATTTCAATAACAGGTGTAGCGATAGCTTTTAAAAAATTTGACTCGCTTTAACCTAGTATATTCCCTTCTACTTATAAAGAACAAAGTAATAAGGCAATTTATCTTGATTAGCATTTTTAAGTATCTGGATTGCAGAACAGATAGAGAAAGTTAAATGAATGAGAGAGATGAGAGTTTTTTGTTTCTTTTAACAAATAATGTAGCTTACACGCGGACCTATTTAACTCAGATCAGTTAATCCGGGTAGCATGTTTTAAGATCGAACAATAAAGAATCCTGTACAGCAGGTTTTTAATGTATTAAAAATAATAGTGTTTATCATTATACATGCCACTAAATTTTAGCATATCTTTCAAAGCAAAACTGTAAAAATCTAATGCTTTCCATGCTCATGACTTTCTCTACATCTCTGTAACAAACTATTATCAATAAGCTTATTCTTTTATCTACTTCACACTAACCGAGATAAAACTTAGCAGAAATAGTCTTATTACTTGCGCCATTGTAAGTAGAAGGCTAAAGAAATAATCACATTTTTTAAAAGCTGGTAGCTATGAAAGTGAAATCCCGTTCCTTTGCAGGACCAGGGCTTGACTATGAAAAAAATTCAACTATTTTAAAACTGAAACCAATAACAAGGAATGTCTCAAAAACGGTCAACTAAACGAAAAATATGTATAGGGCATAAATCATGTGTTTTAAGAGCTTCTACATTTTTTGTTAAATACGTTTTTGCGGTTTACCAGTTATACAAAATTCAGAAAAAATCATCCAGAATAAAGAGGTCTCCAGAGGCTGTTCCCAGCAAATTGTAGATATTCATACAAATAGCATAAATATAAGATATTTTAATCAAAATTATTAGTTTTTTAGAAAACTAAAATTTTTGATAGTTTTTCCATGTAAAGGATATTTGCGAGCGAGTGGATTTTCTTGAAAATCCTCGTGTCGCATCCTTGGAAGATATTGAAGTTAAATATCAAGTTCGGTATTTAACAGAATTTTAGTTTTTGTGCTGCCCACATACATACACCCAGACAGACACACACACGTACATTTTTCCAAAAATGCTTATTTTAATTCAGAGGGTCCCAAAACGTGTATTTCTGGTGAAACTTCGTTATCGAATTTGTTGGTGGAATACAATACCTTCTATATACACTACGCACATAATACTTATAGAGAGTAAAAATAATAGTTTAATCAATATGTACTTACGCAGTATTCATCAGAACGTTTTATAAAATTGTATTACGACTGCTTGGATGGATTTTTAGAAAAGATACCTGAATAAAAGTTTCCATATAATATTTTGTTTTTGCAGTTATGACCTTAGTATTCCAGAAATCTTTTAAAACATTTAAGATTAATGAACAATTGTATTTAAATGCTATACCTAGTTTTAAATGTTTACTATCTCTACACGTACTATATTATACATAGTGTATAGAGAAGGTATCGTATTCCAACCAACAATTCCATACCGATATTTCACAATAAATATATGTTTTGGTTCCCCCTGAAACAAAAAAAGTTTTTTTGGAAAAAGGTCCGTGCTTGTGTGTGTGTGTGTGTGTGTGTGTGTGTGTGTGTGTGTGTGGACAGCAAAGCTCCAAACCGAACAGACCATTAAATACCAAACTTGATATTTTAGTTTAACTTCCAAGGATGCGACACCAAAATTTTCAAAAAAATCCTCCACCCCAAAATACCCTTTATATGGAAAAAATTTCGAAAATTTTTATTTTCTCAAAAATGGCTCGAACGATTTTTATTAAAATCTGTTATATTTAAGATATTTACACACCAAATAAAATGATATCTTGAATTTTCTGGGAATAGCCTCTAAAAATCTCTTTATTCTGGATGATTTTTATTACATTTTGCATAACTGGTAAACCATAAGAGAGAGAGAAAAACCTATTACACAAAACATATAGATTACACAATTTATGCTGTATACATTTTTTCGTGGAGTTTATCGTTTCTGAGGTATTCCTTTTATTGGTTTCAGCTTTAAAAACTTATTTCCTCATACAGGAATTTGTCAACTCCTGTTCATATAAACAAAGGAACTACAGTCGCATAGCAACCAGCTTTTAAAAGCTTTGACTCCCTTATTTCCTTTCTACTTACAAGGAAGCAAGTAATAAAATCCTTTTTTTCTCGATTCGCATTAAGTAAATAGAAGAATAAGTTTTTTTAAGAATATTTATTGTAGAGAAGCAGAGAAAATCATGTGAATGGAACACATCAGATTTTTTCTACAAGATTAACAGTGTGTTAATTTCGTTTATTTTGATATGTTCATTACATTATTTTAAATGTTTCGATGTCATATCAATTGTTTGTAACCATAATTCTTATCTACAGCCTCTTTCATGTAATGGAGTATAGAAAAAGCATACTTCTTAAACTGAGGGGAATAAATTAGTTAAGCGAGGGCTATACTTGAAATATACTTTGGTAAATATATAAACTAAAAATATATTGGTTGAGGTATGTATTCCCTTGATTCAGCTCTCCCATAACCAAAATTAGATTCCTATATATGTCTATGAAAAGTGTTTTGCTTATAGTGCATGCACCCTCCACTATCTGTTTGCCCTTGTGCATGTTCACCCCTTCCGAGCAGTCAAAGAAGGCGGTGGTTCTGGAAACTGATTTACAATTCCCTCTGAGCCAAGCAAGTATAACCGATGTCATTAAGGTTTGGACTGTGTATAAAGCACGCACAGCTTAATGAGATGTGGTTTTCCTTTTCAAAATCTTAGCGATGGTAATCAAAAAGATGCCCTGGGTATTAGAGAGAGAGAGCCGCAGAGCTTAAATGTCGCAGTGAAGGGGCAATCCCTAAGCCGCACTGCACAGAATACGTTTTCATGTTAATATGAAGAGTTATTTCAAAGAAATAATTTCTGTCATGTAACTGGTGCAAGTTCACGGCGTTAAAGGGAAAATCTACTACAGAACTTGTTGGTTTAACATTCTACGACATCTACTCGAGGGATTATAATTACATTACCCACCAAAAGTTTATACACACCTGCGAAATTCATTTGTTCTTAAAATATATTCTTCAACGGTCTTATTTTTCGTCAGAAGAATTAGATTATTGAATAATAGGTACATTTAAAAAGTTAAGTGAAATTTATTCTATTTTTTTAATTATGATATTTTTGCACTTTATAAATAATTGAAAAATCTCATCAATTTGGAATATATAGTGCCGGTAGAGAAGGTATAGTCTCCAAGCAAAAAATTCTATGTCGAAATTAAACCAGAAATACATATTTTGAGTTCCCACTTATGTGTATGTGAACAACATAGCTCAAAAACGAAAATACAGTTCAATACTAAACTTAATATTTAAGCTGAAAGAGCAATACTTTGAAACCAAAAGGGGCAAATCAAGCATTAAAATAATATGTAAAATACAAGGATTATTCAATAAATAACCAGAATCATTATTTTTTGTTTTTTTTATTATAAGAATGGAATAAGACAGCTATTATTTTCGACCTTAATTCCCCCCCCCCCCCACTCAAGTTCTATGTACTTATGCCAGCGCTGGAATTTTCGGTTCCACGTGAAAAGGATTCTTGGAGTTTTGTGCCTAACTAGTTCCTCCTCATCTGCGAACCTTGAGCCATTTTGAGCTTCTTTCGGTGGGTTAAAAATGTGATACTCTGAAGGTGTCAGATCCGGGGAATTAGGGGAGTGGGGCAAGCAGACGAACTTCAGGTTACTCATGCAGTAACAGTGCACCGCTGGACCTCAGTCCTCGCTGCTTCCTCAAAATTATTGGTTTCAAATTTTGGCACATCAGCAGTAAGGATAAAATTCTTAAGAAAATTTGTGGGAAATATTACAAGAGTTTAGGATTAGAAATGGAAAAATAAAAGAAGTAAAATCTAAGAAATCAATAACTAAAACTATAGAAGAGAGGCAACCGAAATGGTTTGATCATGTCTAAGGAAGAAAAAACAAACACAATAAAGATGAAAATGGAAGGCAAAATAGGAAGAGGAAGATCTAGACTTAAAGGAAAAAGACAATGGAACTAATGGTACAAAAACGATGAAAAACAATTGGAGAAATAGAATGTAGATATGGAAGAATATAGTGTAGATTTTTGGTAGTAATCATGATAATATGAAACTTTAACTGCTTCTTCTGTTGAGAGAAATAGATTATATAGGGATTATCAACAAAGATCCCACCTCCTTACGTAAAAGGTTCAGCCTAATAGCTTTATATTATATATAGGTTACTATCTCAAATTCTAAATATATCACAGCAGTAAACTACGTCAAAGTTTCTGAAAGAAAACTAATGTGTTCCATTCACATGCGTTTCTCTACATCTCTGAAACAAATTATCGTTAAAAAGCTTATTCTTCTATCTACTTCATCCTAATCCAGATAAACATAAGCAGAAAAGCTTTCGTGTAAGTAGAAACGAAATCATGGAATACACTATGCTAAAACGATAGCTTAACCTTTTAAAAGCTAGTTGCCACGTAGATGAAATTCGTTTCTTTGCATTGTCAGATGTTGACAAATTCTCATATGTGAAACGTTTAAGTATTTTAAAACAAACAAATAACAAGGAATATCTAAAAAGAGGTGAACTCCACCAAAAAAAAAAAAAAAATAATAATTATGACATAAATTGTGTGTTTCAATGAGATCTACTATTTTGAGTAGTAAGTATTTGTCCAGCTCTTACGGTTTATTAGTTAAGCAAAATCCAGCAAATCTCATCAAGATAAAGAGATCTTCAGAGTCTATTCCCAGAAAATTCAAGATATACATTTTATTGTTCGTGTAAATATCTTTAATATGTGGTATTTTAATCAAAATTGTTAGAGCCATTCTTGAGAAAATCAAAATGCAAAAGTAGTTGGAAGAGGATTTTTCTCAAAATCCCTGTGTCGCATCCTTGGAAAATACCAAACTTATATACCAAATTTGGTTTTTAACGGACCTTTCATTTTTGAGCTATGCTGCACACACACAAACACACGCACACACTGGGCCGCGCCATGGTCAAGACTACTCGACTCTCACCTAAGCGGCCCGGGTTCGATCAAAAGCGACCGTATATGGGATTTTGGTGGACAAAGCGGCGCAGGGGCGGCTTTTCTCCGGATTGTCCGATTTCCCCCGCCATCGCATGTATCACCATTGTCATCGCCTGCGGTGTCGCAAGTAGTAAAAGCGGGCGTTAAACACTAACACTCTGTACTGAGTACGTGTAGAGAAAGTAAAAATGCACTAGCTAATTTTACTGCCGTTTATTTTTCGAGATTTTTGAACTGATAGCGCCATTTCCGATTCCACCACTTAAAATAAATTCTATTTCACTGTATTTATTCAGGAACTCAGTTTTCAAAATTCTGATGTTCAGATCTTCCTATTTTGAACCGGTTGCACGAGAGAAAAGATGATATTCTTTCACGACTACATATCTAAGAGAGCATTTATTTACCTTGTGATTAAGCACAGAAAATACAGCCAAGAGAACCTCATTTGGTAAGCCTTGGTCTTTTGTTTCATTTTCTCTTTTCTTTTTAGTTTCTTTCTTGTTCTTCTTCGTCATTTCAGGGATTAGGGTTTTCTGTCTGCTCCGTCTTCGCATTCCAACAATATTGCTCCCATCGTCTTCTAGGGAGCCGTATAATTTTTCTTCCACGAGGATTTTATCTTCTAATTAAAACCGGTATTCTTTCCTCATTACAGAAGGTTCCTCTTACTAAATATAACATATTGTAAAGTTTTTATGAGTGTAATAGCCAAGCAGCTAGAGGGATGCACAGAATGTTAAATTTGAATACTTAGGTTCATTGGCGACCTTTGATAATGATTTTACCGAGGATATAACAGAGAGAATAGCTGCAGACAATTGTTTTCTTTTTTCAACTGTTAAAAAAACAATGAAAACACTATACTTATCGAAACAAACTAAATGATAAATCTACAGTGCAATACTTAAATCTGTTGTGATGTATGAATGCGAATTCTGGATGATGGCATAAGAGATAAAAGTTACAATTGGAGATATGGAAAAGGAAAATATTGAGGAAGATTTACGGGCAGTTAAAGCATTGGGAATTTACACAAATACAGGGTGTACATAAATGAACATCGGGGTTTTAACTCTCTATAATATGTATTACATTCATCTTACAGTTATAAATGATATGTCAAATGAAAAAGCAACTCAAACAGTTTTGTTTGTTGGCACAAGTGCGCATGTGCGTGCAATGTTTCTGCCGCAATCCACTAGACAGCAGTAGTAGCAAAGATGGCGACTAGTAAACAGAAAGCGTTTTGTGTTTTGCAGTTTGCAAAGACCGAATCTGTAGTTACTGTGCAACGTGCGTTCCGTAGTAAGTTCGGTTGTGATACTCCTAGTGATAAAAACATTCGTAGATGGTATAATCAGTTTGAATATACCGGCTGCCCCAGGAGTAAGTGAAGAGACTGTTGAGCGAGTGAGAGTGTCACTCACTCGTAGCCCAAAGAAATCAGTCCGGAAGGCTAGTCGAGAATTACCAGTTCCTGTGTCGACTGTTTGGAAATTGTAAGAAAACGCTTACAGCTACGTCCTTACCGTTATTATAGGCTCTAAAGCCGACAGACCATGGATTAAGTGCCAAATTCGCAAACGACAGACGATTTTGTGGATCGTGTTGTCTTCAGTGATGAATCGACCTTTCACCTTAGTGGGCATGTTAACACTGATAATGTGCGCATCTGGGGCTCAGAAAATCCTCACGAGATGGTACAAATGTAACGAGATTCCCCTAAAGTGAATGTTTTTTGTGCCGTATCCCGGCGAAAAGTTTATGGGCGTTTCGTTTTTGGTGAACCTACTGTAGCTGGCACTTCTTACCTTGATACACTAGAGCAGTGGCTCTTCCCTCAGTTAGAAGAAAATGAGCCAGAGAACTTCATTTTCCAGCAGGATGGTGCGCCACCATACTGGCATAACAAAGTACGCAATTGGTTGAACGTCACTGTACCCGAGCGCTGGATAGGCTGCAAGGGCCCCAATGACAGGGCTTGCTATGCATGGCCTCCACGTTCTCCTGACCTAACGCCATGCGATTTTTTACTTTTGGGGCTTCATCAAGGATCGGTACATGCCTCCGCTATCAGCTGACCTCCCTGAATTAAGAAACCGGATTGAAGCAGATGTTGCTACAATTACTGAATACACACTTATCAACGTTTGGAAAGAACTCGGCTATCGACTTGATGTGTGCCGTGTGACAAAGGGTAGTCACATTGAAAATTTATAAGCTTCTTGGTAAAACTGTTTGGGTTGATTTTTCATTTGACATATCATTCATAACTGTAAGTTGAATGTAATAAATTTTATAAAGAGTTAAAGCCCCGACATTCATTTATATATAACCTGTATATAGTTAAATCTGATATATAAAAATTCTAATATAATAACACTTGTTAGAGTTAAAAAAAATCTGATGTGTTCTATTCCATGACTTTCTCTACATCTCTGTAATAAATTATTGTTAAAAAGCTCCATCTTCTATTTCATGCTAAAACATTAGCAGAAACGGTCTTATTATTTAGTTCCTTATAGGTAGAAGGGAAATAAGGGAATACACTAGGCTAAACCGACAGTCAAATGCTTTAAAATTTGATTGCTATGGTACAGAAGTCCCATTCTTCGTGTGGTCAGGTGTTGACAAGTTCCCGTAGGAGAAAGATATGAAGTATTTTAAAACTGGAATATGTTAGAAACGGCCAACTCCACGGGAAAAAATGCATATAACGTAAATTGTGTGCGTTAGCAAGTTCTACATTTTTTGTGCAGTAAGTTTTTTTTTTCTACCTTTTACGATTTACCAGTTTGCAAAATTCCGCAAAATGCATTCAGAATAAACATGTGTTCAGAGGCTATTCGCAGAAAATTCAATATATACATTTTGTTTGTCATGTAAATATCTTTAGTATACAATAGGTACTTTAATTAAAATCGTTAGTCATTTTTGAGAAAATCAAAAATTTTGAAAATGTTTCCATGTAAAAGGTAGTTTGGGGTGGGGGAATTTTCTTGAAAATCTTCATGTCATATCCTTGGAAGATACTGAACTCAAATTCCAAGATTGGTGTTTAACAAATTTTTCGTTTTTGAGCTATGCGTTTTCTAGAATTTTTTTTGAATCAGGAGCTCTCAAAACCTGTATTTCCGGTGAAATCTCAGTATCGAATTTTTAGTGCAATACAATACCTCCTCTATACTCTATACATAGTACTTGTAGAGAAAGCAAAAATTGAATGGGATGAATAGTGGTAGATCTGTTGAAAAGATCTTTGAAGGTAAACCGAAAGGAAGAAGCGATAGAGACAGACCAAGATTAAGATGGGTGATCGTGTGGCGAGGGAATTGTATGGAATGGCGATTAGAAGAAGGAAAAAGGCAGAAACTAGAGAACAACGGACTATCATCATTAAGAGAGCACCAGAAAAAGAAGATTCTTTCCACGCTCTTTCTATTCACGGTTCTGTCCAATTCTGTACATTATCTTCTAGTTAATCTTTTAATTTTATATGCTGATTACTTTCGAATACTTTCATTTCTCATTAAATCTGGTTTATTTCTTTCTTTTCCTCTTCTTAAAAACCTCATTTCCCCTGCTTGTATTTTTCTTTTATATTTTCTTATAGTATTCCATACATGAGCACTGGGGCTGCCAAATTTTATAAAATTTAAATTTGGTTTCTTTCCTTGTTTTATTATTTCAATGTTCTTGCTATAAGTTTACACATTTACTGAAATCTATTTATCTTGTTCTCTAAATCCTTCTGAATATCGAAGCTAACTTCATATCCCAAATAACTTAAATTAGAGAAATATTCCAGGCATTTATTTTCAATAATTAATTTGGGGTAGCATTGTAACTGCAAGAAGAAGCTGTAAATAAATATTTAATAATATAATATAACATAAATAAAGATCTAAAATGTATAGAACAGATTATCTCATGAGATGTATGTTAGTATAAACTTAGAATAGAACTAAATACGAAAAAGTTGAAACTGTCGAGGGGGGATATACTGTTTGCAAGGTATTTTGGACTACAATTACATAGGGAGGTGTGAAACATTCAAAAGAACCCCTTGAGCTAAAAGGAAAAGGTAAGCTTTAGGGATGACAGGCACATATGAATGTGAAAGTTATTTTGGAGTTAACACCTAAAGGAAATGCTAAAAATGTTAGTGGTTGGTTCATGAAAACAGACGCTATTAAACGCGCCAATATAAGCCAGCTAGAGCTTAGTTTTAATGCTACGACAGAAATGGGGCATTCGCTATAATTATCATCTTAGAAGGCGAAAGACAAGTCACTTCTGCACATTAGTTCTTCAGCTGTTCTTGATGCTACGCTGTTATCAGTAGTTGTGATAGTTTGTTCACTAACCACGACAAATATTATTTACGTAAGAAAAGCGATACGTTAAATCTTAAACTTCAATTGCACGAACTCGTAAGTCACTATATGACAGTTTCAGCTAGGATTTTCGTGTGTGTATATATGTTAGAAATAAAGTAAATACTCAAAGTAAAAATCCTAACTTGTTTATCTATAAAAAATCTGATGTGCTCCATTCACATGACTTTCTCTACATCTCTGCAACAAATTATTGTTAAAAAGCTAATGCTTTTATTTACTTCATGCTAATCGAGAAACAATTAGCAGAAATAGTTTTATTGCTTGCTTCCTTGTAAGTAGAAGCGAAATAAGGGAGTACCATAGGTTAAAGTGATGGTCAAAAGCTGGTTGCTATGTGACTGAAGTTTCTTTGTTTGTATGTATGGACAGGAGTTGGCAAATTCCTGTATGAGAAAAGTTTTTCAAAGCTGAAACCAAAAACAATGTATATCTAAAAAGACGATCAACTCCACGAAAAAATATATATACAACATAAACTGTGTGTTT
Source organism: Hymenopus coronatus (assembly GCA_030762935.1). NCBI lineage: Eukaryota > Metazoa > Arthropoda > Insecta > Mantodea > Hymenopodidae > Hymenopus > Hymenopus coronatus. The sequence continues at coordinate 40,252,673 of CM060884.1, forward strand.
TAATGTGCTCTACATTTTTTGTGTGATAAGTTTTTGTCCATCTCTTTCGGTTTAGCAGTTATGGAAAATTTCGTAAAATTCACCCAGAATAAAGTAGCCTTCAGAGGCTATTCCCAGAAAATTCAAAATATACATTTTATTTGTCAGATAAATATCCTTAATGTAAGATATTTTAATCAAAATCGTTAGAGCCATTTTTGAGAAAATCAAGATTTTGGAAAAAAGTTCCAAGTAAAGGATAGTTGGGGGTGTGGGATTTTCTTGAATACTTCGTGTCGCATCCTTGGAAGATACCAAACTTAAATACCAAGTTTTTGGGCTATGCTGTCCAGACACACATGGTCATTTTCTTAAAAATGTTTTTTTTTTGGATTCAGGAGGTCTCAAAACATGCATTTCCGGTGAAATCTCGGTATCTAATTTTTGGGTGCAATACAATACCTCCTCTATACACTCTGTACATAGTACGTATAGAGAAAGTAAGAAATATGAAGTATTGCATTTACATGACTTTCTCTTGCTTAGGTATTTATAGCAAGTCCTCAAGAGTAAACTAGGAAGGCGTCTGTGCTGTTGAGCATATCTCGAAGGAGTCTGCAAAGAATCCTAAAAGACAAAATTCAAACATTTTCGCCAAGTATTACATGAAGATGACTACGATAGAAGAAAACTTGAGTTTTGTTTAGTTGTTTTTAGTACGTAATGAAGCAGATTCCAATTTTTGGCGGTTTGTGGATAGACGAGGCAAGTTTCAAACTATATGTGAATCGTCATAATATTGTTTATTGGTCCGACACAAACCCCTATGAGGTAGAGCAAGATTTCAATGTTTCAGGTGTTATTCTCTAGGGAGTAATTTCAACATTTGGCAACAAGATGGAGCCCCACCCCATTTTGGACTGAACGTTCGAAACTTTTTAAATAACATATTAAAAGAATGGATTGGGCGCCGTGAGACTTGTGATTGGCCGCCACGTTCTTGTGATTTGACGCCATGCGATTTTAGTCTGTGGGGAATTCTGAAGGTAATGGTGTTCTCCGTGTCGCTAAGAAATTTAGATAAACTGAGAATGTCCATTCAAAATGCATTTCATCGTTGAAAATAAACTTTTATTGTCCTGTATTTGTAAATCAGTTGTATTGAACAATTATGCGAACCATTTGAACAAAAATGAATGTGTCAAGAATTTAAAATTATGCCTCTTTATTATATGTTCAAATAAATACAATATGTATTCTTGTTATACCTTAATGTATGGGGAAACTGGCTTTAGCGCAATCCTGTGTATGTGTATGGGTATTTTCTTTTAAGCGTAAACATTTGGTAATGACTCAATTAATATTGGAATTTGCTGTTTTTATTTTATTTATTTTTTCACATAATTTTATTACACTACTTAACTAAATTACTATCAGATCAGTACAATATCTCTTCTTAATTTCTCTATCACATGTGTTCATACGATGTACATGGCACCTTAAGCAGGTATTGTATTCCACCCAAAAATACGATGTGAATTTTTTCACCGAAAATATATGTTTTGAGGTTCCCTGTGTCCAAAAAAAGCAGTTTTAGAGAATAGTCCGTGTGTGTGTGTGTGTGTGTGTGTGTGTGTGTGTGTGTGTGGACAGTATAGCTCAAAAACGAAAAGACCGTTAAATACCAAACTTGGTATTTATATTTAATACCTTTCAAGGATGTGACACGAGGATTTTTAAAAAATGCCGCCACTAAAATCTGCTTAACATTGAAAAATGTTTTAAAAATTAGTATTTGTCAAAACTGACTTTAAAGATTTTTATTAAAGATATTTTTATAAGTTATAAAATGTATATTTTTAATTTTCTGGTATTGACCTCTGAAGGCCTCTTTATTCTGGATGAGTTTTGCAAAAATTATATATAACAGTTAAACCGTAAGATATAGACAAAAACTAACTACAAAAAATGTATATCTCATTAAAACACATAATTTATGTCATATACCTACGTTTTTCTGGTAGAGTTGACCAATTTTTAGATATTTCGTTTCTTTTTATATTTCTTTAATTGTTTTACATAGCGACCAGCTTTTAAAATATTTGACTATCACTTTAGCCTGATTTATTCCCTTTTTTCCCTTCTACATATAAGGAATCAAGTAATAAGAGAAATTCTGCTAATGTTTATCTCGATTAGCATGTTGTATATAATAATAATTTGTAATAATAGTTTGTATATGGAACAGTTACAGAAATTTATGTGAATGGAATACATCAGATTTTTAAAATTGATCAATTTTAAGGTAATCAATGTAATATTAACAATAAACATTCACAACAATAAATTCTTACTTTATTTATAAAATAATATGTTCTCAAATGTTGTGCTAAATTGAGGGCCAAGTTAGCTCCAGCTTGTGCATAAGATTTAATAATGTATTAGGCTGACCATAATTTACCAAATAATAATAATAATAATCCTGAATAAGAATTTTATGTAATACTGTCATCTAAACGTTAATTTAAACAAAAGGTACTATATCAGCTATTAATTATGTTGCAATATATCTCCATGAGGGAGTAAAACAAAATCCTAGATGTAAAAGTTGTACGACTTTGGTTTTCTCCAGTTATGGCAGAAAATCACGCTGTTGACCTGAGCCAGATATACACGTCACACATCGATCTCTGAGGTGGGACATTCAGCTTTTCGCTCACGTCTGCAACACTCAAGTGCCTTAAGTACGTGCATCGAGAGCCAATTGGGCGGGCTTTTGTACGTGTTTGGTTCTACACCTTAGTCTCTTTCTGATTAATGTTTAACGAGATGATATGTCTTTATTGGATATTTGCTCACTATTGAACCAGCATCATTTCCTTTGTTTAGCACTTTCTTTAGAAGCGTAAACATAGTCGCATCCTGAAAAATAACTGCTATCCTATGTCTACTGGGGCTTATCATAAAGAGGATTATCAAAAATTGACTTAAACGATATTTGGCAAAGAGGTAACGAAAATAGATATAGCGTCGTGAAAAAATAAAAATTCCATAGGTAAAGAAACATATTGTACAATTAGATATGAGAGGACGAGAATAGGGTCGCTTAGGCTGGAGACGGGAAGCTCGGTGCTGGTAGGAGGATCTGGCCTCCATGCGGGGAACAGAAGACTGGACGCACGTTATGACCGCCTGCGTGCAGATAGAAATGTTATGAAAAACTTATCAACGAAGGACAGCATACTGGGTTATAATTCTAAACAGCCAAAACTACCCAGCTTGGGCACATACTAACTAGAAACACTTTTGCTAGCAGATAAGGTGTTTGTGTAAACAATGTACAGACATATTTTGCATATAAGCATCTATATTTGATATGTGTATGAGGGCGAATGTATGGAGCGATGTCTCTTTTGTTGCTATAGAGTGTGTGTTTACAATACACGGGTAAGTAATATTGTCAATTCAAGTATTTTTACAGAGTATATACGGTGTACTACCCAGCTGAGTATAACGCAATTCATGTAATGCTATGCATTTAATAAATACTACAACCACTGCCACTAGGACATGGCACCGAAAAATAGGTTCACAAGAGTTCTTTATAAACGTACACATGCTGTAAATTGAAAACATTAAAAGGATTGCGTAATAATGCATTGTTTATATCATGTCAGTGTTGCAAATAATTGTTATAATGACAGTATCGTGTATTATTTACTGCTTATTCGACCATCCTTTATTTCAATCAATATCTATACTTTTATGTCCTGCCTCAATGAGACCATAATATGATGCATCATACAAACTTTTACAGTTTATTTTCAACCAACTAAAAAGTATACGGTAGGCTATGTGAAAGTCGGTCTGTCAGTTCTCCAATAACGGCTTTTAACTTGAAATGAACCCGTTGAGTTCTACAACTCTTTTACCGCACGAGGGGATATCTGCAGATGTCAAATACTATGCAGTTGGGGCATCAAAATCTAATACTTAAATGGTAGGTAGACAGCAGTACCTGAAATCAAAATCTAAATCTATCTGGGATAGAATTATTTTAAAAATCGGATTTGATTCACTCAAATGACTTTCTCTAGCTGTTCTACAAACTTCTTACTTAGATTATTCTTTTTTCTGCACCTTGCTAATTGAGATAATCATTAGCAGAATGTTTTTATTGCTTAGTTCCTTATAAATAGGAAGAAAATAAGGGAATACACTGATAGTCAAATGTTTTAAAAGCTGTAGTTATGCGATTGTCATTGCAAATCGCTTCTTTGCTTGGCCAGAAGTGGAACAGAAAGAAAACGGACACTGTCTGAGAAAATATAAGTAAACCAATAACAAGGAAAATCTCGGAAACGGCTACCTCTAAAACAAAAAATGTAAATGACATAAATTGTGCGTTTTGACGAGATCTACATTTTCTGTACAATACGTTTTTGTCTATCTCTTACTGTTTAGCAGTTAAGCAAAATTCGGCAAAACTCATTCAGAATAAAGAGGTCTTCAGAGGCTATTCCCAGAAAATTCAAGATATACATTTTATTTAGCATGCATGGGATTTTAATCAAAATCGTTAGCCATTTTTTAGAAAATCGAAATTTTCGAAAATTTTTCCATGTAAAGGGGTGAGGGGATTTTCTTGAAAATTGTATTCGCATCCTTGGACGATACCAAAACTAAATACCAAGTTTGGGATTTATAGGTCTGTTCATTTTTGAGCTATGCTGTTCACACACACACACACGCGTGGATCTTTTTCTGAAAATGCTATTTTTGGATTCAGAGGGTCCTAAAACATGTATTTCCGGTGAAATCTCGGAATCGAATTTTTGGGTGGAATACAATACTTCCTCTATACGCTATGTACATAGTACGTGTAGAGAAAGTGAAAATGATTGTATAGTGAGGATTGTATAGGTAATAGGAAATGTTATACTTAGTCGATTTGTTTTTTTAGTTTTAATATTTGTATTACATAAAGGAATAACCAAACTACACCAACAAAATGTCAATATCAAGCAGTAGAGTAACTCGTCGGTAGAGCATCTGCCTACTGTGCTCTCGGGTTTGATTCTCGGTTTGAGGAATGGGAATTTTTCTCTATCCAGGATTATTCCTCTTCCTCCTTAGAGTCTATAAATATAAGCAACTGTGTAAACTTACAGATAATTCATGAATGATAAATATCAAAACACAAAACGACTGATCACATATTGTTCCAAAGGAGAAGTTGACAATATGACCTAGATGTTAAAGGCGATGAATAAATAGAACAGAAAACATGTTGATGTGTTCTATTCACATGACTTTCTCTGCCTTTTCTGCGAACTTACTATTCTTAGAAATGATATTCTTGAGAATGCGGTAGGGAAATCTTTTAAAAGATGTCGCTTTATAATTGACATTGAAAATCATGAGCAGTTGCAATAACATTACAATTTTGATCATCTCCGGTTAAAGGTCCAGGTTCTCCTAATTCGGTTCGAATTAAAATTCTTAAAAATGTTCCTAGTGTACCTGATCATACACCAAGAAAAACAATGCTCTTTTTGGAGGTGCAGGAGTAAAACAAAAGAAAAACGGATGACAACTTCCGCTTGAAGAAAAGTATAAGGATTTTAAATTTGTAACATACAATAATGAATATTTCGGAAATCTCTTACTCAATAAACCAAATGTGTATGATATAAATTATGGGGTTTAACAAGATCTCCATTTTTGTCTATATCTTAAGCAAACGTCACCCAGAATGAATAGAACTTCAGAGGCTATTCCCAGAAAATCCAAGTCATACATTTTATTTGTAGTGCAAATATTTTTAAAATGTTAGGTTATTCAAAACTGCTAAAGCCATTTTTTTTGGAAATGAATATTTTACCATGTAAAGGGTAGGTTCGAGTGGGGGGTTTTCTTGAGAAGATACTAAACTTAAACACCAAGTTTGGTATTTAACCGACTTTTTGTTTTTGAGTTATCCTGTTCATAGACACACGAATAAGTGGACAGCACATACACACGGACTCAGGTACAGACACATTAATGTACCACGAACCAACTGAATTATTCAATGAAACAAGCGCACGTGCATGTGCGTGAGGTCTGAGATCTACAGACAGAATGAAACGTAAGCATTGAAGCCACTATATGTCAGAGTGTATAGAGTACTGCATATCTCAATGTGGTCGGTTTACTCTTCTTTCAAAAATACTTTTGTAAATGCTCTTCTACTAACTTCGCGTCCCAGAGGCAATTGGTGAAACCTGCAGAGCTGCCTTAGACTCTCCTAAAATACGTACGCAAGGTCAACAAAGGTTAGTTTCATATACAGAGCGATTTATGTAGAACTGACACATTTCCTTTTTTAATTATTCCGATGGAAATTCATTCAATGACCCAATTTAAGCACCAAATTAAGCAGAATGTTCTGGAGTTGCGATTCCTTGTCACTAGATGCGCAGATGTTCAACTTTTATTCAGTCGTTTCTACGATAACCGGACGATGTAGAGCGGAGTCAAGGATATTTTCAGCAAGATGGCGCTACATGCCATACATCAAATGAATCCATGATCCTAATTGCTAGTTTCTTTGACGACCGGAACCTCTGGCCACTTAGAACTCCGGATTTGACATCGCCGGACTTCTTTCTATTCTTTATAAGACAGGGTTTACGCCACACGTCCCCAGACATTGGACGATCTGAAGCACATCACAAAGGAGATTCAAGATATTGGCAACAGAGTCCTCCAACGAGTGGCCAGTAACTTTGAACGACGTGTTGAGTTGTGCCTTATGCAGGATGGAGGGCATATTCAACATTTGCTATAGAGGTAAATAATCTCCAAAAATTCCTCTACAATTTAGGTACAATAAGTTGTCGCTAGCATAACACGTTTTGAAACAATTAATGAAAGAAATGTGTCAGCTGTATATAAATCACCCTGTCGGTACGGTGTAATGGCGGAAGAGCCAACTCTAGCATATAAGAACTGATGAGTGTATTGCTGCATTTATATTTATGTAAGCAATTACCGGGGTGGTCTCCTTAGCGCAGTGGTAGCGCAGCTGCTTACCAAGCGGGACACTTGGATTCGATTCCCGGTACCGGCGTGGGGATATTTTCCCCGCTAGGAGACCTGGACCGGGGTGCACTCAGCCTCGTGAGGTCTCTGGGGTGCCAATTGAGGAGCTATTTGATGGAGAAGTAGTGACTCCAGGTCATGAGAACCGCATTAACCGGTCGGGGGGTTTCGAGTTGATCACCCTCCAATACTGCACCCCATTCATGACGTCTGTCATGGACCGAGACGGGGGACGCAGCGTCCAGGCGGTAGGCCAAGGTTCTTTGTGAACTGTCGTTCCATGGAGAAGAATAAAAAAAATAAGGAATTACCGAAGGATAAGAAAGTCACTAATCGAAAACTGTTACGGGAGTTTTGCAATGGGTTGGAAATATTTCCAAGCGAAATCAGCCTCCCCATAAGTCTCAAAATAGAGTAGCCGAACTGATTTGAAACTAAATCTATGGTACCATTGAAGATAGACGGAAAAATAGATCCACCGAAAAATTCGATAACGGGATTTTAGGGTCTCCTGTATCCCCCCAAAAAAAAACATTTTTAGAAAAAAATCCGTGTGTCACTGGGTCTCAAAAACGAAAAGTCAGTAAAATACCAAACTTAGTATATAAGTTTAGTATCTTCCAAAAATGCGACACGAAGATTTTGAGGAAAATCCCCCCCACCCCAAACTCCCTTTACACAGAGTAATTTTCGAAGATTTAGATTTTCTAAAAAATTAACGATTTTGATTAAAATACCGTATATTAAAGACATTTATACGACAAATAGAACATATATCTAGATTTTTCCGGGAATAGCCTCTGATTATCACTTTATTCTAGATGAATTTTTTGCGTGACCTTAAGAGATAGACAAAAACTTACTGCACAAAAAATATAGATCTCGTTAAAACACAATTTATGCCATACACATTTTTTCGCAGAGTTGACCATTTTTGAGATATTTCTTGTTATTTGTTTCAGTTTTAAACTACTTAAAACTTTTCACATACGGGAACTTGTGAACTCCAGGCAATGCATAAAAACGATTTCTTCCACATGGCAACCAACTTTTAATGTCGTTTTAGCCTAGTGCATTCCCTTATTTTGTTTCTGCTTACAAGAAAGCATTTCTGCTAATATTTATCTCGATTACCATGAACTACACGGAAGCATATGTGTTTCAAAAATAATTTGTTACAGAGATGTAGATTAAGTCAACAGATTTTTTATTTAAGTAATGTTATTTCCATCTTTAATAAGAACGATATAGATGTAACAAACGGACCGATAAGAAGAGCGTTAAAAAAAACGGTATAAAATGTAGAATTAAAATTACATAAAAGGATACCAAAACCAATGGCAAAGTTTGGCTCCGAAACGTGGATTAAAACGACAGGAAAAAATCTTGAAGCTCAACAAATGGGAATCTTGAGCTCTGAATGTGGGTCTTTCTTAAGATCATTTTCTCAACCACACGAAAACCACATGACTCATGTGTGACCGGCGCCACGGGAAATATCGTGGGGTTCCATATTACTTTCTCTGCACGTACTATGTACATAGTATATAGAGAAGGTATTGTACTCCACCCAAAAATTCGATACCGAGATTTCACCGGAAATGCATGTTTTTGGTCCCCCTTAACCCAAAAAAAGCATTCTTGGAAAAAGGTCCGCGCGCGCGTGTGTGTATATGATAAGTAACAAACTTGGTATTTAAGTTTGGTATCTTGCAAGGATGCAACACGAAGATTTTCAAGAGAATCCCCTCACCCCCAACTGCTTTTCACATAGAACTTTTTTCGAATATTTTCATTTTCTCAAAAATGGCTAATGATTTTGATTAAAATATCGTATGTTAAAGATATTTACCTGTCAAATTAAATGTATATCTTGAATTTTGTGGGACTAGCTTCTGAAGACTTCTTTATGCTGGATGAATTTTACGGATCTTGTATAACTGTTACAAAAAATGTAGAGCATATTAAAACACACAATTTATGTTCTATACTTTCTTATTTGTGAGTTGATCGTTTTTGACATATTCCTTGTTTTTGGTTTCAGCTTTAAAAAAAGCATACTTTTCTCATACAACTCCTGTCGAAACAAACAAAGGAACTTCAGTCACATAGCAACCAGCTTTAGACTATCACCTAAACCTTATGGTACTCTATTTCGCTTCTACTTACAAGGAAGCAAGCAATAAGACTATTCCTGCTAATTTTTTCTTGATTAGCATGAAGTAAATATAAGCATAAACGTTCTAACAATAATTTGTACTAGAGATGTAGAGAAAGTCATATGAATGGAGCACATCAGATTTATTTTAAATTATACTCTTTATTTAACGTGTCTGACAGCATAGCTCTTGTAGCGATAATATGCATCAACATCTGTACAATTTTGAAACGTGTTAACACGTTGTTACAAAAGTTTATACTAAACTAGTTCATTTACAATCTTTAAGACTTTCAATAATGATAATAAATTGGTGGGTTCATCTACTGCGGCCTGAAGATCTGTGAGAAATTGGTTTTTGGTCCTGCAGTTGTCATAGCAACCACATTCGATACTAATGTGCTTTACTGTCAGTCTTTTGTTGCACGAGTTAATTTAGTGAGACCTGAGAGCTTTATATAGATTCTTGAAAGTCATGTATGACATTTTACTTCAAGCAGTTAGCTGCGTTGATGCAGATTGACAATTGCTCAAAAGGTGTTGACACGTAAAAGAACCTCAAATCTGATAGAGAGGCAAAATTAAGCGGTCTTTCACGCCCAGTATAGAATGGGACGCTGAGAACCACAGCAGTTAAAGAGCGTCCATAAATAAAACTCTACCTGTTCTGCAAACAAATTATTCTTACAAAAGATTATTCATTTACGTACATTATGTTAATTCTGATAAACTTTAGCAGAAATTATATTATTACTTGATTCCTTATAAGTAGAAGGGAAATATTGGAATACATTAGACTAACGCGATAGTCAAATATTGTAAAAGCTATTGCTATGTGAAACAATTGCAATTCGGTTCTGTTTACATGGCTAAGAGTAACACAACAAGAGGTATGAAACGAAAGAAGAATTTCGGTTTTGGGAAAAGTTTAAGTAGTTTAAAATTTAAACAATAACAAGGAATATCTTGCAAATAACTCTACAGAAAATGCATATTGTGTTTCATTATAATTATAATTTTTGTGTAGTAAGTTATTGTCTGTCTATTACGGTTTACCAGTTACACAAAAGTCATTCACAATGTAGAGGTTCTCAGAGACTATTCCCTGAAAATTCAAGATGTAGCTACTTTTCGTGTCATGAATATATCTGAAATTTGTGGCATTTTAATCAAAACCGTTAGAGCCATTTTTGAGAAAAACTAAATGTTCTGAAAATGTTACATGTAAACGGTAGTTTGGGGTAGGGTTTTTCTTGAAAATCTTCGTGTTGCAACCATGTATGATACTGAACTTAAATGCCATGTTTTTGAACTATGCTCTCCTCAGACACACACACATATATACATGGTCATTTTTCTAAAAATGCTTCTTAGAATTCAGGGGCCTCAAAATATGTATTTGGGGTAAAACCTCGGTATCAAATTTTTGGGTGGAATACAATAAATTTTCTATCTTCTATGCAAGATGTACATATGTGCTACAGAAAGTAATAAAACCACAAATATGACTTTAGATTGCTAAAAAGTGGGCATAAAGGAATTAAAAAAAAAATTAAAGCACGGCAATGGAAACCATACAAAATGTAGCACATACTGTTTCATTGGCTTTATTATTATTATTATTAGCAGCAGCAGCAGCAGTAGTACTGTCCCTATTTTTTTTTTTTTTTTTGTTATCCGCTTATAGATATTATTCGCTGGTAAGCAGCAGGGGTAGAACAAAGGTTACTGACGTTAATGCACCAGCTTCCCAGTGACAAATATTTACTTGGAATTGCCCCGTTGAGTTCTGCAACTCTATTAACGAATGAAGAGATAAAGAGATATCTTCACCCGTGAAATATGTTGCTGTTGGGTATTCTAGTCATTAAATGTTAAGAGCACTAGAACCTTACGATTGTGTTTATCCAGAAATAGTTTACAGAAATTCCCCCCTCCCCAAATACTACAGAATAATTTTCGCTACAAAAGGAGCACGCTGAAATGTAACGCTGTTGGTATGTGTTCGATCTCATTTTAACACACCAGTAGCAGAATTAGAATTTCCAAGAGGCCTCTTTAAACATGGACCACAGTGTTTGCACCTTGATCTCTAATCTCCAGCTGTTCTGGATCATTATGTACTTTAGATATAAGATTCACGTAATGCAATATCATTTTAAGCTCCACTTTAAGCAACATCTGGTGACCAGGTTTTATCCGGGCGTTACACTCTGAAGTTAATAGGGAGCACACGCGAGGAAAGGGCGTCCACGTTACCAATAAAATCACTTGCTGTTTTCATTACACTTTCAGAACCCTGTAGATGCTGGGGATGTTCCATTATTGCAAATACACCCATCTGCAAAAGCATTTACAATTAGGAAGGTAACTTACTTCTTTCACTCTATAATGGCATCCAAAAGAAGCAAGGAAGTTTGATACCTTTTGTAGGAATTCCTAACCTTCCTCTACTACTATCATGGATTATTAAATGAATACTATTAGAAAAGCAAACTTTTTGCGCTATAGCAAACATTGAAGGAAGTATTTTTACTTCAATATTAAAGAATAAAACAGCAAAGTTCATGCACATGTTGTAAAATAATTCTTAATTACATTCACCTAACAAGCTTCCATTGGGGAAGTAAGATAAGAATTACACAACTTTACAGAGCTGTTAAATGTTCTCCAAATACGAGTGTCAGTCAATAAGTAATGATTTTTTTTTCTGCTTCTGGAGTAAGTTATGTGAACAACTTAATTCTCCACTCCACTGCAATTGCAACTTCATACGCCTACCAGTGACAGCACTACTTCCTGTGGCAAAATGGCTGAAAAAAATGTATTAGACAGCATTCTGTCATTGAATTCTTAAATGTGGAAGATGAAATGTCCATTCACATTCATGAAAGGCTCACAAAGGTGTATGGTGAGGCAACAGTGGACGTCAGAAGATGGGTTCGTCATTGTAATGAAGCTGAAGGACCAACATGTTGGCTGATGTAGACCGGTGACTGCAGTGCTCTACGCAACATTGAGCGAGTGGATGAGATCATTCAGGCTGACCAGCGGATAACAACGGATGAATTGTGTTGCATTACATCTCTAAGTAAAGGTAGTGTAATGGTAATAATTATTCAAGAACTGGGATACTCAAAAGTGTGTTCGCAGTGGTGACCCCAAATGTTAACCGAGCAGAATAAGGAGACACAAAAACAATAGCCTCGGAACATTTGCAGTGCTTCAATTTGGAGGGATAAGCAAGCTCATTGCAGGATTCACTTTCCAGAAGCAGGGCCCAAAAAAAAGTCTGATCGTCAATGACTTCCGAAGCAGGGCTGTATTTTACCACACAGGAATGCCGTTATTAAAAGGTGGCCTAAATCTGCGGAAAAGGATAGGAATTACATTGAAAAATGGCAATTTAATCTTCAATGCTGTGGCATGCATGCTGTGTAATCAATGTTTAATTTTCTTACAAATTAAAAGAGAAAAAACATTAGAAGGCATTAGAAGGCACTCGTATCATGGCTTCGCGTCTGAAAACTCTTTTACAGAATCTAATTCTCCCATGGAGTACTCGCCCAAAATTAAATCTTTAGAATAAAGGAGCAGGCAATAAGGTTCTTGATTTTTCGAAGTAAAGCCGAAGACATGCCCCCCAAAATTTTGAAAACCGAAATGTGCTTTAGCTTACCTTGCCGAACCGACTACCGGCATCTCCTAGCTGACTTCTTCTCCTCCAAAGTTTCAGCGATAACTGATTCTAATTCTTGTTCGGTGCCTCCTCCGGGACTAGTGACTCGCGCGCACACTCTCACTCTGCTGGCTGCCACGGAGAATGGCTCAGGCTGGAATCATCGTTACACATGGAAAAATATAAATGCTCTTTTCCAGCACATTAAACAAACATTGTCTATAAATATGTCTTTGAAATGGGACACACTGTATGTTAAATCAAACATTTTAACTTGAAGGTAGTGGAGTAATTATACAAGACATTAATTTTAAATATGTGTTACATTCATTTAACTTTCTCTACCCACTATCGTTTTATATAGCTTCTGGCAACATTCTTATGAAGCCTTATTACTTTCTCCCTTACAAATATTAAATAAAAAATATTTTAATGCAGCTAAAACTTTGAAGTCGAGAATTCATCAGAAATTGAGGTCCTTGAATGCTATAAAGCATTTTAAACAAGTACATGCGTGTCTTTGAACAGTAGATATAACTAAGTCATGAAAAAAGTCATCTAAATACGAAATTTTGTTTCTATCTTCAGTATCTTCCAAGGATACTGTTTACATAAATGTTTCAAAGTTGTTTAGTAAAATGTTTATGATATAAATTGTATCGTGATATACATTTTTTTGTGTAATAGGTTTTTGTCTATCCTTTACGGTTTACCAGTTATGCAAAATTTCGTAGAATTCATCCAGAATGAAGTAGTCTTTAGAGCAACGGTTCCCAACCGGTGTGCCCGGCACCCTAGGGTGCCGTGTGATTGGCTAAGGGGTGCCGCGAGATATTGAGATAAACAAAAAAAAATACCTTCTACTGAAGCCTTGAGTCTTGTAAGGTCTTGAAATAAAATAAGTCAAATCAATTACTCTCATGCACGGCAGATGGTGATAGTGGTCGATTCATTTCAATAATTCAGTTATACTAGTATCACACAGATGGCATTACAGCTATACCCTGCCGAACATTCCCGAGACTACTCGCTTCCTCACGAACATTCCCGAGACTTCGACAGATGAATATATAAAAGTGTACGCCGCTTGGCGCTTTCAGTTGTCTTCTTCGCGTTGATTCACAGTGTTTAGCTATGGATAAGTTCATTGTTAAACGTAAACGCCAGGACAGTGAAAGTGAACAGTCGGCTCCTACTGCTTGCTTTAAGAAGCCAAATCTTACAGTTTCTCCCGGACCGTCGAATTCACCACATAAAGAAGACAAACGAAAGAAAAGAACATACCAGGACAGTTACTTAGCGTATGGATTTAAGTGGAATAACAACGAGGAAAACCCTATCCCGTGTGTTTAGTTTGTGGCGAAACACTTAGCAACGAGGCCATGGTACCTAGCAAACTGAAGCGGCATCTTACAACAAAGCATCCTAGTGTGTCACAGAAAAGTGTAATGTGTTTTTCACATATATTAGAAGGGGAGAAGAAAACAGCTGTGCGAATGGTAAAGAGAATGACCATAGGTGATACTGCTCTTGAAGCCTCATTTAAAGTAGCAGAACTGATAGCTAAAAAAAAGAAACCTCATACTCTTGGAGAGGAAATCATTGGCCCTGCATGTCAAGTTATAGTTTCAACAATACTTGGCGAAGGAGCAGCTAATCAAATTTCGAAAGTTCCTCTGTCCAACAACACAATCAGCCGCAGGATATCTGAAATGTCATGCAATATCAACGAACAAGTCACGGAGAAAATAAAAACTTATAGAACATTTGCTTTGCAAGAAGATGAGAGTCTCGATATTGGTGACAAACCGCAACTCCTTGGTTTTATCAGATATATTGATGAAAAAGATATTAGTGAACAGTTTCTGTTCTGTGGACCACTGGAGACTACAACCACAGGCCATGATATTTTCGTTTCTATTAATTCCTATCTCAATGACCATGATCTTTCATGGAAAGACTGTTGTGGTATATGTACAGATGGTGCACCATCTATGTCTGGAAAAATTAAAGGTTTTACTGCCAGAGCTCTCAATGAAAATCCATCCGTTGTTATAACTCACTGTTTTCTGCATAGAGAGGCATTAGTCGTGAAAGCGTGTAATGAAGCTTTTGCTGAAGTGTTTAACCAAGTTGTGAAAATGGTGAACTATATGAAGTCTCGACCTTTAAAGTGCAGAATTTGTTAACAGTTATGTCGCGCAACGGATGCAGCTCATACCTCTTTGTTACTTCACACAGAAGTAAGGTGGTTGTCGCGGGATCGTGTATTGAACCGGTTTCTCGAACTTAAAGAACAGCTAAAAACTTTTTTTAAGGATGAAAATCAAGACACATTTCATGAGCACTTACTAAGTGATTCTTGGTGTTTTGAACTGTCGTATCTGGCAGATATTTTTCATAAGCTGAATGAACTGAATGTTTCGATGCAGGGTCGACATGAAACAATAATCTCCTCAACCAATAAAATGAAAGGTTTTAAAAGAAAACTTATTTCTTGGAAGTCTGCAGTTCAAAAAGGAGATTTGTCGAACTTTCCATCTCTTCTTAATGTGGCAGGAGATAAAGATCTGGGTAAGGTGAAAGACCGCATTTGTGATCACTTATCAAGATTGCAAGATGCAATAGATGCGTACTTTCCAACTATTTCCAATACGAATCTCGACTGGGTTGTCTCACCATTTGATTTCGTAGATAGTGCAGAGGAAATAGATTTCACTGCTTGCGAACGAGATGAATTTATTGATCTTTGCGCTGATTCCACACTCAAAGGTAAGTTCACCAAGAGTGAGGCGTCGGTGGCTAGTTTTTGGCTTCAACGGAGAGAGGAGTACCCTAACCTAATGAAGAAAGCAATTAACGCGCTTTTGCCCTTTTCAACATCTATCTATGCGAGCAAGCCTTCTCTGCTATGGTGCCAATAAAATGCAAAGCAAGAAATAGACTGAATAACCTTGAGGATGATTTGCGTGTTTCACTGTCAACTGTAAGACCCGACATCACATATCTGTGCCCTAAGCATCAATCACAAGTTTCACATTAATCATTAATCGAACAAAATTTATTGATGTATTTTTACTCAGTGATTTTACTGTATTATGCTATGGTGTACGTTATTGTTATATAATATTTCAATAAATTAACATATTAAGCTTAATTTTCTTTTAATTCAAGGAAGGGTGCCCCTAGTGTTTAATGTTATTCCCAAGGGTGCCGTGAACTTCAAAAGGTTGGGAAACACTGCTTTAGAGGCTACTCCCAAAAATTCAACATATACATTTTATTTGTCAGGTAAATATCTTTAATGTTCGATATTTTAATCGAAATCGTTAGGGCCATTTTTAAGAAAGTCGAACTTTTAGAAAAAAGTTCGATGTAAAGGGTAGTTGGAGTTGGGGGATATTTTTGAAATTCTTCGTTTCGCATCCTTGGAAGGTACCAAACTTAAACACCAAGTTTTGTATTTAACGGTGTTTTCATTTTTGAGCTATGCTGTCCACAGACACCACACATACACACATAAACGCTCATACAGACACATGGACCATTTTCCAAAAATTCTGTTTATGGATTTAGGATGACCCAAAACATGTATTTCCGGTGAAATCTCGGTATGGGTTTTTGGGTGTATTACAATACCTTCTCTATACACTATGTACATAGTATGTTTAGAGAAAGTAAGAAGCATTTTGAGAAAAAACTCCGCGCGTGTGTGTGTGTGTGTGTGTGTGTGTGTGTGTGTGTGTCTGCGCGCGCATTTTTTTTTTGTGCGCAGCACAGCTCAAAAACGAAATGTCCACTAAATATCAAACTGGATATCTAAGTTCAGTATCGTCCAAGGATGTGACACGAAGATCTTCAAAAAAATCCCCCCACACCAAACTTCACTTTACATGGAAAAAACTTCGCAAATTTTGATTTTCTCAAAAATGGCTCTAACGATTTTTATTAAAATCTCTGATATTTAAGAGATGTACATGGTAATCAAACTGCATATCTTGAATTTTCTCAGAATAGCCTCTGAAGTCCTATTTATTTTGAATGATTTGTATTGAATTTTGTATAACTGGTAAACCGTAAGAGATGGACAAAAACGTACTACACAGAAAATGTAGATCCCGCTAAAACACACAATTTATGTCATGCACATTTTTTCGTGGAGTTGGTCATTTTCAAGATAAAAAACATTCTTACTCCTTGACCAATTTTGATTTACTTTCCTCCAACCGGACATAAATATTGTAAGGCCAAACATCCAAATCACCGGCAAGGCCAGGTATTCCACTAGTGTATATTAAATCCTTACCTGTTACTGCCGTGAAATGACTTAAACTACTCTATAGATAGAACGTCACCAGTAATTGCATATATTCTCATGTACCGTTTGGGGGCATTTTAATGGAGTATGCTTACATAAGAGAAATTATACGCCACAGGGATGAATAACGAAAATATTGACGTTATTCGATAATAATCTATCGGTAATGCAATCACCTATATGAAAATTCATACCCCTACGGACAAAGTAATCTACTCGGAATCAGAAAGCTATGCGCTTCGTGAATTCCATGTAGCGATACAAAATTCTAAATGTATTTTTATCGCTGCAGCGAAATGTTTTAAGAGATTAAAACGAAACTTATATAAATGTTTATAACATTGCTAATACTTATGCATAATAATGTTCGCTGTCAAAGAATAATACTTTTAACACAAATGAAGGTACTGCACTACAAATTGAAGTGGAATGCTAAAATTTGCGCAATATTTTATGGCCGGAACAGTCATAAGGCACTGTTAGTTGAATACCGCCTCTGATTTAAGTTTCTTAAAAACTTTTAACATGATGGAAATACATTTTTACACTGAATACGGAAATTATAGAGTCGATATTCATTAATTCGAACTTTTTAATTCGAAATTGTGAATAATTCGAGCTTTTAGCATGGTCCCTTGACATTTCTATACTAGGCAATGTTAAAAAGCTTTCTGTAAATCGATATTTTTTTTGGATAATTTTATATTATATTCAACGAGAGTGATTGAAAAAAGTATAGGTTAGTCAAACTTGCTGGATAAATTCCAGGAATTATGCCGTACTGTGGTCTCATTCCCTGCTCTTGCTAAATTTCAGAAAATGCATCATATTGCAGTTCCAATTCCCTCTCCTGCTGCTAAAGGAATGTAGGTTACTCAAGCTTCTTTGTGCAATTCTAGGAACTTGTTGCCAGCCAAGGCACTTGTCTTGTGAGCATTGCACCCCTTTCCATTCTGTCTACTTGCGGTCATATGTTGGCTTACGTTTGTAGCAAATAACTTCCCGTGCAGTAAAGTGAACATTTTTAAATAGTGTACCCAGTTACATTAAAATTATCAGTGTGTGTTTAAGTCATAAACTGAGCCGACAAAACTCTCTTCAAAACTAAACGTGTAAATTACAAAACTCTTACTTCAGCTGAAAAGGCAGCAGTCATTCGCGAAGTGAAAAAAGGCTTAAAAGAAAAGTGTTATATTGCAAGAGACTTTGGAATTCCCCAGAATATCTCAAATATAAGTATAACATTTTGAACAGCGTAGCTACAAACAGTAAAAAAAAAAAAAAAAAAAAAGCTGAAAATCCTGACGTAAATGAGTGCATTAAAATGTGGTTCAAGTAGGCACGGGATAAAAAAAAAATCCAGTAAGTGGACCCTTTAACTGTAAGTGCACACTAATGTTATATTTTATATAATTTCATTTGATTTAGATATCTTTTAACTAAAAACATTTTTAAAAAATCAAGCTTTTGTAATTCGAAATCTTGAATTATTCGATTTTTTTCTTAGTCTCTTCAACTTCGGATTACCTAATTTCGATTGTGCGTGTGTGTGTGTGTATAGGATAGCACTTCTCAGGTGAACGTTTCAGTATAACCCATTATTAAGCTGCATGGATGCAATGTTTACTGTTTGTTTCTAATTCCAAGAGATATACTGCAGCTGAAATTATTTCTCACTTTGGTAATCATAATGTATGAATATACAGACCGTTTCAAAATGACAGCAAATGAAGATGGCAGTCACTTTGACTTGTCCCAAACTTGATGTCGAAATTTTCAAACCCTTCTTTTTAACTTTTATGTGTGTTTAAAAATCGCACACATTTGAGATTAGGCAGCGAAGGAACAACATTTGTCATACGCCACATAAACAACCTCAGAACTTGTTATACGAAACACATAAACCCACATGCTACGTTGTCCATTACTAAGCTGACCTGTGTCTATCAAACCACGCCTACACCACGCGTCTGGGACCTTCGCTACCAACCGGCATCTGCCTTGGAGTGGGCCAGGCACGTGCCATTTGGTTCAGTACGACTGCCTAATCCATGGTGATTTTATTACAGTTTTTGTGTGTGCTGAATTTAGAGCTGAAAATTATATTCAAGTATCATGTACGGTATGACCAGCAAGGTCCACATCTTCGTTTCGTATCGTTTTGAAACACCCTATATATGTTGTGTGTGCAAAAAATTGTGGGAGATTTCTTCAGTAAGAACCAATTTAGCTGCATATTTCCAAGAAATTAATGAGTTAAAACATCTAAAAACTTAATTGAAAAAAGCTGATGTGTTCCATTCTCATAGCTTTTTATATTTACTGCAAACAAACTGTTCTTACAAAAGATTATTCTTTTACTAGTCAAGATAAACACCAGCAATCTTTTAAAAGTTTCTTTCGGCGACTGATATTGAAATTTGATTCTCCTTGCATGAGAAAAATTAAAAAAATGGGGAGATGACGAGGACTTCCCGTTTGAATAAAGTTTAAGTATTTCAAAATTGTAATCAACAACAAGGAATGTCCTGGAATGGTCAACTGAACAAAAATGTGTACATGACATAAACTGTAAGTTTCAAGGGATTATACTTTTTGTGTAATGCATTTGTGTATGTTTCCTACAGTTTACCAGATATTTACAAGTCTTCCAGAATAAAGACGTCTTCAGAGGCTATCCCAGAGAATTCAGTATAATAGTATAGTATAAATGTCTTTAATATGCGGTAAATGTTCAATGTAAACGGTAGCTTGGGGTCTGGATGCCCTTTGTATCGCGTCCTTGGGGGATGCTAAATTTAGTTATCAAGTTTAGTATTGAACACACACACACACACACACACATCAGAAATACATGTTAACACCCCCTGAATACAAAAAAAAAATGTATTTTTAGAAGAAAAAAAACTTGACTGTGTGTATTTGTGTTTGTCTGTGAATATCATAGCTCAAATACAAAATATTTAAATTTAGCATTTTCCAAGGATGATACGCAAAGATTTTCAAGAAAATTTCCTTATCCTAAACAACCCTCTCCGCGGAATATTTTTGAATCTGAATATTTTATAAAAAATGAGTATAACGATATTGATCAGAATACTATATGTTTAATATATTTTCAAAACAAATAAAATTTATATCTTGAATTACCTGGAAATAGCCTCTGAATAACTCTTCATTCTGAATGATTTTTGTTAGCTGAAACACCTTAAGAGATACACATAACCTACTGCATAAGATGCAGGTCTCGCTCAAATATACCATTTCTGATTCATTTGTTGTTATTGATTTCAATATTAAGATAGTTAAGCTTTTCTCAAACGAGAAATCGTCATCCGTATCCCTTTGTTTTACTCTTGGTCATTAAAGATAACATAATTGAAATTCTATAATACCTATTGCAGCCAGATTTTGAAACTTCTGACTATTTTTTTACTTTCTCCATACGCACTATGTACATAGTGTATAGAGAAAATATTGCACTCCACCAAAAATTCGATACAGAGATTTCACCGAAAATATATGTTTTAGGGTCCCCAATATCCAAAAAAAGCATTTTCACAAAAAGGTCCGTGTGTGTGTGTGTGTGTGTGTGTGTGTGTGTGTGTGTGTGTGTGTGTGTGTGTCCGTGAACACGATAACTCAAAAACGAAAAGTCGGTAAAATACCACTTGGTATTTAAGTTTAGTATCTTCCAAGGATGCGACACAAGATTTTGAGAAAAATTCCCCCACCCCCAACTACCCTTTACATGGAACTTTTTTCGAAAATTTTGATTTTCTCAAAAATGGCTCTAACGATTTTGATTAAAATTTCGGATATTAAACATATTTACCTGACAAATAAAATGTATATCTTGAATTTTCTGGGAATAGCCTCTGAAGAGTAGTTTATTCTGGATGAATTTTACTAAATTTTGAATGACTGCTAAACCGTAAGAGATTTACAAACACTTACTACACCAAAAATGTAGAGCAATTTAAAACACACAATTTATGTTATATACATTTTTTTCGTTGAGTTCGTCGTTTTTGTGACATTCCTTATTTTTGGTTTCTGCTATGAAAAACTTATACTTTTCTCATATAGGAACTTGTCAACTCCTATCCATATAAACAAAGGAACTTCATTGACATACCAACCAGCTTTTGACTATCACTTTAACCTACGGTTGTCCCTTATTTCGCTTCTAATTACAAGGAAGCGAGTAATAAGACTATTTCTGCTAATTTTTTCTGATTAGCATAAAGTAAATAGAAGTATAAGCTTTTTAAGAATTATTTGTTGCAGGGATATGGAGAAAGTCATGTGAATGGTACACATCTGATTTTTTTTAGCTTAGCGTATTCTTTTATTTCCCTTATCGCACAAAGAAGCAAGTAATTCCGTTTAATATATTTTATCTTGATTTGCATGATGTAGATGAAAAAAAATCTGATGTGCTCCATTCACATGACTTTCTCTACATCTCAGCAGCAATTTATTCTATTTGCTTCAGCTAATCGAGAAAAAATTAGCAGAAATAGTCTTATTACTTGCTTCCTTGTTAGTAGGAGCGAAATAAGGCGATACCATAGGTTAAAGTGATAGTCAAAACCTGGTTGCTATGTAACTGAAGTTCCTTCGTCTGTACGGACACTATTTCACACAGTCCTGTATGAGAAAAGTGTAAGTTTTTATAGCTGAAACCAAAAACAATCAACTCCACGAATATATATATATATATATATATGTATATATATGTATATAAACATATATTGTGTGTTTTAAGGTGCTCTACATTTGTTGTATGGTTAAGTTTTTGTCTATCTCTTATGGTTTAGCAGTTATGCAAAATTCCGTAAAATTGACCCAGAATAAAGTAGTCTTCAGAGACTATTTCCAGAAAATTCAAAATATGCATTTTATTTGTCAGGTAAATATCTTTAATATACGATATTTTAATCAAAATCGTTAGAGCAATTTCTTAGAAAAACAAAATTTTCGAAAAAAGTTCCATATAAAGAGTAGTTTGGGGTGGGGGGATTTTTCTCAAAATCTTCGTGTCGCATCCCTGGAAGATACTAAACTTAAATACCAAGTTTGGTAGTTTACCGATTTTCGTTTTTGAGTTATCGTGTTCACAGACCCACAGGCGCACACACGGACCTTTTTCTGAAAATACTTGTTTTGGATATAGAGGAACTTAAAACATATATTTCCGGTGAAATCTCGGTATCGAATTTTTTGGTGGAGTGCATTACCTTCTCTATACACTATGTACATAGTACGTATAGAGAAAGTAAACATTGTTTTAAGAACAGTTTGTCTGCAGAACAGGTAAAGAAAGTCATTTGAATGGAACATCAGATTTTTGACAGCATAATCATAAGCGCTGCAAACTAATTTTTAAGCCTGTTCGCTGTAATTTTCCCCCTGGGGCAGTGCTGCTGGTCAGAGGTCGGTGAAATTCTCGAATAAGGATACTTCAGCTTACTGTTCTGTTTATAACGCCTCCACATAATTAACAGCAGCCGCTATCACCTACTTTGCGTGGAGTTATACTGCAGCTATCTGTGTATAATAGGTACGCTACCATTGGTTACAAGGGGAATGCTATTGCACAAACACTAAATGAAGTCGCTGATGCCAGCTCCTATTTTTCCCAGGGCATTATCGATTTCAAAAACGGGAGGGGAGTGAGTCGGAATGCCATTGTTCTCATACATTAAAGGGGCTTTTGCACATACAACTTAGCTATGCTTCGTTTCACCCCAAAGTTAACGTGAGTCCAATTGATCCAGGTCAAGCTTTAGTCCCAGCGTGGAATTTTGTTATCGTGTGGCAACAGTGATCTACATAAATAGATTGGGTGTATGAATTAGGGAAAGCGAATCTAAAATAAGTTCTAGAAACATTAAAACAGTTTGTGTATAAATAAGCTAGAGAAGCATATGCCCCATGTTCCATTCGCATGACTTTCTCTATATAGTTTAACAAATTATTATTAGAAAGCATATTCTTCTATTTACTTGTGCTAATCGAGATAAATATTAGCAGAAATAGTATTATTACTTGCTTCTATGTAAGTAGAAGGGAAATAAGGGAGTACACTAGAGTAAAACTGTCAAAACTGGTTGCAATATGATTAAAATTCGTCCTCTTTACGTGGCCAAACGTTGATAATTACATGTGAGAAAAGTAAGTATTTTAAAATTTAAACCAATAATAAGGAATATTTTGAAGGTGTGTATGACATGAATTGTTGTTTTACCGAGATCTACATTTGTGTTTGGTAAGTCTTTGTCTATCTCTTACGATTTACGAATTATACAAAAAGTCACACAGAATGAAGATTTTTAAGGATCTATTAACTGAAAATTCAATATTTGTCACGTAAATATCTTTAATTTACGGTATTTTAATCAAAATTGTTATAAAAATTTTTGACAAATCAAACTTTTCGTAGTTTTTTCCTTGTAGGTGTAAGTTTGAGGTGGGGGATTTTTTTCAAAATCCTTATATTCCTTACTTGGAAGTTGCTGAAGTTAATTATTAAGTTTGAAATTTAGTCACATTTTTGAAATATGCTGTTCACAGACACACACACATATTCACAATGACATTTGAAAATGATTGCATACAGGGGACCCTAAAACGTCATTTCCAGTGAAATCTCGATATCAAACTTTTGGATGGAATGCAATACCTTATTTATCTATGTGCTGGAGAAGATGCTCTAGATATAGCAGAAGCGCTAATAGCCTAGTAGTTGATACCCTTAAACATCAATCATCATCTAAATAGAGAAGCTAATAAGGTAAACATAACATGAAAGGTCATTTATAAATTCACGCTAAAGAACTTTATAAATTAATTGTTTTTCCGCACTAGCCATATGTAGGACTCAAGATGGAAAGATAAGAATCATAGCAAAAAAGATTCTATGCCAAAGCCAAGATTTAAGTTAGATCTCCTGGTGCTCTTCAGTTACTCTAACCTCTGTGCAACATGTCAACATGCTGATACGGCATTAATTTCCCCAACTGATTCGCGTTTCTCCACGTAAACAAAAAGATGATCTCAGATTATCACCGTGTGTGTGTGTGTGTGTGTGTGTGTGTGTAGACAGCATAGCTCAAAAACGAAAATACATATATGATATTTAACCTAGAAATCTTCCACTCCAAACTACGCTTCAGATTGAAAAACATTCAAAAATATTCATTTGCTCAAAATTGGCTCTAACGATTACCTACAACTCAAAAACGCAGATCTCGTCAAAACGCACAGTTTATGTCATATACAGTTTTTGTATATTTATCCCTTTTCGAGACATTTCTTGTTATTGGTTTCAGTTTTAAAATAACGTTCCTCGCACTTATACATATACAAAAGGAATGAAAACCAACTTTAAATAAAATATAAATGAATTTGAATCAGAACCAAGAAAAATAACACATTAATATAATTTAAAATCATATTATTTTAATTGTGTTATAATATATATTATTTATCCAAGTATTTTACATTTTAAACTTTTCTGATACAGAATTTGTAAACTCCTAATCATGAAAAGAAGATGGTTTCAACCATATATCTACCAGCATTTAAAATATTTGACTGTCGTTTTAGACTAGCGCACTTCCTAATTTACCTTACAAGGAAGAAGTAATAAGACCATTTCTTCCAGTATATATTTCGATTAGCATGAAGTGGATAGAAGTATAAGCTTTTTAGCAATAATTTGTTATTCTGATGTAGCGAAAGGTATGTGGAGGGAATACATCTGATTTTTACTTTCTCTACACGTACTATGTACATAGTGTATAGAGAAGGTATTGTGTTCCACCACCCAAAAATTCGATACCGAGATTTCACCTGAAATACATGTTTTGGGTCCCCCTGAATCCAAAAAAATTATTTCTGGAAAAAGGTCCCTGTGTGTGCGTGCGCGCGGGTATGTGTGTGTGTGTGTATGTGTGTGTGTGTGGACAGTATAGCTCAAAAACGAAAAGACCGTTAAATACCAAACTTGGTATTTAGGTTTCGTGTCTTCCAAGGATGCAACACGAAGATTTTCAAGAAAGTCCCCCAACCACAAACTACCCTTTACATGGAACTTTTTTCGAAAATTTTGATTTTCTCAAAAATAGTTCTAACGATTTTAATTAAAATAGAATGTGTATCTTTAATTTTCTGGGAATAGCCTCTTAAGACTACTTTCTTTTGGACGAATTTTACGGAATTTTGCATGGCTGCTAAACCGCAAGAGATGGACAAAAACTTATATACAAAATGTAGAGCACATTAAAACACACAATTTATGTCATACATTTTTTTTTTTTTAGATATTCCTTGTTTTTGGTTTCAGCTTTGAAAAACTTGTCTTTTCTCATACAGGAATTTGTCAACTTCAGTCACATAGCAACCAGCTTTTGACGGTCACTTTAACCTATGGTGCTCCCTTATTTCGCTTCCACTTACAAGGAAGCAAATAAGACTATTTCTGCTAATTTTTTCTCGTTTATCATGAAGTTAATAGAAACATAAACTTTCTAACAATAATTTGTTGCAGAGATGTAGTTAAAGTCTTGAATGTTAAAGTCATGTGAATGGAACACATCATATTTTTTTAATTATGTTGATTTTAATAATATTTATAATTTAATCAAATGTCATATTTTAAACTTTTCTGATACGGGAATTTGTAAACTTCAAATCATGCAAAGAAGA
Organism: Hymenopus coronatus; assembly: GCA_030762935.1. Classification (NCBI taxonomy): domain Eukaryota; kingdom Metazoa; phylum Arthropoda; class Insecta; order Mantodea; family Hymenopodidae; genus Hymenopus; species Hymenopus coronatus. The sequence continues at coordinate 40,278,608 of CM060884.1, forward strand.
TGATGCAAACACATAGCAACCAGTATTTAAAATATCAGAGTAGCCTACTGCCGTATTTTCCTTCCACTTACAAGGAAGCAAATAATAAGACCATTTCTTGTAATATGCATTTCGATTAGCATGAAGTAGATAGAAGAATAAGTTTGTTAACAATGTTATAACTAGAGGAATTTTCCGGGCTGAGAAGCCGTGGTCTGCTGGATTCTTCAGGTCCAGACGTTTCGTTCACGACTTCGGTGAACATCTTCAGTGGCGTGGTCTAAGTCTTCCCAGTGAAGATTTGGTTGCGAACAAAGACTTAGACCACGCCCCTGAAGATGTTCACCGCAGTCATGAACGAAACGTCTGGACTGAAAACTCCAGCAGACCATGGCTTCTCAGCCCGGAAAATTCTTCTAGTTACAATTTGGACTCCGGCCGTGAAAGCTTACGACTATTTTTAACAATAATTTGTTACCGAGATGTAGTGAAAGGTATGTGGATGCAACACATCCGATTTTTAGTTTGATTCTACCTTTCCAAAACTTTCTCTACTTATTGTAAGTACGTAGCAGGGAAGGTAAAAAAATCTGATGTGTTACACTCACATGGCTTTCTCTAGCCGTTCTACAAACTTCTTACATAAGATTATTCTTCTTTCGGCACCTTGTTAATCGAGGTATTCAGCACAATGTTTTAATACTTAGTTCCCTATAAGTAGGAAGAAAATAAGGGAATACATTAGGCTAAATCGATAGACAAATGTTTTAAAAGCTGTCGTTATGCAATTGTCATTTCAAATGGCTTCTTTTCTTGTCCAGGAGTAGAACAAAAGAAAAACGGACACTCCCATCTGAGAAAAGTATAAGTACTTCACAACTGAAACTAATAACAATGAATACCTCGAAAACGGTAAGCTCCACGAAAAAAATGTATATGACGTAAATTGTGTATTTTAACAAGGCCTACATTTTTTGTATAGTAAGTTTTTGTCTATCTTACGATTTATTAGTTAAGCCAAATTAAGCAAAATTCATCCAGAATAAACAGGTCTTTAGAAGCTATTCCCAGAATATTCAAGATATGTATTTTATTTGTCAGGTAAATATCTTTAATATACGATATTTTAATCAAAATCATTAGAGCCATTTTTAAGAAAATAAAAAATTTCGAAAAAAGTTCCATGTAAAGGGTAGTTGGGAGTGGGGGGATTTTTCTCAAAATCTTCGTGTCGCATCCCTGGAAGATACTGACCTTAAATACCAAGTTTGGTGTTTTACATACTTTTCGTTTTTGAGTTATCGTGTTCACAGACACACGGACACACACACACACACACACATGGACCTTTTTGTGAAAATGCTTTTTTTGGATATTGGGGACCCTAAAACATACATTTCCGGTGAAAGCTCGACATCAAATTTTTGGGTGGAATGCAATACTTCTCTATTCCTATGTACATTGTACATACGGGGCAAGAGAAAGTAATTAATGAAATTATGAACATCTTATTCTTTTCCCACCATGGTGTAACGCTCGGACATATAACCATTTGTATGCCGACACTCAACATGCGCTCACACTAAGAGGAAAGTCATTTGACATGTTGGCAACGTATTGTCCCACAATGTGGAATAGAGAACCTTTTAGTTACTTCAAGTGTGGCGTTAATTGTTCATATGCCTTGCTCTCTTGACATGACATCACTCCTATTCCCATACATCAAGGGGAAAATGTACAGATTTTCCCTCAGCACAGTCGAAGCTGCGATCGAGGAGTTGATGTTTGAAGTGGCTTTAAAACAGTAAGTGAAGAGCTGTGGTGACTTGTTTCATCGAAATGAATAGTGCATAAAATCTGAGGGGAGAAGTAGAATATTTCCAGAGGCAGTGAAGGGAAAACGTGAATAAATTGTTGGTTTAAATGCCAGACTAAGCACTTGTATTGACGAGATGATATGCAGCAAAACTTTGGGACTCGGTGACACTTTTTGGGTTACAATATAGATTTCTCAGGTTGCAACTTATGGAAAAACATGACATTTACGATTTAAAGAGGATTATTGCTTTGTCAAGTTTAAGACAGTTGGAGTTATCTGTGAAATTTAAACAAAATATCTGACGTGTTTCATTCACATGACTTTCTGTACATCTCTGCAATAAATTATTGTTAAAAAGCGTATTCTTCTATTTACTTCATGCTAATCAAGCAGAGAGGGCCTTATTACTCGCTTCCTTGTAAGTAGAAGGGAAATAAGGAAGTGCCATAGGCTAAAAGACAGTCAAAACTTTTAAAAGCTGCTTGCTCTGTGATTGAAGTATCTTTGTTTGTAAGGGCAGTTTGTATGAGTATTTGAAAATTGAAGCCGATAACAAGTAATATCTAAAAAACGCTCAACTCTCTGTAACATAAATAGTGTGTTTTAACGAGTTCTACATTTTTTGTGTGGTAAAATGTTGTCTATCTCTTATGGTTTACCAGTTATGCAAAATACCCCAGAATTCATCCAGGACAAACATGTCTTCAGAGGCTATTTCCAGAAAATTTAATGTATACATTTTATTTGTCATGTAAATATGTTAAATATAAGACATTTAAATAAAATCTTTAGCCATTTTTGGGAAAATAAAAATTTTTGAATTTTTTCCAAATAAACTGTAGTTGGGAGTAGGAGGATTTTCTTGAAAATTTTCGTGTCATATCCTTGGAAGATACTAAACTTAATTATCCAGTTTGGTATTTAACGGACTTTTCGTTTTTGAGCTATGCTCACACACACAAACACACACGGGCATTTTTCTAAAAATGTTTTTTTTTCTAAACAGTGGGTCCCAAAACATGTATTTCCGGTGAAATATCTGTATCGAATTTTTTAGTACATTACAAAACGTTCTCTATACACTATGTACATAGTACATGTGGAGAAAGTAAAAATATGATATGTGCCATTCACGTGATTTTCTCCAACTGTTCTGCAAACAAACTAGTTGCAAAAAATTATGATTGCATCTATTAGAACATTAGCAGAAAGTGTATTATTACGTGTTTCTTTGTAAGTACAAGGGAAATACTCTGGGCTAAAATTAGTCAAATGTTTTAAAAACTGTTGCTATACGACTGTCATTGAAATTTGTCTTCTTGCACGGTCAGTAGAAACGGACGACTTCCTGTTTGAGAAAAGTGCAAGTATTTTGAAATTGAAACCAATAATAATAATATCTCGGAAACGGTTTACAATAGAAGAAAATGTACATCACAAATTGTTTATTGTGTAGTAAACTTTGATCTATATCTTACGGTTTATCAGTTATACAGAAGTCACGCAGAATGAAAAGATATGCATTTCATTTGTGATGAAAATATTTTACACATGCGATAATTTTAATCGAAATTGTTAGAGCCATTTTTGGAGAAACTCAACATTTTCGAAAAATGTTCTATGTAAATGGTAGTTGGCTGTGGAGGGATTTTTTTTGAAACTGTTCCTATCGCATCTTCGGAAGGTGCTTAGGTTGGCATTTAACAGACTTTTCGTTTTGGAGTTATGCTGCCCAAAGACACACACAGTTTACATGGGCAAGTTTTAAACATTTTTGATATTCTAGAAAATGGCTCTAACGATTTTGATTTATACATAGAATGCTAATGACAAAACGGATGTACCTATATTACATTTTCTGGGATTAGCCTCTGAAGGCCTGTTCGTTCTGAAAGGTGTTTGCAAACAGATAAACCTTAATGGGATGGACATCTTAATACAACTCCAAGAAAGCACACAATTTATCTCAAATACTTTTTTTGGAGGGGTATTAATGTGACAGGGGTACTCCGTAATGGTAAAAATAAAATATTTTTAAACTAATAAAATCTCTTATTATTTCTAGTTTCAGAAAATGTATACTTTTGGGGGGTTAAGAGGATTTTAATCAATTTAAATATAATTTAAATGCTAGTGTGCATTTCTTTAAAACTGTTATACAATCCCGCTGTTTAGAACATTTGTATCTTTAAATTTAGTTTTCTCAAAGCAGCATTTTTAGATACTTATGTACCTTTTTTGAGAAAGTATGAGAGCTGAAAAGCTGAAATTGTCAGCACATAGTTTAACATTTTGAACTACAATCTGATGCTATGGTATATATTGATCATATTAAAAAAAACGACATTGCAAATTTTCCACATTTTTCCTTTTTTGAATTTGAAAATATATTTATTTTGTTAATTTCTACTGAAATAGCTAAATAATTGTTTAGAAGACAGCTAATTATACTAAGAACAAGCATGCAAAAGTTTGATTATGTATTGCAAGTAGTATCAGAGAAAAAGATACATGAATTCACATGTTTTAAGACTAAGTTTTATTATTTTTCTGCTGAATGAAATAATTTTTATAGGTCCAACCACATAAGCTATTAATACAAGCAACCACTCGAAATAATTGTTATGATTTATAGAATAATCCACACAAATTTCTAGAAAACAATTTAATACCTTAAGAGCAGTGGTAACTCAAAAATCATTTACGTATATTCAGACCACCTTAATCATTTCTGAGATATTCATTTATACTGGTTTGAATATTAAAATACGTTCACTTTTGCGTGTGTGAGGCGCAGTCTGTTTTAAGACTTCGTTATGTGACTTCATTTGTTTGACACGATGTTTTTACTTTCCCTACACGTTATCTGTACATAGTATATAGAGAAGGTATGGCATTGCACCCAAAAATTCGATACCAAGATTTCACATAAATGCATGTCTTGAGACCCCCTGAATTTAAAACAACATTTTTAGAAAAATGTACGTCTGTGTGCGTCTGTGGGCAGCATAGTTCAAAAACAAAAAATCCGTTAAAAACCAAACTTGGTATTTAGGTTTGGCCTCTTCCAAGGATACGACAAGAAGATTTTCAAGAAAATGTCCCCACCCCTAACTATCCTTTACATGGAACGTTTTTCGGAAATTTGAATTTTCTTAAAAATAGCTCTATGGATTTTGATTAAATGTTCGTGTATTAAAGATATTTACCTCACAAATAAAACGTATATTTTGAATTTTCTGGGAATAGACTCTGAAGACTACTTTATTCTGGATTAATTTTACGGAATTTTGCGCTTACTGGTAAACCGTAAGAGATAGACAAAAATTTACCACACAAAAAATGTGGATTACATTAAAACACACAATTTATGATAATTTTTTTTTTTTTCGTGGAGTTGATCGCTTTTTAGATATTCCTTGTTTCTGGTTTCATTTGTCAACCCCTGTTCATACAAAGAAGGGAACTTCAGTCATATAGCAACCAGCTTTGACTATCACTTTAACCTATGCTACTCCCTTATTTCGCTTCTACTTACAAGGAAGCAAGTAATAAGACTATTTCTGGTAATTTTTTCTCGATTAGCATGGAGTAAATAAAAGTTTTTAAGAATAATTTGTTGGAGAGAAAGTCATGTGAGTAAAACACGTCAGATTTTTAAGATATATAATTGCCTGATTCTGTCAATTTGTTTGTATAAAAATGGAAATGGCGTGTTATTTATGGACGCTCTTTAACTGTGGTTCTCAACGTCCCATTCTATATTGGGCGTGAAAGACCGCTTAATTTTGCTCAGAGGCCTCTCTATCAGGCTTGAGGTTCTTTTATGAGCCGTAAATCTCCGACTCGGGACCAACAGCTTTACTTCCCTTCCGAAGGAAGCCATGCTCAGGATTTTTAAACCCGAAAAAATCCATCGTCCTCCGCCGGGTTTGAACCCACGACCTTGGGTATATGAAGTCAGCACGGTAACCATTACACCACGGAGGGCAACAAATTGTTTGTATGCCTCCATGTTTCTTTATATAGGACTTAGTAATGGTAGTACCTTTGGCATGTTTTTTTTTATTCCTTGTTCCGGAGTCTGATCAGGACTCCGGCGCTGTCTTTCTTTTTCTTAATCTTCTTATTTACCTTTTCCCCTAAATTTCCTTTCTTTACAGTTTTATGACAAATACACACGTTCACAAACACCCATGCCCAAGGCGGGACTCGAACCCACGATCCCCTGCGCCACCAGATGTCTTCAGATGACACGCCGGTGCAGTGTCAACAGCTGTCTCTTGGTTTGCCTTGCACCAACATGATATAAATCGGAGTTGATACGTCAGCAAACAGTGTAGATAAGGCAGCAGACTGCTATATCTGCAGGCTACAGCGTTAACTTGCAAGGCAAGGACATCAAAGTGTTTCGGATAGGAAAGACGAAGCGACACGGTGTTTAATAGTGGCGGATGGGGTGCAGCGGTGTGTGGAGGGTGTCGCTCTCGGTGGCTACACTTACCCTACACACTTCTGCAGCAGGCGATCTGCTTGCTGGTATCATTCGTCATACTGTCAGGGTTCCTGCAACACGCACCTCGATCAATACGGGGCTTGCACTTCCCAGACAAATGTCTTCCACAACAGCATCCAGCCCATGAGGATTTCCAACCTTAAAGTGGGCTCATAAACCCCTTCAAACTCGCACCGCTTTAACAAGCGTAAGCACTTCAGCATCTACGTATAATCACCACAAACTTGTAGGTAAATTCAGGGAATCATCCACCCCTTGTGGTTAAACCTAGACTTCATCAAGCACCCTGAACTTAATGAACAGATTCTGAGATTAAACAATCAAGAAATAGAAGTGTATTAAAAACCTATTGTGTAGCACAAACATAACCTTTTCAACTTGTTATAATTCATAGCAAAATTATATATTACATATACACATAATCTGATGTGTTCGTTCATATAACTTTCTCTACCTATTCTGTGACAAGCTTTTCTTACAAAGACGTGTTTTAATAACAACAAGCAAACCAGGAACCACTATAGTCGGTTTGACAGAAACACGCTTTATTCGATACCGAGATTTCACCAGAAATACATGTTTTGGGTCCCCCTGAATCCAAAAAAAGAATTTATGGAAAAAGGTCCGGGTGTGTGTCTGTGTGTACAGCATAGCTCAAAAAACTAAAAGGTCATTAAATACCAAACTTGGTATTTAAGTTTAAAGAAAATTTTAAAGAAAATCCTCCTACCCCCAATTACCCTTTACATGGACCTGTTTTCGAAAATGTTGATTTTCTCAAAAATGGCTCTAACGATTTTGACTAAAATATGGCATATTAAAAAATATTTACCTGACAAATAATATGTGCATTTTGAATTTTCTGGCAATAGCCTATAAAGACTACTTTATTCTGGATGAATTTTACGCAATTTTGCATAACTGTTAAACCCGTAAGAGATGGACAAAAACTTACCACACAAAATTTTAGACCTCGTCAAAACACATAATTTATGTCCTTTAAGTTTTTGTTGTGGAGGTATTCCTTGTTATCGGTTTCAATTGTAAAGTACTTATACTTTTCTCATACAGAATGTGTCCGTTTTTCTTTTGTTCTACTCCTGGCCAACCAAAGAAGCGATTTGCAATGACAATCGCATAACGACAGCTTTTAAAACATTTGACTATCACCTTAGAATAACGCATTCCTTTAGTTCCTTCTACATATAAGGAACAGAGTAATAAGAACATTCTGCTAATGTTTATCTCGATTAGTTCTGTATAGAAAAAAGAATAAGCTTTTGTAAGAAGTTTGCAGAGCGGCTAGAGAAAATCTTGTGAGTTTAATACATCAGATTTTTTTTTATTATTAAACCGATATTATTACTCATAATAATAACTAAATGCATAAATATACATTTAACAGTTTTCAAAATAATTTACAATGACTATTTCGTTCATAACACGTGATCGTAGGAAGTGGCCAATTGGTCGCGTAAAATTCCATCCAATCAGAACTCGTTATCTCTGGATTTTAATAGTTTTTGTTCTCACACCAACGAGCATTTGTTTTCTCTCTGAATATAAGTGTGCAGTGATATTCCCGTACATAATGGCGGGTGTTCCAATAGACATATTAATTGCAATCATGGTTTACTAAGCCAAAATAATAGAGATCTGAAATTTATGATATGGACATCAAGTTGTAGTGATTTCAGTGCAAATATAAATCAAGATAAATGGATTTTAGGAATATTAATTTTCATGTCTATATATGCTATCATTGTTATTTTATTCTTATTAAATACAACTCGAGCTACAAGTTGCACGCGAATTTATCGATAAAAGTTGGAGCTCTCATTATCTATGATAAAAATAAATTGCATAACTAAGTATAGAAAACACATCAAATTAGAAATAATAAACTTCAAATCTAATACCAAAAACACATACAAATTCTGATACAATCACAAATTTTAATCTATTTACATGGAATCGGCATTAAAACGAATACAAATGATTTCTGAGGATGAGAATAGATCCTCTGATTGCCACGATCGCTATTGTATGCAGCAGGCGTTTATCCAGACCATAATATACCCAAAATTTGTGTAATTTTTATTTTCTCTACACGTACTATGTACAGCGTGTATAGAGAAGGTATTGCATTCCAGCCAAAATTCGATGCCGAGATTTCACCGGAAATAGACGTTTTAGGATCCCCAGTATCCAAAAAAGGTATTTTCAGAAAACGTTGTGTGTGTGACTGTGCATACGAGAACTCAAAAACGAAAAGTCGCTAAAACACCAAACTTGGTATATAAGCTTAGTATCTTCCAAAGATGCGACACGAAGATCTCGGGGAAAATGTCCCCACCCTAAACTACCCTTTACATGGAAAAACCTTCCAAAAGTTTGATATTCTCAAAAATGGCTCTTAATGATTTTGATTAAAATACCATATATTAAAAATATTTACACGACAAATAAAATGTATATCTCAATTTTCTGGGAGTAGCCTCTGCTGCACTTTGCATAACTAGTAAACCGTAAGAGATAGACAAAAGCTTTCTACACAAAGCCATTTTTGAGATATTCCTTGTTATTAGTTTCAGTTTTAAAATACTTTAAAACTCTTCTCATACGGAAATTTGTCAACTCCTGGTAGCGAGACATATTTCATCCACATAGCAACCAGCTTTTAAAATATTTGACTATCGCTTTCCCTAGTGAATTCTATTTCTTCCCTTATATTTTCAAGAAAGCATTTCTGTTAATGTTTATTTCGATTAGCATGATGTAGACAGAGGATTTTAACAATAATTTGTTATAGATATTTAGAGAAAATCATGTGAATGGAGCCCATCAGTAACATAGTTAACACTGTAACAGTTAATGGATGTTTTCAGTTAAGAACAATGAAGGAGCAGCATAAAGCAGACAAACTTTTTACTAGTGGTGAAAAAGCTATAATGTCGAATGTTTATTGTAAGTTTGTGTGAAATATCTAACACTTCCTGTGAAAGAAGTGGTGAAATGAACATCTCAGTTCACTGGTGTTTTCGGCTCACAAAGAACAAAAAAAGTGTTTATTCAAAGAAAAACAAAAAGAAAGCGTGTGAAATACGCGATGCCAGAATGTGAGGATTTTGCAAAGTCTGCAATATTAGTTCACAATTTCTTTTTAATCTCTCTACAGTACTATGTACATAGTGTATAGAGAAGGCGTGACTGTGGACAGCTTAACTCTAAAACGAAAAGACTTGGTATATCCCCCCACCCCCAAATACCCTTTACATGGAATTTTTTTCGAAAATTGACTTTCTCAAAAATAGCTCTAATGATTTTGATTAAAATATTGTATATTAAAGATATTCACCTGACAAATAATATGTATATCTTGAATTTTCTGGGAATAGCCTCTGAAGACTACTTTATTCTGGAGGAATTTTGCAATACTGCTAAACCATAAGAAATGGAGAAAAACTTACCACATAAAAATGTAGAGCACGTTAAAACACACAATTTATATAAAATACATTTTTTCGTGGAGTTGATCGTTTCTAAGATATTCCTAGTTTTTGGTTTCAGCTTTGAAACATACTTTTCTCATACAGGAATTTGTCAACTCGCCTCCATACAAACAAAGGAACTTCAGTCACATAGCAACCGGCTTTTGACTATCACTTTATCCTATGGTACTCCCTTATTTCACTTCTACTTACAAAGAAACAAGTAATAAGGCCGTTTCTGCTATTTTTTTCTCGATTAGCATGAAGTAAATAGAAGCATAAGCTTTTTAACAATAATCTGTTGTAGAGATGTAGAGAAAGTCATGTGAATGGAACACATCAGATTTTTCCATATATTCTGCCCGTAATTTACAAGTTGCAAAGATAGAGCACCAAGCAGCACCATGAGAGGTCTTTCAAATATATATTGTTTTAAAAGTCAAATCTTGTCAATCTCAGCAATAATGTGTATTAGACAGTATTAGATCACTTTGACAATGTCGCAAATGTGTGAGCGGCCAGTTGTCTATCGTCATAGTTAACATTTTGAATTCATGGACACACTTAGGTCATTGAACACGTGAGCAGTCGGCGAGCGATTACATCAAAGCTCCTATAGTCGCACGTGTGCGACATGTACTTGCGCAATAATGACTTCCACCTCCGGATGTTTCTTTCAACGTCATCGACAGCTATAAAAGGGAAAACTGCAAGCCAAATCGATCAACGCACTTCATTCCGATCATAATCCCGTGTTAGCTGAGGTTAACACACGGGTTGCCAGTCACGACGTCTCGGTTCAAAACCGTGACGTTGACTGGGAATGCGTCAGGGTTTGCCTCAACGACTCCATCCCGCCGAACCATAGGATCACAGACATCCCATCCCTAGAGGCTGCGGTCCAATCCTTTACCTCCATCGTGGTGCGAACTGCCCATAACCTAACTGTTCACACCCCAGCTCCTCTACACCCAGATGTCCTACCCCTAGAACTCCATCTGCTTGTACGCCGTTCCTGGGCTGCCCGCAGACTATACCAGCGTCACCGCACGCCACATAACCGAGCACTCCTGAGGCGTTTACGCCGAGAGGTCCGGACCCGACTACGCGAGCACAGGGTGCGAGCGTGGGAGGAGACTATGACCCGCTTGAGGCTCGAGGATGGCGACGTATGGAGGATTGCCAAAGCTCTCCGGCACCGCGGAGGTCAAATCACCTCCCCAATCCAAGGCACCCAAGGCCTGGCTTATGAACCCCGAGCCAAAGCTGATGTGTTCGCTGACTACCTCGAAAGGTCTATGAGGCCACGAGAAGACCCCCAGGACGAAGACTTCTCGGACCGTGCTCGGCGGGAGGTGCGTCGATACCTTCGGCGCCCCCCCGACGAGGCGGACCGACTTCCCGTCATCCGACCCAGTGAACTCCAGGGCGCACTCCGGCGCCTCAACCCCAAAAAGGCAGCGGGTCCTGGCGGACTAACCCCCGCCATGCTCAGATGCCTTCCCATCAAGGCGGTACTCTTTCTAACCAAGGTTTTCAACATGTGCCTCACCTTGTGCCACTTTCCACGCGAGTGGAGGGAGGCCCGGGTGATATGCATCTTGAAGCCGGGGAAAGACCCGTTACACCCATCCAATTACCGATCCATCAGTCTCCTATCAGTTCTCTCGAAGGTTTTCGAGAGGCTAATACTAGCCCGCTTGTCCCCTCTCTTGGGCGACATTCATGCCATCCCAGATCACCAATTTGGTTTTCGCCCTGGGCATTCTACACCCCAGCAACTACTGAGAGTGGTGGAGGCCGCTGCCCTGGGCTTCCAGGACAGAGCCTACACGGCGGCAGTGTCGCTGGACGTGGAGAAAGCCTTCTCTACGACCTGGCACGCGGGTCTGCTCCTCAAATTCATCCGACTGGAGCTCCCGACACACATCATACACCTACTACACTCATATCTCAAACACAGATTTTTTGTAGTTTCAGTTGCGGGACACAAATCAACACCTAGGCCAGTAAGAGGCGGAGTCCCCGAAGGCTCTGTACTTTCCCCTACGCTCTTTAGCGTCTACATGGCCGACCTACCAACAGTGCAGCAAGTCAACATAGCTCAGTATGCTGATGACGTGCTGTTATACTGTACAAATAAACACCCACGCAGAGCCTTCAACCCTATCCAGAGACACCTCTGCCTCATCCAAGAGTGGTGCGAGCGTTGGCGATTGTCCATAAATCCGGAGAAAAGCCACGCTATTCTTTTCACCAAGCGCCGCTTTCCCGCAAACTTCCCCACATTCACGTACCTCAGACGAAGGATACAATGGACCAACACCATCACCTACTTGGGGGTGAAGCTCGACAAGGGCGTCACTTTTAGGGAGCTGTACCCGATGCTGAGGTCCTCGATGACGGTTCCCCTTAAGTTGCGCCTTTTGAGGGCTCTTATTATCCCCTTATTAATCTACGCCTGTGAGATCTGGGGCATGGCGGCAGACTCCAGTCTGCTGTTGCTTCAGCGGGTACAGAATAGGTGTCTCCGGGCTATCTATTCTGTGCCTCGAGGCTTTCCAACGAGACTCCTGCACGAAGCCTCTGGTCTACCATACCTGGAGGACGAGATTAGGCGTCGGGCAACAAAATTCAACGAAGGGTTACCATTCCATCGGAGCGCCCTCGTTAGGTCTCTTGGGGATTACGATCCCACAAACCGCCGCTTCAGGCGATACCGGCTTCCCCGCATGGCTTGCGGGCATCCCCGGTAACGAAGGAGCACCACCAACAGCTGCTACGGCTAAGCTCCTTATTATCCTTCAAGAGTTGCTTGGATTCAAAATTTAACCTCAAGAAACATTTTGATAAAAACACACCAGCGGTGCACAAGGGCCGTTGCACCATCAAAGGCAACCGTCGAGGAGCAATATTCGCCTCCTCCTGTCACTCCACAACCCCAATACACACCCGCCATCCTACAAAACCCACAATCCCGTCAGTACGTGGTTAAGTTCTCTCTGAGAACAGGGACACGTCTAACACACCTCGGGCTGCCCTCAGCCTGCCAATCACACTGGACTGGAAATGGCAGGTTCTGATCATGCAGTTGCGGTCACATTCACCGTTGAGAGAAAAACTGTCCAGCAGAATTGTTGTGAAAGCATCGGAATGAATACTTTTATCTACTTCCGATTCAAAAGCAGGCCATTAATTGATAATTTTCTAATGTACAAGCTTCTTTTTATTTTCCTATAAAGTAATATCGTTATGCATTTTCACATAGCAACGTGTTGCAAAATACTTTATAAATGACATCATGATTCTTGAGAAATAAACATCTCCCTTTCCAAATTGTTAGTGTATTGCTTCCCTCGAGTACAATAGAAGATCTTGTTAAAAAGAACATCTTCTACTGATTATTGCCAATCATATATGAAAACAAACTAGAAAGTTTAGGTTAAATATGAGCTCAACCATAAATCATACTCGTACAAAGGTTAAATATGAGTCCAACCATAAATCACACAAGAAAATTTTAACGGAAATTTATAGTAATCTGACAATTTGTACAATTTTTAACATTGCCTTGAGGATCTATATTATCCCGTTAACTGACATTTTCTTCGATCAACTCATTTGTTACACAGCTAACACCAACATTTTCAAGAATCTGGTTAGTATCACTATTCAATAGGACCAATAAAAACAGACTCTCTATCATTTGATAAAATTAATCATCCATAACTTTAATATCCATTATCGAAAATGGCGATTTATTGATTTCAATTAACTACATTGGTTACCATAACAATCAAGCTAACGACATTAACTGTAATAGAATTAAAATTGTTCACTGATACACGATTTAATATGCCACATTATAATTATTTCCCGCATTTCCTTTTATAAACGCAGATGAAGTATTGAATTCAACTTGGTGCAAAAATAGCTTTATTAACTTGACCCACTCAACAATAAACCTCGAATTTTGGAAATAGTTAATAATTCACTATTTATAACAGATATGAGTAATAAATAGCAATACAATATAGACTTCAAAATAACTGAACTCTTCGTCTTTAGTTCAATAACTTTTGACATTTGCTTGAGAACGAATTCAGAGGATCCGCCCGAGAGGTATCATCTTTAAGGCCTGTCCATACATGGTTCAGTTCCACTCTATAAGAAGGAATATTGTTACCCTGTCCTTTTATCAACGCGTCTCCAATTGAGCGCTATTTTCACTTCATCAAACTTTAGACTTTAGCATCTTCTTGGACGGCTGCAAAGAAAATACATTAACAGCCATTGACATCTATAGGTCTTATTACTTTCTCTATACGCACAATGTACATAGTGTACAGAGAAGGTATTGCACTCCACCCAAAAACTTGATACAGAGATTTCACTGGAAATATACGTTTTAGGGTCCCCTGTATCCAAAAAAGCATTTTCAGAAAAAGATCAGTGTGTGTGTGTGAGAGTGTGTGTGTGTGTGTGTGTGTGTGTGAGTGTCTCTGAACAGGATAACTCAAAAATGAAAAGTCGGTAAAATACCAAACTTAGTATTTAAGTTTAGTAGAAGATTTTGAGAAAAATCCCCCACCCCACCCCAAACTACCCTTTACATCGAAAACATTCGAATCTTTTTATTTTCTCAAAAATAGCTCTAACGATTTTGATTAAAATTTCGTATATTAAAGATGTTTACCTGACGAATAAAATGTATATTTTGAACGTTCTGGAAATAGCCTCTGGAGACTACTTTATTCTGGATGAATTTTACGGAATTTTGAATAACTGATAAACCATAAGAGATGGACAAAAACTTACCACACAAAAATGTAGAGCACATTAAAACACACAATTTATGTTAAATACATTTTTTTCGTGGAATTGATCGTTTTTAAGCTATTCCTTGTTTTTGTTTCAGCTTTGAAAAACATACTTTTCTCATGCAGGAATTTGTCACCTCGTGTTCATACAAACAAAGGAACTTCAGTGACATAGCAACCAGCTTTTGACTATCATTTTAACCTATGGTACTCCCTTATTTCGCTTCTACTTACAAGGAAGCAAGTAATACGACTATTTCTGGTAATTTTTTCTGATTAGTATGAAGTAAATAGAAGTATATGCTTTTTAAGAATAATTTGTTTCAGGGACATTGAGAAAGTCATGTGAATGGTACCCATCAGATTTTTACTTTCTGTAGCACGCATATAAATGCAATGTACATGCTGGCTAGAGAAGGTATTGTAGTCCATCCAAAAATTCGATGTGGGGAAATCACTGGAAATATATATTTTGAAGTACTCTGAATACGAAAAAAGTAAAAGGTCCGCGCGCACGTGTGTCTGTGATAGAATAGCTCAAAAACTAAAAGGCCATTAAGAACCAAACTTATTATTTATGTTTAATATCTTCCAATGACAAAGATTTAAAAACAAAATCCCCACCATTAACTACCCTTTACATGGAAAAGTAGATTTAACAATTTTCATTAAAATACCGTATATTAAATATATTTATATCACAAATAAAATGTATATATTGAATTTTCTGGAAATAACCTCTGAAGACTTTACTTTGGATGACTTTGCAAAATTTTGAAGCATGCCTAAACCACAAAAGAGACACAAAAATCTATATCTCCTTAAAACACATAGTTTATGTCACATACGTTTTTCTTGAAGAGTTGAACGTGTCATGTAAAGCGAACCGAACCTCAATTGTTCACATAGGGAACAGCTTTTAAAAGATTTGACTATCGCTTTAGCATCATGTATTCCCTTATTTCCCTCCTACTTACAATGAAGCAAGTAATAAGAGCAATTCTGCTAATGTTTATCTCGATTAGCATGATGTAAATAAAGGATAATATTTTGTAAGGATAGTTGGTATTTGGAACAGCTAAGAGAAAGTTATGTGAATGGAACACATCAAATGTTTTAACCTGTTCCGGCTCCAAAATCTTGAATTCATCTTTTTTTGGTTTGTCCTGGGTTTCAGTGTCCTTTGGATCTGTAATTTTCTGCTACTTGGGATATTCTGTTTTTGTTACCTATTCTTTTCATGTATCGTTTGTAATTGCTTCTATATTCTTTATTGCTTCATTTAATTCTTTCATATTTAATTGTTATCATGATTCGTTGTTTTGTTTTTATTCACACTTGCTTACCCCATAGTAGGTGAGAGTAATTTCATTTCTGTTACCTGTATATTTCTTTTATGTTCTGCACTCACTAGTCTATGTTTCTGATCCATAATCTATAGTGAGAATGGACATTTTATAGAACGTATTATTGAATCTTTCTCAGATTTATTATTTTCTCTACACGTAATATGTACATAGCGTATAGAGAAGGTATTTTAATGCACTTAAAAATTCAATACCGAGATTTCACCGGAAATACATGCTTTGGCTCCCCGTGAATCAAAAAAAAAAAAAAAAAAGCATTTCTGAGTGTGTGCGCGTATATATTTGTGGACAGCATAGCTCAAAAACGAAAAGTCCGTTAAACACCAAACTTGGTATTTAAGTTTGGTACCTTGTAAGGATGCGACATGAAGATTTTCAAGAAAATCCCCCCACCTCCAACTACCCTTTACATGGAACTTTTTTCTAAAATTTTGATTTTCTCAAACATGGCTCAAACGATTTTGATTAAAATATCGTATATTCAAGATATTTATCTGACAAGCAAAATGTATATATTGAATTTTCTGGGACTAGCCTCTGAAGACTACTTTATTCTGGATGAATTTTACGGAATTTTGCATAACTGCTAACTCGGAAGAGATGGACAAAAACTTACCACACAAAAAATGTAGAGCACGTTAAAACACACAATTTATGTTATATTCATTTTATTCGTGAAGTTGGTGTTTTTGAAATATTCCTTGTTCTTGGTTTCAGCTTTGAAAAATGTATACTTTTCTCATACAGGAATATGTCAACTCCTGTTCATATAAACACAGGAACTTCAGTCACATTGTAACCATCTTTTGACAATCTTCTTCACCTATGGTGCTCCCTTATTTTGCTTCTACTTACAAGGGAGCAAAGGCTATTTCTGCTATTTTTTTTTTCCGATTAGCATGAAGTAAATAGAAGCATAAGCTTTTTAATAATAATTTGTTGCGAAGATGTAGAGAAAGGCATGTGAATGGAACACCTCAGGTTTTTTTTTTTTTAGTGTTATCTTTATGGTTCGAGCTATGTCAATTTTATTTGGTGTTTTATTAATGCAAATTTGATTTCCATATGTTACTTTCCACGTAAGAATATTAAAGCAGACACTTGTGTTATACTTTCATTTTCTATAGTTACCATTAAATATCATGATTTTTGATTTCTTAATCAAAAGTTCCATATTATTGTTTTATATTATGTATGTCATTTTTTGAACTAATCCTCATGTTTCACCATTAGTACGATGTAGAGCATAAATACCAAGTTTGGTGTATAATCAGCTTTTCGTTTTAGAGTTATATGTGCCATAAAAACACACACGTGGACCTTTTTCTAAAACTGTTTACTTTTCTGAGTTTCAAAGCATGTATTTAGATCTCTTTTTGGATGTAGTGCGATGCTTACTGTATTTATTATAGGTAATCAGTGGAGAAATCCAAACGTTACGTCCTTTCAATACTATAATTTCACAGTTTCATATAATATAGCTGGTAGATTTGTCTGTCTTCTTTGTTGGTTCTCTGGGGAAAAG
Source organism: Hymenopus coronatus (assembly GCA_030762935.1). Classification (NCBI taxonomy): domain Eukaryota; kingdom Metazoa; phylum Arthropoda; class Insecta; order Mantodea; family Hymenopodidae; genus Hymenopus; species Hymenopus coronatus. The sequence continues at coordinate 40,296,125 of CM060884.1, forward strand.
AAAAAAAGTTTCTTTAACTGCACCCCTTTTACAGCATCGCTCCCCTGAGCACTGCTTCCATCATTAGGCTCTCCCAATGGGGTAACCGAGTAGCCAGTTGCCCTCTGCATCGTTTTCTTATAGTTAGAAAGTTTTAAGGCGATAGAAAGTAAGTGTATATCCTGAAGTTATTACAAAAGCTTGACATTTCACATCATATTTTCACTTTTCAAAATCTGATTGAGAATTCCAAACATTTAAAATATGTGATTTAATTGTATTTTCACTCAAGCCGTGTGTAGGACAGGAGTTGGATAGGTAGAGTCAGACTGAAAAATTCGATGTCATAGCCGGGATCTTCCGGTCTCTAGCCGGTTGCTCTACCACTTGAGCTACCATGGCAACATGCCGGCAATGCATTAATTTCTCGATTGACTAGCATGTTTCCCGGTAAACCACAAGATGCTCTCTAATTATTTTGAGATGGTTCCTGGGACTTAAAAGTACTTACAACATTGTATGTCGCCATTGGAGTTGTCATCTCAAAATAATGTGGTTTGTGGTTTTCCGGGAAACATGTGAGTCAGTTGAAAAATTCAATGCTATGCCGGCATGTTGCCATGGTAGCTCAATGATAGAGCAACCGGCTAGAGACTGGATGATCCTTATTTCTAATCCCGGCTATGGCATTGAAGTTTTCAGTGTGTCTCTACCTATCCAATTTAAAATCTGTATTTGTCTTCTTCGTTATTTATTCATAAAACATTCCTTTTGCTTCAATATTTAATGACCTTCAACTGGATAAGACAACCCTGGAGAGCTGTTAAATGGCGGGGAAGTGTAATGTCTCCCCATTCCATTTGTTCATGTAAAATTCAACAATTACAGAGCTGTCAATTTGAAAGGCGAGTGACAGAGTATAAAAAAAACTGATGTGCTCCATTCACATGACTTTCTCTACATCTCTGCAACAAATTATTGTTAAAAAGCTTACGCTTCTCTTTACTTCATGCTAATCGAGAAAAAATAGCAGAAATATTCTTATTTGCCTCCATGCAAGTAGAAGAATTGATAGGCTAAAGTGATGGTCAGAAGCTGGTTGCTATATGACTGAAGTTCCTTTGTTTGTATGGACAAGAGTTGACAAATTTCTGTATGAGAAAAGTATGTGTTTTAAAGCTGAAACCAATAACAAGGAATATCTTAAAAACGATTAACTCAACGAAAAAAATGTAAATGACATAAATTGTGTGTTCTATCGTGATCTACATTTCTTGTGTAGTAAGTTTTTGTCTATTTCTTACGATTTACCAGTTATACAAAATTCAATAAAAAGCATTCAGAATAAAAAGGTATTTACAGGCTATTCCCAGAAAATTCAAGATTATTTGGCATGTAAATATCTTAATATAAGAGATTTGTAATTAAAATTGTTAGAGCCATTTTTGAGAAAATAAAAAGCTCGAAATTTTTTCCATGTAAAGGGTAGTTCAGGGTAGGGGGATTTTCTTAAAAATCTTCGTGTTGCAGCCTTGGAAGATATCAGACTTAAATACCAAGTTTGGTATTCAACGGCCTTTTCGTTTTTGAGGTATACTGTCCACAGACACACACACATAAACACAAGACTTTTTTTCAAAAATGCTTTTTTTTTTGGATTCATGGGGACCCGGAACATGTATTTCCGGTGAAATCTCGGTATAGAATTTTTGGGTGCAATGCAATACCTTTTCTATACACTATGTACATAGTACGTGTAGAGAAAGTAAAAATGGTAAGCTTAAATAAAACCATTTGTGCAAAAGTTTATTTCGATTAACAAGAGGCGATGCGATAATTAACCATAATAAAAAAAGAATGTAAAACTATGGGTGGTAAAAATCATGTAACTTTAGCACATTAGATTTTAAACTTTTAATTATGTACACAAAATGCCTTCAGCTGCTGCTATTGTGAAAAATCTGATATGTTCCATTCATATGACTTTCTCTATATCACTGCAACAAATTATTCTATTTATTTCATCTAACGGAGTAAAAATTAGCAGAAATAGTCTTATTCCTTGCTTCCTTGTTAGTAGAAGCGAAATAAGGGGGTGCCATAGGTTAAAGTGATAGTCAAAAGCTGGTTGCTCTGCGACTGAAGTTCCTTTGTTTGTATGGACACGAGTTCACAAAGTCCTGTATGAGAAAAGTATGTCTTTATAGCTGAAATAAAAAAAAACAACAAGGAATATCTCAAAAACAATCAACTCCACGAAAAAAATGTATATAACAAATTGTGTGTTTTAAGATGCTCTACAACTGTTGTGTGGTAAGTTTATGTCCATCTCTTACGGTTTAGCAGTTGTGCAAAATTCCGTAAAATTTACCCAGAATAAAGTAGTCTTCAGAGGCTATTCCCAGAAAATTCAAATTATACATTCAATTTGTCAGGTAAATATCTTTAATATACGCTATTTTAATCAAAATCCTTACAGCTATTTTTTAGAAGATAAAAATGTTCGAAAAAAGTTCCATGTAAAGGGTAGTTTGGGATGGAGGATTTTTCTCAAAATTTCGTGTCCCATCCCTGGAAGATCTTAAACTTAAATACCAAGTTTGGTATTTTACCGACTTTTCGTTTTTGAGTTATCGTGTTCAAAGGCACACGGACACACACACGGACCTTTTTCTGAAAATACTTTTTTTGGATATAGGGGATCGATTTTTTTGGTAGAGTGCAATACCTTCTCTATACACTATATACATAGCACGTATAGAGAAAGTAAAAATCAACGAAAAGGACGTCACAACATTACGTAGTTTGGAATTACCTGGCATTTGTAATTTGAGGGCAAATTCTCACTCAAGTAAATGCCAATGCTGAACTATCCCCTAAAAAGACTGTTTGCTGCAGCGGTGGAACATTAATTTCGTATCCTCTTGCTGTTTTGAGGTGCATACAGTTACACTTGAGAGCTATGTAGTGTTCTATATCCTATTATTGACTAGTAATTGGAAATAGAACACAATCACGTAGTTCTCAGGGGCAATGGAATGACAAAAATAACTAATATGTTCTATTCCACGACTTTCTCTACATCTCTGCAATAAATCATTGTCAAAAGATTATTCTTCCATTTGCTTCATGCTAATTGAGATAAAAATATCAAAATCGTCTTGTTACTTTCTTTCAGTAGAAGGGAAAAAAGGGAGTACAATATGCTAAAGTGACAGACAAAAGCTAGTTGTTATGTGGTTGAAGTGCTTTTGTTTGTATGGACAGGAGTTGACAAGTAAAAGACTTTAAAACTGAAACAAAAAACAGGGAATATCTACAAACGAAAAACTTAACGAAAAGAATGTGTATATACAACATAAGTTGTGTTTTAATGAGGTTTACGATATCTATTAATATTTCGTCTGTCTCTTACGGTTTACCAGTTGTGCAAAATTCATCCAGAATGAACATTTCGGAAGTTATTCCCAGATATACATTTTATTTGTCATGTAAATAATTTTTACATGTAAAGGTAGTTGGAGATGGGGAATTTTTTTGAAAATCTTCGTGTTTGGAAGATACTGAACATATATATCAAGTTTGGTATTTAACAACATTTCGTTTTTGAGCTATGCTCCCAAAGACACAAACACCCACACACAGATAGACAGACACACACGGATATGTTTTAAAAAAATGGATTCAGGGGGTCTCAAAACATATATTTCCGTTGAAATCTCGGTATCAAGCTTTTGGGTTCAACACAATACTTTTTCTATACATTATGTACATAGCACGTGTAGAGAAAGTAATAAATTATAAGCTTATAGTAAAGAAATCTCATGTAGTAAAAGTCTCTTCAACAATACAGTCTATCTTCAAATGACTATGGTAGCGTAGAGACATGGTATAAATTAACAAAGTGCAGAATGGCTCACGAAAAACTGGCCCCGGGTACCTGACTACTCTAGCAGTAGATTATTATATTACCGTGTATTCTAACGTAATCGCAATGGTAATAATACACATGAAATCTCTATGGAAATAACAAAATAATCTTATGTATGTAGATGAGATTTTGTTCTAACTATGGTTACCAAACAAACATTGAAACAGTTTCATTCTCAAAAAGGATACAAATTTAGCGTTGTACATTTTGGATAGACGAGTTTTATAAACCTCGATATTTCTAAATACAGGTGTTTCAAAACAACACCAAACGAGGATGTCGAACTTGGTCATACCGTACGTGATACGTGAATATAATTTTCAGCTCTAAATTCGGCACGTACAAAAACTGTCATAAAATCATCATGGATTAGGCAGTCGTACATAATGGCACTCCACTCCAAGAGAGATGCCGGTTGGTAGGAAGGTCCCAGTCGCGTGGTGTAGGGGTGGTTTGATAGGCACGCCGGCGCGGCACTGGTCACCTTAGTAATGGAAAACGTAGCATGCGAGTTTCGTTATGTGTTTCGTATAACACGTACTAAGGTTGTTTACGTGGCGTATGACAATTGTTCCTTCGCTGCCTAATCCCAAATGTGTGTAATTTTTAAATACACATAAAACTTTAAATAGAAGAGTTTGAAAGTTGAAGCCTGTATATTGTACACATTCGGTAATTGAAGAAGCATGCATTCTTAAAATATAAGAAAAACAAAAGGTGCAAGTAAGTGCTTAATGGACGAATTTTGTACCACACACGCCATTGTAACAAACGCAAAGGAGTTATCATTTTAATCAAGCGCTTAATATTATATACATTATGTTTGGGAATACGAGTATTTTAACATCTGCAACGTGTTAGTAGACTTCTACGTTGATTGGCTTAAGTAAGGAAGCCACTAAAAGCAATTATTATAATTTGAAATAAAAAAGTTAAAACATCTCAGCAGAAACTTATCAAATATCATTCAGTAGCTAAATCTCCTTGTTTCACACGATCCCCAGATTAATTCATGCTCAAATAAAATACATAAAATTCACACAATTATTTAAAGCTAACCGGACAAACATAATCTAATATGCCTTCAAGCTACTGAACGAACAGGCATTTGTGTAGCGATTGTTGAGCTTACCGCCAATCCAGGTAAGCTAACCTAACGTGGCTTAATAGCAGGTAACAGCTGTTGCCAACCCCGAAAATCCACCGCACTACCCACACCTGAGTTCGTGGGATCAGTTTCCCGCGGCAAACTCCTCAGACCCATGGGTTTTGAGGGTGTTCCCGGGTCACTAGGCGAATGCTGGAGAGGATTCCAAATTCCCCCGAACTTCCTGTCTCTCCATTTCATCATTATTTCATCCCAACCGGTCTCTTTCAGGATTGTATGTATTGACATATGTTTTCAGATCACCCAAGTATAAAAAATAAGAAAAACAATAATAAAGAACAAACATTTTGCTGTCTCGACCACTCATGTATAATGTACATGAAAGATAGTGAAGGGGGAATTAAAAATTCAATTCTGAGATTTCACTGGAAATGCATGTTTTGATACCCCTGAATAAAAAAGCATTAATTGATTACTCTCCCGGTGTGTCTGTGGGCAGATATAGATTTTTATATGAGAATATCTTAAATTATGATATGTTAATAAAAAGCCATTCTGTGAAAATCATAAATTTCAAAAAAATTAATGCTTGGGAGGAGATTATTAAATTTTTTTTCTTGTCACATCCTTGAAAAGAGCAGAAATTTATATCAAGCTTGGTATTAAAACTTTTTTCAGTTCGTAGGTTTTTCAGTAATGGTTTTAATGAACACAAACACACATACACACACAATCTTCTATTTCTAAATTTTCGGGGACTTTAAAACATGTAATTCAAAGTGTTTTTTTTAAGAATGCAATACGTTTCTTTACAGTAGGTTTACACAAAAAGCAGTAATTAAGCAGTAATGCGAATAAAAATGACATTACGAGAAACACTAAGCTAAGCACGCAAGCAGGAGCAACAGATGAGGTAGACGGTTCTCAAGACAAATTGCACGGCGAGGTTTAAACCCACAAAACTAAGTAACTTGAACACCAGGGTGCGCTTCATGAAGAGTTGGTGGCCAGCTGGCGTCTATAATCTTAGTTTGCTCTGTGCCCCTCAACGCATTTTGGCTTACTGGATAAAGGTAGGGCGTGATTTTCTGCTGTTTAGTTAATGCCGAAACAACACAGAAACAGCCAACTCTGTTTACTCCTTCAAAAGACGAATGTTATAATGTAATCGTTGTTAAATTCGTGTCTCTAAGTGTGTTAGGCCGTTATTACTACTTTTTAATATTAGATTACAGAATAAGAACTATAAACAAATATATAGGGGGGGGAAAATGCTATAAAAATCCCAAATATGTAATTTTGTATAAAGGAGTGACATCTTTTTACTTTCTCTAGTACATATATACATCATACAAAAATTCAATAACGAAAACTTCACAAGAAATATGTGTTTTAAGATTCTGTGAATGCAAAAAGTAAATAAATAAAATAAAATAAAAATGTATTTTTAGAAGAATATAAGTGTGTGTGCGCGTGTGTGTTAACTCAAAAGCGAAAAGCCGGTCAAATAAAACCTTCAGTATCTTCCAAGGATACGACACGAAGATTTTGAGGAAAATCCCAACTAAAATCTAATCTTACATGAAAAAAATATCTTATGTGTTACGCTCGCATGACTTGCTCTAGCTGCTCTACAAACTTCTTACCAAAGATTATTCTTCTTTCTACACAATGCTAATCGAGATAAACATTAGCAGAATGTTCTTATTACTTAGTTTCTTATAAGTAGAAGCAAACTAAAAGAATGTGCTATGCTAAAGTGATAGTCAAATGTTTTAAAATCTATCGTTATGCAATCGCCATTGCAAATCGTTTCCTTGCTTGGCCAGGAGTAGAACAAAAGAAAGACGGACACTTCCTGTCTGAGAAAAGTATAAGTACTTACAATTGAAACTAATAACAAGGAATATCACTGAACGGTTAGCTTCACAACAAAAACGTAAAGGACATAAATTGTGTGTTTGAATCTTCACTTTTGTGCAGTAAGTTTTTGTCTATCTCTTACGGTTTACCCACTATGCAAAATTCATCCGGAATAAACAGGTCTTCAGAAGCTATTCCTAGAAAATTCAAGATATGCAATTTTCTTGAGATGGAAATGGCTTTAATATGTGGTATTTTAATATACTTTCTAATGTACTTACTTTACCGTCAATGTACGTTCTGTCCTGCCTCTTGTGTGTCAAGAAAAATATTAATGATTTTACTACCTATGACAATATACATAATTACCTAACACGGAAGAATTCAAATATTTATATACCCAAAAGTAAATATAGTGTAAGTGTAAAAAGTTTGTTATATCTCACTAAAACTTTTTAACTTCTTACCTATACACATCCGACATCTTTCATTTCAGAGTTTCAAGAGGAGGCTCAGATCAATATTGATGGTTAATCCTGTGTATACTGTTGACGAGTTTTATAATATAAATATGTGACGATAGAATGTATGATTGATGTATGTAGTTTACTGACGAAGTCATGAATAATTGTATTCAACAGACTAATAAACGACCTATCTATCCAATTAAAATCGTTAGAGCCATTTTTAAGAAAACCAAAATGTTCGAAAACTTTACCATGTAAAGGGTAGAGGTGGGGTATTTTCTTGAAAATCTTCGTGTCGCATCTTTGGAAGATAAACTTAAATACCGAGTTTAATATTTAACCGTCTTTTTGTTTTTGAGCTATGAGGTCCACAAACACCCTCAGACACAATTGTGGACCTTTTTTGGAAAAGGTGTTTTTTGGATTCAGGGGGTCTTAAAACATGTATTTCCAGTGAAATCTCGGTATCCAATTTTGGTTGCAATACAATGTATTTTCTATCTACTATGTACATTGTACATACTGGGATAGAGAAAGTAAAAATTAAACATTTTTATTTTCTCAAAAATTACTAAAGATTTTGATTAATGTGCCATAATATTTGCATCTTGAATTTTCGGGAATAGCCTCTGAAGACGCTCTTCATTCTGGATGAATTTTGTATAATGTTAACAGACAGACAAAAACTAACTACTCAAAAAATGCAGATCTCGTTAATACATAAAAACCTATGTCACATACATTTTTACTTTCTCTAGCACGTATGTACAAGGTAAATAGTAGATAAAGTATTGTATTCCAAAGAAAAATTAGATGTCGAGATTTCAGTGGAAATATGTTTTGAGGTCCCTTGAGTGTGAAAGAAACATTTTTAGAGACATGACCGAGTGTGTCCGCGGATATCATAGCTCAAAAACCAAACGATCGCTTAAAATCAAACTGATATTTCAAGCATGCGACACGAAGTCTTTGAGGAACATCCCCCCACTGAAAACAACCCTTAACATGGAAACAGTTTATAAATTATGATCTCAAAAATAGCTCTTAGTAAATGTATATTTTGAATTTTCTGAGAATAGTATCTGAAGGCCTATTTATTCTGGATAAATCTTGCAGAATGTTGCGTAATGGTTAAACCGTAATAGACAAAAACTTAATACACACACAAAAAATGTAGATATGTTCAAAACACATTAATTATTCATATACGTTTTTCTTATAAAATTGACCGGTTATTTAGATGTTCCTTGTTATCATTTTAGTTTTAAACTACTTAATTTTTCCCAAACTGGACCATCCATAGTGTACGACCCTCAATTTTTTCACATAGCGAGCAGTTTCTAAAAGAGTTGACTACCGCTATAGCCTAATGTGTTCCCTTATTTCTTTTCTATTTACAATGAAGCAAGTAATAATGCCAATTCTGCTAATGTTTATCTCGACTATCATGATGTAGATAAAAAGACAATCTTTTGTAAAATAAATTTGTGTTTAGAACAGCTAGAAAAAAATGTGAAATTATTTCTCTAGCATATAAATATTAGCTAGAGAAACGCATTGTTTTCCACCCAAAAATTAGATGTCGAAATTTCACCTGAAGTCATCCCTCAGTACCAAAGACTTTCAGAAAAAGGTCCTTATGTGTGTGGCTAGCAAGGCTCATAAAATAAAATACTCTTAAATACCAAACATGGTACTTATCTTTAGTATCTTCCAGCGATGTAACATGAAGATTTTTGAGAAAATCCTCCCATCAAATACTACCCTTTATATGGAAACATTTTTGAAAACTATTTTGATTAAAATGCCGAATATTAAACATATTTTATCGCATATAACATACACATTCTGAAATTTCTGGAAATAGCAACTGAAGAGGCCTTTTCTGGATGGGTTTTGAAGATTTTTGCGAAAAGACAGAAACTTAGTCATAAATAAATTAGATGTTAAAACATTTTATGTCATATACGGGTTTCTTGCAGAGTTGACCGTTTTCGAGATATTCCTTTTTATTGCTTTCAATTTTAAATTACCTAACTTTTCTTAAATGGGATCCTGCAAATTTAACCGAATCAATTGTTTCATATAGCGACCAGCTTTTAAACGCTTTGACTGTATTCCTTTATTTCTCTTCTGCTTACAAGGAAGTAAGTAGTAAGTATATTTCTGATGTACAAGAGGCGTTCAATAAGTCCTTAAAAATGTAAGATATTACACACCTAGCATGACAAAAGTTTATATTTAGTAACCGTCATCTCTTGCTCCATGGCAGTTAACGTTGATTAAACACCTCTATTTAAAAGGTTTAACATCATAACAGATATAAGCCGAGCTAGATAAAACTCATGGCACATCTCCTCCATTTGCAACAATTTCCAACTGGATAAATGAATTTAAACGTGGCCGTACATCCACAATGATGAACATGTGATGAAGCGACTTCCTCCGAAATGATTTAAAAAATCCAGGATATGGTTTTGAGTGATCGACAAATCAAAGTTCGCAAAATAGTAGAGGTTGCAGGCATATCACATGGTACAGTGTTCTCAATGTTGCACAAAAAGTTAGGTCTAATAAAGTTATCGGCAAGATGGGTACGGCGGTTACTCTCAATGGAGAATAAACGCAATCGTGATTGATTCGGAAGCTGGTTTGCACTTTTCCGTCGTCATCCGTACGACTTTCTGCGTCGATACATAGCTGTGGATGAAACATGGATACACTGCTGCACTCCTGAAACAAAAGTACAGTTGAATCGCTGGGATTTTAAAGGCGAACTGGTGCAATCCAAGAAAATTGAAGATATACATTTTATATGTCGTGTAAATATCTTAAATATAAGAGATTTTAATAAAACTCATTACAGGCATTTTTGAAAAAATCATAACTGTCGAACATTTTACGGTGAAAAGGGTAGTTTGGAGTGGGATTGTTTGATTTTTAACGGTCCTTGCAGATAAACAGACAGACAGACACAGTGACATTTTTATAAAAATTCTTTTTTGGATTTAGGGGGTCCCAAAATATATATATTGAATTTTTAGGTGCAGTACAGTACCTTCTATACACTCACTATGTACATAGTACGTATAGAGGAAGTAAACAAAAATCTGATGCGTTCCATTCACATGACTTTTTCTACAATGCTGTAACGAATTATTCTTAAAAAAACATCTGCTTCTATATACTTTATGATAATCGAGGTAAACACTAGCAGATTTTTTCTTAATTACTTGCTTTCTTGTATGTAGAAGAGAAATAATAGAATACACTAGGCAAAAACGATAGTCAAATCTTTTAAAAGCTGATTGCCATATGCTTCTATGCAGTGCCAGGAGTTTAAATATTTTGATTCTGAAACCACAAGGAATATCTCAGAAATGGTCAATTCAAAGAAAAAAATACATATGACATAAATTGTGTGTTTTAACGTGATCTACATTTTTTGTGTGGTAAGTGTTTGTCTATCTGTTACGGTTTAGCAGTTACGCAAAATTCAGCAAAATTCACTCAGAATAAAGAGGTCTTTAGAGGCTATTCACAGAAAATTCAAGATATACATTTTATTTGTGATGAAAATGGCTTTAATATGTGGTATTTTAATCAAAATCGTTAGAACAATTTTTAAGAACATTAAAATTTTCGAAAAGTTTTTCATGTGAAGGGTAATTGGGAGTGGGAGACTTTTCTTGGAAATCTTCGTGTCGCATTCTTGAATGATACCGAACTTGGTTTTTAACGGTATTTTCAGACACACACACACACATATATATGACGAGTTTTCTAAAAACGGTTTTTTATTCAGGGGGTCTCAAAACATGTATTTATGGTGTATTTATCGGTATCGAATTTTTGGGTGCAATACAATACCTTCTCTATACACTATGTACATGGCACGTGTAGAGAAAGTAAAAATAGCCTTTTTAACAATAATTTGTACATAGATGTAGAGATAGTTATGTGAATGGAAAACTTTTTTTTTGTAAAGATGAGAATTTTCCTCCCATTTTTGCCTTGACTTGGATTACTATTGCCAGACAATACTGTGGCGGCTTGGACCACACCGAAGGTGTTTACATGAGGGAGGCTGCACTTGAGTGACAAAGTTAGCTGGTGCAGCAGGATGTTTAGACCTGCACAGCTTCTGCTGTCTGCCAGACGTACCCAGAAACGTCGATTTTAACAAATCTCTGTGAGGAAAGTCTGCAGAGGGAAACCTGAGCTGAGAATCCATCCATTATGTATAGAATGGAGCAGAATAACATGTCAATAGCACGTCAAGTTCACCATTACCTTAAAATGATGCTATTAGTACAACAGATTGATTCGCTGAACAGACGTAGAACTGGCTTTTGATGAAAGATAAGGTGAGGCAATTGCTTCCTGTACAAGTGTTATTCATACACATGTGTTAATTGTGTTCCCAGCTTGTGGACCCGGAAAGAAATGCGTATACAACACACACACGTGAGTACAGATAAGGTGACACTGCCAGATAGAAACGCTATTGAAGCCTATCTTAATACATTACTGGCCGTGACAATTCCGTGTACAATCCTGAACACGACGCTCTTTCATTTTCTTAAGAAGACGATTAGTTTGTGTGTGTGTGTGTGTGTGTGTGTGTGTGTGTGTGTGTGTGTGTAGGCGGCATAGCTCAAAAGCGAAACGCTCGTTAAATACCAAACTTGGTATTTAAATTCAAAATCTTCCAAGGACGCCCCAAAAATATTTTCAACAAAATCCCCCAACCTCCATTACCCTGTAAATGGGAATTTTTTTCGAAAATGTTAAAGATTTCTTCATTGTGGAGACTTTTGTAAGTAAGAGCAAGACAAATTCATTACCAAAACATGTAGAATTCATTAAAACACGCATATACTTTTTTAAATAAATAAACACATGTACAACGAGTTAACCGTATTATTCATTATCTCCCAAGGATTCGATACGAAGATTTTGAAGAAAATGCATATAATGTATAGATGAAGTATTGTACTCCACCCAAAAATTCGATACCGAGATTTCACCGGAAATAAATGTTTTGAGGTCCCTTGAGCCGGAAAAAACATGTGTGTGTCTATGTGTCTGTGGACAGCATAGTTAAATACTAAACTTGGTATATCAGTTCAAGAAAATCCTCCTACCCCAATTGTCCTTTACATGGAACATTTTTCGAAAATTTTAAGATAAACATTACAAAAATAGTCTTATTGCTTACATCGTTGTAAGTAGAAGGGAAATAAGGGAATGCACTAGGCAAAAGTGACAGAAAACTCCTTTAAAACCTGGTTGCTATGTGGTTGAAATCCGTTTCAAAGCCTGAAGTTTACAAATTACCGTATGGGAAAAGTTAAGTATTTTACAGCTGAAACAAATAAGGAATATTTCAAAAATGTCCATCTTCACGAAAAAATGTATATGACATAAATGGTGTGTCTTAATCAGATGTCCATTTTTGTGTACAAAGGTTCTGTGTATCTCTTACGGTTTGCCAGTTATGTAAACTTTGGCAAAATTCATCCAGAATGAAGAGCTCTTTAGTGGTTGTTCCCAGAAAATTTAACATATACATGTTATTTTTCATGTACAGTATTTCAATAAAAACAAAAATTTTCCATGTAAAAGTAGTTTGGGCTGGGGAATTTTTCTCAAAATTTTCGTGTCCCATCCTTGAAAGATACTAAAGTTAGATACCAAGTTTGGTATTTTACCGACATTTCGTTTTTGAGTTATCGTGTTCACAACTACACACACATGGACGGAACATTTTCTAAATTTTTTTTGGGGTAAAGGGACCCTAAGACGTATATTTTCTGGTAGAATCTCGATACCGAATTTTGGATGGAGTGCAATGCCTTCTCTGCCTACATACCATGTCTATGTTGAGGATGTAACAAAAAGAATATTTTTAAAAATAAATTTGGAATCATTTAAACGTTAACCATGAATATATAAAATCGCTAATATTAAGAAGAAAGGTTAACAGGCATAATTTGCACATTTTAATGAGGTCAACATTTTCTCTTCAATAAATTCTTATCAAATATGGCCTCCTAGTTATAGAAAACGCACTGCGAATGGTGATGATTTCGTTGTCTGTGTAAAATACAGGGGGTGTAGATTTTATTTGCAACATTTTATGCTTATGTTTGCGGTGGAGGAAAAGAGAGGGAGAGATACAGAAATGCGTAAGTGGATTAATAATTCAAGTACCTCGGGTCGCGGTGTTCCAAAGTTAAATGAAGGCGCAGTTTGTAGCTAAATAACCTCAGTCTACACACAGTCATATTCCTGTTTATTCCACTCAATAGAAGCATTTATATTTTCCCTCGGCTTACTAACTCGCGATTTTTTCGCGGCAATCTTCTGTTATCAGCTGCACATTTGCCGAATCACATTTCCAATACTTCAACAATACTGTTTGTAACACTGACTCGCACATGTGAAAACCTACGTGATTGTTGATTTCGCTACAGTCGTGCAGCTTATATCACTTTTAGTTTCTTCCGGTAAGCAACCTGACATATTTCTTTAGTATTATTCGTTGAAGTGTAATTAATTTCTCAATACACATAGCAGGTAGAGAAGATATTTGAATAAATTAATGAATTTATTTCACTTACATATACATACATCATATCTTCCTTACTGTATAGTAACCTGTATATTTATATTTGAGTTGCCACTGATGCAAATATAAGTTAACACCGTGGTTATTATTATATTATACGCCAAGTTCACTATTTACCTAATTTTTAATTCCCTTATATTTAAAGGGACAAGTTCTCTGAAATGGAAAATAACGTTTTTTGTTTTAGAGACTAATAAAATCTCTATTGTTTCTAGTTTCAGAAAATGTGTACTTTTGAGAAGTTAAGAGAATTTTAATTAATTTAAGTAACCTATTAAATGCTAGTCTGTATTTCTTTAAAGCTGTTATGCAATGCCTCTTTTTTAGAACATATGTATCTTTAAATTCTGTTTTTTTTCAAAATAGCAATTTTGGATACTTATGTACCCTTTTCTCAGAAACAGCTGGAATGCTGAAACTATATACAACACATAGTTGAACTTTCTGAACCTCAGTCTTGATGTTATGGTATATATTGATCATATTAAGAACATTGGACATTTTCCACATTTTTGCTTTCAATTTCTACTGAAATTGTATCATAGCTAAATAATTGAGGTTCAGAAGATAGCAGATTATACTACGAAAAGCCATGCAAAAATGTAATGATATATTGCAAGTAGTATCAGAGAAAAAGGTGCACGAATTCACATGTTTTAAGACTAAGTTTTATTACTTTTCTGCTGAACGAACTACTTTTTATAGCAGCCCTGCACAGGGTTTGCGCTCCCGAAGCCGGCTCGCAGCTCGCGAGCGGAGTACAGATACTGGCAGCGCTCTTGTTTACGAGTGGATAGAGAGGAGAGGTATCGTGTAGCACGTACACGAAAAGAAGTGCAAGCTTTCATAAATGATTTCTCAAAATATGATTTTACTAATTTATGGTTTGGAAAAAAGTATTTTAAACAAATTATTGCCTTCTCTAGCAGATTAAATCTGCGTACAAACTAGTTATATGTTGTCTCTTTACCGATACATCAAAACGTGGTTTTGTGTGGTTGGCAGCTGAAAGAAAAAGTACTGACCTTAATGAAACGTCAGTCATAGATATCGATACGAAAGAAAACAGTTGTTCACAGGCGTTATGTCGAACCAAACATTGAGATCATTTTCGTAGCTAGCCTGTGTAGTCGTGGGCATTTTTGTTGAGGAACAGTCTTGTAAAAATCATTCATGTTAGTGGTGTTGTCGAAATGATCTTTAGCCCTTATATCACACTGAAGATATAGTTCAAGCTGCAAATCATGAGACCCCGTTTCAACTGATGTTGAGAAAGGAATTGCGAGAATTTGAAATTCCTTCTCAAGTGAATCAAGGTTTTGAAATCTATAATCGAATTAATTTTGAATTTCAATTAATACTTCAACGTAATCACTGAACACCGCTCCATCACAAGCACTTTGTAAGGCACTGAGAATTTGTTCCAGCTGCTATGAAAAAGTAATCACTTTCCCACGCAACGTTGAAAGCATTTGCCTGTTTCTACCGAGAGTTCACGCTCAAAGAGCGCTGTTTGTGCACCCACGTTTTATAGCCTCAACCACATAAGCTATTAATACAAACACTTGAAATAATTGTCATGATTTATGGAATAATTCATATAAATTTCAGAAAAAAAATAGAATATTTTAATTAAACTCACTTAAGGCGTAATTTCCGTATATTCAGACTACCTTGTTCCCTTAAATATAACAATTTTCCTGATACGCATCCTTCCAATTATGCATTCAAGATTTAAGAATTCTTCTTTTATATTTATTCTTACCTGATAATTCCCCCAACTTTTTAATCTCATCTGTATTCTTAGATTTCCCAATTCTCACTTTAATTGTTTCTATCGGTAACCACAACCACCTTGCTGGGACCAATTGATCCCCCCATAATTTCATCTTTTCACAATCTAAAACAAAATATACGTCATTTTCCATTCCCGCACATAATGGGCACTTCTGTTGGTCAATTTCCCTTTTCATTCCCCTTAACTTCATTGCTCCAGTTCTATTCCATGCCCACCCTCCCCTCTCCAATTTATTACACATAGAGAAGATATTGTATTGCACACAAACATTTGATACCTATCGAGATCTATGTTGAAATCTATGATTCCGAAAAAATATTTTTTTAGAGAAACATCTTTGAGTGTGTATTCTTTTTTCTATAGTGTTTAACGCCCGCTTTTACTGCTCTGGCAGCGCAGGCGATGACACTGATGATACATGAAGATGGAGCCCCGGTGGAATGTGATGGCGGGAGAAACCGGAGAACCCGGAGAAAACGCGCCCCTGCGCCGCTTTGGCCACCACAAATCTCACATGTGGTCGCTTGGGATCGAACCCGGGCCATGTAGGCGAGAGGCGAGTGGTTTGACCACTCGGCCACGACGCGGCCCTGAGTGTGTATGTATGTATATATGTGTGTGTGTGTGGACAGCATACCTCAAAATCGAAAATCGGTTCAACAACAAACTCGGTATTTAAGTTTGGTATCTTTCAAGGATACGACTAGAAGATTTTCACTTAAATCTCCCCACCCCAAAACCCTTTTACATGAAACATTTTTCCAAATTTATATTTTCTAAAAACTGACTCACACTTTTGATTAAACTTCTGTACATTAAAGTTGTTTACATGGTAAATAAAATATAAATCCTGAATTTCTTGAGAGTCCTCTTCATTGTGAATGACTTTTGTGTAACTGGTAAACCATAAGCGATAGATACAACCCAATTTTTGTCATTTTTTCGCAGCGCTAACCATTTCAGATTTATTACATGTTATTGGTTTCGATTTTAAAATACTTCAGTTTTTCTCAAATAGGAAGTCCTCGTCCGTTTCACTTCTCTTGTTTTGCGCCATGACAATCGTATAGCGACAGCTTTTAAAAGATTTGAGTATTGCTTTATCCTGGCGTATTCCTATTTCCCTTTTACTTATAAGAAATTAAATAATAAGACCATTCCGGTTAATGTTTAACTTGATTAGCATGAAGTAATTAGAAAAATAAGAATTTTTAAGAATTGTTTGCAGAACGATAGAATGGAGTTCATCGGATTTTTACTTTCTCTACATAGTACACGGTACGTAGATAGAGAAGAAATTGCACTCCACCAAAAATTCGACACCGAGATTTAACCGCAAATACATGTTTTAGGGTCACCTATGTCCAGAAAATGCATTTTTAGAAAAAGGTCCGCAAGCATGTGTCCACAAAGCAAGCCAGGACCAATAAGAGGAATGCTGAGAAGCAGACAGAGTCCAAGAATAAAGATTTATATGATTATGACCCTGGAATGTATTGAAGTAAGTCAGATTAGCATTGCAAATTCCTGATTTTCTCGAAATTACATTTTCTGATACACAGGAACCATTAATGTTAGAATGTTGAACATTTCTACACTTATCTAACACACATTAGTGACTTCTGACTGCCTGATTCCTAAGCCTAGCTTACAAATTATGGAAATTACAAATTTTTAACGATGTGAAAACTGAGATATTTTAAACTTCTTTTTTTTTCCACAAATGTGGTATTTTTTAAAATATTTATCTTGAGAAAAATGGAAATGGCGTATTATTTATGGACGCTCTTTAACTGCTGTGGTTCTCTGCATCCCATTCTATATTGGGTGTGAAAGACCGCTTAATTTTGCACAGAGGCCTCTCTATCAGGCTTTTACATGCCGTAAATCTACATGGGACCAACGGCTTTACTTCCCTTCCGAAGGTAGCCATGCTAAGGATTTTTACACCCGAAAAAATCCATCGTCAGGTTTGAACCCGCGACCTTGGATATATGAAGTTAGCATGGTAACCACTACACCACTGAGGGCGACTAATTATCTTGACCCATATACTTGTAAATGTAATCAGCAAACATGTGTAAAAAATTTGAACATTCTGCTTGGAAAGATTTCATAACGAGAGCTACATGAAATTGCCCATGTAATTTTTTTTCAACATTATAATTTTTTAAAAATAAAGTTTTGCAGATAAAAGCATAAACTTTTCATCAGTAGAAATGCAGAGTGTTATTGTACATGGCACAACATTTTCATGAAAATTTATCAAGTACTTCCTGATATGTGAAGGGGTTAATTTTGACAAATTGTTAAAGCCTTGCAGCCGCTCTACCTTGTACCCTTAATAAGCAAATGCGATAGGTAACGAAGTCAATGAATGTTCGTTAGACTTCATCCGGGAGTTTAAGAAGGCTTCTAAGATGCGCGCAAGGCACCATTGTGTCAAAAGGGGAGGAAGGCATTTTCCTTTGAAAGTCAGTATTTTAAGCCAACTTTGTGCATTCCACTCAGTTACGCGAGCAAAGTAGCTGTTCAGAGCACTTGGTCCTTACTTTGTAGCGGTGAGGCCGACGTCACAAGATGGTGGTTCGTTATGGCATAGTCGAGAGGTAGTAGTCAACAAGGCACTGAATGCACTCCCTAACGTCATGATACCAGTACTTGCTTTATGTGGGGCCCCAGCCGAACCCCGGGATTGACGCGCATACCCCAGGATGAGGGTTTCATTAGCTTACATCATCCCCTCCCACAAACACGACCGAGAATGTCTGCTCAACCATGAACGTTTATGTATAATACAGGATGATTTATATAGAGCCGACACATTTCTTTCATTAATTGTTTCAAAACGCGTTATGCTAGCGACAACTTATTATACCTAAATTGTAGAGGAATTTACGGAGATTATTTACCTTTATAGCAAATGTTGAAAATGTACTCCATCTTGCATAAGGCACAACTCAACACGTCGTTCCATGTTACTGGCCACTCTATTGTCAATAGCTTCAATCTCCTGGGGACGTGTGGCGTAAACCCTGTATTTTAAGTAACCCCATAGAAAGAAGTCCTGCGATGTCAAATCCGAAGATCTCGGTGGCCACTGGTTCCTGGAAATTATCCGGTCATCAAAGAAACTTGCAACTAAGTTCATGGATTCATTTGATGTATGGCATGTAGCGCCATCTTGCTGAAAATATCCTTGACTCAACTCTACATCGTACTCCAATTTCACGTTGACTACAAGAACAAAATGTTAAAGCAGCTGCCAACAATGCAATTAAAAATAAAACAAACAGCTGCGCATTTAGTGACAAGGAATCGAAGCTCCAGAACATTCTACTTAATTTTGTGCTAAAATTGGGTCATTGAATGAATTTCCGAAGGAATAATTAAAGAAAGAAATGTGTCAGTTCTACGTAAGTCACTCTGTACGCCTTGTTGCAAGTTATTCACCTTTTCACAGAAATTACTCAAATCAGATGGCAATATTAAAGAAAAGTGGATGGATGGCAGAGTGGATGTTCTGCTAGAAGTTATTTACAATCAAGAGCCAACAAATCAGCTACAAACTAAATCACAAGAGCAGAACTTAATTTTCTGATGTGTTCCATTCATAGGACTTTATCTAGCTGATCCACGAACACACCTTCCACTAAACACTAGCAGAAATAGTCTTATTACTTGCTTCCTGATAGGCAAAAGGGACATAAGGGAATACACTAGGCTATAGCAATAGTCAAACCTTTTAATAACTCGTTCTACGTGAAACAACAAAAGTTCGGCTTGCTTTCTATGGCCTGCAGTAAAACGAGAGAGATGAAACGAAATGTCACTTCCCGTTTGAAAAAAACATTAGTCAGCTCTACATAAAAAATCTGATGTGTTCCATTCACATGACCTTCTCTACATCTCTGCAACAAATTATTATTAAAAAGCTTATTGTTCTATTTACTGAATGCTAATCGAAAACAATTAGCAGAAGTAGTCTTATTACTTGCTTCCTTGTTAGTAGAAGCGAAATAAGGGAGTACCTTAGGTTAAATTGCTAGTCAAAAGCTGGTTGGTATGTGACTGAAGTTCCTTTGTTTGTATGGAAAGCATAATTTTTGAAAGCTGAAACCAAAAACAAGGAATATCACAAAAACTATCAACTACATGAAAAAAATGCAAATAACATAAATTGTGAGTTTTAAAATGCTCTACATTTTTTTTTTTTTGGTAAGCTCTTTCCATCTATTACGGTTTAGCAGTTACGCAAAATTCCGTAAAATTCACCCGGAATAAAGTAGCCATCAGAGGCTCTTCCTAGAAGTTCAGGATAACATCTTATTTGTCAGGTAAATATCTTTAATATATGATACTTTAATCAAAATCGTTAGAGATAGTTTTGAGAAACTATCACACACACCCACACACACGGACACACACACACACACACACACATACATACACGGACCTTTTTGTGAAAATGATTTTTTGGATACAGGGGACCTTACAACATATATTTCCGGCAAAATCCCGCAATCTAATTTTTGGGTGGAGTGCAATACCTTCTCTATACTTATGTGCATAGTACGTGTAGAGAAAGTAAAAACGTATAACATAAATTATGTGTTTTAACGAATATATATTTTTGTGTAAAAAGTTTATCCATCTCTTGCGGTTTAACAATTATGCAAAATTCTGCAAAACCCATTCAGAATAATGAGACCTTCAGGGGGATTTCCGTCTGTCCCAAGCGACCGCAGGTGAAATATGTGGTGAACATGGGGGTTTTTCTCTGGATTCTCCGGTTTTCCACGCAATCGCATTCCAGCGGTGATCCATCTTCATTCCATTTATCACCAGTGTCATCGCCTGCGAAGCCACAAGTAGTAAAAGCGGGCGTTAAACACAAACGGGTTATTTCCCAGAAAAGTCAAAATATACAGCTTATTTATGATGTAAATATCATTAATATACGGTGAATTAGAGCCAAAATCGTTAGAGCCATTTTTGAGAAAAATAGGGGGAGGCAGATGTTCTTGAAAAAATTCGTGTTGTATCCTTGGAGAATACTAAACTTAGATACCAAGTTTAGCTTTTGAGCTATGCTGTGCGCGCACGCGCATGCACACGCATGGTCCTTTTTCTAAAATTGTTTTTTTCGGATTCAAGGCACCTCAAAACATATTTCTGGTTAAATATCGACATGAAATTTTTGACTGGAGTACAATTCCTTCTCTGTCCACTATGTACGTTGTGCATACCGGTTAGAGAAAGTAAAAATCTAATGAGTTCCATTCACATACCTTTATCTAGCTCTTCCACAAACAATTTTTCTTACAAAAGATCATTTATCTACATCATATTAATCAAGATATATATTTTCAGAACTTATTACTTGCTTCTTTGTAAGTTGAAGGGAAATATGGGAATGCACAGGCCAAAGGATAGTCAGAATCTTTAAAAGCCGGTTGCTAAGTGATGCAATTGAAATTCGGTTTTCTTCTCTTCGTATCAGTACAAAAAAAGGCAAAAGGAAAGATGTTTCCCGTTTGAGAATATATATATATATATAACATTAATTGAGTGTTTTAAGAGATCAACATTTTTTGTGTAATAATTTGTCCATCTCCTACGGTTTGCCAGTTATACAAAGTTTATGCAAAGTCATCCGAATGAAGAGGTCTTCAGAGGCTATTCCAAGAAAATTAAGTATATACACTTCGTTTGTCATGAAAATATCTTAAGCATATGACATTTTGGATTAATTGTTTTTTTCACACAAGCCGTGTGTAGGACAGGAGTCGAATAGGTAGAGTCAGACAGAAAAATTCAATGCCATAGCCGGGATTTGAACCTTTGATCACCCGATCTCTAGCCGGTTGTTCTGCCACTGAGCTACCATGGCAACCTAGTGGCATAGCATTGAATTTCTCAAGTGACTCGCATGTTTCCCGGTAAACCACAAGGTGATCTCAAATTATTTTGAGATGACAACCCCAATGGCGACTTACAATGTTGTACTTAAGTACCAGGATTCATAATATAGCCCACTATTGTGGTCAATTGATATTGGACTATTATGGTCAATTGATATGCAAGTAGAAGGAAAATAAGGGAATGTACTAGGCTAAAGCGTTAGTCAAATCTTTTAAATGCCGGTCCCTAAGTGAAACAATTGAAGTTCGGTTCGTTTTGCATGGTGAGCAGAAAAAAAAAGAGGGATGAAACGAAATCTGACTTTCCATTTGAGAAAAATTAACGTAGTTTAAAATTGAAACCAATAACAAGGAATATCCCGGAAGAGGTCAGCTCTACAAAAAACGTATATGTTTTAACCAGGTTTACTTTTTTGTTTACTAGCTTCTTGTCTATCACTTACGGTTTTCCAGTTATGCAAAACTGAGCAAAATTCAACCAGAATAAAGAGATCTTCAGAGGCTATTCCCAGAAAATTCAGGATACCTGCTTATTTCGTATCATATAAACGTCTAAATCTTATGTATTTTAATAAAAATCAAAATTTTTTAAAAATTGTTCTGTGTAATCCTGAAAATCTTTGTAGGGCATTCTTGGAAGATCGTGAACTTCAATACCAAGTTTTGCTATTCAAGTAACTCTCTTTTTGAGTTATACTATTCACTCACACATGTGAGCCTTTTTCTAATTTTTTTTTTTTTTTTACTCAGGGCGGTAAAATCTGGTGAAATCTTGGCGTCCGAATTTTGGGTGGAATTCCAATATCTACTCGATTATGAACTTTGAACATTTGTGCTAGAGAAAGTAAAAATAGAATCTTTCACAGTATAATGGAAACTATAGTGTTAAATGGGGCAATGATATAGGCATTAACAATGAGCTAAAAACACAAAACTGTGGAGTTAGGTAAGAAGACGTGTACAATTCACACTGCTTGACAAGATGCGAAATGAGAATGTATGGAAAGGGCAGTAGAAGAATGTTCAATACCAAAAACACTAGAAAACAAGGCAGTTTGGTGGTATTGACATATAAAACGAATGGAGGAGACGAGATGGTCTAAGAAGATACTGCAATAGTGCCCGAAAACAAAACATAACATATCTTATGTGTTCCATTCTCAAGACTTTCCCTGCTGTTACAGAAGATTATTCCACTACTACTCGTTGTGGTAACGATATGAACACTAACAGAACTGGTTGTGTTGGTTCCTTCTAAGTAGAAGGGAAATAATGTAATACACTAGGCTAAAGCGATAGTCAACTATTTTAAAAGGCCGGTCGCTATGTGAAACAATTAAAATTTGATTCGGTTTGCACGGCCAATAGCAAAACAAAAGAGAGATGAAACGAGGAATGATCTCCCGTTTGCGAAAAATTTAAGTACCTTATAATTGAAAAAGATAACAAGCGATACCACGGAAACGGTCAACTCTACAAAAAAAAAAAAAAAATATGACATAACTTGTATGTTTAACAAGATCTACACTTTTGTGCAGTAACCTTTTCTCTATCTCTTACAGTTTACAAGTTATTCGAAATTTATTCAGAATAGATCTTCAGGGGCTATTCCAAAATATTCCGAATTTATATTTTATTTTTCATATAAATATATTTTAATATACGGAATTTTAATCAAAATTGTTTGAGCCATTGTTGATAAAAACAAAAGTTTCAAAAATATTTCCATGTAAATGTTTGGGTTGGGGGATTTGTTGAAAACTTTGAGCCGTATCCTTGCAAGATATTAAACTCAAATTCCGATCTTTTCGTTTTCGTTTTTGAGCTATGTGTCCACATAGACACACAGATACCTTCTTAAAAAAAAAGGTTTTCTTTTCGGATTCAGGGGGTCTCAAAGCATATATTTGCGGGGAAATCTCAACACGAATCTTTGGGTGGAATACCTTTACATGGAACATTTTTGAAACGTTTTGATTTTATAAAAAACAGTTTGTCATTTTGATTAAAATACCGCATATTAAAGATGTTTACATGATAAATAAAGCATATATCCTGCATTTTTTGGAAACAGCCTCTGAAGACCTCTTCAATCTGAATAACTTATGCATAACTGGTAAACCGTAATAGACAGAAAAAGGTTATTTCACAAAAACTCCTGTCCTACACACGGTTAGTGTGGAAGAAACAATTGTTTCAAAATGTTGTTCTAATACCTGTTTGAAAACAACGAGACCCGGGACTTAAAAATCTTACGACGTCACCTTAGGGATATGTCATCTCAAAATAATTTGAGATCACCTTGAGTAGCGAGTCATTTCGAGAATTAAATGATGTATGAGCTTGTTGACGTGGGAGATCAGTGGTTGGAGGAACTGGACGCGGGCCAGAAGATTCGTGGTTCAAATTCCGGCTTTGGCGTTGAATTATACTCTACTTTTCCAACTCCTATCCTACAAATGGCTAGTGTGAAAGAAACAAGTTGCTTTGCCGCATATGGGAATTACGAGTCAAATATCAGAATAGAAATGTTTGATATTAATTTAGATTCGATTTATTCCAATATTCCGCACAAGTGTGTGGGTGTATGTGTGTGCGTGATTCCGGAGGGGATTCCACTGCAGAAGGAGATGAGAGTAATATCTATCGGGCGGTGGGATAAGAGCCACCGTGGAGGATATCTGTCATATTCCAAGCAGTTCTTCATCTTGGCCGGAGAGCGCCAGATCTGACCGAACTCCTTCGGTCTAAAAATAACCTCCAATGCCATCCCGCAGCCGAGAGCTGTATTTGCAGAGCGCATTCACCAACATTCCTCGACGACTCTTAGAATCCTGAAAGAGACCGGTTGATTTTCTTGTGTTTCCAACATAAGACTGAGTGACGCAGGTTTTTCTTTAGTTTCCGATATGTGACATAGGTGACGCGGGATTTTCTTGTGTTTACAATACGTGGCGCCGGTGACGCAGGATTTTCTTGTGTTTACAATATCTGACGTGGGTGACGCAGGATTTTCTTGTGTTTACAATATGTGTCGCGGGTGACGCAGGATTTTCTTGCGTTTACAATATGTGTCGCGGGTGACGCAGGATTTTCTTGTGTTTACAATATGTGTCGCGGGTGACGCAGGATTTTCTTGTGTTTACAATATGTGTCGCGGGTGACGCAGGATTTTCTTGTGTTTACAATATCTGACGTGGGTGACGCAGGATTTTCTTGTGTTTACAATATCTGACGTGGGTGACGCAGGATTTTCTTGTGTTTACAATATGTAACGCGGATGATGCAGGATTTTCTTGTGTATACAATATGCGACGCGGGTGACGCAGGATTTTCTTGTGTTTACAATATGTGACGCGGGTGACGCAGGATTTTCTTGTGTTTACAATATGCGACGCGGGTGACGCAGGATTTTCTTGTGTATACAATATGCGACGCGGGTGACGCAGGATTTTCTTGTGTTTACAATATGTGACGCGGGTGACGCAGGATTTTCTTGTGTTTACAATATGCGACGCGGGTGACGCAGGATTTTCTTGTGTTTACAATATGTGACGCGGGTGACGCAGGATTTTCTTGTGTTTACAATATGTGTCGCGGGTGACGCAGGATTTTCTTGTGTATACAATATGCGACGCGGGTGACGCAGGATTTTCTTGTGTTTACAATATGTGACGCGGGTGACGCAGGATTTTTTGTGTATACAATATGTGACGCGGGTGACGCAGGATTTTTTGTGTATATAATATGTAACGCGGGTGACGCAGGATTTTTTGTGTATACAATATGCGACGCGGGTGACGCAGGATTTTCTTGTGTTTACAATATGTAACGCGGATGATGCAGGTTTTTTTTGTGTTTACAATATGTGACGATACTGACGAAGGATTTTCTTGTGTTTACAATATGTGACGCGGGTGAGTGGAATTTTCTGATTTCCAATATGTGACGTGGGTGACGCGGCATTTTCTTGTTTCCTATATATGACGCGGGTGACACGGCATTTTCTTGTGTTTCCAATATGTAACGCGGTTAATGCTGGATTTTCTTGTGTTTAAAATATGAGACGCAGGTGACGCGGTATTTTCTTGTGTTTACAATAAGTGACGCGGGTGACGAGGGATTTTCTTGTGTTTACAATACATGACGCGGGTGACGCAGGATTTTCTTGTGTTTACAATACATGACGAGGGTGACGCAGGATTTTCTTGTGTTTTTTTAAGAGCTTTTGGAAAAACGAATATGAGGCGAATGGAGAGCGCAGCGACCCATTGTGAACGACAAACTCCTCTGGTTTCTAGGTTTCTCCAGGTTAGGTTACGTGTGTGTAAATAAACTGGATCGAAATAAGGGGTAAAAATGGAGTTTCTGAAAATCGGCTCTTCTTTCTAATGCGTAACGCATAGTCTTACATTCATTGCCTTCTTGCGCATGCTCATGGTCGGACTTTCGAACTTAGAACATTTTCACTATGTATATAGTGTATAGAGAAGGTATTGCACTCCACCCAAAAATCCGATAACGATATCTCACCAGAAATACACATTTTAGGGTCCCCTGTATCCAGAAAAAGCATTTTTGGAAAAAGGTACGTGTCTGGGTCCGTGTGCCTATGAACACGATAACTCAAAAACGGAACCTTGGTAAAATACCAAATCTGGTATTAAGTTTAATATCTTCCAAGAGTGCGACACGGAGATTTTGAAAAACCTCTCCCACCCAAAACTACCCTTTACATGCAAATAATTACGAAATTTTTGACTGTCTCAAAATGGCTCCAATGATTTTGATTAAAATACCGCATATTAAAATATTTATTTGTCAAATAAAATGTATATCTTAAATTTTATCCCTCTTTACTCTGAAAGAATGTTGCTGAATTTTGGGTAACTAGTAAAATTCAAGAGATAGACAGAACCTTACCACACAAAACATGTAGATCACGTTAAAACCCACAATTTATCTCATTTACATTTGGGGAGGGAGTGCATTGACAATGTCCGAGATATTCCTGGTTATTTGTTTCAGATTTAAAATAATTAAACTTTTCTCACATGGAAAGTTGGAAACTCCTGGCCCTGCATAGAAACGGGTTTCAACCATATGTCAATTTTTTAAAAGATTTGACTATCTTTTAACCTAGTGGATTCACTTGCATCTCTTCTACTTACAAGGAAGCAAATAATTAAGAAGATTTCTACTAATATTTATCTCGATTATCATAAAGTAGATAGAAGAATATGCTTTTTAACAATAGTTTGTTACAGCGATGTAGAGAAAGTCATGTGAATGGAACACATCAGATTTTAACTTCTCTACACGTACTATGTACATAGTGTATAGAGGAAGTATTGTATTTCACCGAAAAATTCGATACCGGATTTCACCGAAAATTCATGTTTTAGGACCCCCTGAATCCAAAAAAAAAAAAAAAAAAAAAAAAAAAAGAATTTTCAGATAAGGTCCGTGTGTGTCTGTGGACAGCATAGCTCTAAAACGAAAATATCATTACATTTCAGGAAAATCCCCCCCACCCTCAACTACCTTTTACATGGAAAAAGTTTCCAAAATTTTTATTTTCTAAAAATATTAACGATTTTCATTAAAATTCCGTATATTAAAGATATTTACATACCAAATAAAATGTATATCTTGAATTTCCTGGAAACAGCATCTGAAGATCTCTTTATTCTGGATGAATTTTGCCAAATTTTGCTTAACTACTACACCGTAAGAGATAGATAAAATCTTATTATACAGAAAACACACAAATTTATGTCCTTTACATTTTTGTTGTAGAGGCAACAGTTTCATAAATATTCCTTGTTATTTGTTTCAGGTTTAAAATAGTTAAAATTTTCTCACATAGAAAGCTGTCAACTCCTGGCCATGCATAGAAACACATTTCAACCACATGGCAACGAACTTTTAAAAAGATGTAACATTCGTTTTAGCCTGGTGCATTCACTTGTTTCTCTTCTACTTACAAACAAGAAATTAACTAAGAACATTTCTACTAATGTTTGGATTGAAAAATATTGTTTTTTAATTTGTTACAGCGATGTAGAGAAAGTCATAAAAATCTGACGTGTTCCATTCACATGACTTTCTCTATATCTCTGGTACAAATTATTGTTATAAAGCTTATGCTTCTATTTGCTTTATGCTAGTCGAGAAAAAATTAGCAGAAGTAGTCTTATTACTTGCTCCCGTGCAAGGGAGTACCATAGATTAAAGTGATAGTCAAAGTCTGGTTGCTATGTGACTGAAGTTCCTTTGTCTGTATGGACAGGAGTTGACAAATTCCCGTATGAGAAAAGTATAATTTTTTCGAAGCTGAAACCAATAACTAAGAATATCTCAAAAACGATCATCTCCATGCAAAAAATGTATGTTACAAAAATTGTTTGTTTTAACGTGCTCTACATATTTTGTGCGGTAAGTTTTGGTCCATTTCTTACGGTTTAGCAGTTATGCAAAATTCCGTAAAAGTCATCCAGAATAAAGTGGTCTTCACAGGCTATTTCCAGAAAATTCAAGATATGCATTTTATTTGTCAGGTAAATATCTTTAATATTTGACATTTTAATCAAAATCGTTAGAGCCATTAACGGTCTTTTCGTTTTTGAGCTATGCTGTCCACAGACACACACACGCGGATCTTTTTGTAAAAATGTTTTTTTTTTAATTCAGGGGGACCCAAAACATGTATTTCCGGTGAAATCTCGGTATCGAATTTTTGGGTGCATTACAATACACATGTAAATAGTACATTTAGAGAAAATAAAAATGGAACATATCAGATTTTTAAGTATCTTGCTCATTACAATTGATGTGAATTTTGGTAGAAAATGGTAGCAGAGCGTGGTTATTTCCATTGGAAGTCTAACAGCCTCTCAGTGAATACGTAACAGTTACGGAGGTTCTGCCAGAGTATGTATTTGAACAGCAAAGAGGACACGCAACCCCTAAACATCTGTGTGCATAAGGAAGGGCGTAAGCTCATAAAACGCAGCGCAGGTGTCGTAAGCTCGTCTGCAAATCTAATTACCGCCCCTCGTTAAGGAAAAGCATGTGTCAACGTTTTCCTTTGCTAAGGATTCGTAATGGACATGAGCTGCTTATCACGGCGATTAACTCTGGCCAGCTGTTTCAAACATTCATTACTTTCTTCACTCTTTGCAAACTAAGTAGAACCTCACAGCAACAGCCATAGAAATACCGTTAGTTGCTTATCTCTTGCACTTTAACGCTTCTTTAGTGTTTTACTAATTAATTAACTGTTCAGTTAATCACTCCTATACTCTTAATGCTTTCCCTTGTGCTTCCTAAGGTAGAGAAACTGTTGCATTCCAACATAAATTCGGTGTGCTTTTGCAAGCCCATTTGTCTAAAATCACTTATTAAATACCCTTAATTTATTAAAATATAAAACAGATTTTGAACACCAAAAATTCCTCTCAACCCAGATCAATAATTTATTTGAATCTAAGCAATTATTAAATGCTTTTGTTCCATCTTCTTAGCAAAAATTAAGATTAGACGCTTTGAGGCCAATGCTTAAAGTGATCCACCTGGGAAATTTGGAAAATTTTCCTACACAAAGAGACCTTATTGAAATGTATAACAGTTTTTTTTTTTTTAATTGTTTCATTTGTGTAGCCGCCTTTAACTTCTATGGTCATATCGGGGCTTTGACTTGTAAAACAACTCGTATTATCTGTAGATGTTATAACATTAGGTTTATCAGTTTATATCATTAAACACACGCACACATTCACTCTCACATTCATACTTCCAGACTCTGTGGGGGATAGGGATTATTCTGGTTAAAGAAAAATTCTCATTTATAAATAAATTCACAAATGTTATGTTTCCTTCATGGCTCCTGTATACGCACTTGGTTGCTTTCTCAGCATTTAGCTTCTCGTGCATTCTAGAGATGAAATATAAGTAAGTTTTTATATTAAAATCTACTTTCCTTATTGAAAACCTTGAAAGAAGAGCAACGCTCTATGATCATATTAGGTTGTTTACTTGAAAACCTCTGGACGAACTCAAATAACAGACGCAGCACAGACCAGCAACCACCAAAAAATGGAGATGGGGGGGACACATCGTGAGGCAAGACCCCAACTGTTGGACTCACAGACTAACGACATGGGAATGGAGAACAGGACAAAGAAGAGCGGGACGTCAACGAACAAGATGGTCAGACGATCTCAAGAAAACATTCGGTAATAGATGGACCAGCACAGCGAAAGACAGAAGGAGATGTCAGCATTAGATCAGGACGGCTACAAGTACATAAGTGATTAGCCAAGATAACTAGTGTTAATCAGTAGAAAAAAAAAATAATGTCTAAAGACCCAAGTGTTCAAGTGCATACAACGGACCAAAAAATATGTTAAATTAACTCTTAAAATAATGGCGTACTGTATAATTGGGATACCATTTTATTTAGAGCAAATTACCTGAGCGGTTAAGATCAAAAGTACGATCCGTACTGGAATAGCTAACCAGGACTGCCAAACAAAGCCATCTCTCCAAGGGGAGAGGCCCGAGCTCCCAAGGTACCTATGGGCTAATAATAATAGTAATAATAATAATAATAACGATAATGTATTATTATTATTATTATTATTATTATTATTTGAAACCCACTGTGACTTCAGGAGAGCAACGAGTAAAAACATATCCTGTTTACATGTGAAGTTCTCATTCTGTTTGAGGAAATTGCGAAGTGATTTCTTCTATATGTTCTAATATAATCCGGCCAAGGCGAGTGAAGTCCTGCACTAGCAGCGGAAAGTTTATGAACTATCGCGATTACGCAACACAAAGTCAGAAAAAGCTGTAAGACTAATCTCTTCAGCGCGTCGCCTACCATTCACATTGTTAGTGATGGAACATAAAAAAATGTTGTAGTTGTTCACTAGTAAGCTGGAAGTGTTGAGGGCGAACGATATTTAAGTTTAGGAAGGAACACCAGCACGAAGAAAGTCGGTGAGCAAAACATCATCACATTGCAAGATTGTGTAATACATTCAGAAAATGTCAGAAATGTTACGAGGTTAAAAATATGATGTTATATCTATATGCCTTTTCATGAAAACGATAGTTTGGGTGAGGAGATTTGCTTGAAAACCTTCGTATTGCATCCTCGATAGATGCTGCTGGTATTTGACAGACTTTCCATTTTTGAGTTTGTTCACAGACTCATAGGCACACATGCAATTTATACAAAACATGTATTCTCCGTGAATTCTCTGTATCTGCCTCTAATGTGTATCAAGTGGAGGAAGTAAAAAGAATTCTTTACACTGCAAAAATTATAATTTTGTATTTGTATTTTACGGAGGTAGAAGATAGTAAAATCTATTAGACGTGCAAAAATAAAAGGAGTTACCGAGTGAACGTTCTAGCTTGTAACTCAAAGAGCCTAATTTCTTAGAAATGTTAAAAGGAATGATCGTGGTAAAAATAAACCACTGATATAATTAGTAAAACCTGGATTCACAACGGTTACACAGTTGCCAAGTGTTGATGGAATGATTATATTCCAGGAGTAAGGTATATAGGATAAAATATAGTGCAAGACGGGTTGGGAGATGGTATTTATTCAAGAGTTTTGCCTCATTTACAATTCCAAGTTCAGCACATATGACTATCTTTGAGAGAAAGAGAGACCGTTTCAAATGTACTATTGCATTTAAATTATATATATATATATATTGCAACAGAATATTCTTAAAAAGCCTATACTTCTAGGTTAAAATGATAGTCAAAAGCTGGTTGCTATGGTTGCTGGTTGCTGTTAATGAAGTTCCTTTGTTTATATGGATAGGAGTTGACAAGTTCCTGTATGAGAAATTATACGTTTTTCATAGCAGAAACCAAAAAGAAGGAATGTTTCAAAAACGACGAACTCCACGAAAAAAATGTATATAACATAAATTGTGTGTTTTGATGTGCTCTGCATTTCTTGTGTAGTAAGTTTTTTTCCATCTCTTACGGTTCAGCAGTTATTCAAAATTTAGTAAAATTCATCCAGAATAAACTACTTTTCAGAGGCTATTCCCAGAAAATTCAAGATATACATTTCATTTGTCAGGTAAATATGTTTACTATCCGGAATTTTTATCAAAATCGTTAGAGCTATTTTTGAGAAAATCAAAATTTTCGAAAAAAGTTCCATGTAAAGGGTAGTTGGGGGTGGGGGGATTTTTCTCAAAATCTTCGTGTTGCATCCCTGGAAGATATTAAACTTAAATACCAAGTTTGGTATTTAACCGACTTTTTGTTTTTGAGTTATCGTGTTCACAGACACACGGACACACACATACACGCGGACCATTTTGTGAAAATGCTTTTTTTGGAGATTGGGGACCCTAAAACATATATTTTCGGTGAAATCTCGGTATCGAATTTTTGGGTGGCGTGCAATACCTTCTCTATACACTATGTACATAGTGCGTATAGACAAAGTAAAAAATCTGATGTGTACCATTCACATGACTTTCTCCATATCCCTGCAACAAAAAATCTGATGTGTACCATTCACATGACTTTCTCCATATCCCTGCAACAAATAATTCTTAAAAAGCTTATACTTCTATTTACTTTATGCTAATCAGAAAAAATTAGCAGAAATAGTCTTATTACTCGCTTCCTTGTAAGTAGAAGCGAAATAAGGGACAACCGTAGGTTAAAGTGATAGTCAAAAGCTGGTTGCTATGTCAATGAAGTTCCTTTGTTTGTATGTATGGATAGGAGTTGACAAGTTCCTGTATGAGAAAGTATACGTTTTTCATAGCAGAAACCAAAAAGAAGGAATGTTTCAAAAACTACGAACTCCACGAAAAAAATGTATATAACATAAATTGTGTGTTTTGATGTGCTCTACATTTCTTGTGTAGTAAGCTTTTGTCCATCTCTTACGGTTCAGCAGTTATTCAAAATTTAGTAAAATTCATCCAGAATAAACTACTTTTCAGAGGCTATTCCCAGAAAATTCAAGATATACATTTCATTTGACAGGTAAATATGTTTACTATCCGAAATTTTTATCAAAATCATTAGAGCTATTTTTGAGAACATCAAAATTTTCGAAAAAAGTTCCATGTAAAGGGTAGTTGGGGGTGGGGGGATTTTTCTCAAATTCTTCGTGTTGCATCCCTGGAATATATTAAGCTTAAATACCAAGTTTGGTATTTAACCGACTTTTTGTTTTTGAGTTATCGTGTTCACAGACACACGGACACACACATACACGCGGACCATTTTGTGAAAATGCTTTTTTTGGATATTGGTGACCCTAAAACATATATTTCCGGTGAAATCTCGGTATCGGATTTTTGGGTGGAGTGCAATACTTTCTCTACACACTATGTACATAGTGCGTATGGAGAAAGTAAAAAGGACAGCTGTATACAAGAAGACACCGTTCGAGCTGGTGTATGTAAGCAATTCTAATCGTTCGCGTTTTCCCAATTTAATTGTACAGAGGGAAGGGCAGGCTGTTATGCGTATAAGTGGCGCTCTCCGATTCAGGATCACTCTCGCCTTGTTCGAGTTATTCCCGTCAGGGGTGGTTTGGAATCTCAACGTACTGTGTAAAGAACAACAGTTCAACTCCTTTTTCTTCTTTCCTTATTTCCCTAGTCATCCGAATGCTGAACATTTGCTTAGATGGACTTCATTGATCAAACGTTGTGTTAGAGTTTCAAAGGTGGTGAAATTCTTAACATTTCCTATGATTGCTGAGAAGAGTATTCTACAACAATGTCTAATAACTTAAGTAAATTTTAGTACTAACCTAACTACAGCGATAAACATCATAGCTCACCCTATTTACTTTCTCTAGCAGAATGTGCAACACACATAGTACTAGGGTCGGCTGATAAGTCCCGGGCCTCTCAATGAAAACAGCATTTAAAACAATGTTTTTTCTTTATTTCTCAACATAATCTCCAGAAAGGCTAATATCGGTGTTCTAATTTAATTAAACCATCTCGTAGTGCGATCTATCTATCAAGGTCCTCAAAATGTCATACGTTTTAAGATTTTTATGACAAACGAAATGTCTAATGTGCATTTTCTGGGAATAGTCTCTGAAGGCAGATTCTCATACCATTCTCTCAGTAATTTTTACTTTCTCTATACGAACTATGTACATAGTGTATAGAGAAGGTATTGCTGCACTTCACCAAAAAATTCGATACCGAAATTTCACCGGAAATTATGTTTTAGGGTCCCCTATATCTAAAACAAATATTTTCAGAAAAAGGTCCATGTGTCTGTGAACACGATAACTCAAAAACGAAAAGTCGGTAAAATACCAAACTTGGTATTTAAGTTTAGTATCTTTCAGGGAGGCGACACTAAGATTTTGAGAAAAATCCCCCCACCCCAAACTACCCTTTACATGGAACTGTTTTCCAAAATTTTTATTTTCTAAAATATGGCTCTAACGATTTTGATTAAAATATCGTATATTAAAATATTTACATGACAAATAAAATGTATATTTTGAATTTTCTAGGAATAGCCTCTGAAGACTACTTTATTCTGAGTGAATTTTTCGGAATTTTGTATAACTGCTAAACCGTAAGAGATACAAAAAATGTAGAGCACATTAAAACACACAATTTATGTTGTATACATTTTTCTCTTGGAGTTGATCGTTTTTTAGATATTCCTTGTTTTTGTCTTCAGGGTAGAAAATCTTAACTTTTCTCATACAGGAATTTGTCAACTCATGTCATACAAGCAAAGGAACTTCAGTCACGTAGTAAGCAGCTTTTGATTATCGCTTTAACATATGCTACTCCCTTATTTCGCTTCTACTTACAAGGAAGCAAGTAATAAGACTGTTTCTGTTAATTGTTTCTCGATTAGCAGGAAGTAAATAGAAGCATAAGCTTTTTAACAATATTTTATTGCAGAGTTGTAGAGAAAGTCATGTGAATGGAACACATCAGATTGTTATCAACCGCCATGCTCCTATTCTAAACTACGCGACAATCTCCAATATATTCCTAGTAATTGATTTGAATTAAAAATCATACTGTTCTCAGACAGGATATTCCCCGTGTTTCCTTTGTTTTAATTCCAGTCAAACATAGAAACGAATTTCAATGACAATGGCATCGCGACAGCTTTTAAAACATGTGACTATCGCTTTAGCCTAGTGTATTCCTTTAGTTCCCTCCTACTTATAAGGAACTAAGTTTATCTTGATTAGTAGGATGTAGAAAGAAAATAACTTTTGTAGAAGTTTGTTTCTAGAACAGCATCCAGAATGAAAAGAAATTGAGGGAAAGTATTTACCGTGATCCTTTACCACTATGCCTGTTTCCCTGCCCCGCCATCCATCTCTTTTTTAATCTTGATGCCCACGTCGAATTACCTTCCATTCTCAGCTGTTCACAGTAGCAGACTGCCTAATTAGAGATTGGTTTCCGTGAACGATTCTCATTCAACTGTTTTTTTTATAGTGTTTAACGCCCGCTTTTACTACTATGGCACCGCAGACGATGACACTGATGATACATGGAACGAAGATGGCAGGGAAGCCGGAGAACCCGGAGAAAACCCGCACCTTCGCCACTTTGCTCACTTCAAATCCCACATACGATCGAATCCAGGCCTCAAATTTTACACTATCGTTTCACTACACATCCTGCATTCCCTCGTTAGTCCCCAGTTAGGAGTACCCCTCCCTTCCCAGAACTCCTTTCAAATATGGGTCTCACTTAGTCCAGATTCCCTCTTTGTTCCCACCCTCATTTCTCCTCCATATATCATAGATCTAAACGGCGCTCCCTATACACTTCCCAGTAAGGTTACGGATATATTTGAAATGCTGCTACGTATCCGGAGAGCTTCCGCTGGTTTAACACTTGCCTTGTTTCGTAATGTTAATATGTTATGATTCCTAACAAGTACACAAAGAATTAAACATTGTCCAATGCCTGTCCTACATATGTCCAGGTGTCTTCTTTGCTATAACGAGAACCATTTTGAAAGTCAACGATTTAATCTTATTCACATTAAGCAGTTATTCATCACAATAATCATCGAGTTTGTCCACTCCTCTTTGCAGTCCGTTAACTGAAAGATCTTATCTCGCCAGAAATTGCTAATATTCCAAGACATTATCTGCAAAATGCTATGCATGGAGTCGCAGAACTAATGGTGTACATTGAGGAAGCGAGAGAACATTTTCCTAATGTTTTATAACACCCCATCGTTTTCCCAATATGTGACTTCTTTTGGTTTTTTTTTTTTCTGTCTCAAATATTATAAAATGTATAATGGTTTAGAATTTGAAGTGGTATTTGAAAGGCCTATATAGTGCAACGGCGGCGCGCCAGCGTGAGCAACCGCTGAAGGAATCGCTACCTCGCCCAGGCTAACAATAGAGTAATCGGACACAATAGCGGGTAAACAAATGCCTTTGTGTATTTCCCTGCAAGAATTATCGGACCTTTTTCCCCCCAGACCCAGAACATTCTTCTTTCAGAGAAATCTCTTCCTAATGGACAAAACATAATGCTCCCGTAATTTCTATGACTGGAACTTTGGAATCCGGCTACGGATTATATAAGGGGCCGACAAGTGCCGGTGTATGAAGTGAAATGAAGATCCATCTAGAGACCCTTGCTAAGAAACTCACGTGAACGCAGTGACTTAGTTATTTAGTTATTTGCGTACTAAAGGTGCAGTTGTATTGCGTGTAGTGTTCTAGTGACCAATAAAGTGAATTCAACACAAACTGTGTTTTCATTTGCTACAATACTGTCTTAAAGAGGGAGCGTTGCAGCTCTATGGGCGACCCACTTCGTCAACATCAACGTTCAGGTCAGCAGCTCTTTGACAATATTTAGAACCCTGAACGCACATTTAAACCAAATTTACAATTACTTCAGCTGATCAAAATTAAACTACACCAAGAAACAGTTTTTCGTGGTAGATCAGTAAGCTTTAGAATTTGTACACAAGATTTGCCACCACCAGCATTTTGATGTGGTTTAAATCTTATACTTAAGAGGAGAGTAACTCTGAGAAATTTCTTGACAGGATGAAACACCTGTTTGATCGAAGTGGTATAAAATATTTGTGATACAAATATTTAACATATGCAAACCATACCGAAAGTATAAAGTTTAACACAGTTTCTATTATATACAAAAGACATTTCATATATTCCAATTCACACGACTTTCTATGCGTTCTGCAAACTATTGCTACTAAAGATTATTCTTCAATCTACTTCATGCTAATCGAAGCAAACAACAAAATATTGCCTTATTATTTGCTTCCTTCTAAGCAAAAGAGAAATGGGAATACATTAGGCTAAACCTATAGTTACACATTTTAAAAGCTGGCCGCTTTGTGAATAATGTCCATACCAGGAGTATAACAAAATAGTAATGAAGCGAAAGATGACATTCATTTGAGAACACTTAAAACTGAAACCAATACCAAGGAATATCTTGGAAACAGTTAACTCTACAAAAATGTGTATGACATAAAATGTGTTTTAGCGAGATCTACATTTTGGTATAGTAAGCTTTTGTCTATCTCTTACGTTTACCAGTTGTGCAAAAGTCATCCAGATTAAAGAATTCTTCAAAAATCAAGTAAACAGCTTTAATATATGATATTTAAATCAAAATAGTTAAAGCCATTTTTTAGAGAAATAAAATTGCCAAAAACTTTTCCATGTAAAAGTAATTTCGTGTGGGGAGGAGATTTTCTTGAAAATGTTTGCAATCTTGGCAGATACTAAACATAAACGACAAGTTTGATATTTAGTGTTTTTTCGTTTTTGAGCTATGCTATCCACAGACACCGACACACACATACAGACACGTACACACAGATATTTTTCTAAAAATGTTATTTTTTTTATTCAGGGGATCCTCAAATATGTGATGTGTTCCATTCACATATTCTTACAAAAAAGAATTTTTATCTACATCATACTGAGCTACATAAACATTACCAGAATTAGTTTTATTTCTTATCACTTATAATAATTAAGGGAATACACTGGGCTAAAGCGAGAGTCAATTCTTTTATAAGCTGTTGCTATGTGGTTGCCATTGAAATTCGGTTTTATTTCCATGACCAGGTTTAAATAAAAAATAAAACATTTTGTGAAATATGTGATATTTGGTGGAATACAACTCCTTAAATGCACACTACGTGTAGAGTAAGTAAAAACTCTGATGTGTTTTATTAACATAGCTTTCTCTAACAGTTCTGCAAACAAATTTTTCATACAAAGGAGTGTTCTTTTGTCTTCATCATGCTAAACCAGATAAACATCAGCAGAATTGGTCTTATTACTTGTTGAAGGGAATATATTTACACATTTTAAAAGCTATGTGAAACAATTGAGGTTCTGTTCGCTTTGCTGTATCCCGTTTGAGAAAAGTTAATAAGTTTAAAATTGAAACCAGTAACAATGAATATCTTGAAAGCGACCAATTCTACAAGAAAAATGGATATGGCATAAATTATATGTTTTAATGTGATCTAATGTATTAGTGTATTTCACTGTGTTTTTCTTATTGTACTGACGTGTAAATCCATGTACTATTGGCATTTTACAAATAAATTACATTCCAATTTAATTCAATACGTGTTTTGTGTAATACGCTTTTGTCTATCGCTTACGGTTTAACAGTAATACAAAACTCAGCTAGAATAAACAGCTCTTATTCCCAGAAAATTCAAAATATACATTTTATTTATGAGGTACATATCTTTAATGCACGGTATTTTAATCGAAATCGTTATAGCCATTTTTGATAACATCAAATTTTGGAAAAATGTTTTATAGAAAGGGTAGTTGGAAGTGGGGGATTTTCTTGAAAATCTTTTGGGCGTATTCTTGAAAGCCAATGGAGCCAAATACCAATTTTGGTATTTAATCGACTTTTCGTTTTTGAAAAATACATACACACGGACCTTTTTTTAGGAATGCTTTTTTCGGAGTTGGGCAACCTCAAAACATATATTACCGTCGAAATTTTGCTAATACATGGGGCTAGAGAAAGTAAAAATATTCAATTCGGAATTTGCATTTTTCATCCATATAATATGTTTGCTTGTAGCAAGCAATTAGGTACTATATATAATTACTTTCACTTCACATAATATGTACATAGTGTATAGAGAATGCATTGTATTTCACCCAAAAATTCGATACCAAAATTTCACCGAAAATACATGTTTTGGAACCTTCTGAGTCCAAAAGAAGCATTTTTAAAAAAATGTCCATGTGTGTGTCTGTCTGTGGGAAGCATAGCTGAAAAACAAAAAGCCCATTAAATACAAAATTTGATATTTAAGTTCAGTATCTCCCAAGGATGCGACACGAAGATTTCCAAGAGAATCCTTCCACCCCCAACTACTCTTTACATTTTTATTTTCTCAAAACTGGGCCCAAAATTGGATTAAAATCTCTTATATTTAAGATATTTTCATGACAAATAAAATGTACATATTGAATTTTCTGGGAATATCTTTTAAAGACCTCTTTATTCTGGATGCTTTTTTTTATGTCATATATATTTTTTTTCCTGGAGTTGCCGTTTTCGAGACATTCCTTGTTATTGACTTTAGTTACAGCAACTTGTCAACTCCTGACAAACAAATGAATTTAAATCCCATAGCAACCACATTTTAAAACATGTGACTGTCGGTTTATCCTAATTATTCCCTTATTTTCCTACTGCTTATAACGAAGTAATAAGACCGTTTCTACTATTGTTTATCTCGATTAGCTAGAAGTAGATAGAAGAATAAGTTTTTAATAATAATTTGTTAGAGAGATGTTGAGAAAGTTATGTGAATGGAACACATCAGATTTTTTAATAGGTATACTAATTTAAATGCACATATTTTTTATAAGTTAACAAGCAGAATAAATAACATTTTAAACGTTTAATGGTTTGATACCGTAGTTCTGCGACAGGATCAGAAACGTAACAACGCGGTCATGTTTACAACCTATCTCTGCGAATGCCTGCTGCCTACCCTATTGAATTGTATTAATACACATCTTTAAGTTACGTTACAAATCTACCACAAACCTCACACTTAGAGGGGAACATTGTGTCTGTGGTCAATATAGCTGCAAACAGATATATACGATAGACTTCTCTACCCAAATATTGACACCAAAGATGAGGAAAGCGATAAAGAGAGCATACGCAGCGCAATCTGAGCCGAAGTGTCTGTTCAAGTAGTGCTAAAGTCTGGCTGCGAAAGTAAAATGAAGGTACTAAAATGTTTTTCAAATGGGAAGAGTTCTACGCTGCAGCGAATGAGGTGGGTTATCGTGCTTTGCGTTGCCAGGTCGCTACCTCCACTTTTTACTTTCTCTATACTCACTATGTGCATAGTGTATAGAGAAGGTATTGCACTCCACCCAAAAATTCGATACCGAGATTTCACCGGAAATATATGTTTTAGGGTCCCCAATATCCAAAAAAGGCATTTTCACAAAAAGGTCCGTGTGTATGTGTGTCTGTGAACACGATAACTCAAAAACGAAAAGTCGGTAAAATACCAAACTTGGAATTTAAGTTTAATATCTTCCAGGGATGCGACACGAAGAATCCCCACACTCCCAACTACCCTTTACATGGAACTTTTTTCGAAAATTTTGATTTTCTCAAAACTGACTGACGAATTTGATTAACATTTCGTATATTAAAGATATTTACCTGAAAAATAAAATGTTTATCTTGAATTTTCTGGAAATAACCTCTGAAGAGTAGTTTATTCTGGATGAATTTTACTGAATTTTGAATAACTGCTAAACCGTAAGAGACGGATAAAAACTTGCTACACAAAAAATGTAGAGCACGTTAAAACACACAATTTATGTTATATACATTTTTTTCGTAGAGTTCGTCGTTTTTGAGACATTCCTTATTTTTGGTCTCTGCTATGAAAAACTTATACTTTTCTCATACAGGAACTTGTCAACTCCTATCCATATAAACAAACGAACTTCATTGACATACAACCAGCTTTTGACTATCATTTTAACTTATGGTAGTCCCTTATTTCGCTTCTACTTACAAGGTAGCAAGTAATAAGACTATTTCTGCCCATTTTTTCTGATCAGCATAAAGTAAATAGTAGTATAAGCTTTTTAAGAATAATTTGTTGCAGGGATATAGAGAAAGTCATGTGAATGGTACACATCAGATATTTTATATTTCTCTCTCACTGGCACACTGAACATGCAAATCTGCTTGCCGATATAATAGTTATTCATGTATATTATGTTTGAGTTAAAAATCTTTGGTTTTTACGGTTCGAACATTAGTCCCTATCTTCCTCGTGTATTATTATTTGCAAAATTTGAATATTTTTTCCTAGCACAAGTAGTATTTATGAGAGACGGAATCACTTAGCGCGTTACTCCCCAGTTAAGTGCGAATGCAATATGTCAACACAGCAGCACTCCGATTGGCTGCCGGCCTGGTGGCGTTCAAGGACAAACCTCATCCCATTTGAAAGTCACTGTAGTGTAATCATGTGTGATTTTCTCGCTTTGGTTTAGAAGAAGCACAGTAGACACACAAGGATTTGAAAAGGGAGTCAGACTGAAAAACTCATTGTCGTAACTGGGTTTTGAACCAGATCTCCTGGTCTCCGTCCTGTCTGTGCCTGCTGAGTTATCATGGCAATGATAGCATTAAACTCCTTAACTGACTCGCATGTTACCCGGAAACCCACATAAGGACGGACGGCTTTGTTCTAAGGATGAAAATATATATTTTCAATATATAATAATGACATATCAATTTTGTACACTAAAATTCACTCATTTTATACAAGCATGACTGAAGTCTTATTCTTGAGGCAGGAATCTGTTGAGCAGCAGACAAACTTTGGATCATAACAGAACCAAGATGGGCGATCAGCCCAATGCCTGGTATAGAGGTGAAGAAGAAGGAAGTGTAGAGATGAAAAATCTGATGTGTTCCATTCACATGACTTTCTCTACATCTCTGGAACAACTTATTGTTAAAAATCTTATACTTCTGTTAACTTCATGCTAATCAGAAAAAAATAGCAGAAATAGTCTTATACTTGCTTCCTTGTTAAGTAGAAGCGAAATAAGAGAGTTCCATAGGTTAAAGTGATGGTCAAAAGCTGGTTGCTATGTCACTGAAGTTCCTTTGTTTGTATGGACAGCAGTTGACAAATTCCTGTATGAGAAATGCATGTTTTTCAAAGCAGAAACCAAAAGCAAGGAATGTCTCAAAAACGATGAACTCCACGAAAAAAAATGTAGATAACATGCTGTGTGTTTTAACGTGCTCTACATTTTTTGTGTGGTAAATTTTTGTCCATTTCTTACGGTTTAGCAGTTATGCAAAATTCCTCCAGAATAAAGTAGTCTTCAGAGAAAATTCAAGATATACATATTATTTGTCAGGTATACGATATTTCAATCAAAATCGTTAGAGCCATTTTTAAGAAAATCAAAATTTTCGAAAAAAGTTCCATGTAAAAGGTAGTTGCAGGTGGGGGGGGGGGATTTTCTTGAAAATCTTCGTGTCGCATCCTTGGAAGATACCAAACTTAAATACCAAGTTTGGTATTTAACGGCCTTTTCATTTTTGAGCTATACTGTCCACAGGCACACACACGGACCTTTTTCCAAAAATGCCTTTTTCTTTGGATTCAGGGAGACATAAAACATGTGTTTCCGGTGAAGTCTCGGTATCGAATTTTTGGGTGCATTACAATACCTTCTCTATACTCTATACACTATGTACATAGTACATGTAGAGAAACTAAAAATAAGTGATAGAAAAATTCACGAATCAAGTATTCGCTTAGAAACCAAGGAAAATTGCAAGTAAACCTTCGGTAAGGCTGTTCACCTCTGGAGTTTGAACCCAAGACCTTTGAACCTTTGCTTGGTGTGTGCAGAGCATCGCCATTTGGGCCATTTTAAACTTACATAACCCCAGGGAAGAGACTCAAAGAGTAACCAGATCCGAATAACGACGGACACAAGTATGAACAGGGTGTCTAACGGTCGCAGTTAGAGGCCTCCAATGCCGCCCGGTTCTTCTCAGGAGCCCCGAGTCTTCGGAGATTCCCCGAGGGAACCCAATAGTAAACCTCAAGCCACCCTTTCAGAAAACCTGATCCAAATCCCCCTATAGACAATATAAACGTCCCTGAGGATTTAAAAAAATATTCAACGCTGCTGAGTGTTAAATACAAACTTAACCGCATCGTCATGAATAAATAAAGCGAAGTAAGGACATTGATTAGCAAAAATTCTGTTAGCATCGCTCCATCCGATTCCAAAGAATTTTCTGATGTAAGCTTGGTGAAATCCTTTCCAGTTAAGAGCTTAAGCTGGCATTTCTTTTATCAAGTTGAGGGAAAGTGGGTTAAAAACGAGTAAGGTAGACTGAAAACAGCAGAGGGGGGGGGGGTGAAGAAGCACTTGTTCTTTGCTGTGTTGAGCGAGGAAAGCGAAAATGAAGCGGGGAAACGCTGCGGGCAAAGGGAAACTGAAGAAACGAGGAAAGTAAGAGTAAGGGGAGGAATAAATTGGCAATCAAGATGGCGTTGCAGGAGTTGTTCCCTTCTGTATCATTTGGCTGTGCGCTGGAAGCAAATGAAAGACTGATGCGACGTCAAAGGCTTCAGTTCACATGTCTAGTGATTGTTGTTTGCCTTTATCTGGTGCTACTAACGCTGATTACAGGAATGCTGCCTGCTGAACTCACACCCCCAGGCTGTCTTAAAGCCACCTCTCAAGCAACACAATCTCAATATCCTACAGCTGCCGGTTAAAGTCAAGAAATCTTAACTAAACAGACATTGAAATAGGATCTGAAGCTTTCCTGGCAACGAACATATTCTAGACATTCCTTATAGAAGCCTTGGCAAAAATAATCCATACATGTGTTATTTTCATTCTGCTTCTTCATTTAAATTAATTAGTTACAGTGGTCATTCACATTTAGCATTAACATATCAATATAAATAAGCATGAACGTAGGTTGATGCATTTATAAAATTTGACCAAAATTGTGAAAAATTAAAAAAAAAAAAAGTAATGTGATCCATTCCACGACTCTCTACATCTCTGCAACAAATTCTTGTTAAAAAGCTTATGCTCCTTTTAACTTCGTGCTAATAGAGAAAAAATTAGCAGAAATAGTCTTATTACTTGCTTCTTTGCAAGTAAAAGGGAAATAAGGGGATACATAGGCTAAAGTGATAGTCAAAAGCTAGTTGCTATTTAACTGAACTTCCTTTGTTTGTATGGACATGAATTAATAAATTTCTTTATGTGAAAAGTACGATTTTTAAAGCTGACACCAATAACAAGAACTTTCTCAAAAACGACCCACACCAAAAAAAAAAAAAAAAAGTGTGTAACAAATTGTATCTTTTAACGAGCTCTAAATTTTCTGTTAAGTTAGTTTTTGTCTATCTCTCACGGTTTGCCAGTTACACAACATCCGTAAAATTCATTCATATGTTTAGCTCTACCAAAAAAAAAAACGTATATAGGTTTAATTTGGGTTTTAATGATCTCTACATTTTTTTGTGTAGTAAGTTTTTTTTAACTCTTATGGTTCACAGGTATAAAACATTCATCCAAAATGAAGCGGTCTTCAGAGGCTATTCCCAGAAAATTCAAGATATATATTTCATTTTTCATATAAATATCTTACACTTAAAACATTAATTAAAATCGTTGTAGCCATTTTTGAGAAAATTAAAAATTTCGGAAAATGTTCCATATAAATGGTAGTTGGGGATGACAGATTTTCTTGAAAATCTTCGCGTCGCATCCTTGGAAGATGCTCAGCTTAAATACCAAG
Organism: Hymenopus coronatus; assembly: GCA_030762935.1. Taxonomy (NCBI): domain Eukaryota; kingdom Metazoa; phylum Arthropoda; class Insecta; order Mantodea; family Hymenopodidae; genus Hymenopus; species Hymenopus coronatus. Next base: position 40,340,727 of record CM060884.1, read on the forward strand.
TTTGATATTTAACCGACTTTTCGTTTTTGACCTGTGATGCCCAAAGACACATGTTTCTAAAACTGCTGTTGTGGAATCAGGGAGTCTTAAAACATCTATTTTTGGTTTGCATTAAAATACCTTCTCTATACACTATATACAGGGTTACTACAAAAGAAATAGACAACTTCAACTGCCTGTAAAACAAAAACTATTAGAGATAGCAACCTAATTATTTTGGAGGTATGTTGAGAAACTTTCAAAGTTCCGTTTGTTACTATTGGTAACGCTGTAGTGTTTTGTTTGTTGTTGCAGAAGCTGAAATGGCGGAAAATCCTCTGGAAAAGGCATATTGCGTGTTGGAATTTGCTAGAACACAATCAGCAACGTTGTCCAACGACATTTTAGAACACGTTACCACAAAACGCCACCGACTAGACAAGCTACAACTGGTATAGAAAATTCGAGACAGCAGGATGTTTGTGCAAAGGGAAGAGCTCGGGAAGACCAAGAGTTTCGGAAGAAAACGTTGAACGTGTTCGTTCTGCCTACATAAGAAGCCCACAGAAATCGACATCTAGGGCAAGCATGCAATTACAAATTCCACAGCAAACTGTATGGAAAATCTTGCGGAAGCGACTGCACATGATGCCTTACAGATTACAGATGTTGCAGTTTCTGAGTGAAGAAGATAAGGTCATACGGCGTGACTTTTGCATCGACATGTTGCGACATGATGAAGACGATGCTGGTTTTTGTGAGCGCATCATTTCATTTTTGTGGTAACGTGTTCTAAAATGTCGTTGGACAACAGTTGCTGATTGCGTTCTAGCAAATTCCAACACGCAATATGCCTTTTCCACAGGATTTTCCGTCATTTCAGCTTCTGCAACAGCAAACAAAACACTACAGCGTTACCAATAGTAACAAACCAAACTTTAGAGTGTTTCTCAACATACCTCGAAAATAATTAGGTTGCTATCTCTAATAGTTTTTGTTTTACAGGCAGTTGAAGTTGTCTATTTCTTTTGTATATAATACGTGTAGAGAAAGTAATAGAACACACTTTACAAAAATCAACAACATTTAAAATTCCAGTGGATGCATAGTAGCCTGAATGCCTTCAGACCAACAAAAGCTGTTTCCTGCGAAGGATGATGTCATTGCTCGTAATTACTTGATATACTCTTTAGTAATTTGCCAAATCAGGGAAAATGCCCACTCTGATGGTTTGCAAGGTCGTTTTTAATGAAGCACATTCTTCTTAAAGGGACTAAAAGCGGATGAGTTTTAAAATGGTGCTTAAATATTCCTGAGGCGTCAAACACAATGAACTGAGTGAACTGTGAGCATAACATAAAATTAAGTACAATTATATAACGGATCAAATCCATGATCTTGAGATAGCTCGATTATCTACTACTACTGTGTGTGTGTGTGTGTGTGTGTGTGTGTGTGTGTGTGTGTGTGTCTAAGTGTCTGTGATATGTATCAGGGGATAATCTCGGAAACCACTGGAGAAGTTTTGAACATCTTTAACCGTTGAAAAGCATTATTCTTCAGATCACTAGTTAATTTTAATATAAATTCTATGATATGTTTGATATTCTCTGATTAAAAAGCAGAATATGCTGTGTGTATGTGTGTGTTTGTTCACCATATCTCCAACCAAACTTCTGATATAAATTCTGCAAGGTCCAAATATGGTAAACGACGTGTAGTTTACCTGTGAACACGATAACTCAAAAATGAAACGTTTGAACATTTGAGTTTAGTATATTCTAGGAATAAAACACCCCAAACTACCCTTTATATAGAAAAGAATTTTGAATATTCTGATTTTCTCAAAAATGTCTAACGATTTTTATTAAAATACCACATTTTAAAGTCATTTACATGACAAATAAAATTTAAATCTTGAATTTCTTGGAATAGCCTCTGAAAACCTCTTTATACTGGATGTATTTTGCTGAATTTTGCATAACTGTAAAACCGTAAGCAATAGAAACAAAAATATTACACAAAAACTGTAGCTTCATTAAAACACACAATTTATGCCATACACATTTTTTCGTGGAGTTGACCGTTTACGATATATTCCTTGTTATTGGTTTCAGTTTTAAAATACTTAAAAACAATTTCATACGGGAATTTGTAAACTGTACCAACGCAAACAAACAGATTTCAGTCACATGGCAACCATGTCATTTTATATCAGTTGACTATCGCTTGACCTTCTAATGACAAGAAAGGAATTAATAAGACCATTTCTGCTAATATTTATCTCTATTAGCATGAAGTAGAAAAATAAGATTTTTACAATAATTTGTTACAGAGAGGTAAAAAAAAAAAAAGGCTCATTTCAAAGGAACAATGAATTGTTCGATTGTATACCATTACATTTATGTAGAAAATATTCCCCGAATTAAGTGCTTAGATAACTGCATATAAATACAATGCACAGCGTAATGACATGGCTTACAAATCTTGGTTATACCGCAAGATCCCTAAAATGCAGCAAGCAATGCCCAGAAAATTTGGCTATTCTTTAATACTGATCCGCGAATCTTTTGGTTCGGTCTGACTGACTGAAAAGAGACCATATCCATACATCAATTTCATAAAAAAAATTGATGTGTTTCATTCACATGACTTTCTCTACATCTCTGCAACAAATTATTGTTAGAAAGCTTATGCTTCTATTTACTGCATGCTAATCGAGAAAAAATTAGCAGAAATAATCTTATTACTTTCTTCAGAAATTTCTGTAGGAGAAAAATGTGTTTTTCAAAGCTGAATTCAAAAACAATGAATATCTCAAAAACGATCAACTTCAAGAAAAAAAATGTATATAACATAAATTGTGTGTTTTAACGTGCTCTACATTTTTTATGTTTTACGTTTTCGTCCATCTCTTACGGTTTAACAGTTAAGCAAAATTCCGTAAAACTCATCCAGAATAAAGTAGTCTTCAGAAGCTTTTCCCAGAAAATTCAAGATATATATTTTATTTGTCAGGTAAATATCTTTAATATACGATATTTTAATCAAAATCGGTAAGGCCATTTTTAAGAAAATAAAAAAATTCTAAAAAAGTTCCATGTAAAGGGTAGTTTGGGGTCGGGGGATTTTTTTTGAAAATCTTCGTGTCGCATCTTTGGACGATACGAAACACCAAGTTTGGTATTTAACGGTCTTTTCGTTTTTGAGCTATGCTGCCTACATACACTGACAGACACATGGATATTCTTCTAAAAATGCTTTTTTTGGATTCAGGGGGTCTCAAAACATATTTTCGGTGAAATCTTGGTATCGAATTTTTGAGTGCAATACAATACCTTCTCTATGTACATAGTACGTATAGAGAAAGTAAAAAAGGTATTTATTCCATTCATATGATTTTCTTTAAGACACATTATTCTTATAAAAGGTTATCTATTTATTTACATTATGCTATACATACATCTTATTGCTTGCTTCCTAGTAAACAGAAGCAAAACAAGGTGACACACTAGGGTGACGCAATTATCAAATATTTTAAAAGCCATTGCTATGTGAAACAATCGAGATTCGGTTCTTTTTGTGTGACTAGGAGTACAACAAAAGAGTTATGAAATTAAAGATAAGTTTTCGCTTGAAATAAAAAGCTTAAATAGTTTAAAATTTAAACCATTAACAAGGCATATACCTATACGTTGCCTAAATTGTGTGTTAACGAAATCTACATTTTTTGTGAAGCAAGTTTTTTACGGTTTACCAGTTATACAAGTCATCATGACCTGAAGAGATCTTCGGAGGCTATTCCTATAAAATTCAAGATGTACAATACGTTTGTCATGATAATTAATTAAATATATGGTATTTTAATCAAAATCCATATAACCATTTTTAAAAAATTAAAAATTTCCAAAAATGTTCAATGTAAAGGGTAGTTGGGTGTGGGTTTTTTTTTTCTTAAAACAAGCATTTCTGCTAATGTTTATTTCAATGTCCATGATATAGATAAAGGAATAACTTTTGTAATAAGTTTGTAGGAAAAGTAATGTGAGTGGAAGATATCAGTTTTTTTTTTAAAGCCATTTTCGAGGTATTCCTTGTTATTGGTTACAGTTTTAAAATACTCATACTACTCTTGAACAGGCAGTCACCCGTCTCTCTCTTGTTTTGTTCCTGGCCACGGAAAGAAGAAAATTTCAATGACAATCGCATAGCAACAGCTTTTAAAACATTTGACTATCGCCTTACCTCAGTGTCTTCCCTTATTTCCCTTTTACTTCTGAGGAACTAAATAATAAGACCATGGAGCTAACGTTTGTCTCACTTAGCATGAAGAAGAAAGAATAACATTTTACTTTCTCTACACGTATAGAGAAGGTATTGCATTCCACACAAAAATTCGATCCCGAGATTTCACCGGAAATACACTTTTGAAACCGCTGAATAAAAAATATATTTTTGGAAAAAGGTCCGTGTGTGCGCGTGTGTGTCCGTGGACAGCATAGCTCAAAAACGAAAAGTCCGTTAAAAACCAAACTTGGTATTTAGGTTTGGTATCTTCCAAAGATGCGACACGAAGATTTTCAAGAAAATCCCCCCACTCCCAACTCACCTTTACATGGAACTTTTTTCGAAAATTTTGAATTTCTAAAAAATGGCTCTAACGATTTTGATTAAAATATCGTATATTAAAGATATTTACCTGACAAATAAATTGTATATCTTGAATTTTCGGGGAATAGCCTCTGAAGACTACTTTATTCTGGATGAATTTTGCACAACTACTAAACCGTAAGAGATGGACAAAAACTTAACACACAAAAAATGTAGAGCACGTTAAAACACATATTTTATGTTATGTACATTTTTTTTCGTGGAGTTCATAATTTTTTAGATCTTGTTTTTGGTTTCAGCTTTGAAAAACATACTTTTCTGATACAGGAATTTGCCAACTCGTGTCCTTACAAACAAACTTCAATCATATAGCAACCAATTTTCGACTTTCACTTCAATCTAGGGTACACCCTTATTTCGCTTCTACTTACAATAAAGTAAGAAATAAGACTATTTCTGCTAATTTTCTCGATTAGCATGAAATACATAAAAGAATAAGCTTATTAACAATAATTTGTTATAGAGATATAGAGAAAGTCATGTGCCTGGAACACATCATATTTTTTAACATTGTAATCTGCACGTCACCATGGGGAGGACAGATGTCCATGTTCCCATTCTTCATGAAAATCATATACAATATACATTTCTATATGCTCCTAGGAATTAAAATGAATGCATTTAAATAAGTTACATAATAATGTTCATTCAATTATGAACGTTTCTAAATTAGTCATTTGTTACATTATTAAACAAATTACAGCATCTGGTATATCGTAATCTCTTTTGTTCACCTTCTCCTCCTCCCAGATTAGACTTTATTTAGGTTTCATTTGCTTAAAAGACTTTCATAAACACCAAATCTTAGTTATTATATACATAATAATAACAAGTTATATTTATTACATATCTTTTGCTATGTCACTTTCGTTAAACACGCCATTTTAAGAAGTTTTCGTGCCATCGTGGAGCGATGACGTCAAATTGTAATTTCTTCACATTCATTTCCTTTGGCTTTCACGTGCCAAACGATATTATTTTATAATTTTTACTTTCTCTAGCCCCGTATGTACATTCATAGGGATAGAGTATTGTATTCCACCCAAAAGTTCGAAGTCGAGGTTTCACTGGAAATACATGTTTTAGGACACCCTGAGTCCAAAAAAGGATTTTCAGAAACAGGTCCGTATGCGTGTGTGTGGGGGGGACAGCATAGCTCAAAAAACGAAATATCAAACTCGGTTAAATATCAAACTCGGTTAAATATCAAACTCGGTTAAATATCAAACTCGGTTAAATATCAAACTCGGTTAAATATCAAACTCGGTTAAATATCAAACTTGGTTAAATATCAAACGTGGTATTTAAGTTTGGTATCTTCCAATCATGCGACAAGAAGATTTTCAAGAAAATCCCCCCAACCCTAACTACCCTTTACATGGAAAAATTTTCGAAAATTTTGTTTTCCTTAAAAATGGCTGTAACGATTTTGATTAAAATACCACATATCAAAGCCATTTCTATCACAAATAAAAGGTATATCTTGAATTTTCTGGGAATAGCTTCTAAAGGCCTATTTATCCTGGATGAATTTTGCTTAATTTGGCATAACTGCTAAACCGTAAGAGATGGACAAAAACCTACTATACGTAAAATGAAGATCTTGTTAAAATACACAAGTTATGTAATACACATTTTTTTCGTGGAGCTTACCGCTTTCGAGGAAATCTTTGTTATTACTTTCAGTTGTAAAGTAGGTACTTATACTTTTCTCAGACGGGAGGGCCCGCTTTCCTTTTGTTCTACTCCTGGCCAAACAAATTATTTGCAATGACAATTGCATAACGACAGTCTTTAAAACATTTGACTATCACTTTAGCCTAGCGCATTGCCTTAGTTCCAACCTACTTATAAGGAAGTAAGTAATAAAATTCTGCTAACGTTTATCTCGATTAGCATGGTGTTGAAAGAAGAGTTATCTTTTGTAAGAAGTTTGTTTGTAGAGTAGCTAGAGAAAGTCATGTGAGAGTAGCGCATCAGATTTTTAGTACTGTTTTTGGGCAGTAGAGTTTTATTTCAAGCTTAAATTTGCGTCAAGTTGTAGAGAAAGTTAGAATATGTTTGCTTATGCAGCATCTCAATCTCATTGTAAGGCTTGGCGTTTTGTTTGCCAAAAGTTGGAGCCGTCTCTAGAGCATTATTCATCATTTAAGATACCTTGGTGAAAGGAGTGCGTAGATTGACCAACCCTGGGATTGGGGCAAGGGGGTGGAGAAGACCCACCAAAATGAGCAATTTGCAGGCGTTTGAGAAGAGTTGGCCCCCAGGGAGTGCCAGACTCCCGTTGTGATACTCCGACCGACGTCCTGATTACAGTCTTCAGCCTTTGAACACGGAAACGTTAAAGAAGATGGATGGTCCCATGTGTTCTTTGTCCATACAAAGTTCTCTTAACTCGTCCACGTTCTATTCAATAACATTTGAAACTCTTGCATCCGTCCTATTAATTGAATTGCCAAGAGCGCTTTCACACTCGAACATTTTCTGAACATTACTGCTTGATTCACTACATATAGGCTAGAACTCAAGGAGATAAAAACCTTCCTTTGTTATGGTTTTATTGCTAAGTGCTCATTCAATAGAACATATTTGTATTCCAACAGCTTTACCATTCAGGTATAAGAATGCTTCATCAGGTGGGCCCCGTAGCTCATCGGTTGAGCTCTTGTCTGTTGTGTGAGAAGTCCCAGGTTCAACTCCCGACTGGGAATATTTCTCTAGCCAGGACTGTTCCCCATCCTCCTCAGAGTCTAGAGGAGGCTTCACCTACTCGCTTGATTTATATATTCATATATGTTTATACATGATATTTTAATAAAAATCGTTACAGCAAATTGTGATAAAATTAAAATTTTCGAAATAATAGGAAAGGCTCAGACGTTTCGTGGTTTTCCTGGTAGGCGAATGCTGGGATGTTGTATATCTACCACGTTTCCTTTCCCTTCCTACCTTCATTTCATTTCCCTTATTCATCTTTTATGTCCGTGCTTGAGGCTTTGAAGGTGGATGGCACGGTTGCTTGCCCCTGGTTGCGCTGGTTGAGGCTATTTGCCGTTGTAGGGGCCTCCTTCCGGCCTCCCGGCGCCTATGTAGTCTCCGTGGTGCGCCAGGACTGACATCTAGTGACTGTTGGGAACTTCCGTGCGTTTCTGCGCTTAGCTCCATCGTTTTCTGTGTGCTGGCGTTTGTTTCCCCTCCTCCCCACCCTTCCCCCGGGGGTGGTAGGCTGCAATAGATCCGAACCCGATCGCAGTTGCCGAGACGTTCCCCAACGTTAACATGCTCTAACCTCAAACCTCTAAAGGGAAAGGGAAGTAATGGGGAAAATTCTGAACCTAAATACCAAGTTCGGTATTTAACGGACGTTTTGTTTTGAGCTTATGTTGTTTCACACACATACACACACACCTGTTTCTAAAAATGGTTTTTCTTTACTCAGAGGGTCTTAAAACATATATTTTCGGTTAAATCTTGAGCCACCTCTACTTTCTATATGTAGAGTACTTGGTAGAGAAAGTAAAGCATATAAGTATCTGAAGCTTCAACTAAAACAAGGAATATCTCGGGAATAGTTAACTCATAATAAGAAATATAAAAATGAATGGTTGCTTCACATTTCATTGAGTGAGCTATATAACCTATTAAAATTCTGCGAAAATGATACTTTTTGGATTCTACACACTATAAAACACATCAAGATACTTAAGAACGAGAGTGCTGGTGGGTATAACTAGACGAAATCTTGATCTGAAAATCGGAATAGGAGAATGTGGATGAAGAGAGAAGAAAATGCAAAAAGATTGTGGAAATCAGGAGAAATAATGGGGTGAAGTAGAAAATAAAACATCTCTTTGTTAAAGGATGAACTGCAATGAATTAGAACGTTATAGTTTATGCAATATAAAATTTATGCAATATTGCACACTGTTTAACTGAATATAAAGTGGTAACAAATTGGGCATGATTATGTGTGGATGCAAATAGGTTTACTTCGTGACAGCAGGAACTGTCTTTCTTATAATGCCAGGAACATAAAGAAACACGCAAGCCTTCAACTCCTACTTTAGGCCAGTCTAAGAGGAGTCGTTCTATTTATAGAAACTGACGGAATATGTGTTTAGTTTTCGTCAATATTCTACGCACAGAAAATTCAAATTGCAGCGTCATTATGCAACCCATATAAGAGATGCGACTAACATGTATGTTTAAAGTGGAATTGTTACTGACTGTTCTTATTTAACACACAAAAATATGAAATTTTTCAATTCCGAGACTAAATCGCTCTGAATTAGAAGCCTTACAGGAAAGAAGATATTACCGCTCTGCGGAGGCGTCTAAACCGAGGAATATATTGTAGTAAATGTTACATAAATCTATCACTTAAATACTGTATTTTTACTTTCTCTAGCCCGTATGTAGAACGTACGTAGCAGATAGAGAAGGTATAGTATTGCACCCAAAAATCGATATATAAATTTCACGGAAAATACATGTTTTGAGATCCCCTTAATCCAAAAAAAAAATTAGTCTGTGTGTGACTGAGGGCAGCATAACCTAAAAACGAAAACCTCTATGGATGCGACAGTATCTTCTATGGATGCAACACGAAGAATACCCCCACCCACAACAATCCCTTTACATGGAACATGTTTCTAAAGTTTTGATTTTCTCAAACATGACTAACGATTTTTATTAAAAGATATTTTAAGATATTTTTGAGACAAACTAAATGTATATCTTGATTTTTCTGGGAATATACTCAGGAGACCTTTTCATTCTGGAGGACTCTATATAACTGTTGTATAACTGGTAAACCGTAAGAGATAGACATTTTCTTTTCGCCTCTCCTTTGTTTACCCCCAGCAAGCAAAGAGAACAGATTTCAGTTGTTTCACTTAGCGACTGGCTTTTAAAAGATCTGACCACCGCTTTAGCCCAGTGCATGACCTTATTTCCCTTCTACTTACAAAGTAATAAGACCAGTTCTGGCAATGTTTATCTTGATTAGCAAGTATGTTTGTTTGTGGCACAGCTAGAGAAACTCATGTGAATGGAACGCATAAGATTTTTCAAGTAAATGCTACTCATTGTATTATTACTTTTTCTTTGCGTATTATGTACTTAGTGTATAGATAAGGTATTGCATTTTACCCAAAACTCCAATACCGGAAATATATGTTTTAGGGTTCCCTTTATCAGAAAAAAGTATTTTCGGAAAAACGTCCGTGTATGTGTGTGTCTGTGAACACGATAACTCAAAAAAGAAAAGTCGGTAAAGTACCAAACTTGGGATTTAAGGTTAGTGTCTTCCAGGGATGCGAGACAAAGATTTCGAGAAAAATACCCCCACCCCCAACTACCCTTTACATGGAACTTTGTTTCAAAAATTATTTTCTCAAAAATGGCTCTAACGATTTTGATTAAAATTTCGTATCTTAAATTTTCTGGGAATAGCCTCTGAAGAGTACTTTATTCTAGATGAATTTTACGGAAATTTGAATAACTGCTAAACCGTAAGAGATGGACAAAAACTTAACACACAAGAAATGTGGAGCACGTTAAAAGACACAATTTATGTCATATACATTTTTTTCGTGGAGTTCATCGTTTTTGAGACATTCCTTGTTTTTGGCTTCTGCGTTGAAAAACATAATTTGTCAACTGTTGTCCATACAAACAAAGGAGCCTCAGTCACATAGCAACCAGCTTTTGACTATCACTTTAACCTATGGTACTCTCTTATTTCGCTTCTACTTACAAGGAAGCAAGTAATCCCTTCAAATAACAAAAAATCTGATGTGTTCCATTCACATGACTTTCTCTACTTCTGTGTAACAAATTGTTAATAAGCTTATTCTTCTATTTACTTCAAGCTAGTCGAGAAACAATTAGTAGGAATAGTCTTATTACTTGCTTCCTTGTAAGTAGAAGCGAAATAAGGGAGTACTATAGGTTAAAGTGAAGTCAAAAGCTGGTTACTATGTGACTGAAGTTCCTTTTAATGTATGGACAAGGGTTGACAAATTCCTGTAAGAAAAAAGTATGTTTTTCAAAGCAGAAACGAAAAACCAAGCATACCTTAAAAATGATCAACTCCACGAAGAAAATTTGTATGACATAAATTGTGTGTTTTATCGTGAGCTACATTTTCTGTAACAATAAGTGTTTGTCCGTGTCTTACGGTTTAGCAATTATGCAGAATTCCGTAAAATTCATCCAGAATAAAGTAGTCTTCAGAAGCTATTCCCAGAAAGTTCAAGATATACATTTTATTTGTCAGGTAAATATGTTTAATATACGATATTTTAATCAAAATCGTTAGAGCCATTTTTAAGAAAATCAAAATTTTCGAAATTTTTTCCGTGTAAAGGGTAGTTTAGGTTGGGGGGATTTTCTTGAAAATCTTAGTGTCGCATCCTTGGAAGATACCAAACTTAAATACCAAGTTTGGGCTTTAACGGTCCTTTCGTTTTTGCGCTATGTTGCCCACACACAGACATATTTTTTGGGTACAATACGAACTATGTGCATAGTTCGTATAGAGAAGTAATAATCTTGTATAAGAAGTTTGTTAGTAGAACAGATAAAGAAAGACACGTGAATGGAGCACATTAGATGTTTCATTGTGAATAATTGTTTGCTACATCCATCTTATGGAAGGAATTTTACTTTCAGAGCTATTATATATTTGCTTCATATTGAGTGTGCAGCTGCAGGCAACTGTCATGCCATTGTTGATATGTCGCGGTTGCAGCTGTTCTATTCCATGGAAACAAAATAACTGAACATGAACATTCGTGGATATGGAATACAAAGGAATATAGGTAGCTAAAATGGGCAGCATCTCGCTTCACGTTATAGCGGAACAGCTACTTTGTAACGATTAATCAACAAACATCAAAGCTTATCAGAGCACTAAATAAAGCAACGAGAATGTGGCGTCACAACGGAACTAGATCATTCGTTGTGAAAATAGTGTAGGCTGTAACTTGTAGCTTTGATGGTGACATTCATTGTAAAAGTTCTTCTATAACTGTGAGCACCAATCTCGTGAAACAAACCCATCAGGGATGTTCGCGGTAAGAATTTGACGCGGTAAACATGACAGCGGTGTACCAATGTTTACCACAGTTTAGCTGACCATGGTTGAATTAATGAATAAGTGTATTTATTGACATAACAATATCATACATAACATTTCAACATTCGCACGGGTCCACAGACCGTACGTGCTTTTGTAATATACACTAAAAAAAATATTAAAACAACAAATAATCAAGAGTAAACGCGAAAATAAAAATACAAAGATATTCAATTATAGCAATTTAAATTTACAGCACAGCGTACACTTTCATAAATGCACCCTCTTATAACCGATAACTACATTTAAAAGAAATATATACACATACTATATATATACACAATATATAAAACCATAACACAAGTCACCTAAGTATGACATAATATATATGTATGTAGAATATTGTAGTCACTTTTGTTTAGTTGAACTTATTTGAACCGTGTGAGAACCTCTCTCTGATTCGTTCTGGTATGTGATAGTATTGTTAGAATGTGAGTCATCGCAGCTCGCCTAAACACGGAAGAGGTTGTAAGAGGAATCTTTGGGAACGGCACTCTATATTCTTCTCCAAGCTTCGGAATCCAATAACTTGTGACGTCATTTTGTAGTTATAAAAGAAGGAAGGAGTGCCGTGTGTGATGTGTTGTGAATTGCTCTATGTCGTGAGTGACTGGAGTGTTACCGCGCAGTGGTGTGCGAGCCATGGATGGAGTAAAGCTGTAAACTGTCTACGCTTCGAGTGAATTATCTGCAGCAGTGAATCAAAGATGAACAGGGTGCCTACAAAGTCACCATACATTTTCATGTTCCTGGTCCGTTACAACACAAATAATATATTAGTATGGAGTGGGACTTTAAAAAACCTAATGCAGTTCAACATGTAGCCTGCACTCAATTTTTGAAATTCGGGGAAACGGGGTGCAACATGCGATCTGCCGCTCGTCTGTTCCATAGGTTACGAAAGATCTCGTTCAGATAGTCCCGCACAATGTGTATATAGTGGGGAGGAGCCCCATCTTGTTGAAAAATGACAGAGGCAAGGATACCATCCTCCCGTAACTGTGGCTCCAGGAAGAACTGAAGCATATCCAGGAATGTCTGTGCACCTCGTCATAGGTGTTACTACCTAAATGATATTACACAAGTGTGATTCTTTGAGGTTATGGTTTCCGGTGTAGACCGCGTCATTCTGCTAAGAATGTGGAGTTCTACCGTAAAAATTCCAGCGAAGTTTTGAGACAGCTTGTTACCATGGATGAAATTTGGATAAATCTACACTCCAGAGAGTAAATCATAGTCAAAACAGTGAATTGCGCCAGGTGAACCACCCCCAAAAAAGGCAAAGTCAATTTTGTCAGCTAACAAGTTTATGGCAAGTGTTTTCTGGGATGCACAGAGAATTATTTTTATTGATTACTTGAAAAATGGTAAAAGTATCACTGGTGACTACTACACAAGTTTACTGCAACATTTGAGTGATGAGGTGACAAGAAAAAACCTCATTTGGCAAAAAAAAATATCTTGTTTCATCACGACAATGCTCCGGCACATCGTTCAGTCATTGCATGGGGAAAATGTGCGAATTAAAGTTGGAATTGCTTGAACATCCACCCTATTCGCCAGATATAGCACCCAGTGACTACCACCTGTTCCCAAACCACAAAAAAATTCTTGGAGGACGAAGATTTCACAGCAACGAGGAGGTCATTGATGCGGTAAACAGCTATTTTGAGGACCTTGTTAAATATCACTACAGAGATGGTTTAATTAAATTAGAACACCGATATGACAAATGTATTAGCCTTTCTGTTGATAATTTTAAGAAATAAAGCAAACAAAAAAAAACTTTAAATGCTTTTTTCATTCAGAGGCCCGGGACTTATCAGCCGACCCTCGTATCTTCGCCTCTACCAGAAATAATCCAAATATATGTGTTGCGTAAAATGTATGGTGATTGTGTAAGCACCCTGTATTTTTAAATAATATTTGAGTCAATAAAGAAATTTGTTACAATAAAAACTCACATTTCATGAAGTCATATTCTGTTAGCATCAAACACTAAGTTATAAAACAATAATTGAACAGGAAGGAAGTGTAATAACCAGTAAAGTTTGGCTGGAAAGCAAGCAAAGAATTAATGAAAAACATCAGAGAGCAGCTGTTTTGATTTAGGGCCCTAAAAGAAGAAAGAGAGGAAAACGTTGATAAATGTTTGAACAAGGGCGAAGCTGTCCATTATTAAGAGAATCCACTTGGCGGAAACGTTAAGTCGACTGAATTCCATTTCCACAAGTAACCGACATCCTACGCGTTTCTTTCTGAGTGAATTGGGTGCCAAATCAGCAGTACAAACTCTCTACATAAAACAAGCTTTTCTTTTGCTTTTCTTTCCTTCTTTTGTTCCTCAAGACAGCACTTCAATAAGCCGAGTAATAAAATCCATTTATTCTTTTCCTTTATTCATATATGTGTACAGCCCGGCTCGTAGACAGTTAACAATTTCATTTTAATTCGGACCTGCAAAAAGCTTTGATAAATTAAAGCCTCTCAGTACCCCTTTGCAAATCGAATTTCAGCTAACACTTTCCTTTTGATATCCTGTACTTTTTACAGTCGAGATCTTCGGCTCCAGTAGGCAATTTCATTTCAAAGCTTTCATCATCTCTTAACATATCTTTTATAATTGTAAACGCCGAAGCTCGCGCAGACTATCCAAGAGGTCCCGAGTTCAAATCTTAGAGAAGACTTTTACTTTCTCTGCAGCACTACACTCATACATAGTGTATAGAGGAAGTGATGTATTCCACCCAAAATTTTGATATCCAGAATTCACCGGAAATATATGTTTTATGGTCCCCTTTATCTAAAAAAAGAATTTTCGGAAAAGGCCCGTGTGTGTGTGTGTATGTGTGTGTCAGTGAACACTATAACTCAAAAACGAAAAGTTAGTAAAATACCAAAATTGACATTTAAGTTTAGTATCTTCCAGGGATGCGACACGAAGATTTTGAGAAAAATCCCCCCACTCCAAACTACCCTTTACATGGAACTTTTTTTCGAAAATTTTGATTTTCTCAAAAATGGTTCTAACGATTTTGACTAAACTATCTTACATTAAAGTTATTTACCTGACAAATAAAATGTATATCTTGAATTTTCTCGGAATGGCCTCTGAAGACCTCTTCATTCTGGATGAATTTTGCTTAACTGCTAAACTGTAGGAGGTAGACAAAAACTTAGCACACAAAAATGCAGATCTAGTCAAAACACACCTTTGCGTTTTTGTTGTGGAGGCAACTGTTTCCGAGATATTCCTTGTTAATGGTTTCAATTGTGAAGTACTTATATTTCTCTCAGAGAGGGAGTGTTCGTTTTTCTTTTGTCCTACTTCTTCCCAAGCAAGGAAGCGATTTGCAATGCCAATTGCATAAGGAAAGCTTTTAATACATTTGACAACACTTAAGCATAGCGCATTCCTTTAGTTCCTTTTTACTATAAGGAATTAGGTAATAAGAACATTCTGCTAATGTTTAGCATTGTGTAGAAAGAAGAACTATCTTTTGTAAGAAGTTTGTAGAGCAGGCTAAAGAAAGTCATGTGAGTGTAACACATCAACTGTCCAAACTAGAGCTTTCCACACAGAAATAAGAGTCGTTATTTGCAAATCCTGAAGAAGCTATTCTGGGAACGCAAATCAACGCATGTATGAGATAAACGAAATGAATCAACAACAAAAAGAAAGAGTAGATATTGATGTCATATCAGCGGAAGACTCGATTCAATATTTTACAGAACAATGAACTGACAAGAGCTGACTCAGAACCAAGAGAGGCAAATGAAGTCTCGTATCTCCAGGAAGATAGGATGTGATTGATTACAAGTTCCTTAACTTAAGAAGACAATAGAAAGTGAAATCATGAAGTCTGTGAAATTACAATATAAACTTATGACTTACAAAGTCTTTATCTCTCATCTTGAGGATCATTCTTTGAACATTTTAAAGTATTAGGAACAAAACAACAATTCCATTTCCGTGTTTATAAAGCTTCACAAAATGTATAAAATGCGTCCAGATGACATTTCAGTC
The DNA here is from genome assembly GCA_030762935.1 of Hymenopus coronatus. NCBI lineage: Eukaryota > Metazoa > Arthropoda > Insecta > Mantodea > Hymenopodidae > Hymenopus > Hymenopus coronatus. The sequence continues at coordinate 40,356,545 of CM060884.1, forward strand.
AAATAGGGCTGTTAAAAACATAGTATAACATATTTAAGAGAATAAACAATAGCATATGGTTAAAGAAGAATCACAATAAAAAGGTATAACAGAAAACCTTCTTTTTCTAAGAAGCTAATGGTAATTTTAGAAGACGTAATTACACATATATTCAGACTATAGTGTTATTTGAAATGTGTCTAAAATGCGGCTTAGCAGCTCATAAAAATGGATTACCAGAGGCCAAATTTTGAATTCTGTTTTTATTTTTCAAATAAATATACAAAATAGAAGGGAACTTATTGCATTCCTTCTAATTCATATTTCATAAAATATTAAAAACAAAAATGAAGAATGCCCGCCTGGGTAATGTGGTGGTACCATGTCTGCCTCACATTCAACAGGCCGTTATTTCGAATCTCGCTTAGGGTGTTACCCGGATAAGGTTTTTTTAAGGGTTTTCCCTTATCCTGAGAAGACGAATGTCAAATAACTAAGCTCCATGGATTCCGAGATCATTTGAACTTCATTTCACCAATTTCATTCTTCGCCCAATATGACCAACCTAGTTAAAGGACGTTAAGCTATAAAAAATGCATAATAGCATTTTCTTTGATTAGCCGTTTTCTAAACAAAAATTTTTCAAATTAGATGGTTTATTCCACGAGAATGTATGAATATTAGTTTATTACTTGGGTTATACCTCTTTCCCACCTAGTTTCGGTTGTAGCTATGTGACATAATACACGGTTTTGAAATAATTCATCTTCTGAACACCGCTTTGCAGACGTAACGGGGTTGGAGATATAGGAAACATGCTATTTCAAGGTAGACCAATGTGAGAAGTTTTGTCAAAATGACAGTTACCACATGAAAACTCTTGGTCTTCACCAATTTTCGAAAAGGTTTCCATGTAAAGGGTATTTTCTGGTCTGTTTCAATATAGACACATCATCTCTCCGGAAGTACTTCAGCCTGGAGTTATTGTGCTACTTGAATTGTTTAGAGCAATTCCTATATATCTCCATACCTTAAAAAGGTATACAGCCTTCCAGTGAGTATGAATACTAATTCTTCTGGTTCTATAAACATTTCCCGCGTTTATATTGAAATATAGTTTGGTTTGGGTGATTTTTTTTTTAAAAATGCTGAATTTAATTGTCAAGTTTGTTGTTTGACGAACTTTTATTTTGTTGACACACACATACACAAGGATCTTTTACTAAAAATATTCTTTTGGATTCAGGGGACCTCAAAACATATATTTCCATTGAAATCCCGAAACATAATTTTTGGGTGTAACACAATATCTTCTCTATTTATTTTGTACATAGTGTGTGGTAGTAAAAGTAAGCATACTGTCTTTCAACAAAGGATGAAAACGTGTTTGTTTAAAAATTTAGAAAGTATATTTAACCGTCCCTAGAACTATAACAAATTCATTGAAAATTACTGACGAGAATGGTATAAGAATCTGCCCCATATGCGAGGAGGGAGTGTCGTGGGCTCATCTCTTGGTAAGATATAGGGCTGTGAAGGAATGGAGGAAAGTGTATTTACCGATCCTTTACCACCGCGAATTGAGAGTTACGAGCATGTTGGACGCTACTGGCAGGCATGAAAGACCAATGGGATAGCTAAATTTCTACTTAAGGCGTCTCGCTCAGATCTGAGAAGGATGATAGTAGGGAAGCGGGGGGGGGGGTGCGATAAGAAGAGCTAAAAAGTAGCTATAATGTTTTATATACTAATATTTTATGCCATCCTTTTCGGTCATTGTTTTGTCGTGGGTTAATATTGTGTGTGTATCTCTCTCTTAAGTGTATATGTTTACTATAATAGGGTATACCAATACATCGTAATACGGTTTACCGTTTATTGTGTATTGTAAATTTAAGATCTATATTTGAATACGTTTGCCTTGCTATTTTCAAGTACACTCCTTTCATTTTTAATTTCTCTAGCACGTGTGTACATACAATGTCCATAGTAGCTGGAGAAGGTATTGTGTTCCACTAAAAATTCGATGTCGAGATTTCACCGGAAATATATGTTTTGAGGTCCCCCGAATACTAAAGTATTTTTAGAAAAAGGTCCGTGTATGTTTGTAGACAGCATAGCTCAAAACCGAAAAGACCGGTAAATGCCAAACTTGGTGTTTACGTTTATCTTCCAAGGATGCAACACCAAGATTTAAAAAAAAAATACTACCACCATAAACTACTCTTTACATGGCAAACTTTTTGAATATTTGGATTTTCTCAAAAATGGCTCTAACGACTTTGACTAAAATCTGTTACATTTAAGATATCTACATGCCAAATAAAATTTATTTCTTGAATTTTCTGGGAACAGCTTCTAAAGATCTCTTCATTCTGGATGAATGATATAGGTGACCGTTTCCCAGACGCTCCTTGTTATTGGTCAGAAATTTCTCATTCAGTGTTTCTTTTGTTCAATGACAATCGCATAACGATAGCTTTTAAAACATTTGACTATCACTTCAGCATAAGCATTCCTTTAGTTCCCTTCTACTTATAAGGAACTAAGTAATAAGAACATTCTGTTAATACTTACCTCGATTAGCATGGTGTAGAAAGAAATTTGTTTGTAGAACAGTTAGAGAAAGTCGTGTAAAAGTAACACGTCAGATTTTTTTTTTTTTTTTTGTTTTTTTTTTTTTTTGTTTGCGTCATTAACATCATTATCGGGGGCTTTCACTTGCGAAACTGTAGGTTCAGAACATTAGGTTAAACTTTATATTACTAAACGCACGCACATTCACTCTCACATTCACACTTCCAGACTCTATGGGGGATAGGGAATAATTCCGGTTAAAGAAAAATTCCCCGCCCCAGCCGGGAATCGAACCCGGGACCTCCGGGTGAGAAGCCAGCTCGCTGACCACTCGACCACGGAGGCAGTCACATCAGATTTTTGTTTTTAATATTGCATATTATTTACTGTTTCCTGTTTGCGGTCTCTGGACCCGTTTGATTAAGATTACTGTATGTATGCGGGTATTTAAATGAATACACTTATTCATACATTCATTCGTTCGTTCAATCATAGCATTTTCGTTGCTTAGTTTGGAAACTGGTCATGATTCAATGTCTGGTACCTGAATGTTCGGCCACATAAGTTTGGGGCCAACAGAGAAAATGTGAGTCCACGCCTGAAGGGCCACAAAAACGGCGGGGGAAGGCCACATGCTGACCACATTAGTGCTTTTCTCTAATTGCACTTCGACTAGCTCAGAGGAGCAGCATCAATTGTTATCTAATTATTTACCTTCATTGGTAGCAAAAATAAATTTAAAAAATCTTATGTATTTCATTCATATGACTTTCTCTACATCTCTATAACCAATTATTGTTAACAGGTTTATTCTTCTGTCTACTTCATGCTAATTGAGATAAACATCAGGAGAAAATATTTTATACCTTAGTTCCTTACAAGAAGAAGGGAAATAAGAAAACACACTAGACTAAACCTACAGTCAAATGCTTTAAAATGCGGTTGCCATGGGATAGAAATCCGTTGCTTTGCATGGCATGCTGTTGACAGGTTCCTGTATGAAAAACGTATTTTAAAATAACAAGAAATATCTCGAAAACGTAAAATTCACGAAAAATGTATGACTTAAATCGTGTGTTTTAATGAGATTTACATTTTTTGTGCAGTAAGGTTTTGTCTATCTCTTACGGTTTACCAGTTTTGAAAAATCGAGAAAAATATCATCCATGTGTTGAGAGGCTATTCCCAGAAAATTCAAGATATGCATTTTATTTGTCCCGTAAATATCTTAAAATGTCAGAAATTTTAATCAAAATCATTAGAGGCATTTTTGAGACGACCAACATTTTCGAAATGTTTTCCTTGTAAAGCGTAGTTCGGGTGGGGGGATGCTCTTGAAAATTTTCCTGTCTCATTCTTGGGAGATACTAAACTTAAATATCAGGATTGGTATTCAACAGACTTTTCGTTTTTGATCTTTGCTGCCCCCCCCCCACACACACACACCCAAAAGGGCATTTTTCTAAAAACTGCATTTTTTGGATTCAGGGGATCAAAATCATGTATTTGCGGTTAAGTCTCGGTGTTGAATTTTTGGGTGCAATACAGTACCTCCTCTATACACTGTGTACATAGTATGTGTAGAGAAAGAAAAACGCTGATGCGTTCCATTCACGTGACTTTCTCTACATGTTCTGTGAACAAACTATCCTCACGAATTATTATTCTTTCTACTCCATGCTAATCGAGATAAGCTTTAGCAGAATGGTGAATTACTTATGTAGTTCCTTACAAGTAGAAGAAACTGAAGGAATGCACTATTCTAAATTGGTAATCAAATGTTTTAAGAGCTGTTGCTATGCATTTGTTATTGAAATTCGCTTTTTTAAATGGGCAGAAGTAAAACCAAAGAAAAACTGACGAGTTTCTGTTTGATAAAAGAAAACATAGAAACCAATAACAAGGAATATCTCAGAAACAGTTACTTCACAACAAAAATATAATGGAAGTACGAGTAAGTGGTAAAGGAAGTGTATTTTGACGATATCTACACTTTTTGTATAGTAAGTGTTTGTTCATCTCTTATGGTTTAACAGTTATTCAAGATAAAAATTGTATTTGTGATGTAAATATACTTAATATACGACATTTTAATCAAAATCGTTAGTCATTTTTGAAAAAAAAAATTAAATTTTCAAAAATTGTTTTTGTAAAGGATGCCTTGGGTGGGGAGATTTTCTTGAAAATCTTCGTGTCGCATCCTTGAAAGACGCAAAACTTAAATACCAAGTTTGGTGTTTAAGGGTCTTTTAGTTTTTGAGCCTTGCTGTCGGGAGGCACGCACACGCGGATCTCTATACCATTTTTGGACCCAGGGAACCTCAAAACTATATTTCTGGCATTTTTGGGTTTTACACGATACCTCCTCTATACACTATGAACATAGTACGAATAGAGAATATAAAAATCGTTAGCCTTTTTTGAGAAAATAAAGGATTTTCGAAAACAGTTCCCTGTAAAGGATAGTTGGTGTTAGGGGATTTTTCTTAAATATCTTCGTGCCGTATCCTTGGAAAATACTGAAATAAATATCAACTTTGGTATATAACATAAGCGACTGCGTGCGAGGTTTATGGTGGACAAAGCGGCGCAGGGGCGGGTTTTCTCCGGGTTCTCTGGTTTCTCCCAACATCGCATTCCACTGGTGCTCCATCTTCATGTCACGTATCATCGCCTGCAGTGCTACTTATAGCAAAAGCGGGTGTTAAACACTATTAAAAATATAACACTTTTCATGTTTAGCTATGCTGTCCACAGACACACACAGATAGACATACACTTACACTTTTTGCTGCCGAGAATGGTATGAGAATCTGTCCCATTTGCGAGGAGGAAGAGTCGTGGACCCAGATCTTGGCAAGATGTACGGATATGGAGGAATGGAGGGAAAATATTTACCGCGATTCTTTAACACCGCGAATGTAGAGCTAGAAGCATGATGGGTGCTACTGGCAGGCACGGAAGACTTGGAGGGCTAGGTAAAGTTATACTTAAGGCAAGACAGCTGAGATCTGAGAAGGCTGCCAATAGGGAAGGGGGGGGGGAGGGTTAAGAACTAAACAAAAGTGACTACAATGTTTTACATACATATATGTTATGTCATGCTTAGGTCACTTTTTTATGGTTTTATATATTGTGTATATATTTCTTTTAAGTGTATTTGTCTATTATAAGAGGTGTACTCTGTGCTGTAAATTTAAATTGCTGTATTTGAATATCTTTGCATTTTTATTTTCGTGTTTACTCTTAATTCTCTGTTGTTTGAATATTGCTTTTTAGTGTGTATTACAAAGGCACGTACAGTCTGTGGACCCGTTCGATTGTGGAAATTCAATGTATGATATTGTCATGTCAATAAATACACTTATTCATTCATTCACTTACATTTTTCTAAAAATTCTATTATTTGGATTCAGGGTGGTCTCAAAACATGTTTTCTCCAGTGAAATCTCATATTTGCATGACATGAATTTATTTTAAACTTACCTACTACACTAAAGAGAACCATTAATTCCAAGTTTTGATAGTTGTAGTTTTTTAAACTTCCCCTTTGAGCTCGAATTAAAAACTCTGGCGTGTTCCATTCACATGACTTTCTCTACATCTCTGCAAAAAAATTATTGTTAAAAAGCCTATGCTTCTATTTAATTCATTCTAATCGAGAAAAAATAGCAGAAATAGTCCTATTACTTGCTTCTTTGTAAATAGAAGCGGAATAAGGGAGTACCATAGGTTAAACTGATATTCAAAGGCTGAAGTTCCTTTGTATGTATGGACAGGAGTTGACAAATCCCTGTATGAGAAAAGTATACGTTTTTCAAAGCTGAAACAAAAAACAAAGAGTATCTTAAAAACGATCGATTCCACGAAAAAAATGTATATAACATAAATTGTGTATTTTAACTTGCTCTACATTTTGTATGTGGTGCGTTTTTGTCCATCTCTTACGGTTTAGCAGTTATGCAAAATTATGTAAAATTCATCCAGAATAAAGTGGTCTTCAGAGGCTAATCCCAGAAAATTCAAAATATACATTTTATTTGTCAGGTAGATATATTTAATATACGATACTTTAATTAAAATCGTTACAGCCATTTTTGAGAAAATGGGTAGTTTAGGGTTGGGGGATTTTCTCAAAATCTTTTAGTTGCATCCCTGGAAGATATTAAACTTAAATACCAAGTTTGGTATTTTACAGACTTTTCGTTTTTGAGTTATCGTGTTCAGAGACACATGGACACAGGACCTTTTCCTGAAAATACTTTTTTTGGATACAGGGAACCCTGATACGCATATTTCCGGTGAAATCTCGGTTAAGAATTTTTGGGTGAAGTGCAATACCTTCTGTATACACTATGTACATATTACGTGTAGAGAAATTAAAAAGAGTCTGCTGTATAATCAATGTTTTAAATAGAGCTTATTTTAAAGTTTGACGAATGGCGGGGGGCAAGTGCATTGAATTAGCTACTCGTTGCCTCAGCTCTCCCAGGAGGTTATGGATGCATATGAAGTACCTCTGTGGATATCGCATGCATATTTGCGAGACAAGGACCGTATATTGACAAACGCACTCGGCGATAAGAGCTGTTATCTACAAGGAAAAAGAAGGCACACTCCTCAATTCACACGAAAAGGATGCAAGCCTTTGAGCGAGGTTCAAAGGCGCGGCCTTGAGCCTAGGTAAAGGCAAGAAAGAAGCTCCATTAGCTTAGTACACATAACTCCAATACAGTTTTCTTTCCCCGTTCCTTTTTCTGAAGTTGCGACGAGCTATTCTATTCTGCCATGCATGAAATGTGTACTTCTATGATCTTTTCATCATTTTGCTCTCTTGAATAAGGCTTCCCTCCTTTCTTCTGTGCGCTCTCCAGTGTAACGTAATGTTTGTTGTTTGCACTTTATGTTAGCGTACTGAAATAGGCTGTTTGTTTTAACTCTCCGAAAGGAGTAGTATGTCATCTCGCTTTTGTTTTTTATCTTTGTATCCCGGTTGGTTCCCCGTAGAGCACGGGTTGTTTGATGCCGGCTCTGTTCTTTACTTATAGAAGGCCATGGCGGGCACACAGAATCTTCTTTTCAAATAACTCATGCCGCACACACAGAAAGCTGCAGCATAACCGCCTCAGAATCTCCCTACTTTTCATTCCATAGCAAAATTCACTGCAATGCAGCTCGACACGTATTCATTTTATACGCTGGTTATCTCACAAATGCGCCTCTTTTCTTTAAAACTTGTATTTAAATTTGCATTTAAACTCACAAAGTGTCATGAATGTTGTATACCAGCTTAAGTGAGCTAACGAACTCTCTGGTATGCAACAGCAGTATAACTGTAGCTTCTATCTCCTTGTTATAATGAAGCACCTGACTTTGTGTATATAATTTAGACACAAAATCATTCATTCAAGTTCCATCACACGTCAGCGTATTTTGGGTAACTTTTACAGAAATTTCTAAATCAGGCAATTTCTGGTTCCTGAGTTCCCTACTATGTGCACATGCTGCCGAGGGATCAACCCATTTCCTACAGATGGTACTATAGGAAACAACAACTTGCGGACGTGAAAAATGTTGAATTTAGTCCATTTCTTTCAATATATGTATTCCTTTAAGGTGCAAATAAACATCCGTTTCACTTCCCTTCCCTTTACCATTCTAAGAATTCTTATTTTCGAAAAAAAATCCATCCAGTTTTAACCCGCAACCTTCAATATTAGAGGCGATAACCACGAATCTACCGAACCCGACCACACCATCCAGAAGTCCTACCCCTAGACCTAGAAATCCTTTTCTGTCGCTCCTGGGTAGCCCGTCGACTATTTCAGCCACACGCAGTTTAGGTCCGAGATGGCGGATTTTGGAGAACCGCTAAAAGGCTCCATTGCCAAAGAAACCAACACTCCTCTCCTCTCCATGGCAACCAAAGTCTTGTATAGAACTATAAGCCAAGGTAAAAGTGCGACCTATACTGAGGACATCTGCAGGCCAAGAGAAATCCCCCAGGACATAACCTTTACTACCCGCATTCATAGGAATTAGTTCGCTGTGGATCACAACTTGCGGCTACAACCTGATTAAGTGGAAGACCCTCTCCCAGTCATCCGCCTAAGTGAAGTCCAAGGTGCACTCCGGCACCTCAAGGCTGAAAATGTTTGCAGGCAATTAAAAAAAAAGGATAAAAAGACTGACACCCACCATTCTACACAAACTTCTTTTCAGAGCAGTGCTATTCCTTACCAAGGTATTCAACATGTGCCTTACCATGGGACATTCCCACGCGAGGGGAAAGTGGCGTGGGTAGTATACATTTTGAAATCTGATAAAGATCCTGTGCTCCTCTCGAGCTATTGCTCCATTAGCCCCTTTCGAACCTCTCGAACGTCTTCGAGAGGCTGATACTTCATTGTTTGCCGTTACTGTTAGCTGACATTCAAGCCATCTCACTCCACCAGTTTCGATTTCGTCCTGGGCATCCAACTATCCAAAAAACTGCTGCGACTAATGGAGGCTGCTACCCTGGGGTTCAAGGACAAGAGTCTTCACGCCAGTGATGTCTCTGGAAATTGAGCAGGCCTTCACAACCATTCGGCACGAGGGACTCCTATATACACTTATCCAATTTGGGCTCCACAGACAGCTAATCAACATATTACACAGTTTCCGTCATCAACGCTCCTTCTTTGAGTAGTTGCGGGGAAAACAACACAAAAATCCCTACCCCCGAAGGCTCCGTTTTATCCCTCACTCGTGGCAGGCTTTCCATCAGTTCAGGGTGTCAATATGGTATAGATTGCTGATGAGGTCCTGCTCTACAGAACAGTTAAAAACAAACCCAGAGCCTTTAAACTCCTACAGAACACCTCCGCTTCGCCCAGGACCAAAAGTCACGCGGTTCTGTTTACCAGAAGACGCATCCCAGCATCTCAGATACCCAAATTCTCTTACCAGGGTCAATTGATAGATTTGGCGATTCCATCCGTTAACTAGGCGTCACTCTTGATAAGGGTCTAATTTTGAGTGAACAACTACAGCGTGGCCGCTCCATACCCTGTTCTGGCCTCCCAATTCAAGCTATGTATTTTCAAGACGTTCATAATCCCTGCAAAGCTCTATATCTCTAAGGTGTTGGCCTGACGCAGATACCTAGCTTATTTAGTTACAACGGATACAGAATGGAGGGTTTCGATGCATCTGCTCTATATGTTGTCGCTTGCCAGTGAAGTTAGTACATGCAGCTTCGACTCTCCCAGCCGTGGAGAATGTGATTAGGCGTCGGGCTCAAAGTTTGTACTCCAGATTGGTCCAACAAGTAAACGCCCTTGTCAGATCTCTGGGGGACTACTTATCAGTTGAACGTTACTGCAGGCAGTTAAGTGTTCTCCGTATGGCTTATGGTCTTCCCCGGTAACGAGGGCTTCAAACTATCAACAGCTACAAAGCTGAAGTAGGCACCTCCCCCTTCTATGGGAGTGATCATCAAAATTCAAACTAACGTGAAACAAATAAAAAAGAAGACACCAGCGGAGCAGCGCAACACAAATTCCACCAACCCAAATCAAATTCCATTTCATTGCTGGATTTAAGCTCTTACAAGGGTAGGTGTTTAGCTGTTCCACCTAAGCTCACCAAGAGTATTAGATCTCGTGCAAACACTACACCATAGAAAGCGACTATAATACTAAATGGAGGCTTTTATTCCACTATATGTATTCCCAGAAACAATTTTATCTAATTGTGTAGTGCGTGATAGGGTGTGGCATACAAGATACGCGAAATCGAACGAGGTGTCGGCGCGGTGACTTGTGCCACTCGTGGAAGGTCCCTGGTTCGATTCCTGGCGACCGCCTGCTCTGACCTATAGATATTCCTGTTTCCTCGGGATCGCAGGCAACTTATGGTTATGGTAAAAAAGGTAGTTCCTTATATTCGCCACAGGTTTATTAGTATGCCGGTTAGTTGCAAAGATCAGTTAAGGAAGGAAGCGATGGAAGTTCCTGTAATACGCAATAACGACCGGAGTAATGACTTTCATCACGAAAATTGTATGCATTACAGATACCAGATATCCTCGACTTTGGCTGGATAGTAATAAATTGACGAAATTTTTGTTTGATTTTGTTTTCTATGTTCGGTTTTTGACAGCTTGTTGGAATCAACATATGTCCCTCTTTTAGAAAACGAAAGTTTTTAACTGTCATGTTTTTGTTGGTGTTGAAGCCTTTAACCACATACGTAACGATAATTTATTCATTTTTGCACATGCTTAGAAGTTAGGAGTAGTCAGACCGAGAGTTCTTCATTACTTGGAACAGAATAGAGCAGAGGCCATAGTGGGCCTTTTGTGCTTACAAAGTGATTCCAGGAGGAACAGTGGAAGGCGAAAGGAAAAGGTAACCAAATCCGGACGACGATATGCGCTAGCAAAGATTGGTCCTTAACGATTCCAGTATGAAAGCACCTGCATCCTGGTTCCCGGCTGTAGATATAAAACTTCCAGCAGGGAAGAGTACATCAGCAGTGCCTCCAAGTGCCAGGGAGAAATATTTCCAGAGCGCAAATTCTACCGTTCTGCCGCAAGACACTAACCGCCATCACCTGGTCCTTTAGTCCTGACACTGTTGAGAAATGATGGGACAGGAAATGATGGAAGGAAATGATGGGGATAGGAAATGAAAGCTACAAGGGGAATCACCCAGGTAAATTACGAAAAAAAAAAAAAAATAGTGAGGTGCGCCGTTAAACGCGAATTGAACCAGGAACATCTGAATGCAATATTACCGCGGAGCCGTTTCTCTTGATGCATATGTGAAGGACTTCTGTAATTTTAATTCTCTACACCAGGTGACTCCAAAGTCTACGTCACTGGGGGCCACGCCGTGGACGAGTGGTTAGACCACTTGCCTCTCACCTAGGCGGCTCGGGTTCGATCCCAAGTTACCGCATGTGAGATTTGTGGTGGACAAACCGGCGCAGGAGCGGGTTTTCTCCGGTTCTCCAGTTTCACCCGCCATCACATTCCATCGGTGCTCCATCTTCATTCCATTTATCACCAGTGTCATCGACTGCGGTGCCTCAGCCGTAAAAGCGGGCGTTAAACACTACAAACAAAACAGAGAGACTGTACCGCACTACAAAGGTATTGGAGGCATTTTGGCGGTAGGGAACAGAGTCGCACTGTAAATACTTGCCAGTGAAGAGTGAATTTAGTATAGGAATTAAGGCACAAGAGTATTCAAGTCTGCGCACATAGATTTGCATCTGGCACCGATATCGTGAATGCGATATTACTGTTTAAAAATTAAAAAAAAAAAATCAGTTCCTGGAGCTGTATTTACCACCACCACCACCACCACCACCACCACCACCACCACCACCACTACTACTACTACTACTACTACTACTACTACTACTACTACTACTACTACTACTACTACTACTACTAATAATAATAATAGTAATAATAAGGTTTGGTAGTGTACTTGCAAATGGTGGTTCATTTTGTTAAAATGTTCACGTGCTCTTTGTGATACGCAATATAATGGCGTCTTGTATCAGCCTTATATATTCCCCTAAACTCTTGGAACAAATAAAGCACCTTACATTTTCGCCAGAAACAGTATATAAAATTCTGATGTGTTACACTCACATGACTTTCTCTAGCTGCTGTACAAATTTATTACAAAAGATTCTTCTTTCTACTCGATGCTAATCGAGGTAAACTTTACCAGAATGTTCTTATTACTTAGTTCCTTATAAGTGGAAGGGAACTAACGGAATACACTAGGCTAAACTGATAGTCAAATGTTTTAAAAGCTACCGTGATGCGATTGTCATTGAAAATCACTTCTTTGCTTGGTCAGGAGTAGAACAAAAGAAAAACGCACACTTTCTGTCTGAGAAAAGTATAAGTACTTCACAATTGAAACCAATAAAAAGGAATATCTTGGAAACGGTTACTTGCACAAAAAATGTAATGGGCAGAAATTGTGTGCTTTGATGAGATCTACATTTTGTGCGTTGTAAGCTTTTGTATATCTCTTACGGTTTAGCAGTTCAGCAAAATTTGGCAAAATTCATCCAGAATAAAGAAGTCTTTAGAGGTTATTCCCAGGCTATACATTTTATTTGGCATGTAAATATCTTAAATATAAGAGATTTTAATAAAAATCGTTAGAGCCATTTTTAAGAAAATCAAAATCTTTGAAAGTTTATCCATTTAAGGGTAATTTGTGGTGGGGGGATTTTCTTGAAAATCTTCGTGTCGCATCCTTGGAAGATACGAAATCTAAATACCAAGTTTGGTATTTAACGGTCATTTCGTTTTTGAGCTATGTTGTCCTCACACACACGCACACACACACACACACACACACACACACCTTTGCTTTTTTGGATTCAGGGGATCCCAAAACATATATTGCCAGTAAAATCTCGGTATCGAATTTTTGGGTGAAATACAATACCTTCTCTATACACTATGTATGCAGTACGTGTAGAGAAAGTAAAAAATCTTCCATCCATTCGTCCTTAAATATGCATACACGTTTCCGTAGATTCTTGATATGATTTGAAGCAGCCATTTTACTATACACACAGTCCACAACTGTACCTCTCAGGGAAGGGGTGAATGGATAGTAACGTCACGTTATAGCTCACACTTCCCTCCCCTCATTCAGGAGCTGTATTCGCGAATACAGTTTTTGAAATGTCTGAAGTTTTGTTGTGGCAACCTGAACAATGCTCGATATAGTCCGTGGTTGTCGCTGCTTCGCCTGTCAGTTACCGGTGATTTCGGAGTATTAGCGTATACATATTTTTCCTTTCGATTTCCTATAGGTTAGCGGGAAATAGGATATTACGGGGTAATCTTGTATTATCCGCATCGCCTCCGGCCACCTCAGTTCCAGCACCATCCGTGTTTTGACGCATTGCACGCCGGAGTAAATGCTGCTGGGTACAATGCAATTCACAGTAATGTGATTGATGTGCCACCGTTTGGCAAATCGCACATTTCGAATTCAATTCAATAATTTACTTATTTTAAACCAATGGTGTAAGGAAAAGATAAATACATTAATGTGTAAACTATTTTAAAAGTCGCATATTCGCTGGTCACGGTAGCGTAGTCAGGGTGTAAATATTAGTGAGGTAGAAAAGGCAGTGATGGCTCTTGAATGGTACATTTTGGAATTTAAGGCTAAGTTTCATTGTTTATATACCTAAGTTACCTGAAAAATCTGATGTCTTCCATTCACATGACTTTCTCTCTGCAACAAATTATTCTATTACTTGCTTCCTTGATAGAAGCGAAATAAGGGGGTATCATAGGTTAAAGTGATAGTCAAAAGCTGGTTGCTCAGCGACTGAAATTCCTTTGTTTGTATGGACACGAGTTCACAAAGTCCTGTACGAGAAAAATATAAGTTTTTATAGCTGAAACCAAAAACAAGGAATATCTCAAAAACAATCAACTCCACACAAAATGTATATAACATAAATTGTGTGTTTTAAGGTGCTCTACATTTGTTGTGTGGTAAGTTTCTGTCCATTTCTTACGATTTAGCAGCTATGCAAAATTCCGTAAAATTGACCCAGAATAAAGTAGTCTTCAGAGGCTATTCCCAGAAAATTCAAACTATACATTTTATTTGTCAGGTAAATATCTTTAATATACGATATTTTAATCAAGATCGTTAAAGCCATTTTTTTGAAAACCAAAATTTTCGAAAAAAGATCCTTGTAAAGGATAATTGGGGGTGAGGGGATTTTTCTCAAAATCTTCGTGTCGCATCCCTGGAAGATATTAAAGTTAAACACCAAGTTTGGTATTTTACCGACTTTTCGTTTTTGAGTTATCGTGTTCACAGACACACGGACACACACGGACGTTTTTCTCAAAATGCTTTTTTTGAATAGAGGGGGTCCTAAAACATGTATTTTCGGTGAAATCTCGGCATCGAATTTTTGGGTGGAATACAATACTTCTCTATCCCTATGTACATTGTACATATGGGGCTAGAGAAAGTGAAAATAGATTAAACACATATATATCGATTAATATCTGTTGCGTTATATTCAACCAAATAGATATAACTGCCATGTAGGTTATAAAAATAAAGGAAAAAGTAACTGCAGTGTTCCATTCACATAACTTTCTCTAGCTATTCCATACACATACTATTCTTACAAAATATTATTCTCATGCTAATCAAGATAAACGTTAGCAGAAATGGTTAGATAGTTTGAAATTAAAATTAATATGAAGGAATATCTCGAAAACGGTCAACTCTACAAGAAAAGCGTATAAGATATAAATTATGTGTTTTAACAAGCTCTACATTTTTTGTACAGTAAGGTTTTGTATATCTCTTACGGTTTACTGATATTAAAAATTCTGCAAAACTCATCCAGAATAAAGAGCTTTTCATAGCTTATTCCTAGCAAATGCAAAATATACATTTATTTGTGATATAAATATTTAATCAAAATCGGTGGAGTTATTTTTGAAGAAACAAAACGTGTATTTCCGGGGAAATCTCGATATCGAATTTTTGGGTCCATTACAATACCTTCTCTACACAGAGTACGTGTTGCGGGCTAAATCCATAAGAATGGGAAGCGTTTTGGATTTCCAAATTCTGGTACCGGCTGGAGCGAACATCTGCTATACCTACCAGGATAAACACTGCCAAGCCCTGCAACTCCCTTTCCTTTGTATAGCGAGCGGGCTAGTTTGCAAATATTTACACCCGATAAGAACGAGCCGTTGCCGTCTGTTCTTTTGCACTGAAACCAGTATCTGTTCTGCAAGAGCTTCAAACGGTTCAAAAATTGATTTGTTCTTCCAAAACCGTAAGTAGCAACTCAACGTTTCATTTCAGTTTCTGATAACAAAACAGCGAGCCTTAAGGCTATTTCTCTGTCAAACACTCGGAAAAGTGATTAGTTTATTGTTCCCGCCAGATATTTAGCTGCTATAAACTTACAAAACGTATCGGCTCTAAAGCCCGAAGGTTACAGGCAGTAAAATATTGGAAATGAAGTTGTAATGCTCAAAGTGAAAGGCAAAGGGAAAATATTTCAGTAACGAGTTGTATAAAACATTTAAGTATGTTTTCAAAACAACTTCATTTTCTATATTGCAAAAGCCAGAGGACGTAAACAAAATTGTCCCAAGCAAGGCTTATATTATATTTCCTTCCTCGCTTATTTCATGCAGCAAAAATCTAATGTGTTACATTCACATGCTTTTCATATCTATTTTGCAAAACCGTATTCTTGTTCTTTTATCTCTTATGTTAATCGAGATAAACATAAGCAAAAAAAATCTTATGTGTTCCTTTCGGTTTCAATATTAGCGTCCTCTGAATTGGTATTTTTCTTAGTTTTATTGAAAATTTCTACAGAATCAAATCCTATATTTAGCTACAACCCTAGGAATATTATTAAGAAGCCCATTCTAAGGTTCGTTTTATTGCATTCATGGTAGAGTCTTATTGTTAGGATTAACAAAAATAACATTCTTGTAATTACTCAAAATATTATATTTTATCTAGTTAAAGGAATACTTATTGTAAATTTAAGTAATTTTAACATAAAAAATCTGATGTGTACCATTCACATGACTTTCTCTATATCCCTGCAACAAATTATTTTTAAAAAGCTTATGCTTCTATTTACTTTATGCCAATCTACAAAAATTAGCAGAAATAGTCTTATTACTTTCTTCCTTGTAAGTAGAAAGGAAATAAGGGAGTAACATAGGTTAAAGTGATAGTCAAAAGATGGTTACTATGTGACTGAAGTTCCTTTGTTCGTATGGACGTGAGTTGACAAATTCCTGTATGAGAAAAGTTAAGATTTTCGACCCTGAATACAAAAACCAGGAATATCTCAAAAACAATCAACTCCAAGAAAAAATGTATACAACATAAACTGTGTGTTTTAATGTGGTTTTTTTGTGTGGTAAGTTTTTGTCCATCTCTTACGGTTTAGTAGTTATGCAAAATTCATCCAGAATAAAGTAGTCTTCGGAGGCTATTCCCAGAAAAGTCAAAATATACATTTTATTTGTCAGGTAAATATCTTTAATATACGATATTTTAATCAAAATCGTTAGTCATTTTTTAGAAAATCAAAATTTTCGAGAAAAGTTCTATGTAAAGGGTAGTTTGGGGTGGGGGGATTTTTCTCGAAATCTTCGTGTCGCATCCCTGGAAAATTCTAAACTTAAATACCATGCTTTTGAGTTATCGTGTTCACAGATACACGAACACACTGAAACACACACACGCACGGACCTTTTTCTGAAAATACTTTTTTTTAGATAAAGGGGACCCTAACACATATATATCCGGTGAAATCTCGGTCTCGAATTTTTTGGTGGAGTACAATACCTTCTCTATACACTATGTATAAGGTTCGTATAGATAAAGTAAAAATTAGATAGCAATTGTCGATTTCTACCCTCTGTTTACGTCGTTTAAATACGTGAGTGTGACTGGTCTGTTAGAACATTCTTTTATCTTCAAGTTTACATTTTCCTTATGATCCTTCTTAATTGCAATCATCTTTTTAATATTTTATGTTGAAATTGCATTGAACAGTTTTACGACATTTAATTATAAATAAACTCCACGAAAGCATGCAAAGTGATAAATTTCCTGGGTGCTGAATGTTGATGGACAGTTAACGTTCTCTATACCATGCCGTATTGCTTCGTGAGGCCTTATACTATGCATTTTAACTAAAAAATAGCAGGTTCGACAGCTGTCCAAAGAAACCTTAGTGCTAGGCAACTGCATTCCTGCTTTTACACGTGTGGGTAGATCGCCCTCCATTCTACCTGCTTTCATTATCTGTGGATAGATGACAGATCATTCGCTACTACTGTCTATTTTTACTAATTCTTTTTTGGATTTATGGTTTAATTTTGGGTGTGGCATTCATAATCCAATCCGATATTTATTGGACGACTGCAGGAATAAAAGAAAATAAATACAAATTGATTGAGACGTGAACCCGGAATGCACCTCCTCATTTTAGCAACAGTATATAATAATACTGTTTATAAGATTATACAAAAGTATTTATTAATTCTATTGTTATTTTAAAATTTGAAATTTCCGGGCTGTTTTGCCGTGGTCTGTAGGTTAAAATATTTCTTCCCAAAGCTTCGTCCCTGTCTATGAAGTACATATTCAGAGGCAATATGCTCACGTCGCTATCTCAGTCATGAAAGGTTAGGAAGAAATATTTTAAACACAAGTATTTTAACCTGCAAACCACAGTAAAGCAGACCAGAAATGTTACATTTTAAAAACTATGGCGTGAATCTTTGAGGGCTGCCTAACGGTGTCCTAACCACTCAATATTTTTTCCGAAGACAAGACAGTCGATGCGGCGTTTACGTACTGAATTGATGGATGAACCTATATGTGCGTTCTTGCTCGCTGATACAGCGAGTTTACGGACGATTTGAAAAAAAAACATTTAGTAGAGTTCCCCACCTGTTCAATAATGCATGACGTTGTGAATAAATTTTGGAGACGGAAAGCGTAGTTAATAAAACGAAAACCGCAGAAGAAAGCAGAAAAGCCTGGAGGACACTCGTGCAGTGAAATATTCCTCGCGTGCATTTGTGCAATTTAGCATAATGCTACTCTTGAAGCTGCAGATGAAAGAGCTGCTAATAAAAGGAAACCTCGAACCGATATTAAAGCAAGACAGAGAAATTCTCATTTAACTGAAACTACGAATTAACTAGTAATTTCTAAGGTTTATATTCCAAAAAATAATCAGAAGTTTTAGATCGGCTCCATCCTTTATCTCTTGTCTATATCTCCGATATTTGTTTCTGAATAAACAATTGAAATCATAATAATTTGCTTCTGAAATGTTGGAAGTTATTAATTCTCGGTAGAATTTGATCAATCATCCGCTTCCAAATTTAAGAAAAGAGGCTTCAAAGTTTGTATTAAGGGAAGATATGGATAAAAATCTGATGTGTACCATTCACATGACTTTCTCTAAATCCCTGCAACAAATTATTCTTAAAAAGCTTATACTTCTATTTACTTTATGCTAATCAGAAAAAATTAGCAGAAATAGTTTTATTTCTTGCTTCCTTGTAAGTAGAAGCGAAATAAGGGACTACCATAGGTTAAAGTGATAGTCAACAGCTGGTTGCTATGTCAATGAAGTTCCTTTGTTTATATGGATAGGAGTTTACAAGTTCCTGTGTGATAAAAGCACAAGTTTTTCATAGCAGAAACCAAAAATAAGGAATGTCTCAAAAACGACGAAATCCACGAAAAAAAAATGTATGTAACAAAGTGTGTGTTTTAACGTGCTCTACATTTTTTGTGTAGTAAGTTTTTGTCCATCTCTTACAGTTTAGCAGTTATTCAAAATTAAGTAAAATTCATCCAGTATAAAGTACTCATCAGAGGCTATTCCCAGAAAATTTAAGATATACATTTTATTTGTCAGGTAAATATCTTTAATATACAAAATTTTAATCAAAATCGTTAGAGCCATTTTTGAGAAAATAAAAATTTTCGAAAAATGTTCCATGTAAAGGGTGGTTGGGGGTGGGGGGATTTTTCTTAAAATCTTCGTGTCGCATCCCTGAAAGATACTAACCTTAAATACCAAGTTTGGTATTTTACCGTCTTTTTGTTTTTGAGTTATCGTGTTCACAGACACACGGACACACACACACACACACACACACACACACACACACACACACACACGGACCTTTTTGTGAAAATGCTTTTTTGGATACTGGGGACCCTAAACATATATTTCCGGTGAAATCTCGGTATGGAATTTTTGGGTGGAGTACAACACTTTCTCTATACACTATGTACATAGTGCGTATAGAGAAAGTAAAAATTGGTATTGTCATATTTGGTAGTACTATGCTTCAAGAATCACAACAAATATTTTGACCAGAGTCCATTAAAACTTAAACATCCAGTGGTTACGCTTCTTTTCTGAGGAGTACTAAACGCCAATTGAGAGGGAATATTTATATTCTGAGGCTAATAACAAAAATAAAAAATCTGATGTGTTCCATTCACATGACTTTCTCTATATCTCTGTAAATTATTATTGCTAATAATAATTTACAGAGATATTTCTCGATTAGCATTGCTAATAAGCTTATCTTTTATTTATTTCATGCTAATCGAGAAAATTAGCAGAAATAGTCTTATTTCTTGCTTTATTGTAAATAGAAGCGAAATAAGGGAGTACCATACGTTACAGTGAAAGCCAAAAGCTGGTTGCTATGTGACTAATGTTCCTTTGTTTGTATGGACAGGAGTTGACAAATTTCTGTATGAGAAAAGTATAAGTTTTTTCTAATCTGAGACCAAGAAAAAGGAATATCTCAAAAACGATCAACTCCAGGGAAAAAATGTATATAACATAAATTGTGTGTTTTAACGTGCTCTACATTTTTGTTTGTTAAGTTTTTGTCCATCTCTTACGGTTTAGTAGTTATGAAAAATTCATCCGGAGTAAAGTAGTCTCTCAGAGGCTATTCCCAGAAAATTCAAAATATACATTTTATTTGCCAGGAAAACAACTTTAATGTGCGATATTTTAATCAAAATCGTTAGAGCCATTTTTTAGAAAATCAAAATTTTCGAAAAAAATTCCATCTAAAGGGTGGAGGGATTCTCAAAATCTTCGTGTCACATCCCTGGAAGATACTAAACTTAAATACCAAGTTTGGTATTTTAGCTACTTTTCGTTTTTGAGTTATCGTGTTCACAGACACGGACACACACGGACCTTTTTCTGAAAATACTTTTTTTGGATACAGGGGACCCTAAAACATATATTTCCGGTGAAATCTGGGTATCGAGTTTTTTGGTGGAGTGCAATACATTCTCTATACACTATGTACATAGTGAGTATAGAGAAAGTAAAAACAGTAATTTTGTCATTAAAAATTGCTTTAATGTTTCTCAAAATATTCTTCTTTATGATTGTTACACTTTTGTATGCGATCGAATTTGACATAGCATTTTTTTCCAATCTGCTTCAGACACCTTGAAAAGATGGTCTTTGAAGGCATCAACGGCTTCTTCTACTGACAAAACTCTTTGTCCAAGTATTTTATTCTTAATGTTGAAAAAAAAGAACTGTAGCCCACCTGGGTAGTGTGGTGGTAGCGTGTCTGCCTCATATTCAACAAGTTGTGAGCTCGAATCTCGCTTAGACTGAGTTACCCGGATAAGGTTTTCTCGGGGTTTTCCCTTATCCTGAGAAGACGAATGTCGAGTAACTTTAAGCCCCATGGACCCCGATATCATTTGAACATTTCACCAATTTCATCCATCATCCCATATGACCAAGAAGTTTGAAGGACATTAAGCTACAAAAATCTTGTGTGTTCCATTCACATGGCTTTCTCTACTTCTGTGTAGCAAATTATTGTTAATAAGCTTATTCTTATATTTATTTCAAGCTAATCAAGAAAAAAAATAGCAAAAATAGTCTTATTACTTGCTTCCTTGTAAGTAGAAGCGAAATATGGGAGTATCATAGGTTAAAGTGAAGTCAAAAGCTGGTTACTAGGTGACTGAAGTTCCTTTGTTTGTATGGATACGAATTGACAAATTTCTGTATCCAAAAAGTATAAGTTTTTCAAAGCTGAAACCAAAAAAAAAAAAAGGAAACGATTAACTCCTCGAAAAAAAAAAAAACATTTAACACAAATTGTGTGTTTCAATGTGCTCTACATTTTTTGTGTGGTAAGTTTTTGTCCAGTTCTTATGGTGTAGCAAATATATAAAATTCCTCCAGAATAAAGTAGTCTTCAGAGGCTATTCACAGAAAATTCAAGATATAAATATTATTTGTCAGGTAAATATCTTTAATATACGATATTTTAATCAAAATTGTTAGAGCCATTTTGAGAAACTGAAAATTTTCGAAAAAAGTTCCATGTAAAGGGTAGTTGGGGTGGGGGGATTTTCTTGTAAATCTTTGTGTCGCATCCTTGGAAGATACCAAAATTAAATACTAAGTTTGGTATTTAACGGTCTTTTCGTTTTTGAGCTATGCTGTCCACAGACACAGACACACACGCATACACACACGGACCTTTTTCCAAAAATTCTTTTTTGGATTCAGGGGGACCCAAAACGTGTTTTTCCGGTGAAATCTCGGTATCGAATTTTTGGGTGGATACAATACCTTCTCTATACACTATGTACATAGTACGTGTAGAGAAAGTAAAAGAGAATTGTACTGTTATGTATTGAATGTACAAATAGCCGGTTGTTAAACGAGATGTTTGAGCGGCCGCATTGTCTTGATGAACGATCCCACGGCACTTGTTTGTGTTCCTTATTTCACCGAAGATCTCCGGCAAACTGATGGTTACGTACCATTCAGAATTGACCGTTTTTCGTTCCTCTAAAAGCACTGTTGCCATACGACAAGTTTTTGTGAAAAAAAAGCAGATGACTATTTGTTTCAAATGCTTTGAGTGCGAACAACTTTTGTTTGATTTGGTTCAACTTAAAATACCCATACAGTCGACGTTCCGGCTCATATATTCGTCCCCTGTTACAGTCATATACATCTTTTGAAACCTCACCATTGTATTTCTTGAGCACCATTGACATGAGCATCATTTTGAGACTGTGTCGAATTATGTAGAATCCAACGAGAGCAAACCTTTTTCACGGCTAAATCTTTATACAATATTTTATACATGCCTCTATTTTACAGTATGTAGCATGATGATCTTACACTGTCAGTTTTGGAGCAGCATCAACGTTTTCTGGTACAACTGCTTTTGGACGACCATCACGAATTTCGTCAGTGAGTGAACGCGGCCATGATTAAACACTTTATACCAGCATTTCACAGTGGCAAAGGATGAAGCTTCAGCGCCAAATGTCCCTACGTGTGTGTGTGTGTGTGTGTGTGTGTGTGTGTGTGTGCAGCACAAAAATGAAAGGACCGTTAAATGCCAAATTTGGTACTTATGTTTAATATCCCCCAAGGATTCGACACGAAGACTTTCAAGAACATTCCCCACCTTAAACTACACTTTACATGGTCAGCTTTTTCCAAAAATGACTAACGACTATTATTAAAGAACTTTTCACCAGAAAACAATGTATATCTTGAATTCTGTGCAGACCTCTTTATTCTAGAAAAAACATTATTGAATTTTGCATAACTGATAAGCTGCAAGAGCTAGACAAAAGCTAACTGCACAGTAAATGTAAATCTCGTTAAAACACATATAAGTTTGTCCAAATTCTTAAAGTCGTTTTCCCATCCGGCTCTATGGATACTTTAAATTAGAGGTGCCTCCGGTCCGGCCTGGCCTTTTCTTAAATCTGCCTCAGAAACCTACAAAACGGGTGATTCTATTGCACTCATTACTTGCTGTACACCGAGGGAGTGGACTGAAATGGGTAAGGAAAGGCTAACTTATGGAAAACAAGTTTGTTGGGATTCTGGACAGACAAGTTTTTCTTGTAGAGCTGAGCGTTTTAGGCATACTCCTTGTTATTGGTTTCAATTTTAAACTACGCTAATTCTTCTCTAACATGAAGTCACCTTTCGTTTTGCCATTCTTATTTTACTGCTGGCCATGCTAAACGAAACGAACTTTTATAGCTTCACATAGCGATAGATTTTAAAAGATTTGATTAACACTTAGTTTCCAAATTCCCTTATAGTTGCAAAGAAGTAACTAATTAGACAATCTCCGCTCTCAGTTATCTCGATTAGGATAAAAATGTATATTTTGTAGGAATAGTTTATATCAGAAACAGCTGGAGGAGATCATGGGAATGGAATCCATCAGATTTTTTACTTTTTTATACTATTGTGTACATAGTTTATAGAAAAGGCATTGTATTCAATACCGAGATTGCACCGGAAATACATGTTTTGGTCCCCCTGAATCCATAAAAAGCATTTTTGGAAAAAGGTCCATGTGAGTGAGTGAGTATGTGTCTGTGTGTGAACAGCATAGCTCAAAAACGAAAAGTCCGTTAAATACCAAACTAGGTATTTAGGTTTGGTATCTTCCAAGGATACGTCACGAAGATTTTCAAGAAAATCCATCCACCCTCAACTACCCCTTACATGGAACTTTTTTCCAAAATTGTGATTTTCTCAAAAATGGCTCTTACGATTTTGATTAAAATCTCTTATACATTTTAATTGAAATGCATATATCATAAACATATCTTGACTTTGCTGGGAGTAGCCCCTGAAGACTTATTCTGAATGAGTATTACGGAATTTTGCATAACTGCTAAACCGTAAGAGATGGACAAAAACTTACAACACAAAAAATGTAGAGTACATTAAAACAAACGATTTGTGTTACATACATTTTATTCGTGGAGTTGATAGTTTTTGAGATATTCTTTGTTTCTGATTTCAGCTTTGAAAAACTTATGCTTTTCTCATACAGGAATTTGTCAACTCCTGTTCATAGGAACAAAGAACTTCAGTCACATTGCAACCAGCATTTGACTATCACTTGAACCTATGATGTTCCCTTGTTTCGCTTCTACTTACAAAGAAACAGGTAATAAGACTATTTCTGATATTTTTTTCTCGATTATATGAAGTAAATAGAAGCATAACAATCGTTTGTTGCAGAGATATAGAGAAACTCATGTGAATGGATCACAGCAGATTTTTTTTTACATAGGATGCGTATATTAAATGTTGAAACTCATTTCATAAACATTCCTACTCCCAAAATAGAACTTAACTTTAACACTTTAATTTATTTGACGTAGAGGTCCTTTATAAATATTAATAATTTTAACAACTGCAATTAAAGTTAAAAATAGATATGATGCAATTAAAATTATAATTATATTAATAGGTTGATTATATTCAAACATAAATATCTATTCTTCTGTTTTTCAGCAGAGAAGAAACCTCTTGTACTGCATTTGGGGGATGTGATGCCGCATTATTCTTTATTACTTGTAATTCTTGTTCATATGAAAGAGAAGAAAATAACCCCTGAATACCTTATTTATTCCCCCAAGTCTTAGAGTAGTCACTGGAGATGTTGATTGTACGTCATTGAGGGTGACACTGTGGGGGTTAAGTTTCCATTCATCACATATTCCTAGCATAAACTGCATTTCTAGTGCTCCACAGAATTCATTATCGTACATCCAACCAGAAATGTGCCTGGTGATTTGATTTCGTTCAACTACAAGGGGTGTCTCAAATAAATAATATCATGAAGGGAAATGTGAACAGAAATACAGAGATCAGAGTTGTGAGGCTAAAATTACTACAATTTTAGTGAAGTGACTGTTGTTTGACTGTAAAATTGAATTCAAAAATAAAAAAAAATCTTTCCTCTTCCATACACATGGCTTCTATGTATCTCTGCAACAAATTATTCTCTGCTTCAATTTACACCAAGCTACTCTAGAAAACATTAGCGGAAATAGTCGTATTACTTGTTTCCTTGTAAGTAGAAGCGAAATAAAGGAGTACCATAGGTTAAAGTGATAGAAAAAGCTGGTTGCTATGTGAGGTTCCTTTGTTTGTATGTATGGACAGGAGTTGACAAATTCCCGTATGAAAAAAGTACAAACCAATAACAAGGAATATCTAAAAACGATCAGCTCCACGAAAAAGAAAGGTATATAGCATAATTTGTGTGCTTTAACGTGCTCTACATTTTTGTGTGTTAAGGTTTTGTACATTTACGTAAAATTCCGTGAAATTCATCCAGAATAAAGTAGTTTTCAGAGGCTATTCCTAGAAAATTCAAGATATACATTTTATTTGCCACGTAAACATCTTTAATATACGATATTTTAATCAAAATCGTTAGAATCATTTTTGATAAAATAAAAAATTTCGAAAAAATGTTCCATGTAAAGGGTAGTTTGGGGTGGTGAGATTTTCTTGAAAATCTTTGTGCCGTATTCCTGGAAGATACCAAACATGGGTACCAAGTTTGGTATTTCAAGGTCTTTCAGTTATTGAGCTATGCTGTCCATAGACACACACGCGCGCACACGGACCTTTTTCTAAAAATGCTTTTTTTTGGATTCAGGGGATCCCAAAACATATACTTTTGGAAATCTCGTTATCGAACTTTTGGGTGTAATACAATACCTTCTTTATACGATATGTACGTAGTATGTGTAGAGAAAGCTAAAATCTGATGTGTTCCATTCACTTAACTTTGTCTAGCTGTTCCATAAACAAACCTTTCTTACAAAATATTATTTTATCTATATTATGCTAATCAAGCTAACATTACCAGAACTGTGATTATTATTATTATTATTATTATTTGCTTCTTTGTAAGTAGAAGGGAAATAAGGAAATACAAAGACTGCAACTTTCATATTTTCTTGAAAATGTTACTGTCCTTGAAAGATACAGATTTTAAATTCTATGTTTGGTATGTAAACGATTTTCTGCGAAATCTATCGAAATTTTGAATGGAATGCAATACTTTCTCTTTTTATTATGTACAAGGATTGGGTTGGGCTCATTTCTTGAAAAACATCATGATGTCGCATTCTTGGAAGATACTAAAGATAAGTACCAAGTTGAGGTTACAAATACCAACTTTTTGTTCTGTTTTTTTATATTTTTTTTAGGTACGCTATTCACAGACACCCATAAACATACACGCACGGGCAGTTTGCGATAGATATTTGTTTTACTCAGGGGATCTCAAAACATATATTTCCAGAGAAATCTCGACATCGAATTTTTGGTGGAATACAATACCTTTTCGATATACTATGTACAAGGATAACGTTGGGGGGATTTTCTTGAAAAGCTTCATGTTGCATCCTTGGAAGATACTAAACTTAAATACCCAGTTAAGGTTATAAATACCAACGTCTGTCTTTTATTTTCTGAGGTGCGCTGTCCACAGACACACACACACAAACAGACCGACCTATTTATATAAACAATTTTTATCAGAGACCTCAAAACATATATTTCCGGAAAAATTCAACATCGAATTTTGGGTGCACTATGTACACAGTAAGTGTAAAGTCAGGCATGACTGGATTTAAACGCGGAGCTCCCGCTCGGGACTCCGTGGTCTAACGAGATCGGCCATTCCTGTGTGTGTGTGTGTGTGTGTGTGTGTGTGTGTGTGTGTGTGTGTGTGCGCGCGCGCGCACAATTAAATTATGTCAGCTGAAGATTTTTTAGAAAATCCTGCCAAATCATTTTTATACTTAACAATATCGAGTTTTAGTGTTATGACCTTCTAAATTACTTTCTCTACACGTACTATGTACATAGTGTATAGAGAAGGTATGGTATTCCACCCAAAAATTCGATACCGAGATTTCATTTTTACCAAAAGGTCCGTGTGTGTGTGTGTGTGTGTGTGTGTGTGTGTGTGTGTGCGCACGCCTGTGGACAGCATAGCCGTCAAGGCCATTAAATATCAAACTTGGTATCTTCCAAGGATGCGACACGAAGATTTCCAAGAAAATCCCCCCCATCCCGCACTACCCTTTACATGAAACTTTTTTCGAACATTTTCATTTTCTTGAAAATGGCTCTAACGATTTTGATTAAAATGTCAAATATTAAAGATATTTACCTGACACATGAAATGTAAATCTTGAATTTTCTGGGAATAGCCTCTGAAGACTAATCTGAATCAATTTTACGGAATTTTGCATAACTGCTAAAGAGATGAACAAAAACTTAACACACAAAAACTGTAGAGCACATTAAAACATACACCTTATGTCATTGTTTTTTTTCGTGGAGTTGATCGTTTTTGACATACTCCTTGTTTCTGCTTTCAGCTTTGAAAAACTTATACTTTTCTCATACAGGAATTTGTCCACTCCTGTCCATACAAACAAAGGAACTTCAGTCACATAGCAACCAGCTTTTGATTATCAGTTTAGATTATAGTACTCCCTTATTTCCCTTCCGCTTACAAGGAAGCAAGTAAGACTATTTCTGCTATTTTTTCTCGATTAAATTGAAGTAAATAAAAGCATAAGCTTTTTCACAATAATTTGTTGCAGAGATGTAGAGAAAGTCATGTGAATGGAACACATCAGACTTTTTTTCAGTCGTACCCTTTAGAAAATGATGAACTTAAACACCAAGCTTGGTATCACAAACAGACCGAAAAACTCATACCCCTCCCTCCCACAGAAGGATCGTATTAGATTTTGATTTTGTTGTTTTACACTGGGTCTTTCTTGTTGCAGAAAGTGGTTGCGTCCTTTATAAAGGGAATTCAGAGTATGTTGAGTGAAGTTATTGTCTAACACGTACCTGGTGTTGACTTCTGTTTGCCTTCGGGTACTCTGGTTTCATTAGTCGATGAACACTATTGAACTCACTCTGGAGGGGGAGGGGTCGGAAAGTGACAGGTACGATTCTATTCTATTTCCGAAATTCTCTTCTTAACAGGCACTACAACTTCATTACGTGAAGGTTTTGGCCTTCTCTACAATTCGCTTCCATTTGATGCGATTTCTTATCAACTCCAGACAATTCATATTCATACTTTTACCTTCTCTACACAAACTATGTACATATGTATAAAGAAGGTATTGTAATGCACCCAAAATATCGATACCGAGATTTCACCCTCTCAATCCGTGTGTGCGTGTGTGTGTGGGCAGCATAGCTCAAAAACAAAAAGTCACTTAAATATCTAACTTGGTATTTAAATTCACAATACAAGGATTTTCAAGGAAATCCCCCACCCCCAATTACCCTTCACAAGGAAAATATTTCAAAATTTTTGATTTTATCAAAATCAGCTAACGATTTTGATTAAAAATAAGATGTATATCTTGAATTTTCTGCGAATAGCCTCTGAAGACAACTTTATTCCGGTTGAATTTTGCGAAATGTTGCGTAAGTGGTAAACCGTAACAGATAGACAAAAACTTGTTTAAACGAAAAGAACACGTTAAAACACACAATTTATACCATATACATTTTTTTCGTGGAGTTGATCATTTTTGAAATATTCTTTGTTATTTGTTTCAGCTTTAAAATACTTCTGCATTTCTCATGCGAGAATTTGTCAACTGCTGTCCATACAAACAAAGGAACTTCAGACGCATAGCAACTAGCTTTTGACTATCACTTTAACCTATGGTACTGCCTTATTTCGCTTCTACCTATAAGGAAGCAAGTAAGAACTATTCCTGCAAATTATTTCCGATTAGCATGAGGTAAGTTGAAGAATAGGTTTTTAACTATAATGTGTTGCAGATTTATAGAAAGTCATATGCATGGATCACATCTGATTTTTCAAGGTTTAATTAATATTATCACTCCATCTATTCTTGGGTCTATCCCTTAATATTGACTCTAGTGGCTTTCATTTATTTATTTTCTTGATTATTCTCTCATCTGGTATTTTACATAAGTGTCCAAATCATCAAGTCTAAAGCAGTTATAAAATTAATTGTTTGTTTTTAATACTTTTTATTTAGCTCTTCATTTCTCAGGATCATCAATTGTCCCCTATCTTGAATTGTTCCAATACTCTTGTCGCCCTCCGTGGTGTAATGGTTACCATGCTGACTTCATATACCCAAGGTCGCGGGTTCATACCCGGCGGAGGACGATGGATTTTTTCAGGTGTAAAAATCCTTAGTATGGCTTCCTTCGGAAGGGAAGTAAAGCCGTTGGTCCTGTGTCATAGATTTACGGCACGTAAAAGAACCTCAAGCCTGATAGAGAGGCCTCTGAGCAAAATTAAGCGGTCTTTCACTCCCAATTTAGAATGGGACGCTGAGAACCACAGCAGTTAAAGAGTGTCCATAAATACCACGACATTTACATTTATTTTCCAAATTGCTTAAAATCTTAATTTAAAAAATCTGAAGAACTATATTCACATGACTTTACATGTCTGTAACAAAATTATTGTTAATAAGCTTATTCTTCCATCTACTTCATGCTAAAACATTAGCAGAAACGGCCTTATTATTTTAGTTCCTTATAAGCAGAAGAGAAATAATCCACAGCCAAACGTTTTTAAAATGTGGTTGCTATGGGATTCAAATCCGTTTGCGTGACCAAGCGTTGACAATTTCCTGTATGAGAAAAGTTTATTTTGAAACTGAAATGAATAACAAGGAAATTCTGGAAAACGGCCAATTGCACGAAAAAAATGTATAAAGAGTGTTATCGAATTCTAACTTTTTACTTTCTCTATACGTACTATGTATATAGTGTATAGAAAAGGTATTATAATGCACCCAAAAAAATCAACACCGAGATTTTACCGGAAATGCATGTTTTGAGACACCCTAAATACAAAAAAAAAGCATTGTGTGCAGCATAGCTCAAAAACGAAAAGACCGTTAAATACCAAACTTGGTATTTAAGTTCAGTATCTTCCAAGGATGCGACACAAAGGTTTTCAAGAAAATCCACCACCCCAAACTACTTTACATGGAACAATTTTCGAAAATTTTGATTTTCTAAGAAATTGCTGTAACGATTTTGATTAAAATATCGTATATTAAAGATATATACTTGACAAATAAGATGTGTATCTTGAATTTTCTGCGAATAGCCTCTGAATACTACTTTATTCTGGATGAATTTTACGGAATTGTGTATAACTGGTAAACCGTAAGAGATGGACAAAAACTTAACACACAAACATTTTAAATCACATTAAAACACACAATTTATAATATATACATTTTTTTTTACGAGGAGTTGATCGTTTTTTAGATATTCCTTTTTTTTTTTTGTTTCAGCCTTGAAAAACGTATACTTTTATTATACAGAAATTTGTCAACTCGTGTCCATACAAAGAAAGGAACTTCAATCACATAGCAACCAGCCTTTTGACTATCACTTTAACCTATGGTAGTCTCTTATTTCGCTTCTACTTGCAAGGGAGCAAGTAATTAGACCATTTCTGCTAATTGTTTCTCGATGAGCATGAAGTAAATAGAAGTATAAGCTTTTTTTAACAATAATTTGTTGCAGAGATGTAGAGAAAGTCATGTGAATGGAACATATCATATTTTTTTGTGTAGTAGATCTCTTACGATTTACCAGTTATGCAAAATTCAATAAAAATCATCCAGAATAAAGATCGCTTCAGAGATATTCCCAGAAAATTCAAGATATACATTTTATTTTCGTTAAAATATCTTAAGTATAGGAGATTTTAATCAAAATCGTGAGAGCCAGTTTTGAGGAAATGACAATTTTCCATGTAAAGGGTAGTTTGAGGTTGAAAATCTTCATGTCATCTCCTTGGGAGATACTGAACTTAAATACCAAGTTTGTTAGGTATTTTAGGGACTAATTGTTTTTGAGATATGCTGTCACACATACAGACTAGACAGACAAAACCACACTGGACCTTTTTCTAAAATGCTTTTATTTTATTCTTGGGGACCCAAAACATGTATTTCCGGTGAAATCTCGGTATCGAATTTTGGGTGCAATACTATACCTTCTCTATAGACTATGTACATAGTACGTGAAGGGAAAGTAAAAATAAATAATTTGTGCTTTTTTCCCTTTTTTAAGTGCCCATGTTTCGGAGCTACAAAATACTTTATTCCTAAATATTTCCTAACAAGCGCTTTTGCGTAAACTTTTAGCTGCATCTTCTACCTTGGAATAATTCCATTATTATTTCGCGTTTAGGCGTTATACACTTTTATAAATATCTGACTGACGAGCGCGTCATTCCTGGCCAAGAGTTCTTTTACTCTATTTTTTACAGACTTATCATCTGAAAGTTCTGTTGCGCACACTCCGAATAACAAAATTCTCTGCCTTCTATAGTGAAATAAGGATAATTATATGTGTTACTATCAGGCCGAAACTGATTACAATTAATTTTCTTCTTACTTGAAATACGGAAAAATAATAATTCAAGAGGTTAAGTGGTTAGACCGCCTTCTTCCCACCTAAGCGACCCCAGTTCGACCCCAAGCGCTCGCATGTAGGATTTGTGGTGGACGAAGAAACGTCTAGGTGGGTGTTCTCCGGGTTCAACACCTGTCCCATCATACATTTCGCTTATATTTTTTACCATCCACTTCCTCACGTCATGCTTGTTTACGGGCCGCCAACTCGTTCCAGGTTGTCCATTCTATTGTTATATATTATTGGCTTTGACCCCTAGGCATCCGCTTGTAAGTCCTAGAGGGATGTTATTTCTAAATATGGGGAGAGTAACCGATAATTCAATACTTTTTGGGTGCAAATCAAGTGTTATATTTAACTATATATACAATTGTTGAATTTTGTTATATTTTATTTTGAATTTACTTAAGATCTTAGCTCCTAGCTGTGCTTTGCTCTTGTTGAGTGAAATTTTACGTCATCCCCACGTCAAGTGGTTGCTCAAACTGACCACGTGACGCAAAATACAATGAAACTTTCCCTTCTGTCTTATTTCAGTATTCCCCTGTGGAACACTTAGCTGTTTACTGCACCCACTGAATATAACAGAATCAAGCAAAAGTTAAGCTCTTTTCTAGCAAAGGTTCTATAGGCTGGCAAACAAAAACTGACACACAACTTTTATTCTTAATTGAAAATACTATACTGCATATAAATTCAAGCCGAAACTTTACTTTTCTCATACATAAATCAATATTATATGCTTGTTATTGATACATTATATTGTCTTCACATTAAATTATATAATAATAATAATTATTATTATTATTATTACATGTATATTCACAGAAATTCTGTTTCAATACTTTACTTTACGCATCACGAACATACTCGTACTACGTACATAATAAGTAGAGAAAATATTCTACTCCATCCAAAAATTTGAAACGACCGCTGAATCAAAAAAAAAAATTTTTTTGAAAAACATTATTGTGAGTGTGTATATATGCGCGTGTCTGTGAACAGCTTAACTCAAAAACCAATTTATTTCGGTTAAATACCAAACTTGGTATTTAAGTTTAGTATCTTCCAATGATGCGACACCAATATTTGTAGGAAAATTCTCCACCCTTTATTGGAATTTTATTCGAAAAAAGGGTTCTAACAAATGTTATTACAGTATCATACGTTTAAGATATTTTTATTTTATCTAGCCCGTATGCACAATGTGCACCTAGCGGATAGAGAAACTTTTGCATTTCACCTAAAAATGTGGAGATTTCACCGGAAATATATGTTTTGGGGCCTCCTGAGTGCGAAAAAAAGCATTTTTAGAAAAAAAGTGCTGTTTATGTGTCTGGACAGCACAGCTCAAAAAAGATCGTTAAATACCAAACTTGATTTAGGTTTAGTGTCTTCCAACGA
Organism: Hymenopus coronatus; assembly: GCA_030762935.1. Classification (NCBI taxonomy): domain Eukaryota; kingdom Metazoa; phylum Arthropoda; class Insecta; order Mantodea; family Hymenopodidae; genus Hymenopus; species Hymenopus coronatus. Next base: position 40,389,410 of record CM060884.1, read on the forward strand.
TGCGACGCGAGGATTTTCAAGGAAATTCCCTCCCCTCAACAAACTACTCTTTCTTTACGTGGAAAAATGTTCGAGAATTACGATTTTCTCAAAAATGTGTTCTAACGATTTTGATTAAAATAAGTATATTAAAGATATTTACATTTCAAATAAAATGTATATCTTGAATTTTTTGGGCATAGTCTCTGAAGACTTCTTCATTCTGAAAATTTTGCCGAATTTGCTTAACTGTTAAACCGTGAAAAATAGACAAAAACTTACTGCACAAAAAATGAAGATCTCACTCATTAAAACACACAATTTATGTCCCTTATATTCTTGTTTTTGATAACTGTTTCCGAGATATTCCTTGTTTTTGGTTTCAATTGAAAAAGTAATTATATTTTTCTCAGACAGGAGGTGCCCGCTTTTCTTTTTTTATTACTCCTAATTCAGCAAAAACCGATTTGCAATGACAAGCACATGACAGAAACGAAGGAACTAAGTAAATTAAAAGAGCATTCTGCTAATGGTTTTATCAATTAGCATTCTGTAGAAAGAAGAATGTTTACTTTCTCTACATGTACTATATACATAGTGTATATAGAATGTACTGTAATGCACCCAAAAATTCGATACCGAGATTTCACCGAAAATACACATTTTGGGTCCGCCTTGTGCCGTGCCTGTCCCCATTTTACCCAAAGGCACATAAGTGAATCGTCACTCAAGTTTGTGCGGAGTGAAAACGTACCCTCATAGGAACATTAACTTAAAACAGTTAAATTTCAACTCTCAAGGTTTAATAAATGCTAATATCGGGCACAAAGGATACAACAAATTATCCAGCTTACAGATTTTGAAAAAGTCTTTCCTAAATAACATTTCAGAACAATAACAGCAGTAATAATAATGCCCATTGACAAATTCATCTGTGTGGGGATAACACCGAACAAGTTTTGTTTGCGCAGGAACTGACTGTTAAAAACCAAAGAAATATTCACATCGAGTTTACCTCATAAAAACGAATCCGGACTCCAACCTACAGCTGTCTTTTCACACACTCTCAAGCGGCTGCTATCACTCGACTACCCGAAGCTTCGAAGAAAAAAAAACCTGACCATCCGGCAGAGCGGGACTGACGTCACACACCAAAGCCATTAGTTAAGAAGACCTATTAATCGTACCGGAGTGGAACAAAGATTCGTAAAAAAGAAGCTCCGGTACAGACTGAATCCAAAAAAAAAAAAAAAAAAAAAAAAAAAAAGCATTTATAGAAAAAGGTCCGTGTGTGTGTCTGTGGACAGCATAGCTCAAAAACGAAAAGACCGTCAATACCAAACTTGGTATTTAAGCTTACTATCTTCCAAGGACGCGAACCGAAGATTTTCAAGAATATCCCCCCACCCCCAAACTCCCTTTACAAGAACCATTTAACTTATGATTTTCTCAAAAATGGCTGTAATCATTTTGATTAAAATACCGTATGTTTAAGACAGCTACATGACAAACGAAATGTATAACTTAAATTTTCTGGGAAAAACCTCTTCATTCTGGATAACTTTTATATAACTAGAAACCCGTGAGAGATATAGAAAAACTTACTAGACAAAAAATTTGGATCTCATTAAAACACACAATTTATGTCGTAATCATTTGCTTTTGTAGAGTTAACCGTTTTCGAGATATTTCGGATTATTGATTTCAATTTTAGCCAGTTAATTTTTTTTCAAATGGGAAAACATCTTTCTTCTCGTTTGTTTATTCCTGGCAAACAAAGAGATTGGAATTTCAATTGTTTCACATAGCTACCGGCTTTTATTGGACGAGACTATCGCCTTAGCCTGTACATTTTCTTATTTCCCTTCCATTTACAAGAAAGGTAGTAATAATACTAATTCTGCTTATGTTTGTGTTCATTAGCATGGAATAGATAACAGATTAACGGCCGCGCAGTTGCCTCTCAGCTAGATGGCCCGGGTTCGATCCCTAGTGACCGCAAGTGAGATTTGAGGTGGACAAAGCGACGCAGGGCGAGTTTTCTCCGGGTTCTCCGGTTTCCCCGCCACTGCATTCCACCAGGACTTCATCGTCATTCCATATAGCACCAGTGTCATCGCCTGTGGTGTCACGAGTAGTAAAAGCGGGCGTTTAACACTACCAAAAAGAAAACACCAGATTGATGTTTTGAATAAAAGGTTTATTTACCGAACAGCTAGAGAACATCATGTGAATGCAGTACTTTAGATTTGTTTCCTTTTACTTACACGAAACCAAGTAATAAGAACAATTTCTACTAATGTTTAAAAATAATTTGTTACAGAGATGTAGAGAAAGTCATGTGAGTGTTACACATCAGATTTTTATTAAAAGTGAAAAGTATATTTTTAACCTTCTGGAAATAGCCACTGAAGAACTCTTAATTCTGGATGCTTTTGCTAGCTGATAAACTGTAAGAGATATTCAAAGGTGCAAAAATTTAGACTTTGTTAAAACACACAATGTATGTTATATATGTCGTTTCATATTTGTTTTTGTTTTGCACATGGCTTGGAAAGAGAACCAGATTTCAACATCAAACGAATAGTGACTACTGGTAAGGGATTCGGCTGGGGCCTTAGCATAGTGTAGTTCCCAATTTCCCTTCTACGTTTAAGAAGTAATAAGACCATTTCTGGTAATATTTAACTCGATTAGCATGAAACAGATACAAATATAATATTTTGTAAGAAAGTATTGCATGTTTTTTTGCAGAACTGACAGATAAAGATATGTGAATGGAATACATAAAACTTTTTAAAGATTAATTTTGGATACAGGGGTCCTCAAACATGTATTTCCATTAAAATGTGTGTATCACATTTTTGGGTGGAATAAAATAATATCTCTACCTTCTAAGAACATTAATACATTGTACGTGTTGGAGAACGTAAAAAAAAAAACGTTATTCTTCTCTCTACTTGAGGCTAATCGAGATATATATTAGCAGAAATGGTCTTACTTGTTTCCTTGTATGTAGAAGAAATATAAGATAATCTATGCTAAAGCAATAGTTAAATATTTTAAAAGCTGGTTGCCACGTAGTGGAAATTCGTTTCTCTGCATGACCAGAAAACAGAAATCAATAAAAGCAAAATCTCAAGAATGGTCAACTCCACGAAAACATGTATAAGACATAAATAGTACATTTTAACGATGTCTACATGTTTGTGTAGTAACTTTTTGTCTATCTCTTACCGTTTACGAGTAATGCAAAATTCAGCAAGATTCATCAAAATAAATAAGTCTTCAGAGGCTATTCCGAGAAGTTTCAAGCTATACATTTTATTTGCCCTGTAAAAATTTCCATATAGGATATTTTATTCAAAATTGTTAGAGCTATTATTGAGAAAATAGAAGTCTTCAATTTTTTTTTTACATGTAAAGAGTAGATGGCATGGGTAATTTTCTTCAAAACCTTCCTGACATATCCTTAGAATATACTAAACTTAGGTAACAAATTTGTTATTTTACCTTCGTTTTTGAGTTATCGTGCTCCCAGGCACAAGAACAAACACACACAAGGAAATCTGTCTAAAAATCTTGTGTGTTCCTCCCATATGACTTTCTCTACATCTCTATAACAAACTATAATTAAAATGTTTATTCATCTACTTGATGCTAATCGAGAATAACATTAGCAAAAATGGTCTTACTACTGTCTTCCTTGTAAGTAGAAGGTAAATAACGAAATACATTAGGCTAAAACGATAGTCCAAGCTTTTAAAACCTGGTTACTATCTATTTCTTTAAGTGACCAGGGCTTAAAAAAATTCCCATATGTGAAAACATTTAAGTACTAAAACTGAAACCAACAAAGAATATCTCGAAAATGGTGAACTCCACGAAAAAAAAGTATTTGTCATAAATTGAGTATTGTTTAATGAAGTCAACATTTTTGTGTAGTTAGATTTATCCATCTCTTACGCTTTACTAGTTGTGCAAAATTAAACAAAATGCATCCAGAATAAAGAGGTATTCAGAGGTTATTCCCAGAAAATTCAAGATATACATTTTATTAAAAATATAAATGTATTTAATATACAGTATGTTAATCAGAATCGTTAAAGCCACTTTAGAGAAAATCAACATTTTCGAATTTTTTTCCATATAAAGGTGGATTTGGGTGAAGGGATCGTCTTCAAGAATCAACGTTTTATGTCCTTGGAAGATTCTGAACTTAGATACCAAGTTGTTATTTTATCCCTTTTAATTTTTGAGTTATCATGATCACAAACACCGTTACACACACGGACGTTTTTCTAAAATGTATTTTTTTATACAGGGGAACCCTAAAGGTCCGGTGAAACCTTAGTATAGATTTTTTTGGGTGTAATGCAATACTTTCTTTATACACTATGCAAATAGGAGGTGTAGAGAAAGTAAAAAGGGAGGCAAATTATTCCTAGTTGGCCAAGAAGGACACAAATAAATATCAAGGTTCATTTAATGGAAATGTTAGGGACGGCACTAATTAAAAAATAATTAGAATCGAACTCATGAAAGGATTTTACCATGGAGCACTTATGAACAACAATTTTATAACGGCCAAAAATTGGAGCTCGATTTTGTTTTGTGTGAGCGAACTAAATTGTTTTACGTCTTTGGTTGTGTAACATTATATTATGTATTCCCCCGATATACATAATATACATAAGGTTATACAGAGAAGATAGACTACGTATTTCCCTCGGTCGGCTACAAGGAAAGGAAACTATACACACGCAAACCACCAATCTCCTCCACAATCTCTCCCTCGTGGAACAAAAATTGATGTATTCCATTCACACGGCTTTCTATATACGAGGACCGGTTTTTTACTTTCTCTATACTCACTATGTACATAGTGAATAGAAAATGTATTGCACTCCACCAAAAAATTCGATACAGAGATTTCACCGAAAATATATGTTTTAGGGTCCCCTGTAACCAAAAAAAGCATTTTCACAAAAAGGTTCGTGTGTGTGTGTGTGTGTCCGTGTGTCTGTGAACACGATAACTCAAAAACGAAAAGTCGCTAAAATACCAAACTTGGTATTTAAGTTTAGTATCTTCCAGGGATGCGACACGAAGATTTTGAGAAAAATTCCCCCGTCCCCAACTACCCTTTACATGGAACTTTTTTCGAAAATTTTGATTTTCTCAAAAATGGCTCTAACGATTTTGATTAAAATTTCGTATATTAAAGATATTTACCTGACTAATGAAATGTATATCTTGAATTTTCTGGAAATAGCCTCTGAAGACTACTTTATTCTTAATGAATTTTTCATAACTACTAAACCGTAAGAGATGGACAAAAACTTAACACACCAAAAATGTAGAGCACGTTAAAACACACCATTTATGTTATATACATTTTTTTCGTAGAATTGATCGTTTTTGAGATATTCCTTTTTCTTGGTTTCAGTTTTGAAAAACTTATACTTTCTCATACAGGAATTTGTCAACTCTTGTCCATACAAACAAAGGATCATCAGTCACATAACAACCAGTTTTTGGTTTTCACTTTAACCTGTGGTACTCCCTTATTTGGCTTCTACTTACAAGGAGGCAAGTAATAAAACTATTTCTGCTAATCTTTTCTGATTTGTATAAAGTAAATAGAAGTATAAGCTTTTTAAGAATAATTTGTTGCAGGGATATAGAGAAAGTTATGTGAATGGTACACATCAGATTTTTTTTTCAACCTCCGATAGGCTATAAATAAAAGACAAGTACATACAAAACAATTATTTTATTATTAAAAGTTTTGTACACTTATGGTTACTTTTCAACATAATCACCGAAAAGATTGAGACATTTATCGTACCTGTACACAAGCTTTCCAATACCCGCTTCAAAAAATGTTGCCCCCAATGATGCAGCCCGGAACCACTATCAATGCAACTGTTTATTGTGAAACTTTACGACGTTTGCGGAGAGCCATTCAAAACAAACGAAGAGGAATGCTGACTTCAGGAATTACGTTGATCCATGACAACGCTCGTCCACACACTGCTAGCACAACCCATCAGCTCCTTGAACAATTTCAATGGGACATTTTCGATGATCAGCTGTACAGTCCTGACTTTCACCTTTTCCCTGAACTGAAGACGTGGCTAGGAGGGCAGCACTTTCAAACCAACGAAGACCTTCAAAATAACGTCATTGCTCATTTGAAATCATTGGTGGCAACATTTTTTGAAGAGAGCATTGCAGAGCTTGTGCACAGGTACGATAAATGTCTCAATCTTTTCAGTGATTATGTTAAAAAATAACCATAAGTGTACAAAACTTTTAATAATATAATAATTCTTTTCTATGAACGTGTCAGAAGTTGAAAAAAAATTATCCTCTTATCTTCTGGAAATAAATTATACTTACTAAAGACTATTATTTAACATCACCAACCTGTGAAAATTAACCAAAATTCTTGAAAATATTCATTTTAGGATTTTAACACAGTAATATATTGTGATCCTTGTAGATTAATGTGCCAAAGTTATTTTCAGCCACTTTCAATTTAAAGTTTTATCGCGCGAACCTTGAAATGGAAGCTTTAGTGGTAAAAAATTAGGTTTCAAATATTAAAAAATCTGATGTGTTCCATTCACATGACTTTCTCTATCTCTCTGTAACAAATTATTGTTAATAAGCTTATCTTTTATTTATTTCATGTTAATCGAGGTAAATTAGCAGAAATAGTCTTATTCCTTGCTTTATTGTAAATACAAGCGAAATAAGGGAGTACCATAGGTTAAAGTGAAAGCCAAAAGCTGGTTGCTATGTGACTGATGTTCCTTTGTTTGTGTGGACAGAAGTTGACAAATTCCTGTATGAGAAAAGTATAAGTTTTTCAAAGCTGAAACCAACAAAAAGGAATATCTCAAAAACGATCAACTCCACGAAAAAAATGTATACAACCTAAATTGTGTGTTTTAACGTGCTCTACAGTTTTTGTATGTTAAGTTTTCGTCCATCTCTTACGGTTTAGCAGTTATGCAAAATTCATCCTGAATAAAGTAGTCTTTAGAGGCTATTCCCAGAAAATTCAAAATATACATTTTTATTTTCAGGTAAATATCTTTAATATACGAAATTTTAATAAAAATCGTTAGAGCCATTTTTAAGAAAATCAAACTAATCGAAAAAAGTTCCATGTAAAGGGTAGTTTGGGGTGGGGGAATTTTTCTCAAAATCTTCGTGTCGCATTCCTGGAAGATACTGAACTTAAATACCAAGTTTGGTATTTTAGCTACTTTTCGTTTTTGAGTTATCGTGTTCACAGACCGCGGACACACACACACACACACGGACCTTTTTCTGGAAATGCTTTTTCTGGTTTCAGGGGGTCCTAAAACATGTATTTCCGGTGAAATCTCGACATCGACTTTTTGGGTGGAATGTAATACTTCTCTATCCCTATGTACATTGTGCATACGGGGCTAGAGAAGGTAAAAATATTCCATCGCATGCAAATGTTCAAAGTGTTCCTTGCGGTGCACATTTTAAGCAATCAGTTTGATTTTTCTAGCACAGAACTTTAATATCATAGTAAATAAAATCAATGAAATTAATTTTCTAAGTAAAATTAAATATATATTTGTATAAACAAAATTAATTTGTACATAAAAATAATGAAAAAGTATCAGCCAATAATTTATCACTCATTTTCCTGCAGTGATATTTACTTAATTTAAAACTCTCACCATGATTACTTTTTCTACACGTACTATGTACATAGTGTATAGAGAAGGTATTGATTTGCACCCAAAGATTCTATACCGAGACACATACATGTTTTGGGTCCCGCTGAATCAAAAAAAAAAAAAAAAAAATAGAAAAAAAGTCCTATGTGTGCGCGTGTGTGTCTCTGGGCACTGTACCTCAAAAACAAAAATACCGTTAAATACCACATTTGGTATTTAAGTTTGGTATCTTCCAAGGATGCGACATGAAAATTTTCAAGAAAATCCCTCCACCACTTTTACATGTTAAAATTTTCGAAAATTTTGATTTTCTAAAAATGGCTCTATTTTGATTAAAATAACGTATATTAAGATACTTAACTGCCAAAAACAAATGTTTATCTTGCATTTTTTGGAAATAGCCTCTGATCACTACGTTATTCAGGATGAACTTTACGGAATTTTACATAAATGATAAATTGTAAGAGATGGAAAAAAAACTCACTTAACAGATAATTAAGAGCATATTAAAACAGACAATTTATGTCACAGACATGTTTTTTGTGGAGTTCATCGTTCTTAAGATATTTCTTGTTATTTGTTTCAGCTTTAAAATGCTTATACTTCTCTCATATGGGAATTTGTCAACTTCTGTCCATACAAACAAAGGAGCTTCAGTTAGCAACCAGCTTTTGACTACTACTTTAACCTATGGTACTGCAAGTAATAAGACTATTTCTGCTTTTTTTTTCTGGATTAACATGAAGTAAATAGAAGCATAAGCTTTTTTACTATGATTTGTTGCAGAGCATCAGAGAAAGTCATGTGAATGATTTTTTTAAAAAGCAACATTCTCGGAATGTAAATATGAATTCTTGTTACAAAATACTGAAAACTGAACCGCAAGCTGCCTATATGAGCAGTTCAAAGGAATAAAATGTGTTCTTTTTCTCAAAAACTACCTGATGAATTTGTCTCAACATTTCAGAATTAGTTACACATAATAAAGTTGTGTGGTAAAAATGTATTTGCTTAAGAAACATTAAATTTGAAATCTTCACAGGTTGTCCTCTTAAGCTACATTATGGTATTCGATATATACATTAGTAGAATTGATTGTATTACTTATTAATTGGAAGGGAGAAGAGGTGATACACCAGGCTAAAGCGATAGACCAATTTTTACTTTCTCCATACGCACTATGTACATAGTGTATAGAGAAAGTATTGCACTCCACCAAAAAATTCGATACCGAGATTTCACCGGAAATATATGTTTTAGGGTCCCCAATATCCAAAAAGAGCATTTTCACAAAAAGGTCCTTGTGTGTGTGTGTGTCCGTGTGTCTGTGAACACGATAACTCAAAAACCAAAAGTCGGTAAAATACCAAACTTGGTATTTAAGTTTAGTATCTTCCAGGGATGCGACACGAAGATTTTGAGAAAAATCCCCCCACCCCCAACTACCCTTTACATGGAACTTTTTTCGAAAATTTTGATTTTCTCAAAAAGGGCTCTAACGATTTTGATTAAAATGTCGTATATTAAACATATTTACCTGAAAAATAAAATTTATATCTTAAATTTTCTGGGAATAGCTTCTGAAGAGTACTTTATTCTGGATGAATTTTACTAAATTTCGAATAACTGCTAATCCGTAAGAGATGGCCAAAAACTTGCTGCACAAAAAATGTAGAGCACATTAAAACACACAATTTATGTTATATACATTTTTTTCGTGGAGTTCGTCGTTTTTGTGACATTCCTTTTTTTTGGTTTCTGCTATGAAAAACGTATACTTTTCTCATACAGGAACTTGTCAACTCCTATCCATATAAACAAAGGAACTTCATTGACATAGCAACCAGCTTTTGATTATCGCTTTAACCTACGGTTGTCCCTTATTTCGCTTCTACTTACAAGGAAGCGAGTAATTAGACTATTTCTGCTAATTTTTTCTGTTTAGCATAAAGTAAATAGAAGTATAAGCTTTTTAAGAATTATTTGTTGCAGGGATATGGAGAAAGTTATGTGAGTGTAACACATCAGATTTTTTATGTAAAAATCCGGTCGCTAAATGAAACAATTGAAATCGGTTTGCTTGCAATTATCAGGAGTAAAACAAAATGGATATGACACGAAAGGTGACTTCCCGTATGAGGGAGGTTTAAATAGCTTAAAATGAAACCAATAACAAAGAATATCTCGGAAACGTCAACTCTACAAAAAATCTGATGTTTTTCTCTATATCTCTGCAACAAATTATTATTAAACAGCTTGTACTTGTATTTACGTTAATCAGAAAAAAATAGCAGAAATAGTCTTATTACTTGCTTCCTTGTTAGTAGAAGCGAAATAAGGGCGTACCATAGGTTAAAATGATTGTCAAAAGCTGGTTGCTATGTGACTGAAGCTCCTTTGTTTGTATGGACAGCAGTGTGTCTGTGAACACGATATCTCAAAAACAAAAAGTCGATAGAATGCCAAACTTGGTATTGAAGTTAAGTATATTTTAGGGATGCAACACGAAGATCTTGAGAGAAATCCCCCCAACCCCAACTACCCTTTACATGGAACTTTTTTCGAAAATTTTGATTTTCTCAAAAATGGCTCTAACGATTTTGATTAAAATTTCGTATATTAAAGATATTTACCTGGCAAATAAAATGTATATCTAGAATTTTCTGGGAATAGCCTCTGAAGACTACTTTATACTGGATGAATTTTACGTAATTTTGAATAACTGCTAAACCGTAAGAGATGGACAAAAACTTACTGCACGAAAAATGAAGAGCATGTTAAAACATACAATGTATTCTAAATCTTCTCGGGCTTCTAGCCAGGTAAAAACTTGGCTTGACACCAACGTTTCGAAGAAGTGCATCTTACGGTAAGTAAAACCGTTGGTAGAACCGTGTCGTAGAAGAACCTCAAGACTGATCGAAGGTCTCTGAGCAAAATTAAGCGGCCTTTCACGCCCAATTTAGAATGGGACCCTGAGAACCTCAATAGTTAAAGAGAGTCCATAAATAACACGACAGTTACATTTCTGTCATCTAAAAATTAATCTAGGTTCCAGATTTTTCAACTGAACATTTCAATTTTATCCTTACCTTCCATAAAACTCCCGTAATTTAATTATCTCTTTCTGTTCTTTCTTTGTGCAGGTTTTGTTCCTCAGTAACCATTTCTTACGTATTAGATTTTCCCTTCAATCATTTGTAGATTTACCTTGAAAGATAATGTGAATTTCATCTTTCTTTTCTCCAGAGATGGGGCACATTACCCTACCCTCTCCCCTCATTCCCCTCAGTTTCCAAACACCTAATCGAAAGCAGGCTGACTTCCTCTTTCTTCCTTCCTTCATCTATTTCTGTCATTCTTCTCTTTCTTTCTGCCTTTCTTTTCGTTCTTTTCTCTTTCTTTTTCTTTTCTTGTTTTATAAATTGAAATGCACTCTTCCTTTCGTGGATTATTTCCTAGTTCGTGGTAGCACATTAGAGCTTTTTGCCTTAATCTGGTCACTAAAATTTGTCTATTCTTGTCTTCCATTCTTGACCTTACTTCCCTCTAAAAACCACTTTCAAAGTATTCAATTTAACCAAGAAAATCTTCTATCCCATTTTTATCTTCTCTTACTCGTATTAAGTGTATAGAGAAGATATTGCATTCTACCCAAAAATTCGATACCGAGATTTCACGGAAATACATGTTTTGGGTCCGCCTGAATCCAAAAAAGGCATTTTTAGAAAAAGGTCAGTGTGTCCCTTCCAAGATCACTAAAGAACGAAAAGACCGTTAAATACCAAACTTGGTATTTAAGTTCAGTATCTTCCAAGGATACGATACGAAGATTTTCAAGGAAATCCCTCCACACCCCACTTCCCTTTACATGAAAACATTTTCGAAAATGTTGATTTTCTAAAAATGGCTCTAACGATTTTGATTATAATATCATATATTAGATATATTTACATGTCAAATAAAATGTATATCTTCAATTTTCTGGGAATAGCCACTGAAGGTTACTTTATTCTGGATGAATTTTACGGAATTTTGCATAATTGCTGAACCGTAAGAGAGTGACAAAAACTTACCACACAAAAAATTCAGAGCACGTTAAAGCACATAAGTTATGTAATATACATTTTTTCGAGGAGTTGATCATTTTTGAGATATTCCTAGTTACTGGTTTTAGCTTTGAAAAACTAAGTTTTCTCATACAGGAATTTGTCAACTCCTGTCCATATAAATAAAGGAACTTCAGTCACATAGCAACCATCTTTTGACTATCACTTTAACCTATGGTACTCCCTTATTTCGCTTCTACTTACAAGGAAACAACTAATACAACTATTTCTGCTAATTTTTTGTCGATTAGCATGAAGTAAATAGAAATATAAGTGTTTTAACAATAATTTGTTGCAGAGATTTAGAGAAAATCATGTGAATGGAACACATAAGATTTTTTTAGATCCTGATATTACCGAATTAAGTTTACGGTATCTTGTTTCCAATGTTTTTACACTTGTAGTTTCTGCTTTTTAACCCTGGCTTTAACCCTGGCTTTTAACTCAAGAAGTAGTTTTTTTAGATACCTATGCGTTTACTTACAGGTCTATTGTAGTTGATGGTACGAAATTCATACAAACTATTGTAATTGATTACTCATCGTTTGGGATATTTTATCATCCACATCGCAAGGCCTGGAGATAAATGAATATTTTATACAAGCTTAAAGAAGCTATAGGTTAAAAGAATGTTAAAAGGGAAATTACCATTGCTGCTTGATGGACTACCTCCCCTACCGTTTGCTTCTTCCCCCCTACCTCTCCCTCTTTCTCCCACCGTGCTGCGCGTCAGCCAGTTATTCACCTCGTCATCAATCCTCGTCAATGTATGATAAATGTGCAGTGTATGCGCGCGTCTCTGGTAAACGAAAGACGTATTTAGTTGGGAAACGTTCTTCCTATTCATGGACGCGCCTGCGCAAAACAACATTGTTTCCTACGTTGTACACCTACAATATGTTTGTATCTGAAATAGCAGGCCTTTTGAGTTACGACATTTTGCTAGGGTGCGTGTTGTATTTTAGTTCTGTTATCTTCTTTAAGCCCTCTCATTTAGTCGTTCTTTTTCTTCCCTAGCCTTTCTATTATTCCTGAAATGAGAAAAATTTTCCAGTAGTCAAAGGCCGCCAATATACCCAGGATTTTTGTCCACTCCAGTCAATTACATCAATTGCAGAGAAAATTTTTGTCATTTCACCACGTTGAGCTTTTTTACTTTCTCTACACGTGCTATGTACATAGTGTATAGAGAATTTTGCGGCACCCAAAATCGATACCAAGATTTCACCGGAAATACATGTTTTGGGTGAATCCAAAAAAAAAACATTTTTGGAAAAAGGCCCGTGTGTATGTGTGTGTGTGTGTGTTTGTCTGTGTGTGTGCCTGTGGACAGCATAGCTCAAAAACGAAAATACCGTTAAATACCAAATTTGATATTTAAGTTTGGTATTTTCCAAGGATGCGACACGAAGATTCTCAAGAAAATCCTCCCACCTACAACTTACTCTACATGGAAAAATAATCGTTAGCTATTTCTGATTTTCTTAAAAATGGCTCTAAAGATTTTGATTAAAATCTCTTATATTTTAGATATATACTTGGACAAGTAAAATGTATATCTTAAATTTTCTTATATCTTCTAATTTACGGAATTTTGCATAACTGGTAGACCGTAAAGGATAGACAAAAACTTACCAGAGAAAAAATGTAGATCTCGTTAAAACACACGATTTATGTTATATACATATTTTCGTGAGGTTGGCCGTTTGTTTTAAGATATTCCTTGTTATTAGTTTCAGCTTTAAAAAAACAAAAAAAACTTGTATTTTCTCATACGGTAAGTGGCCAACTCCTGTCCATACAAAGGAACTTCAGTCACATAGCAACCAGTTTTTGACTATCACTTTAACCTAAGGTATTCCGTTATTTCCTAGTTATATAGAAGCAAGTAATAGGACTGTTTCTGCTAATTTTGCTTGGCTGCTGGCTTAACTCTCCTCTATTATTAACTTTTGCACGTTAACAAGATGCTCCTTAAAATTATACTTATATATTTCTGTCTGTTGTTCAATTTCAGTTGCAACGTTAAGTGTCCATTATGAACATGACACACTTAAAAACTCATGCAATTGATAACTGTCCTATTAATACTACAGGTAAGTAGAAGCAGTTAAAGTATTTAAAGACACACATGCTATATTACATATTCATTATATATTTATAGAAAATTAACAAAACTTGGAATTAAATCCAATCGATGGAAATGCTATTACTCTCTCTATACGTATTATCTACATATTGTATAGAGACAGTATTGTATTCCACCCAAAAATTCCATACCGAGATTTAAGAAAAAGGTCCGTGTGTGCCTGTGGATAGCATAGTTCAAAAACGAAAAGACCGTTAAATAACAAAGGTGGTATTTAAGTTTGGTATCTTCCAAGGATGCAACACGAAGCTTTTCAAGAAAATACCCCCACCCCAACTACCCTTTACATTGGATTTTTCCGAAAGTTTTAATTTTCTCAAAAATAGCTCTAACGATTTTTATTAAAATACCTCACATTAAAGCCATTTATATCACAAATAATATGTTTATCTTGAATTTTCTGGCAATAGCTTCTGAACACATGTTTATTATGGATGAATTTTGCATAACTAGTATGCAGATCTCGTTAAAACATACTATTTATGTCATATGCTTTTTTTCATTGAGTTGCCGTTTTCAAGATATTCCTTGTTATTAGTTTCAATTTTAAAATATACATTTCTCATGCAGGAACTTGTCTACTTCTGGCCACGCAAAGAAACAGATTTCAGTCCTATAGTAACCACATTTAAAACATTTGACTATCGGTTTAGCCTCCCATATTTTCCTTCTACTTATAAGGAACTAAGCAATACGACAGTTTCTGCTGATGTTTATCTCGATTAGCATGAAGAAATAGAGGAATACGCTTATTACAAATAATTTGTCACAAAGATGCAGAGAAAAAATTAAATTAAATGAATTTTTATTTATGGACGCTCTTTAACTGCTGTGGTTCTCAGCGTCCCATTATATACTGGGCGTGAAAGACCGCTTAATTTTGCTCAGAGGCCTCTCTATCAGGCTTGAGGTTCTTTTACGTGCCGTAAATCTACGACACGGGACCCAGGCTTTACTGCCGTTCCGAAGGAAGCCATGCTAAGGATTTTTATGCTCGAAAAAATCCATCGTTCTCCAGCGGATTTGAACCCGCAATCTTGGGTACATGAAATTAGCATGGTAACCATAACACCGCGGAGGGTGACATGCAGAGAAAGTCCTGTGAATTGAACACGTCTTATTTTTCTGTGAATATTCCTAAAATATGTATCACGTGGGTCATTTTTAGCAGAATAAAGCATTTAAACAATAAGAAAGTATTACTTAAAAAAATCTTATGTGTTACACTCACATGACTTTCTCTAGCTATCTACAAACTTCATACATAAGATTCTTCTTCTTTCTGCACCTTGCTAATCGAGGTACTCATTAGCATAATGTTATTATTTAGTTCCGTATAAGTAGGAAAAAAATAAGGGAATACACTACGCTAAACCAACAGTCAAATGTTCTAAAAGCTGTCGTTATGCGATTGTCATTACAAATCGCTTCTTTTCTTGGCCAGGAGTAGAACAAAAAAAAAAAAAAAAAAAAAAAAAAAAAAAAAAAAAAAAAAAAACGGACACTCCCGTCTGAGAAAAGTATAAGTACAACAGAAACTAATAACAATGAATACCTCGAAAACGGTAAGCTCCACGGGAAAAATGTATATGACATACCTTGTGTATTTTAATAAGACCTACCTTTTTTGTATAGTAAGTTTTTGTCTATCTCATACGGTTTACTAGTTATGCCAAATTAAGCAAAATTCATCCAGAATAAGCAGGTCTTCAGAAGCTATTTCCAGAAAATTCAAGATATACATTTTATTCGTTAGGTAATATCTTTAGTATATGATATTTTAATCAAAATCGTTAGAGCCATTTTTAGGAAAATCAAAATTTTCGAAAAAAGTTCCATGTAAAGGGTAGTTTGGGGTGGGGGAATTTTTCTAAAAATCTTCGTGTTGCATCCCTGGAAAATACTAAACTTAAATACCAAGTTTGGTATTTTAGCCACTTTTCGTTTTTGAGTAATCGTGTTCACAGACACACGGACACACACGGACCTTTTTCTGAAAATGCTTTTTTTTGGATACAGGGGGTCCTAAAACATGTATTTCCGGTGAAATCTCGGTATCGAATTTTTGGGTGGAATACAATACTTCTCTATCCCTATGTAAATTGTACATATGGGGCTAGAAAAAGTAAATAACATACAAGCTGGAATTTCGATACATGGCAGAAATATCACTATTACTGTGTGTAATATCTGCTATAAATTTCAATTAAATATCTTACATACTGTTTATTCTCCAAATTTCACAGATGCATCGCCTTAAGTCCGCAATTTATTTCACTGGAAATTATAAAGATTAGGTTGACAAATTTATGGCTCAAAGCGTTTTGTACATTCAAGGGTGTTTCTAATGTTTTTCTTTGTTTATAGAGTTCTATTATTAATCTGAGTAGTAGAAATAGGGTGTAAGGAAACAGATAAAATAGGAACATAAATCAAAACTTTAAAACACCCATAGAAAATTTCACCACAACATTTCTTACAGCAGCCTGTCACTGATAGCTTGCATACCAGTAATTTTATGAAAGATACCGTTTAAGTTCATTGCGCATTATAAATCACGAAGTGATTTGTAAACCTTGCTGACTGCGGGTAAGTTGAAATGAGACATGTATTGCATTAGGCACGCGACTGCAATCGTTTAACATGCCAGAGGTCAGCGAACACGGTTCATGCGAGACCCTTGAAGCAGTCTCTAGGTCTAGACGAGAGTAGCGCCACTCAGTACAATAGTTCGTGACCGCGAACCGTGGAGAATATGTTCGTGGCAATCACTCACCAAAATACTATATGAACTTCGGTAACATGCAATTTATTGACCTTTTCATTGCCAACGATGCCCTGCCTTATTAAGCCGATGTCCCACGGTCAACATTTGGTCCAAAATGTTTTATACAACGTGAACGTTGTGTACAATTTCTGCGTACTATTCCCATGGGAGTATGGATTGGTCCAAATATTTCTCGCATGCACATGAACAGTTGATAGAAAATAGTGGAGGTTGCTGAGCCACAATTATTTACGTTCGCTGTCGCAAGCTTAGTTTATGTATCCATTGCAAGTGTTGGTGGACTAGACCATGGCTGGAACGTAGGAATGCAGGCCAAGGAAAAGGTGTACTACATATACTGTAAAATGAACTCGTATCTGATCCTGTAAATTATTTTAACTTCCTTAGAATGGACGAAAATTTGTTTGTAAGGTTGCTGTCCTTAGTTAAGGCAAAAATCACTCGCAAAGACACATATATGAGGCAGTCCATACCAGCAAATCAAAGGTAGCGTTTTTATATTTTGTTGAGAAAAGAAGGTTAGGTACAAATGGATCGGATAAAATACATTTGCAGGGGTTATAAATACCCGAGTCATTATTTCATAAACCTCTGCCGCACAAAAAAATGTGTATTTTAACCATAACTCAGCTACATAACCCTATTATTTAGGACAAAGTCTACAAAATACAGCAAAGTTTCACGCAAACAGTTACATTTGCGGGAGGACCCAGCGCTAGCTGCCATCTTATTACGTCATTACGTCATTGGTTAACTTCATACGTTTGGACCAAAAATTAGAAACCGCTGTATCCTGTTGTAGCAAACTAGAATTGGACCATATAATAGGACGGAAATTGTACACAATGAAATTATCCAATATTCCACGATCCGATTTGTAGTTTGAAGAGTATTGGACCAAAATATTTGACCGTGGGACATCGGCTTTAGACTTATTTTGATTTCTCCTTCTTCCCTCATGAGAGGCGAACGAGATAGCAAACGATAGGTAACCTGGCCAATCTTTCTAATACATGGCTTTTTTTTGGAGTTTCCCCAAATCGCAAAACAATGCTGGGAAGGTAAGATTCAGACTGAAAAATGCAATGCCATAGCCGGGATTTTAATCACGGATCTCCCGGTGTTTAGCCGGCTGCTCTACTCCTGAGCTACCATGACCACATGCCGGCAGAGCATTAAATTTCTCAATCGACTTGCATGTTTCCCGGTAAGCCACAAGGTGATCTCAAATTACTTTGAGATGACATACCCGAATACATACAACTTGTAAGTGCTAGGATTCATAGTAAAACCAACTATTATGGTCAATTGGTATTGATTCAATTGTTTTTGTTGTTGTTTTGTTCCCCTACACGCGACTTATGTGAAAAAAATTAAATCAATGTTGGGAAGGTTCAATACATTCCTGTTTCTATCATCTGTTTCTGGGTTGAAGGACTAGGGGAGGTGTCCCGCGGGTTGCGGCTGGATTGAGGTTTATTCCTGGCGTAGACTGAAATGAAATATTTTTCTATTCGAATAACATATTTCAAATATTACCTTTTTACCACATATTACTTTTTCTACAACATACATGGTGCGTAGGTATTGCGCTCCATCCAAAAATTCGATACCGAGATTTCACCAGAAATACACGTTTTATGGTCCCGTAATTTAAAAAACACACTTTTAGAAAAAGATCTGTGTGTGTGAGTCTGCGTGTCTGTGAGCACGATAGCTCAGAAATCTAAAGTCGGTTAAATACCAAACTTGGCATTTAGGTTTAGTATCTCCCAAGGATGCGACACGAAGATGTTCAAGAAAATTTCACCACCCAAACTACCCTTGTCATGGAATATTTTTTGAAAATATTGATTTTCTCAAAAATGGCTCTAACGATTTTGATTATAGTACGGTGTAGTAAGATAATTACATGACAAATAAACATATCTCTTGAATTTCCTGGCAATAGCCACTGAAGATCTCTTTATGCTGGATGAATTTTGTTGCATTTTGCATAACTGTAAACCGTAAGATATAAACAAAAGTTAAAAAAAATTGTAGATCTCATTAAAGAGGATGTACATTGTTGGGGTAAAACAATCTATTTTATGTTTATTAGCTTATCAATTAGTTTAATATCATAACAATATAATATTAAAGTTTAAGATTCAAATTCCATGTACAATTGTGTTACAAATTGTATAAAGGGCTGCACTATGTTTCTCCCATTTTCTCTCAGAGAGCATTTCCAAAGAACTTTCACTCAACTTTATTCTATATATAGGCAGGTAAATCAGTTTTCTATTTATTAGTTTATAGATTAGTTTGACATCATAACAATATAATTATAAAGGTTCAGATTTACATTAAATTTAGAACTGTGTTAAAGGGACAAAGTAGTCTGAAAAACGGAAATTACACCTTAAGTGAGTTTAATTTCTACTGCTCTTAAAGTATTCCATTGTTCTTCCAGAAATGTGTATGCACTATTCTATAAATCATGACAATTATTTCTAGTGGTTATTTGCATTAATAACTTTTATGCTTGAGTCTATTTCAGTAGAAAAACCTAGTCTTAAAACATGTGAATTCATGTACCTTTTTCTCTGATACTACTAAAAATACATAATCACATTTTTGCATGCTGGTTTTTAGTTTAATCAGCTATCTACTGAATCTAAATCATTTAGCTCTGATACAAATTCAGTATGAATTAAAAAAATTGCAAATTCAAAAAAGTAAAAACGTGGAAAATTTGCAATGTTGTTGCTTTCTTAACATGATCAATATATACTATAAGCTCACGATTGTAGTTCAGAAAGTTCAACTATGTATTGTATATATGTGCTGAAATTTTCAGCTTTCCAGCTCTCATACTTTCTGAGAAAAAAGTACAGAAGCATCCAAAAATGCTGTTTTGAGAAAACTGAATTTAAAGATACAAACGTTCTAAAAAGAGGCATTGCATAACAGCTTTAAATAAATGCAGACTAGCATTTAAATTGTATATAAAGTGATTAAATCCTCTTAACACCCCCCAAAAGTATAAATTTTCTGAAACTAGAAATAAAAGAAATTTTATTAGTGTCTAAAAGAAACAAAAACGTTACTTTTTTACCATTTCAGAGTACTTTGTCCCCTTAAAAATGTATTTCTATACAGGGCTGTCTGGCTTAAGTCCACTTTCTGTCAAAGAGTATTTCGAAAGAACAGTCACTCGACTTTCTTTCCAATTTAGGTAGGCAAATGTTTCAGAAAGCTCTAATACCCGGTTCAAGAAGGCTGTGTCAAGATGGTGTTCTGCTTGTGAATACACGTGCTAGAAAATTTATCAAAGTTTTTGTTTAGAATTTGTTTTTCTAGATAAAATTTTAGGTAGTTCTGGTATAACTGTCAAAAATGCAAAGACAGCGTCTAAAGGCTTACAAGAGAGTTGGTAAAAACTGTGTTGAACTACTAAAGAAAAAAAGTGCTGAAGAAACAAGTGCCTGTAATAGGAGTATGGTTATGGCCAACATAAACAATTTTTCCTGTCACTTAATGCTCTCAATTTTCTCTTTCACTTTTCAGAAACTTACATTTTCATTAGGTAAGGTACATGTTTTTCCAAAAGTATGTAAGGTATTGCAATGAAACTTTCTATAGTTGTTCTTGATACAAGAGAACAGTTTTCGGGGGAACAGATTTTTCATAAACGTTATAAAAGATAAGATACATAGAAATATACGCGGTAAAAATGTTCTAATTTTTTTAAAATAACAAAATATTTTAGAAAAAACAAGACCTTTAGAATAATTCTGTTCCACAACTTTTCTCGTTTAGCTGTTTTTAGCTTCTAAAAAAATCTTAAAAGGATTGCTTGAATAGTTTTCAAGATTATCGTGAATTAGTTTGAACCTATATTTCCAATATTGTAAATGCCATAGATTAAATAAAAACTAATTAATGTTTCCAAACTTCTAGACATGTTTAAACATGTTTTAACATTTTTTACTTTTTTCCCGCAGAAGTTTACAAAATATCACTAACAATTAGAATTTATTATTTGTATCTGACTCATGGAAATGACTATTTTAATTCATTTGGCTTATTAACATGTTAATACATTTTTGTAAACTTGTTTTCTTTGGTTCAAGACATTATGAATTTGAGATAGCTATGCAAGGCACATTTTGAAGTTTAAAATCTTTCTTTCTTTCGGCGAGAATGTTTTATTTTCAATATATTTATATTTATTGTACACATTTTTTAGGTTTACTGCTCTCCAAAGTTTTTTACTTCTTCAGAACAAAGTGTATTTAATTTTATTTACTTCGATATAAGAAGTAGTTATTTAAGATACTATGTGATGATAATATTATTAAAAAAATACAAAAGTGCATAAAAATCAACAAATGAGAGGACGCAAGATTCCGGTTGAAATCTTCCCTTCTTACAGTAAACAAACTGCAAATAAAACAAAATATCACATATAAACTAGGAAAGTACAAAAGAGCAAGCAACCATAAAATACCAAAATTTAAAAACCCAACATTTTGCCCAAAACGGTACTTTGAATGATCACGACTACTTTAAAACATTCCAATTTCAATAATAGCGTATCGTTGACATACAAGGCAACATAGGTTTTGAAAGCCGATTTTTGCATCCTGAGTTAGAGTTAATATCATGTACTAACATGCATTTACACTAACTCACAGTCAGAAAGCAAAGAAAAATTATCAACCTTTGTGAAACTTACAGCGGAATAAGCTTACGTATTTTATGAGAATGCTGATATACGGTTAAATTAATTTCCATTTCACTGCTAGAAATTTAGCATACGTTTACATTACAAATGGCTTCGGAAGGCTTAATAAAGGAAGAAAACGTATCAAAGACTTTTAATGAGTTTTCTTCTTTTGTTTCCTCTTGCTTGTTATAATAGTTTCAAAAGATGGATCACATTTTCCTTTGCAAACCTTATAAGAAAATTCTGGCCGCTCATAGTTACTAAGTTTAAGCATATTTGAGTCCCCATTTACTGTTTTTAGAGAAGCTGTTCACAAATAAAATCTCTGGTAATATAAATTAATCTTGAGTTGCGGCGAATATGTTACAATAGATGCAATTGGGATTGTTAAGGGGACAAGGTACTCTGAAATGGTAAAAAATAACATTTTTTCTTTTAGACACCAATAAAATCTCTATTATTTCTAGTTTCAGAAAATGTATTTTTTTGGGTGGTTAAGAGGACTTTAATCAATTTAAATATAATTTAAATGCTTTCGTTTAAAAAAATGTTGGCGCCACGTCTTCAGTTCAGGGAAAAGATGAAAGTCTCTGGGTGCCAAGTCAGGACTGTATGGAGAATAATCGAAAATGTCCCATTGAAATTGTTCAAGGAGCCGATGGGTTATGTCAGCAGTGTGTGGACGAGCGTTGTCCTGGATCAACACAATTCCTGAAGTCAGCATTCCTCTTCGTCTGTTTTGAATGGCTCTCCGCAAACGTCGGAAAGTACAATGATCTTCAAAACAACGTGAATGCTCATTTGAAATCATTGGCGGCAGCATTTTTTGGAGCGGGTATTGCAAAGCTTGTGAACAAGTACGATAAATGTCTCAATCTTTCGGTGATTATGTTGAAAAGTAACCATAAGTGTAGAAAACTTTTAGTAATAAAATAATTGTTTTCTATGAACTTGTATTTTATTTATAGTCTATCAGAGGTTAAAAAAAAACCGCCCTCATAGAACGCGATAGAGAAAATAAAAGTAAAAAATTGTTGAGCTCTTAATTCAAAGAAGACGACGTTTTGCTTGTTGATCCTGTGGCTATACAAAAGCTTTATATAACAGTAGTTAAGTGACTATTCCTTTTCAATATAACCTTCCTTAATGGTTATTCGCAGCAGGAGCTACGGATGGAGATGTTTACGGAATCTATCCATTACCGTGGCTGAACTACAAGGAAATTCCTTAGATATACCGTAGCGCTGACCACTGCAACGCAGAAATATAATTATCGATGGTGCAAACATCTGAAATAAGAAAAAAAACAACAATTTCTCCTTGAAAAAAACAACTGATGTGTTCCATTCTCATGACTTTCTCTAGCTGTTCCATAAACAATCTTTTCTTACAAAATATTATTCTTTATCATGCTAATCGAGACAAACATTAGTATAAATAGTCTTACTACTTGAAACCTTGTAAGTAGAGTGGAAATAAAACAATACACTGGACTAAATCAATATTTAAATCTTTTAAAGCCTATCGCTATGTGAAAAAATTGAAAATCGGTCCTCTTTTGTATTCCCAGAAGTAAAACAAGACAATTGAAACAAAATTGAGTTCCAGCTTGAGAAACGTTCAAGTAATTTAAAATTTAGAACAATAACAATATTTCGAAAACGGTTAACTCTACAAAAAGAATGTATGACAGTGTTTTAATGAGATCTACCTTTTTTGTGCTGTATGTTTTTTATATCTCTAGCGGATTGTCAGTTATATAAAAGTCATCCAAAGTGAAGAGGTCTTCAGAGTCTATTCCCAGAAAATTAATAATATAAATGTCCTTTGTCATGAAAATATCTTAAACATGCGGCATTTTAATAAACACCGTTAGAGCTACAAAATAAAACTTTTCGAAAAATGTCCACATAAAGGGTAGTTGGGGTGGGTGGGCTTTCTTAAAAATCTTAGTGTCGCATTCTTGGAAGATTACTGAAGTTAAGTGACAAGTTTGGTACTTCAGACTTTTCGTCTTGGGCTCTACTGTCAACAGATACACAACTTACACATACACATTTTTCTAAAAATGCTGATTTTGGTTTCAGGTGTCTTAAAGCATGCATTTCCGGTAAAATCCTGGTGTCGAATTTTTTGGGTGCAATACAATACCTTCTCTATCTACTATGATCATTGTACATGCGTGCCTTAGAAAATAATAACTTATCTTTAATAAATAAACAATATTTAAAATAATCTTGGGTAATTCTTCCGATATAAACGAACTTAATTTCCTTTTTACCATATATGAGTAATTTGAGGCAGAGAAAATCAGTTATTGTGTTGAGCAGCTGTGGAATTTGTCTTTTCGAAATACAGGATGACAATACAGATTATAAGTTTTAAATTTATTTATAGATTATGCGCTCTGCAACTCACATAAAACGACTGTGCTATGCTTTTATGATAGGTTGTAAAGAAAGGGATATTATAAATTGAATTTACCGCCAAGTGCAACAAGAAACTTAGGTTGGCAGGTGTGTTACATAAAAGTTTTAAATTGTTTCTCTCGGTGAATAATCACGAATCTCCCTCATCTTCTCATGCTGTTAAATAAACACAAAGTATATTTTATTCTGCAAAAAAAAATATTCATTTTATATCAGTAGGTAAAAAATACAGTAGAAAATTCGGATATTTTGTATTAAAATTACTTTCTCTACAAAATATTATTTTTCTATTTATCTAGTTCAAGCTAATCAAGATAAACATTAGCAGAAGAGGTCGTATTAATTATTTTATTTTAAGTAGAAGGGAAATAAGGTAATACACTAGACTAGACGTTAGTCAATTCTTTTAAAAGCTGTCGCTATACAACTTAAATAAGATTCTCTTTGCATGGGTAGAAGAAAAACAAAAGAAACAGGAATGACAAATTTGCATTTGAGAAACGTGAAGGACGAATTAAATTGGTTCGTGAAGGATGAATTCTAAACAGCGAATTTTTTCCCAAAATAATATAATAAGTAATTAGATACCCAACGGTTTATATGTTCCTTACAAAACAACTTAACAGTATTTTAGAGTTTTAAAATTGCAACCAATAACAAATAAAATATCGGAAATGATTAACGCCATAACTAAAATGAATATGACAGAAGTTGTGTGTTTTACATCTATGCTGTGTTTGTTGAGTAAGATTTGATCTATGTTTTATGTTTTACCAGTTACACAAATCTCATTAAAATAAAGAGGTCTTCAGAGGCCATTTCCAGAAAATTTAAGATATACATTTTATTTTACTTGTAAATATCTTTAATATACCGCATTTTAGTTAAAGGATTAGAACAGTTTTGAAAAAATCAACATTTTCGAACATTTTTCCATGTAAAGAGTAGTTTGGGGGGAGGGTCCTTGATAATCTTTATGTTGCATTCGAGGAAGATTCCCAACTTAAACATCAAATTTGGTAACTAACAGGCATTTGTTCTGTTTTATGTTGTTCACACAACACGAACCTTTTTCTAAAAAAAAATCTGTTTTATACAAAGGACCCTAAAACTTTTTTTTTTTTTTTTTTTTTTTTTTTTTTTTGTAGCTTAACGTCCTTTAACCTGGTTGGTCATATTGGGCGATGAATGAAATTGGTGAAATGATGCTCAAATGATCTTGGAGTCCATGGAGCTTAAAGTTACTCGACATTCGTCTTCTCAGGATAAGGGAAACCCCCGAAAAAAACCTTATCCGGGTAACTCACCCTAAGCGAAATTCGAACTCGCGACCTGTTGAATGTGAGGTAGACACGCTACCACCACACTACCCAGGCGGCCCCCAAAACGTTTATTTCCAGTGAAATCGCGGTATGGGTGGAATGCAATACCTTCTCACTGTAAAAGTAGAGA
The DNA here is from genome assembly GCA_030762935.1 of Hymenopus coronatus. Taxonomy (NCBI): domain Eukaryota; kingdom Metazoa; phylum Arthropoda; class Insecta; order Mantodea; family Hymenopodidae; genus Hymenopus; species Hymenopus coronatus. The sequence continues at coordinate 40,414,760 of CM060884.1, forward strand.
AAGTAAAAATGTTGCTACTCTCTGCTTGAAAGGCGACTGTACTACGCTTTTATGTTAGGTTGTAAAGAGATGTAAATTGAGTTTACCGCCATGTGCAACACGAAAGTTAACATGGTAGGTGATTCATCATCCTGATGAAGGGAGAGATGCACGCTCCCGAAACGACGATGACTGTTCATCACCTTACCTGGCTTGAAGCCCGAGAATGTCTAGAGTATGTTCGTCGCCAGGAAAGCTTTAGCTCATATTTCATGGCAGGTGTGTTACACCGCAGTTTTAAACTCTTTAATGGAGGATATCACAAATCTTTTTCTTCGTCTTTTCATTTTTGTTAAACAAAAACAAAGTATATTTTCTTCTCGTGGATTATTTCTTTCAGTAAGTAAATAAAAAAAAAAAACTCACACCCATAAATGTGTTCCCTCTTCTCAATATTATGGCAACATTATCGTGGAAGTAATTGAACTTAAATATAAGTTTTGGTATTTAACTGACTTTTCGTTTTTAAGTAATCACGTTTACAGAAACACAACACGGACACAGGGGACCCTAAAACGTGTATTTTCAGTGAAATCCCGATATCGAATTTTTGGGTGGAATTGAATAGCCCATCTAAGTGCAATGTACCCAGTGGAGAAATTAAAAATGACTAAAATCAGAGCATGCCACGATCAATTTAAAATAATATTAAAGAGCCTGAGCATGTGACCAATAACGAACACGATTTGGAATTTCCGTGTGACATTAAAACCAGACATCTGGTAGGTCCACTTGCGAGTTCAGTCCAGCAACACTTCATTTCCAATGCTGCTATTATTATTTCCTCTACCCGTACTATGTACATAGTGTATAGGGAAGCTATTGTAATTCACCCAAAAATTCGATACCGAAATATCACTGCAAATATATGTTTTATGATCCCCTGAATCCTAAAAAACAAATTTTTAGAAAAAGGTTCGTGTCTGTGTTTGTGGTTGCCTTGTGTTCTCAAAAACGAAAAGTCGGTTAAATACCAAACTGGGCATTTAAGTTTAGCATCTTCCAGGGATGCGACACGAAGATTTTGAGAAAAATCCCCACACCCGAAACTACTCTTTACATGGAAAAATTCGAAAATTGTTATTTTTTCAAAAATGGGTATAACGATTTTGATTGAAATACTGTATATTAAATATATTCATATCGCAAATAAGATGTATATATTAAATTTTCTGGGAATACCCCCTGATAACCTCTTAATTCTGAATGAATTTTGCTGAATTTTGTGTAACTAGTAAACCGTAAGAGATAGACAAAAACTTACTGCATAAAAATGTAGAATACGATAAAACATACAATTTATGTCCTATACATTTTTTCATGGAGTTGGCCGTTTTTAAGATATTCCTTGTTATTGAATTTAGCTTTAAAATACTTAGAATTTTCTCATTCGGTAACCTGTCAACACTTGACCACGCAAAGAAACGGATTTCAATCCCATAGCAACCACATTTTAAAACATATGACTTTTCAGTTTAGCCTAGTGTATTTCCTTATTTCCCTTTTACTTATAAAGAAACTAAGTAATAGGACCGTTAATGTTTTAGCATTAAATAGATAGAAAAATAAACTTATTAGCAATAATTTCTTACAGAGATGTAGGGAAAGTCATGTGAATGGAGCACAACAGATTTTTCTTCAATACAGGGGATACTTCAGTGAAAACCCAATATCGAAATTTTAGGTGGAATAGAATAGCTTCTCTATCTAAGCACATGTATTAAGCGGAAGAAGTAAAATGACGTAATTCAGAACATACCACGATTAATTTAAAAAAAGAGCTGTAGAGTCTGAACAATAACATCTGGTAAGTCCATTTGCGAGTTCTGCGTCAAGTCCAGTAACACTCATTTCCTTTCGTCCTGGTATTAATACCGTTGCTTACTATTATTAGTATTGTTATTGTTAGTATTAGTAGTTGTAGCTATTCGTTCATTGCTATTACGATTTGTGTCTTCTTGTTTTCCACAGAACTGTGATTCTTCAGTCAAGATGAGCTGCTGCACCACTCCTTTGCTGTTTGTGATCATCTGCTACTGTTGCTGCATTATTGGTGGTGCCTTGCTGTGCCCTCCTTCCTGCCAATGCAGAGGGTACGCTGTAAATTGCTCCAAATCACTGCAAAATATGCCGAATGTTCTGGACAATACTATCTTGGAGCTAGATGTCTCCGCCAACAATCTAACAGAATTGGATGCACGAGTTTTCCGAGGACTTGCGAGACTCCAAGACATCAATATGAGCTTCAACAACTTTGTGGTTTTGCCTATTGATATATTTAGCAATATGAACCTCTACACTCTAAATATAAGTCATTGTAAACTAGAGAGCTTACACCCAAAAACACTGAGGAATCTGACCTACTTATTCAAGTTAGATATTGGAACCAACAGGATCACTAGAGTTCACGCTGAAACTTTCGCAAAAAATGTAGAACTCACATACCTTGATCTATCCAATAACAACTTGGACGAAATTAACTATAAAACCTTTCATGCTAACAGTAAGTTGAGCTCACTAGATTTAAGTAGAAATTTGTTGTCGTATATCCACCCAGAAACATTTAGCATGCAAAGAAATCTTCGTGTTTTGAACTTGTCCCAGAATTCGATCGCTTCCCTTGATAAAGATCTATTCCATAACATGACACACTTAATGAAATTTGATGCAAGTAACAATCTTATTACACATATACATCCAGATACTTTTAAACTCACTTCTCAGCTATTGGAATTCCGAATGCGGAATAACAAATTAAAAGAGATAGATTCAAGAACATTTAGATACAATGTGAGACTTTCTATCATAGATATGAGTGACAACAGGATAGAAGCTGTGAAGGATGGAACATTTGTTGGGAATCCTTCACTCTCAGAAGTAAATTTAAGTGGAAATGCGATTGCGACAATATTTATGAATGCCTTCCCAGCAGCTAGTACCATCCAACGAATCGATCTCTCTAACAATAAGATCAACATCATACATCCAGATGTCTTTGTGCGCATTCCACTTAAACATTTAAGCCTTAGATACAATCCTCTACGTATTTTGAAAGGTGGTCTCCATTTTCTGCGTGCTTTCCATTTAGAGACCCTAAATCTTGAGCACTGTAATATCACACACTTGCCTTCAAATATGTTCAGTAACATGGTCACTCTCAGGGAACTTAATTTAGCAAACAATCGGATAGATAGGATTTCAACTAATGTTTTTGAAGATCTTCAAGCATTGCACACTTTGGACCTTTCCAAAAATCGTTTGGAAGTGATGCAGAAAAACTCCTTTGAAAATCTGGGTACTTTGAGGCTACTGAACGTCTCTGACAATCCATTGAAATGTGACAGCTGTTTTACTCAAGAATTCCTGCTGTGGTCTCTTAATATTAGTACTGTAATTGTCAATACAACTTGCAAAATCATGCCTTTAAATCTACAATCGTTTAACTGCAGTAGTGAGGAAGCAGAAGAAGAGGATGAGAACTCTAATTTGTCTAAGGAGACTCCGAATAGTATTGCTCGTTTGGATAGTGAAATGTTGTTGAAGACTCAAGAAGAACATCAGAAGTCCTCTCCGGAAGGCAAAGATGTACACACAACTTCAGAACCGTCTGCTGCTGCTACCCAAGACATATCAGTGGTGCTGTACATCTCTCTCACAATATGTTCTCTTCTAATGTTGAACATCATAACACTTCTGTGTATTCTAATCAGAAAACGGGGTTGCTGTAAATGAACTATTGGAAGGTATTCAATAATCGCGGCGTCCTTACTACACATGATGGTAACTAACAACGTGTGTTTTTCTGAGCAAAGGAAAGTATCGCTTATTCGTAGCATGCATGAAGAAGTTGAGTGGAGACGTTTGTCCAGTCAATGGGACATAAATTGTCAGTTTAAAAAAACTGTCAGTGTCCACGCCTCAATTGTTACCCGTCCAAAGCACAAGCTGGTGTGATACAAACTTATTTATGCAGTTTATGTGATAACCGATGAGTACTCGACGAAGACGACTTGATAATAATTACTTAATTTAATTATTTTTTCACCCAAACCGTGTGTTAGACAGGAGTTGGATAGGTAGAGTAAAAAATGCTATAGCCGGGATTTGAACTATCGATCTCTAGCCGGTTGCTCCTCCATTGAGCTACCTAGCAACATGCCAGCAAATTTCTCAACTGACTCGCATGTTTCCCGGTTAAACACAAGGTGATCTCAAATTATTTGGAGATGACATCCCAATGGCGACTAACAATGTCGTAAGTCCCGGTCTTCATAGTTTAGCCAACTATTAGGTCAATTGAATGTTTCAGTCTGACCTCTCTGCAGACCTCTTCATTCCAGATTACTTTTGTATAGCTGGTAAACCATAAGAGATGACAAAACTTACTATACAAAATATAGATGTAAGTTATAATAACTTTCTTCGTGGAGATAACCATTTCCGAGATATTCCTTGTTATCGTTTTCAGTCATTTCTCAATCGGGAATTTCTTAACTCCTGGTCATGCAAAGAAAGCATTTGAATCAAATAGAAATCAGAAAGTCAAAGATTTGACTATAGCTTTAGGCTAGTGTACTGGCACATTCCCCTTTTACTTAAAAGGAAGCAAGTAAGCCCATCTCAGCTAAGGTTTATCTCAATTAGCATATAGCAAATAGGACAATAAACTTTTTAACAATAATTTGTTACAGAGGTATGTAGAGAAAAACATGTAATGGAACACATCAGATTTGCATTTTTATGAAATTCCTAGAACTTTTCCTTGTTTTGTAATTACAGATTTAGGGTTTTTTAGTCAATGAGTAGCGCAATCATAAAATCTATGTTTAGGTCTTAGTAGCACACTTAAAATTATGTATACAAATGTGGACCAAACAGAACCGCAAGGACTGAATTTATAATTTTCAAAAACATGATGACTCTCAAACGGGACTGCTCCCCCTTTTCACTGGGCAGTAACCATTAGCAAACAAAAGACCACCCTGTACTAGGAGCGAGAGGCAACATTGTAAAATTTGCTTCCTGGAGACACTACTGCAAGTCGAGAATCGCGACTCAGTTAAGGGACAGGTAACATCGAGGGTTGGTTTCCATCCGCACACGCCCTAATCCCAAACTGTAAAGACTTTGGAAGAAGAATGGGGTAGATGTATTGCGTTCTGAAAAATACTGTATGCGCGAATCAGTTCAGCATTTCGGGAATCCCTGGCCCTCCTTAGTAAAGCACAACATATGTCTTGGCTTCTATTTCCAGATTACTTATTTTAGATCTTCTCATAAACAAGTGAAAATATTACTGTGATGAACCGTAGTCCTGTTTGTTTACAAACTTGCATTTCTCATTTCTTAATTTCTCCTCGATCTAGATACGTTAAGATCTTTTTTACTCTCTCTAGCCCGTATGTACATGGTGAATAGACAAGGTACTGTAGTCTATCGAAAAATGTGATGTCAAGATTTCACCGTAAATATATGTTTTGAGGCCCTGAGTCCGAAAAACGCATTTTTAGAAAAAAGTCCGAGTGTGTGAGTCTCTGCATAGCACAAAACCGAAAAGACCAAACTTGGTATTTATGTCTTCCAAGGATGCGACACGAAGATTTTCGAAGAAATTCCCCCACCCCAAACTACCCTCTAGATGGAAGAATATTTGAAAATTTTGTTTTTCTCAAAAATGGCTCTGACAATTTTGATTAAAATACCGAACATTAAAAGTATTTACATAAAAAATAAACCGTCTGTTTTGAATGTTCTAGGAATAACCTCTGAAGACCTGTTTATTCTGGATGAGTTTTGCAGAATTTTGCATAATGTTTAATCCTTAAGAAATAAGACAAACACTTACTGCATAAAAATTTTAGAGTTCCTTAAAACACATAATTTATGTCATATACGTTTTTGTGTATAACTGAAAGTTTCCGAGATATTCCTTGTTTTTTAAGTTGCTTGAAACTTTTCACAAACGTGAAGGGACGTTTCGTTTCATCTCTTCGTTTTACTGCAGGCCATGCAAAGCGAACCGTACTTTAGTTGTTCCACTAGCTTTATAAGGTTTGAGTATCGATTAAGCTTAGTGTATTCCCTTATGACCCATCTACTTATAAGGAAGCAACTAATAAGAAAATTTCTACTAATGTTTACTTTAATTAGAATGTCGTAGATAAACGAATTATTTTTTGTAAGTTGCTAGAGAAATTCATAAAACTTCAGATTTTTCTGTTAACTAAACTAAGCTAAATATGCAGACTTTCATACATTCCTTTCGAGTGATTCCTCTTTCAGGACATATCAGTCCGTACCACTTACAAATATTGTGTGCACTCATACTTTGCGGAGGGTAACCATGTTGATTTCCTTGTTGAGGTTATGTAGGGCAGGCAAGCTTGAAGTGAATCTGTACAACTCTAGCGTATAATGCTGTAAGTACAGAAAACCTATTTATCTTAAGCAACTGTATACAGTTCAAATTTCTTTTTGTGGATCAGACCAGACATTGTTGTACGGTTTAACTGAATGCTATTTCCCCTACTGTAAATAAAAGGTATTTGTGTACCTGTACATTTTATGTCATTGTTTTTAACTCTGCATTTGTGTTTATTGTGCGTATCTTAGTTATCACTGTGTAAAACAGGCTATTCTATAAGACGAGTTCAATAAGTCCTTAGTAAGACATAGAAAAACAACTATTTTTGGTAGATTTGTTTTTATTTTCCATCATAGATGCCTTTTAGCTCGATATACTTTTCCCAGCGTTTCTCCACCTGTTTTAAGCCCTCAAAAAGTAGGATTTCGGAAGGTCCTCAAAGAAGACACATGTTTGGGAGATGACATCTACGTTAAATGTGGTTTTCCACCGAGTCACTTTTTCAAGTTTGGAAAATAAAAAAAATCTGGTATATGCAGTGAATGTTTGGATGTTGTAGTAACATGAAGTCTACAATTTTCGCCAAAGAAAATGCGCAGGTGTGCACCCTTATGCTTTTCTTGTCCAGATAAGGGTGTTTTTTCTTGATTTCTCCGTTCAACCGGTGCAATAACGATGCATAGTACTCTCCATTTAGAGTTCTTCCTTTCTGCAAGTAATCACTGTAGGTGATTGCGCATTCACCTTACCCTTCTTCGCAGCCAGTTCGCCTTTAAAAACCCACTGTTTTTACTGTACTTTTGTCTGTGGAATGTAGTAGTGTATCCATGTTTCATCCACAGTTGTGTATCGAAGCGGAAACTCGTCAGGATTGCGACGGAAAAGTACTAAACCAACTCCCGTATCATTCACAGATAGCGTTTAGCGTTTAGCCAAGATCTTTGTCAGACCTAATTTTTGGTGCAAAATTGAGAACAGTGTATCACGTGATATGCATGTGAACCCTACTATTTCGCGAAATTTGAGATTTTTTTTTAATATATGCTCTTTAACTACTGTGTTTCTCAGCGTCCCATGTTATACTGGGCGTGAAAGACCGCTTAATTTTGCTCAGATACCTCTTTTATCAGGCTTGAGGTTCTTTTACGTGCCGTAAATCTACGACACGGGAACTTCCCTTCCGAAGAAAGCCATGTTAAGGATTTTTATACCTGAAAAAAAATCCATCGTCCTCCCCCGGGTTTGAACCCGTGACCTTGGGTATACGAAGTTATCATGGTAACCACTACACCACGGAGGGCGATACGAACTTTGATTCATCACTCTAGATGTACGGCCACGTTTAAATTCATTTACCCGATTATACATTGCTGCAAACGCAGGAGCAACTCTGCTTTTATTTCTTTCGGTGTTAATCCTTAGTGTTTAGTCACCGCAGAAAATTCGTTTCTTCCCCATCTTTCTAAAGAAGCACAAGATTGCTGATTCAATCGCCTGTGGCAACGAAACTACTTGTTAGAAATAGCTGAAACTTAAAGTGTTATCTAGTTAGAGACGACGGTTACTGAATACAAACTTTTGTATTCTACGAGTGTAATATCTTGGATTCTCTAAGGAATTATTGAACGCCCCTAGTAACATAAAAGAAACGCTGTGTGAATCTCAATTGTAAATAAATTAAGGTATGAATATAAAACTCTTTTTGTGGATCTACGACGTAATATAACTATGAGGCAGTCCCAAAGAAGTCTTACCTCAGAGGAATTGTAGAAGCAGCATTATCCCTACATATTTATGTCGAGTTCTTCTGTTGTTTGTTAGCAGCAAATGTCAAAAGTAGGAAACATTTCAATCAAAGCTCCCAAAGTGAAAATGTCCATAAAAAGGCTACCTTAAGTAAGAATATGTAAATTAAAGATATTAAATATGATGTATTTATTGAAATAATACGTGCAAAATAACCTGCATTGAAACACTTAAATAATGTGTTTAAATATCAATGTACTTGACATAACTTACAAACATGATAGATAAGTACTCTTTAAGTCAAGAAACTGTATTATAGAAATATTTATCATGAATTCTATTAAACCACAAATCCATGTTATGTTGTTTCAATTATTACTCTCTCTACATGAACCATGCACATAGTGCATAGAGAAGGTATTGTATTCCCACAAAAATTCGATACAGAGTTTCCACTGGAAATAAACATTTTAGATATAAAAAAAACAACACATTTTTAGAAAAAGTTCCTGTTTGTGTGTGTGTGTATGTGAACACGATAACTCGAAAACGAAAAGTCGGTAAAATACCAAACTTGGTATTTAAGTTGAGTACCTTCCAAAAATACAACACGAAGATTTTGACGCACCAGACTACCCTTTACGTGGAAAAATGTTCGAACATTTTTATTCTCTCAAAAATGCACTAAGAATTTTGATTAAAATATTACGTATAAAGATATTTACATGAAAAATAAAGTATTTATCTTGATTTTCTGGGAATAATCCCTGTGGAACTCTTTATTCTGGATGCATTTTTCTGAATTTTCCATAACTGGTAAGCCGAAAGAGATAGACAAAAACTTATTAGAAAAAAATGTAGAAATCATTAAAACACACATGTTTTCGAGGAGTTGACAATTTTCAGATACTCCTTGTTTCAGTTTTGAAATACCTTTTCAGATACTGGAATATGTCAACTCCTGGTAATATAAAGAAACGGATTTCATCCACATGGCAACCAGCTTTTAAAAAATTTGACTATCGCCTTAGCCTAGTGTACACCCTTATTTCCCTTCTACTTACAATAATTTTTTACAGAGGTGTAGACAAACCAATGTAAATGGAACACATCAGATTTATGCTAAAAGAATATGTATAATGTATTCTATTATATCCGAGTAAAAATCTAGTACATTTTATATATTTATGTAAATGATTCTGTATTTTATATTAATATTCAACATTATAACTTTCATTATCTTCACCACTATTTCCAGATACTAAAAAAGTTACATGGACGATCTGTAGGTCTGCAATTTGATCGTTGGCATCTGGTTTTTACTTTCTCTATACGTAATATGTACATAGTGTATAGAGAAGGTATTGCCAAAAATTCGATACCGAGATTTCACCGGAAATATATGTTTTAGGGTCCCCTGTAACAATAAAAAGCGGATTTTTAGAAAAAGGTCCGTGTGTGTCCGTGTGCCTGTGAACACAATAACTCAAAAACGAAAAGCTGGTAAAACATTAAACTTGGTATTTAAGTCTAGTAGCTTCCAGGGATGCGACATGAAGATTTTGAGAAAAATCCCCCCCACCCAAACTACCCTTTACATGGAGCTTTTTTCGAAAATTTTGATTTTCTCAAAAATGGCTCCGATGATTTTGATTACAATATCGTATATCAAAGATATTTACCTGAAAAATAAAATGTATATCTTGAACTTTTTGAGAATTGCCTCTGAAGACTATTTTATTCTGGATGAATTTTACGGAACTTTGCATAACTGCTAAACCGTAAGAGATGGACAAAAACACAAGAAATGTAGAGCACGTTAAAGCAACAATTTATGTTATATACATTTTTATTCGTGGAGCTGGTCTTTTTATAGATATTCCTTGTTATTAGTTTCTGCTTTAAAAAACGCATACTTTTCTCATACAGGAATTAGTCAACTCCTGTCCATACGGACAAAGGAACTTCAGTCACATAGCAACCAGCTTTTGACTATCACTTTAACCTATGGTACTTCCTTATTTCTCTTCTACTTACAAGGAAGCAAGTAATAAGACGACTTCTGCTAATTTTTTTTTTTTTTTTTTTTTGATAGCATGAAGTAAATGGAAGCATAATATTTCTAACAATAATTTGTTGCAGAGATATGGATGGATGGATGGACGGACGGACGGATGGATGGATGGACGGATGGACGGATGGTGTTTATTTCCAACAACTATTACAGTATAGCAACGTCATAAATTAAGAGTTAGCAAGCTAAATTTTAAAAATGTGCTGTGTTTCATTCACGTGACTTTCTCTATATGTCTGTAAATAATTATTGTTAATAAGCTTATCTTTTATTTATTTCATGCTAATCGAGAAAAATTAGCAGAAGTAGTCTTATTTCTTGCTTTATTGTAAGTAGAAGCGAAATAAGGGAGTACTATAGGTTAAAGTGAAAGCCAAAAGCTGGTTGCTATGTGACTGATGTTCCTTTGTTTGTATGGACAGGAATTGACAAATTCCTGTATCAGAAAAGTATGTTTTTCAAAGCTGAAACCAAGAAAAAGAAATATCTCAAAAACGATCAACTCCACGAAAAAAGTGTATATGATATAAATTGTGTGTTTTAACGTGATTTAAATTTTTTGTGTGTTAAGTTTTGTCCATCTCTTACGGTTTAGTAGTTATGCAAAATTCATGCAGAATAAAGTAGTCTTTAGAGGCTATTCCCAGAAAATTCAAAATATACAATTTATTTGTCAGGTAAATATCTTTAATATATGATATTTTAATCAAAATCGTTAGAGCCATTTTTTAGAAAAACAAAATTTTCGAAAAAGGTTCCATGTAAAGGGTAGTTTGGGGTGGGGGAATTTTTCTCAAAATCTTCGTGTCGCATCCATGGACGATACTAAACTTAAATACCAAGTTTGGTATTTTACCGACTTTTCGTTTTTGAGCTATCGTGTTCACAGACACACGGACAGACACACACACACGGACCTTTTTCTGAAAATACTTTTTTTGGATACAGGTTACCATAAAACATATATTTCCGGTGAAATCTCGGTATCGAATTTTTTGGTGGGGTGCAATACGTTCTCTATACACTATGTACATAGTGCGTATAGAGAAAGTAAAAATCATTCACAGAATACAATGGATTAGCCACTAACGTATGGCGTATGGTCCTTTTAAGAGTTGGAATAGGGAGCTCTCTTAATCTTTGGGGTAAAATATTATAAAGTTTAATAGAGACAACCAAAAAGCTGTTTTGAATTTTCGTATGTTTAAATGCGTTTATATGTTATATGTGCTATATATATAAGTTCTGACAATTTCGTGTTGTATAATTATGAATATTGGAGCAGAATTGTAAAACTGCTAAAATGTTCCTTAACATATAAGAGACAGTTCAGCACATACATTAAAGGCAAAGGTAAGATATTTAAATCAATAAAAAGTAGTTTACAGTTTTCTTGGATGAACTCCATAAATTAAACTAATAGCCCTTTTTTGTAATAAAAATATTTTCGTTGCCAAGGAGTGATTCCCCCAAAGAAGCAAACCATAATTAGCATGTGAATAAATATGAGCATAGTACACCTTCATCAACACATCCTTAGTGACACTATAGCCCAAGATTCTCAACATAAAAATTCCTATTGTGATTTTTTTTTTAAATATGATTAATGTGTGAAGTCATGTGAATAAAACATGTCATATGTCATATTTTTATAGATCTAAATGTTCTTATCAGGATCGCTCTCAGCTAAATTTAGCTTATGTTATTATTTTCTTGTAATCGTTTCAACGTAATTTAGTATTCCCTATATCTCCTGCTGAGCAATGTGCTGTTTTCAATTAACGTTTTTATTATCATGTTTCTTATCAATCAATTGTCTCTCATGCATCAGATAGATGCACTATAAATATTTATAATTAAGAATTAAAATATTAAATTATCTTAGGGATAACGGCATAATGTCTTGCAATTTTTACTTTCTCTATACGTACTATGTACATAGTGTATAAAGAAGGTATTGCACTCCACCAAAAAATTCCATACCGAGATTTCACCGGAAATATATGTTTTAGGGACCCCAATATCCAAAAAAAGCATTTTCACAGAAAGGTCCGTGTATGTGTGTGTGTGTGTGTGTGTGTGTGTGTGTGTGTGTGTGTGTGTCCGTGTGTCCGTGAACACGATAACTCAACAACGAAAAGTCGGTAATATACCAAACTTGGTATTTAAGTTTAGTATCCTCCAGGGATGCGACACGAAGATTTTCGGAAAAATCCCCTCACCCCACAACTACCCTTTACATGGAACTTTTTTTCGAAAATTTTGATTTTCTCAAAAATGGCTGTAACGATTTTGATTAAAATTTCGTATATTAAAGACATTTACCTAACAAATAAAATGTATATCTTGAATTTTCTGGGAATAGCTTCTGAAGAGTAGTTTATTCTGGATGAATATTACTGAATTTTGAATAACTGCTAAACCGTAAGAGATGGACAAAAACTTACTACACAAAAAATGTAGAGCACGTTAAAACACACAATTTATGTTATATACATTTTTTTTCGTGAATACGTTGTTTTTGAGACATTATTTGTTTTTGGTTTCTGCTATGAATAACTTATGCATTTCTCATACAGGAATTTATCAACTATTGTCCATACAAACAAAGGAACTTCAGTGACAGAGCAACTTGCTTTTGATTATCATTTTAACCTATGGTACTCCCTTATTTCACATCTATTTACAAGGAAGTAAGTAACATGGCTATTTCTGCTAATGTTTTACTGATTAGCATGAAGTAAATAGAAGTATAAGCTTTTTAAGTATAATGTGTTGCAGGGATATAGAGAAAGTCATGTGAATGGAACACATCAGATTTTTATTAGAAGGGGAGTTTAAATAAGATATTTCAGGTTATTCTTTTCGTAAGATAAAATATGTAATTACCGTGCCAGAATCCACGGTTAAAGAGCAAAATTGATAATTTACCTTAACGTACTTAAAAGACCTCTTCAATATTAATACTTCATCTGTTACTAAGTAGGTAAATATTGTATTTTACGCACCCAAATATTCGATGTGTTGATTTCACCGGAAATATGTGCCTTGAAACCTCCTGAATTTCAAAAAGTTACTTTTATTTATGGTAATTATAATTCTTTTCTCACAGAAACTGTGTGTAGGACAGAAGTTGCATAGATAGAGTCAGACTGAAAAATCCAATGTCATAGCCGAAATTTGAACCATGGGGTTATCTCAAAATAATTTGAGATCACCTTGTATGGTTTATCGGGAAACATGCGAGGCAATTGAGAAATTCAATGCTATACCGGCATGTTGCCATGGTAGCTCAGTAGTAGAGCAACTGGCTAGAGACTGGAATATCCGTGGTTCAAATCCCGGCTACGGCATTGCATTTTTCAGTCTGACTCTACCTATCTTACTTTTATTTACTTTATTTTCTATTTTATTTCCTTGTTTTATACATACCAGTAATTGCATTTTTTGCTTGTTAAATTGCAATTTTCGTATTGCTTTATTTTACTGTTCCATTTTATGTATAGGGTATGCTCTTATCTTTTCTATTTCTTTTTTCTCTTTCTCCGTCGCATCTTGTGCAACATTTTTGACCTAGCTATACTTACTATTACATATTTTAGTGTTTTATGTGGTAGAGTGGACAATTTTGTGGTCTTAACGTCTGCAGAATAGATATGTAAATAAATGACTAAACAAATACGAATTAAATAGCCGTAAAATATACTAAACTTTTAACCAGATAATAAACAAATGGAACTTTTAAAAATTATAACGGGCTTCCTAAGGATTAACGTTTATAGCTGATATTTTACTTTTATTTATATCTGATGCGAATTCTTATAGCTAAGAAACTCGAGGTGAGTACCCGAAAATTTGGTGATGCTGTCGGTTTCCTCTAATATTTTCTTTATATAAGGTTGGCAGAAACCCGTTGATACCTAAACAAGCATAGAAAAGTTAAAGATTGAAAGCATTATTCACAACGACAGCCTACATTAACTTCTGGATGAGTCCATCCTATTGGTTTTATGTTAAAAGTCTGGTGCTAAACTGTAAGAGAACGCCTATGAACAGTTATATATAACTGAAATTAGCACTTATAGAGATCGTTAATAAACTAAGATAGGAAAGTAAATGAAAGGGAAGTAAGAGACAGGGAAGGAATAAGCAGATATAAATAAAATGTAATTAGAGTAAATAGTAATATCATAGATATATAAATAATAATATAAATGGCACATGCGTTATAAAACACCAAAATTTGAGGTACACGATTGGCCAAGAAAACACCTGTAACCAAGAAGAATAATTATCAAGCCAAATTTGAAACTCAGGGATCTGGAAAACATCAAACACAGAGAGAGAGAAGGTAAGTGTTATACAATAGGTAGAAATAAGTTAAATTCCCGGTACAGTGCAACTTTGTGCATACGGGGCAAAAAAAAAAAAAGCTGATGTGTTTCATTCATATGACTTTCTCTACATCACTGTAACAAATTATTGATAAAAGCTTAAAGTTCTATTTATTTCATGCTAATCGACAAAAAATTAGCAGAAATAGTCTCATTACTTGCTTCCTTGTAAGTAGAGGCAAAATAAGGGAGTACGATAGGTTAAAGTGATAGTCAAAAGCTGATTGCTATGTGATTGAAGTTACTTTATTTGTATGGACCGGAATTGACAAATTCCTGTATGAGAAAACTTAAGTTTTTCAAAGCTGAAACCAAAAACAAGGAACATCTCTAAAACCTCACGAAAAAAATGTATACAACATAAATTGTGTGTTTTAATGTGCTCTACATTTTTTGTATGGTAAGTTTTTGTCCATCTCTTACGGTTTAGTAGTTATGCAAAATTCCGTAAAATTCACACAAAATAAAGTAGTCTTCAGAGGCTATTCCCAGAAAATTCAAAATATACATTTTATTTGTCAGGTAAATGTCTTTAATATACGATATTTTAATCAAAATCGTTACAGCCATTTTTGAGAAGATCAAAACTTTCGAAAAAAGTTCCATGCAAAGGGTAGTTGGAGATGGGGGGATTTTGCTCAAAAATCTTCATGTTGCATCCCTGGAAGATACTAAACTTAAATACCAAACTAAACTTAAATACACGGACTCACACAGACCTTTTTCTGAAAATACTTTTTTTTTGACACAGGGGAGCCTAAAACATATATTTCCGGTGAAATCTCGGTATGGAATTTTTTGGTGGAGTGCAATACCTTCTCTATACACTAATACATAGTACGTGTAGAGAAAGTGATAGAAGTATTGTTGACATTTGATAGTTGAATTGATAAATAGACTGCTAAGTACTTTTATGCGTGTAGAATCCGCTTTAAGCATGCCTGTCTTTATATTCCACATAAAAATTGTTTTGAGTCACTGAGCAAACGCATCCAGTGTCATACAGTGTGTGCACTACGTTCAAAGATTTTTTCCCCGTCCACCATCAATGTGCTCCGCGCACGGCTCACGAAAACTAGACAAAGGAAAGTATTATTTCCGATAGAATGCGCGCAAAGCTGACAGCTAATTAAAACTCACTCTGGAAGCGGATGTATCCTTATGCGAGAGAGAAAACATTACTAATTTCTGCTGTAATTTAACACAGCTGAGTTGTGTTTCTAATGCTCTTAGAAAGAGTCTTCTTTGAAGATGACGAGGCTCGAAATGGTTTGAGGTCACTTCACTAACAAGCTTCTTTGTTACCTTCCATTTCAATAAAGAGCGTATTCTTAGATTAAAAAGCTCTTAACAGTTGTTATCAATCGAGGAGTTGCATCATTCAGTGCTTGAATCCAAAAACACACTCCCACAATCCTTGAGAAAAATCTAGAAGCTAAGAATACAATTCAAACACATGAATTTCTCTAGCCATTCTTCAACAAAGTATTATATAAATGTAAATGGCGTGTTATTTATGGACGCTCTTTAACTGCTGTGGTTCTCAGCGTCCCATTCTATACTGGGCGTGAAAGACCGCTTAATTTTGCTCAGAGGCCTCTCTATCAGGCTTGAGGTTCTTTTACTTCCCTTCCAAAGGAAGCCATGCTAAGGATTTTTACACCCGAAAAAATCCATCGTCCTCCACCGGGTTTGAACCCGCGACCTTGGGTATATGAAGTTAGCATGGTAACAAATTATTATTTAACAATCCTCTACTTAATTTTAATCCAAATATTTGCATAAATGCTTTTATTACATATTTACTTGTAGAGACAAGGCTTAAGAGATAATCAAATCCTTTTACTTTCTCTAAACGTACATTGTACATTGCGTATAGAGAAGGTATTGCATTCCACCCAAAAATTCGATCCCGAAATTTCACCGGAAATAGACGTTTTAGGTTCCCGTGTGTGTGTGTCCATGTTTCTGTGTTTCTGTGAACACTCAAAAACAAAACGTCAATAAAAAACCAAACTTGGTATTTAACTTAAGTACCCTCGAGGATTGCCGCACGAAGATTTTGAGAAGAATTCCCCGATCCCAAATTACCTTTTACACGGAAAAAATTCAAAAATGTTAATTTTCTCAAAAATGGCTCTAAGGATTTTTATTAAAAGTGCCGTATATTATGGCAAATTAAATGTATATCTTGAATTTTCTGGGAATATCCTCTAAAGAGCTCTTTATTATCAATGAATTTTGCTGAATTTTGCGTAACTGGTAAACCGTAAGGAATAGACAAAAACTTACTACACAAAAACGTGGATCACGTTGAAACACACAATTAACTTTTCTCAAACGGAAAGTTGTAAACTCCTGCACCTGCATAGAAGCGGATTTCATCCACATGGCAACCGGATTTTAAAATATTCGACTATGTTTTAGCTTAGTGTATTCCCTTATGTTTTTTTCACTTACAAGGAAGCAAGTATTCAAGACAATTTCTGTTAATGCTTATCTCGTTTATCATAAAGTAGATAGAATAATATGTTTTTTTAAGAATAGTTTGTTACAGCGATGTAGAGAAAGTCATGTGAATGGAACACGCCAGATTTGCTGGATACATTTCTGTCACAGAATGTGATCAAACCTTTGATCACATTTGTGGTCACATTAAAGCTGTCCAGTTTATTACACTACGTCAAACCTTTTATCACAATTTTAAAAATCTGATATGCTCCATTCATATGACTTTCTCTATTTCTCTGTGACAAAGTATTGTTAATAAGCTTTTCTTCTATCTACTTCATGTTAATTGAGATAATCATTAGCAAAACTGGTTTTATTACTTAGATCCATATAGGTAGAAGGGAAATAAGGGGATACACTAGGCTAAACCGACACTCAAATGTTTTAAAATGTGGTTACTATGGTATAGAAATCCTGTGTCCAGGTGTTGACAAGTTCCCGCATGAGAAAAGTGTAAGTATTTTAAATTTGAAATCAATAACAAGGAATATCTTTATAACGGTCAACTCCAGCAAAAAAATGCATATCTCATAAATTGTATGATTTAACAAGTTCTACATATTTTGTGTAGTAAGTTTTTGACAGTTTCTTACAGTTTCCAGTTATGCAAAATTCCACAAAATTTATTCACAATAAAGATGTCTTAAGAGGCTATTCCAAGAAAATTCAAGATACACATTTTATTTGAAATGTAAATATCTTTAATATACGATGTTTTAATCAAAATCATTAGAGCTTTTTTTGAAAAAATACAAATTTTCGAAAATGTTTCCATGTAAAGGGTAGTTGGAGGCGAGGGAGTTTTTTTTTTTAAATCTTCGTGTCGCATCCTTGGGAGATTCTGAACTTCAATAGCAAGTTTGCTATTGAGCGGACTTTTCGTATTTGAGTTATGCTGTCCACAGACACACACGGATCTTTTTCTAGAATTTTTTTTGATTCAGGGGGTCCCGAAACATGTATTTCCGGTGAAATCTCGGTATCGAGTTTTTAAGGGCAATACGATACCTTCTCTATACACTATGTACATAGTACGTGTAAAGAAATTAAAAAGGATATTCAAAGTAAAAAGTATATTCTACAATTACCACTTAGGATAATGATTTCTATTTTGTTCTGTTTAGAATAGTAGTTGTGTCATTATATTGAGTATTTATGAATAAATTTACTTTAAGTTTCTATTACATTCATCTACAACATTTTCGTAGAACCTAACCTAAAAATTAACCTCAATAAGTACATTTATTAAAGAACGTAAATTAATATTACCTGAGTGAGAATAACAAATATAGCAGCAAAAATAGTAATTAACGGTTGTCATAATAACTTACAATTTGTTCTTCCAAACATTGGCTTCCCAAACATTATATTTTTTCCTCACATCATTATCCGTATATCTTTGATGCACTTCGCTAATGGTTTCTGCTATACTTTTATATATTTCTAGTCTTTTGTTTCTGTTTTACTATGTTTTCAATTGTGAAGCACTTCATTTAATTCATAATTAGGAAATGAGCAGTTTAGCTGTAGCCACTGAACATGTGTAATATCCGCCATTTTATTTTCTACTCACAGATGTAATTAAAGGTGTGATGGTGGGTATAACTTTTATCACAGAAAAATGTAACTGCTAGAAGTGTCAAAGATGCTATGTTATACTGTAAAATGTTTTAGCATGTCTATTTGATCACAGAATTATGAAAATGCAATATACGCCTTGCCGATATTGTTGTTACTGGACGTAGGTTAACATTCCCTTATTTAACCTGGTTGCTATAGAAACAAAAGAAATCACAATACTGATGCGGGTAAAAAAGGACACGTACGGTAAGTAAAGCAGATGCAATATTTATTTTGATATATTGAATAAAATGTCAATAACATCCTTCAATTTTATAGCAGCGTTCAACATTGAATACTCTCACCAAAATTGCCTGCAGACTTTAATCTGTCCCGCCTCAGAACAAAATACGCCAAAAAACTATTTTCGTTATCTGCACACCTTTTTCGTTTAACCATTTTCAAAATATGCTACATATTAACGCGTACATTTGTTTAGAAATCTCCAGGATTTTTCTATTTCTCTGTCCTCTACCATAATTGGCCATAGTAAAATTGTAAAATCCATTCATATTAGGGTACTACAGATAAAAATCCGAGGTGCTCCATTCCCATGACTTTCTTTACATCTGTATAATAAATTATTGTTTAAAAGCTGATTCTTCTGTCTAGTTCGTGCTAATCAAGATAAACATTAGCAGAAATGCTTTCTTGTAAGTAGAGGGGAAATAATGGAATACACTAGGCTAAAACAATAGTCAATGCATATTCAGGAGTTGACAAATTCCCGTATTTGAAAAGTTTTAAGTATTTTAAAAATGAAACCAATAACAAGGAATATCTCAAAATGGTCAAATACATGAAAAAATGAATTGTGTGTTTTAACGAGATGTACATTTTGGTATAGTAAGGGTTTGTCTATCTCTTACGGGTTACCGATTACCAAAATTCAAAAAAATTCATTCAAAATAAAGAGATCTTTAGAGGGTAATTTATATCCTTTACGTTTTTGTTGTGGAAGTAACCGTTTCCAAGATTTCCTATTTATTGGTTTCAATTGTGAAGTATTTCTACTTTTCTCAGAAATGAAGCGTCCGTTTTTCTTTTGTTCTACTCCTGGCCAAACAAAGAAGCGATTTGCGTTGACAATTGCATAATGATAGGCTTTTAAAACATTTCACTATCATTTTAGATTAGTACATTCCCTTTGTTCCCTTCTACTTATAAGGAACTAAGTAATAAGAACGTTCTGATGTTTATCTCGATTACCATTGTGTAGAAAGAAGAAGAACGTTTTGCAAGAAGTTTGTAGAGCAGCTAGAGAAAGACATGTGAGTGTAACATATCAGATTTTTTTTTTCTTTTTTGCTTAACTTCCTTTAACTTCGTTGGTCAAATCGAATGATGAATGAAATTACTGAAATAATGCTCAAATGATCTCTGATTCCATGGAGCTTAAAGTTACTCGATATTCGTCTTCTCAGGACAATGGAAAATCCCGAAAAAAACCTTATCGGTGTATTTCACCCTAATGGAGATTCTAATTCGCGACCAATTGAATGTGATGCAGCCACATGCGGGCTATTTCCACTAATGTTTATCTTAATTAGCATGATTTAGATAAAGCAATAAGTTTTTGTAAGTATACTTTGTTTGCAGAACGGATAGAGAGAATAATTCAAATGGAACACATCAGATTTTTACTTTCTCTACTCGTACTATGTACAGAGTGTATAGAGAAGGTATTGTACTCCACCCAAAAACTCGATACCGAGATTTCACTGGAAATACTGCTTTGGGAACACCTGAATTAAAAAAAAAAAAAAAAAAGCATTGCTAGAAACAGGTCCGTGTGCGTGTGTGTGTTTTGTGTCTGTGGACAGCATAGCTCAAATACCAAAATTGGTATTTAAATTCAGTATCTTCCAAGGATGTCACAAAAAGGTATTCAAGAAAATTCCCCCATCCCCAACTACCCTTTTATGGAAAATTTTTGATTTTGTCAAAAATTGCTCTGACATTTTGATTAAAATATCGTATATTACGCACATTTGATTGACAAATAAAATGTATATATGACTTTTCTGGGAATAGCCTCTGAGACATCTTTATTCTGGATGAATTTTACGGAGTTTTGTAAAACTGCTAAACCGCAAGGGATGGATAAAAACTTACACAAAAATGTAGAGCACATTAAAACACACAATTTATGTTAGGGATATACAGTTTTTTTTCGTGGAATTGATTTTTTTTAGATATTCCTTATTTTGGTTTTAGCTTTGAAAAACTTATAGTTTGCTTATACAGGAATTTGTTAACTCCTGTCCATACAAACAAAAGAATTTCAGTCACATAGCAAACAGCTTTTGACTATCAATTTAACCTATGGTACTCCCTTATTTCGCTTCTATTTACAAGGAAGCAAGTAATAACACTATTTCTGCTAATTTGTTTCTGGATGAGCATGAAGTAAATAGAAGCATTAGCTTTTTTAACAATAATTTGTTGCAGAGATATAGAGAAAGCCATGTGAATGGAACGCATCAGATTTTTTGGATATACTTCTTTTGTAATCTTTATTTCAGCACTTTCATCTGAGTCATGACGTTGATCGGCCATCTCTAAAGCAGCATTTCGTATTCAGAAGACGTGTACTGAAAATCTCCTACCATAAACGTTACCGTTCCGTAGCCCACTCTATTGATTCCTGCCCTTACACGATAAGGCCTTTGTTCCTTCAGCTGAGGACACGCATAAAAATTTCAGTTCTTCAATTTGATTGTCAATAGGAAAAGGCACGATGAAGTGCAAAGAAAGAATTTGTCGTTGCAAAGGAAGTGACGGTCAAAACCACAATCTTCTCTCCTAGGGCTCGAGATTTTTGTTCTTAATATAAGATCTAAACTGTTATTACAATAAGGCAATAAATAAATATTATATCTTGCGAAATATAGCAACAATAAGGTAACAATTTATTGATTTATATGTGAATTATTTTAAAATCCACAGTTAAAGTTAATTATTTGAAACTTTAACATAGCATCATATATGCAAAAGTGTTTAAATTAGAACCATACATATTAACTATTTATTATTTTTTGAAAAATTGTTCCATACGATGCAATTATTTTTTAAGAAAGTATAATTTTATAATCAGACTAATAAGAGATTTCGTTTCGTATTCGGGAGCCAATGGCACGTAACCACAGAATGAAGAACCTGGAACTAATGGTCGACCCGTAACCAGGCATGAGCGTGAGGAAGTGGATGATACGAAATGAAAGACAAATGGATGATAGGAGAGGTGATGATGCAACAATTAGTGGAATGAGTGGCGTGGGAAACCGGAGGATCTGGAGAAAGCCGCCCAGGTGTCGTTTCGTCCACCATAAATTCCACATACGGGCGCTTGGGATCGAACGCGAGCCGCCTAGCTGGAAGACGAGCAATCTCTGCCACGGTGCCGCCCCGTAATAATAATAAACTAAAAGAACACGTTTCCTTTCTCTCGGACCTGTATATACTGCAAACAGTATATTCCACCCAAAACTTCAAAATACAAATACAAATTTTGTGGACTCCTGTATAAAAAACTGAATTAGAAAAGGTCTGTGTGTATGTCTGTTGACAGTATAACTGAAAAACGAAAACTCCGTTAAATACCAAATTCAGTATTTTTAATGGCACCTATGACGCGACACGAAGATTTTCAGGAAAATTACCCTACCCCAAATAACTCTTTATATGGAAGAATTTTCGAAATTTAAGATTTTCTCAAAAATAGCAGTAACGATTTTGATTAAATATAGTATTTTAAATAAAACGTATACCCTGTATTTCTTGAGAATATTCCATGAAATTCTCTTCATTTTTAATGACTTTTGGTTAAGTAGATCGTAAGGTATAGACAAAAACTTACTACATAAACGCTATAGATATCGTTAAAACAAAAACAAAAAAAAAAAAAAAAAATGTTATATACAGCGTTTTAATTCCGTTATATATGCTACAGTTTTAAAATATTTGAATTTTTCTCAAGCAGGAATTTGTCATTCCTTTTTATGTAGTTTACTTGTGGTCATACAAAGAAAACCGAATTTCAATCACGTAGCAACCAGTTTTTAAAGATTTGGTTATAGTTTTAGTCTAGTGTAACGTAACTACACGGCACGACAGTCCACAAAGGACCTTGGCCTACCGCCCGGTCGCTGCGTCTCCAATCTCGGCCCGAAGGCATCATGAATGGGGTGCAGTGCTGGAGGGTGAGACGTGATCAGCGCCTCGAGTCCCTCCTACGCTTGTACTGGAAATCGAAACCAGGTCTTATCCTAGTGTACTCCCTTATTTACCTTACACTTGTGATTAAGTAATAAAATTATTTCTGCTAATGTTTATCTTGATTAGCATGAAATTGTAATCATGTGATTGTAAGGCGTCAGATTTGAAATTATTCATACTAGAGAAAAGAATAACGATGAAATTTCTACTTAAAATTCAAACAATATGTTAGATAAAAGCAATATTAAGGATCTTAACAAAAAATATATCTCATTACTTTTTATTGTGATGATGCAGTATATCGGAAGACACTTTACAAAGACTTCTAAATGGATTATTGAAAGCTGCAGAACAATACAATATGATTATCTCAAACGAAAAGACAAAATTAATGGCAATCTGTAAGGATCCAATAAAGTGTAAATTGGTGGTAGATAATAAAATACTTAATCAAATAATGAAAAAAATACCTTAAATGGAAATATGAACTAAAAACAGATACCTATAAGAAATTAACAAGTCATTAAAGGAATAACAATATATCTAAAAAAAAACACATAACGTGAAGAAACAGGTATTTTAACATATACGGTGAATTTAAAGTCCACCCATAAAATTCAGAGAGAGATTCCCGACTACGAATTGAGAAACAAATTCATATCACCTTGTGTTCGGAAATACATACATAATTTCCACGGTACATGACCTTGAAGGCATCCTCTCATAGCTTGCAGCGTGCGTTTGTGTGTTGCAGATAGTCTGTTATGATAACTTGCAGTGTGCGTTTGTGTGTTGCAGATAGTCTGTTATGATAACTTGTAGTGTGCGTTTGTGTGTTGCAGATAGTCTGTTATGATAACTTGTAGTGTGCGTTTGTGTGTTGCAGATAGTCTGTTATGATAACTTGCAGTGTGCGTTTGTGTGTTGCAGATAGTCTGTTATGATAACTTGCAGTGTGCGTTTGTGTGTTGCAGATAGTCTGTTATGATAACTTGCAGTGTGCGTTTGTGTGTTGCAGATAGTCTGTTATGATAACTTGTAGTGTGCGTTTGTTGTGTTGCAGATAGTCTGTTATGATAATTTGCAGTGTGCGTTTATTTGTTGCAGATAGTCTGTTATAATAACTTCAAATATAAATTTTGTGTTCCAGATAATCTCTCATAATAACTTGCAGTGTACGTTTTGTGAGTTTCAGATTGTCTCTCATAATTTGCATTATGCGTTTTGTGTTACAGATAGTCTCTCATAGCTTGCGCTGTACGTTTTTGTGTTCCAGATAGTCTCTCATAATTTCCATTATGCGTTTTGTGTTTTACTGATAGTCTCTCATTAACTTGCATTGTGCGTTTTGTGTTTTACTGGTAGTCTCTCATTAACTTGCATTGTGTGTTTTGTTGTTGCATTTAGTGTCTCGTGACTTACAGTGTACGTTGACCTTACAGTGTTAGAAATTGTGGGGAAAAGAGCTATCCAAATTATCTGTCTTGAAAAGATGCTGCTCGTACCGAGAACAGATCTTCCTTAACAAATCCAGCTTTTCCGCTGCATTCCCCTCTATTTGCCAGGGCAAACGTCTTCTCTTGAGCGATGGCGTTTTACTCAAACTCGACATGTGTACATTTTTTCTGTAGAAACTGAAGATACTAAGGCTATAGGGAGAAAAACTGTCCGAAGAATATGGATTTTGATTAACTCAATGTTGCTCCATTGCTGTGATATATTTTCTGGCAAAAAAGCGGTTGTTGCGCAGTAAAGTGAAAATATTCTTAATAGATAAAATAAGCATTTAGAGCTATGTACATGGGAAAATTATTTCATTCTGAATATGTCAGGCACATTTTGGATATTAGATCCAGGAAATTTAATCTCTGGTCTTTTTCACTCATATTCCCTTCTGCTGCTCCAGATCGTTACTTATTCCTTTTCAAAAATATAATGCTCTCAGACATTTTGTTACTTCTTATAAATTTCGTCATTTGAAATATACAATCAATTGCAGCGTTTGTTTCCCTCATTTAATAGACACCAAATTTGAGTTTAGTATAAACTGTATATTTAATATTAAACGTGTATTCATAGGTAAAAGCTGTGATGAGCATTCTGATTATTATAATAATTTTGTTTATTAAAATATTTAACAATTGGTGCAGCTTTTATAGCCTTGGCATTTCAATTTATAATACACAACTCTTGGGTGTCAAAATTGTTTCTAAACGCTTGGAGAGCATTAAGAATAATTTCTTGAAAAAAAGAGATTTCCGAACTAACCGAAGCACAGTACAAAATAATTTCTGGCGTTATTCTATTGATAGAAAGCATATAAGAATTAAGCACCTTAAGAGTTTGGATCATTGTCTTACAACTATAATACTTGTTACGGTTAATGCACAGTATATGTTTCTGACAGCTGACGTTGGCTCATATGATCGAAAAGGTGATGCTGGAATATTTTAAAGAGCACTCTAGGATAGATAGTTTTGTCTAAGTAGTTTAATATAGCTGGGCCAACAATGATCTCAGAATCTGTACAACAACATGTCATATTGGTGATTAAACATTTGCTCTATACAAAAATTTAATGAAGACATACATTACATACCATGTATAATTACAGACACACCAGAGCACGCAGGAGAGTGAGGTTTTGAAATTATGCCATTATATTTCAGAATTTTCTTCTCCCCTATCGCAGTAAAACCAGAAGCTACTGACTTAATTGTAACAGCAGATATACACTGAATATCATAATGAGAGAATCAAAAATCAAAGAATCTCATCAGACTCGGGTTTCCAAGAGCACTATTTATATTTTAAGCTTAAAATAATCTGATGTGTACCATTCACATGACTTTCTCTATATCCCTGCAGCAAATTATTCTTAAAAAGCTTATGCTTCTATTTACTTCATGCTAATCTAGAAAAATTAGCAGAAATAGTCTTATTACTTCTTCCTTGTAAGTAGAAAGGAAATAAGGGAGTAGCATAGGTTAAAGCGGTAGACAAAAGCTGGTTGCTATGTGACTGAAGTGCCTTTGTTTGTATTGACATGAGTTGACAAATTCCTGTATGAGAAAAGTTAAGATTTTCGACCCTGAAAACAAAAACAAGGAATATCTTAAAAACGATCAACTCCAAGAAAAAAATGTACACAACATAGATTGTGTGCTTTAATGTGCTCTACATTTTTTGTGTGGTAAGTTTTGTCTATCTCTTACGGTTTAGCAGTTATACAAAATTCCGGAAAATTCATTCAGATTAAAGTAGTCTCCAGAGGCTATTCCCAGAAAATTCAAAATATACATTTTATTTATCGGGTAAACATATTTAATATACGATATTTTAATCAAAATCGTTAGAGCCATTTTTTAGAAATTAAAAATTTTCGAAAAAGTTCCATGTAAAGGGTAGTTTGGGGTGGGGGAATTTTTCTCAAAATCTTCGTGCCGCATCCCTGGAAGATTCTAAACTTAAATACCAAGTTTGGTATTTACCGACTTTTCGTTTTTGAGTTATCATGTTCACAGGCACACGGACACACACGCGGACCTTTTTCTGAAACTACTTTTTTTAGATAAAGGGGACCCTAAAACATATATTTCCGGTGAAATCTCGGTATCGAATTTTTTGGTGGAGTGCAATACCTTCTCTATACACTATGTACAGAGAAGGTAATAAAAAAACAGTAATTTGGCGTTGAAAATTGCTCAATTTTTACTTTTTCCATGCGCACTATGTACATAGTGTATAGAGAAAGTATTGCACTCCACCAAAAAAGTCGATACCGAGATTTCAGCGGAAATATATGTTTTAGGGTCCCCAATATCCAAAAAAAGCATTTTCGCAAAAAGGTCCGTGTGTGTGTGTGTGTGTGTGTGTGTGTGTCCGTGAACACGATAACTCAAAAACGAAAAGTCGGTAAAAAACCAAACTTGGTATTTAAGTTTAGTATCTTCCAGGGATGTGACACGAAGATTTTGAGAAAAATACCCCCACCCCCAACTACCCTTTACATGGAACTTTTTTCGAAATGTTTGATTTTCTCAAAAATGGCTCCAACGATTTTGATTAAAATTTCGTATATTAAACATATTTACCTGACAAATAAAATGTATATCTTGAATTTTCTGGGAATAGCCTCTGAAGAATAGTTTATTCGAGATGAATTTTACTAAATTTTGAATAACTGCTAAACCGTAAGAGATGGACAAAAACTTACTACACAAAAAATGTAGAGCACATTAAAACACACAATTTATGTTACATACATTTTTTTCGTGGAGTTCGTCGTTTTTGTGATATTCCTTATTTTTGGTTTCTGCTATGAAAAACGTATACTTTTCTCATACAGGAACTTGTCAACTCCTATCCATATAGACAAAGGAATTTCATTGACATAACAACCAGCTTTTGACTATCAGTTTTACCTACAGTTGTTCCTTATTTGGCTTCTACTGACAAGGAAGCGAGTAGTTAGACTATTTCTGCTATTTTTTCTGATTAGCATAAAGTAAATAGAAGTATAAGCTTTTTAAGAATTATTTGTTGCAGGGATATGGAGAAAGTCATGTGAATGGTACACATCAGATTTTTTTTCGACATATTGTTCTTTGTGATCAATGCACTTTTGTATGTGTTCGAACCATTTGCCTTAGCATGTTTTCCAATCTGCTTAAGACGCCTTCAAAACATGTTCCTGAAACCATCATCGGCCTATTCTGCCGCTGATAATCTTTGTCCACATATTTTTCTTGATGTTTGGGAACAAGAAAAGGTCATTACTGTACAGCGAATGAGTCCTCAATTCAATTTTTTTGAGTGCTCCAATACCGGGTTGTTAGACGAGATGTGTGAGCGTTCGTATTGTCTTGATGAAGAACGATTCGACGTCACTTGTTTGCTTTCCTCAGTTCACCAAAGACTTCAGGCAAACAAATGGTTGTGTGCCATTCAGAATTGCCATTTTACGTTCCTTTAAAAGAACTGTTGCCATATGACGACCTTATGTATCGAAGTGCTTCGAGTGCGAACAAAGTTTGTTGGATTTGGTTCATCTTGAAATACCCATACAGTCGACTGCTGTTTACGTTCCAGCTCATGTATTCGTCACCTGTTACAATCTTATATACGTTTTGATTATTTGCATATAACAGTCGACACGAGAAATCATTTGAGATAGTGTCAAATTATGTGGAATCCAACGTGAGATGAAACTTTTCATGGCTAAATCATTATGCAATATTTTATACATGCTGGTGGAATTAATGCATAGGGTTGCTTCCATCTCATAGTATGTGGCATGGCAGTTTGTACTACCAACTTTTGCACAGCATCAATGTTTTCTGGCACAACTGATTTTGGACAATGTTCAGAAGTTTCGTCAGTTAGCGAACGGCGGGCACGATTCAACTCGTTATATCAGATTTTCACAGCGACAAAGGATGGAGCTTCATTACCAAGTGAACAATTAACTTAATCAATGCACTCTTGTCTTTATAATCCACTCGAAAATCATAATAAATCATCGCATGAGCATTTTCACAAGTTAATCACATCTTTTCGCCGAGAATCAATTTTAAATTCACTGTAAATAACAAAAATAACCCTCTATTGACAAAAATATCTGAAGTAGGTCAACAATGTAAACTTTTCCACTGGAAACACCAGATAGAACCTACGGCAATCAATGTTGCCAAGTCTAAAATTATAAACAGTTGTCCACGTTGTGATATGGACATTCTACTTCCAAGTGAAAACGTTATTTTTCTGCAATAATGAAAATAAAGAAAGGTTTGTGAGTATAGTTTCTTTAGTTATAATCCTACTTTAATTTCCTAATCTCACATGTTCAAAATCTGCATAATGTGAAATTTTCATCATGTAGTGTTCTCGTTGAATGGCATGCTTTAAATGTAAACATATGTAATACTGTTGTGGGGTTATTTACGTGTCTGTTTATATTGGTATACCTCTGTTCCTTTTCAGAGGTGTTTGTGTAAGAACCATGTTTAGGGACCACTTCAACGAAGCTGATGGTGTATGCTGGCAAAACCAGTATTTGGGATCTGGGTAAATTGTTAACTACGGCTAGATATTCTATAATTAATCCACTAATACAACCTAGTGTTTTATACCAATGACAATATATTTCTATATTTGTATTAGTGGAAGCATAAACAGCTACAAATAGACTAGCACTACATGGCTTTCATCACAGGCTATGCGTGAAAAAAACATTTCATGACCCTTCCATAAGTTGTGGTAAAAATTGTGAGAGATTTTAGATCTCTATCTGTAATAAGTGAACCATATCATTGTTGTAATATGCAAAAGAGAAATGTATTCACATATTTACGCTTTTTATTTAATTAATTAATAATTAGTAACAAAATAATCAAATTTGATTAAATTACTACACGAGAGCTTATATTAATCATAATGCCATCCTGCTATATTACACGTATTCCAGAATATTTTAACCCTTTCTGTTTCTGAGCGTTTATTTATATGATTTATCTAATTATTCTCCCAACTCCTAACAAAGCCTCTGTTCCTTTTGTATATTTCTAAACTCTGTATGTTTCCCGTTGTATAAAAGTTCGTTCTGACAAACAGTCAATCATTCTCTCTTCCTCAATATGTGAAAACTTTCGTTTTTCACTCATCATGACCAAACATTATTCAAATTGTAAACCAATACTCCAACTATAACCTCACTTCAGATGTTTCTTCGGCCAAGCTCAACTGAATTGAACAGAAATATTAGCTGCCACTGTAACTTCCGGCGCCTAGACTTCTATGGAAACCTGAAAAAGTTCTAGTGACAATCGAGAAAGGAGAGATTCAGTCCTTAATTCACTTCAGTTTTGTTGAGTTCTCTGTCGGAGAAAAACACTCCTACAATAAACAAGGGGTCAATTTATGATCACGTTAATGTCAACCAAAAAATATTAAGTACAGTTTTCAGTTCAGTTCAGTTCTGTGCTATTTTCAGACTGGAGGAAAGTAAGACCTAAGCCAAAGGAATCCTACACGACAAGCGCTAGTATTTCTATCATCTTCAACGTCTTCAGGGACCATCACGGTGGATTTACCTCCAAGGAATTTGTGCACAGGCTAGCACCATTATGAGATATCTGGTTTCAGTCTTCTTCACTATTGATATTTGGTGGAGATGACATCATTAACCTGCATAAGTATCATCTGGAGGCTACAGAAAATTCTCACGGAAAGGCGTCTCATTAGCAGTGGTTCAGCATCAATGTTTGGGCATCGATTATGTTTGGCCATCGCCCAATTGGACCAGTTCTTCTTCGCTACTGCTGAACGAAAGATGTAAAAAGGAAGCATTCGGAAATTATGGTATAATTTAAGCTATATCAGCTTCAGATTTCTAGGTATTCTTTTTAACGGGTTTTTATTCTAAGGATATAGTTTTAGAGGTAGTTTCTTTAAAAAATTGAATATATTTATATAGTTTTATATCGTAACTGGACTTTTTGCAAAACACTCTGTCTCCACTGCTGGAAAATGAGGCAATTCGACAGGCAATGTGACTGCAGCACGATGGAGCGCCACCGCATTAAGTTTTCCGACACCAACATATTTCCCAGACTTTCGAAAGGACTCGGAGGCTCTGTGCATGGTCTGCTGGACTTAAACCCCTGGAGTTTTACTTGTAAGGGCATCTGAAAAGAGTACGTGAACCTGTTTTTGATGTTCAGACCCTTTATGTAGCCTATGGCGATATCCGGACAAGGCCGGAATGAGTACGGAAATGGAAGAGTACGCGTGTATTTTATCCCATAGAGGCCACATTGAAAATATGTTTTATATATATTAATAGTAAAACACAATAACTTTTAGGTGAAATATAATAACTTCTCCATACGCTATGTACTAATACTGTAAGGAAAGTAAATTTGAACTAGCATGCTATTCACAGCATAATTCAGTAACGAAATATCAGAAAATGCCAGACAAGTACCAAGCATTGTGTTTAAGTTTGGTACCTTCTTAAGATGGTGCACGAAATTTTCAAAATATCCATTATCCTAAATTATTTTACATGGAAACTGTTTAGATTTTGATCAAAACTGATTAAAAAGCCATTGATATACTTTGAATATTTACATGTCATTGTGTGTACTTCGAATTTTCTGGAAACCGTCTACAAGATAAATATTTTGAAGAATCCATCTTTTTAATAAACTTCATTCGAGAGGGTTTACATAGTTTGTATAACGGGTGAAACAAACACTATTGGCAAAAACTTACCATAGGAAAAATATGATTGTTCCATTCGCATAGGCTTCTCTACCTGCTCAATAAACAGGTTATTCTTATAAAAAAAACTTCCTATTCTTTACTTAAAATATGCTAATTGAGAAAAACAATACAGAGCGCCTTATTACTTGTTTCCTTATGAGTAGAGGGGGAATAAGAGAATACTCGAGAATAAAGCGATAGTCAAATCATGTAAAAGCTGGTCGCTTTGTTAAACAATTGAAATTAGATTCCCTTTACATAGCCGGGAGTAAAAAATAGAGATATGAAAGGAAAGATGATTTCTCGCTTGAGAGAATTTTAAGTAGTTTAAAATTGAAACCAATAAAAAGGAATAGTTCGGAAATGGTTAACTCTCATAAAATGTATAAGATATAAGTTCTGTGTTTTAACGAGAGGTATATGTTTTGTCCATATTCAACCAGAATGATAGTTTTTATTTGCTTATGGTATTTTACATTTCATTCACATGACTTTCTCTATATTTCTGCAAAAGTTATTCTTAAGAAGCTCATGCCTCTATTTACTTCATGATAATCAAGATAAACATTAACACAAATTGACTTATTATTTGTTTCCTTGTAAGTAGAAGAGAAATAAGGGTGTACCATAGGTTAAATGATAGTCAAAAGCTGGTTGCTATGTGACTGAAGTTCCTTTGTTTGTATGGACTGGAGTTGATAAATTCCTCTATGAGAAAGATATAAGCTTTTTAAAGCTGAAACCAATATAAGGAATATTTAAAAAGCGATCAACTGCCATGAAAAAAAATGTATATGACATAAATTCTATGTTTTATCGTGATCTAATTTTTTTTAGTAAGTTTATGTCTATCTCTTACGGTTTTTCAGTTATGCAAAATTCAATAAAAATCATCCAGAATAAAGGGGTCTATAGAGACTATTCCCAGAATATTCAAGATATACATTTTATTTTGCACGTTAATATCGTAAATATAAGATATTTTAATCAAAATCGTTAGAGCCATTTTAGAGAAAATCAAAATGTTCGAATCTTTTCCATGTAAAGGGTAGTTTGGGGTGGGGATTTTCTTGAAAATCTTCGTGTGCATCCTTGGAAGATACCAAACTTAAATACCAAGTTTGGTATTTAACGATCTTTTCGTTTGTGAGATATGCTGTCCCAAGACACACACACGCACACACACTTTTCCAAAAATTCTTTTTTGGATTCAGGGGACCCAAAAGATATATTTCCGGAAAAAATTCGGTATCGAATTTTTGAGGGCATTACAATGCCTTCTCTATACACTATGTACATAGTACGTGTAGAGAAATTAAAATTTATTATTGCCTTAGTAATAATTACATAATCTACACTATATAAAATTACTGAAGAAGAAATTAACATAACAAACATAAATAATAATGACATTCAATCCTATAATACGATTATAACAATTGTAGAAGGGTCTAATCCAAAAGTTCTTAAGTTTACATTTCTTGCTAAATATAGACACTATTTTGGTAAACAGGATGGAATTGAACATTTTTGAGTTTAAATCTATTCAAGAAATAAGACTTAGATTTTAAAATCGAGGTCTTCTTCATTATACAGTGTCACGTATAGCTCCTATATTTTTTTAAACGGCGCAGAATAAACGAAGGCGAATACCAGCATCATTTGGGCTTTTTGAAGATCTTCGCGGAAGAGGATAAAAAAAAAAAAAAAACAATAAACCGGATTTACCAAATGTAGCTATTAGAATTCCTGAGTCAGATCCAATACTGAATGTGGCTTATAAAAATAAAAACACGAATAATAGGTACTTTAGTCGAATATGAACTTTTTAAAAACAGTTGACCTTCCCTGTTATAGGTTCCTTGGCAGCATGCATATTACAGTGTTATTTTGTTTATATCGTCATCTTATGGGAACAAAAAATGCTGGCCTAAACATGAACCTTTAGAAAGCGAATATTGGGATACAAATACAGTATATTATCAGTACCAGTTATCCTGTTACATAGTATCTGTTCAGGGATGCACTATAGTGTCAAGATTATTTGCAGTAAGACGTTCTTTGTAACTAGTTTTTGAGACAATAAAAACAGTGTTATAATATTTTAAACATATGGAATTTTAATTCAAAATCTTCTCGGGCTTCTAGCCAGGTAAAAACTTGGCTTGACACCAACGTTTCGAAGAAGTGCATCTTCCTCGTCTTCAGGGTGAACTGATGGTTTGAGCTTGCGGAGACTGGTATTTATAGAGCTGGGATGAAGCTAACATCTGATTGGTTCGCGTGATATTATGGCCTGGTATTTAAGATGACTGAGACATGGGCACGTTTTTTTTTTCTTTTGTTTTTTTTTTTTGTTTTTTTTTGGAAAGGGGAGACAGAGAGAGAGAGAGAGAGAGAGAGAGAGAGAGAGAGAGAGAGAGAGAGAGAGAGAGAGAGAGAGTTGGAAGGTAGAAAGAATGGCTTATCTCGCCATTAGGTGAAGTGCAGGATTGGGAAGGAAGTATCGGGTTCGATGGAGATAAGTCGGGATGGGGAGGTTCCGATGAGCACCCTCGTTAGTGCGGCGGTTGCTGCTGGCCGAATTGGCGGCTCAGCAGAAGGTAGCGGTAGTTCCGGATGACAGTCATGACCGAGGCCCTGGCTGCCACCCGGGGAGTAAAGGAAGGTTTGATAGGAATACAAGGTGTCTTTATTTTCAGTTTATTTAGTTTTCCTTAATAAAGGCTTTGATGTTGGTGTGCTATTTTTTGTGGCTTGTAGGGGAGGGAAGTTTTCGTTGAGTCGGTCCAGGTCGTTGGTTGGTTGTTGTGAAGTGCTGTGATGAAGTGGAGTGAGTAAATCAGTAAGTGATGGGGAAATGAAGGGCGAAAAGGTCAGTGCAGTCTGTGAGATAGTGTCCGTGGTCCGTCTGCTAGTTCGTGGGTTTTTGGTGGCGTCAGTATTACCGGTCAGTAGTCTGTGGTTTACTGCTGTAGTCCGTCTGATGATGCCGTCGTCTTGTGATGTTTGTGTGCAAACTGCATTCAGTTGTGTGGTGCAGCTGGCGGCGAAGGTCCTTAGTGCGGTTGCGGTGGCAACGTTTGTCTGTTGGAGGTCTTGGACTCGGACTTCGTAGAAAACTATTTATAGCATTTTTTTTATTGATGATGGGGGAAAAGGCAACTAGCGCCCTAACCCCAGGCAAGCCTGGGAGTGTGAGACTCCCCACCCTGGACTCGAACCAGGGTGGCACTACTCACAAGAAAACCCCACCGGAAGTAGGAGGCCCATGCCTCTCTGTTGCAGTACCGCATTAAGCACCTGCGCATTTCTGGTGATAGTGAATGCTGCCTGCCAGTGGCAGTAACAGCGAGTGATGGTGATATTAGCCAGTGGACACACATGACTTGCGCCCTGAGTGCCCCGCTGGAGAAGTAATTGGTGATAATGAAGGGTAGTTAATGTTGATGTTTGTGAAAGTTAATTAGGTGATGCTTCCTGGCGTTCCTTGGATCTGTGTGGTATTCTCTGAACAATTGCTGCGCTGTCTTCGGCTGATGTGGGGCTGGTCCTTCAGCTACCTGAACCAGAGGTTCAGGGTCGCTGTGGTAGTTTGGTGGCCATCCTGGCGTCGTCTTCGGGGCCTTCATCTCCTCCCTGATGATGAGCCGGATGTCGCTGAGGAGTCTGTGGTTCTTGGGTAGTGACGAATGTTGCTGCTGGCATTGCTGGTCCTGTTGTAGCTGGTTTGGACGCTGGCCATCCGGTTGGACAGCTCAGCGGTGGAGGACTGTAGAGTGGTGATGGCGGCGGTAGTGGCAGCTTCCTGGTGATGACGCTGGTGAAGGCCTCTTCTAACTCAGCTAAGCGAGCGCCGATATTCAGGATCTCCGCATTTTTTTTTGTTAGTGGTGGGGGAAAAGGCTACTGACGCCCTAACCCCAGGCAAGCCTGGGAGTGTGAGACTCCCCACCCTGGACTCGAACCAGTGCGGCACTACCCACGAAAAACCCCCACCGGAAGTAGGAGGCCCATGCCTCGCTTGTGCAGTACCGCATTAAGCACCTGCGCATTTCTGGAGAAAATGGAAGCTGCGTGCCAGTGGCAGTAACAGCGAGTGAAGACTGAAGTGCCAGGGGACACACATGACTTGCGCCCTGAGTGCTCCCTGGGTGGGAGTTGGAGGTGACATAGGTTGTAGTTGGAGGTGTATTTGTGTTGTATACATATCAGCTTTCTGGCCTCGTCAGGAACGGGTTACCTGAAAGAAGGTGTATAAGTTCGCCTAGAGGCTTTAATAAGTGTTTTTACTTACATGTATTCTTGAGTCATGACTTATCTTAACAGTTGGATTCTTGGTGCACTTATTTTCTAGTATTTACTTGTATAGAATGATCCGCCGAGGGCTTCATCCATGTGCCTTAATTTCTATGGTTAATTATTTTTTTTATGCGTGCTTATCTCTAAATAGTTGAAGTGTATTTCCGCCTGTCGGCTTCATCTTGATTATATATATATATATATATATATATATATATATATATATATATATGTGTGTGTGCTTACTGCTAGTATTTTATTTGTATATACAGTGAAATTATTACCGCCTGTCGCCTCTGTCAATTGTATCTCGTTAACCAGTGTGTAGCAAGGTTGTATAAAGTGCACACATGGCGGGCTGTCTGCCTTAGTGCAGGAGCGAGCCTGTGCCACTTGCGGGGGGACCCTCAACCCCCGGGGCCGCCTTGGTTGTGTAACACAAGGACTTGAGGGCAGCGAAATTTTGGTATTTTATGTGTATGTGTGTGTGAGTTCACGCGACCTGCATCATGGCTAGTGCATTAGGGTGTTTAGATACTCTTCTATGTTAATTTCTGGTTCGCCAATGCCAATAGTGCGATCAAATAGTGACAGAGGGCGGTGGTGCTTGTCGTGTGCCGTATCGTATTCTCCTAGCATTCTAATGTGATCGTTGTAGCTTTTGTTCTTTTTCGTATACAGGTTGTAGCTTAGGTGCTTGATAAATTGCTCAATTGTCAGCATTTTCAGCTCTTCGTGCATTTCAAACGCGGGAGCTTCTTCGGGTAGTTTGGCAATTATTCGCAGTATTCTGTTTTGCATCGTTTGGAGGCGCTTCATGTGCGTTTGAGCCGCGTATCCCCATACGGGGGCAGCGTAAGTTAATATGGGACGGATCAGCGTCTTATATAACGTAAGTCCCATCTGAAGTTTAAGGCTGCTGTTAAGATTTATGAGCGGGTAGAGTCTGTTAAGTTGGCCATTGGCCTTTGCTCTAACTGTGTTTATGTGGTGTTTCCAACTGAGGTATTCATCCATCTTAACACCTAAGTATGTAACATTAGTTTCCCACCCGATTGGTTCCTGTCTATAGGTGAGGGGTGGGAGAGTTCGCCTCCTGTGTCTGTGCAGATTTCTTCTGCTAAAAATGATGGCTTGGCATTTTCTTGAATTTAGTTTAACCCGCCATTTGGTGAACCATGGTTCCATGGCATTAAGAGCGTTCTGTAGCCTTAGATGTATAATGCGCGGCTGGGTTGATTGTGTAGCTAAGGCCGTGTCATCAGCGTATATGTATTTATCTACTCTGACTAATTGGGGAAGGTCGTTGATGTAGATGTTAAACAGCGTGGGTCCCAGTAAACTTCCTTGGGGTACTCCAGCGCTGATTGGGCGAGCAGTAGATTTAGCTTCACCTACGGAGATGCGAAAGCTCCTTCCGCTGAGGTAGTCTTTGACTAGGGATATCATTGAGTCTTGCATGCCTATGGAGATTAATTTTCTTAGTAGGCCTGCATGCCAAACTTTGTCGAAGGCGCGTTCAATGTCCAATAGGACCACGCCTGTGGATCGCTTGTTATTAAAACCTGCAGTTATTTTCTCTGTTATTCTGAGTAGTTGCAGCGTTGTAGAGTGATTAGCTCGAAAACCCAAATGTTCACTAGTTAAGATGTTATTCTTAGCGAGAAATGAGTTTAGGCGTTTCAAAACAACTTTTTCTAAGAGTTTGCTCAGTGTGTTAAGGAGGCTAATTGGCCTATGATTTGTTGGAATTGAGGTGTCTTTTTGTTGTTTGGGGAACATCAATATTTGAGCTTCTTTCCAATGAGTTGGGAATTTTCCATTCTGGAGGGCATGATTAAATATGTCCGCTAGTAGTTTTAAAGCGCTTGGTGGAAGATGTTTGAGCACTAGATTGGGAATCTTATCCGGGCCCGGAGCTTTTCTATTGGGTATATGCATGATTAGCCATTTAATTTCGCCAGCATTTGTTTTTCTCATTTTATTGTGAGTTGCAATGTTTCCAATGCTAGCAATTTGGTCTTCCATTGCTGCTGCAAAATTTCTGTCGCACGGGTCAGCATTCGGTTTGAATGTTTCTTCTAATGCATCCGCGAAGGCCTCAGCCTTTTGTTCGTCGGTTTCCGCTATTTGGCCTCCCGAATGTAGGGGCGGGATGTTGAAGCGAGTGCGCGTTAGGCATTTCGCGATTCGCCACACTGCCCGGTTTTGTGGATCTAGTGTGTCTAGCGTGGCGTTCCATTGTTCTCTTATGTGTTCTGTCATAAGAATGTTGGCAGCAATTCTAAGGTTTTCGTATTCGTTTTTGTGGATAATGTTACGCGTGCGCTGCCACTGACGTCTGACGCGGTTGCGGTCTTGTATCGCCCGTCTTACTGCCAGTGGAAATGGTGTCGTCGTGTAGCTGTTTGGGCGTGTTAGCGGTACATGTCTTTCTGTGGCGTGGTGAATGACTTTCGTTATTGTTTCTACCACTTGGTCTTGTGTTTCGTGGGAGTTGACATTGATTTCCATTTGTCCAAGTTCGGTTTCTATTAGCGCCTCAAACGCCGGCCAGTTTGCTTGATTATAATTGCGTCTGGCTGGCTCTGGTTTGAACATTAGAGGCACTGCGATCTCCATTAGTACCGGCAAGTGATCTGATGTGAGATCGTTTATTACCGTTGTTTTGGTGTCATATGGCATATCTTGCAATAGAGCAATGTCTAAAATATCTAGCCTTTGGTTGACCTGTCTTGGTATAAACGTGGGTTCGTCGGGTCCCGTTAGTAGGATGTTTGACCTATTAACGTACGTTAGCAGTTTGGTGCCTGAAGCGTTTGTCATTCTACAATTCCAAAGGTGATGCTTGGCGTTTAAGTCACCAGCTGCAATCACCTTATGGTCGAGGCGCATAATTTTATCTACATCCTCCACGTCGATATCGCCTGGTGGATTGTATACTGCTATAATCGTTACTGCGGCGTTATGCAATTGCACATTTACCGCTGTTGCTTTCAGACGGTTTAGTTGTGGCACGTGTTTTTGATGGTGAGTTAGCGAGTTTTGGACGGCCACCGTTGTTCCTCCGCCTCTTCGGTTTCTATCGTTTCTGTAGATTTTGTACCCAGGTACCGTGAAGCGGTCTTCTGGTCCTAAATGTGTCTCGTTCAGCAGTGCAATCTGAACAGAGTTCCTGACTAAAAAGTCTGACAGTTCTTTACGCTTGCGTCGGAGGTCGTTATTCGGCTAATGTTTTGTGTTTGAGCACGCGCCTGCTAGAAAATAAGTCTTGGAAGACTGCAGGTACAGGATTAGGTGTTAAGGCTCTTTAACATTGGTGTCCATGCTGAACTTAATTGTAGGCCAGAATCGCGATTTAGATTATTTGTTTCAGATGAGATGGCTAAAGCTTCTTTTACTCTCCTTTCACAGTAGTTCGAACACTTTGCCACTTTCTTGGTGTTGGTAAAGTTAGCTCTGTGGCTTTGTTCTATACAGTGTTCAGTCAGTGTTCTTCGAAACGTTGGTGTCAAGCCAAGTTTTTACCTGGCTAGAAGCCCGAGAAGATTTTGAATTAATATGTCGCCAGGAAAGCTTCAGTTCTTATTTTATATGGAATTTTAATCAAAATTGCGACACCCATTTTTGAGAAAATTAAAATTTTCGAAAACTGTTCCAGTAGTTGGGGTAGGGGATGTTCTTAAAAATCTTCGTATCGCATCCCAAAAAGACACTGAACTGAACATATTTGGTATTTAACAAAGTTTTCATTTTTGAGCTATGCTACTCAGACATATATGGACATTTTTCTACAAATAATTTTTGGTTTCAATTAAGAGATCTTCAGAGGATATTCCCAGAAAATTCAAGTTATACAATTTATTTAGGATGTAAATATCTTTAATACACGGGATTTCAATTAAAAGCGTTACAGGCATTTTTTAGAAAATCAAATTTTCGAAAATTTGTCCATGTAAAATAGTTGGGGAGGAAAGATTTTCTTGAAAATCTTCGTGTCGCATCCTTGGAACATATCAAACTTAAATACCAAGTTTGGTATTTAACGGTCTTTTCGTTTTTGAGCTATACTGTCCACAGACACTCACTGAGATCTTTTTCCAAAAATGCTTTTTTTTATTCAGGGGGACCCAAAACATATATTTCCGGTGAAATCTCGGTATCGAATTTTTGGATGGATTCCAATACCTTCTCTATACTCTATGTACATAGTACATGTAGAGAAAGTAAAAATGACTCTACAAGAAATGTAGAGCTCGTTATAACACACATTGTCATATACAATTTTTTGTGGAGTTGACCATTTGCTTGTTTTGGTTTGAATTTTAAAATACTTAAAATTTTCGCATACAGGGTTTAGTCAACTCCTGACCATGCAAAAAAGAGTGAATTTTAATCACGTCGCAACAGCTTTTGAAAGATTTGACTGTTGCATTAATCTAGTGTACTTGCTTATTTCTCTTCTATATTTAAGGAAGTAAACAATAAGAAAGCCATTTCTACTAAAGTTTATCTCCAATAGCATAAAGCAGATAGAAGAACCAGCTTTTTAAAGATAATTTCTTGCAGGGATTTATAAAAGTCACATGAATGAAATACATCAGAGTTTTTACTTTCTCTGCACCTCCTATGTACATAGTGTATAGAGAACGTATTGCACTCCACCAAAAAAATTGATATCGGGATTTCACCGGAAATATAGGTTTTAGGGTCCCCTGTATCCAAAAAGAAAGTATTTTCAGAAAAAGGTCCGTGTGTGTGTCTATGAACAAGATAACTCAAAACCGAAAAGTCGGTAAAATACCAAACTTGGTAATTAAGTTGAGTATCCTGCAGGGATGCGACACGAAGATTTTGAGAAAAAAAATCCCCCTACCCTTTACACGGAACTTTTTTCGAACATTTTGATTTTCTAAAAAATGGCTCTAACGATTTTGATTAAAATATCGTGTATTAAAGATATTTACCTGACAAATAAAATGTATATTTTGAATTTTTCTGGGAATAGCTTCTGAAGACTACGTTATTCTGAGTGAATTTTACGGAATTTTGCATAACTGCTAAACCGTAAGAGATAGACAATAAATTACAGCACAAAAATGTAGAGCATATTAAAACACATAATTTATGTTGTATATATATTTTTTTCGCGAAGTTGGTCGTTTTTGAGATATTCCTTCTCTTTGTTTTCAGCTGCGAAAACCTTAACTTTTCTCATACAGGAATTTGTCAACTCCTGTCCATACAAATAAAGGAACTTGTCACATAGTAACCATGTTTTGACTATCACTTTAACCTATGGTACTCCCTTATTTCTGTTCTACTTACACGGAAGCAAGTAATAAGACTATTTCTGCTAATTTTTTGTCGATTAGCATGAAATAAAGAGAAACATAAGCATTTTAACAATAATTTGTTGCAGAGATGTAAAGAAAGTCATGTGGATGGAACACATCAGATTTTTGTAACAGTGTTGGAAATAATTATGGAAGTTATGAATGTTTAAAATAAGTAGATTAACAAGCTAGATTTAGGAATCATTTTATAAGTATTTGAGAAAATGTACAGGTTTTGAAAAAGTCAACCTTAGGCTGTATTAAGTAATGCTTGTAATGAAATAATTGCGGCCAACGTACACTGGTACGCACGCAAGTTACCTATTTAATGAACCGGCTTGGCGATACTCGATTCCATACTTGCTGGAACGCTTGCCTGAATATCCATGTCGCTTGAAAAATTAAAGCCAGATAGGTAAAGGTAAATTAATGACTTCGGTAAAACGACGGTAGCAGCTGCTTTAACTACGAACCAAGTTTATGATTTCAATTATAATTAACGATAAATTAAGAAGCGAATCAATGCACATGCAATTTTCTAAAACCGATAATAGGGAAATCATTATTGGAAAATGATTTCACTTTAAAAGATGATGTGCAAGAAAAATCTGATATAATTGTCTCTTCAAACCACAGTTACAAAATATTACTCTTTTATCCACATAGTGCTAATAAGCTAAACATTAATAGAAATTGTCTTATTAGTTCCTTCCTTATAAGTAGAGGGTGCGTGTGTGTCCGTGTGTCTGTGAACACGGTAACTCAAAACCGAAAAGTCGGTAAAATGCCAAACTTGGTATTTAAGTTTAGTATCTTCCAGGGATGCGATACAAACATTTCGAAAAAAATCCCCTCAACCCCAAACTACCCTTCACATGGCTAAAATTTCGAAAATTTTGATTTTCTCAAAAATGGTTCTAACGATGTTGATTAAATTACCGTATATTAAAGATACTTATATAGAAAATAAAATGTATATCTTGAATTTTCTGGGAATAGAATTTTACTGAAATTTGCGTAACTGGTAAACTGTAAGAGATAGACAAAAGTTGATTAGCAAAGTATGTAGTTCACACACAATTTATGTCATATAAGTTTTTTCGTGGAATTGATCATTTCTGAGATATTCCTTGTTACTTGTTTTAGATTCAAAATACTTAACTTTTCTCACACAGAAAGTTGTAAACTCCTGGCCCTGCATAGAAACGGATTTCAACCACATGGTAACCAGCTTTAAAAGGATTTGACTATTGTTTTAGCCTAGTGTGTTCCCTTATTTCGCTCCTACTTACAAGAAAGCAAGCAATTAAGACAATTTCTGCTAATGTTTATCTCGACTATCATAAAGTAGACAGAAGAATATATTTACTAACGATAATTTGTTACAGCTATGTAGAGAGAGTGATCACAAATTTTTCATCCCAGAAATATAAACTTACCCTTATTAACAAAGCCAGCTCTCTCCTACGACCTGTATTTGTGAATTCAATTTCGTAATATGATGGTAGGCTTTCAGGCGAAATAACTTAAACATATTTCATCTGACGCACTGCCCCAGAGGGGAGGTTTAACTGTAGAAAATCGTTGGATCACCCTTTGTCTTTGACCAGCACGTAATCGAAAGTAAGGGGAGAGCGTTCATGCGAAGTTTTCAGCATTATGGGTACCCCGCAAAGTTCTCTGGTTAAACGAAAAATCAAATTGTTGAGTCTATGTTCTAATAGTTACCTTGCGCAGGGTAGCAGACAAATTCTTAGATCAAATTTTATCCATTAATTAATAAGCGCTCCAAGATTGGCCTAGACTGTTCCATTCTTCTTTATAAATCTTTAATTCGACCTCTTCCCACTTATGTAGCTCCTATATAGTCCTCAACAAATAAAACTAATATTCATAAATTGCAAGTTGTTCAAAATAAGTTTCTCCGCAGAGCTACAAATGCACCAGGTTTGTAAGAAATTCACAGCTTCAACACGAACTTAGCATCCTTCCAATAGAACAATATATGAAACACCTCTCAACGACATTCTTCAACAAATTAAGCAACGTTATTGGTGCTCAAGCATTTAACCTGCATATCAAAACTCCACACAAAGGCCTGAAAAGAAAATGACCACAACATTCCATAACAAGTGACACAGAGGACTCCTGCCAATAATTTTCATAAATTTCATAATCATGTACTTTCATTTTTTTTTAACGTATTATTTTTATTACTTTATACTTTCATTCAATTGTAACGTTTATTTGTAAAGTTATATTATCATTTCTGTATTAATAACCATTTCTGTTTATGCTAGAGGAGCCAATATGGTCAAGCTCAAATGTTAATGTATTTAGTATTTTTGTTATCTATGGCCTGTATAGTATAAATGCTGATCTGCCAACAATAATATTAAAAAAAAAAAAAAAAAGATCAAGAAATGCATAGACAATTTTCTGCTCCCAAACGTATTTATGAACTATTTAAACTGTGGAATATAAGAAAGACATAATGGAGGGAAAAATATTTACCGCGATCCGTTACCACCGCAACTGTAGAGCTAGAAGCATGTTGGACACTACTGGCAGGCACGGAAGCCGCGGACGGACTAGGTAAATTTATACTAAAGGCAAGACACCTGAGATC
The DNA here is from genome assembly GCA_030762935.1 of Hymenopus coronatus. Taxonomy (NCBI): domain Eukaryota; kingdom Metazoa; phylum Arthropoda; class Insecta; order Mantodea; family Hymenopodidae; genus Hymenopus; species Hymenopus coronatus. Next base: position 40,458,258 of record CM060884.1, read on the forward strand.
TGAGAAGGCTGACAGTAGAGGGGCGGGAGGGCAATAAGAATAGCTAAACAAAATAATGTTTTACATACATATATCATACTTAGGTCATGGTTGTCTTGTGGTGTTATATTTCTCTTAACTGTATCTGTCTATTTTAACAGGGTGCATTAATGCATCTGATTAAGGTGTTGTAAATTTAAATTGCTGTATTTGAATATCTTTGTCACTTAATGTTCGTGTTTACTCTTTTAATTCTTTGTTGCTGTTTTTTGTAATGTTGCTTACTATTTGCGATTAATGAAGCCTATTATATGATGCTGTTATGTTAATAAATATACTTATTTATTCATTCACATTTCTCACAAACGAAGTGGTTATCCAGCGCATGGTAATAATAATTAATCTAAATCGGTTTATGACTCACAAATGCATAAACTAATCAAAAATACTTTACGTGATGGAACATAGTTTTACGTTTATTACACACTTTCGACATAAATGTTTAACCTAATACTTATTTGCTAGGCATACACACCAAAGGCACATACCTATTTCATTTTAATCGAGATAGGCCTTTGCAGAAATGCTGGGTCATACATTTCGTTATAGATTCAAATAGAATAGCAATCAGAGTGTTTCAGACCCGAACGTTATATGCAGGCCTTATAATTCCTTATGTAATTGCACAGAAACAACTGAAAATCGGCTGAACTTGAATGTAATGATAGAATTTATTGAACAATTTGAAAAGCTAATTAAGGATATGACATGTCAAAATGGTTATTTGGAATAATTTGTGTTTTAAGAAGATATTTAGTAATTTAAGAATATATACTTTTATTTATAGTTAGAGGTATTCTTATTTAGTGCGTTTTTGTCTATGCATTGACCTATACCAGGTATAAATTTTACAAAATTCTGTCTGAGTTAAGTTACTTTATAGGCTATTTCCAAAAACAAATCTGATATGTTCCATATACATGACTTTCTCTACATATCTGCAACAAATTATTGTTAAAAAGTTTATGCTTCTATTTATTTCAAGCTAATCGAGAAAAAAATAGCAGAAATAGTCTTACTGCTTGCTTCCTTGTAAGTAGAAACGAAATAAGGGAGTACCATAGATTAAAGTGATAGTCAAAAGCTGGTTGCTATGTGAGTGAAGTTCCTTTGTTTGTATGGACAGAAGTTGACAAAGACCTGTGTGAGAAAAGTAGGTTTTTAAAGCTGAAACCAAATACAAGGAATGTCTAAAAAATTATAAACTCTACGAAAAAATGCATAAAACATAAATTGTGTGTTTTAAAGTGCTCTGCATTTTGTGTGTGTGCTAAGTTTTTCTCCTTTTCTTACGGTTTAACACTTATGCAAAATTCCGTAAAATTCATCCAGAATAAAGTAGTCTTCAGAGGCTATTCCCAGAAAGTTCAAGATATACATTTTATTTGTCATGTAAATACCTTTAATATACGATATTTTAATCAAAATCGTTAAAGCAATTTTTGAGAAAATCAAAATTTTCGAAGTAAGTTCCATGTAAAGGGTAGTTTAGGTTGGGGGGATTTTTCTCAAAATCTTGGTGTCTTATGCCTGGACGCACAGACATACATGGACATTTTTTCTGAAAACGCTTTTTTTTGGATACAGGGGACGCTAAAACATATATTTCCGGTGAAATCTCGGTATCGAATTTTTGACTATGTACATAGCACTTGTAGAGAAAGTTAAAAATATCTGATGTGTTCCATTCACATGACTTTCTCTACATATGTGCAATTCATTATTGTTAAAAAGTTTATACTTCTATTTATTTCATGCTAATTGAGAAAAAATTAGCAGAAATAGTCTTACTACTTGCTTCCTTGTAAGTAGAAGTGAAATAAGGGAGTACCATAGGTTAAACAGATAGTCAAAGCTGGTTGCTATGTGAGTGAAGTTCCTTGGTTTGTATGGACAGGAGTTGACAAAGTCCTGTGTGAGAAAAGTATGTTTTTTAAAGCTGAAACCAAAAACAAGGAACATCTCAAAACCAATCCAGCTACAGTGACTTTCTTGTACTTACCGATTCACTAAGCACACTCAAAAGCCTTAGAAACCGCCAGGATCAAGCTCTTTCAGACAAAAAGGACACTATTTTTACATGGATTCCGTCTCATTGTGACATCAAAGGTAATGCAGCAGCAGACAAAGAAGCAACTCGACTAACAGAAGTTACGAGACATTGAGTACCTTATCGTGACATCATAAAACATTTTTACAGGCACCTTAGACCAAAATGGGACCAGACATTTAGTCAAAATCTACCATTAAAGTTACGTATGGTAAGGAAAGATGACGTCGCCAATCCTTGCCTCATACGTTCCCTGAAGAGGAAAGAACAAGTGACTATCACAAGACTACGCACAGGACATACTAAACTAACCCATTCATACATCTTCACCAAGGATAACCCACCTCAACGTGAAGTCTGCAACACACTACTCACCATTGAACACAATTTCACAGAATGCAGAAGATTCACTATAGAACGACAGCTCTACAGCATCACTGAGGATATATCCACAACAATTCAAGCAAGTTCTACTGTTTCTCAGAAGCATAACATTGGATTCCAAACTGTAATGTACCGATTCACAATATCTTAATTAAATCTATGTAAAATTGCTTTCCTACTTTAATTTATAGTTCACAGGCCTTTGTTTAATGAGTGTAAATAGTTTCATTGTAATATTATGAATCCAATTGTTATAAAGATTGTATGATGGCGTTATGACCTAGGAGTTAAAGCGACCTAAAACAAACTAATAAAAAATATATCTCAAAAACGACCAGCTCCACGAAAAAAATGTATATACATAAATGGTTTGTTTTTCGTGATCTACATTTTTGGTGGAGTAAGTTTTTGTCTACCTCTTACGGTTTACTAGCTATGCAAAATTCAATAAAAAGCGTCAAGAATACAGGGGTCTTTAGAGGCTATTCCCAGAAAATTCAAGATATACATTTTATTCTCTCTCTTTCTATATATATATATATATATATATATATATAAGAGATTTTAATCAAAATCTTAGAGCCATTTTTGAGAAAACCAAAGTTTCAAGTAAAGGGTAGTTTGGGGTGGGGGAATTTTCTTGAAAATCTTCGTGTCGTATCCTTGCAAGATACCAAACTTAAATACCAAGTTTGATACTTAACGGTCTTTTCGTTTTTGAGCTATGCTGTCCAAAGACACACACACACACACACACACACACACACACACACACACACAGACGGACCTTTTTTCAGAAATGCTTTTTTTGGAATAGGGGGGGAACCAAAACATGTATTTCTGGTGAAATCTCGGTATCGAATTTTTGGGTGCATTACAATACCTTCTCTATACACTATGTACATAGTACGTGTAGAGAAAGTAATATTTGTTTTAGATTCAGGGGGACCCAAAACATGTATTTCCGGTGAAATCTTGGTACCGAATTTTTGGGTACAATGCAATACCTTGTCTATATACTATGTACATAGTACGTGTAAAAAAAATAAAAATTTAACATATGTATTTTGTCATATAAATATTCTTAATATGTGGTATTTTAATCCAAACCGATATAGCCATATTAGAAAATAACAATTCGAAGAATATTTCCTGTTTAGTGTAGTTTGTGATTTTCTTTAAAAACTTTGCGCGTCCATCTTTACAAGATACTTAATACTAAAAACAAATTAAGTAGGTAGAGAACTTATGGTGTTAATAGTCACACAATAAACGGACCCTTTTCTAAAAAAATTACTATTTTTCCAAATCAGGGATCTTCTAAATGCGAATGTAGTGAAAACTCAGTATAGAATTTTTGGATAGAATGCAACACCTTCTCTAGCTACCCTACGTGGTACCGCGCCAGCTTTTCTCTGAGGACTGGCAGTCGCGAGGTGATGGGATCGGTTCCCCGCGGACCTCTCTACCCATAGGTTTTTGAGGGACTTTCCCGGCCCACAAAGAATCTCCTGTCCCTTCATTCCATTCTAACTGAACTCTTTCAAGGTTGTGTTGGTGAGGACTGTTCCCGCATGGCACTAGTGATTATTTACGGACTGAGCCACGGACTCTTGGCGCTCCCAACGTCGCGATGAAGAACTGCTGAACTATTAGGGACCCTTCACGACGGCTCTCTCTCTGTCGGTATGTCGGCCGCCCTATAAAATTACGGTATCAAATTTTGCTTATTGTGGCATACCGTTTTAGCTGGCTTTTATTCTAAGGATATCATTTTAGAGGTAGTTTCTTTAAGAAATTTAAGTATATTTATATATTTTTTTTTGCTAGAGGACTAAGAGTTTAATATTCTTTACGTTTATTTTATAATGTTTTGTGAGGATATTATAACTCATCTGATTCTTCCTTCAGAGGTCGGATATATAATAAGCCCACGGCTGCAGTGTCTAATGCCGCTCCGTAAAGTGCACACATACACACACATTCACACCTTAAGTGTTAGAGAAAGTAAACAATGGCACAAGTGTTTCTATTCCTCCTTTAAGTTCTAATTAATTCGACCAGTAAGGAATAATTGTTTAAAAACTTATATTGCAGCATGTATCAATAAAACTAATTTATTTCCTAAACAAACTAAAACTAAATCTTAACAAAAAGTTTTTGGAATGACATAAAATATTTTAAAAAAGTGTATATGTCATTTTTATTTTCTCAACTTAGATGCATTCCAACCAAAATTCGATACTTATATTCCCCTGGAAATATCAGTAGGTTTTAAGGTCCTCTGTATCAAAAAAAAAAAAAAAATTAGAAAAGAGATCCGCATGTGTCCGTGAACACGACAATTAAAAAACGAAAAGGCGGTTAGTTACCAGTTCAGCATCTTCCAAGGATGCGATCCAAAATTTTCAAGACATTTCTGAACTCCAAATCACCCTTAAGGAAAAATTGCTGTAACGAACTGGATTAAAATACCGTATATTGAAACAAAATTGGACGAAGCTGTTTTCTTTGAAATTCATTTCACCAATTGCTCATAATTATCTCTCCTGCCATCCATTTCATGTTGTCCACTCCCTCACTTTCATACCAGTCATCGGGCTGATCACACATAGTCTTCTTTGTGATCCAGAGCTTCAGTTCTTCAAGAGGCGTCTGACCCTAGGTGCTGGCTTGTAAGTCCTTCGTACGAGGAGGGAAACAGAGAAAGGAAGACAAATATTACACTGCAAATAAAATGTATACCGTGAATCTTCTGGTTATAGTCTCTGAAGCTATCTGGATGACTTTTGGATAACTGGTAAACCATTTGAGATACACAAAGAGTTATTTCACAAAAAGGTAGATCACATTAAAATCACATTTTATGTCATATAAAGTTTTTTACTATCTCTATGTAGAGAAGTATTGTATTTTCCACCCAAAAATTCGATGTTGAAATTTCACCGGAAATACATGTTTTAGGACACCCCGAGTCCAAAAAAAGCATTCTCAGAAAAAGGTCCGTGTGTGTGCGTGTGTCTGTCTGTCTGTGTGTGTGCCTGTGGACAGCATAGCTAAAAAACGAAAAGACAGTTAAATACCATACTTGGTATTGGAGTTTGGCATCTTCCAAGCATGCAACACGAAAGTTTTCAAGAAAATCCCCCCACCCCTAACTACCCTTTACATGGAAAAATTTTAGATAATTTTGTTTTTCATAAAAATGGCTGCAACGATTTTTATTAAAATACCACATATTAAAGCCATTTCTATCACAACTAAAATGTATATCATGACTTTTCTGGGAATAGTTTCTCAAGTCCTGTTTATTCTGGATGAATTTTGCTTTATTTGTCATAACTAGTAAACCGTAAGAGACAGACAAAAACTTACTATACAAAAAATATATATCTTGTTAAAATACGCAAGCTATGTCATATACATTTTTTTCTTGGAGCTTCTCATTTTCAAGGTATTCCTTATTATTAGTTTCAGTTGTTAAGTACTTATAATTTTCTTAGACGAGAGTGTCCGTTTTTCTTTTGTTCTACTCCTGGCCAAGCAAAGAAGCGATTTGCAATGACAATTGCATAACGACAGCTTTTAAAACATTTGACTATCACTTTAGCCTAGCGCATTCCCTTAGTTCCAGTCTACTTATAAGGGACTAAGTAATAAACCTCTGCTAATGTTTATCTCGATTAGCGTGGTGTTGAAAGAAGAATTATCTTTTGCAAGAAGTTTGTTTGAGAGTAGCTAGAGAAAGTCATGTGAGTGTAACACATCAGATTTTTTATTGTAGATTTAACGATTTCCTAGATATTGTCTGTTATTCGTTTCATTCATTACATATCTCTTTTGTTTTACTCTTGTGAATTTAACACACATATTTTAATTAGGAATAGAGTGTAAAACTCTGTAAGCAAATAAGAGATGCAATTCTGGTTGAATATGAACTAAAGTTTGAGAGTCAGAGACCAAAGATCTTATTGATTAGTTGTGCTTGATATTTCGCCAAGACTTTGCATTCCTTCTGTTTGAACTGAAAGAGATGTGGAAAACAAATATTTTGATTGCATCCGGAAGCCATTTCTGATTGCGTGGCTTCCACAACCTGTTCGCAATCTGACTGATATTCTTTGGTCAGAGTCAGTGCAAATGGACACATGAAACCGACCTAGCATATGCAACCGGTTTTTACGTACTATGTACATAGTATATTGAGAAGGTATTGTATTGTACCCAAAAATTCGATACCGAGATTTCACCAGAAATATAAGTTTTGGGTGCCCTGTGTTCCATTCATATGACTTTCTCTACATCTCTGCAACAAATTATTGTTAAAAAGCTTATGCTTCTATTTACTTCATGCTAATTGAGAAAAAATTAGCAGAAGTAGTCTTATTACTTGCTTCCTTGTAAGCACAAGCGAAATAAGGGAGTAAAATAGATTAAAATGACACTCAAAAACTGGTTGCTATGTGACCGAAGCTCCATTGTTTGCATGCACACGAGCTGACAATTTTCTGTATGAGAAAAGTATAAGCTCTTTAAAGCTGAAACCAAAAACAAGGAATATCTAAAAAACGATCAACTCCACGAAAAAACATTTATATAAAATAAATTATGTGTTTTAATGTACTCTACATTTTTTGTTTTGTAATTTTTTGTGTATGTCTTACTGCTTAGCAGTTATGCAAAATTCCATAAAATTCATCCAGAATAAAGTAGTCTTCAGAGTCTATTCCCAGAAAATTCAATATATACATATTATTTGTCATGTAAATATCTTTAATATACGATATTTTAATCAAAATCGTTAGAGGTATTTTGGAGAAAATCAAAATTTTCGAAGTAAGTTCCATGTAAAGGGTAGTTGGAGGTGGGGGGATTTTCTTGAAAATTCTCGTGTTGCATCCCTGGAAGATACTAAACTTAAATACCAAGATTGGTATTCGACGGTCTTTTCGTTTTTGAGCTATTCTGTCCATAGGCACAAAGACGTACATACAGATACACTTTTTTAAACTAAACCAATAAAAAAGTAATATCTCCGAAATTGTCAAATCCACAAAAAAAAAATTATGACAAATTGAGTGTTTTATTACGAAATTTACATTTTTTGTGTATTAAGTTTTTGTCTATGTCTTACGGTTTACTAGTTATACAAATGTTCTCCAGAATGAAGAGGTCTTCGGAGGTTATTTCCAGAAAATTTAAGATATACATTTTATATGTCCTGTAAATATATTTAATATTCATTATTTTAGTCAAAAGCGTTAATCATTTTTAAGAAAATTAAAGTTTACAAATTCTTTCCATGTAAAGAGTTATTGGGGGTGGGTGAATTTCCTCAAAATCTTCGTGTCGCATCCTTGGAAGATATTATCTAAACCCTTTATTCATGATGTTGCAAATATGCAACAAAGGACATTAGTCAAACTTTTAATATTTTAGTGGACATTTCTTCCTAATTTCTTATTACGCTAACGTTCAACAAAAAGTTATGTTAGTTGTAAAATTATTAATATTTTTTGCAATAAAACAAGTGTTAATTTAATAAAAAGAGGAAATTTCATGAAACTGCAGCCGAATGTCATCACACCGATTATTTTCTTGGGCTTTCCCCGTCCTTTATCAAGTTTTTACTTTCTCTATACGTACTTTGTATGTAGTGTATAGAGGAAGTATTGAATTCCACCCAAAAATTCGATACCGCGATTTCACCGGAAATACATGTTTTTTGATCCCCTGAATCCAAGAAAAGCATTTTCAGAAAAAGGCCCGGTGTGTGTATGTATGTGTGTGTGTGTGTATGTGTGTGGACATCATAGCTCAAAAACATAGAGACCGTTAAATACCAAACTTGGTATTTAAGTTTGGTATCTTCCAAGGATGGGACACGAAGATTTTCAAGAAAATCCACCCACCCCCAAGTACCCTTTACATGGAACTTTTTTCGAAAATGTTGATTATCTCAAAAATGGCTCTAACGATTTTGATTAAAATATCGTATATTAAATATATGCACCTGACAAATAAAATGTATTTCTTGAAATTTCTGGGAATAACCCCTGAAGACTACTTTATTCTGGATGAATTTTACGGAATTTTGCATAACTGCCAAACCGTAAGAGATAGACCTAACGGAAAATGTAGAGCTCGTTAAAACCCACAATTTACGTTATGTACATCTTTATTAGTGGATTAGATCGCTTTTTTAGATATTCCTTGTTATTGGTGTCAGCTTTGAAGAACTTATACTTTTCTCATATGGGAATTTATCAACTCCTGTTCATACAAACAAAGGAACTTAAGTCACATAGCAACCCGCTTTTGACTATCACTTTAACCTATGGTACTCCCTTATTTCGCTTCTAGTTACAAGGAATCAAGAAATAAGACTATTTCTGCTATTAGTTTTTTGATTAGTATGAAGTAAAAAGGAGCATTAGCTTTTTATTAATAATTTGTTACAGATTAACTTAAATACCAAGTTTGGTATTTTACCGATTTTTCGTGCTTGAGTGTTCAGAGGCGCGTGCGCACGCACACACACACACACACATATACACTAGAATAGTGACAGGGGACCCTAAAATGTGTATTTTCAGAGCAATCTAGGTATCTAATTCTTCGGTGGAATGCAATACTTTCTTTACCTACTACCTACTTTGTACGTACGTGCTAGAGAAGGTAAAAAGATGGCCAATAATGAGAAAAATCGCCATGTCTGGCAACCCTGGACATGCTACCAATATGTAACACACTACCGCAGACTGTTCCTCACAATAGAGCTGTTTTGTACACGCATTTCCTTTCTGTGGAAGTTCGTTATGCTTTGTGAAGCCGCAATAATTGAGCTGATTTCAGAGATGATTTGAAGCCATGCGGCAAGAGTTCTCCTTTTGATATCCTGAGCAACGTTTTACAGCAAAAAGATGCGAAATTAGACAAATCTGCTGCAGCATCCATGCAAACGAATACTTGTCCGCTCCATTGAGGATCAGAGTAATCCTTGTGTATTCACTAATGGTGCAGATATTGCCTTTATTAAAACTGACACTCTTCTACAAGAAATTCGTTAAAACAGCGCTGCTATAAGTTTGACAAAATGTCCACGTGTTTCCATACAAGCACAAGGATCATTAACAACGTTCCTGAAAGACATTTGCGGGTCATCAACAGCATACAGGAATCAAAGGAAAATATAATGGGAAGACGTGTTTTAAGAAAGCACTTCTCTTTCTGCATCTTAGAACCTTTAAGAGGCAGTTCCTCTTTTAAAATGCCACATGAAAGCATTTTTGTATGGTACACTTTTGTACGGTTTATCACTTATACGCGTTCAAATGTCATCCAATATGAAGAGGTCCTCAGAGGCTATTCCCAGAAAATTCAAGATATACATGTTTTTTTTTTTGGGGGTAGTTTAACGTCCTTTGGTGAAATGATGCTCAAATGATCTCAGGGTCCACGGAGCTTAAAGTTACTCGACATTCGTCATCTCAGGATAAGCGAAAACCCCGAAAAAGACCTTATCCGAGTAACTCACCCTAAGTGAGATTCGAACTCACGACCTTTTGAATGCGAGGCAGACACGCTAGCACCACACTACCCAGGCGAGCGATATACATATATGATATAAAAATATCTAAAACACACCTATGGTATTTTAATCAAAATGGTTAGAACCAGTTTTGAGAACATCAAAATTTTCGAAAAATGTTGCTAATAAAGGGTAGTTTAGGGTAGGGGAAACTTCCTAATAATATTCGCGGCTTCCGAAAATACTAACTTAAATATAAAGTTTGGTGTGCAACCGGCTTTTAGTTTTTACTTTCTCTACATAGCACATGGTTCGTAGGTAGAGAAGGCTTTGCACTCCTCCAAAAATTCGATACCGAGATTTCACGAAAAAACACGTTTTAAGATCCCCTGGATAAAAAAAATTAGAAAAACGTCCGTATGTGTACGTGTTACTGTGAAAAAGATAGCTCAAAAATGAAAAGTCAGTGAAATACCAAACTTGGTATTTCAGTTTAATATCTTCCAAGAATACGACACGAAGTTTTTGAAGAAAAATCCCTCCGCTCTAAACTATCCTTTACATGGAACAAGTTTAAAAATGATGTAATCAAAGGAGGTTCTAACAATTTTATTAAAATACTTATATTAAAGATATTTACAATATAGACAAAATGTATATCTTGAATTTTCTGAGAATAGCCTCGAAAGACCTCTTTATTCTGGGTGACTTTTCCTGAATTTTGCATAACTGTCAAATCATAAAAGTTAGACAAGAACCTACTACACAAGATTGTAGATGTCATTGGAACACACACTTTATGCTATACTCCCTTTCTTGATAGAGTTCACCTTTTACTTTCTCTACACGTACTATGTACATAGTGTGTAGAGAAGGTATTGTAATGCACCCAAAAATTCCATACCGATTTTTCACCGGAAATACATGTTGTGAGGCCCTCTCAATCCAAAAAAGGATTTTTAGAAATATGTCCGTACGTGTGCCTGTGGGCAACACAGCTCAAAAACAAAAAATCCGTTAAAAACCAAAATTGGTATTTAGGTTTGGTATCTTCCAAGGATGCGACATGAAGATTTTCAAGAAAATCCCCCACCCCAACTACCCTTTACAAGGAACTTTTTTCGAAAATTTTAATTTTCTAAAACATGGCTCTAACGATTTTGATTAAAATATCGTATTAGCTATTTATCTGGCATATAAAATGTATATCTTTAATTTTCTGGGAATAGCCCCTGAAGACTACTTTATTCTGGATGACTTTTACGGAATTTTTCCTAATTGTTAAACCAGAGTATATGTTTTTGTTGGAAGATAGCAAAGGAATGAAGGAGAGTAAATTAATTTCTAGACCTATTTAAGAGATGGACAAAAACTTATCACACAAAAAAGTACAGCACGTTAAAGCACATAATTTATATATGTATATATATATATATATATATATATATATATACATATATACATTTTTTTCGTGGAGTTTATCGTTTTTGAGATATTCGTTATTATTGGTTTCACCTTTGAAAAAGTTATACTTTTCTTATATAGGAATTTGTCCACTCCTGCCCATACAAACAAAGGAACTTCAGTCACATAGCAACCAGCTTTTGACAATCAGTTTAACCTATGGTACTCCCTTATTTCGCAAGGAAGCAGGAAATAACACTATTTCTACTAATGAAGTAAAGAAAAGCATAAGTTTTTTAACGATAATTTGTTGCAGAGATGTAGAGAAAGTTATGTGAATGGAACACATCAGATTTTTTTTTATTGGTTTTAGTTTTAAAATATATATACTCTTCTCATACTCTCACAGGTGGCAATGCAAAGAAACGGATTTCAGTCACATGGCAACCAACTTGCCGTAACACTTTTATACTTATCTGAAAGCAAGAAATATAACAATTACTGCTAATATTTATCTTCATCAACTGCAAGTAGAGAGAAGAATAAGTATTTTTAAGAATGGTATGTTACAAATAGCTTGAGAATGTTATGTGATAAATAATTAATTTGAGTTTTATTTATTTAACTGCTTCATCTCTAGCGTCCATTCTATTGTGGGCGTGAAACATTACTTAAGTTTGCTCAGAGGCCACTTTATCCGGCTGAGGTCAATTTTCTTGCCGTAAATCTACAACACGGTACAAACGGCTTTACTTCCCTTCTGAAGAACATCATGATAGGGGCTTTTATGCCCGAAAAAACGCCATCGCCGGGTTTGAACCCATGACCTTGACAGCCAGAGGCCAGCATGTTACCCCCAGACCACGGAGAACGATAAAACTTATATGAATGGAACACATAGATTTCTGCTTTCTCTACACGTACATGTACATAGCGTATAGAGAAAATATTGTAATGCGCCCAAAAATTCGATAGCGAGATTTCACCGGAAATATATGTTTTGCGACCCCCTGAATCTCAAAAAAAAAAAAAAATTTTTAGAAAAATATTCGTGTTTAGTCTGTCTCTGTGTGCCTGTGTGTATGTGTGTATGCCTGTGAGCAGCATAGCTCAAAAACGAAAATTCAGTTAAATACCAAACTTCATATTAAAGCTCAGTATCTTCCAAGGATGTGACACGAAGAATTTCAAGAAAAACCCCCCACCCCCAACTATCCTTTACATGGAACATTTTTATTTTCTAAAAAATGGCTCTAAAGATTTTGATTAAAATATCGTGCATTAAAGATATTTACATGACAAATAAAATGTATATATTGACATTTTTGGGAAGAGCCTCTTAAGATATTTTCATTCTGGATGAATTTTGCATAGCTTGCAAACCGTAAGAGATAGATTAAAACTCACTGCACAAAAAATGTAGAGCACGTTAAAACACACAATTTATGAAATATACATCTTTTCATGGAGTTGATCGTTTTTTAGATATTCTTTTATTTTTGGTTTCAGCTTTAAAAAACAAACTTTTCTCATACAGGAATTTGTCAACTCCGGTCCACACAAACAAAGGACCCAGTCACATAGCAACCAGATTTTGACTATCACTTTAATGTATGGTTCTCCCTTCTTTCGCTTTTACTTTTAAGGAAGCAAGTTATAAGACTATTTCTGCTAATGTTTTTCTCGATTAGCATGAGCTTTTTAACAATTATTTGTTGCAGAGATGTAGAGAAAGTCGTGTGAATGGAACACAACAGATTTCTATTCAGAGGACTCTAAAGCATGTATTTCTGTTGAAATCTCGGTACCGAAATTTTATTATTCAGAACCAAACAAAAAGTTGAACTGCGAGCCCGAACAAAGGAACTGCTAATCTGTCCGTTATTGGAAGAACTGCATTATATACGTAGCTTAACTGTCAAACACAATGCAAACTCTGAATCCCCTCTCCTGGGAACGATATCACAGCTGACCACGTGAAAAATATGAACCGATAAGATAGTTAAGAATGGCGATTAGGAAAGAATGAGAGGTGTTTAGCAGACCTTTATCATATTCTGCTAGTGAAGCATATAACTTTCTGATTCTCCTTATTTGTTGGTTCTAGTAACCGCAGTTTTGCCTCTATTTACACTTCTTGTGATACAATGAACTATTTATACCATAAACTATAAGTGGAGCATTGTGTGCTCATACGTCAGCGATGATTCACCGGAGATAAGAACTTCAGATTGCTTGCAACCTCGTACGTCACTAGGAAATGTCGCCCCAGACAAGGTAAGGGACTTTTTTCAATGTTTTACGTATTGTATTAAGATGGCATAATTCTGAAATTTTACCAAAAATTGCGAAAATTCAAAGAAACATCCGATGTGCTCCACTAACATGACTTTTTCTACATCTCTGCAACAAATTATTGTTAAATAGCTTATGCTTCCATTTACTTCATGCTAATTGAGAAAAAATTAGTCTTATTACTTGCTTCTTTGTAAGTAGAATGGAAATAAGGGTGTACTATAGACTAAAGTATTAGCTGGTTGCTATGTGATTAAAGTACTTTTGTTTGTATGGAAAGTAGTTGACAAACTCACGTATGGGAAATGTATAAGTATGTTAAATCTAAAACCAGGAACAAGGAATATCTAAAAAATGACCAGACGAGATCTAATTCGCATCATGCAAAGTAAAAAACGAAGTTATACAGAAGCTAAGCAGCAATGCAAGAAGAAAAGGACAGAAAAGACAGCAGCAGAGGAAAGAAAAAGGGAAGCTGAGGGTCCAACCTACTAACCTGTTGGATTCTAATGCATTCCAATCTTTCCTTGTTCTCTCGCTATTGATATTTTAAGCATTTTGCTTCCTGTAAAATGTTCCTTGTGGAGCAGTTTTTCTGCTTCACAAATAACATTTATATTCATAATTTTCTTAAGTTTTACTATCAGAGATATATATATATATATATATATATATATATATATATATATATATATATATATATATAAGCACAAGTTTTCAATTTTCAAATACAAAAATTATATTTTTATGAGAAAAGCACATTCGTAAGTTTCAAAAAAATGGAGTTTAAAGGAGACACAGATAGACCTAGGAAAATTTCAAAAAGTAGATATATTGTGAATCTATGTTTAAAATATTACACCGAAATTTTAATTTTTTTTTGTCACAAGGAGCTATTTTAGTCACTATTTTACAGCTAACCATTACAGCAAAATTGATGAAATTTGCACAGTAACATATTTGCATAATATTACATCTGTAGCATTTATAAAATCTAACGTTATTAGTTTGGAATTTCAAATTTTTAGCAGTGATACTTGTTCTTAGGAATAATATTTTATGTAAATGAAAACTGGGAAGAAAAGTGTAATAGTTGCCAGATAAGCGTCCGCTAGGAGTTGAGAAGTTTCCATGGCATGTAATTATTTGCCCTCATCTTCATGCAATTAATTCCCGCTAAGTAACATTGGACGTTTACTGACGTCGTGTCAAAGGCCATCAAAAAGGCACTCACTCGCACAAAACCCATCCCTTTCAACATGCTACTAAATATGCCAGGACATAGCTAAAGGATAATTGGGGAATGTCCGGAGGAGTGATCTTTGCAATATCCTGTCATAGCACCGGATGTTTGCCGTTTACTCCTCTTCTGACGCAAATTAAAGGAGGCGAGGCAAAAAATGATTATGAAAGCAGAGGAAGTGGAATGAAATGCTCTAGCAACTTTGCGTTTGTATAAAGGTGGTGATATGGAGTATGAGAGTAACGTAAAACAAACAAACACACACTCACATAATAACACTGGCAACAATGAAAATGTTTCGGGCTCAAAAATAGTTAAATATTATATATTTTGATCTACTGAATTAAAAAAATCACCATAAAATGGCAGATTAGCTCTTGCTTTTGAGATAAAGTGGCATTTCATTTTTATATTAAAAACTTAGTTTGGGCGAAATTTTGCTTTGGGAGTTGGCGCTCCTGTCCAGTAACAAAACACAAATGCTTTTTAGGTGTTTGTAAGTCAAAACATAGATACCGTTGCTGTGGCTGTGAATTTCATATAGTTTCTGCTGTAATTAATGCAGAATTTTTGGTTTGAGAGTGGTTTTGTAGTGTAAAATTCATAAAAATGACACGAAAATGTGTAAATATGATGAATAATTTTTGTTACATTTATGGTGAAATAAAACGTTCCTCACAGAAACGGAATCTGATGCCTCTTGTGAAGACATCCTATCAGCATTATTTCGATATGTAAGCAGGGGACCAGGATGAGTCTTGGGCTCCACATATATGTTGCAACGCATGTTCAGTTACATTGCGAGAATGGCTGAAAAATAAGAAACGATCTATAGCTTCTGCGGTGCCTATGAAAACATGTTGTCAAAGGTATGAACCAAGAAGGAAAGAAGAGATAAATTTCCGAAATTAAGTGATGCAAAAGTTGAGGAAGGTATCTTTGTCGGTGAAATTCGAGAACTTGTAAAGATCCTGCATTTGACCAAGTTTTGGAGGAGAAAGAAAAGGAAGCTTGGAAAGTGTTCAAGGGAGATGTTTGTGGATTTTTAGGCAACAAAAGAGATGATAACCACACTCAATTGGTGGCAGTGCTCCTGCAAAAATACTATAACCTTGGATGCAACATGTCCCTTAAAATCCATTTCTCCACCATCTAGACTTTTTCCTTCTTAGTTGTGGAACTGTCAGTGAGGAACATGGAGGAATATTCCATCAGGACATTTCTATTATGGAACAAAGATTTTAGGGTCATTGGAATGAAGCAATGCTTGCAGTTTACTGTTGGTCTTTGTGTAGGGATGCTCCGGAACTCTCTTACAAGAAGTAGGCTAAAAGACGATGCTCCCTTGAAGCCACCACATCATTCTCTTCAGATCCAACCATCTGCAAGGTATTCTTCCAACAATTTAGAACTCCTAGAGTGTAACTACCGTTTAAAACATTCAAATGCACCTTCAATATTGTTAGCATAATTAATTAAAATGTATCTTGGATAGGTAGTCAGACTGAAAAATTCAATGTCATGGCCGGGATTTGAACCACGGATCTCCCGATCTCTAGCCGCGTGTTCTGCCACTGATCTACCATGGCAACATGCCGGCATAGCATTGAATTTCTCAACTGACTCCCATGTTTCCCGGTAAACCCACAAGGTGATCTCAGATTATTTTGAGATGACAACCCCAATGGCGACTTACAATGTTACAAGTACTTTGGCCCAGGATTCATAGTATAGCCAACTATTATGGTCAATTGGTATGGAATAATTGTTTTTCCACACAAGCCGTGTGTAGGACAGGAGTTGGATAGGTAGAGTAAGACTGAAAGTAGACTTGATGTTTTAAGAGTGGAAGGCCTTTGAACTTTTAATTATTGCCAAAGGAAGTTAAGTTGTTACGGTGTATTTCGATCCTCGATTTTTTTTTCTCTCGCTCTCTTTCCTTTATTCTGTTGTTTTTAAAACTTGCACATGTACTATACAAAGAGAACAATTATTATAACATTAGAAAAACTCCAGCCAAGTTGGTATATTTGACACAAGCTTCTAACATTATTCTATTATCTGAACAGAAAACTCAGAATATAATATTATTTAGTACGTAATCATAAATAACCTAAAAAAATATATAAACGTTGTGAAGTTTACAAAATATAACGTAGACAATTTAAGTTTCTGATTAATTCGATATATTTTTACTTTCTCTCCTGATTACATGGTCCCTTGTATCCAAAAAAAGAATTTTCACAAAAAGGTCCGTGTGTGTGTGTGTGTGTGTGTGTGTGTGTGTGTGTCTGTGAACACGATAACACAAAAACGAAAAGTCGTTAAAATACCAAACTTGGTATTTAAGTTTAGTATCTTCCAGGGATGCGACACGAAGATTTTGAGAAAAATTCCCCACCCTCAACTACCCTTTACATGGAACTTTTTTAAAAAAATTTGATTGTTTCAAAAATGGTTCTAACGATTTTTATTAAAATTTCCTATATTAAAGATATTTACCTGACAAATAAAATGTATATCTTGAATTTTCTGGGAATAGCCTCTGAAGAGTACTTTATTCTTGATAAATTTTCAATAACTGCTAAACCGTAAAAGATGGACAAAAACTTACTGCACGAAAAATGTAGAGCACGTTAAAACACACAATTTATGTTATATATTTTTTTTTCGTGGGGTTCACCGTTTTTCAGACATTCCTTGTTTTTGGTTTCTGCTTTGAAAAAAACATACCATTCTCATACAGGAATTTGTCAACTGCTGTCCATAGAAACAAAGGAACTTCAGTGACATAGCAACCAGCTATTGACTATCACCTATGGTACTCCCTTATTTCGCTTCTACTTACAAGGAAGCAAGTATCAGACTATTTCTGCTATTTTTTCTGATTAGCATGAAGTAAATAGAAGTATAAGTTTTTTAAGAATAATTTGTTGCAGAGATATAGAGAAAGTCATGTGAATGGTACACATAAGATTTTTAGAAGTAAGACCGCGTGTATGTGTGTGTGTGTGTATGTATGTATGTGGACAGCATAACTCAAAAACGAAAGTTAGGGTAAATACCAAACGTGGTATTTAGGTTTATCATCTATCAAGAATGAGACACAATGTTTTGAGGGAAATTCCCCCACCCCAAACTACCCTTTACATGGAACACTTTCGAAAATTTTGATTTAAAAAAAAATGGCTCTAACAGTTTTGAATAAAATACCGTATATTACAGCTGTTTACATGACAAACTATGTATCTTCAAGATACTAACTTGAATTTTCTGGAGATAGCCTCCGAAAACCTCTTCATTCTTGATGACTTGACATAACTGGCAAACAGAAAGAGCCACATAAAACCTACTACTACTACTACTACAAAAAAATATATAGATCTCGTTAAAACACACAATTTATGTGATATACATCTTTTTCGTGAAGTGATCATTTCCGAGATATTCCTTGTCATTAGTTCAGCTTTAAAATTCTTGTATTTTTCTCATGTGGAATTTGTCAACTCCTGTCCATACAAACAAAGGAACTTCAATCACGCAACCAGCTTTTAAAATACTTGGCTATCGCTTAACCTAGTGTATTCCCTTATTTCGCTTCTACTTACAAGGAAGCACTAATAAGACCATTTCTGCCATGTTTTTGTTGATTAGCATAGAGTAGATAGAATAACGAGTTTTTTAACAATAAATTGTTGCAGAGATGTATAGAAAGTGATGTAATGGAACACATCAGATTTTCATCAGATGGAATAAAGCTAGTGACATAAAGCAGGAACTTTGATCAAATAAATGGAAGTGTGTCGGTTCGAATCTCAATTCCCTCTCCTAATTGACTCAGATTATAATGTTGTTTACTGCAGAGCTTTCAATGCAACGTTCTTTTGATGGCAGGTTGTGATTATAGAGAAAACAATTTTCTCCACACATAGCCCATCAAACACACCAATTAGCTTACTAAGCGTAATTAATTAGAATTTCAAACATCATTACCGTAGGCGAGTTGAGTGAACACCTTTTTTCCTACCTCTGTGTCGAGGTTGCCTTTGAGACAAAAGACTGAATTAACAAAGAACCATAAGAAAAATAATGCGCACGTGGGGAAAACCCTCAGCAGAGAAAATGCTGCAAAGCATGGACTTAATTTACGTTCATGTAACATACAACATAAAGACCGCATTATAATAATAACAATAATAATTATATTATTATTTATATTGTTGTAATTGCAGCTATATTTATCCTTTACCTCTTTAAGGACCCCCAACACATCCTCCTCCTAGTGGTTTATGTTAATCTTGTGTTGTATTCACATGACTTTCTCTACCTGTTCTGCAAAAAAAGCTATTCAAGAGAGTCTTTTTTTTTTTTTTTTTCTTTTTATTACCGTTTCCTTTATATAGCCCCCTTTATCATCTAAGGTCATGTCGGGGGCTTTCCATTAGAAACAACTCGTTGTCTGTAGGTTCTTTTACGTTGGCTTAAATCATTTTATTTTCCTCAAGCACACACACACACACACACACACATTCACTCTCACGTACATACTTCCAGACCCTGTGGGGGATATGGAATAATTCTGGCTAAAGAAAAATTCCCTGCCCCAGCCGGGAATCGAACCCGAAACTCCCGGGTGGAAAAGTCAGTTCGCTGACCGCTCGACCACGGAGGTAGTCTGATTATCCTTCTATTCATATGTAATAGAAGAATCCACAGAGACATTAATTGTAAATATTATGATTTAGAAATAATTAAAATTGAATATTATTGGAAGTTTAAAATATCCTACCTAATTGGTTTAATTTTTTTTTCACACAAGCAGTGTGTAGGACAGGAGTTCGATAGGTAGAGTCAGACTGAAAAATTCAATGCCATAGCCGGGATTTGAACCACGGATCTCCCAGATCTAAGTGTAAGGTATTTTGTATAGTGTGACTTAAAACCGACGCCATATTGAATTACGTCGCAAAAAGATAATTATATAACAATATTTGTATATAATTAATCTGTGTACAACATATGGAAGTAATGGAGAAAATGTAAAATTAAACGAAAATAAATCTTGCTTTAAACTGTGTTAAAGCCATTTTGCATTCGCATCAAACTGAAACGAAATAAATATATTTGAAAATAAATCTTACCTTATGATTTTAGTAGTTTGACTATTCCTTCCTCCACGTCCTGAGAAAGCTCTTGCGATACAAATGAAACAAATAAAATTAATAATCTTCATACAGCTAGCTGAGGCATTACCACAGCTAACCCAACTGTAAAATCTACTGAAATAAACTTATTGTTGAAGCAGACGGAGCGAGGCAAATTTACCGCCGACGACAGGCATACCAACGGCGGAAAGAACCTATAGTCATGCCAACCGCCGCATAACCTCACAGCTGCACATATCTTGCGAAACTAGAGAAGCATTAACACAATTGGTGTTACAACTTAGTTCCTTATAAGTAAAAGACAAATAAGGGAATATACGAGGTACGTTTTTTTTTTGTTTTTTTTCAACCTCCGAAGTCTATAAATAAAAGACAAATTCAAAGAAAACAATTATTTTATTACTAAAAGTTTTGTACACTTGTGGTTACTTTACAACATAATCACCGAAAAGATTGAGACATTTATCGTACCTGTGCACAAGCTTTGAAATACCCGCTTCAAAAATGTTGCCGCCAGTGATTTCAAATGAGCATTGACGTTGTTTTGAAGATCTTCGTTCTTTACGACGTTTGCGAGCCATTCAAAACAAACGAAAAGGAATGCTGACTTCAGGAATTGTGTTGATCCATGACAATGCTCGTTCACACACTGGTGGCACAACCCAACGGCTCATTGAACAATTTCAATGGGACATTTTCGATCATAGCCGTACAGTCCTTATTTGCCACCCAGCGACTTTCACCTTTTCCCTAAATTGAAGACGTCGCTAGGAGGGCAGCACTTTCAAACCAACGAAGATCTTCAAAATAACGTCAATGCTCATTTGAAATCATGGCAGCAACATAATTATTTTGATGCAGGTATTGCAAAGCTTGTGCACAGGTACGATAAATGTCTCAACCTTTTCGGTGATTATGTTGAAAAGTAATCATAAGTGTACAAAACTTTTAGTAATAAAATGATTGTTTTCTATGAACTTGTCTTTTATTTATAGCCTATCGGAGATTGAAAAAAACGGCCCTCGTATAGGGCTAAAGGCATAGTCAAATCTTTTGAAAGCCTATCAATATGTGAACAATTGAAGTTCAGTTCGCTTTGCATTTCCAAAAAGCAAAAGAGAGATGAAACGAAAGGTGCCCCGTTTGAGAAAATGTGCAATTGAAACCAATAACAAGGAATATCTCAGAAATGGTCAACTCTGCAACAAAAATGTATATGATAGAGGGTGTGTATTTTAACGAGATATAAGTATATTTTTGTGTATTTGTTACGGTTTACGAATTATGAAAAATTCAGCAAAATTCATCCAGAATGGACAGGTCTTCAGTATCTATTCCCAAAAAATGCAACATATACATGTTATTTTGTGATGTAAATAACTTTAATATGCAGTGTTTTCTTCAAAATCGTTAGAGCCATTTCATGAGAAAAGAAAAATTTAATACAATTTTCCATGTAAAGTGTAGTTTGGAATGGAGAGATTTTCTTGAAAATCTTCGTTTCGCATCCTTGGAAGATATCAAATTTAAATAACACGATTATATTGAACGGTCTGTTAGTTTCTGAGCTATGCTGTCCACAGACTCTCATGGGGCTTTTTCTAAAAAGTTGTTTGGATTACAGGGACTTCAAAACAAATATTTACTGTGAAATCTTGCTATCGAATTTTTGGGTGGAATACAATACTTCCTCTATACACTATGAACATAGTACGTGTAGAAAATTTCCTTCTAAGGATAGAAAGACAAGCAGAAATGTCACTTATTTTGCTACGAAAATACCCTTTTGCTACACTAAGAGCATTATAGACGTATTAGCCCGCCTCAGTAATGTGGGGGAAATCTGTCTGCTCACAATAAAGAGTTCACGAGTTCGTAACTCGCTTAAGGTAGGTTTCCCGGTTAAGGTTTTTTAGGGGGAGGAGGTTCCCTTACTCTGAGCAACTTTAAGCTTCATGGCCCAGATATCATTTGGGCGTATTTTCACCAATTCCATTCATCGTTCGATATGATCAATCGGTTAAAGAAATGCTGATAAATAATACTGCATAAAGATTGACGCTGAGCTACATTAACCAAACTGTTTCTTGTTGCAGGTTATTTACATTTGGCAACTTCGTCTACAACATGGTAACCTGTCTTCTGTTAATGCTGCTACTGACATCGATTTCTGGACTGGCCTGCCCCAAGGAGTGCATCTGCAATCAGAGATCTGCGGACTGTTCCAGTGCGTTGTTGTGGGATGTACCTCAAGATATCCCCGTAGAGATCGTCTCACTGGATTTGGCCTACAACAATCTAACCATCCTCCCTGATGACACGTTTCAAACACTCTTTAATCTCGTTACTCTGTTAGTTCACAACAGTGCTGTAGAAACTGTAGAACCTGACGCATTCCGCGGACTCTCCGTCCTGGGTTTGCTGGATCTGCATAACAATTGTATCTCGCATCTACATCCAGGTCTCTTTCGTCATAACCCTGCACTTTCCACCCTTAATCTCAGTGGTAATAAAATACATAACATTATTGGAGGTATTTTCTCAGAGAATCCGGTTCTTTCCCAGGTGTATTTGGCAGGAAATCCTCTGAACTCTCCAGTGAACTGGTTAGCTTTAGGATCATTCACTCCTTTGCCATTGAGACCGAAGTTTTGTGATCCGTCAGATTCGCTAAATCATATCTTTCCGGCTTCTAAAATGTTTGATAGGATAAATGTGGATAGAAATGACTTTAAAGCTATTGGGGTCACTAATGTAATTGTTTACAAGTTAAATAATGTGACATGGGCAGTTCTAGAAACACCTGACTTATTTCCGGTTCTTTGCTTGTGTAATGACCTGTTAACATGGATCCTTTGTGGTGAAGAAATGCCTTCAAGGGAAGTTTGTACACCACGTACAATTATTGAACTATTTGTTAACAATAAATGTGAGTATTTTGAAGCACAGCAAGGTTTTACTACTGCGGAATCTACCGAGCAAGAAATATATGATGAAGCTGCAACTGTTTCTCAAGAAGTGTCATCCACTTCTAAACCTCCGGATTACAAACCTCATATCTCTGTTGACAGGAATATACTTGTGTTGTGTGTTGCCGTAGTGGGTGTGCTAGTCATCATATGGACTATGGCCTATTTAGTGTTTTTCCACGGAAAACGGAATAAACAACAAAGGAATAGCACTTCTGTGGCTTCATCGTTATCTCCGCCTGGAGGTTCGCCATTGTCGCTCCCAGATAACGTCGCTTTCAACCCAGCTGCAGCATCCCGACTAAGTGCAACCCCTGATATGCTCTTGACTATCAGAGGAGGTAGCGGAGTCAACAGAGATCATATATTGTATAGCTCGTTAAATACAATTGCAGCGGTTCCGAGTTGGGATGCTCAAGATATATATTCAGAGGTTCAGGATCGAACATCCGAATTCGAGAGAAAGAACTGAGTGTAACTGGAGAAATGATAGAATGAATGTGATTACTGACGTTATACTTTCTGATGACGAATCTCTTAAGTCGCAGCGAAAGTACCTGAAACCACCGAATTTGTATCCATCTGGTTAAGGGAATATTATTTTGAGAAAATAATATGCACACCTTCAATATAAGATAACAACCTTTACTTTCTCTACACGTACTATGTACATAGTGTATAGAGAGTGTGGTCTGTGTGTGTCTTGGTATTTAAGTTTGGTATCTTACAAAGATGCGACACGAACATTTTCAATAAAATCCCTTTACATGGAAATTTTTTCGAAAATTTTGATTATATCAAAAATAGCTCTAAAGATTTTGATTAAAATGTCGTATACTAAAGATATATTCCTGACAAATAAAATGTTGTATAACTGGCAAACCGTAAGAGATAGACGAAAACTTACATAACAGAAAATTTAGAGCTCGTTAAAACACACAATTTACGTTATATACATTTTTTGTGGAGTGGGTCATTTTTGAGACATTCCTTGCTTCAGCTTTAAAAAACTTATGCTTTTCTCATACGGATATTTGTCAACTCCTGTCTATAGAAACAAAGGAACCTCAGTCACATGACATCCAGCTTTTGACTATCGCTTTAATCTATGCTACTCCCTTATTTCACTTCTACTTACAAGGAAGCAAGTAATAAGACTATTTCTGCTAATTTTTTCTCGATTAGCATGAAGTAAATAGAAGCATAAGCTTTTTAACGATACTTTGTTGCAGAGATATAGAGCAAGTCATGTGAATGGAATACATCACATTTTTTATAAATTAAGTAAGGTAAAAATCTCCCACATAAAACGAGTTCAAACAGTCCATAATCGGGCACTTCGAATCATCGCGAATGCACCCTTATGCGTCCGCAATGACAACCTGCATAATTGTTTAAACTCACCAACCGTTGATATAACACTGAGCTCCAGTTATAGACATCTTTTCGGTAGAATAGAAAACCATCTCAATAAGCTGCTCTACTGCATTCCAGCTCAACTTCCACTACCTCGGCGTCTACGAAGATTGAAAAGAAAGAGACACACAGACTTCATTGGCATCTACTTGTAAATTGTACGAGGGTCTTTTTTTATTATTATTATTTTTTGAACCTCCGATAGGCTATAAATAAAAGACAAGTTCATAAAAAACAATCAATTTATTACTAAACGTTTTGTACACTTATGGCTACTTTTCAACATAATCACCGAAAAGATCGAGACATTTATCCTACCTATGCACAAGCTTTGCAATACTCACTTCAAAAAATGTTGCTGCAATGATTTCAAATAAGCATTGACGTTGTTTTGAAGATCTTCGTACTTTACGTCGTTTGCGGAGAGCCATTCAAAACCAATGAAGAGGAACGCTGACTTCAGGAATTGTGTTGATCCATGGCAACGCTCGTCCACACACACTGCTGGCACAACCCATCGGCTCCTTGAAGAATTTCAATGGGTGATTTTCGAACATCCGCCGTACAGTACACCCAGCGACTTTCACCTTTTCCCTGAACTGAAGACGTGGCTAGGAGGGCAGCACTTTCAAACCAACGAAGATCTTCAAAACAACGTCAATGCTTATTTGAAATCATTGGCGACAGCATTTTTTTAAAGTCGGTATTGCAAAGCTTGTGCATAGGTACGATAAATGCCTCAATCTTTTCAGTGATTATGTTGAAAAGTAACTATAAGTTTACAAAACTTTTAGTAATAAAATAATTGTTTTCTATGAACTTGTCTTTTATCTATAGTCTATGGGAGTTTGAAAAAAAAATACGGCTCTCGTATTATCGTTTATGCTTGGGGACAGCCATAGAACTGCCACTTCAAAACACATTTCCAGTGTATTTATCAGCACAATTGTATTGTATATAATGTATAATAAAATTATCTTGAATTACAAAAAAAGTAAGATAAAGCAAAAGGATAATATTGTATTATAAAATATGGCGCACTTTTACTTGTGACTTTACTTCGCAAAGGTTTGTCAATGAATTTTACTTTTTCTTGTACTTATTTGAAATTGTTGTGACTATTTTTAGTTCTTTTAATCACTTATATTGCCAGTCTCTGTCATGGGGGAGCCGGGTTTGATTCCCGGTGGGAGCACAGAAATTATTTTTCCCCGTTTCTCGATTCTAAGTGTTGTTTATCTTCACCTCATTTCCACGGAAGGCAAAGGCAAACCAAACAACCTTTTAATTCTTCAACCTCATCACTATCAGTCACCTAGATTTCATAGCTCCGACTTTTAAAAGATTAATAAGTATTAAGTTTGTTGAAATGTTTACGCGTTAAAACCTTTTTGGGTATCCACAGGAGATATTCTGACATACATATCTGTTTTGAAGTTCTTCTGCTTAATTATTGTTAATATATATACTATAATACTACAATGCTACAGGTGATTTAGGGCCTGGGCCTACCAACTGACTACTAACCTCAGGCCTACTTACAATG
Source organism: Hymenopus coronatus (assembly GCA_030762935.1). Classification (NCBI taxonomy): domain Eukaryota; kingdom Metazoa; phylum Arthropoda; class Insecta; order Mantodea; family Hymenopodidae; genus Hymenopus; species Hymenopus coronatus. Next base: position 40,484,300 of record CM060884.1, read on the forward strand.
GCAGTGGTCAACGATCATTCAAACGATGTAGCCAACATTAAGCTTAACATTTGAATTTACGGGCTGAGATCGCTTCCTATCGCAGCTCCTCAATTTCCTGACGACATCGGAAGGGTACCGTTACAGTATCTGGGATTTAAAATCCATGGCGGGAATCCGAGCATACTCCGTGGCCGGAAGCGAGCTCCAAGCTGGAGTTACTATGCTACGGTGTAGATTTTTTCTTTCCGATAGAATGAGAAAAATTGTGTTTTTCTATGCGCTAAGGCAGAGTAAGTACTTAACAACGTGGAAAGTTATTACATCTTTTGGACACCAATAAAGTAACACCTAATTCTGAACTGTTCTGAAAAATCAAACTAAAGTAGGCTTCACAAACCATTTTTAAGAAAGTAGCAACTTTAGTCTTGTGCGTGAACGTCGTTTAAAGAAAATCACATATTTTGTAAATATGAATGTTAATAACCTTAACTGTTATCTAAAAGTATAATGTGGTTTAAATGAGAGAAAGTTAACAGGAAGTCTTCTGGTGTAAATAGTGTTTTATAATCGTGTAAAGTATTTATTTATTATTATATGAATATTTAATATATTGTTGCATTTTAAATAAAAATAAAAACTATCAACAAATTAAATGTTGTACTGGTGTTCGCCATTAGTATAATCTTATTCTTTGCTTTCAAATATCTTAAAACAGACTATATATACAGGTATTTTGATAAACGCTACCTTAAAGTATTTCCACTTCGGTGTGTCAGTTGTTTTTACTTTTTCTACATAGTACATGATACATAGAAAGAGGAGGTACTGCACTCCACCCAAAATTTGACACAGAGATTTTACCGTGAATGCACGTTTAAGGTCCCTTGTATCAAAACATTTAAAACTCGTCCGTGTGTATGTGAATATGATGTGTAAAATACCAAACTTGAAATTCAAGTTTAGTAGGTATTTTCAAAGGATACGACATAAATATTTTCAAGAAAATCCTCCGATCCCAAATTACCCTTTACACGGAAGAACTTTGAACACTTTTTATTTGCTCAAAAATTTCTCTAACGATTTTGATTAAAATATTTAAAGTATTTTAAAGATATTTATATTAAATCTATAGTTTGAATTTTCTGGGATTAGTCTCTGAAGACCTCTTCATTCTGATGACCTTTGCATAACTGGTAAACCATAAAAGACAGATAGACTTGCTACACTATAAATTTAGATCTCGTTGAAACAGAATTTATGCCATACGTTTTTCGTGGAGTTGGCCATTTCCGAGATATTTCTTGTTATTGGTTTCAGTTTTAAAATGCTTTTCTAATACCGGAATTTGCCATAAACTCCTGGGCATGTAAAGAAACGGATTTCAATTACATAGCAACAGAGATGTAAACATATGGAAGTAAAATTGATAGTCTATACTGACAGCGCGTAGGTACTAAATTATGTGATAGGTTTGTGGGAAAACAGACGAAAATAAAAAAAAATCTGATGTATTCCATTCACATGAATTTCTCTACATCCCTGTAACAAATTATTGTTAAAAACCTTATTCTTCTATCTGCATACATACATACTAATTGCATACATTAGCAGAAATGCTCTTATTACTTCATTGTAAGTAGGGTGGAAAGGGGGGATACACCAGCCTAAAACTAAGCCCGCCTCAGTAGTGTAGGGGTAGCGTGTTTGCCTTACACTCAACAGGTCACGGGTTGGAATCTCGCTTAGGCTGACTTACCCAGAAAAGGTTCTTTTCGGGGTTTTCCTTATCCTCAGATAAACGTTAAGCTCCATGTACCTCATCATTTCAGCATCAGTTCACCAATTTCATTAATCGTCCAATATGATCAAATAGGTTTTAAAGTAGTTAAGCAACAACAAAAAATTGCTAAAGTGGTCGCATTTCAGTTCTCTTTGCAGGCCAGGAGTAAAGCAAAAGTGATATAAAACGAATAGTGACTTCCCGTGGAGTAGAGTTTGAACATTTTAAAATTAGAACGAATAACATGGAATATCTTTAAAATGGTGAACTCTAGAAAATGTATATCGCATAAGTGGTGTGTTTTAACGAGATCTACAGTTCCGTGCTTACGGTTATGCAAAATTCATCCGAAAAGTCAGTTAAATACCATACTTGGTATTTTAGTTGAGAATCTTCTAAGGATGCGATACGAAGATTTTGAAAAAAAAAATCCCCCATACTCAACTACCCTTTACATGGAACATTTTCAAAAATTTTGATTTCCGCAAAAATGGCTCTTGATTTTGATTAAAATACTTTAGGTTTTAGATATTTTATGACAAATGAAATGTATATTTTGATTTTTCTGGGAATAGCCTCTGAAGGCCTCTTTATTCTGGATGAGTTTTGCAGAATTTTGCAATACGGTTAAACCGTAAGGAATAGACGAAAGCTTAATGCACAAAAAATGTAGATCTCGTTAAAACGCATAATTTGCCATGTATTTTTCTTGTAGAGTTGGCCGGTTTGAGATATTCCTTGTTATTGCTTTCAGTTTTAAAATAGTTACTTTTTCTCAAACAGGATCGTACAAAGCGAAGCGAACATCAATTGTTTTATACCTCTTCATTCTGGATGACTTTTGTATAACTGTTAAACCGCAAGAGATACACAAAAACTTACCCAACAAAAGTTGTAGATCTCATTAAAACATACAATTAATGTTATATAAATCTTTGTTGCAGAGTTAACCGTTTTCGAGATATTCCAGATTATTCGTATCAATTTTAAGGCACTTAAACTTTTCTGAAACAGGAAAACATCTTTCTTCCCGTTCTCGTTTGTTTATTGCAATTGTTTCACAGCGACCGGATTTTAAAGCACTTGAATATTGCTTTAGCCTGTTCATTCTTTTACTTCCATTCTACTTGTAAGGAAACAAATAATAAAACTAATTCTACTTATGTTTATCTTGATTAGCATGATGTAGTTAAAACAATTAATCTTTTGAATAACAAAGCCGTTGGTCCCGTGTCGTAGATTTATGACACATAAAACAACCTCAAGCTTGATAGAGAAGCATTTGAGCAAAATTAAGCGGTCTTTCGCGCCCAGTATAGAATGGGACGCTGAAAACCACAGCAGTTAAAGAGCGCCCATAAATAACACGCCATTTCCATTTTTTGTTCTACTTATCGTGTGGATATATAGGAATAAGCTTTATAACAATAATGTGTTACAGAGATGTGGAGAAATTCATGTGAATGGAACATCAATTTTTTTAAAACTTCTCTTTTCGGATTCAGAGGTCCTTAGAGGATGTATTACAATATCTTCTCTACCTACCATGAACATTGTACATACGTACTACATGAAGTAAAAATCTGACGTGCTCCATTCACATGCCTTTCTCTACATCTCTGTAACAAATTATTTTTGATAAGCTTATTCTTTTATTTCATGCTAAAATGGTATTATTACTTAGTTACTTACAAGTAGAAGGGAACTAAAGGAATACACTAGGATAAACCGACAGTCAAATGTTTTAAAATGTACTTGCTATGGAATTTAAATCCGTTTCTTTGCATGGCTAAGCGTTGACAAGTTCCCGTATGAGAAAAGTTTCAAGTATTTTAAAACTGAAATGAAAAAACAAGGAATATCTCGAAAACGGTAAACTCCACAAAAAAAGGTATTTAATATAAGTTGTGTGTCTTATGGAGATCTGCGTTTTTATACAGTAAGTTTTTATCTATCTCTTACGGTTTACCAGTTATGCAACATTAAAAAGAAACCATCCAGAATTAAGAGGTCTTCAGAGGCCATTTCCAGGAAATTCAAGATATACATTTTTTTCGCCATGTAAATATCTTAAATATAAGAAGAGATTCTAATCAAAATTGTTAGAACTATTTTTGAGAGAGTCGAAATTTTCGAAACGTTTTCCATGTAAAGGGTAGTTTGGAGTCTTCGAGTCGCATTCGTGGAAGATACTCAACTTAAATACCAAGTTTGGTATTTTATTGACTTTTCGTTTTTGAGTTATAGTGTCCACAGACACACTGGCACAGGGACACACAGACCTTTTTCTAAAAAATATTTTTTGGTTACAGAGGATCCTAAAACGTATATTTCCGGTATCGAATTTTTGGGTGGAATGCAATACCTGGTATATGCACTATGTACATAGTACGTATAGAGAAAGTAAAACATGTTCTGCCAGAGAGGGAAATTTTGTGAGCATCTGTGAATCCTGAGCAGTCTTGCTAAAGGAAAATGCTACACACATATACATGTCTTACTGCCAGCACAAGAGAGGATCACTGACATATATTACAGGGAAAGGACCTGCAACGTCTAACATCCGAGTTGTAACGGAAACTTCTGCTCTCCAGTTGCGAAATAAGAAACAATTTTCGTCCATGAATATAAGTTAGTGCAAACTGTACCGGTTTAAAAGCGTTTGTGATTGTAGTTATAACATTTTTACTTTCTCTACAGTACTGTGTATGAATATATAGTGTATAGAGTAGGTATTGTATTTCACTAAAAAATTCGTTAGCGAGATTTCACCGAAAATACATTTTTTTGGGTCCCCTAGTTCCAAAAAATAAAAGCATATGTATAGAAACAGGTCAAAAACCAAACTTTAGTTAAATACCACAGTTGGTACTTAAGTTTAGTATCCTCCAAAGTTGGTCGTCTCCTCAGCGCAGCTGCTTACCAAGCGGGAGACCTGGGTTCGATTCCCGGTACCGGCGAGGGGATTTTTACCCCACTGGGAGACCTGATCCGGGATGCACTCAGCCTCGTAAGGTCTATGGGGGGGCAATTGAGGAGCTACTTGATGAAGAGGTAGCGGCTTCGGATCATGAGGACCGTATTATCCGGCCATGGGGGGGGGGCGTAGCTGCCGGGTGGTAGACCAAGGTTCCTTGTGAGCTGTCGTGCCATGGCGTTATATTATCCTCCAAGGATACGATACGGGAGATTTTCAATAAAATACCCCCACCCCAAATACCCTTTACTAGCAGCATTTGATTTTGATTAAAATACCGTATAATAAAAGCGATTTACATTGCAAATAAATGTGTAGTTTGACATTTCTGGGAATAATCTCTAAGAACTCTTAATTCTGGATGTGTTTTGCATAATTCTGCATAGCCGTTAAGCCATAAGACATAGACGAAAGCTTAATGCACAAAAATGTAGATCTCGTTAAAACGTTTAATTTGTCACATACGTTTTTCTTGTAGAGTTAACCAATTTTGAGATACTCTTAGTTAATGCTTTCAGTTTTAAACTACTTAATTTTTCTCAAACAGGACCATACAAAGGGAAGGGAACATCAATTGGTTTATACAGAGACCAGCTTTTAAAAGATTTGAGTATCGCTATTTAGCTTACTTTTCTTTTTCTTGTTTCTCTTCTACTTCTGCTAATGTTTATCTCGATTAACATGATACAGATAAAATAGTTTGTAATTGGAACAGCTAGAGTGAGTTATGTGAATAATGGAGCACATCAGATTTAATATGTGTGTGTGTGATCAGCATAACCCAAAAACGAAAAGTCCGTTAAATACCAACTTGGTATTTAAGTTTAATATTTTCTAAGTGTGCGATTTTCTATCCCCAAACTAATATTTACATGGAACATTTTTCGAAAATTTTGACTAACATATAAGATATTTTATGACAAACGGAGTGTATATTTCGATTTTCTGGGAATATCCTCTGAAGACCTTTTCTTCTGGATGACTTTTATATAACTGGCAAACCGTGAGAGATACATAAAAATTTACCACACAAAGAACTTAGATCTTAATAAAACACACTATCTATGTCATATACATTTTATTTTTGTAGAGTTAACCGTCTTCGAGGTATTCCGAATTATTGGTTTCAATTTTAAACCACAAACTTTTATCAAACGGGAAGTAATCTTATTCCTACTTTCTCGTTTATTTACTTTTGACAAGCAAAGAGATTGGAATGTCAATTGTTTCACATGGCGACCGGCTTTTAAAGGACTAGACTATCGCATTAACCTGTAAATTTTCTTATTTTCCTTCTACTTATAAGGAAGCTAGTAATAATATTAATTCTGCTAATGTTTATCTTGAATAGTATGTTGTAGATAAACGAGTAATGTTTTGAATAAAAGGTTTGTTTGCCGAACTGCTAGAGAACATGTGAATGGAACATATTAGATTTTTTCACTTCTGCTTACAGGGAACTAAGTAATAAGAACAAGTTCTGCAAATGTTTATCCAGATTTGCAAGATGCGGATTGAAGGGTAAACTTTTTAACAATAAAAAGTCATAATAATGGAATACATAAGATCTTCGGCCCTGAAATAATTATCTATGAAAGCATGCATGAGTTTAAAGCCAAAATTGAATTGACACGGAAAACTAATAGCGTGGTGTTATTGGGATCGATACTACATATGTTATCGCTGTGTGAACAATTGAAATTCAGTTTTATTTTTGTAGTTAAGAGTAAAGCAAAAGAGATATCAAACGAAAGATAACTTCCTGTTCGATAACATTTCAACTAGTTTAAAGTTGAATCAATAACAATGAATATATTGTAAATGGTGAAATCTACAAATATTGCGTATAACATAAATTGTGATCTTTAGCGAGATCAATATTTTGTCTTACAGTTTACCCGTTAAACAAAAGTGATCAAAAATAAAACCGTCTTCATAGGCTATTCCCAGAAAATTCAAGATATACATTTAGTTTGTCATAAAATATAGCATAAATATGCTATTTTAATGATCATCGTTAGACTAATTTTGAGAAAATCAGAATTTTCGAAAAATGTACCATATAGATGGCAGTTGGGAGTTAGTGGATTTTCTTGAAAACTTGGTGTCACATCCTTGGAGAATACTTAACTTAAACACAACGTTTGATAATTAACGTATGTTTCACACAAACACACATACACACAAACACACACACGCTCCCCCACACATGCACTGTCAAACACAACAACATTTTTACTTTCTCTATACGTACTACGTACATAGTGTATACGAGAAGTATTGTATTCCACCCAAAAATTCGATGTCGAGATTTCACCGGAAATACATGTTTTACGACCCCCTGAATAAAAAAAAAGCATTTTCAGAAAAAGGTCCGTGTGTGTCTGTCTGTGCGTGTGTCTGTGGACAGCATAGCTCAAAAACGAAAAGTCCGTTAAAACTCAAACTTGGTATTTAGGTTTGGTATCTTCCAAGGATGCGACACGAAGATTTTTTGAATTTCTAAAAAATGGCTGTAACGATGTTGATGTTGATGTTGATTAAAATATCGTATATTAAAGATATATACCTGACAAATAATATGTATATCTTGAATTTTCTGGGAATAGGCTCTGAAGACTACTTTATTCTATATTTTACAGAATTTTGTGTAACTGGTAAACCGTAAGAGATAGACAAAAACGTGCCAAATAAGAAATGTAGAGCACATTAGAACACACAATTTATGTTATATAATTTTTTTTCGTAGATGTGATATTTTTTTAGATATTCCTTGTTTTTTGTTTCAGATTTGAAAAACTTGCACTTTTCTCATACAGGAATTTGTCAACTTGTGTCCATACAAACAAAGGAACCTCTGTCACATAGTAACCAGCTTTTGACTATCACTTTAAAATATAACACTCCCTTATTTCGTTTCTACTTACAAGGAAGAAAGTAATAAGACCATTTCTGCTACTTTTTTCTCGATTAACATGAAGAAAATAGAAGCATAAACTTTTTAACAATAATTAGTTGCAGAGATATAGAGAAAGTCATAAGATTGGAACACATCAGATTTTTTGATAGTGTTTAACGCCCGCTTTTACTACTTGTGGCACCGCAGGCAATGACACTAATGGTACATGGAATGAAGATGGAGCACCGGTGGAATAGGATGATCGGAGAACCCTGCGCCGCTTTGTCCACCATAAATCTCACATGTGGTCGCTTGGGATGAAACCCGGGTGAGAGGTGTGTGGTCTAACCACTCGGCCACGGCGCGGCCATCTGAGTGTTATATTGCCAGAGGCTCGCTATTCATTCTCCAGTTTCAATAATAACAATGCTGCTACGACATGGCAGTGTTTGGTATAGAGAAGCTGTAGAAGAAGTAAGTTAGCAATTTAATTTTGGTGTAGGTATAACTGAGTGCACTGTTGCGCACTGGAATAGGGAGAGTGTTATTCAAAGTGTGAAAACACATGACTGGGCAGTTGCGAGTAATTATCATTATATATTTATCTTCGGTCAACATACCTCTGAGTGGTAAATCTCTCAGTTCCTGGAAACCCTCCTGAGGATAATTACCTGCCTTACCGAGAAACCGAAACACCTTTCCTTTCTGACTCCCTACATCACATAGTCTTCCAGTAAAGACCCATACTGGTGGCCCACTTTAATTGCATAAGGTCGCATAGCCGGCCTATCTAACCCATATTTTTAGTCTCCATACGCACTATGTGCATAGTGTATAGAGAAGGTATTGCACTCCACCCAAAAATTCGATACCGAGATTTCATCGGAAATATATGTTTTAGGGTCCCTTATACAAAAAGAAAAAGTTCCGTGTGTGTGTCCGTGTGTCCATGGACACGATAACTCAAAACGAAAAGTCGGTAAAATACCAAACTTGGTATTTAATTTTAGTATCTTCCAGGAATGAGACACGAAAATTTTGAGAAAAATCCCCCCACCCCAAACTACCCTTTACATGGAACTTTTTTTTTAAAGTTTTGATTTTCTAAAAAATTATTCTTACGATTTTAATTAAAATATCATACATTGAAGATATTTACCTGACAAACAAAATGTATATCTTGAATTTTCTGGGAATAGCCTCTGGAGACTACTTTATTCTGGACGAATTTTACAGAATTTTGCATAGCTACTAAACCGTAAAACTTAGATAAACATTTACTGCACAAGAAATGTAGGGCATGTTAAAACACATAATTTATGTTATATACTTTTTTTCGTGGAGTTGATTGTTTTTGTGACATTCCTTGTTTTTCGTTTCTGCTTTGAAAATGTTATACTTTTCTCATACAGGAATTTGTCAACTGCTGTCCATACAAACAAAGGAACTTCAGTCACATAGCAACCAGCTTTTGACTTCACTTTAACCTACGGTACTCTCTTATTTCGCTTCTACTTACAAGGAACCAAGTAATAAGACAATTTCTCCTAATTTTTACAGATTAGCATGAAGTAAATAGAAGTATAAGCTTTTTAAGAATAATTTGTTGCAGAGATGTAGAGAATAACGATTTTGATTAAAATGCCGTACATTTAAAACAATAACATGACAAATATATTGTATAGTCTGAATTTCTTAAGAATTTCTAAAGGCTGTTCAGGCTGAATGTTTTTGCATAGCTGGTAAACCGCAAAAGATGGACAAAATCTTACTAAACAAAACATGCATATCTTGCTAAAACACATAGTTTATGCCGTATATATTTTTGTGGAGTTATGCATTTTCAAAGTATTTCCTGTTATTGGTTTTGTTTTAAAATACTTAAACTTTTCATACATAGGAAGTCTTCATCCGTTTTATATCCTTCTTCTTTTACTCCTGACCATAGAAAGAGAATTTATTTTTAATATAAATAGCATAACAATGAGAATTTAGAACACGTAACTATCGCTGTAGCCTAGTGGACTTCCTTATTTCTATTCTACTTACAGGGGTGGATGTGATAAGATCAATTCTACTAATATTTTTCTTAATTTGTAGTCGCAAGAATAATTTCTATAACAATAGTTTGTTTTTTGGAGGAACACATAGAGAAGTCATGTGAATGGAAGATTTGTACGTATTATACTATTTTTAAAATTTTAGAGTACATTTTGAGGGCTATTTTCTAACAATTTTAGATTATTAAAATCCGGCTCTGCCTAAATAGTCGATACTTCTTATACGAAGGCCGTTTTTTTTCAACCTCCGATGTCTTTTATACAAGTCCATAGAAAACAATTATGTTATTACTAAAATTTTTGTACAGTTATGGTTACTTTACAACATAACCACCGAAAAGATTGAGATATTTACCGCACCTGTGCACATGCTTTGCAATACCGCTTCAAAAAATGTTGCCGCCAATGATTTCAAATGGGCGTTGACGTTGTTTTGAAGATCCTCGTTGGTTTGAAAGTGCTGACCTCTTAGCCACGTATTCAGTTCAGGGAAAAGGCGAAAGTTGCTGGGTGCCAGGACAGGACTGTACGGCTGATGATCGAAAATGTCCCATTGAAATTGTTCAAGGAACCGATGGGTTGTGCCAGCAGTGTGTGGACGAGCGTTGTCATAGATCAACACATTCCTATTCGTTTGCTTTAAATGGCTCTCCGCAAACGTCGTTAAGTGTATAGTTACGATAAATGTCTCAATCTTTTCGGTGATTATGTTGAAAAGTAACCATAAGCGTGCAAATATTTTAGTAATAAAATAATTGTTTTCTATAAACTTGTCTTTTATTTATAGCCTATCGGAAGTTAAAAAAGAAAAGAAACGGCCCTCGTATTATTTGGTGTTGAAATACGCTTAAGAATATATCTAAGAATCTGAAGACGTAAAATTGTCGTTCTTCGTTTGGCAACTATACTTGAAACAACGCAATAATCATGATTAAACTAGACCTGAATAGGGCCATGTGAATGTTACAAACACTTCCTTTGGTTTCGGTTGCCATTTGATAAAGCCCCTGAGAGCATGTACCTGCCTGTACTTGTGTAAACAGAATGTTATTGATCTCTTCACTTTTTCCCCCAACTCTCTTCCCCCTTCCCTTTACCTTATACTATTCGCATGCTTTTGTTGCATGTAGTTCCATAGAAGGCCATGAGAATCTGCCGCACTTTTCATCTTCATAATGGACAGGCGAAACATTTTCTGAACACATTCCATTCGACAACTTCGAAAAGTGTTTCAAAGAAAGAAAGAAAAAAAAAGTAGATGGATGAGAAGACATGTTTCCTTTGAAAAGAATATTACCCATAGATATGGAACAGCGGGTTCAACGAAAAAGGTTTTTCTTAAACGTGCGTTACGAAATGGGGTTGTACTTTAAAACATGATATTGTATTCTAAAGTTTTTGTCGCCTCATAAAACGGTGGTCTGGCCTGTGTTCCTTTCTAGTCCTAGATTTCATGTATTTGATTGTGAATGCTGACCGCAGTTATTGAAATATAATTAATTAGAAGATCAATAATCAGCGCTATGGTTCAGGTAAGTAGGTAGTAGCGCCGTGGCCGAGTGGTTAGATCAGTTGCCTCTGACCAAGGCGGCCCGGGTTCGATCTCAGGCGACCGCATGTGAGATGTGTGGCTCTACGGGTTCCCCGGTTCCTCCCGCCATCACATTCCACCGGTATTCCATGTATCATCGGTGCCGTCTGCTGTAAAAACGGGAGTTAAACACTATTAAGTGAGAAAGTGTGTGTCTTGCAAGGGTGTGTTATACTCTAGTGCTACCGAGCGAGTGTAACTTGGGAGCTTATGGGTTCGATTTCTGTGACCAGTATTCCTGGCCCATGTATTTCCCAGGGCTACCTGGCTGGGAATCATGTAATAAACAAAATAAGACAGGATTACTGTGGGTGAGAACAGAAGCATTACTTTTTAAAAGGGATGAGAGGCAGCGAATTAGAACATTGTATTTTATGTGGGGAGCAAGGCAGAATTGTCCACTGTTTAACTGAATGTAAAGATTGGAGCAAAGAAATTTGGGAAGAAAAATAGAATAGTGTTCTAAGCAAGAAATTTAGGGATTAAATTGTTGAATGTTAGCGAAAGAGAAGGATTAAAGAAATAGAACAATATAGGGAAAGGTAAAAGGAAAACGAATAGTTAAAAGAGAGAGAGAACAGAGAAAACACAGAGAATGCGGTGGAATATATAACACAAACAAAAGAGGTTACACACACTAACGGCCAGGAAGCTAAGAAAATATAGCACCTTAGCGCTATACATTGGCATAGTAATATAGTATAAATAACATGTTATATAATTTTGGAATAATTGTAAATGTAAACTCAACACATTAAGTTATTACTCTTGTTATTGCTATTATTATTATTATTATTGTTATTCTTATTTTTAACAACTCCCCGCCGTTTACTCTTCCTTCATTTCATCTCACTTATATCGTTTCACCCTCCATCATCTGATTGGCTTATTTCAGGGTTGTAAGTGTCACGAAGGCCCGGCACTCATGTCAGGTAAAAAGGCTGCTCTCGTTCACTTGGTATTGCGTGGGGTAGCCTGTAGCCTATAGCCTCCGTTCTTTCCAATGGGAAACCCACAAGTGGGAGGCAAGCCGGCTTTGCTAACCGCCGCACCACCATGGAGTTTCAATCTAGAGATGAAGGGGCCCCTGTCCACTGCTCTGTCGTGACTCCTTTAGTCAGACGCCGTCTGTCTTCTCTCGCCTCATCCTTCCTCCCGGGAGTGCCGAATCTCCTCCGCGACTTATTCTGTCCTATTTTAGTGTCCCCACCATCGACTCTTTATGTTGCACGCCTGAATGTGAGCGACTGTGTGTTGGTCTATACTGGGCCCACCTCATCTTGGATAACAATCGTCTGGATATTCAGATTTTTGGATTTCTAGGATTAAACTAAGGTTACACTACGTGCAAACAAATATGTAACTTTCTGTACCTTTATAAGCGTGTTTTTAAAACCTCATAACTAAACAGTTTATCAACAAAATACCTTCTAAACTGTTTTATAACTAGTATAAATAAAACAAAAATTTCTATGGGTATATAAGCAGGTTTCCTAGAGCTTAATAATTAAATTATTCCACACCAATTTACCAGCTTTAATAAAAATGACCTTTCTTAAGTGCTTTATAGCAAATTTAAATATAACAAATGCTTAGTAATTGCAAAAAGAAAGAACGGGATGATATCACTTATACTGATACTCTTTTATGTACAAGTCTAAAGAAAAAATCTGATGTGTTCCATTCACATGACTTTCTCTGCTTCTGTGTAACAAATTATTGTTAATAAGCTTATTCTTCTATTTATTTCAATCTAATCGAGAAAAAAGTAGCAGAAACAGCCTTATTACTTGCTTCCTTGTAAGTAGAAGCGAAGTAAGGGAGTATCATAGGTTAAAGTGGAGTCAAGAGCTGGTTACTAGGTGACTGAAGTTCCTTTGTTTGTAAGGACACGAATTGACAAATTCCTGTATGAGAAAAGTATAAGTTTTTCAAAGCTGAAACCAAAAACAAGGAATATCTCAAAACCGACCAACTCCTTGAAAAAAAAAGAAAACATATAACATAAATTGCGTGCTTTAATGTGCTCTATATTTTTTGTGTGGTAAGTTTTTGTCCATTGCTTACGGCTTAGCAGTTATGCAAAATTTCTCCAGAATAAAGAAGTCTTCAGAGGCTATTGCCAGAAAATAACAAGATATATATATATATTATTTGTCAGGCAAATATCTTTAATATACGGTATTTTAATAAAAGTCGTTAGAGCCATTTTTGAGAAAATAAAAATATTCGAAAAAAGTTTCATGTAAAGGGTAGTTGGGGGTGGGGGATTTTCTTGCAAATCTTCGTGTCGCATCCTTGGAAGATACCAAACTTAAATACCAAGTCTGGTATTTAACGGTCTTTTCGTTTTTGAGCTATGCTGTCCACACACACACACACATGGACCTTTTTCCAAAAATTGTTTTTTTATTCAGGGGGACCCAAAACGTGTATTTCCGGTGAAATCTCGGTATCGAATTTTTGGGTGGAATACAATATCTTCTCTATACACTATGTACATAGTACGTGTAGAGAAAGTAAAAATGTTTCTTCATTTTATTATTTTTGTGTTTAATCATTCATACTGCATTCTAATTCCTCAATACTGGCGTTTTTCATGTTCCATTTGGCAGCAATGTTGTTATCTAATTAAGGCTACAGATTATTATTCCCTCTTTATTAATAAATCTAACATTAATTATACCACTACTGATAAAAGTAATAATCTATTTATTTATTTATATTAATGGCTTCACATCTTCCATCCATTCCATATTTTCCAGTCCCTTTGCTTTCATTCCAGTTCTTATTTCCCGCATCCATGAGTTTCGAGATGTGCCTTTTCCTTTTCTTCCTGGTGGATTCCATTCCTTTCTCTGTAACCTAACTTCATTCATTCTTCTGATATTTTCATACAAACTCAACTGTTTACATCTTACATAGTCTAATACTGAGTTAATGATATTCATTTTTACTTTCTCTATACGCACATATGTATATAGTGTATAGAGAAGGTATTACACTCCTCCCAAAATTTCGATACCGAGATTCACCGGAAATATATGTTTTAGGGTCCCCTGTATCTAAAAAAAACATTTTCAGAAAAAGGCACGTGTGTATGTGTGTGTGTGTGTGTGTACATAAGTCCGTGTGTCTGTAAACACGTAACTCAAAAACGAAAAGTCGGTAAAATACCAAACTTGGTATTTAAGTTTAGTATCTTCCAGGAATGCGACACGAAAAATCCCCCCACCCCAAACTACCTTTTACATGGAAACTTTTTTCGAAATTTTTGATTTTCTTAAAAATGGCTCTTGCGATTTTGATTAAAATACCGTATATTAACGATATTTACCTGACAAAATGTATATCTTGAATTTTATGGGCATAGCCTCTGAAGAGTACTTTGTTCTGGATTAATTTTACGGAATTTTGAATAACTGCTAAACCGTAAGAGATGAATAAAAACTTACTACACAAAAAATGTAGAGTACGTTAAAACACAATTAATGTTATATACATTTTTTTTGTGTAGTTCATCAATTTTGAGACATTCCTTGTTTTTGGTTTTTGCTATGAAAAACTAATACTTTCTCATACAGGAATTTGACAACTGCTGTCTATACAAACAAAGGAACTTCAGTGACATAGCAACCAGCTCTTGTCTATCATTTTAGCCTATGGTACTCCCTTATTTCGCTTCTACTTACAAGAAAGCAACTAATGAGACTATTTCTGCTATTTTTTTCTGATTAACATGAAGTAAATGGAAGTATAAGCTTTTTAAGAATACTTTGTTGCAGCGTTGTAATGAAAGTCATGTGAATGCTACACATCAGAATTTTCTCTTATAACGTTATTTATTATTTTTTACAACATTCAATATCTCACTAACCTTCTCAAAAAAAAAAAAAAAAAAAAAAAAAAAAAAGCATTTCAATCGACATATTTTAATTATAAGTTTTGTTAAATAGCAATGTTTTATCTCTATATGTGACACACATCCTCAATACAAACTTTCTGTTTTTCCAAAATCACATCTTAGGTTACTGTTACGTATACCATATAAAATGCTTTTTTCTAAATTTATTTTCAGATCCATTTATCATATTCTTCTAGTAACTTTCTAAATATAAACTCCAGGTCTTCATAGTCTTGCTAAAATATCAATTGTATAAATAGTATAGTATAATATTAGTAATAATTTATTTATTTTCTTTTTGTTTAATTATACAGGATGTTTCAAAAATACGTGGCATAATTTCAGGTATGTATTTCCCACATGAAGACAATCAAAATAGTTCATTATAACATGTGTCCGGAAATGCTTCATTTCCGAGTTATGGCCTTTACAACATTGAAAGTCCCACCTGTAGACAATCAAAATAGTTCATGTCCGGAAATGCTTCATTTCCGAGTTATGGCCTTCACAACATTGGAATTCACTGGAACGTTTTTCTTTCCGCAGGTCTTTGCCGTCAAAGGAGACATTAGGAGGGCGCTCTGATAGTTCATTCTGAGGAAGGTTACATTCAGTGTTCTTTAGGCGTTAAGACTGTGCGACATGTATTCAAATCAAGAGCTGGCAGAGATACACTTCATGTACGGTAAGGCGGACGGCAATGCTGGCTCGTCGTTTGTACCAGGAGAGGTACCCACAGCGACAATGTCTAGATCGGAAGACATTTGTACGTCTCCATTCCCGTCTGTGCGAGTATGGAACATTCACCTCTCCTGGTTTGGGAAGGGCACGACCAAGATCTACAACTCCAGAAGTGCAGGAGGAGACTCTGGAGGCTGTGGACAGGACTTCTTCTATCAGCACACGACGGTTAGCGTTGCAAGTCTATATTCCTCATACGACTGTCTGGAGACTGTTGAACGAGTATCAATTGTACCCTTATCATTTGCAACGTGTACAGGCCCTATCACCAGCAGATTACCCTGCACGAGTTAGGTTCTGTCAGTGGTTCTTGCAGCAGTGTGGTGTAAATCCGAACTTTTCTGCCGTCGTATTATTTACAGATGAAGCACAGTTCACAAGAGATGGCATAACAAATTTCCACAATCAGCATGTATGGTCGCATGAAAATCCACGTGCAACTGTTGTATCTCATCACCAGGTGCGGTTCTCCCTCAACATGTGGGCCGGTATCATTGGTGATCGATTAGTTGGACCCCATGTACTTGTAAACAGACTTACGGGGCAGGCGTACACAAACTTCCTGGAAAACACCATACCTGACGTTTTCGAAGACACTCCACTGATCAATCATCAACACATTCACTTCTTGCATGATGGCGCTCCTGCACACTTCAGTCTTACGGCTCGCCGGTACTTGGATCGAAGGTTTCCTGATCGATGGATAGGTAGAGGTGGCCCAATTGCTTGGCCTCCACGCTCACCTGATCTGAACCCTCTCGATTTCTACTTGTGGGGCCATTTAAAATCATTGGTTTATTCGTCTCCGGTGCCGGATTTGGAATCCCTTCGGAATCGAATTGTGGCAAGTTGTGAGGACATACGCAATACTCCTGGAGTTTGGGATCGTGTTCGCAGGTCAATGAGACATCGATGTGAGGTCTGTATTCAAGCAGGAGGTGGACATTTTGAACATCTTCTGTAATGACAACAACCTGCGGAAAGAAAAACGTTCCAGTGAATTTCAATGTTGTGAAGGCCATAACTCGGAAATGAACCATTTCCGGACACATGTTATAATGAACTAATTTGATTTTCTACATGTGGGAAATACATATCTGAAATTATGTCCCGTATTTTTGAAACACTCTGTATATTGAGACGAGGCTCTCGTTGAAGCCAGGACAAAAATGTAGTATTTTCTAAAATCTGCTAAAAGAAATAAATGCTACTAGGGCCGGATTTTACGAACGCCAGTAAAATGTTTACGGCTACTTTACCACTAGTTGGATTTGAAGTCGCTGGTTAACGCGACCTGTCCGTAAAATATGGTTTAACCAGAGCAAATAACCTTGCAAGGGGATCGATGAGCAGTGCCTAGCTTTGATGCTTCGTGACGCAGAGGATCGTGAGTTCGAATCTCGCCTTGGGCATGAATGTTTGTGTAGGGAAAATGGAAAAAAAAAACAAAGAAAAAATGTGTGGCTCTGATGCTTGAGCGAACAGATATGAGCTAATGATACTAAACTGCAAGGTAAGACAAATATTCATCCCAAAAATCAACGTGGGAAAGACTGCCTAACCTAAAGTTCTTATCAAATTAAATATATAAAACATTTAAACAAAGGTGACTATTTTAACCAATAAGATAGTAATAATAATAATAATAGTTATAATTTCCACCCAAAATCAAAACAAATTTCAAACATCCGATTTTAACAATATAAACTAAGAAAGTATTATCTCGAAATCCAAATCCAAATTATATTTAATTCCAATAAATCAAATATTATCCATATTATCGAGTTTAACAGAAATTAAATAAAGAAATATTAGGTACTCGAAAGTAAAAAGGTCTGATGAGTTCCAGTCACATGGCTTTCTATACACATCTGTAACAAATTATTGTTAAAATGTTAAAAATCAACTTAATGCTAATCGAGATAAACATTACCAGAAATGAATGCATCCATATTCACCAAACAAACCAAAAAAATTCAAAGAAGCATTCAACAACAGAAAGTTTATAGCTAACAAAAAGGTGTGTTGCTGACAGAGCTTATGCAGCCCGGAACCACTATCAATGCAGTTGTGTATTGTGAAACTTTACGATTGCAGAGAGCCATTCAAAACAAAGGAAGAGGAATGCTGACTTCAGAAATTGTGTTGATCCATGACAACGCTCGTCCACACACTACTGGTAGAACCCATCGACTCCTTGAAAAATTTCAATGGGACATTTTCGGGCATCCGCCGTTCAGTCCTGATCTGGCACTCAGCGACTTTCACCTTTTCCCTGAACTGAAGACGTGACTAGGAGGGCAGAACTTTCAAACCAACTAAGATCTTCAAAACAACGTCAATGTTCATTTGAAATCATTGGCGGCAGCATTTTTTGAAGCGGGTATTGTGCACAGGTACGATAAATGTCTCAATCTTTTCGGCGATTATGTTGAAAAGTAACCATAAGTGTAAAAAACTTTTAGTAATAAAGCAATTGTTTTCTATGAACTTGTCTTTTATTTATAGTCTATCAGAGGTTGAAAAAAAAAAAGACCCTCGTAATAATATTTTGTAAGAATAGTTCTGTGTTTAACAGGCATAGAAAGTCATGTGAATACAACACATCAGATTTTTAGTTCAGGTGTGTGTACGTATTTCTGAACAGCTTAATTCAAAAACGAAAAGTTAGTGAAACACAAATCTAAGTACTTAAGTACAGCATCTTTCTAGGGTGCGACAAGAGGGTTTTCTAGAAAATCTTCCTAAATGAAACTCTCTTTTACATGGAGATTTTTCGAAAATGTTAATTTTCTCTAAAAAAAAAAAAAAGATACTTTAACAGTTCTGATTAAAATACCACATTTTAAGATGTTTCATTACCAACAGAAGCTGTAACTTGAATTTTTTGGGAATATCCTCTGAAGACCTTTTCATTCTGGATGATTCTGCAAGAGATACACTAAATCTTACTATACAAAAGCAAATAATTTATGCGAAATAAATTTAGTTTGTGAGTTTAAGTATTCCATGATATTCTTGGTTATTCATTTGCATTTTAATATGTCTATAATTGTTTCAAATGAGAAGTTGTTATTCGTAACCCACTTGGACAAACAAATGGGTTACGAATTTCCAAGAACTTAATAGCAAGTCGCTATTAAAATTTTGTAGGATGCCCAGTTTTTGAGTTTTACGTGCGCTCTCACCCCAGCCGGGAATCCCAAGGGGATTGGTAATGGTGTGGAGATGGTGACCTCCAAGGAAAGGTGAAGTGGGGAAGGGGATAATTTTAACCTAAGGAAATTAGGAGCTGATAGGGGGATTAAGAATAAAAGAGGCACGACACTTACATGTAAGCTTAATATTTAAAACTCTGAAACATTCGGCTAGACCAAGTTACTTAAAAACAGGACCTTAACTCCTGGCTTACCTGGATACATGTCAACTTGGCGCATTATTACACAATTTAAATAAGTTTATTGTTACCCTCTGTGGTGTAGTCGTTACCATACTTTTCTCTAAAACCGAAGATTTTAGGGTCAAAACTGGCGGAGGGTGATCCAATGCAAAAATCCCTAGCATAGCTTCCTTCGGAACAGAAGTAAAGCCGGTGGTTCCACGTAATGTTTATTTGCACGTAAAATAACCCCATACCCTGAAAAAATAAGGCTTGTGGGCAAAATTCCGCCCTTTCGCGTCCGCAAGTCGTGATTTCGTCTTACACTACCATCTAGGGGCGACGAGCAGATCCTTCGTCACCGTGGCGCAGAGCGCCGTACTGACGAACTAGAAACTCAAATCCAATCAAGGAAACATCGTAAAGATGCCCTATGCTCCACTTAGGAGCTGCAGAAAATTAACTAACTATAACAAAAAAGGTCGTCTCCTTAGCGCGTTGGTAACGCAGCTGCTTACCAAGCGAGAAACCTGGATTTGATTCCCGGTACCGGCGTGGGATTCACTCAGCCTCCTGAGGCTCATGGGGCTACTTTCTGGAGAAGTAGTGACTCAAGGTCATAAGGACCGCATTAACCGGTAGGACAGTCCTTGTCATGTCACAAGGCAAAGAGTTACTCAGAAGGGAAAGATAAATCATAGCTAATGATATAAATTATATCAAGAATGGAAATATAAATGTACATTGAAAATGGGAAGGGATGAAAGGTTTCAAACACGTATAAGTAGCCGAGTTGTCACGAGCCGGCGAACGACCCCGAAAGATACCATTAGAAGGTCGGCCATTGAACCGAAGGGGGTTGAGAATACATTGTCCGAGGGAACATAACGGGAAAAGAGAACACAATGCCACCTCTGGTCAAGGGGACACTATTTGGGGCACTTGGCCCTAGAGGATAGGTAGAACCAAGATGTGAAATTTAGGGTCCGTAGTGGAGCCGAGCAGGCTACCTTTAGTTACGAGTGAAATAGTTATTGTAATACAGACCAGAGTATGGACAATATCATTGCATCAAAATTAATAAATAATAATAGTCGCGGGCGCGTAAAATATAGTTTCATAAGAGAAAATTAAGAGGAATGCGTGTGTGTTCGACGGCGGAAAAGACCGAACTAAATTAATAAAGCGCTTGTGCCGTACCACACCCTGAAAAGAGTTTCCGTGCTAGTAAAAATCCCAATAACCAAAACCCGCACCCGGGATCCAAACCTGTAACCACGTTACCCCCACACATACCAGGGGGGGGAGATAGAGGCGCTGACCACGTCTCACCCTCCAATACTACACCCCATCCATGACGTTTGTCATGGACCGAGATGGGGGACGCAGTGGCGGGGCCAAGGTTCCTTCTGAGTATCACGCTATGGAGTTAGAACTAACCAAATAAGTCTGTTAATACCGTTCTAGAATTACTCTCGTACTGCTGGTGAAATACCTCAGGATCTCTTGATGATCAGTCAAGCGTTGCAGAGCAATGAACATAGAGACCATAGCGATGGAAGTCCAAAGGACGAGAGAGCAGGACTAGTGAACCCGTATTTACGCGTCACCATAAGCGATGTAAATAAATAAGCACGATAAGAAATAAATATATATTTCTATAAATTATAACTAAAGTCAATACTAGTATTATAGAACGGACAAATGTTGAAATGTAACGAACAGACCTTTGAAATGTAAAATCAAGGAAAACCCAAGATACAGAGGTATGCTAAAAGTTACGGCAAATATTCCTGCTTGGCTGACTTTGCCAGATAACGTGCTTAAGTGTATTGCTGAGCTGATGGCAATCACTCCAGAAGTGAGGAGTAGATACAGTTAGAAAATAGGGGTTCTGCCTTGAGGCCATGGGAGTGTCAAGCAATGTCCGGGCCAATGTTGAACATAAATAATATTTTTGGCAAATGAGAACCTTGTACTGTAAGAAGAAAGCCGAGAAATTTCGGAAAATATGTTGAGAGTGGGGGGTGACTTTCAAGAGGTCAGACTCTGCATCCCAGCAGGGAGAACAATTCAACTCCTACTATTGATAGGTGAAGTCCATGCCGGGTTTACGTCCCTGTGGGACTTTGAATAAGGACACACGCTTCCGCTTGTACATGAAGGTAAAGTATATGTCGGTGAAGACCCTCGTGTGACTTCAAAAGAGGCTTAACCCAAAATAATTGAAACCATGTCTCGCACGGCGATACGGAGTGGTGAACGGAGTTTCATTGTGAAAGAAGTCCGATAAGAAACTGATAAGTGTGTGTCTGTTCGGTTCGGGCTGTAGGTCGCAACTATTTAAATAAAATCAGTGTTTGGCGAAAAAGTAAATGAGTTTTACTCAGAACCCAGGAACGCAATCCACAGGAAAGGCGTCGATGAGGATACACCACCCCTGAGAAAGCAACAAAGAAGACGTCCATGCTCTCGCCGACCTACAGTGGGAGGAGAAACCAACATTAAGGTACTTGATGATCGAATTCCGTTTAAATTCCTATCACCCCTCGGAGATTTCACTCCCGATCCCGACCAAACAGGCACACTAGATTGACCGACAGCTTTTAAAGTATCCCTAAACTTGTCACCACTCCCAAAATTTTGCATAGTGACATATTTTGACACATTTAAGCCTTAACTAAGACTTCCTACTTTTTATAACGTTAAGTATTCCCCCTGCTATAAAATATGCATTACGATAATATATGAAAATATTTATTTCGATTAACATGAAATATAAGAATAATAGTTTGTAAGAATAGTTTGTACATGCAAGTACAACACCAGTTTTTAGTATCTTTAACGTTTATTCTGACAGAGACTGATGATACATGCAAAAGAATTGCAAAGGAAGTTCCAGGGTAAGTTTAGAGCCCTTCCTGGCTTTTACTACTTACATAGACTGAGAAAATACCTAAGGGGAGGATATGTCCCTCGGACCTCCAACAACTTGTAAGCCAGAACTGTCTGACCGCGATAAAATGCGAACGATAGCACATTTTCTGACCTCACGATAAAGTTCTTGCACTCTCGCACTATCAATAAATATCGCGCTATCATTAAGAACTTAGAAATGCGTAATTTTACTTATGCAGCATGGTTCACAGCTATGTGCGCACCCTTTCTTGGGCACTCAGTTTCCTAGTCTTCATTCGCATTATTTCGGAAGCATTTTTTGTAGTGTAAACGCCCGTTTTTACTCCATATGGAACCGCTGGCGATGACACTGATATGCATGGAATGAAGATGGAGCACCGGTGGAATGCAATGGCAGGGGAAACTTGAGAATTCGGCGAAAACCCACCCATGCGCTGCTTTATACACCACGGATTCCACATGCGGTAGCCTTGCTAAGAGGAGAGTGATCTAACCACTCGGTTACGGCGTGACCCCATTTCGGAAGCAGAGCACGGTGACAACATTAGACATGTAGTACGCTGTATAACCTGATATCTAAAAACTTTTATGCTAATGTTTCATTCAGTCTGTAGTTCCTGGACTTTGCGCTCATGCACGTGCGCTGTTTAGTTTAATAATTCAGCTAGTTGGCGATTAATTACATAATCTATTCACCATAACGGTTGAGAGTCTCAGAGAAAGATACTTTCTTCGGTTGATAACACTGTGCAAAGATAGATGAACTCTCTCTTCTTCCCCCCGTCCCTTTGTTGCCTTCGCTTCTCAAGAACAGGTGCACACATAGTACTAGTGTCATAGAAAACGCACTTAGTATTCGCTTCATGTTGCTGAGTGTCGCTGCTACCGAAGTTTGCTTTCTAGAGCGAGGAAAACTGTATTTGTTCAAGTTTGCCCTTGTTTACTTGGATGGATTCTCTCTCTCTCCTTACACGACAACCAATCAAAGTAGATCAATTTCACGGGCTGAGCGTTTTTTGGTGCTTAACGCACTTTGTTGTTTCTATATACGGAAAATAAGCACAGTTTATTCTGGCCATGTCAAAGATGTATTTTATATAAAGACATGCCTAATTTATAATTATGAAAAATAACCACTAATTATGAATCCTGAAATAATTACGGTGCAATTTATCTAGTCGTTATAGCTATAAACATAAATTAGTATCTCAAAATTAGTATAAAAAGCGTCCTCCTTGCTCACTATCATATCCACGGAAAATAACTATAGCCGAGGTGCTACCTCCGAATGGTAAAATCCCATCATCTGTATATTCCATTATTCATTATATGAATAATGATTTACTAGGATTGAATGAACTATATCGCTTGAAACGTCAATTAATCAAGCAAGGCCGTCCATTCTAGTCAGAAAACGCTTCAAACATTCCCCTTCGAACGAATTTGACCGTACTTGGGTATTCTAGATTACACGCTTCACTCACACGTGCTGATGGTTGCCTCTGCAGCAAGGGTTGTTTTGCCGCGTTTTGCCGTCTCAAGTTCGAGAGTTGCACGGCACTAGTGACTAATGTATGCATTTCTACATTTTGTAGTAAACAAATCGAATTTGCATATTCTTTTGATTATTCTGAATTTGGAATTCATAAGAACAGAAAGTCTAATAGACGTACAATAACATTTAGAAGCAACAGTTAGAACATGAAATTAAGGACAAGATTAGAGTATATAATATATGGCTAGGAAATAGGAATATTGAGAACAATATAAGGTATAAAGCACAGAGAACTGAGGTCAGGAAACTATCACGACAAAGTAAAATATAAAGCTGGAGTCGCATTACAAAAAAATCTGATGTGTTTCATTCACATGACTTTCTCTACACCTCTGCAACAAATTATTGTCAAAAAAAGCTTATGCTTCTAATTACTTTATTTTAATGGAGAAAAAAAATAGCAGAAATAGTCTTATTACTTGCTTCCTTGTAACTAGAAGGGAAATAAGAGAGTACCAAAGGTTAAAGTGATAACCACAAGCTGGTTGCTATGTGACTGAAGTTTCTTTGTTTGTATGGACAGGAATTTGTATGAGAAAACCAAATCTGCAACCAAAAACAAGGAACATGTAAAAAACGATCAACTCCACGAAAAAATATACACATGACATAAATTGTGTGTTTTAATGTGCTCTACATTTTGTGTGTGTTAAGCTTTTGTACATCTCTTACGGTTTAGCAGTTATGCAAAATTATGTAAAAGTCATCCGAAATGAAGTAGTCCAGAGGCTATTCCCAGAAAATTCAAGATATACATTTTATTTGTCAGGTAAATATCTTTAATATTTCACATTTTAACCAAAATCGTTACAGCCATTTTTAAGAAAATCAAAATTTTCGAAAAAAGTTCCACGTAAAGAGTAGCTAGGGGTGGAGGGATTTTCTTGAAAATCTTCGTGTAGCATCCTTGGAAGATACCAAACTTAAATACCAAGTTTGGTATTTAACGGTCTTTTTGTTTTTGAGCTATGCTGTCCACAGACACACAGACACACACATATACACACGCACTCACACACGGACCTTTTCGTAAAAATGTTTTGTTTTTTTGGATTCAGGGGGATCCAAATCTCGAGATCGAATTTTTGGGTGTTACAATACCTTTTCTATACACTAAGTACATAATACGTGCAGAGAAAGTAAAAATCTTATGAATGATGAAATCTCTAAATGTTCCAAATACAAAATATTCTTACAATTCTTACAAAAGATTATTCTTTCATCTACATCATACTATCGAGATAAAAATTAGCTTGCTTCCTTGTAACTAGAAAGGAAATAAGGGAATGTACTTGGCCAAACCAATAGTCAAATCTTTTAAAAATGATCTCTAAGTGAAGTAATTGTGGTACGGCTCGCTTTGCATGGTCCTGTGTGAGAAAAGTTAAAGTACTTTAAAATTGAAATCAATAACAATGAATATTTCGAAAATGGTCAATTCTACAACTGTATATATTACTATATTATGTGTTTTAACGAGATCTACATCTTTTGTGCAGTTTTTGTCTATCTTTTAGGGTTTAAGCAATTCTGCAAAATTCTGTAAAGTTCATCCTATTCGCAGAAAATTCAAAATATACATTCTATTGCTGATGTAAATGTCTTTAATATACGGCATTTTAAGCAAAATCATTAGTTATTTTTGAGAAAACCAAAATTTTGAAACATTTTTTCACTAAAGGGTGGTTTGTGGTAGGAGTATTTTCTTGAAAATCTTCGTGTCACATCCTTGGAAGATATTGAACATCAATAACAAATTTGGTATTTGACGGTCTTTTCCTTTTTAAGCTGTGCTATCTACAGGGGATCTCAAAGCATATATTTGCGATGAAATCTCCGCATCAAAATTTTCGGTGGAATTCGTACTTCTCCAGCTACTACGTATATTGCATGTACATGCGTGCTAGAGAAATTAAAAATATAGAGAGGTAACAGGAACCAAAAGTTTTGACTCTAAAATTGTTCGAGGATTAAGAGAACCACAAAACCATAGAGTCAGGATAGAAGAGATACATGAGGATATATGGTTAAAATGCTACTCTGAGTTATTGGCAGATCAGCACAAGGAAGTACCAAAAATAGAAAGTTTTATGCATATAATGTTGTAAATACAGAGGAGGAACTAACAGAAAAAAATAAAAGAAAAACGACGGGGGATAAATTAACGTATAACTGTGGAAATATGAAGGAAAGATTAGTTCAACTTTTTAATTTAATTTAGAGTGAAGGGAAACTTCCAAGTTAATGGCAAATGTATAAAAGAGGAAATAGAGACAAATATAATTACAGGGTAATTTCCTTTTTAATGACAGGATACAAGATACACGTTACAATCTTTAAAAGAAAAATGCAACCATTAGCGAAGAACAGAATTGATATAAATATATTTGATCAAATTTTAGACAAAAGGAGTGAACACAAATACAACTTTTCATATTCTTTTGTACGATAAAAAGGCATTTTACGAGTGTCGGC
The DNA here is from genome assembly GCA_030762935.1 of Hymenopus coronatus. Classification (NCBI taxonomy): domain Eukaryota; kingdom Metazoa; phylum Arthropoda; class Insecta; order Mantodea; family Hymenopodidae; genus Hymenopus; species Hymenopus coronatus. Next base: position 40,510,562 of record CM060884.1, read on the forward strand.
TGATACGTCCCGGGCCTCTCAATGAAAACAGCATTTAAAATGTTTGTTTTTGCTTTATTTCTCAACATAATCTACAGAAAGGCTAATACATTTGTCATATCGGTGTTATAATTTAATTACACCGTCTCTGTAGTGCGATTTATCAAGGTTCTCAAACTAGCTATTTACTGCATCAATGACCTCCTCGTTGCTGTAAATCTTCGTCCTCCGAGACATTTTTTGAGGTTTGGGAACAGATGGTAGTCACTGGGTGCTAGATCTGGAAAATAGGGTGGATGTTCAAGCAAATTACAGCTTTAATTCGTACATTTTCGCCATTGCAGTGACTAAACGATGGGCCGGAGCATAGTCGTGATGAAACAAGATTTTGTTGTTGTTGCCAAAAGAGGTAGTTTTCTTTTCACCTCATCACTCAAACGTTGCAGTAATCTTGCGTAGAGGTCACCAGTGATACTTTCAACCTTTTCCAACTAATCAATAAAAATGATTCCCTGTGTATCCCAGAAAACACTCGCCATAACCTTGCTAGCTGACAAAATTGACCTTGTCTTTTTTTGAAGTTGGTTCACCTGGCGCAAACCGCTATTTTGACTGTGATTTACTTTCTGGAGTGTAGTGATGTATCCAAGTTTCATCCATGGTAATAAGCAGCTTCAAAACTCCATTGGAATTTTTAATTTTTACGGTAGAGCTCCACATTCTTAACAGAAACTGTTTTTCTTTGCAACTTTTGATCAGGTGTCAACAAACGCAGCACCCATATTGCACAGACCTTGTGAAAGCCCAAAACATTACTTAAAATATTATCTGCACGTTCTTTTGATATGTTTACAGCCTCTGATATCTCAAACAACTTTAATCTGTGGTCTTCCAGTACTAAACGATGAATTTTTTCAATTATCTCTGGAGTTGTCACTTCTACAGGGCGTCCAGAGCGAGGCTCATCACTAGTGCTCGTATGTCCCATTTTAAACTCTGCAACCCACCTTTTAAGCTTTGATTATGAAGGGGCAGAGTCTTTCAGTGTACTTTCCATTTCCTCCTTGATGTCTTTAGGCGTTAAGCCTTTCAAATGGATTTCTTCCAAATCCTCCATTTTCGTGAAAACTCTTCTTTAAAATGCTGTCATTCGAAACTAAACAAGTTATTGAACTGTACTATGGATATACGCTAGTCCATAGTTAAACTATACGATGCCTACCGTCTAACTGGCCTATGGTGTCATATATGTGTGAGGCACGGGACTTATCAGCCGATCCTAGTATAGAGTTGATCGCACAAAATTATGCCGAATATTTGAAAACATAATATTTCATTTAGTTTCATAAATTCAAATAAGGCATTACATAGTGATAAAAATAAAAATGCACAAACTAATACAATTAACAAAGGTCTGAAACAAGAATGTGGACTTTCATTCTTACTATTTTATTTATATCTGAACAAAGTAATCCAGGAATGGAGAAGTACAGCAAATCTAAGGGACTTAAAAATATTCGATATATCGTATACCATCTTGTTTGCGGGTGATGCGGAAAATATGCAAGAGTTTCAAAGAGCAATATTCAAATTTAATGGATTAACAAAAAGATATTATATAATATGTAAATATTCAGTGAAAAAATAAACTTATGGCGATACAGGGAAAAGAACAATTTAGAGCGAAGATAATAAATAATAGAGGGAAAGTTAACCGAAAAGGTGTTACCGATTAGATATTTACGATCCAAAAGGCATTTAAGGAAGGCATTGAGAAATATAATAAGCTTATTGTATGTATAAAAAGGAATTCCGGAAAGAGCATGAGGCAAGAAACAAAACTAAGGATCCATAGAATCGTACATAGCTAAACCGGTATAGAAATATGAGTGATACATGGGTAATAGGAAATCCTTGAAAGTGAAGAAGCAGTTAATTTATGTATTTCTCCATATTTATCTATTTCTATTACTGAATATCAGTATTATACTAGGTGTTTAGATTTATTGGGTTTAGCGCCAGTGGATTTAAATCCATGAGGTCATTTTTAGTTCACCAAGTTACTTGTCTCAAAGGGCAAGTGCGCAATTGAACCTTAGACTGCTTCCATTACTGACTTCGTAAACAGGTTGATGTGGGGGGTGCAAAACCGTTTTTCACCAGAATATTTTGTGCATTCTTTGCACGTGAGATGAAAATGATCACCAATCACTGAATTTGTGCGTTTTCTGAATTTATTCAGTTTTTCATTTATTGCTGTAATGGGGAAGTTGTGTCATTAAAGCCTCTTAATTGTCCAATAATTTGAGTTTCCAATCAGCATAAACGCTACGATTGTGACTTTAAGAGACGCAAACGAATGTTCCAAATGTAAATATTGCAAAGGTACGATACAAGTTCCATTTTACAAAAAGTGACCTCAAAACTGTTGACATCCATCCCTTCTACTCATCGTTTGCTAGTCCTCTTCAAGAGGCAATGATAAACTCGTTAACTAGTATTGATGTCATGACAACCACGAAGAAGATGGAGAGAAGAGTTCTCAGCCTCCTAAATGTTCAGAGAGCCTTATATTTTAAAGGAAGGAGAAGAACAAAATCGACTATATGAGGAGTAAGCCTCTCGCTTATTTAGGTCGCCTTCTTATTTTGGTTCAACAGCAATATCTTATGCATATCCTTAGCTGCATATTATGAAATTTTAGTTTTAGATTGTGTGCTGAAACAAATTATTTTATTTTCTCCCTGTTTTTACTTTCTCTACAGGTAATAGTACATAGAATATAGAGAAGGTATTGCATTCCACTCAAAGTTTGATACCGAGATTTCACCGGAAATAGACGTTTTAGAGTTCCTGGTATCCACAAAAACAGCATTTTTAAAAAAAAGGTCCGTGCGACACGAAGATTTTGAGGAAAATCTCCCCACCCCAAACTACCCTTTACAGAGGAAGCTTTCGAAAATTTTGATTTTCTCAAAAATGGCTCTAACGATTTGGATTAAAATGCAGTATATTAAAGATATTTACACGAAAAACAAAATGTATATCTTGAATTTTCTGGGAATAGCATATGAAGACTGCATATGGAAGACTTGATGGATTTTCCATAATTAGTAAATCGTAAGAGATAGGCAAAAATTTATTACACAAAAAAGCTGTAGATCTTGTTGAAACACACAATTTATGGCTTATACATTTTTTTCGTGGATATTTCTTTTTATTGGTTTCAGTGTTAAAATACTTAAACTTTTCACATTCTGTAATTTGTCAACTCCTGGCAATACAAAGAAATGGATTTCAACCACATGGCAATCAGCTTTTAAAATATTTGACTATCCATTTGATTAGTGTATCCCATTACTTCCTTTCTATTTACAAGAAAGCATTTCTGCTAAAGTTTATCTCGATTAGCATGAAGTAGACAGAAGAATACAATTTTTAGTAAAAGAGAAAATAATCTCCTTTATAGATTTACAACCTATCACTTATATAACCTCAGCCATCTTACCTTTTGCAACGATGATTATTCCCATCAAACCATAAAGACATCGGAACACTATATTTTATCTTTGGTGCACGAGCAGCAATATTATGAACACTTTTTAACAATAATTTGTTACAGACATATAGAGAAAGTCAAGTGAATATAATACATCAGAGTTTTACTTTCTCTAGCCCCACATGTACAATGTACATAGGGATAGAGAAGTATTGTATTCCACCCAAAAATTCGATACCGATATTTCAACGGAAATACATGTTTTAGGACCCCCTGTATCCAAAAAAAGCATTTTGAGAAAAAGGTCCCTGTGTCCGTGAACATGATAACTCAAAAACGAAATGTAGCTAAAACACCAAACTTGGTATTTAAGTTTAGTATCTTCCAGGGATGCGACACGAAGATTTTGAGAAAAGTTCTACACCCCAAACTACCCTTTACATAGGACTTTTTTTTCGAAAATTTTGATTTTCTTAAAAATGGCTAACGATTTTGTTTAAAATATCATACATTAAATACATTTACCTAACAAATAAAATGTATGTCTTGAATTTTCTGGGAATAGCTTCTGAAGACCTGTTTATTCTGGATGAATTTTGCTTAATTTGGCATAACTAGTAAACCGTAAGAGATAGACAAAAACTTACTATACAGACATTTAGGTTTTGTTAAAATACACAAGTTATGTCATATACATTTTTCTCGTGGAGCTTACCGTTTTCGAGGTATTCATTGTTATTAGTTTCGGTTGTGAAGTACTTATACTTTTCTCAGACGGGAGTGTCCGTTTTTCTTTTGTTCTACTCCTGGTCAAGAAAAGAAGCGATTTGTAATGACAATCGCATAACGACAGCTTTTAAAACATTTGACTATTGGTTTAGCCTAGTGTATTCCCTTATTTTCTTCCTACTTATACGGAACTAAATAATAAGAACATTGTGCTAATGAGTACCACGATTAGGAAGGTGCAGAGAGAAGAAGAATCTTATATATGAAGTTTGTAGAACAGCTAGAGAAAGTCATGTGAGTGTAACACATCAGATTTTTAATAATAATGTATATCAACTAGTATCTTTATAAAGCAAATTCTAAGCTCAATTCACGAAATACGTTGCCGTATTATATTGATGTTCAATCAGTGTTATATAAGAAAAACTTACGTTGAATTCGTGGATTGCGTCGATGAAAACAAATTCGTGTGGTGTTTTACACCAATTAGTAGCTACTTGTATAGATTCCCGAATAATAGTTGACAATCGGCAGCAACGAAAAGGTGCGAACGCTGATCCTAACGCCTTGCACATTTTAATTACGCAGCCCTGTATTATTCCCTCGCCTCAAATAACACGCACAAAAAACAAGGAATAATGAAAATAAAAGGCTTGGCGTTATGGCGGAATGCCAATTTCACGACATGAGGCTTTAATACACGCAGAAAAGACTCATTTTTGTGCGTGTGTTTGCCTTTTAGCTGTCATTGTTGCTTTCTGCGATTGAAACAGATTAAGTCCTGAATTTGATTGGCTGTTATAGCGCACGATGTTATTTTGTTTACAGAATGAATGAAGCTTTTGCTGCGGATGGAAATTAAAACATGAGAAGGGAGATGCTGGTACCTGTGGAGATTTAATTATTTAGATGTTTTCACAAGGCAATGCAAAATGGGCTCATCGTTCCTTTGATCAGCAACAATCCATTTAATTCTACGTAATTTGCATTAAGCAGGCCGTTTAATTTCCTTCGGCAGAAGATTTTATTCATCCATTATTAATTGTTTCTGCCTTGCAGATGTGTTTTGTGAGGTTTTCTTTTTGCTGCTATTCACTTTCCTCAGCTTCTCTTGCTTCTTGTTCTGAAGGAATGTTTGAATGGAATTCACATTAATCTTTGGTGGTAAAGTGGAGTTTTGCTTATTGCTTAGCCATTTCAACGTGTCAGAGCATTGGAATTAAACCTCTCAGTAGACGCTGCTTGGATAACAATAGAAACTACAATACTCGATGTATTTGAAATTCTAAAATAAACCAAAACTTTAAATGTGCCTCACGTGACTAAGAAAGCAGTATAATGGGGAACCTGCAAAACCTCTCTGAACAGATCACAAATAACACTCAATCTTACACAAGAGAGTACCTTTACTTTCTCTACCACGTACATATAGAGGTGGTATTTCATCCCACCCAAAATGTTGATAATAAATACCGGGATTTCACTGTAAATCGCCCCCTGAATAACGGTACTTGATATACTATCTTTCAAGGAAGATTTTCAGGATATTACTGTTACTCCAAAATACACTTTAAGGCAGATTTTTAGAAATGTTGGATATTCTGATAAATGGCTCTAACAATTTATGATTAAATTTCGCATTAATTTCGTGCTACTTTTTGGGCAGAACTGATGAGTAATTGTAGATTGAAATTAAAATAAATAGGCTGTTAAGAGTAATATGATTGAAATGAAAATTAATAGGTTATTAGAGTAATATTAATGTTAAAGAAGTTATTACAAATACAAACCTTCTCTATAATATCCAATAAAACCCTCCTCATTCTGGATACCTTTTGTATAACTGGTAACTTATAAGAGATAGACAATTGTTTTTCGTAGTCGGCTTACCCTCCCAGTATTTAGGACTGAGGTCTCTAGGACTTACAAGGGAATGCCTAGGGGTCAGAAGCCTGTCTGGGAGTCAACGACACGAAACCACAGAATGGAGAACCTGTTGGCCAGTAGCCAGGAATGAGTATGAGGAAGTTGATGATATGAAATGCAATCAAAATGGATGATAGGAAAGATGAAGATGGAGGAATTGGTGGAATGAGTGGTGGGAAACGGAAGACCCGGAGAAAATCCGCCCAGACGCCACTTCGTTTACCACAAAACCCACGTGCGGGCGCTTGAGACAGAACCGGGCTGCCTGGGTGGGTGGCGAGCGACCTAGCCACTCGGCCACGGCTGGACAATATCTTACTGCACAAAAATATAGATTTCGCTAAATTTCACTATTCATGATTGTAAATACCGGGTCTTGAGATTTATTCGGTCTTTATCGCCAGTGCGTTTAAATGCAAAATTATTAGTTCAGCGAACTCCTCGTCTCAAAGGGGAAATGAACCTTGAAATGCATGCATGAGCGGTTTTCACGCGAGATGGAAGTGACTACCGATCATAGAATCTACACCGAAGCAGAAGTTGCGTGCTACTTCCGAACTGGAGGAATACTTTACCTATCACCATAAATGCTGCGATTGCGAGCTTACGAGTCGCAAATATAAATATTGGAAAGGTTCGATACACGTCTCATTTCACTAAAGCAACCTCGAACTTTTGACATCCACCCCTGCTACCCATCGTTCGCTAGTCTTCTGCAAGAAACAATGCGTGATAAACTCGCTACCTACTTGACGTCATGCGCGGGCAAATGACCGGCGGAAAAAGCCGAATAAATCTTAAGACCCTACGTGAGAGCATATTTACACTTATTTGCTGGTTGAGTTAGTTGTACGCGTTACCTCATGACTTTCTCCTATGTCATTTTCAGCATGCCGGTCGGTAGTTTTAAATAAGGAATCTTGAATTTTAATACTGCTTTTTACCTTAATAACTAGTATGTCACATACACTTTTGTAGAGCTAACAATTTCTAAATAATTCCATATTTTTATGTGAATGTACCACTAATTATGCTTTTCTAAACGAGAAGTCGTTACTGGATTTTTTTTTCATCCTGATCATGCAAGTAAAATGCAATTTTAGAGTTACTACATAGCGACCAACTTTTAAAAGATTGGACTATCGCTTTAGCCTTGTATGTTCCTTTATTCCCTTAAAACCTATAAGAAAATATGTAACAAGACCATTTCTGTTCATGTTCATTTAGATTGGTAAGAAGTAGTTAGATCAATAAGCTTTTGTAAGAACAGTTTGTTGTAAACATGTTTTGTTTATCAAAGACAGGGTTATGTCAGTGCCGGTGTACCGGAATGTTGTCCCGCAGTAGTCCTTTAACATGACAGTAAATTTATATACATGAGGCAGTTTGTTTTAAGTGTACTTAAAACCATCCGCATAGACCGAGTTTGAAGCCGTAATCTTGGATCAGAAGACCCACGTCTAAACCCAGACAATCTAGTTTGTTGTAGAAGAGGAGGAAAAATTCATAATAATGTAAACACATCGGTTTAAAATCAAGTTTTAAAATTAGTTACTCTGGTAGGGCGTAACGGTCGATGAATGAAATGATGCTCAGATGGTCCCGGAAACCATGTTACGCGACATTCATCTTTTCAGTATAAGAACTCCACGTCTCCCAGAAAAAACCTTATCCGGTTTAACACATCACGACGTCTAACACACTACCGCTACATCGAGAAAAAAATAGCAGAAATATTCTTATTAATTGCTTCCTTATAAGTAGAAGCGAAATAAGGGAGTACCATAGAGTAAAGCTGGTTGCTACGTGACTGAAGTTCCTTTGTTTGTGTGGACGGGAGTTGACAAATTCCTGTATGAGAAAAGTATAAGTTTTCCAAAGCTGAAACTAAAAACATTGAATTCTAAAACGATAATCTCCATGAAATAAATGTAGATGGCATAAATTATGTATTTTAACGCGCTCTACATTTTTGAGTTTTAAGATTTTCCCATCTTTTATGATTTAGCAGTTATGAAAAATTCCGTAAAATTCATCCAGAACAAAGTAGTCTTCAGAGGCTATTCCCAGAAAATGCAAGATATACATTTTATTTTATGGTAAATATCTTTAATGTACGATATTTTAATTAAAATCGTTAGAGCCATTTTTGAGAAAATCAAAATTTTCGAAAAAAGTTCCATGTAATGGGTAGTTGGGGGTTGGAGGATTTTCTTGAAAATCTTCGTGTGGCATCCTTGGAACATAACAAACCTAAATACCAAGTTTGGTTTTTAACGGAATTTTCGTTTTTGAGCTATGCTGCCCACAGGCACACACACATACAAGCAGACACATAAGGACATTTATCTAAAAATCCTCTTTTTTTGGATTCAGGGGTTACCAAAACATGTATTTCCGGTAAAAACTCGGTATCGAATTTTTGGGTGCATTACAATACCTTCTCTATACGGTATGAACATAGTACGTGTAGAGAAAGTAATATTTGAAGTTGTTTTAGTATCCATAGGCTATTGAGACATTTAAAAATTCTCATTTTACAGCACTATAAATTCAAGCCTCATCCTAGAGCATTGAAATGAAATGAAAATAACCTGAAGTGTTCATTGATGAGAAAAGGTATCCTAACAAATAGAGAAAGCTCATTATTATAAACGCAGTGAGGTATTTCACGTTAGGCACTGCGCATGCTTATTCAGAAACGTTTGTCTGGTACACTATTCAGTCACTGTTTAATATCATTGCGTATTCATTGCTTGTTCTCTAAACGGATGTTTCTGTGATGCAGGAATCACTAGGTAATAAACACATAATTTATTTACTGTACAAACGTTTCTCCAGGGACTTCCAGGTTTTGTTCTTCTTCTTCCTCTCGTGAGTGACCATTTCTGACTGGTGCTCCATGAAGAGGTCTATCCATCTGCGTCTCGTTCCACATGGTAGCCTTGATGTCCATCTACTGTCTTGTAGTCTGACAACGTGACCTCCCCATTTCCATTTAAACCTGATGACGAGTTGTGCCATCTCTGGTTAATCATTGCAGTAGAGATCCTTTCTTTTAGAGACACGCCTAAAATTTTGCGTTGCATCTTCCGTTGTTCTATTTGGATTTTGTTTAGTTGTTTTACTGATAGTGATCATAAAGTAGGACAGAATTAATACAGATTTCTAGTATGTAGAAATTGATTCCCCTAACTAGCAGTTTGTCAAACAGTAAAGCATATCTTCCAGGCTAGAGAGATCTATTTTGTGCATCAAATGTTCACGAACTGCTTTGATGAGTATGTCTTTCATTGATTTCTGGTGCTATTGCACACATCATTTCGTTATCTAATCCTGTGTGGTAAAGTTTATCTCTTATGGTTCAACAGCTATGTAAAGGAATAGAATTCAGAGGCTATTCTCTGAAAAGTCGAGTATACATTTCATTTGTCCTGAAAATATCTTAAACAAATGACGATCAAAATCGTTAAGAGTCACTTTTCATAAAATCATATTCTTTGAAAAATGTTCCATGTAAGGGGTATATTTGAGTGGGGAGTTTCTTGAGAAGATGCTGAACGTAAGAGCACGGAGTGAAATTTTGACAACAATCTGACAAATAATGAAAATCACTTTGCTATAGCAAATAGTTATTGGTATCTTTGGGCATCCATAGAGAATTAAATTTAGCTTTGAGTTCTATAACCATTTAAAGATCGTGTAATACACCTGTTTCCTGGCATATTATTTCATAAAACAGCGTTTTTTTCTCAAAACTGCATTCTCACACTTTCAAAATGTTCAGTTTTTTGTACATTAACTAAAAGTTCTCAGAAAGTTCAGAAGTATATATACATATACTAGGGTCGATTAAGAAGTCATGGCAACTATTTTTTATTTCTGAACAGGCGCCCACGTGGAATATTTAGTATATGCGGCTGAGGGTATGTTGAATGACCTTCTGAATGCGGATGGGGTATGGCAGGAGGTATCTCTGGAAAAATAAAAGGCCAAACATAACATTTTGACATCATTGTTTTATTATCGTACAACCTGTTTTAACATCATTACAAACTGTTCAGATGTTTAGCATCCTTCAAAGCAGTCTCCTCCGTTGTCCACAGTTCGTTGCCAGCGATGGGGACAGTCTTCGAGGCACTGGTCGATAACAGCCACCGATACAGCCTTGTGGGCTCACTCAGAACGTCCACTGCGAGACAGGTCGGCAGTTGACTCTTCCTGCTTTGAAGGCCCCTACTACCCACCTTGACACCGTACGACATGATAAAGCCCGACTACCCAGGGCTTGCTGCAGCTCTGCGTGGCATTTACGTGCATTGAGCAGCTGTGCATGCCCAACCCCATCTGGTGCTAACATTCGGAAGTTCATGTAACATACTTTTGGACGTATATACTAAATGATCTACATCGACGCCTGTTTGGGAAATAAAAAACAGTTGCCATGACTTATTAATCGACCCTCGTATATATAATATTACATGCGACAGTACTATCCTAATGTAATTGTAATTTTTCATAAAAGAATTATGAAGAATGATTCATTTTAAACATTAAAACTTTTAACTTTTTAAAAAACCAATTATCCTGCCTCAATTATTGAAGCTATTGAAATATCACCGCGTAATATTTTTGTTTGTGGTTTAAAGCTACACTTCAGAAAATGCCAATAAATTTTCTCAAATTTTATGCGCTTAAAGTTTCTGATTGTGCAACATAATCCAATATAGAAATAGTTTATATATGGCAAAATCTGATGTGTTCCATTCACATGACTTTCTCTACATCTCTGTAACAAATTATTGTTAAAAAGCTTATGCTTCTGTTTACTTCAAGCTAATCGAGAAAAAATTAGCAGAAATACTCTTATTACTTGCTTCCTTACAAGTAGAAGGGAAATAAGGGAGTAGCATAGGTTAAAGTGATAGTCAAAAGCTGATTGCTATGAGATTGAAGTTCCTTTGTTTGTATGGACAAATTCCTGTATGAAAAACATATAAGTTTTTCAAAGCTGAAACCAATAACAAGGAATATCTCAAAAACAATAAACTCCACGAAAAATATGTATATGACATAAATTTAGTGTTTTATCCTGATCTACACTTTAAGTAAGTTTTTATCTATCTCTTACGGTTTATGCAAAATTCAATAAAAAGCATCCAAAATAAAGAGGTATTTAAAGAGTATTCCCAAAAAATTCAAGATATACATTTTATTTATCATGTAAATATCTTAAATATAAGAGATTTTAATCAAAATCGTTAAAGCCATTTTTGAGAAAACCAAAACTTTCGAATCTTTTTCCATGTAAAAGCTAGTTTGCGGCGGGGGTATTTTCTTGAAAAGATGTGTCGCATCCTTGGAAGATACCAAACCGAAATACCAAGTTTGGTATTTAACGTTCTTTTCGTTTTTGAGCTATGCTGTCCATAGACACACACGAACCTTTTTCCAAAAATGTTTTTTTTTATTCAGGGGGACTCAAAACATGTATTTCCGGCAAAATCTCGGTATCGAATTTTGGGTCGAATACTATACCTTCTCTATACACTATGTAGGTAGTATGTGTAGAGAAAGTAAAAATCTTATGTATATAACCCATGAAATCAATAAAACAGAATGATTAATAAAACAGATGAAAGTAGGTCGATGATGCTCTCTACTTTAGTGTAGAAGTTTTTACGCGGTTTACTTCGCGACAGGCGCCTTATTCCCAATATACCATAAACTTTGTCTATTCAAGAACATGGCTCCTCAAAGTCTGCGGACATTTGCTCTGTATATTTGCCAAATCAATACTTCATAGACTTATGCTCTGAAGTCTTAGTGTCGATATTCTGCAGATATCGAAAATATCATCTGTTGTATTGACGTGACTTCGTCTAGCTATTCTCCATCAAACTTTCCTTACAAAAGCTCATTCTTCTATTAACTTTATACTAATCGAGATAAACGCCAGCAGAAATTGTATTCCTTGTAAGTGAAGGAAAGTAAATGAATACACTAAATTAAATCGATAGCCAAATCTATTAAGAGTTGGTTGTCATGTGTTGGTAAAGAAATGCCATTCTCCTTGTATGGTGATGAAACAAAGAGCTAATGGCTTCCCATTTGAGGAAATTGTAACCTTTGAGAATCTTAAACCATCAAGCAATTTCTCGGAAATGATCAACTCAAAAAAAATGCATTCCATCTATTCAAAATATCCATTTTTTTAGCAAGGTTATGGTTTATATCTTACGTTTAACTCAGTTAAACCGCAAAAAAGAAACAGGACTTCAGGAGGTATTCCCTGAAAATACAATATATACATTTCATTCAACATGAATATATTTTAAACACAATATTTTAATAAACATTGTTACGGCGATCAACATTTTCAAAAAAGTCCCAAACAAAGGATAGTTTGGGGTGAGTAATTTTCTTTAAAATGTTCGTGTCAAATTCTTGGAAGACGCTGAATCTAAATATCAAGTTTGGTACCTAAAGGAACTTTTCACTGACATTTTTGTAAAAATGCTTTTTAGAATTCGAGGTACCTCAAAACATTTCCATTGTCCGCCTTTTATTCCCAAGCAAAAGTCTAACCACTGGATTGGCAGGTCACTTTATCTCCTCTGAAGTATGAGCAAAATGCCGAAGGGTAATTATAACTTAAATCTTGTGTATTAATGCATACAAGATTTAATACCGGTTTGTATTGTTTGTTTTGTTTGTTAGATATTGGCGTTATCGAACGGCAATCACTTTAACCTTCGTCTCCATGTAGCTGAAATAAACGTTCATATATTTAAGTTTAGTAGCCGTTATCCAGTTTCACCATACGTGCAAATAATTTGTCAATCCTTCCTCTAGAATGTCGCATTGTGTTGTAATTGGCTTAGCCTTTCCTTGCGTAATAATTGTAGGAAAACTTTATCATAGAGGCGTTATGCATTCCATCCCTACATTTGACAATGGTAATAACATACATTACTGGTTATTGTCCCTGCTTGTTTTTCAGGCGTCGCAAAGAGACGATACTCCCTGAAAGCAGTCAAAGTTTGGATACCTGAAGGCAGAAGCTTTATAGTAGAAAAGCCTATTACAATCTATGGGAGTGATGTAATTATTTTCTCTAGCACATGTGTACAATAAGCATTTATTCAACGGAAATATATGTTTTGAGATCCCCTGAATCCCCCCCAAAGTGTTTTATAAACATGTCCGTGTGTATGTGTGTGTGTGCTTGTGAGCTTCATAGCTAAAAAACTAAAGGGCGGTTAAATACCAAACTTGGTGTTCAATTTAAGCACCTTCCAATGATGCGACACGAAGACTTTCAGGAAAATCCCCCTCCCTACACCAACTATTTTTCCATGGAACTTTTTTCCAAAATGTTGATTTTCTCAAAAATTGCTATAACGATTTATGTTAAAAACACGTTTTTTTTAAAGATTTTCGATGTCAACATTTCACCGGAAATATATATTTTGAGGTTCCCTGAGTCAGAAAAAATTTTTTTAGAAAAAACGTCCGTTTGTGTCTATGGATAGCATAGTTTAATAGTTGTTTTACAAACAAAAAATCCGATGAACACCAAATTGTCATTTAACTTCAGTATTTTTCAAGGATGAAAGAAAATATTATTTTGAAAACTACCCATTACATGGAAAATTTTGGGAAGTTTTCAATTTTCTAAAATGGCTCTTAGGATCTTGATTAAAAATGACGAATATTAAAGATATTTGCATGGAAAAATAAGATGTATATCCTTTATTTCTTGGGGTACTCTCTGAAGTTCCCTTCATTCTGAATGACCTTTGTATAACTGTTAAGGGAAAGAGAAAAACTTAACTGCACACAAAATGTAAATCTCGTTTAACATACAATTTATGTATGATACATTAATTATTTGTAGAGCTACATATTTCCTAGATATTTCCTGTTATTGGTTTGAAGTTTAAAGAGCTCAAACTTTCTCAAGTGTGAAGTCCCCATCCGTTTCATATCTCTCTCGCTAGCACGTTCACTCATGACTTTACAGTTGGCAACGGATCCTGCTAATTATTGTCGGGAATGAAGATGAGCTGAACTGAAATTGAGAATAATTATTTAACATTATCTTAGAAGACGTCAGAAAAGCTTGGCTTCTCCCTGTAGGCGGAGTTCGATTCTTTTGTTTTTGTTTTGTTTCCCGCGCGTAATCATGTATACATAATTTGTGATTTGTTCTTTAGTTAACTACTTTCTCTATACGCACTATGTACACAGTGTATAGAGAAGGTATTGCACTCCACCCAAAAATTCGATACCGAGATTTCACCGGGAATATATGTTTTAGGGTCCCCAATATCCAAAAAAAGCATTTTCACAAAAAGGTCCGCGCGCGTGTGTGTGTGTGTGTGTGTGTGTGTGTGTGTGTGTCCGTGTGTCTGTGAACACGATAACTCAAAAACGAAAAGTCGGCAAATACCAAACTAGGTATTTAGATTTAGTTTCTTCCAGGGATGCGACACGAAGATTTTGAGAAAAATCCCCCACCCCCAACTACCCTTTACATGGGACTTTTTTCGAAACTTTTGGTTTTCTCAAAAATGGCTCTAACGATTTTGATTAAAATTTCGTATATTAAACATATTTACCTGACAAATAAAATGTAGGTCTTGAATTTTCTAGGAGTAGCCTCTGAAGAGTAGTTTATTCTGGATGAATTTTACTGAATATTGAATAACTGCTAAACCGTAAGAGATGGACAAAAACTTACTACACAAAAAATATAGAGCACATTAAAACACACAATTTATGTTATATACATTTTTTGACTATCACTTTAACCTATGGTAGTCTCTTATTTTGCTTCTACTTACAAGAAAGCAAGTAATAAAACTATTTCTGCTAATTTTGTTCTGATTAGCATAAAGTAAATAAAGGTATAAGTTTTTTAAGAATAATTTTTTGCAGGGATATAGAAGAAGTCATGTGAATGGTACACATCAGATTTTTTTGTTTTCGGGTACTTTACATTTATAGGGATGTAATTTCATTTCGTTATTAGCATTCTATGTGCTGTCTGAACAGAAACAGCTGTTTTCTGTATTAATTTCCCATTCATTTAGTGAGGCTTTTAATATTTACATTTAAAATTTCGCCCAGTTTAGCCTCTGTTAGAAGCTTAGGGCTACCGCTTTTCGGAGCATTATGCACAGACCTGGTTTCACGGAATTTCTAATTAAACCTATCATGTATTGCGAAGAATATATACCGAATATACAAAATATTCCAGAAATTTACGTTTTTCATTTTCTGAAATCTTATCACTATCAAAGAATACGTCAACTGAAAACGTTCTCTCTTCAATGGTTAATATTTTTATTTCGTTTCACAAGCACACAGTTCTCATAGTATTATTCAAATAGCATAAAGGAGAACAAACCTGTTGAAAGTAATGCTCCCCCTCCATAGTTCCGTTCATGCGGAGACACTTTTGACTCACCCGATATTTAAATATCGCTTTATCCTAGTGTATTCCCTTATTTACCTTCTAAGGTACTAAGTAATATAATATTTCTGTTGATTACAATGATGTAATTAAAATATTAATGTTTTGTAAAAATATCTGATGTGTTTCATTCACATGACTTTCTCTACATCTCTGCAACAAATTATTGTTAAAAAGCTTATGCTTCTATTTACTTCATACAAATCGAGAAAACATTAGCAGAAGTAGTCTTATTACTTGCTTCCTTGTAAGTAGAAGCGAAATAAGGCAGTACCATAGGTTAAAGTGAAGTCAAAAGCTGGTTGCTATGTGACTGAAGTTGCTTTGTTGTATGGACAGGAGTTGACAAATCCCTGTATGAGAAAAGTATAAGTTTATAAAGCTGAAACCAAAAACAAGGAATATCTAAAAAACGATCAACTCCACGAAAAAAAATTATATAACATAAATTGTCTGTTTTAATGTGCCCTACATTTTTTGTACGGTAAGTTTTTGTTTATCTATTATGGTTTAGCAGTTATGCAAAATCCGTAAAATTCATCCAGAATAAAATAGTCTTCAAAGGCTATTCCCACAAAATTCAAGATATACATATTATTTGTCAGGTAAATTTCTTTAATATACAATATTTTAATCAAAATCGTTACGGCCATTTTTGAGAAAATCAAAATGTTCGTAAAAAGTTCCTTGTAAAGGGTAGGTGGGGGTGGGGAATTTTCTTAAAAATCTTCGTGTCACATCCTTGCAAGACACCAAACTTAAATACCAAGTTTGGTATTAAATGGTCCTTTCTTTTTGAGCTATGCTGTCCACACACACACACACACACACACACACACACACACACACACACACACACGGCTGCGCCGTGGCCGAGTGATCATACCACTCGCCTCTCACCTAGACGGCCCGGGTTCAATCCCAAGCGACCGCATATGAGATTTGTGGTGACCACAGCGGCGCAGGGGCGGGTTTTCTTCGGGTTCTCCGGTTTCTCCCGCTATCTCATTTCACCGGGGCTCCATCTTCATGTAACATCAGTGTCACCGCCTGCGATGCCTTAACAGTAAAAGCGGGCGTTAAACACTACCCAAAACACACACACGCACACGCACAAACGTAATTTTTTCCAGAAATGCCTTTTTTGGATTCAGGGGGACCCAAAACATGTATTTCCAGTAAAACCATGCTATCGAATTTTTGGGTGCATTACAATACCGTCTCTATACACTATGTACATATTACGTGTCGAGCTTTGTTTCAGAAGGCATGCAGGAAGTAATAGAGAAGGTAAAAAGCATGAAGAACGGAATGGCTTGGTTGTAAAACTGATCTGAAAGGACCAGGGAACGTTTTCGCTGTTGCAGTGCAAATATCCACGTCGATGACCCTTGTGTGCTGGATGAGACGTTGAAAGCGGGGCGTGTTTGTGACAGGGACGATAAAGAGTGAATGGAATACCGCCAACACAACAACACAATTCCATAGAGCTGGACGAGCCAAATGCTCCACGGATTTCAACACCTCCACACAACAGCCTCTGCCCACTCGCTTGTTGTATAAACCCTCTTTCATTCATGCAGATACCCGACCCTACCATTTGCAAGCGTTTTGTTTGCTCGGCCCCTGATGAGGAAAAATCTTTAATTACTTCACTTCTTTTCCCCTCTCACACATTTTGGGGAGCTGCTTCCGTAATCCTGAAATGTTTTTCCGGATGTTCTTTGCAAAGTAAACTGAGAAACAGGGGTTCTTTCTAATGAGAAGTCTGTTAACCAGCGCGTCGCATACAAACCGGTTTGGCTTTCACCAAGTGTATCGCAGTCTTTTTCCTTCTACTTCAATTTATTTCAAATTTGTGTTTAACAACTGCCCTTTCATCGCGACTGAGGGTTTTGAATTTTTCAGATCCTTTGGCTGGATTATTAAGAAATAAAATCTGATATGCTTCATTCTCATGGCTTTCCCTACATATTCAGCAACAATTTTATTCTTAGGAAAGCTTATTCTTCTTTCTATTTCATGTTAGTGAAGCAAGCATTAACAAACAAATTGTTTAATTATTTAGTTCCTCGTAGGTATAACCAAATATGTTAAAAGCTATTGCTAAGTGATGTAACATACATTTTCTTCATGTCCAGGATTAAAACAATTAATAAAAGAGTTCTCATTTGAAAACAATTTAAGGACTGGGAGTTTTAAAATGATGAACGCAAAAACTCTGAAATGGTTATCAGATCCACACTTCTTGTATTTTTTTCTTGTTTGTTTTACTTTCTTCTGGTAAAAGGTTTGTCTACTTCTTGCCATTTAACAGTTTTGTGAAACTTATTATGGATATACACTTTGTCATGTTTAATACGGTATTTTAATATAAACTGTTACAGCCAATTTTAAGAAAATCAAAATTTTCGAAAATGTTTCCATGAGGCGGGTGATTTTTTTAAAATGTTTGTGTCACGTCCTTGGAAGATGCTGCACTTAAATATCAGGCTTAGTACAAACCGACTTTTTATTTTTGAGTTATGGTATTTACAGACACACACACTTCCTTCGATATCACAAAATACTATATTTTTTCTTTTTTTGGATTCCGGAGACCCTAAAATGTGTATTTATGGTGAAATATCGGTAATCAATTTTGGACGGAATGCAATACCGTCTCTACCTGTTTACTGTGTATGAAATAGAGGAGTTAAACATGTATTCTCCATACTTGCTTTTGTTTTATTTGTACAGCCACTTTGAATATCTATGGCCACCTATTGATCTAAGACCTCGTAAACAACTATTTATTTTATTTTAACTACCACGTACGTCATAAATAATAGGTAGAGAAGGGATTTCATTTCACCCAAAGTTTCGATACATAGATTTCATAAAAAATATAGGTTTTGAGGACCCCTGTATCCAAAAAAAGCATTTTAGGAAAATATCTAATTGTTTGCGTGTGTCTGCGAAGAGCATGATTAAAAAAAAAGTTGATTAAGTACCAATCTTGCTAATTGAGTTTTGTATCTTCCAAGGATGGATACTAAGTTTTTCAATTTCTATTTTTTGTGAAATAAAGTATTTCATAAAGATTAGCTTTAAAAAAGTTCTGAAAGTAAAGTTGAGGATGCAATAGCTTGAATTATAAATTATTTCAATGAGGCCTCTCCAGCAACCCAAAGTAACCTTTACATTAAGTAAAAAAATCTCATGTATATCTTCAATTTTCTGGAAATAGTCTCGGAGGCTTACTTTATTCTCGATGAAATTTACGAAATTTTGCATAGCTCCTACACCGTAAGAGATAGACAAAAACTTACTCCACAAAAAATGTAGAGCATGTTAAAACACACAGTGTATGTTATACACATTTTTTTCATGGAGTTGATCGTTTTTTAGATATTCAGCTTTGAAAAACTTGTACTTTTCTCATACAGGAATTTGTCAACTCGTGTTCATACAAAGAAACTTCAATCGTCTAGTAACCAGCTTTTGACTTTACTTTAACCTATGATACTCCCATATTTCGCTTCTACTTACAAGGAAGCAAGTAATAAGACCATTTCTGCTAATGTTTTCTCGATTAGCATGAAGTAAATAGAAGAATAAGCTTTTTAACAATACTTTGTTACACAGAAGAAGTGAAAGTCATGTGAATGGAACACATTAGATTTTTTCTTTCTGTAGACGCGTGCTAACCATTGTGTTTTTTGTGACAGAGGATTGTGAACGTGTTCTGATCAGAGACCTCAACGGTGGAATACCACCACTACGCCACCAATACCACAACCGCATTCACAATCACCGGACCACAGTCTCTCCGACCATGATGAACTTGACAGAGCACACACACAATTCGAACGTCAGCGAGTTGCGACGGAAATCACCCGGTTAACAGTTGTAAACCAGCACGGATTTCGGAGGTCCTGGTCGATGGTTCCAGAGAGGTGGATAAGGTTTTAACATTTTTATCCACAGTGACATATGCCTTACGAATCCAGTTTTATTTTGATTTTATAGACTTTGACGGCAGACAATGGAGTGATATGTGAGGTTTTTAAACCTTTTATCACCTTTCACACTTTTTGGCCTTCGTTTTTCAATCATATTGACACCCTTTTCTCTCCATTGTATTATTTTCATTGATTATATACGTCACTTTTGCTGTCTTTTTATTCTCCGAGTTATTTTAATTGTGTTTCTTACTCCTGGTTCCTTGCATGGTTATTAATGCCTTCTTCTAACGGCGATTTTATTTCTGGTTTTAGCCAAGATTTTGTTTTTTGAGAGCGCTAATAGCCTTTGTAGTTGAGCGCCCTTAAACTCAAACCACCACTAATCTACTAGTAATATTATTAATTATTTTTATTTTATCACCAGGGTTAGAAATTTTAGTAA
This sequence comes from Hymenopus coronatus, assembly GCA_030762935.1. Taxonomy (NCBI): domain Eukaryota; kingdom Metazoa; phylum Arthropoda; class Insecta; order Mantodea; family Hymenopodidae; genus Hymenopus; species Hymenopus coronatus. The sequence goes on from CM060884.1 coordinate 40,530,565, forward strand.
AAACCCTTTTCCCTTCTCAATTCGAGGCCCAACATAATACAGACAGAACATGCTTTATTTTTATTTGTCCTGTTTTGCCCTTCATCCTTTTGCTTTTTTCGGCGTTTTTTGTTTTACTTTAACTATGCAAAGAGAACCGAATTTCAATGTTTTAACATAGCGATATTCTTTTAAATATTTGACTATCATGTTAGCCTAATGTATTCCCTATTAAAGAATAAACATTTTACTTTCTCTACACGTACTATGTATATAGTGTATAGAGAAGGTATTGTAATGCACCCAAAAATTCGAAACCGAGATTTCACCGGAAATATATGTTTTGGGTCCCCCTGAATCCCAAAAAAAGCATTTTTGGAAAAAAAAAGTCCTGTGTGTGTGCGTGTGTGTCTGTGGACAGCATAGCTCAAAAACGAAAAGACCGTTAAATACCAAACTTGCTATTTAAGTTTAATATCTTCCAAGGATGCGACACGAAGATTTTCAAGAAAATCCCCCCAACCCCAGCAACCCTTTACATGACATTTTTTTGGAAAAGTTTGATTTTCTCAAAAATGGTCTAACGGTTTTGATTAAAATATCGTATATTAAAGATGACAAACAACATGTATATCTTGAATATTCTGGTAATAGCCTCTGAAGACTGCTTTATTCTGGATAAATTTTACGAAATTTTGCATAACTGCTAAACCGTAAGAGGAAGACCAAAACTTACCGTACAAAAAATGTAAAGCACATTAAAACACACAATTTATGTTATATAATCTTTTTCCAGGAGTTGATCGTTTTTTAAATATTCCTTGTTTATGATTTCAGGTTTAACAAACTTGTACTTTTGTCATACAGGAATTTGTCAACTCGTGTCTATACAAAGGAACTTCAGTCACCTAGTAACCACTTCACTTTAATCTATGATGCTCCCATATATCGCTTCTACTTACAAGGAAGAAAGTAATAAAGACTATTTCTGCTAATTTTTTCTCAATTAGCATGAAGTAAATAGAAGAATAAGCTTATTAACAATAATTTGTTACACAGAAGTAGAGAAAGTCATGTGAATGGAATACATCAGATTTTTTAACCATAGTTTGTTTTCAGAAGAGGTATAGAAATGGAATAAATTTTTTTTAAATGCTACCTTTGGACCTTTTGAACATAATATGTCCCTTTAAGGTTCTCTTAGGATAGGCAGGGACGAGTAATGAATCGATTCAGTCTTATAATACCGGCGTTATAAAAACAAGGAATTTAACAGTTATTTGTTTATGTTTCAGCTTGCATATAATGAAATATGTGTTTTATTCAAAGAACATTCCCTTGCAATGGGAATGATGGTAAGCATTTCCAAGAATTTGGATAGTAGAGACGCAGAGAAAAATAATCTTACAGAAATAGTATACAGCATGCTCAGATAAGGAATGTTCCAAAACGTTATGTTCCACTAACAGAACTTACATTTACAATGGGCTAATTGTTACGGTTAAGTTATTTTTTGTCATGGTTGTCACTATGAGATCATTTTTAGGTGGCATAAACCTTCCTTTTAGGCTTAAATCAGATATTTTTAGATTTTGGTTTGACGATCAACATAGACATCAATAAATGTCCGCTTTTATTAGGTTTGTAAGCTTAAGTTACTCTTTTCTCAAACGTTTACATTATAAAATACATGTGCTGGAGTTTCTGAATGTTAAACGTTTATGAAAATTAGTTTTGATTTACGAGGTACGTCCAGAAAGTAAGTTCCGTTTCAATTTATCTCCGCTGCAGCGCTGTGAGCGCAGTTCCGCACATGCGCAGTAGACGCTCTGTATCAAGGAGAAGAAACGTGCGCCATTTTGAGATCGCTGTCAGCCACATACGCTTTGTTGTGCTTGTTTACAATGTCGGTGTTGATTGAAAATCCCGCTGCTTGTGAAATCAGATCTGTGATTCGTTTTCTGAATGCTAGGAAAGTGAAACCAATTGAAATTTATCGGCAAATTTGCGAAGTGAGAAGATGGGTCCGGCAGTTCAATGAAGGACGTAGTGAAGTGCACGATGAAGAACGAAGTTTGGCTACAGAAGAACTGGTTCACGCGATTGATGACAAGATCCAGGAAAACCGCAAGTTTACAATTAGTGCTCTCGCTATGGAATTTCCCCAAAGCTCACGATCACTAATTTCTTGGTGGTCAACACTTCAACAATGATGAAGAGCTGAAAGAAAATGTTTCCAACTTTTTGAAGACATAGGCGGCAAACTTCTATGAAGAAGGTATACAAAAACTTGTGACACGCTATGACAAATGCCTGCAAAATTTCGGCAGTTATGTGGAAAGTAGTTTAAGAGTTGTAGAATTTTGCGCAATAAATAATTATTCTGTATCTGTAAACAATTTAATTTTATTGCCAAACGGACCTTACTTTCTGGACATACCTCATATTTACTTTGTATTTATGTTGTAATAAAAATAATTTGTAGGGCACACTAAGTTACTGAGTAAAAATGCTAACACTAAGAATCTGACGTGTTCCATTTACATTACTTGCTCTACATCTCGGTAACAAATTACTATTAAAATATTATTCTCCAAAGTACTTGATACTAATCGAGATAAACATTAGCAGAAATGATCATATCACTTGCTTCCTTGTAATTAGAAGGGAAATAAGAGAGTACACTAGGCTAAAACGATAGTCATATCTTTAGAAGCTCCTTGCCATCTGATTGAAAGCCTTTATATATATATATATATATATATATATATATATATATATATAAAGAAGAATGCCAAGAATTAACAAACTCCTGTACCTAGTAGAAAAGTTATAAAGTAATTATTTTAAAACTGAAAACTAACGCTTATATTTGTAATAATTTCTATGTTGTACATACTTATCTAAATAGGGTGCTTATATGAATTTCTCATATGTCATTTTTGTTCTCTAGAAAAAAATACCTTTTATTTGACAACAGGTTTGTTCACCTCTTCTCCCTGCATTCTTATCAATGAATTTTGATGCGGCGAGATGGTCGGTTGTAAACTGTGTAAGGTACGGTGAACGGTACGAACTTCCTAGCTGTGCTTATGATAAAGGGAAGGTTGGTCTCATTTGCTTTATACACATCTGAAGTTGGATTGTCCAGCTGTTTCTGGAGTAGGATTTCTAAGCCATTAAGTACAGCCAAGCTGAGGTACGTGTCTGAGTGGCAAACGATGTGATCGGTGCCCTCTCTGGCTAAACAAACTGAAAAGATCGTTGCGTTATCCCCTTAGCTGAAGATTACCGCGGCACCAGAAGAGATCAGCAACGAGCTAGGATTTGCAGGCAAGAGGCAAGGATTAGAGCGCATGGCGTACCCTTTAGACTCGCTCCAAGCTGCCTTACAAAATGGAAGTCTAGTTCACACGTTCATAAAGTCTACAGAAAACATTGATTAGCTTCAACGTTTAGAACCAAACGGAAAATACTAAAAAAAATCTTATGTGATCCATTCACATGACTTTCTCTACATTTCTGCAACAATTATTATTAACAATAATTGTATGCTTCTATTTACTTCAAGCTAATCGAGAAAAAATTAGCAGAAATAGTCTTATTACTTGCTTCATTGTAAGTAGAAACAATGTAACGGAATATATGTTAAACTAATAGTCAAAAGCTGGTTGAAGTTCCTTTGTTTTATGGACAGTATTTGACAAATGTCCGTATGAGAAAATTAAAAGCACTTTATATATAACATAAACTGTGTTTTAATGAGCTCAGCATTTTTGTGAATTAAGTTTTTGTCCATCTGCTACGGTTTAACCAGTTATGCAAAATTCCGAAAATTCACTCAGAATAAAGATGTCTTCAGAGGTTATTCCAAGAACATTCAAGATATAGATTATATTTGCCATATAAATGTCTTTGGTATACAGTATTTTAATCAAAATCGTTAGAGCCATTTTTGAGAAAATCAAAATTTTCGAAAAAAATTCCGTGAAAAGCTTGTTGGGGGTCGGGGATTTTCTTGAAAATCTTCGTATCGCATCCTTGGAAGATACTAAACTTAAACACCAAGTTTGATATTTAACAATCATTTTGTTTTTGAGCTATGCTGTCCACAGATACACACGCAAACACACGGATCTTTCTGAAAATACTTTTTACTTTCTCCATGCGTACCATGTATATAGTGTATAGAGAAGGTATTGCATTCCACCCATTTGGAAGAAGGTCCGTGTGTGTGTCATCGCCTGCGGTGCCATTTTTACTTTCTCGTACACAGGGATATAGAAAGAAGTATTGTATTTTACCCAAAAATTCGATGTCGAGAGTTTACAGGTAATACATGTTTTGAGAACTACTGAATCCCAAAAAAGCATTTCTGGAAAAAGGTCCGTGTGTGAGTGTGTGCGTGTTTGTGTGTGTGTATGTGTCTGTTCGTCTGTGGACAGCATAGCTGAAAAACGAAAAGACGGTTAAATACCAAACTTGGTATTTAAGTTTGGTATCTTCCAAGGATGTGACACGAAGATTTTCAAGAACCCCCCCCCCAAACTACACTTTACATGAATAATTTTTCGAAAATTTTGTTTTTCTTAAAAATGGCTCTAACGATTTTGATTAAAATACCACAATGTAAAATTGATATGTAGTCTATATGTAGATGACCGTGCTGTAGAGGTTACCATGCTGGCCTCTAAAACCCAAGCTTGCAGGTTCACATCTGGCGAAGGGTGATGGATTTTTTCGATCCCAATAATTCTTAGCATGACTTGCTGCTGAAGGAAATAAAGCTGGTGGTACTGTGTAAAATTTATTTGCACGTAAAAGAACCTTATACTTTGAATGAAGAAGGTTCCTGGGCAATATTTTGCGTGTTAAGTTGCGGCGGGTGAATTGTCCCACATGATGGTAACCAAGTAAGAAGTGGACAGAACGCACCACGTTGTATATGCTCAGTATGCAGCGTTATTTAAAACCCGTTGAAGAGCCAAGCTTGAAGTTGGTGTTGTTCTTGCGCTGACGGGTGCCTCTAGACTCGCTCCACTACCAAAAGAGTAGATCTCCACGTACCTTGTTCAGAAGATCCACTACCGGTGGTTTGCCTCTGGCTCAGCTCAGTCTGCATGTAGATTTGACTCACTCGGGTGGAAGCAATGAGGGTAGCTTGGGAGTGATCTTACGAAAAGTTAACACACACTTTTATTTTACCTATTCGTTTATTCCTGGCTAGAAGACATGTCGACAGGCACTTTGCTTTACAATCTAACTGCAATTATTTCAAGGAGCTTTCCTTCTTTAATGACGTACATTAACTTCACTTATTAAACTTATTACTTGTTCACTTATTACTCTCAAACCGTATTAAAAATCTTATAACAAGTATGTGCCTTGAACTTAACGGTTACGCGTACATAGCGACTGAGTGTATTTGAATGCCTTGATGAGTATAACTACGGGTGTCTTGACGTGCAACTAACTGAGTGTCTTGATGTACGTAACTGAGAGCCCTGAGATCCTACAATATCCTACTTATATAGCAGATTTTCTGTCATGGCTGCATCTTTCTGATTGGTCAGAAAGACCGCGAACTTGGCGTTGATGTGGCCCATAATGCATTATTTTATACCTAGAATGCATCAGAAGACCCACGTGACCAACATCACTCAGTGGAAAAAAACTAATTTCAATACAATTTGGGTCTTAACCATCACTTATTTCTCTATTGCATGCACATGCACCATGTACGTGACTAACAAAAGAGGAATTTCTCACAAAGGGCCTTCCCCTTTCCAATAGCCAAGTTTGGGTAAACAGCTCTGAGCTGTGCTTACTAGAAGCTAGCTTTACACTTTTAGATATATAAAATAATTTATTATTAACACTCTTAAAAGTTGATGAAAATAACAATAATCATGGTAGCGAGGCCGACTAATGGTCTCGAAGTTCCATCTGTGACCGACAAGTTTATCCCTCTAGCAGAATCGTGGCACATAGTGGCAACTCACGAACTAGAAATTCAAATCCAATCATGGAAACATCGTAACGATACCCCATGCTCTACTTATATACAGGAAAATACTACTTGTATGTGGATGAGGCATTTTAGTTTCTTAGTAATCCAAAGATATAAAGCGATACTTGACATAAGATGGAAACATAGACCTAATTATTTGCTCGTGGGAAATGGAAATGCCTTCTGATATAAAATTTCGCATGACGGAACCGCGTAGTACGCAATAAACCAGCAGGTTAGTTGCCATCCTGAATACAACAGTATTTTCATGTTTTAGTGAAGTGATTTGCTGCTCTACATCACACCGACCGTTCACTGTATTTAGTTTTTCAGTCGTGTTGACGAGTGAACGTCTACACAAAGACAGGAACGTGGAAGGGTGGGTCTGTTATAGTCCCATGTCGGTATGGTCCATGATCATGGGTTCAAACATAGCCGACTAATCTGACTGAACGTAGTTTCGCGGTTTTCCTCGGTTGATAGGCGAATGCTGGGGCAGTTAATTTGGTAGTCTGCGAATGTCCACCATTACTCCATTTAATTTCTTTCACCATGATAACAGGTAATGAACTGATTACCTATTCTGGATATGCTATGTCCAAAGTTTGCCTGCTCCTCCACTGAATTCTGGACCACGACATTGGCTTGTATGAATGAATGAATAAGTGTATTTATTGACATAACAATATGATACATAGAATTTCAACAATCACACGGGTCCACAGATCATACGTGCTTTTGTAATACACACTAAAAAGCAATATTAAAACAACTACAAAGAATTAAAAGAGTACACACGAAAATAAAGATACACAGATATTCATATATAGCGGTTTAAATTTACATCACAGAGTACACCTTCATAAATGCACCCTCTTATAATAGATAATTACACTTAAAAGACATATATACACATAATATATACACCATATATAAAACCATAACACAACAATGACCTAAGTATAACATAATATATATGTAAAAACATTTTAGTCACTTTGTTTAATTGTTTTTATCCCTCCCCCCTTCTCTATTGGCAGCCTCCTCAGATCTCAGCTGTCTTGCCTTAAGTATAAATTTACCTTGGCCGTCCACGTTTTCCGTGCCTGCCAGTAGCGTCCAACATACTTCTAGCTCTACATTCGCGGTGGTAAAGAATCGCAGTAAATATTTTTCCCGACATTCCTCCGTACCCCTACATTTTGCCAAGTTGTGAGTCCACGACTCTTCCTCCTCGCAAATGGGACAGATTCTCGTACCATTCTCGTCAGCAATTTTTGTGCTCCTTGATGTATTGCCCCATACCCCACTCCGCTTTTAGCCCAGACAGTACTTCTAATGAAACCTTCTCTGTGTATTGCGCATCGTAAGATCCTGGGCGAGCAAGCCCTGCATAGACGACGGTAATCTCCATAACCGCGCTGCAAGCGTCCATCAAGTTAAGTTGTTGCTACAACAGTTCAGCACTGTAACTCAGCAACCCTACAAGTTAATTACGCCTGCTGTACGCCCATAGTGTTCCTCTGTCTGCCGTGAACCGAGATTCTGCTAGAGGTAGTTAGTAACCAGAGCAGAACAATAAAGAAACAATGGAGACGTATAGAGTTAAGGATGTTCCTGTCCCAAGTCGAAAGAATGAATAGGGGCAAATTCCGCATAATGAGGAAAGCAGACTAAACATGAAAGAATATCATCTTTAAAAATCCCAAACAATGCCAATGTGAAAATTGTGCTGTTTTACTTATTTTATTTATGTGTATGCTACCACGAATAAGACTGAATTTCGAAAGCTTATGAATGCTCTAAAATGCACCATAGAGACAATCACAAGTATCTTCAGAAATAAAATGAATAAAAGGTAAGAATAAATGAAAGTAGAGAAAACTTAAGGCTGTAATATCTCGGTTATTTATCATACGAGTGTGCATAATCGAGGGTGCATACTCGGCTAGGTCTCGTTTCATAACCTCACGAGAATCTAAAAAAAATATATATAATTTAGTACGAAATTAAAATAAAATAGATATAGAAAGAATCTGATGGGTTCCATTCATATGCCTTCTCTATATCTCTGTAACAAATTATTGTTACAATCTTGTGCTTCTTTCTACGAGGGCAGTTTTTTTTTTTTTTTTTTTTTTTCAACCTCCGATCGCTTAGTATAGAAGCTACGCGAGCGACAGAAAGCGGACATGCGCTGAAGGCTACTGCGCAACTCTCGCACCACACGCTCCGCAATTGCCGACCTCAAGGCATTGTAAATATGGCTGCCATCATTGCTGCTCCCGCCAAGTGTGAATTGCGAAGTGTAATTGATTTATGCAAGCAGAAGGGAATAGTGCAGCAGAAATTCATCGGAGAGTAATGCTGACTTCAGGAATTGTGTTGATCCATGACAACGCTCGTCCACACACTGCTGGCACAACCTATCGGCTCCATGAGCAATTTCAATGGGACATTTTCGATCATCCGCCGTACAGACCTGACCTGGCACCCAGCGACTTTCACCTTTTCCCTGAACTGAAGACACGGCTAGGAGGGCACCACTTTCAAATCAACGAAGATCTTCAAAACAGCGCTAATGCTCATTTGAAATCATTGGCGGCAACAGTTTTTGAAGCGGGATTTGCAAAGCTTGTGCACAGGTACGATAAAAGTCTCAATCTTTTCGGTGATTATGTTGAAAAGTAACCATAAGTGTACAAAACTTTTAGTAATAAAATAATTGTTTTTATGAAATTCTCTTTTATTTATAGCCTATATGAGGTTGAAAAAAAAGGCCCTCGAACTTCATGCTAATGGAGACAAACATTAGCACAAATGCTTTTTTGTAAATAGAAAGAAATAAGGGAATACAGTAGACTAAAATGGTAGTCAAGTCTTTTAAAAAGCTGGCTAACATGTGAATGAATTCCGTTTCTTTGCAATGCTAGGAGTTGAAAAATTCCCGTATGTGAAAAGTATTTTCAAACTGAAACTAATATAAAGGAATATCTCAATAATGGTCAATTCCACGAAAAGAATGTATATGGCAAATTGTGTGTTTCAAAGAGATCTATCACTTATGGTTTACTAGATCTGAAAAATCCAGCAAAATGTATCCAGAATAAAGAAGTCTTTAGAGGCTAGTCCCAGAAAATTCAATATATACATTTTATTTGTCAGGTAAATATCTTTAATATGCGGTGTTTCAATAAGGTTGTTAGAGAAATTTTTGAGAAATCAAAATTTTCGAATTTTTTTCCATGTAATCTTTTTCTAGAAATGTTTTTTTTATTCAGGGGACCCTAAAACGCGTATTTCCGGTGAAATATCGGCATCAAATTTTTGGGTGGATGCAATACCTTCTCTATATGCATGTTAATAGTAAGTGCAGACAAAGTAAAAAGCAACTACTTTTAAGGTGCACATACAAGTGGTTATTTATGTAGTCATATTTGTTTAAATAAACTTTGGAAATAATTGAATAAAAATGACCATGACAATCTATAGCCTAAGAACAATTGATTTGCTTAGTTACTTCTTTCAATAAACATTGAATAATTAAAAAATCTATGTGTTCCATTCACATGATTTTCTCGATATTTCTGTAACAAGTTATTGTTAAATATCTTATTTTTCGATCTACGTCACGATATAAGCATTAGCAGACATTCCTCTTATTATTGGTTCCTTGTAAATGGAAGGGAAAAAATCTAATGCGTTCCATTCTCATAATGTCCTCTAGCTGTACAAAAAACAAACCGTTTATTCAAAAGATTAATCTATTATCTATTCATGATTGTCGTGTCATGAATAGTCTTATTGTCAACTTTCTTGTAAGTAAAAGGGAAATAAGAAAATGCTCAAGCCAAAGCGATAGTCTCGTCCTTTTAAAATCGGTCAAACAATTGATATTGGGGGTGGGAGATTTTCTTGAAAATCTTCGTGTTGCATCCTTGGAAGATACGAAACCTAAATAGCAAATTTGATTTTTAACGGACTTTTCGGTTTTGAGTTATGCTGACCACAGACACACACACGTAAATTTGTCTAAAAATGCTTTTTTTGGATTCAGGGGTCTCATAACATGTATTTCCGCTGAAATCTCGGTATCGAGATACATGTAGAGAAAGTTGTATATTGATCAATAACTAGTTACAATGGCATTTTATTAATAATTGGATCCAGTTAGAATAGAAGTTGTGCTTACGGAGTACCTAATAGTTAAATTATTTTCTTCAATTTCTCCTACTTGGGAAATAATTTACGTTTACAATAAATTATTTGTTAACAAAATTGTTTTAATTAATAAACAGGCAAAGATACACTTTTGAAAGTGGGTACAGTAATACAACTGACTCCTTGTATGCATATATATAATATTTAGTGTATTTATTTAAAAATGTTATGAGGTGGCATAAATATTTTTAAAATGATGACATTTTCTATTCACATGACTTTCTCTTACTATTCTGCAACAAATTGCTCTTAAAAAGCTTACCGTTTTGTCTATGTCATGCTAATCTAATTAAAACATTAGCATAATTGGTTTTATTTCTTATCTCTTTGTGGATAAGAGTTCGAAGAAATAAGGAAAAACTTCGCTAACTTGTTAGTCAAATCATTTGAGAGTTGGTCGTTCTGTGATGGTATTTAAATTTCGTTGTCTTTGCATGACCAGGCTGAAAAAACGATTTTCCATTTGAGAAAAGTGTCGTAATATCTAAACCTCAACCAGGAATATCCCGGAAATGGTTAACTTCACAAAACTTATCTGACATAAATTATGCTTTAACATTTTTGATCAGCAAGATTTTCCACTTTACTAGTTACGCAAAACTCATACAGAATGAAGAGGACTTCTGAAGTTATTTCCATATAACTTAAATTTAAAAGTTTCGTCGTCTCAGAATAAGGGAGAATCCCAGATAGAGCTTCATCTAACTTACTTAACCGAGATTCGAACTCGGGACCTCTTGAATGTGAGACAGAAACTCTATTCCCCCAGTACAGAGGTGGATGTGTAAAATATTGAATTTTAAGATGTTAACATATATACTTACTTATTCAAGTACGTTATGCTTTAATTTTTACTTTCTCTACACCTACTATCTACATAGAAAAGGTATTGTATTGCACCCCAAAATTCATTACCGAGATATTACCAGAAATACATGTTTTGGGTCTCCCTGAATCCAAAAACAAAAACATTTTTGTAAAAAGGTCAGTGAGTGTGTGTGGGGGGGGCGATAGCATAGCTAAAAAACGAAAAGACCATTAAATACCGAATTTGGTATTTAAGTTTGGTATCTTGCAAGGATTCAACACCCCCAGTTTATTTTCTCAAAAATAGCTGTAACGATTTTCATTAAAATCTATTGTATTTAAGATATTTGCATGACAAATAAAACGTATATCTTCAATTTTCTGGAACTAGCCTCTGAAGAAATGTTTATTCTAGATGAATTTTACGAAATTTTGCGTAAGCGGTAAACTGTAAGAGATGAACAAAAACTTATTTCTCAAAAAATGTAGATCATAATAAAATACACAATTTTTGTCATATATTTTTCTGATTGAGTTTACCGTTTTTGAGATATTCCTTTTCATTAGTTTCAGCTTTAAAATACTTATACTTTTCTCATGCAGGAATTTGTCAACTCCTGTCCATACAAACAAAGGAACTTCAGTCACATAGCATCCTGTATTTGACTGTCACTTTAACTTTGGTACTCCCTTATTTCGCTTCGACTTACAAGGAAGCAAGTAATAAAGACTATTTCTGCTAATTTTTATTCGATTAGCATGAAGTAAATAGAAGCATAGGATTTTTAACAATAATTTGTAGCAGAGATGTAGAGAAAGTCATGCGAATGGAACACATCAGACTTTTTTTACACATAGTCGGTGTAACAGAATATTTTGAACTATTGTTCATAGGTTTTTTTGAGCAATATGCTGCAAAGACACCAATGTGCTGATTAGGGCCTGCCTCAAGAAAAACAAACTGAGGGACAGCAAAGCGGAAAGCGACAAAAACAAAATCGATCCATGATCAGAGAGAACAAGCAGAAAAAGGACTCGCTGGTCCGGACGGTGGAGAACGTGGATTTCAAGAGGTCAGACAGCTCGGTTTACCCATGAGATAATGTGGACTTCACCTGCAGGGGTGAACATCGCATGGTGTTGCAGCCCTTAGATATAGCTAACGAGAAGTACAGCATGACGTAGTAATGGTAGTCTTAAATATGGCTAGCATCGAATAGCTTTATGATTTAACGTATCTTTTCTACCAATTTAACAAGCAATTTATTTTTCTGTGTACAATATAGATGTATTAGGCGAGTGTAATTCTACTTCATCGGGCCTTAACTGGACTAGAAGAATCACGTGATTTCAGTTCGCGCTGCAACCTGTCTAACTCGGAGGCTACGCGTAGAATAGGCAACATCTGAACACAGCCAGTCCCCATGGCCGCGCTTGCTAAAGTGCCTCGTTTTGGAGCATGGGATTGGGGTTCGAGTACCGCCTTGGGCATGGGTGTTTCTGTGTTTGTAAATGTATATATGCATGTGTGTATTAGGAGCAAAAAGCAAAATGATAAATAGAAAAACAAAGTTAATTCTATAGCTACTCTACATACAAACTTCTTACAAAAGATAATTCTGCTTTCAACAGCATGCTAATAGAGATAAACATTAGCAGAATGTTATTACTTAATTCTTTATAAGTAGAATAGAACTAAGGGAATTCAATAGGCTAAAGTGCACGCTTCTTTGCTTGGATTAGAACAAAAGAAGAACGGACAATTCCGTCTGAGAAAAGTATAATTACTTCACAATTGAAACTAATAACAAGAATACCTCGAAAACGATAAGCTCCAGGAAAAACATGTATATAACATAACTTGTGTATTTTAAGAAGATCTAACTCTTTTGTAAAATATGTTTTGGTATATATCTTACGTTTACTAGTTATACCAAATTAAGCAAAACTCATCCAGAATAAGCAGGTCCTTAGTAGCTTCCCAGAAAATTCAAGATATACATTTTATTTGTGATCGATATGGCTTTAATATGTGGTATTTTAATCAAAACAATTAGAGCCATTTTTAAGAAAAACAAAATTTTCGAAAAATTTTCCATACAAAGGGTAGTTAGGGGTGAGGGATTTTCTTGAAAATCTTCGTGTCGCATCCTAGGAAGATACCAAACCGAAATACCAAGTTTGGTATTTAACTGTCTTTTCATTTTTGAGTTATGCTGTCCACAAACACACACACACACACATACACACACACACACACACACACACACACACAGGGACCTGTTTTTGAAAATGCGTTTATTGGACTCGGGAGGGTCCTAAAGCATATATTTCCGGTGAAATTTCGGTATAGAATTTTTGGGTAGAATACAATACTTCTCTATCCTTATTACATTGTACATACGGGGTCAGAGAAAGTAAAAAGGATTGCAGAGCCTGAGTTCTGACAAGATTTTGAAACTGTATTAAACACACACACAGACTTATCTCAAGCGCTGTGGTATGGAATGCTTCAACGCCCCCATACAAACTTTTATTGTTGACTTCAAGGTCATTATATGAATATTTTTTATCCCATGTAAACCCATTTCGGCGGAGCCGAGATTGGCCTGTCTTCGATCCCAAAGGGCCGCATGTGGAATTGGAGGTGGACGAGGCGGAGATTGTGAGGCTTTTCTCCGGGTTCGCAGTTTCCCCCGCGATGTATACCACCAACCGTTCCATACTCATCATTCATCTCTTTTTTACTTTTTCTAGCCCACATGTGCGTTGTATATAGTGGATAGAGAAGGTATTGTATTGCATCCACAAATTTGATGTCGATATTTTACCGGAAATATATATTTTGGGGTGCCCTGAGTCTGAAAAAAAATTTAGACAAAGTGCCGTGTCTGTTTTCGTTTGTCTGTGGACAGCATAGCTAAAAAACGATAAGACCTTTAAATATCAAACTTGGTAATTAGGTTTAGTATATTCCAAGGATGCGACACGAAAATGTTCAAGAAAATAACCTCACCACAATTATTCTTTTGATTTTCTCAAAAATGGCTCTAACGATGCTAATTAAAATCTCGTATATTAGAGATATTTACACCCCATTTAAAATGTATATCTTGAATTTCCTGGGATTAGCCTCTGAAGACCTCTTTATTCTGACTGAATTTTGCTTACCTGCTAAACCGTAAGAAATAGACAAAAAATGTAGATCTCGTTAATACACACAGGTTTTTGTTGTGGAGGTAACCTTTCCGATTCGCAGTACCGGCGAGGGGATTTTTCCCCCGTTGGGAGACTTGGACCGGGGTACACTCAGCCTCGTGAGGTCCCTGGGGGGGCCAATTGAGGAGCTACTTGATGGAAAAGTAGCGGCTCCAGGTCGTGAAGACTGCATTAACTGGCCGGACCGAGATGGGGTATGCAGTGGCCGGGCGGTAGGCCAAAGTTCTTAGCTGTGCCACGAAGTCATATACTTTTCTCAGACAGGAAGTGTCCGTTTTTCTTTAGTTCTACTCCCGGCCAAGAAAAAGCTACTTGCAATGACAATCGCATAACCACAGGTTTTAAAAAACATTTGACTATCACTTTATCATAGTTTATACTTATAAGGAACTAAGTAATGAGAACATTCTGTTAATGTTTATAGAAATATTAATGTTAAAGAATAATCTTTTGTAAGAAGTTTGTTTGTACAGCAGCTAGGGAAAGTCTTGTGAGTGTAACACATCAGATATTTTTCTTTTCTTCACGGCATGGTCATAGTTACATCTCACAGTTGTTTCCGCCACCATTTCTCTGTAGATCGACATCTCTTCTTCCTTTTGGTTGCTACTGAAATTCAACCTTAGTAAATTTTGATTCTGATTGTCTTAGAACATGGTGCATCCTTTGATTCTGATATTTTACTTTCTCTAGCACTTATGTCAATGTACATAATAGGCAGAGAAGATATATATTGTATTCCATCCAAAAATTCGATTCCGAGATTTCACAGACGCTTGATGTTCAAAACAGACAGAAACACACACGACGCTTTTTTGTTTTGTTTTTATTCAGGAGTCCTCAATACAAAAAAATAAGTTTTAGAGAAAGGTCCCAGTGTGTGATAGTACAGTATTTTTCAGAACATGATGACCCTGTCCCACTCTTCTTCCAAGGACTTTAAAGTTTGAGACAGGAAACCAACACTCGCTCTTGCTAAGTATTCCACATACTGGTCCCTTAACTGAGGTGGGATTCTCGACTTGCACTATTTCTTAAGGAAACAGATGTTACTACTTTGCCTCTAGTACAGGCTCATCTTTAGTTTGCTAATGGTTATTGCCCAGTAGTAGGGAGAAACAGCCCCTTTTGAGTGCCATTATGTTTTGGAGAAAACTATATGCTGTCTGGACAGCATAACTCAAAAACGAAAAGTCGCTGAGCACCAAACGGAGTATTTAAGTTAAATACTTTCCAAGGATACTATACGAAGAAATTCAGGAAAATCTCACTATCTCAAACTATTCTTAGCGTGGGCATTTTTTATAATTTTCGGTTTTCTATAAAACTGCTATAACGTTTTCGATGAATGCCGTATATTAAAGATATTTACATGGCAAATAATAGGCATGAAAAGTTTGATTTTCTTGGGAATAGCCCCTGAACTCTATTTCATTTGAATGGTTTTTGTATAACTCCAAACCATAAGGGCTAGACAAAAACTACCACATAAAAATGCAGATCCACTCAAATAACATAATTTATGTTACATACACTTTTTTGCACAGCTAACCATTTCAGAGATATTCTCTGTTATTTATTTTAATTGTAAAATACCTTGTTCTTTTAACGCAAACTCCTCGTCCGTTTCTTATTGTCCTAAAAATTGCGTAGCGATAGCTTTTAAAATATTTGATTGTCACTTTAGCCCAGTCATTCTGTTATATCCCTTCTATTTATAAGAAACTAAGTGACGTGACAGTTTCTATTATGCAGATAAAAGAATAGTAGTTTGAAATAAAATTATTGCAGCAGAGACAGAGAGAAAGTCATATGAATGGAACACATCAAATTTTTTACTTTCTCTAACACGTATTTACTTACAATTTACATAGTAGCTAGAGACGGTATTGCATTCCACCCAAAAATTCCTTCTCAAGATTTCACCGGAAGTATATATTTTAATGTTCCATGAGTCAGAAAAAAGCGCATGTGTATGTGTGTGTATGTGTGTATGATCAAACTGGAATTTATGTTATGATTAAGCTTTATACCTTTTGGTTGAATCAATAATACTAAACATATATTTACTCATTTAGTTCCTCAAGGAACTCCCCTATAAGATTTATTCCTTTCAATGCTCTAAAGTCCCTTTACTCAATACTGGTTTATTAAATAGAATAATTCGATGAATATGAACAGTTATATTACTACTTTCTCTACACATACTATGTTCATCGTGTATAGAAAAGATATTGTTTTGCACCCAAAAATTCGATACCGAGATTTCACCGGAAATACATGTTTTGGGTCCCCCTGAATCCAAAAAAGACATTTTTGGAAAAAGGTCCGTGTGTGTCTGTGGACAACATTGCTCAAAAACAAAAATATCGTTAAATATCAAACTTGGTATTTAAGTTTGGTATTTTCCAAGGATGCGATACGAAGATTTTTAAGAAAATCCCCCCACCCCAACTACATGGACATTTTTTCGAAAATTTTGATTTTCTCAGAAATGGCTCTAACGATTTTGATTAAAATATCGTGTATTAAAGATATATACAAGGCAAATAATATGTATATCTTGAATTTTCTGGGAATGTACTCTGAATACTACTTTATTCCGGATGAATTTTGCATAACTGCTAAACCGTAAGAGATGGACAAAAACTTACCACAAAAAACTGTAGAGCACTTTAAAATATACAATTTATGTTATATACATTTTTTGTGGAGTTGATCTCTTTTTAGATATTCCTTGTTTTTGGTTTCAGCTTTGAAAAACTTGTACTTTTCTCATATAGGAATTTGTCAACTCGTGTCCATACAAACAAAGGAACTTCAGTCACATAGCAACCAGCTTTTGATTTCTCTTTAAGCTGTGATGCTCCCATATTTCGCTTCTACTTACAATAAGACTATTTCTGCTAATTTTTTCTCGACTAGCATGAAGTAAATAGAAGAATAAGCTCATTAACAATAATTTGTTACACAGAAGTAGAGAAAGTCATGTGAATGTAACACATCAGCTTTTTTTAATAACAATTTAGTTTTCAGAGCTGCCTATAGCTTATATTTATATTCTTAGAAGTTACTTCCAAGAATGCGAGGCGAAGATTTTTAAAAGGTTCCCCCTACCAAAAAGTACTCTTTAGATGGAAATATTTTTGAAAACTTCGTTTTTCTGAAAAATGGCTCTAACGATTTTGATTAAAATACCGAATACTAAATATATTTATATTACAAACAAAATGTATCTTTAAGAGATCTTTAACCGTATGAGGCAGACCTAAACTTACTGCACAAAAAACGAAGAGCACGTTAAAACACATAGCATATGTCATATACGCTTCTCTTGTGAAGTTGATCGTTTTTTTTTAGATATTCCTTGTTGTTGGTTTCAGTTTTAAACTAACTTGCTTTTCTCAAACGGGACAATGCAAACCGAATCGTACCTCAATGTTTCACATAGTGAGTAGTTTTTAAATGATAGACTATTTATGTAACCTAGTGTACTCCCTTATTTTCTTTCTAGAAGCAATTTTGGCAATGTTTATCTTGACTAGCATGATGTACATAAAAGAATATTTTTTGTAAGAATAGAATGCACTTGGAGCACTTCAGGCTTTTAAATTTACAATTTATTGAATCAATAAGTTTTGCTCTTATGTCTTCATTTTGAGTATGGTCTAATTTTGTGTATCATTTTGTTTTCCTCAAAAAGTTCATCTCTGTACATTGTAATCGGAATTTTATTTTCTTTGTAATTAACTACACCTCACTTCCATATGCTAGTATACGGGTGCCATTTGTTTTACAGAATTCCAGTCTCATTTCCTTTCTTGTTTTATTTCCCAATATTCTGTGTATAATCCCATATATCTTTCGGAGTCTTGAAATCATCTTGCTAATTTATCCTTCTTGCCCTGAAGTTGAAATTGCTTCCTAAAAAGTTAAATTTTTCCATTTGTTCCACCACTTTCTTATTCAATTTCACCGTCATTTCATATCCCCTTTTCTCTTACATTCCAGGATTGTTAAGTCCTGGGATGTGTTACTCCTACTTAAAGGAAGATAAATATCTCAAACAGATTCCTCATTCTAGAGATCTTAAGTTATGCTAACTTTCTCTGCTGTGTAAGAGACACACACTTGAGCTCCATAAAAAATGTCGATGAAATTGAAATTGTGTTTTATGTATGGTTGCTCTTCTAATATTATGCTTCTTAGCGTCTCTATCAAGATTGAGGCTCTTTTATGTACTATAAATCTATGATACGGACCAAAGGCTTTACTTCTCCTTCGAAAGAACCCATTTTTACGCACGAAAAAAATCCATCACCTCCGCCAAGGAGCTCGTAACCTCGGGAACTAAAGGCCTCATTTTCAGGTATCAATAGCATACGTCAAATTGAACAAAATTTCCCAACATAAGTACCCTTCACATAGGAATTATTTATGTTTTGGTTTTCTTAAAGATGTCTATAACAATTTTAATAAAAGTACTTGTTTAACATACAAGACATATTGAATTTTCTTGGAATAGCCAATGACGTGCTCTTCATTACGAAGGAATTTTAATGATTTTTATTACTTTATCTACACGTACTATGTACATAGTGAATAGAGAAGGTATTATATTCCACCCAAAAATCTGATAACGCAATTTCACCGGAAATACATGTTTTGGAACCCCCTGCATACAAAAATAAGCATTTCTGGAAAAAGGTTCGTATGTGTGCGTGTGTGTCTGTGGACAGCATAGCTAAAAACGATGAGCCCGTTAAATATAAAACTTGGTATTTAAATTTGGTATATGTTAAGGATGCGACACAAAGATTTTTAAAAAATATTCCCCACCCTAAACTACCCTTTACATGGAAGAAATTTAAAATATTTTTATTTTCTCAAAAATAGCTCTAAGGATTTTGATTAAAAGCTCTTATATTTAAGATATTTACATGCCAAACAAAGTGTATATCGTGAATTTTCTAGGAATAGCCTCTAAGGCCTCTTTATTGAATTTTGCATAACTGGTAAACCGTAAGAGATTGACAAAAACTAAACAAAAATGTGGATAAAACATGCAATTTATGTGATATACATTTTTTTTTCGTGAAGTTGATCGTTTTTGAGATATTACTTGTTATTGGTTTCAGTTTTAAAAAAGTTAGACTTTTCTCATACAGGAGTTTGTCAGCTCCTGTCCATACAAACAAAAGAACTTCAGTCATATAGCAACCAGCTTTTGACTATCACTTTAACCTATGGTACTCCCTTATTTCGCTTCTGCTTATTCTTTCTGGTTAGCAGGGATATAGAGAAAGTCCTTTGAATGGAACACATCAGATATTTTGGGATACAGGGGACCCTAAAACGTATATTTCTGGTGAAATCTCGGTATCGAAATTTTGGGCGGAGTGCAATACCTTCTCTATACACTATATACATAGTACATGTAGAGAAAGTAGATTTTAAATCTGAAACAAATAATGCTCTACTCCACTAAAAAACTTATATGACATAAATTTCGTGTTTTAACGCGATCTACATTTTTTGTTTTGTAAGTTTCGTCTATCTTTTTCAGTTTACTAGTAGCGCAAAATTCAGCAAAATTCATCAGAATGAAGAGGTCTTTAGAGGCTATTCCCAGAAAATTGAAGATATACATTTTGTTTAATGGTCATGTAAATATCTTTAATCAAAATGTAGAGTCATTTTGGAGAAAATTAACATTTTCGAAATTTTCCGCGTAAAGGATAAATTTGGGTGGGGGTTGTTCAAAAGCTTCATGTTGCATCCTTTCTCTGTCGCATTCCATGACTTTCTCTACAGTTCTGAAATAAATTGTTGTTAAAAAGCTTATGCTTCTATTTACTTCATGCTAATTGAGAAAAATTATCAGAAATAGTTTATTACTTGGTTCCTTGTAAGTAGAACCGAAATAAGAGAGCACCGTAGGTTAAAGTGAAGACAAAAGCTGGTTACTATGTGCCTGAAGTTCCTTTGTATGGACAAGAGCGGACAAATTCCTATACGAGAAAGGTATATCTTTTTTAAAACTGAAACCAATAACAAGGAATATCTCAAAAACGATCAACTCCACGAAAAAAATGTATATGACATAATTTGTATGTTTTATCTACATTGGTTAATTAAAATCTTCAGTGTTCTTTGTATTTGGCTGACTGTTGCACCTCCTTAATAAAATAAATAGTATGTGTGAGTACTGATTCGTAATCATTCTCTAAAACTTAATTGGCAGAAATTAATGTCTTGTTTCCTTGTAATAAGAAGATAAATAAGAAAATACACTAGGCTAAAACGACAGTAAAATCCTTTAAAAGCTGGTTGCCATGTGGTTGAAATCCGTTTTTATGCATGACTAGCAGTTAACTAATATCCGTGTGAGAAACGTTTAACTGAAAGTATTAATACTATGCAAAACAAATTGTTTCGGAAATGGAAGCTTTCACTTTTATTGAAAACAATATTCATTCAAATTAAGGGTTATTGCAGTACCGATAGAGCCTGCTGCTTGGCAATGAATGCTAGGAGAAGTAAGTAAATTGTTTTTAGATGAACTAAGAAGAAAGTGCTTCATAGCTATCATATGGGTAGGGAACAATTTCCGCAGGTGGACAGCTGCAAATATTTGGGAGTGTGCAGTATTTATCTAAGAAATCATGGAAAACATTGTACTTCGTAAGAAGAGAAAATACTGAAGAAGGGGAGCGTAAAGTCCAGGGAAATTGCCTGCAAGTCCTTAGCGCGGCCGGTTATGGAATACGGGGATCCATACAGGGTTAACCAAACTGATTCGCTGGAAAAGATACAGAGAAGGGCTGTAATATTCATGAAGAGAGGTAAAGATTTTGGGCATACGAAAAGTGAAGAGAATAAATGGGAGTCACTAAAAGTTAGGCGTAAATCACAGAGGTTAGTCGGACTATTTAAAGTTTATACAGATTTAAATGCATTTTTTGTTAGTTTTTAACACCCGCTTTTACTGCTCAGGCACCGCAGGCGATGACACTGATGATACATGAAGATGGAGCCCCGGTGGTATATAATGGCGGGGGAAACCGGAGAACCCGGAGAAAACCCAATCCTACGCCGCTTCGTCCACCACAAGTCTCACATGCGGTCGCTTGGGACCGAGCCCGGGCCGTCTAGGTGAGAGGCGAGAGGTCTGACCACTCGGCCACGGCGTGGCCGCTTTAAATGCATGGGTGGACGTTAGAAAGAGGTTAGAAAATCCGGCATACTACGGACGATCATTTGTATAAAATTAAGGGTAGAAGGCGCAGAACCACTTAGGAAAAATTTCTTTTGTTAATGGGAACATTGAGGAATTGAATAAATTGCCTGTAGCAGCCTTTCAGGGTTGTCCTCTGACCTTAAAGAAGTTTAGGGATAATTTAAAGATAGTAAATGTTAGATATTAAAGTAAATATTGTGAAGTAATTAAGGATCTCAAAAACTGTATTAATGTATTTTATTAGTAATATATAGTATTAACGTTGAAGCTTCATAATAACTGTTTATAAACAAGTTGGTAATTGACGTAAGTACTGATATGCTGAATAAATAAGTAGTTAGGTATTTAAAAACGCATTTATATAATATGTTACTTGTATTAATATTCTTAATTTAACTGTAAGATTATTATTATTATTATTATTATTATTATTATTATTATTATAAGTGAATTTTGTACCTTTAACTCTGCCACCGGGCAGTACCCAATTGGCAAAGAATAAATACATAAATATTAACTCGAAGAGGCTCCACTGCTCTAGATCTAATCAAAGAAAAGTGATTTCATCAGCTGGGAATTGAACCAATAGGAGACTGCAATAACAGCTTCAAGAGGCCAGGAATTCTATCGCAAAGCAGCATTCATGAGTTGACTTTCCTAGCTTTCACGCCAATTCATACATGGAGTTGAATTAGGCTTGGCGAGCTGCACCACGATTATTTCAGAGATGAATTCTTGCTTAACGGATTATATCAGCAAAGAAAATTGAAAGCACGATTTAACAGATTTTTATACAAGTACTAAGAGCATCTCAGCTCCGCTACTCCAGTTTTCTGAATGAGAACATTGCTCATTGTCCCATGTGCTATGCTAGAAATAGATGAAGGCTCAGGTTATGCCATTTCTTATAGCCATAAGCATAGAACCTGAGGCAATATTTCTATCCTAACCACAAAATCTGCGGACATTTTGTGAATTTCATGTCATTTTTACTTTCTCTAGCTCCATATGTACAATGTACATAGGGATAGCGAAGGTATTGTAATGCACCCAAAAATTCAATGTCAAGATTTCAACGGAAATATATGTTTTTGGATTCCATGAGTCCGAAAAGAGCAGTTTTAAAAAAATGTTTGCGCGCGCGCGTATGTCTGTCTATATGTGTGTGTGTGTGTGTGTGTGTGTGTCTGTGGGCAGCATAGCTCAAAAACGAAAAGACCGTGAAATACCAAACTTGGTATTTAAGTTTGGTACTTTCCAAGGATGCGACACGAAGATTTTCAAGAAAATTCCCCCACCCCAACTACTCTTTACATGGAACTATTTTCGAAAATTTTGATTTTCTAAAAAGTAGCTCTAAGATTTTTGAGACAATCAAAATTTTCGAGAAAAGTTCCACGGAAAGGGTAGATAGGGGTGGGGGAATTTTCTTGAAAATATTCGTGTAACATCCTTGAAAGATTAAATACCAACTTTACGTTATTGAACTATTTTTGGATTCAGGGGGACCCAAAAGATGTATTTCCAGTGAAATCTCGGTATCAAATTTTTGGGTGCAATACAGTACTTTCTGTATACAATATTTACATAAATCGTGTAGAGAAAGTTAACGTTAATCTATGGAAGACAATGTTTTCATATCAAGTGTTTATTTTATGTTAATGGAAGGAAATTGATGCCATATTGATTTATTAATTATTTGGTAAAAAACATTAATTACTGAAAGTAATTAGCCTGTAACTGTTCTGTGAATATCAGAACAGTGAATTTAATGTGTATTTGAAGTATAATTTCATTTATGATCAAAAATAATTATTTGAAAAAATTCAAGAAGTATAATTGCAGTGCTACGTGCATGAAAAAGGAAGTTGTTCTTTCTAGTATACTGCATTCCCAAGCATTGTAAACCCATATTTAAATATTATTTAAGTGGAAATAGCTTATGAAATAAATATTATATGTATCAAAAGTAATTTATTTATAAATAAAAGGAAGTATGTATTATATACTTCCTTAAAGAATGTTTAATAAGGAGAAACATGTAAAATAAGTTTCGAGTCTAATAAGAGCTGAATGGACGCTCAAACGTGTACATTCGTTATTGGTTAGACCTCATGTGATCATCATTGCTCAGCGTCCTATGGGAACGCGTGCTGTAGAATGCAATCTTAATTTATCTGTGCCATCCTAGAGTGTTAAGGATACCCATCTGTGAAAAACCTAAAATCTACAGATTGATTTGAAATTGCAGTATTAGTTATAGTTTACATGCTAATTTTCAGAGTTTAGTTCAAAATAGTTCCTGTGATATTAACATATTATTTATAGTATTTTATTGTCATTTAATTAAATCATTCCACACATATAATACTTTGCAGTTATACTGATAAATACAGTATTAGTAAGTTGATGAGATGAAAATTTTATTTGACTTATGGGAGAAAAAAAATGTTTAATTATCATTTTGTTAACTTTTAATTTTTTCTATGGAAGTATGAAGTTTCTTATTTAATACAAGAGCACTGGTGATATTAGAAAAACAATCATCTCATCAATTTTCTTTTCTATTTTTATCCAAGCATAAACATTTTGAAGCTTCTGTTTTGAAAACTGCATCGTGTGGAACAATTTGAAGTTTTGAAAACGCTGAAAAATAAAAACACAAGAAAATAGGTTTTAAAGTTTAACATATAATTTAACACTATTTCTTTGTAAGTCTTAAAATTTCATATTCTGCTGCAGCAATTTCTAAATCATGAACATGTGTCAACTCTCACGGACTGTTTTCACAAATTCTGAATAATGTATAAGGCATATTACTACACTCACTTTTTTAGATATTAGTATAAATTATTGTATTTTCAACTTGAAATAGACACATTTAAGGTCAAATGCTATTGATCAAAACCAAATATAGGATTTTTAGCAACTTTTCGCCATAGTGAAAAGGTTAAAGCATCACACCCGCTTACAGTCATCCATTTAAATGTCACGTGATACGGTTTAAAGTGCCACATGGTAAAAAAGAACAACAGTAAATTGAATTAAAAGCATTAGATTATTTAATTAGGCACCTTTTTATCAATTTTCTTAATAATTATAGTGATATTGAAGAATATATAAGAACTCTTTACCAGTGAAACCAGTGTATTATTTACAAGTATTATATTACCTGTAATGCACTATCCCTCTCTCGGCCACAACCCTGAGATATAATTATAACATTATTATAGCGAGTCATCAATTAGCTCACCAATACTCCGATTTTGTTAATAATTCGTAACGAAGTAAAGTGATTAGCGGAATTATTCATTGATTCGCTGGTACTATATAATTACTTTCTCTAGCCTCATAAGTACAATGTACATAGGGATAGAGAAGGTATTGTATTGCACCCAAAAACTTGATACCGATATTTCACCGGAAATATATGTTTTGGGGTCCCCTGAGTCCGAAAAAAAGCATTTTTTAAAAAAAAAAGTCCGTATGTGTGTGTGTGTCTGTAGACAGCCTAGCCCCAAAACGAAAATACCATTAAATACCAAACTTGGTATTTAGGTTTATATCTTCCAAAGATGTGACACGAAGATTTTCAAAAAAATCCCTCCATCACAAACTACCCTCTACATGGAACAAATTTCGAAAATTTTGATTTTTTTAAAATGGCTCTAACGATTTTGATTAAAATCCCGTATATTAAAGCTATTTATGTCGGAAATAAAATGTATATCTCGAATTTTTGGGAATAACCTCTGAAGACCTCTTTATTCTGGATGAATTTTCCTAAATTTTGCTTAACTGCTAACCTGTAAGAAATAGAAAAAAACGAACTACACAAAAAATGTACCTCATGACAAACAACCAATTTTTTTTTTTTTTTTTTTTTTTGTTCTACTCCTGCCCAAGCAAAGAAGTGATTTGCAATGACAATCGCATAACGATAACTTTTAAAACATTTGATAATCACTTTAGCATAGTGCATTCCCTTATTCCCTTCTACTATTAAGGAACCAAGTAATAACATTCTGCTAACATTTATCTTGATTAGCATTGTGTACAAAGAAGAAGAATCTTTTGTTGGAGTTTGTAGAGCAGCTAGAGAAAGTCATGTGAGTGTAACACATCAGAATTTTTTTTCAAGAAATGCTGTGTAAGTGATTTCAGGTCCAGTTTCTGTGCATTGTGAATGTCTAAGCAACATTATGCATCTCGCAGAGAATATATTGAACAGTGCATCGATTGTGACCGTTGAGAGAAAGAAAGAGAAACGCCAGAGACAGGTGGACACAGTTCAATTGTCAATCACTCAAACTTCAATAATACATAGCAGTGCAAGAGGAAAAACTTCATCCTGTAGATTTCCCTCAGCCATGTTTCCGAACCGTCACAAATACAGGTCAACAGCAGATGTCAAACACAGCAAAAATAAGTCAAAATCCGAAAAATCAACATCAAGCACGCAGTGATCCCTAAAAGTACTTAGATTACTTTTTCCACCCATAAATTCCAGGAAATAAAATGGCGTTTTATTTATGGACGCTCTTTAACTGCTATACCGTCCCATTCAGTGTCCCATTCTATACCGGGCATAAAAGATGGCTTTAATTTTGCTCAGAAGCCTCTTATCTGGCTTGAGGTTCTTTTACGTGCCGTAAATCTGCGACACGGGACCCACGGCTTTATTTCCCTTCCGAAGGTAGGCATGCAAAGCATTGTTCCGCCCGAAACTCCGGGTTTAAACCCGCGACCTTGGGTATATGAAGTTAGCATGGTAACCATTACACCACGAAGGGCGACATTCATACCAGGATTTACTTGAAATAACTGTTATAAGGTCCCCTGAATAAATTAATAAATAAAAATCATTTTAGTGTGTGTGAAAAGCATAATTGAATTAATTGATATATTCTACTCACATGGGTTTCTTAGGCTATTCTTTTAACAAACTGTTCTTATAAAACCTTTTTCCATCTAATCAAGATAAACATTAAGTAGAGGTGGTCTTATTAATGTATATAGAAGGGAAATAAGGGAGCACACTACTCAAAAGTGGATAATTTCACACAAAACATGTATATGACATAACTTGAGTGTGGCCGCGTGGTTAGACCACTCACCTCTGACCTAGACGGCCCGGGTTTGATCTCAAGCGACTGCATGTGAGATTTGTGGTGGACAAAGCGGCGCAGGGGCGGGTTTTCTCCAGGTTCTCCGGTTTCCTCCGCCATCGCATTCCACCGGTGCGCCATCTTCATTCCATGTATCACCAGTGTCATTGCCTGCGGTGCCACAAGCAGTAAAAGCGGACGCTAAACACTACCATAAAAATCACTTAGGTGTAGTAAGGAATCTACATTTTTTTGTGCTAAGCTTTTGTCTATCTCTTGTGGTTTGCCAGTTTGACAAAAGTATCAAGAACGAAGAGGTCTTCAGAGACTATTCCCTGAAAATTCAAATTCATTTTTTGTGTAAATATTTTAAATACACAGTATTTTAACCAAAATTGTTAACTTATGTCTTGTAATCATAATGAAAGGATTAAATCCCCTTATTAACTTTATTACTTAACTAAACCTTTAAAAGAAAATGTTTAAGCCCAAATAAAAAAATAAAAAAATTTAAAGATAAAGGTAAAAATATCCTCCATGCTAAATATATCGAGGTAATGTTCCTCGCACCCAATTTTGTAAAAAATATCAAAACTTTTGAAAACCTACCAATTTAAGTGTAGTTTGGGGTGAAGTATTTTCTTGAAAATCTTCGTGTTATATCCTTGAAAGATGCTAAACTTATTATCACCTTTTCGTTTTTGAGTTATGTTGTTCACATACACGCAGGTTTTTTTTTTCTTCTAGAAATGCCAATTTGGACTCCGGAGATCTCAAAACAGGTATTTCCGTTGAAATCTCTATTTCGAATTTTGGGTGGCATACAATACCTTCTCTACCTTTTATGTATATAGTACGTGTAGAGACTGCAAAACTAAAACTCAGCTACTTACCAAACTTGATATTTAAGTTCGCCATCCTTTAATGATGGGACACGACGTTTTTCAAGAAAATCTCCACACCAAGCTATACTTTACATAGAACATATTTTTGAAAATGTTGTTTTTCTTAAAAATGACTAAGAATTTTGGTTAAAATGTCGTATGTTAATATGACTATATAAGAAAATCAAAATATTAAAGATATATATATATATATATATATATCCTCTCATTTAACATATGCAATTTACTTGTAGAAATAAAAATAAGCTTTGAAGTATATTAATTTATTTTAACTTAAAGTCTTTAATGTATAACTTGACAATTCAAGATATATATTTCATTAAAATATCTTAAACATATTATATTTTAACCAAATTTGTTGGAGCCATTTTTGAGATAAACAAACCTTTCTAAAAGTTTTAAATGGGTAGTTTAAGGCAGAGAGATTTTCTTGAAAATGTTTGTTTTGGGTTCTTGGAAGATACTTAACTTAAATACCAAGTTTGGTAATTAACGAACTTTTCGTACTCGAATTATGCTGCAACTTGTGGATTTCGGGGGTCTGAAAACATATTTCCGATGGAATTTCGGTATAAAACTTTTGGGTGGAATATAATACATTCTCTGCCTGTCATTTACGTACAAGAAAAAGTAAAAACTAATATAATATAAAATATAGTGCAATGGAACTGGCACGAGCATGTTCACCGAATACCGTCCGACAGACTTCCGAAGCAACCAATTATTTACAACCGAAAGCAAAGACGAGATGTAAGACGGGCGAGAACCAGGTGAAAGATCAGTTGAAATAAACACCTTTGACGTGGAACGAGACTAAACTTCCGAACCCTAAAAAGGCAGAAAAGAGGAAGAAAATGTAGGACTCCGGTACTGTATCCCTATTTACATTTCCCCCCGTAGGTTTTACTGATTACTGGTTTTACTGTTTCTTTTACAAACATATACACATTGCACAAACATATAACACCCATGCCCAAGGCGGGACTCGCAGCTTCTCCAGTATTCTGTGGTACAGATGCATCAAGATCTAGAGATCTGCATTTCTACTAATCTGGACATTGAAGTGTCACGTTGTTGTCTGGTTAGCTGTTGCAGCTTCCTGCCAAAAACCAGGATAAAACTAGCATCCAGAAGTGGAGGTATTTGCATGCAAGAATACGTGTAAGGAAACGACTCGAAAGTAACGTGAGTGTCTAGTATTCTGGAGATCTGAGATCCAAATCCCGTCGATTTATTTTGGGGGGCAACAGGAGTTACAGGTATAAAAATCTGATGTGTTCCATTCACATGACTTTTCCTACATCGCTGCTAATACTTTTATTTACTTAATGCTACTCGAGAAAAAATTAGTAGAAATAGACTTGCTTCCTTGTAAGTAGAAGTGAAATGAGGGAGTACCATAGGTTAAAGTGAAAGCCAATAGCTGGTTGCTATGTGAGTGATGTTCCTTTGTTTGTATGGACAGGAGTTGACAAATTCCTGTATGATAAATGTAACGATCAACTACACGAAAAAACTTATATAACACAAATTGTATTTTAATGTGCTCTACATTTTTGTGTGGTAAGTATTTGTCTATCTCTTACGGTTTAGCATTTAAGCAAAATTCCGTAAAATTAATCCAGAATAAATTAGTCTTCAGATGCTATTCTCAGAAAATTCAATATATACATATTATTTGTCAGGTAAATATCTTTAATATACGATAATTTAAACAAAATCGTTAGAGCCATGTTTGAGAAAATCAAATTTTCGAAAAAAGTTCCATGTAAAGGGTACCTGGAGGAGGGGGTATTTTCTTAAAAATCTTCATGTCGCATTCTTGCAAGATACCAAACTTAAATACCAAGTTTGGTATTTAACGTGTTTTGGTTTTTGAGCTATGCTGTCCACAGACACAAACACACACAGACACACACACGGACCTTTTTCTAGAAATGCTATTTTTGGATTCAGTGGGGACCCAAAACATGTATTTCCGATGAACTCTCAGTATCAAATTTTTGGGTGCATTACAATACATTGTCAATACACTATTTACATAGAACGTGTAGAGAAAGTAAAAATTGGAAAAGTATGTTTGTTTTTATAGTGTTTAACGCCCGCGTTTACTACTACAGCAGCGCTGGCGATATTACCGATAATACATGGAATGAAGATAAAGAAATGAGAGGGGAAACCATAGAGCCCGGAGAAAATCGCCCCTGCACCGTTTTGTCTACCACATCCCACACGCGATCGAATCCAGGCCGCCTTGGTGAGAGGTGAATAGTCTAACTTATCGCGGTCAAGTAAGGGAGTATTGCGAGAGAAAGGATTTTTTTTCTGTGTTGATTCATTTTCTTCTTATGGGGAAATGTGATTCCCGTACCGCTTCTATGGAACCGGGGATTTGTGGGTAACTTTCTTTGGGGGTGACTTGACTAAAGCAATAGTCAAAACTTTTAAAACCTGGCCGACATGTGAACAATTGAAGTTAATTTAGCTTTGCATTGTCAATAAAACAAGAGCGAGATGAAACGAAAAGTGACCTCAGTTGAGAAAATGTATGTAGTTTAAAACTGAAACTAATAACAAGGAATATGTCGGAAATAGTCTACCTAACAAAAACAATGTACGTATATGACATAAATTATATGCTTTAACGAGATCTACATATTTTGTCTATTTCTTACGGCTTACCAGTTAGGCAGAATTGAGCAAAATTTATCCAGAATGAACAGATCTATAGAAGTTATTTCCAGAAAATTCAAAATATATATTTTATTTGTGATGTACGTATCCTTAATACATATATTTTAATCAAAATCATTAGTACTAATTTTGAGAAAAACATTTAAATTATTTCCATTAAAAGGGTAGTTTGGAATGTGGGAAATTTCTTGAAAATGTTCATGTCCTTGGGAGAAAGTAAACTTAAATACTAAAGGACTTTTCATTTTTCAGTAGTTCTGCACACTCACTGACATTTTCCTAAGATTTTGTTTTTGTTTTTATTCAGTAGGTCTCAAAACATTATTTCCGGTGAAATCTCGGTATCAAATTTTTGGATGGAATGCAGTACCATCTCTACCTATTAGTAACACTGTACGTGCATCCTAATACAGTTTATGTTTACATAACAGGAGAAATAGGTCGGAAAGGCAGTTGAATAGTACTATTCAGTTTGGCAAATCTCGTTCACCTGTGACAATGCATTATTGATAACATAAGAACGATGAAGGATAAGGGCAGCGCCGTGTCCGAGTGGTTAGACCGCTCACCTTCCACCTATAGGCCCGGGTTTGATCCCAAGCGCCCGCATGTGGGATTTGTGGTTGACGAAGCCTCGTTTGGGTGGGTTTTCTCCGTGTCCTCAAATTTCTCCCGCCACTCATTCTAACAAGTGCTCCATCATCACCTTTCCTATCATACATTTCACATGATCCAGTTCCTCATGATCATGCCCGGCTTCTGGCCGACCACTCGTTACAGGTACTACATTCTGCGGTTACATGCCGCTAGCTTCCCGACAGACCTCTGATGCCTAGTCACCCGCTTGTAAGAGGGCCGATAGGCTATAAATAAAAGACAAGTTCATAGAAAACAATTATTTTATTACTAAAAGTTTTGAACACTTATGTTTACTTTACAACGTAATCACCAAAAAGATTGAGATATTTATCGTACCTGTGCACAAACTTTGCAATACCGCTTCAAAAAATGTTGCTGCCAATGATTTCAAATGAGCATTGACGTTGTTTTGAAGATCTCGTTGGTTTGAAAGTGCTGCCCTCCTAGCCATGCCTTCAGTTCAGGGAAAAGGTGAAAACCGCTGGGTGCCATGTCAATACTGTACGGCGGATGATCGAAAATGTCCCATTGAAATTGTTCAAGGAGCCGATGGGTTGTGCCAGCAGTGTGTGGACGAGCGTTGTCATGGATCAACACAATTCCTGAAGTCAGCATTCCTCTTCGTTTGTTTTGAATGCCTCTCCGCAAACGTCGTAAAGTACGAAGATCTTCAAAACAACGTCAATGCTCATTTGAAACCATTTTTTGAAGCGGGTATTGCAAAGCTTGTGCACAGGTATGATAAATGTCTCAATCTTTTTGGTGATTATGTTGAAAAGTAATATAAATGTACAAAACTTTTAGTAATAAAATAATTGTTTTCTACGAACTTGTATTTTATTTGCAGCCTATCGGAGGTTGAAAAAAAAACGCCCTCGTAAATCCTTGGGGGGGGGGGCGGGGGTGCTGTTAGTCCTACATACGGGGAGGGTAAGCCGATTACAAAAAGGATGAACTGAACACGTGGAAGAAATGTTGTGTTATAATAAACAATGGCACAACATAACAGCGCAGTTATTTAATTATTGGAGATAATTCAACTAAAGCAGCGTCCTTAGGGTGTTAAGAATCCCCAGGTTGCTTACATAATGAAAGACTGCTGTTTCTCTACTCACGAAATATATTCCAGTTTTTTTGTTCCTAGAGAGAGAGACTTGGTAATAATTAAAGAGTGAATGCTGAGCAGTTTTCCCAGAAGAGAAGTTTCGATTTGTATCACGTCAGCCGGACACATCATGCAACACTTTCACTCTGCTCTTGTCTCGTGTTGATGATATCAGCACGACCACAACTTTCGTGTTCACTTCGAAAAGTAAACTCCACTGAATGGAAACAGCGCCGCTACTCGGACAACAAAACCTTCCCGCTTTACCATTCTCATTTAGCGTGACGGAGAGTTTGTATGCACCACCCACTTCCATTTTACCTTCTCTAGCATGTATGTACACACTATGTATGTAGTAACTAGAGAAAGTATTGTATTCAACCAAAAATTCGACATCGTGGTTTCACCGCAAATATATTACTAGCGTCGGCTGAGAAATCCTGGGCCTCTCAACACAATCTCCAGAAAGGCTAATACATTTGTCATATCGGTGTTCTAATTTAATTAAACCATCTCTGTAGTACGATTTATCAAGGTCCTCAAAATAGCTGATCTCTGTGCTGTCAAATCTTCCTCCTCCAAGAAGTGTTTTGAGGTTTGGAAACAGGTGGTAGTCACTGGTGCTACATTTACCGAATAGGATGGATCTTCAAGCAATTCCAACATTTTTCTCATTGCAATCACTGAACGATTGGCCGGAGCACTGTCGTGATGAAACAAGATTTTTTTTTTCTGCCAAATGAGGTTGTTTTCTTTTCACCTCATCAGTTAAACATTGCAGTGAGCTTGCGTAGTAGTCACCAGTGATACTTTTACCCTTTTCCAAATAATCAATAAAAATAATTCCCTGTGCATCCCAGAAATCACTCCCCATAATCTTGTTAGGTGACAAAATTGACTGTCTTTTTACTTTCTCTCCCGTATGTACAATGTACATAGGGCTTAGAGAAGTATTGTATTCCACCCAAAAATTCGATACCGAGATTTCACCGGAAATATATGTTTTAGGGTCCCCTGTATCCAAAAAAAAAGTGTTTTCAGAAACAGGTCCGTCTGTGCGTGTGTCAGTGTATCTGTGAACATGATAACTCAAAAACGAAAAGTAGCTAAAATACCAAACTTGGTATTTAAGTTTAGTATCTTTCAGGGATGCAACACGAAGATTTTGAGAAAATTCCCCCCACCCCAAAATACCCTTTACAAGGAGCATTTTTCGAAAATTTTGATTTTCTTAAAAATGGCTCTAACGATTTTGATTAAAATATCATATATTAAAGAATAAAATGTATATCTTGAATTTTCTGGGAATAGCTTCTGAAGACATGTTATTCTGGATAAATTTTGTTTAATTAGTAAACCGTAAGAGATAGACAAAAACCTACTATACAAAAAATGTAGGTCTTTTTAAAATACACAAGTTATGTCATATACATTTTTCTCGTGGAGCTTACCGTTTTCGAGGTACTCATTGTTATTAGTTTCAGTTGTGAAGTACTTATACTTTTCTCGTTTTTCTTTTGTTCTACTCCTGGCCAAGCAAAGAAGCGGTTTGCAATGGCAATGACGATAGCTTTTAAAACATTTGACTACCACTTTAGCATAAACTTATAAGGAACTATGTAATAATAACATTCTGCTAATGTTTATCTCGATTAGCATGATATAGAAAGCTCTTTTGTAAGAAGTTTGCTTTTAGAGCAACTAGAGAAGGTCATGCGAGTGTAACACATCAGATTTTTGTGTTTCATTTTGAGCTCTACGTCCGCGTTCCAGTTAATTGACAGCCTTCTATAATTGCAGTGGTTTTACATAGTGCATGTCAGTCTTAGGATTTAATAGCGCTGTAAATACAGACATTAATTTTAATCATACACAGAAGGTAATTTCTGAAAGCAAAGTTAATGTACTCAGAGATGACGTAAGTAGTACGAATAGTATTTAGAGCTGAAGACCATGACAACTCTATAACAAGACGAAAACAAACCTTATGTGCTCCATTCATATGACTTTCTCTACATCTCTGCAACAAATTATTGTTAACAAAGTTATTGTTCTATTTACCTACTTCATTTTAATCGAGAAAAAATAGCAGGAATAGTCTTATTACTTGCTTCCTTGTAAGTAGAAGCGAAATAAGGGAGTACCATAGGTTAAAGTGATAGTCAAAAGCTGGTTGCTATGTGTCTGAAGTTCCTTTGTTTGTATGGACAGAAATTGACAAATTCCTATATGAGAAAAGTATAAGTTTTTTGAAGCTGAAACCAAAAACAAGGAATACCTCAAAAAGGATTATCGCCAGAAAAAAAAACTGCATATAACATAAATTGTGTTTTTAATGTGCTCTACATTTTGTGTGTGGTAAGTTTTTCTCCTTCTGTTACAGTTTATCAGCTATGCTGTAATTCTGTAAAATTCCTCTAGAATACAGTGGCCTTGAGAGGCTATTCCCAGAAAATTCAAGATATACATTTTATTTGTCAGGTAGACGTCTTTAATATACAATATTTTAATCAAAATCGTTTCAGCTATTTTGGAGAAAATCAGAATTTCCAAAATATGCTCCATGTAAAGTTTGGTATTTAACGGTCTTTTCGTTTTTGAGATATGTTGCCCACAAACACACACATACACACTGACAGATAGACATACATGGATATGTTTCTAAAAATGCTTTTTTTGGATTAAGGAGGTCCTAAAACATGTTTCCGGTGAAATTTCGGTATCGAGTTTTTGGGTTCATTACAAAACCTTCTCTGTACTCTATGTACATTGTACGTGTAGAGAAAGTAGTAGTCCTCTATCTGTTTCATGCCAATTGAGATAAACATCAGCAGAAACTGTCGTATTACTTGCTTCCTTGAAGTAGAAGGGAAATAAGGGAATACACTACGCTAACGCATTAGTCAAATGTTTTAAGATTTGATTTACAAGTGGTTGAAACTGTTTCTTTGTATTCCCAGGAGATTACAAACTCCCGTATGAAACTAATAACAAGGAAATCTAAAAAATGCTCAACCACACAAGAAAATGTATATGTCATATGTTGTGTGTATTAAAGGGATCTACATTTTTGAGTAGTAAGGTTTTATCTCGTACAGTTTAACAGTTATGCAAAATTCATTCATACTGAAGAGCTCATCAGACGCTATTCCCAAGAAATTCTAAATATACATTTTATTTGTCTTTAATGTACAGTGTTTTAATCAGTGTTGCATACTTGGAAGATACTAAACTTAAATGCCAAGTTTGGTATTTTACTGCCTTTTCATTATGGAGTTATCGTGTTCGCAGACACAGACAGGCACGGACCTCTTTCTGAAAACGCTTGTTTTAGATATGGTATTAAAAACGTGTATTTCCGTTCAAATGTCGGTATCGAATATTTGGATGGAGTGCAATACCTTCTCTATCTACTCACTATGCCTCTGTAGTCAGCTTGCCAACCTCCAAATTCAGGCTTCCCGATTTTGATTCTCTGCTGGAGGATGGGATTTTGTTTTTGCCAGAATTAATTCCTATATTTCTTAAAGTCTTGGATTATTATACACAGTGTGAATTAATAAAAGGTCTCATTGTTCCATTCAAATGCCTTTCTCAACCTATTCTGCAAAAAATCATCCTTACGAAAACATTTGCTTCTGTCTAATCTTAGTTTTCACTTTTCCTATACGTACCATGTACATAGTGTATACAGAAGGTGTACACTCCACTCAAAAATTCGATACCCAGATTTCACCGGAAATATATGTTTTAGGGTCCCCTGTATCCAAAAACAGCATTTTCATGAAAAGATCCGTGTGTGTGTGTGTGTGTGTGTGTGTGTGTGTGTCCGCGTGTCTGTGAACACGACAACTCAAAAACGAAAAGTCGGTAAAATATCGAACTTGGTATTTTAGTTTAGTATCTTTCAGTGATGCGACACGAAGATTTTGAGAAAATCTCCCCACCCCAAAATATTGTTTACATGGAACTTTTTTCGAAAATTTAGGTTTTTTCAAAAATGCCTCTAATGATTTTGATTAAAATATCGTATATTAAAGATATTTACCTGCCAAATAATATGTATATCTTGAACTTTCTATGAATAGCCTCTGAAGATTTCTTTAGTCTGAATGAATTTTACGGAATTTTGTGTAACTATTAAACCATAAGAGATGGAAAAAAAACTTACCACTCAAAAAGGTAGAGCACGTTAAAACACACAATTTATGCTATATACCTTTTTCTTGTGGAGTTGACTATTTTTTTTAGATATTCCTTGTTTTTGAATTCACCTTTAAAAAACCTATACTTTTCTTATACAGGAATTTATCAACTCCTGTCCATACAAACAAGGGAACTTCAGTCACATAGCAGCCAGCTTTTACTATCACTTTAACCTATGGTACTCCCTTATTTCGCTTCTACTTACAAGAAAGCAAGTAATAAGACTATTTCTGCTTATTTTTTTTTTTTTTTTTGGATTAGCATGAAGTAGATAGAAGCATAAACGTTTTAACAATATTTTTGGCAGAGATATAGAGAAAGTCATGTGAATGGAACACGTCAGATTTTATAGTCTTATCCCACATGTAAACACACCTATATGTATCCATCCGCGTTCCATTCTTGTTGATTGGCAGAGGTTATTTCTGCCGTAATGTTGCCTGATATAGTACGTGGAGTGAACCCACGATATCACTTGAACATAAATCTAAAAATCACAATTGCGGAGTATCCGGAAATGGATCAATCCCTTCCATATGGAATATGATTCCGCAACGTCAGTTTTGCAGCGAAATGAACCTTTGGCAAGCTTAATGAGACGCTTTCAATAATCTTGTCCATATTGCCATCCAACTCCCACGTTTTGTTTCCAGTTTGACCACATGCGTAATTGCTCTTTTCCAATTGACGTCGTTAACCTCATCAATATTGTACTATAAGGAAACTAGCGCTCTAACCTCTAGCAATTTGAATGTGTTATTTGCTGCTATCAATTAATTTTTACAAACTCATCAATTCACTCACTCAATCATCACACTTTCCGAGTATAAGCTTATATCTATTTTCTTCTTCTTGTCATTATGCATGATTTGCCTCACACAATAAGAACTATACGTTTTTCATCGTCTGTAACAGCCAGTTAACAGGAGAGATAAGCTCTCTGATATCTTATGCTTCAATGCTTGAAAGCAAAGTAATTTGACTGAAATACTCTGAATTCACAATACTTATATATAATACAAGAGTTAAAAGTTTAGTTTTATTTTGCGAGAAGGAAAATTTGCGTAACGAGACCGAGTATAACAATCCTACAAGCAAAATAAAAACACTTTTAACTTGAGTGTCATACACTACTTTTAGACAGCACAATATTTCTAGATTTATCAATAAATTTATAATAATATAAGGTTCAACACTTCTTTTGTACAAGGAATAGTACGTTTTCCTATCGATTGGAGACGTGTGTGTGTGTGTGTGTGTGTGTGTGTGTGTGTGTGTGTGTGTGTGTGTGTGTGTGTGTGTGTGTGTGTGTGTGTGTGTGTGTGTGTGTGTGTGTGTGTGTGTGTGTGTGTGTGTGTGTGTGTGTGTGTGTGTGTGTGTGTGTGTGTGTGTGTGTGTGTGTGTGTGTGTGTGTGTGTGTGTGTGTGTGTGTGTGTGTGTGTGTGTGTGTGTGTGTGTGTGTGTGTGTGTGTGTGTGTGTGTGTGTGTGTGTGTGTGTGTGTGTGTGTGTGTGTGTGTGTGTGTGTGTGTGTGTGTGTGTGTGTGTGTGTGTGTGTGTGTGTGTGTGTGTGTGTGTGTGTGTGTGTGTGTGTGTGTGTGTGTGTGTGTGTGTGTGTGTGTGTGTGTGTGTGTGTGTGTGTGTGTGTGTGTGTGTGTGTGTGTGTGTGTGTGTGTGTGTGTGTGTGTGTGTGTGTGTGTGTGTGTGTGTGTGTGTGTGTGTGTGTGTGTGTGTGTGTGTGTGTGTGTGTGTGTGTGTGTGTGTGTGTGTGTGTGTGTGTGTGTGTGTGTGTGTGTGTGTGTGTGTGTGTGTGTGTGTGTGTGTGTGTGTGTGTGTGTGTGTGTGTGTGTGTGTGTGTGTGTGTGTGTGTGTGTGTGTGTGTGTGTGTGTGTGTGTGTGTGTGTGTGTGTGTGTGTGTGTGTGTGTGTGTGTGTGTGTGTGTGTGTGTGTGTGTGTGTGTGTGTGTGTGTGTGTGTGTGTGTGTGTGTGTGTGTGTGTGTGAACAGAATTCGTTTGTCGATATAGATTGGTAATCGGTGCAGTAATGTCAGTTATTTACTCTTTATCATATATCTTATAAATAAACAATTCCATTCCTTCTGCTATTAAATGATAAACTAGAGTATGTTATAACCAAATACCCATCAAACATGTTTTATATGTTTGAAGTTGCCAATCGAAGAAAATTGTTGTCTTGTTGAGCATGTTTACACACGAGAACGGACTAGTAAAGAAGGCGGTGGTGCTATTATTGATTCTATTTTTTCTCAGGAACATAACCTCATTTATTTTTATGCAGATAAATAACAGAAAGCAAACATGTACAATTCTTATTAATAATAGGTAACATTGAGTTCTTAACTGTGTAATTATGATGAAAGTGTGATATTTATTGTACAATTACTACAATTGGAAATTATGATTCCTTCTATATAACGGATACAAAGATAGTAACAAAATTTAAGTGGGTAACGATGGAGTGTCATAACTATTTCATAACAGTAGAGTTATCAAGGACAATTTATAGTTAGAGTGTTTTGTGTTAAAAAGCTTACTTTTAACAGTGTCTGATTAAAAATAGTTTTTATTTAACTGGGTTACTTACCTAGGTAGTTTCTATGTCGGTATACAGTTACAAAGCCCAACAGCCAATAAGAGAGGACTATAAGCACGTCATTCTATTGTCATGCGGTGTAAGTTAAGGAAAAATAGATTTTAGTCTATGCTAATCGAGAAATTAATATAAATAGTTTTATTACTTATTTGCTTGTAGGTACAAGAGAAACACAGATCCCATATTTGATGTGTATAAAAGGGTTGCAGAATTCAACGGGGCTTTTTAAAGTTAAAACCCGCCAGTGGAGGACTAGCGAGAGTGACCTTCGTTTTGTCCCTCTCAATAAGAGAGGTAAAACGAACGTCCCGCTCATCGCATCCACTGATAAGCAAGAGGGGCAGGACTGAGGTTGCATTCGCCACCTTTACTTGCGGGTTTTTACTTGAAATAGCCACGTTGGGTTTTGCAATGCTTTTAACTACGGAGGGATATGTGCACACGTCAAATACAGGGCTACTTGGTATAGCACTACAATACACTAGGCTAAGTCATAGACAATCCTTTAAAATCTGACCCCAAATTGAGGACATTGTAATTTTGTTCTCTTTACTTGACCAGCAGAAAGAAAAACGAATGAATACCTCCCATTTCAGAAAAGTGTTCGTATGGGAAAATTGAAACAATAACAAGGAATATTTCCGAAATGGTTAACTCATATATTGTGTATATTTGATATAAACTGTGTATTTTCAACAGATGTGATTGTTATGTATTAAGTTTGTGTCTGTCTCTTACGGTTTACCAGTTATATAAAAGCTATCCAGAATGAGGAGGACTTAAGAAGTTATTCCCATACAATTTAAGATATGCGTTTCATTTTTTGTAAAAATATCTTATACCTATGGTAATTTAATCAAAATTGTTAGTCATTTTGAGAAAATCAATTATTTTTTTTTAAAATTTTACAAATAAAGAGTAGCTTGGGGTGCGAGATTTTCTTGAAGATCTTTGAGTTAAATCCTTGAAAGATTCTGAACTTAAATATCAAGTTTGGTTAACCGACTATTGGTTTTTGAATTAGTTGTTCACGCATATACACAGGGACTCTTTTCTAAAAAGAGTTCTAGTCAACTAGTGAACACTAAAGCCAGGAGAGTTTATTGGGTGTCATTAGATGTGTCGAGTAATTAGTTTTTGACCTAGTTTCGGTAGTAAAAGTATGACATCATGCATGATTTTGAAATAAATAATCCTTTTCTGAATACAATTTTGCAGACATATGAGCTTGGAGACATAGACAACGTTCTTAGATCCAGGGAGGTCAAAATGAGAACTGGCTTTTGGAGAAAACAGAACAGCATACCTGAACTGGGAGGTTGGAGTACTAGCGGTTTTGTTTTTCCACACGACCCTTAATCCAATTAAATAAACGAAAGTAAAACCTGTATGCGCACCTACCTCTGGGTTTGAAAGAGAGTGTGTAGGCTTCCACTGCAACGTTACCAGCATGTTCCTTTATGTTCTCGATAAACCTAAAATATCTCCGTAAAAATATTCGTCGAAGAAACGAAAAATACAAAATATTCCAAAACTACCTCCCGGAGGTCTCGGGTTCGATTCCCGACCGGAGGGTAGAAATTTTTCTTTAATTAGGATTATTCTTTGCCCTCCATAGAGTATAGTAGTACACATGTGAGAGTGAATGTGTGTGTTTGAAAAACCGACTGTAAAAGTTCAATAAGTAAATTACCGATGTTTCAGTGAAAAAGTCCCCGATTTGATCTTGGTAAATACGAATATAAGAGGCTATAGAAATGAAAATAAATATAAAACACATTACAAATGATGTTATATCTGTTTTAAATTAGTGTAATTGCTTCGTTTTCAATCAGTATAGGTTATAGGTACAATAAACACAGTGGGATAAAGCAATGGTTAGATTTTTAAAAGGCTGTTTTCAAAATGTATACCCCACTGACATGGCCATAGGATAAAACGAATAAAGGAGCTTGAAAAGCATTTATGCTATGTCCACTGTCCTTTTCGCGCATACAACTTATACAAAATAATCTAATGAAGGTTACTTTTCTACCTCATCCATTTTGTTCAAGAGAAAAAGTTTTGTTACACTTTTCACTATAAATACAAAGGGGATTAAGAAAACAATCGTTAACCAGATGTTTAAATGGCACTCACTATATGCTGGCCTTGATTTATACATTTTTACATAGTGGATAGAGAAAGTATTGTATTCCACCCAAACATCGATACCGAGATTTCACCGCAAATATATGTTTTGAGGTGCCCTAAGTGCGAAAAAAGCATTTTCAGAAAAAGTTCCACGTGTGTGTGCCTATGGACAGCATAGCTAAAAAACGAAAAGACGGTTAAATACCAAATTTGTTAAAATCCCCCTCCCCTAACTACCCTTTACTCGGAAAATCTTTTGAAAATTTTGTTTTTCTAAAAAATAGCACTAACGATTTTGATCAAACTATCATATTTTAAGCCATTTACCTGAAAAATAAAAGGTATCTCTTAAATTTTATGGAAATACCTTCTGAAGACTACTTTATTCTGGATGAATTTTACGGAATCTTGCATAACTGCTAAACCGTAAGCGACAGAGAAAAACTTAACACACAAATAATGTATAGAACATCAAAACACGTAATTTATATTATATACAATTTTTTCGTGGGTTTTTTCGTGCTATTTTTTTTTCTCGATTAGCATGAAGTAAATAGAAGCATAAACTAAAGTGGTAGAGAAAGTCATCTAATTGGAAGACTTCAGATGTTTACTACTTCAAAGAGCATTTTGTATTAACATTCTTAAAGCAAATATATTTGCACTTAGCATCTTGATTATTTAAACCCAAGTCTACTCGTGGGGTTTCTGGTAACGGCGAAGTGCTAGTTTTGGAATCGTAAACCCTCCAGCGGGCCCAACTCCAGCACAAGGCTGGAAACTGGAGACAAGAGTGTAATATGCAGAAGCAAGATAACAAAATGGCACCATAACGAAAGTTGCGTAGTTAGTTAACACTCAAGATTTCATTA
Source organism: Hymenopus coronatus (assembly GCA_030762935.1). NCBI lineage: Eukaryota > Metazoa > Arthropoda > Insecta > Mantodea > Hymenopodidae > Hymenopus > Hymenopus coronatus. Next base: position 40,572,315 of record CM060884.1, read on the forward strand.
ACAGCGATTATTTAGCATCACCATGAGATTTGAGGTTCCATTTTGTTGCCTCATTACTCATTCCCTCAGATGCAGCAACACAAAAATTAATTTACGTACACATTTACATAACCAGAATCAATGAAATTACGTTCAGCAGTTAGAATTAATGAAACATTTAATAAACAGATTTAGGGTTTATAATTACTTTGTTAATGCGTATAGAATATCCTATTTTAAAGAATACAATCAATTCCCCAATCAACCATCTGTTTCAGACAGAATGATTAATCAATCAACCAGTGGATCGTCGCTTTAATGTTCACGAGAATATTCACATTATATATTTATAACTTCTCTATTATATTATTTACCATTAATAATAAATATTTCCGAAACAAATAATTATATTAAGGGGATAAGGTAGTTTAAACATACGGAAATTACACCTTAAGTGAGTTCAATTACCACTGTCCTTAAAGTATTCAACTGTTATTTCAGAAATTTGTATGAATTATTCCATAAGTTGAGTCTATAAAACGTATTTCATTCAGCAGAAAAGTAATAAAACTTAGTCTTAAAATATGTGAATTCATGTAACATTTTCTCTGATGCTACTTGCAGTACATAATCACACTTTTGTATGCTTTTTCTCAGTATAATCAGCTATCTTCTGAAACTAAATTAATCTATGATACAGTTTCAGTAGAAATTAAAAAACAATTATATTTACAAATTCAAAAAAGTAAAAATGTGGAATATTGGTAATGTTGTTGCTTTCTTAATATGATCAATATATATTCTAACGTCACGATTTTGGTTTAGAAAGGTCAACTATGTGCTGTATATGTGTACTGAAAGTATCAGCTTTTCAGCTCTCATAGTTTCTGAAAAAAAGGTACACAAGTATCCAAAAATGCTGTTTTGAGAAAACTGAGTTTAAAAATACAAATGCTCTAAAAACAAGCATTGTATAACAGTTTTAAAGAAATACAGACTAACATTTAAATTATATTTAAATTGATTAAAATCCTCTTAATCCCCAAAAGTACACATTTTCTGAAACTAAAAATAATAGAGGTTTTATTAGTGTTTAAAACAAAAAATGTTATTCTTTACCATTTTAGAGTACCTTATCCTCTTAATACAAGTTACTAATTTATCTACTATGTACAATAAGTAGAAGCTTTGTATTTCAAAAAAGAATTCGAATCCAAGATTTTACCGGGAATGCACGTTTATCTGGGCCTGTCTGTGAATCTGTGAACAGCAAAAATAAAAATCTGATGTGTCCCATACGCATGACTTGAAAACATATATTTGTCTAAATATTTTATGTTAATAGAGATTAGCAGTAATGATCTTATTACTTGCTTCCTCGCAAGTAGAAGGGAAATAAGGGAGTGGCTTAGGCTAAAGCGATAGTCAAATCTTTTAAAAGCTGGTCACTGTGTGATTGCACTCCGTTTATTTGCATGGCCAGAAGTTGACAAATTTCAGTATGAGAAAGTTTTTAAAAATTTTAAAGCTGAAACGAATAAAAAGGAATATCTCATTAAAATATGGCATAAATTGTGTGTTTTAATGAGAGTTAAAAGTAAGTTTTTGTCTATCGTTTATCGGTTTAACACTTATTCAAAGTCATCCAGAATGTAGAGGAAAATTCCCAGAAAATTCAAGACATACATTTTGTTTTTCACATAAATTTCTTTAATATATGGTATTTTAATCAAAATCGTCAAGAGCCATTTTTCAGAAGATCAATACATTCAAAATGTTTTCCATGTAAACGATAGTTTGGGATGGAGAATTTTCCTCAAAGTCTTTGTGTCGCTTCCTTGGAAGATACCAAACTTAAATAACAAGTTTGATATTTTACAGACTTTTCGTTTTTAAGTTATCGTGTTCATCAACAGACACATGCACACACACACACACACACACACACATAGAGACATGGATTTTTTTCTATTTTTTTTTTTTTTTTTTTTTTTTTTTGCATACAGGAGACCTAAGTTGTGTATTTGGGGTGAAATATGGGGAGCAGGTATTGTATTGCACCCAAAAATTTGATACCGAGATTCCACAAAAATATATGTTTTGAGACCCCCTGAACCCAAAAAAAGCATTTTTAGAAAAATGTCTGTGTGTGTGTGTGTTTGTATCTGTGTGTATGTGTCTGTGGACAGCATAGCTCAAAAATGAATGGACAGCATAGCTCAAAAATGAAATACCCTTAAAAACCAAACTTGGTATTTAGGTTTGGTATTTTCCAAGGATACGAGATGAAGATTTTCAAGAAAATCCTTCCACCCCAAACTACTCTTTAAATGGAAAAAAATTCCTAAATGTTGATTTTCTGAAAAATGGCTCTATTGATTTTGATTAAAATCTCGAAAATTTAGGGTATTTACTTGACAAATAAAATGTATATCTTGAATTTTCTGGGAATAGCCTCTGAAGACTACTTTATTCTGGATGAATTTTACTGATTTTTGCTTAACTGCTAAACCGTAAGAGATGGACAAAAACTTACCACCACATTAAAACACACAATTTATGTTATATAAATTTTTTTCGTGGAGTTGGTCGTTTTTAAGATATCCCTTGTTTTTGTTATCAGCTATGAAAAATGTATTCTTTTCTCATAGAGGAATTTGTGAACTCCTGTCCATACAAACAAAGGAGCTACAGTAACATAGCAACAAGCTTTTGACTATAACTTTAACCTATGCTACTCCCTTATTTCGCTTCTGCTTACAAGGAAACAAGTAATAAGACTATTTCTGTTAATTGTTTCTCGATTAGCATGAAGTAAATAGAAGTAAGAGCTTTTTAACAATAATTTATTGCAGATATTTCGAGAAAGTCATGTGAATGGAACACATCAGATTTTCAATTTATATATAGATGATATGATAAGATCATGGAAAGAACAAATGACAGGGGAATTCATTTAGGGACAAGAATAGTAACAAACAATAGTTTTTGCGGATGACCAAATTTTTATAGCCAAAAGCTGGCATCCAAGTTATATCAAATAGCAAAAACATACTACCTAGGAATATCTATGGACAAAACGAAACCAATGGCATTTAAAGGTATTCGTTCAGTTCGGTTCAAAAGAGACCTAAAAAATAAAAGTGAAAGGAAAGGTAAACGACTGGCGTCTTGTTATTATCAGCCTGTTGAGCTATGTGCCTTGTTTTTATGAGGTAGCTCACACTTGCCACTGCCATGTTGCCTTCATTTACAGAACTTTAAAGCAGTTATTTCTCTTCTTAACTTATCTATCCAATTTTCAGCGGTTATTACTTTCACTAAACGCACTATGTACATAGTGTATAGAGAACGTATTGTAATGCACCCAAAAATTCGATACAGAGATTTCACCAGAAATACATGTTTAGAGACCACATGAATCCAAAAAAAATCTGATGTATTCCATTCACATGACTTTCTCCACCTGTCTACAAAAAATTATTGTTAAAAAGCTTATACTTCTATTTACTTCATGCTAATCGAAAAAAAAAATTAGCACAAGTAGTCTTATTACTTGCTTCCTTGTAAGTAGAAGCCAAATAAGGGAGTACTATAGGCTAAACTAATAATCAAAAGCTGGTAACTATGTGACTGAAGTTTCTTTGTTTGTATGTATGGACAGGAGTTCACAAAGTCCTGTATGAGAAAAGTATAAGATTTTTATAGCTGAAACCTAAAACAAGGAATATCTCAAAAACAATCAACTCCACGAAAAAAATGTATATCACATAAATTGTGTTTTTTAAGATGCTCTACATTTGTTGTATGGTAAGTTTTTGTCATTCTCTTACGGTTTAGCAGTTATGCAAAATTCTGTAAAATTGACCCAGAATAAAGTAGTCTTCAGAGGCTATTCCCAGAAAATTCAAAATATACATTTTATTTTTCGGGTAAATATCTTTAATATACGACATTTTAATCAAAATCGTTAGAGCTATTTTTGCGAAAATCACAATTTTCGAAAAAGTTCCATGTAAAGGGTAGTTTGGGATGGGGATTTTTTTCAAAATTTTCGTGTCGCATCCCTGGAAGATACTGAACTTAAATACCAAGTTTGGTATTTTACCGACTTTTCGTTTTTGAGTTATCGTATTCACAGACACTCGGACACACAGGGACCTTTTTGTGAAATTGTTTTTTTTTTTGGATACAGGGGACCCTAAAACATATATTTCCGGTGAAATCTCGGGATCGAACTCTTGCGCGGAGTGCAATACCTTCTCTATACACTATGTACATAGTGCGTATAGAGAAAGTAAAAAGCATTTTAGAAAAATGTCCGTGTGTGTCTGTGGGCAGCATAGCTCAAAAACGAAAAGACCGCTAAATACCAAACTTGGTATTTAAGTTCACTATCTTCCAATGCGACATGAAGATTTTCAAGAAAATCTCCCACTCCCAACTACCTTCACATGGAAAAATTTTCGAAAATTTTGATTTCCTAAAAAAAGGCTAACGATTTTGATTAAAATATGGTATATTAAAGATATATATCTGACAAATAATATGTATATCTTGAATTTTATGGGAATAGCCTCTGAAGACCGTTCTGGATCTATTTTAAGGAATTTTTCTTAACTGGTAAACCGTAAGACATGGACAGAAACTTACTGCACAAGAAATGTAGACCACGTTAAAACACACAATTTATGTCAGGTACATTTTTTTCGTTTTCGAGATATTGCTTGTTTTTTGGTTTAAGCGTTTAAAAACGTATGCTTTTCTCATACAGGAATTTCTGAACTCCTATCCATACAAACAAAGGAACTTCAGTCACATAGCAACAAGCTTTTGACTATCACTTTAACCTATGGTCCTCCCTTATTTCGCTTCTGCTTACAAGGAAGCAAGTAATAAGACTATTTCTGCTAATTTTCTCGATTAGCATGAAGAAAATAGAAGCATAAGGTTTTAACAATAATTTGTTGCAGAGATGTACACAAAGGCATGTGAATGAAACACATAACATTTTTATAGCATTTTCCATAATATGCCTTAATGCAAATGCCTGTTTACCAAGCTACATGTATATAGTTATTCTAACATTTCTAAATCAGCATTTGTACCTCACTAGAACCAACTTGGAGAATGCAAACGACTTCACACTACTCTTTAATTTTCTTATATCTGAGAGAACTGTAATTTGGAAAGATAAAAGGGAAAGACAATGATGGTCATTAGCTGCGCGCAGAAGGTTTGCAACTCTTTGAAGACAAGAATGGACGCGACCTAAACCCAGACCTTCATTACTGAGGTATCTCGTATTGGATCCCCGAGCTCGCTGCGTTTCTGTTTATTTACTCACAGCGTCTTTGGCATTGTACCTCGGCTGCTACAAGGGCCGGCATCACCGTCAACATCATCGACGTAGATTCTCGGCGTCATTAAGCCCGACAAAGCAACAGAAAGGAACCCACATTAGGTGCCTTCATTTTTATTGTCACCGGTGGTCGCGGTGGCGAACTTGCTATGGGGGGCTGAATTCCGGGGCACTCTCCCTCTCGGGGCGCATGTGTCCCGGTATCGATTATTCCAAAGAGTGGGGGATAAGGACGGCGACGGACGGAAGAGGCGTCGCAGAGCGGCCGCCATTACGTTGTGGAGTGGCAGGCAGTCAGTCAGTAAGTGCTGCGGAGGTGCAGACAGCATCATCATCTTCAGCGTGTTGGTGAGTACACAACTTTTCTCAACCCATAGCTGAAGTGATCAACTCGGAGTGTGCAAACTTGCTGTTTATCGTGAAATCTCTTGAGCAAACGCGTTAACTTTCCAGTTGCAGTGCACACTGCACTACCTAACCTCTAAACTCGACATCAACCTGTGTCTGGAATCTACAGACATCAACATCTTGAGTGACACATCATCTGCTGCGATGTTAGCCCACATGATCTGCATTTCTTTAACACACAAGTCTCTACTCATCAATAAAAACCTAGGGCAATATATCTTCTTAAACAGTCTTCAGTCAGTCTTTAAAAACTGATTGATGAAAATGATGTGCGTCAGTAAACTTATTCGACAGAAAACAACGTAGTGGACTGTGGTTTTAATCAATCCAAAAAAAATTTAGCTTAGTTTTGTTGGATTTTCTTGAACAAATGTGTCATCCATTCCAAACTGTGGAAGAACTGTCTATCAAACAAGTACAGCATTTTAAATTTCTACTCTTGTACACACTAATTCAAGCTCGAACTTGGCATTAGTAAAAATCTATACATTACTCGTGTCTGGCGTTAGACAAATGGGTAACAGCAAACAGAAGGAAGAGGTCAGTTTATGTGTTCAATTAAAATCTTCTTCAAATGATTTCATGTAATGTTTCGAGAATGTCCCCTACTTCTTATTGTAAAACGTTTACAATCCTATAGGCGTAATAAAACCTGAATACTGACTATATTTGTACTCATTTTAAATTATAAGTAAACTTTATAATCTCTTAACAAACATTCTTCAGCATCCAGTCGGTAGAGTGTAATAGAAGCTGTTTTCGTCTGTCGTTTGTTTACTTAAGTAGAAACAGCAATACGTATATAAAGATTAGGTTCAAAGGAAAAGCCTTCTTTTGTTATGCTGGCATTATCTCGTTCCAGTAAAACACAAATATCGAGAAGATGTTAGGTTAAACAGTCGTAAATAACATGTTGACGCGGTTCTCTTTGAAAGCGCACGTATTTAACGATGAGATGCAACCTGCCTGTGCTTTCTGGTTGCCGGGAGACGGAGATTCCCAATAGCGCTACTTCAAAAGCTACAACTGCGTGTGACGTACTTTCTTCATATTCCTGTTGGCTTTAGGAGTTCTGGTAAGTTATTTGCTTCGTTTAGTTTGTGGCTGCATCAAAACAAACAAAGTACCTACGTATTAAAGGGAGTATATCTCTAAAGACAAACTTAGTGACTCATTTTTCTCGTGCGCAACAGTTCATTCAAATAATATACATGTTGAAAGACGTTCTAATGGAAATTTACCATATAGTAGTTGCTGTTAAAATGTTATACACACATCATCAATCACATATCTATGATTATATCTTCTTACATCATTAATTACTCTCCAACTAAAACTCGATATCAAGATTTCACCAGAAATACACATCTGTAATTTCTGTATCTAAAAAAAACATTTTTAAGAAATACGTGTATGTTCCCATGTGTGTGTGAACACGATAACTCAAAAAGAAAAAGTCAGTAAAATACCAAACTTAGTATATAAGTTTAGTATCTTACAAGGAATGCGACATCAAGATTTTAAGAAAAAACCCCTACTCCAAACTACTCTTTACATTGAAAATATTCAAAATTTTATTTTTTAAAAAATGGCGCACATGATTTTGGCTACTATATTATATATTAAGGTTATTTACATAGCAAATAAAATGTATATCTTGGATTTTATACGCAATAACCTCAGAAGACCTCTTTATTCTGGATGAATTTTGTAGAATTTTGCAAAACTGGTAAATCGTAAGCGAGAGACAAAAATTTAGTATACAAAAAATGTAGATCTGCTTAAAACACAATTTATGTCATATAGATTTCTTCGTGGAGTTGAACACTTTTGAGATATTCCATATTATTGGCTTTAGTTTTCTTATATAGGAATTTGTCCACTCCTGGCAATGTAAACAAACGGATTTCAACTACATAATAACCAGATTTTAAAAGGTTTGACTGTCGTCTTAGCCTATTTCCCTACTACTTACAAGCAAACAAGGAATAAAAACAATTAATGCTAATGTTCATCTCGATTAGCATGAAGAAAACAGAAGAATAACCTTTTTAACAACAATAATTTGATACAGAGATGTAGAGAAAATAACATCAATGGAACGCATCAGATGTTTACCTTCTCCACACGTACTATGTACATAGTATATAGTGAAGATATTGTATTGCACCCAAAAATTCGATACCGAAATTTCACCGGAAATACATGTTTTGGGACCCCTGAATCCAATAAAAAACATTTTTAGAAAAGGGTCCGTGTATGTCTGTGGGCAGCACAGCTCAAAAACGAAAAGTACGTTAAATACCAAACTTGATATTTAAGTTCAGTATCTCTCAAGGATGCATCACGAAAATTTTCAAGAAAATCTCGTATACTTGTGACATTTACATAACAAATAAAATGTATATCTTGAACTTTCTGGAAATAACTTCTAAAGACTTCTTTATTCTGGATGACTTCTTTTAATTTTGCATAACTAGTAAACCGTAAGAGAAAGACAAAAACTTACCACACAAAAAAGGTAAAGTTTCTTAAAACACACAATTTATTGTAAATACATTTTTTGCTCAAGTTGACCGTTTTCGAGATAATCGTGTTATTGGTTTCAGTTTTAAAATACTTAAACACTTTTTTTCATATAGGAACTTGTAAAGAAGTGGATTTCAATCCCATAGCAACTATACTTCAAAAAGCATGTGACTGTCAGTTTAACCTAGTGTATTCCCTTATTTCCTTTCTACTTAAAGGAACCTAAGTAATAATACTGCTTCTGCTAGTTTTATCTCGATTAGCATGAAGTGGATAGAAGAATAAGCTTACTAATAATAATTTGTTACAGAGAAGTAGAGAAAGTTATGTGAATGGAACACAGATTTTTTTAAGATGACTGTCTTTTACGGCGCAAAACGCGAACCTATGTTTTGGAAAAAACATCCAATTTGATTCTTCAGTCTAAAGCAATAATTGTTGTTATACTGCTACAGTGTGCTGCTTTTAAAATAACATTTTATTACAATAGCACTTGTTAAATCAAACCGTTACAAATGAAACAAACAAAAGAAAAGGCGTTGTAACACATTATCTAGATACATTAATGAACAAATATCAAAATGTTTGGACGAAATCCTGTATGCTAATATGCAAGGAGTGTAAACATGGTGAGGTTTATCTGAGCCATTCAGTAGGTGTCGACTAACCTCATTTAGACAACACAAATATTAGTAATTATTTAGAACGTCAACAATAGGCATAGGTTAGTCATTACTCTGAAGCTTTGTTCACACACTCCTTCCTCAGTTTAAGCTTTATTTACATATCGTGTAAACCGGCGTTTCGCTGGTAGTTTTCAAAGATGTGTTACTCTCTCATGACTTTCTCTAGCTACTCAACAACCTTTTTACAGAAGATGATTTCTTCTTTCTACACAATGCTAATTGAGATAAACATTCGCAGAAGGAATACACTTGGCTAAAGTGATAGCCAAATATTATAAAAAGCTATCGGTATGCGATTGTCATTGCAAATCGCTTCTTTGCTTGGCCAGGAGTAGAACAAATGAAAAACTGACACTTCCTGTCTGACACTGTGCCTCTGTGGTCAAGTGGTTAGCGAACTAACGTCTCACCCGGAGGTACCGGGTTTGATTCCCGGCGGGGGCGGGGAATTTTTCTTTAGCCAGAATTATTCCCTATCCCCCACAGAGTCTGGAAGTTGGTATGTGAGAGTGAATGTGTGTGTGTTTGAGGAAAATAAAATTATTTAAACCAAACGTAAAAGAACCTTTGTTTCAAGTGCAAAGTCCCCGATATGAACTTAGATGTAAAGGAGGCTATATATATATATATATATGAAACAATAAAAAAAAATACCAGGAATATCTCGGAAACGGTTACATCCAGAACAAAAACGTAAAGGACATAAATTGTGTTTTTGAGGATATCTACATCTTTTGTACTTTGCGATTTTGTCTATTTTTGGGGTTTAGCAGTTAAGCAAGATTCGGAAAAATTCATCCTGAATAAAGAGATCTTCAAGGTTATTCCCATAAAATTCAATCTATACATTTTATTTTTGATGGAAATATCTTTAATATACGGGATTTTAATCAAAATTGCTAGAAACTTTTTCCATGTAAAGGCTAATTTATGGTGGGGGATATTCTTGACAATCTTTGTTTCACATTTTTGAAGATACTTAATCTAAACACCAAGTTTGGTATTTATTAGTCTTTTCGTTTCTGAGCTGTGCTGTCCCCAGACACGCACACACGTACCTTTTTCCAATTTCTTTTTGATTCAGGGGGACCCAAAATATGTACTACCAGTGAAATCTCAGTATCGAATTTTTGGTGCAATACAATGCCTTCTCTATACACTATATACATAGTACGTGTAGAGAAAGTAAAAACAACACTTTTTCAGAATTAGTACAAGTTTTCTCTGAGAATACTTAATTCAAGGTTGTCATACTTGATGGTAGCTCCTAAAAGTGCACAATAATTTGAAAAATTATAGTATTTATGATTATGAATACCAACGAATTTAAATTTTTATTTAAAATAGCCACAATTCAACGTTTTGCAAGAATTAACATAAGTAAAAAAGGTTATTACAATTTACTGAAAAAGATACTATAAGAAAATTAGTTTTTTTATCTTAGCGTACTATTAAAATCATTTAATTTTTGCCCTTAATAAAATTGTAATTTAAATACTGATTCCAGGTTTCATTAGATTATTCTAAAAGATATCGAAGTTATATGTAATAGTTTGTAAGCATGCAATTTCACTTTTTCTTAAGAATTTGCAGGAGATTAGTTTTTGCTTATAAAAGTTGACTTGAAATGTATAAAAAGTTAAGGTTATCTATACAGAGCTATTAACATTATTGCCTGTAGTTAAACCATTACATGTAGGAATTTAAATTTTAAATAGTATAAAATTTCGAAGAAGCGTTTGTCGTGTACTAAGTTCAGCATATTGTAACTAAAAACAAGAGTCTTGTAATTTTTTACAATTTTATTGTTATTGTTTCTCAAAGTACCCATAATATACATTGACAAAATAATTTCATTTGAAATATAATATGATCGCACTTTTAATTGCTTCATTTATGTACCCCTCTCTAACTTTTATAATAATATCGGGGGCTTTGATTTAGATACAACTACTGGTATTTTCTCTGTGAATTTTAAAGTCTTTTTTAACTTTGCTACACCTAGTATTACATAGTGTATAAAGGAAGTATTGTATTCCACCCAAAAATTCGATACCAGATTTCACCGGATATACATGTTTTAGGACACCTTAAATCCCCCCCAAATAAGTATTTTTACAAAAAGGCCCATGAGTGTGTGTGTGTCTATAGTCAGCATAGTTCAAAAACAAAAAGACTGTTAAATACTAAACTAGGTATTTAGGTTTGGTAACTTCCAAGAATGCAACGCGACGATTTTCAAGAATATGCCCCACCACAAACTACCGTTTACATGGAAAAATTTTCTAAAATTGATTAAAATCCGTATATTAAAGATGTTTACGTTTCAAATAAAATGTATATCTTGAATTTTCTGGGAATAGCCTCTGAAGACCTCTTTATTCTGGATGAATTTTGCCGAATTTTGCTTAAATGCTAAACATAAGAGATAGAAAAAATTTACGGCACAAAAAATGTGGATCTCATTAAAATACCCAATTTATGCTATATGCATTTTTTCGTAGAGTTTACTGATTTCGAAATATTGCTTGTTATTAGTTTCAATAGTAAAGTTTATATATTTTTCTCCGGCAGGAAGTGTTCGTTTTTCTTTTGTTCTACTCCTGGCAAACAAAAGATTTGCAATGACAATCACATAACGACATGTTTTAAAATATTTGAGTGTCACTTTAGCATAACGCATTCCTTTAGTTCCCTTCTACTCATAAGAAATTAAGTAATAAGAACATTCTGCTAATATTTATCTCGATTAGCATGGTGTAGAAAGAAGAATAATCTTTTGTAAGAAGTTTGTTTATAGAGCAGCTAGAGAAAGTCATGTAGGGTAACACATCAAAATTTTACTTTCTCTACACGCACTATATGCCTAGTGTATAGAGAAGGTATTGCATTCCACCCAAAAATTCGACACCGATATTTCACTGGAAATATATGTTTTGGGTCCCCCTGAATCCAAAAAAAGAAAACATTTTTGGAAAAAGGTCCGCGTGTGTGAGTGTGTGTGTGTGTGTGTGGACAGCATAACTCAAAAACGAAAAGACCGTTAAATACCAAACTTAGTATTTAAGTTCGGTATCTTCCAAGGATGCAACACGAAGATTTTCCAGAAAATCCTCCTACCCCCTACCACCCTTCACATGGCACTTATTTCGAAAAATTTAATTTTCTAAAAAATGTCCCTAATAATTTTTATTAAAATACCTATATTAAGGATAATTACCTAACAAATAAAATGTATATATTGAATTTTCTGAAAATATATTCTAAAGATCTGCTTATTGTGGAGGAAGTTTCTAAATTTTGCACAACGGTAACAGATAAAAACTTACTACAAAAAGTGTGAATCTCGTTAAAGCATCCAATTTATGTCATATGCATTTTTTCGTGGATATTCTATGATATTAGTTTCAATTGCAAAATTCTTGTTCTCTTCTCAGGCAGGAAGTGTTCGATTTTCTTTTATTCTACTCCTGGCAAACCAAAGAAGCGATTTGCAATGATAATCGTATAACATCTTTTATAACGTTTGACTATCACTTTAGCTTAACGCATTCCTTTAGTCCCCTTCTACTCATAATGAACATTCTGCTAATGTTTATCTCGATTAGCATGGTGTAGAAAGAAGAATAATCTTTTGTAAGAAGTTTGTTTGTAGAGCAGCCAGAGAAAGTCAGGTTGGGTAACACATCAGACTTTATTTGTAGTGTTTTTTAGATTTTTTCAGGTCATTCTACAGACTTTGCAACAAAGTCTTATGAATACAAATTGACCATAGATTTAAATGACATATGCATCTATGCAGACAGCAGCTGGCTTGAACGAGGTAAAATTTATGTTCTACTGCTCTGTGATCATATACAGCATTAGACCACTTTGCCATAAATTACGTTAGCTTTTCCTGGCAAGAGCGATTCTTTTACTGTGATTTGTGTCCAATGTTTGGTGTGCGTGCTGCTGAAGGGAATTTGACGTGAACATGCTCTTCATAAAACCACGTGGATCTATCAATATATGCACGCGTGCGTCTGTTTGATTCATAAGCATTTATCCCTGTATACTTAAATACATATATTTCAATCCAGTTAATTCTATCTATGGTGCTCATGCATATTCCATGCTCAGCATAGACAATAATACAAAAATATGTGTTCCATTCACATGACTTTCTCTACATCTGTGCAACAAATTATTGTTAAAAAGCTTATGCCTGTATTTCCTTCATGCTTATCGAGAAACAAATACCAGAAATAGTCTTATTACTTGCTTCCTTATAAGTAGAAGCGAAATAAGGGAGTACCATAGGTTAAAGTGATAGTCAAAAGTGGTTGATATGTAACTGAGGTTCTTTTGTTTGTATGGACAGGAGTTGACAAATTCCCGTAGCAAAAAAGTTTAAAAGCTGAAACCAATAACAAGGAAAATCTCAAAAACGATCAGCTCCACGAAAGAAATGTCTATAACATAGATTGTGTGTTTTAGCGTGCTCTACACTTTTGTGGTTAGTTTTTGTCCATTTCTTACGGTTTACCTGTTATGCAAAATTGAACAAAAGTCATTCAGAATAAAGAAGTCTTTGCAAATTATTCCCAGAAGATTCAAGATATGTATTTTATTTAGCATATAAATATCTTTAGTAGACGGTATTTTAATAAAAATCGTTAGAGCTATTTTTGAGAAAATGAAAGCTTTCGAAAAACGTTCCATGTAAAGGATAATTGGGGTGGGGATAATTGGGGTGGGGGGATTTTCCTTAAAATCTTCATGTCGCATCCTTGGAAGATACTAAACTTAAATACCAAGTTTTGGTATTGGGCGGTCTTTTCGTTTTTGAGCTATGCTGTCTACAGACACACACACACTTTTTCTAAAAATGTTTTTTTTTGGGGGGGGGATTCAGGGGGACCCAAAATATGTATTTCCGGTAAAATCTCGGTATCGAATTTTTGGGTGGAATGCAATACCTTCTCTATACACTATGCATATAGTACGTGTAGAGAAAGTAAAAATGTGATGTCTTCCACTCACATGACTTTCCCTATCTGCTCTATAAACAAAGTAATTACTAATTTCTACTTCATTCCAATCCAAATAAGCATTAGCAAAATGGTCTTATTACTTAGGCCTTATAAGAAAGAGAGAACTAAGGGAATACCCAAGACAAAAGCGAAGTCAAATGTTTTAAAAGCTATCACTATGTGATTGTCACTGCTATTCACTTATTTTCATGGCCGGCAGTAAAACAAACGGAACACGGAGGACTTCCTGTCTGAGAAAAGTATATTAGAACTGAAGCTAATATTAAGGAATATTTCAGCAATAATTAACTCTAGAAAAAATGTATATGACATAAATTGTGTGTTTTAACAGGATCTACAATAGTTGTGCATAAATGTTTGTCTATCTCCTATGGTTTAGCAATTGTCATAGCTCAAAAACGAAAAGATCGATAAATACCAAAGTCGGATGTTATGTTTGGTATCTTCCAAGGATGCAACACTATGATTTTAAAAAAAAATCCCACCACCCCAATCTACCCTTTATGAGGAAAAAAAATTGAAAACGTTTATTTTCTCAAAACTGACTAACGATTTTGATTAAAATATCTTATATTTAAGACATTTACATACCAAATAAAATGTATACCTTGAATTTTCTGGACATAACCTCTAAAGACCTCTTTGTTCTGGATGATTTTTATTGAATTTTTCATAAATGTTAAACCATGAGAGATATACATAAACTTAACTATACAAAAAATGTAGATCACGATGAAACACATAAAATGTCACATTTTTTCGTACATTTGACGGTTTTCGAGATTTTCCTTGTCATTGATCTCAGTTTTAAAATACTTAAAATGTTCTCATATGGAAATTTGCTTGGCCACGCAAATAAACTGATTTCAATCCCATAGCAACCACATTTTAAAACATTTGACTTGGTTTAGCCTAGTGTATTCCCTTATTTTCCTTCTACTTATAAAGGGACTAAGTAATAAGACCGTTTCTGCTAATATTTTAGCATTAAATAGATAGAATAATAAGCTTATTGATAAAAAGTTGTTACAGATATGTAGAGAAAGTCGTGTGAATTGAGCACATCAGATTTTTCAAAATTGAAAACAGGAAAATCGCATTCACTATCTCGAATACCAGATACAAGTCTATTTGTATTGTAACAGGTGACAGTGAAGTAAATTAGAATATTCTTGTATCATGATTCCTCTACCAAATTCACTCTTTCCTGTGGCCTGTGGCAAGTATTTACAGTACAGCACTGAGACACTGCCTCCTACCTCCAACTGCTCCCAATACATTTGTAGTGCGGGATAGTATCTCTGGTGACGTCGATTTTAGAGAGGCCTGTAGTACAGGTTGGTAGTAGTGTAAACAACAGTAAAATATTACATATTAAAAGACCTGCGTTAATGAAATATTACAAATTCCCTATGCAAGAGCTATGTTGAAATCTTCTCGTGATCGTAAATATTTCCTATCAAGGTAACGAAAGCAGCCGAGATATTGCTATATTATGTACGTTATAAACAACTGAAGTGAGAGTCACTCAACAGTGGGATGATCAGGGACTGGGAGAGGGGAGAGGGACATCAGCTGTAAACAAAAACGATCCCATAAGCTTACAGTCATAAGCTGTAGAGAAGTGGAAAAAAATCCGATGTGACATGACCTTCTCTAGCTGCTCTACAAACAAAAGATTATTCTTCTTTCTACAATGCCATTCGAGATAAACAATAGCAGAACATTCCTACTGCATAATTCCTTTTAAGTAAGAGGGATCTAAAGCAATACGCTAGTCAAATATTTTAAAAGCTATCGTTTGTGTTTGTCATTGCAAATCGCTTCTTGGCTTGGCCAGGAGTAAAACACTTCCAGTCTGAGAAAAGTGTAAGTACTTTACAACTGAAACAAATAACAAGCAATATATCCACGAAGAAATGTATATTACATAAATTGTGTATTTTAACAGGGTCTACGTTTTTTGTGTAGTAAGTTTTTGGCTATCTCTTACGGTTTACTAGTTATACTAAATTCAGCAAAATTCATCAACAATAAACAGATCTTTAGAAGCTATTCACAGAAAATTCAAGATATAGACTTTATTCGTGATGGATATGGCTTTAATATGTGGTATATTAATCGAAGTCGTTAGCGCCATTTTTAAGGGAAACAAAATGTTCGAAAATTTGTCCATGTAAAAATAGTTAGGGGGTTGAAAATCTTCGTGTTGCATGTATTTCCGGTGAAATATCGGTTTCGAATTTTTGGGTGGAATACAATACCTTCTCTAAGCACTGTGTACATTGTACTTACGGGGCTACTGAAAGTAATAACAGGTCGCTTTGTTTACCTTTACCATGCCATATATTTGGATTTCTTGTTCCCGCATCTGCTCTATTATAATAATACTATGTATCGTCAAAAGGGCATCTACAGCATTTTATTTGGATGGATCCGTAAATGATTAACATATATAAAATTAAAAATCTGATGTATCCCATGTACATGACTTTCTCTACACATCTCTTAACATATTACTGTTAAAAAGCCTTTTCTTCTAACTGCTTCATACTAATCGAGATAAACTTTAGCAGAAATAGTCTTATTACTCACTTCTTTGTAAGTAGAAGCGAAATAAGGGAGTACCATAGGTTAAAGTAACAGTCAAAAGCTGATTGCTATGTGACTGAAGTTCCTTTGTTTGTATGGACAGGAATTGATAAATCCCTGCATGAGAAAAGTAAAAGTTTTTTTTTTCACAAAAAAAAAAAAAAGAATATTACAGAAATTGTGTGTTTTAATGTGCTCTATATTTTTGTGTGGTAAGTTTTTGTCTATCTCTTACGGTTTAGCAGTTATGCAAAATTCCGTAAAATTGATACACAATAAAGCAGTCTTCAGAGGCTATTCCCAGAACATTCAAGATATACATTTTGTCAGTAAATATCTTTAATATATGATATTTTAATCAAAATCGTTAGAGCCATTTTTAAGAAAATCAAAATTTTCGAAAAAAGTTTCACATAAAGGGTAATTGGGAGTGGGGGGATTTTCTTGAAAATCTTCGTGTCGCATCCTTGGAAGATACCAAACTGAAATCCTAAGTTTGATATTCAACAGTCTTTTCGTTTTTGAGCTATGCTGTTCACACACACACACACAAACGCATACATGGACCTTTTTCTAAAAATACTTTTTTTTATTAAGGGGGACCCAAGACATGTATTTCCGGTGAAATCCCGGTATTGAATTTTTGGGTGGAATGCAATACGTTCTCTATACACTATGTACATAGTATGTGTAGAGAAAGTAAAAATCTGATGTGCCCCATGTACATGACCTTTTCTACACATCTCTAACAAATTACTGTTAAAAAGTTTATTCTTCTATCTGCTTCATGTTAATTCAGATAAACATTAGCAGAAATTGAGACAGTTGAATTGTTTTCTCATAAAAACCGTGTGTATGACAAGGGTTGAATTGGTAGATGCAATGCCATAGCTGGGATTTGAACCATTGATCTTCTGGTCTCTAGCCGGTTGCTCTATCACTGAGCTAACATGCAAAACGCAGGTATGGCATCAAATTTCTCAACTGACTCGCATGTTTCTCGGTAAACCACAAGGTGATCTCAAATTTTTTTGAGATGACAACCCCAATGGCGACCTACAATGTCGTAAGTACTTAAAGATACAGGATTCATAGTATAGCCAACTATTATGGTCAATTGTGACATCAACTTGTAACAAAATCGACAGCAATTTGGAAAGCTATCAACAATTTCATCGTCTACAAATGAATATCATAAGGAATTGTAAGCAAGTCAAGTGTAATATTGTACTTATCAAGTATGTTTTAATTATTTTTGTGCCACTCAAGAGATAACTGATCAATTATTTATGCAGAAGTATTGGAAATAGAAAAAATGGTTAAAACATTGAGAACAAGGAAGTTTTGTTTGAAAAATCTGATGTGTACCATTCACATGACTTTCTCTATATCTCTGTAACAAATTATTCTTAATAAGCTTATCTTTTATTTATTTCATGCTAATCGATAAAATTAGCAGAAATAGTCTTATTTCTTGCTTTATTGTAAGTAGAAGGGAAATAAGGGAGTACCATAAGTTAAAGTGAAAGAAAAAAGCTGGTTGCTATGTGACTGATGTTCCTTTGTGTGTATGGACAGGAGTTGACAAATTCCTGTATGAGAAAAGTAAGTTTTTCAAAGCTGAAACAAAGAAAAAGGAATATCTCAAAAACATCAACTCCACGAAAAAATGTATATAACATAAATTGTGTGTTTTAACGTGCTCTACATTTTTTGTGTGTTAAGCTTTTATCCATCTCTTACGGTTTAGTAGTTATGCAAAATTCATCCAGAATAAAGTAGTCTTCAGAGGCTATTCCCAGAAAATTCAAGATATACATTTTATTTGTCAGGTAAATATCTTTGATATACGAAATTTTAATCAAAATCGTTAAGAGCCATTTTTGAGAAAATGAAAATTTTCGAAAAAACTTCCATGTAAAGGATAGTTGAGGGTGAGGGGATTTTTCTCAAAATCTTCGTGTAGCATCCCTGGAAGATACTAAACTTAAATACCAAGTTTGGTATTTTACCGACTTTTCCTTTTTGAGTTATCGTGTTCACAGACACACGTACACACGGACACACGGACTCACACACACACGGACCTTTTTGTGAAAATGCTTTTTTTTTTGGATATTGGGGACCATAAAACATATATTTCCGGTGAAATGTCGGTATCGAATTTTTTGGTGGAGCGCAATACTTTCTCTATACACTATGTACACTCGGGGACGTCTTTAAATTCACCCCTGGGTCCTTACGTTTAGTGTATTAAAATATCACACCATAAACATTTGCTGCCAGGGCATATTCTTCCACAGAACCATAATCTGAATCTAGCTCAGCTCTTTGCAAATAAATGACGGTCGCTTAAGATTTTTGCCTATGAAAACTACAAAACAGTTTATAGCATAGGGTATTTCAGTAACCATGCTGCAAACTTTCAGGGAAGTTACAGAATGGTAAATAAATCAATTTGAGATAAGGAACCCGGTTCGGAGATGTCTCCGTTGTGAGTTCATATGCAAAACTGTTGTTTATACTTTGCAAGTTCTAGAGTACATAACAAGGGTTCAGAAACTTAGCTCCGCCGATTCAAGGGCTGCTGTGATATGCATTAGAACATGAGTAGGTCCAAATCTTCTACAAACTTGGTTTTTTTAAGTTTTTTCTTTCTTTTTTCTTATATTTATCTTTTTGGGGTGAGGTGAAAAAGAAAGAGGAAGCTCCAGTAGAAAAGGCGGTACAAAGGGAGGGTTATTTGTATTATTATTTTACTTTCTCTACACGTACTATGTACGTAGTGTGTAGAGAAGGTATTGTAATGTACCCAAAAATTCGATACTTAGATTTCACCGGAAATACATGTTTTGGGCCCCCTAGATCCAATTGAAAAAAAATATCCGTGTTTGTGTGCGTGTGTGTGTCGGTGGACAGCATAGCTCAAAAACGAAAAGACGGTTAAATACCAAACTTGGTATTCAAGTTTGGCATCTCCCAAGGAAGCGACACGAAGATTTTCAAGAAAATCCCCTCACCCCTAACTAACGTTTACATGGAAAAAGTTTCGAAAATTTTGTTTTTCTTAAAAATAGCTCTAACGATTTGGATTAAAATACCATATATTAAAGTCATTTTCATCACAAACAAAATATGCTTATTGAATTTTCTGTGAACTTCTTCTGAAGACCTGTTTATTCTGGGTGAATTTTGCTGTATTTTGCATAACTAGTAAACCGTAAGAAATGGACAAAAACTTACCAAACAAAACACTTATATCTTGTTAAAGTACACAATTTATGTAATATACATTATTTTCGGGTTTTTGACCATTTTTGAGATAGTCCTTGTTATTAGTTTTAATTATAAAGTACTTATACTTTTCTTCCTGGTTAAGCAAAGAAGCGATTTGCAATGACAATCGCATAACGACAGCTTTTTAAAACATTTGACTATCACTTTAGCATAGCGCATTCCCTTAGCTCCCATCTGCTTATAAGGAACCAAGTAATAAGAACATTATGCTAATGTTTATCTGGATTAGCGTTGAGTAGAAAGAAGAACAATCTTTTGTAAGAAGTTTGTCTGTAGAACAGCTAGAGAAAGTCATGTGAGTGTAGCACATTAGATTTTTGTAGGTACAAAACAGATATAGGAGACTGAAACAATAATGTAAATATTGACTTAAAAGATTTGAGAATCGCTTTAGTCCTTATTTCCAGTCTAGTTTTAAGGAACTATTTCTGCTAAGGTTTATCTCGACTAGCATGAAGTAGTTGGAAAAATAAACTTTGGACGAGTATATATATATATATATATATATATATATATATATATATATATATGTAGCAATAATGTAAATGTTGACTTAAAATGTGATGTATATAATGCATCACGTCATTTATATGTGTGTGTACATATTGCATTTTTAAATCAACATTTACATTATATTTGCAGCCTCCTAGATGTGTTTTATACCTAACAATATGTATGTGCGTGTATATATAATTCTTCTATTGACTTCATGCTAATTGATATAAACATAAACTGACATGGTTCATTAAAAGTAGCAGAGAAATGAACGAAAACACTGGGCTAAAGCGATAGTCAAATCTTTTAAAAGTCGATTATATATGATAGAATTGAAATTCCGTTATCTTTATGAATGAAGAAAAGGCCACTGTTTCTTATTTGACAAAAGTTTAAGTACTGGAAATTTAAAACCAAGAATATCTCGGCAACTCCACCAAATGTATACAACATAAGCTTTGTATGTTAACGGGATCTACAATTTTTGTGCAGCAAGTTTTACCGTTTACCATCTATGCAAAAGTCATCTAGAATGAAGAGGCCTTCTGACTATTCCCAGAAATGATCATATGCACCATTTTGAAATGAGGAGGTGCTCTGTCGTGTTGGACATGTGTTGATGGACAGCAAGGGAACACCTCAGAAACACAGTGTCCATCGCACCAGTTAACCCTTAGTTGCCTAGTATACTACATATACCTTTTTCCTTTAATTTAAGTTTAAAACTAGAGCTCTACTAAAAATATTTGGAAAAAACCCATAAAATCATTATATAAAATAATAGAAGAAATAGGAATGGAAATAAATGTAAATCCTTTATTAATATTTTTCTTCCCAATTAAAAGTTTAAGTTCTTCCAGATCATAATGCTACCAAAGGCAATACCCAAAAAGTAGCCATGAGTGTTAGGTGATAGGTAATGGACTGGCCATCCATTCAAAGGCAAATGTTGCAAGTTCAAATCCCAGTGATTGTGGTTAATGACGGGGAGAGCCCAGGTAAAATAATCGGTGTGATGCTTGGAAGTTAATGGGGTTACATTTGGCTGTAGTTATGTCGTTTTTTTTTCTTTTATTTATTTAAAAAAATCACTGCAAAAATGTTATCTATTTTTACAATATACAACAGTGTTGATTACTTGTCGTTTATGGTTGAAGGCTAGTATAACATGAAATTAATCCTAGAGTAAAAATAAACCAAGTTTGGTATTCAACAGTCTCTTCGTTTTTGAACTATGCTATGCACAGACATACATGGGCATTTTTCTAGAAATGCTTTCTTCGGATTCAGGGGGTTCTAAAACTTGTACTTCCGGAGAAATCTCGGTATCGAATTTTTGGGTGAAATAGAACACCTTTTCTATCCAATATGTACATTGTAGATACGGGCTAGAGAAAATAAACATATGTAATGAAAAATTTACTGCAAGGGTTTATCTCGATCGGTATCAGGAAGACAGGAAAAATTAGTTTTGGAGCAGGAGATCGTAAGAGCTACATAAAAATAAATGTAGTGGCTAAAAAAAAAAAAAGCATGTGAATGAAACACATAAGATTTTTTTCGATTAGTCGCGCAAGAAGGATTTCATGGAAGCAGTTTCCCTTTATTTTTGATGGCATTGCGGGACGCTGTAAACGCTGCTGCATCAACTGGAAAGGCCGAACCGGCAACAAGGGCAGTGGGCTGGAGACGGAAATTCCCATTGCGAATCAAGACATCTCTGGTTTTGTCTGACCTGTGGTGAATGCGTTGCGCTCTTGACTTCTTTTTTAGTCTTCCTCTTCTTCATCTTTGAAAGTGGCCATTCATTACTCCTGTTACTTTTTTGCGTGTTGCTCTTTAATAGTTTCCTCTAACATTCTTTATTCCTCTTTGTTTCCGTGAGGGCTCATTTATTTTCTTACAGCCTTTACTGCTGATTTTGTTACTTTATATTTCCTCTTCCTTTCATTTCTTTTACCACGAAAATTAAGCTTAGTATCTTCTTACACTCCGCATTTATAGACTATTAAGTTAATGCTTAATTCTTCGCATACATGGCCGAGCTGTGGCGGAGTGGATAGACTACTCGCCTCTCACCTTTGTATAGACTTATTTGGTGTTTGAGTAATCTATATGTATGAATATTTGGTGAAGTGTGTATGTGTGTGTGATTGTGTGATATCAGAGTGCTCTTTCTTTTATTGTTCTATGGTTTTGTTGTCCTAGCGCGCGAGCATGTGTGTATGTGTTTGTGTGTGTGTATTCCTAATGTTGATAGGATATGTAGCTAATATTCTAAATTCAAGTATTTTTAGACATCATGAACGGTCACCCAACCCAAGCGACTGTGACACAAATATTGTATTATTCTAAACTTAATAATAAAACACTACTACTACATGGGCAGGATTCGATCCCAAGCTACCACATGTGAGACTTGTGGTGGTGGACAAAGCGGTGCAGGGAGAGGTTTTCCCCGGGTTCTCTAGTTTTCCCCGCCATTGCATTCCACCGGTGCTCCATCTTCATTCATGTATCACCGGTGTCATCTCCTGCGGTGCCACAAGTAGAAAAAGCAAAAATTACCAAAAAACTATTCGTATCCATTTCTTACTTTCTCTAGTACAATACATAGTAGTTAGAGAGGGTATTAAATTCCATTAAAAATTCGATTACGAGATGTATGTGCGCAAAAAGCATTTTTAGAAAAAGGTCAGTGCGTGTGTATGTGCGCATCATAGGTCAAAAACGAAAAGACCGTTAAGTACCAAACTTGATATTTATGTTAAGTATCTTCCAAGAATGCGACACGAAGATCTTCAAGAAAATTCCGATACCGCAAACTTTTGAAATGTTTTAAAATGTTTTTCTCAAAAATGGGTCTAACTATTTTGATTAAAATATCGTATATTAAAGATATTTACATGATAAATAAAATGTATATCTTGAATTTTCTGGGAATAGCTTCTGAAGGCCTGTTCATATGTGTGCATGTTGCTTAAATTTACGTAACTGGTAAACCGTAAGAAATATACAAAAACTTACTACACTAAATATGTATATCTTGTTAAAACAAACACTTTTTGTCATACACATTTTTATTTTAGAGTTGACAGTTTCCGAGATATTCCGTGTTATCGGTTTCTATTTTAAGCTACTTAAGTTGCTTTCTGTTTACCTACTCCTGGCAATCAAAGAGAACAGAATTTCAATTGTTTCACATAGTAACTTGTTTTTAAAGGAATTGATTATCGCTTTAGCCTAGTGTATTCTCATACTTCTCTTCTGCTTATAAACAAAACAAAACAAAAAGAATAACACCAATTTTGCTAAGGTTTATTTGGATTAGCATGAGTAGATAAAAGAATAATCTTTTGAAAGAAAAGTTTGTTTGCGGAACAGCAGAGAAGGTCATGTGAATAGAACACATCAGATATTTCTGTCATTTTTTGTATATCGTATTGTGTATGGGATATTTATTCATTCTTTTTCTCGTTTATTTTCTTGTTCTTGCAGTTTTCTTATTTTTATACCTCTGCCTGCCTATTTTACTCAGTTGTGCCTTCATAATCAACAATGATAACGAAGTATATTCGCTATATTCTTTCTTTCGAATCGCTTGCTCTTCCTTTGCATTATTAGGATCTTCTTTTCTATCTTTTCTCTTGCTTTCCTTTGCTTGTTGTTAATATTTTATTCCGTGTTTTATTCTTTACAGCCTTGTCCTGTGCCTTAATTAGCTTCTTTTTCTTCAACTTTTTCATTTCACTATTCTCAGGAGACGCTTCTAATAGTTAACACAAAACGTCCACGTTTTATTAAGGCTAAATGTCCATTCCTCACAACTTACGTGCTCCTCATTCTATTTCTTCTGTGGATTAGATAAAACTTCAGGATGCCTAAATTATGGGTGTAATTTCCCCAGGGTGCTGTGAGGTTGCGTGTTTATTTTATCACTTCTGTGCTTTATGTTATTTTAAGCGAAATTATACTACATCTCCAAACCGTTTTGTTCTTAAAATATTTGTCTGGAAGAAATTTCATATCTGCAACTTGGATACTTTCTAAGATGAAGCGTCTTAAAATGATGTAAAATTTGTAAATACTACTTGTTCTTTGATAATTAGCAAAGAAATATGAATACGGTATTTTCTGACATAGATATTTAAGAAAATAAAAATTCTTGGTAATAGGAGTACAACATTTCAAACAAACTGGATAAATATTTCATAGACTATATTATGTGAATGTGTGGTATAATCAAAATGTTCCATGCCGCTCAAATTTGAGAAAATTTGTTGTCAGTTTTTGAAATGGATCTTTGAAGTACACAGGAAAACTTAACACTGTGATATTTCAATAAATTTATTACTAAATTATGATTTTTTAAATAAACAGACATTAATCCCTAAATTACTCATTTTGGTCACAAAAATATTTTTTTGAAAAATTGTTGTTAGGATACGTTTGCCGCCTGTAATACTGTAAATAACATAGAGAGGAAGGTATAGCTCAAAGTTGATTCTATATGGGTGCCCACAGATTTTAAAAAAGTTTTTTTGACTACCAATTGTATAAAATTTCACTCTCAGAGCAGCTTAACTGCAGATAAATAACTTTTGTTTATAGTAAGATTATATCTATGAAACGTTTCTCTTTTTACGACAAATGAATCTTATGACAAATACACAAGTTTTATATTCTTAAATTAAACCATCAATGCAAATTTATATTTTAGATCGATGTAAAATTTGACTCATCTGAGTCAGAATACTTACGCATAATGAACAACAAATATCTGAGCAAGCTGGGGAGAGAGAGAGAGAGAAGGTAATAGCCAATATGTCATTGGATGAAAGCCATAGCAAACTACTTTCTCTTCCTGCTCATTGAATTCCTACGCTTGTCCTCAATTACCAGCTGCATTATATATTGCAGGCATACCCCAATGAGTTATGTGTAACTCGCTGCGCTTTTGGGCACGTCCCCAAGTTGTAACAGCCTGCCTGTAGAATATAAAACTGGGTGACTTCCACAGAGAGATAAATGCGGTATTTAAAGTAAATCTAAAACACTGAAGCACGAATGGTATAAATTAGTGAGGCTTAAAAGTATTGTCATTTTAATTTAAAATGCAGTTATACTATCGCTTAAGTGTAATTTTAAGCAACATATTTACAATTTATTATAAATTTCTCGCATAGATGTAAGCTAGTGAATTAGTGCTTAAGCAGTTGTTTTAGATTTAATCTAGTGCCACCACATTTCTTTTCATTTAAAGTAAATTTAAAATAGCACTATAATTGCCCTATTTTAGAACGACGAGTTCATTCCCTACCTGACCATTCATCTAAGTTATTATTCTACCCCTCTGGCCATAAATTCTAGGTCCGAAAATCACAGTCATTGGTGATAATATCTAATTTATATTTAAGACGTTCACCGTTTGCGAAATCAGTTCTTGCACCTTATACATTTAAGGACATTCAAATAATGACCCATTTAAATCAAACCTATAACTTTGGAGATCCATCCAGAATATATTCTAAACCTGGTTGTGTTAACAAGCTTGTAGAAATGGAACGTCGGGTTGGTCTTAAACTAGTCAGTTGGGGACTTAGAACTTATATCGGCATGTAACTTCGTTAACAAGACCAACAGAAACCGGGAGATCCGTGAACTAAACCTCGGCTATGTCAAAGGGTTTTGTAGTCTGACTGTACCTTTCCAACTCTTGTTTTACACACGGCTAATGTGGAAAAATCTGATGTGTTACGCTCACATGACTTTCTCTAGCTGCTCTACAAAAAAAGTCTTACAAAAATATCTCGAC
Source organism: Hymenopus coronatus (assembly GCA_030762935.1). Classification (NCBI taxonomy): domain Eukaryota; kingdom Metazoa; phylum Arthropoda; class Insecta; order Mantodea; family Hymenopodidae; genus Hymenopus; species Hymenopus coronatus. The sequence goes on from CM060884.1 coordinate 40,598,514, forward strand.
ACATGCAAATCGAGATAAACATTAGCAAATGTTTATTACTCAATTTCTTATAAGTAGAAGGGAACTAAACTATGCTAAAGTGATATTCAAATGTTTTAAAAGCTGTCGTTAGGCGTTTGTCACTGTAAATCGCAGTAGAACATAAGAGTACGGACATTTCCGGTGTGAGAAAGGTATAACTACTTTACAACTGAAACTAAAAACAAAGAATATCTCAAAAACGGTAAACTCTTCGAAAAAAATGTATATTACATAAATTGTGTATTTTAACGAGCTTTACATTCTTTGTGTAGTAAGTTTTAGTCTATCTCTTACTAGTTATGTAAAATTCAGAAAAGCTCTTCCAAAATAAACAGGTAATCAGAAGCTATTCCCGGAAAATTAAAGATATACGTTTTATTTTTGATGGAAATGGTATAATATGTGGTATTTTAATCAAAATCGTTAGACATTTTTAAGAAAAACAAAATATTCGAAAGTTTTACATGTAAAAGGTAGTCAGGGGTGGGGGGATTTTCTTGAAAAGCTTCGTGTCGTATCCTTGGAAGATACGAAACTTAAATACCAAGCCTTTCCATGTTCCCATGCTAACTCAGTTGACAAGAGCAACCGGAGATCCGTAGTTAATCAGGCTATGGCATTGATTTTTACTTTCTCTAGCCCCGTATGTACAATGTACATAGGGATAGGGAAGTATTGTATTACACCCAAAAATTCGATACCGAGATTTCACCGGAAATACATGTTTTAGAACCCCCTGTATCCATAAAAAGCATTTTCAGAAAAAGATCCGTGTGTGTGTCCGTGTGTCTGTGAACACGATAACTCAAAAACGAAAAGTAGCTAAAATACCAAACTTGATATTTAAGTTAAGTATCTTCCAGGGATGCGACACGAAGATTTTGAGAAAAATTCCCCCGCCCCAAACTACGCTTTATATGGAACATTTTTCGAAAATTTTGTTTTTCTTCAAAATGGCTAACGATTTTGATTAAAATATCGTATATTAAAGATATTTACGTAACAATTAAAATATATATCTTGAATTTTCTGGGAATAGCTTCTGAAGACCTGTTTATTCTGAATGAATTTTGCTTAATTTGGCATAACTAGTAAGCCGTAAGAGATAGACAAAAACTTACTATACAAAAAAGGTATGATTTTTTAAAATACACAAGTTATGTCATATACATTTTTCTCGTGGAGCTTACCGTTTTCGAGGTATTTATTGTTATTAGTTTCAGTTGTGAAGTACTTATACTTTTCTCAGACGGGAGTGTCCGTTTTTCTTTTGTTCTACTCCTGGCCAAGAAAAGAAGTGATTTGTAAGGACAATCGCCTAACGACAGCTTTTAAAACATTTGACTATTGGTTTAGCCTAGTGTATTCCCTTATTTTCTTCCTACTTATACGGAACTAACTATAAGAACATTGTGCTAATGCGTACCTCGATTAGCAAGGTGCAGAAAGAAGAATTATTTTATGTAAGAAGTTTGTAGAACAGCTAGAGAAAGTCATGTGAGTGTAACACATCAGATTTTTTCACTCTGAATCTGCCTTTTCATTTCTTGTCCTACATATGGCTTATGTGGAAAAACAATTAACTCCCATATAGTAAGATGGCTTATAATTTTCGGTATACACATGGTTTCGATTAGACAGGGTATCTACCTATATATTTCTACATATCGCGGTTGAAAATAAACAGAGTCGAAGTTTTTGAAAGCTTATTTTTACTTTCTACATGCACTATGTACATAGTATATAGAGGAGGTATTGCATTCCATACAAAAATCTATACCGAGATTTAAACGGAAATACACGTTTTAGAGTCCCCTGTATCCAAAAAAAAAATAATTTTAAAAAAAAGGTCCGCGTGTGTTTCGTGTGTCTGTGTGTTTGCGAACACGATAGCTATAAAAAAACACGAAAAGTCTTTAAAATACCAAAATTGGTATTTAAGTTTAGTATCTTACAGGGATGGTCGTCTCCTTAGCGCGGTGGTAGCGCAGCTGCCTACCAAGCGGGAGACCTGGGTTCGATCCCCAGTACCGGCGTGGGGATTTTTCCCCCGCTGGGAGACCTGGACTGGGGTGCACTCAGCCTCGTGAGGTCCCTGGGGGGCCAATTGAGGAGCTACTTGATGGAGAAGTAGCGGCTCCAGGTCGTGAGGACCGCATTAACCGGCCGGGGGGGGACTCGAGGCGCTGACCACGTCTCACCCTCCAATACTGCACCCCATCCATGACGTCTGTAGTGGACCGAGATGGGGGACGCAGCGGCCGGGCGGTAGGCCAAGGCTTCCCGTGAGCTGTCGTGCCATGGAGTTATCTTACAGGGATTCGATACAAAGATTTCGTGAAAAATCCCCTACCCGAAACTACCCTTTACATGGAAAAAATTCGAAAATTTTGATTTTCTCAAAAATGGCTCTAACGATTTTGATTAAATTACTGTATATTAAACATACCTATATGGCAAATAAAATACATTTCTTATATATTCTGGGAATAACCTCTAAAGACATTTTTATTTCGAATGAATTTTCCTGTATTTTGCGTAACTGGTAAACCGTAACAGATAGACAAACACAAAAATGTAGAACACATTAAAATACACAATTAAAGTCATGTTTTTCATGGCAGTGACCATTTTCGAGGTATACATTTTTATTTGTTTCAGATTTACAATACTTCAACTTTTCTCTGGCCTTTATAGAACAATTTCAACCACATGGCAACCAGCTTTTAAAAGATGTGACTAACGTTTTAGCCTAATGTATTCCCTTATTTTCCTTCTACTTACAAGGAAGCTAGTAATTAACACAATTTCTGCTAATGTTTATCTCGATTATCATAAAGTACCTACCTGCTTTTTAACTATAAATTTTTACAGCAATGTAGAGAAAGTCATGTGAATGGAACACATAAGATTTTTTAAGATTCTATTACCTAACTAGAACAGTTTGGACAAAATCACATCAACTCTAGTGATCTGACTAATTATAACCCTTTCCCTTCGATAATCCAATTTTAAAGATTTATAGCCTCGATTGGCAATCATTAAATAACTGGAACGTGTGCAGATAAAGAACCACAAATATGCTTTGATATACAAATTCAATGAAACTTTATCGAGAGTGGATTACATTAATATGAAAATCCTACCTAAAGCTTCTCAAAATGTTTGGAAGAATATACATTTATAACGCTGAAGGGATTATCAATATTCCTTGAGTGATTTTCGCTGTTCGTGCATGTTCTCTCTTTATAAGGTTTTCTATACATTATAAAGCGAACATTTTCATGTGCGTGATTAGATAATACAAAATACCACACAACCGACTTTGATAATTCTGTCATCATTGGAAAATTCAACCGTTTTGATATACACTATAAATATTTCCAAAACTGTAAAACTGAAAGGATTAGTGATGATTCGTATTTATGTAACCGAATTTAAATCCAGTTTTGCTTAACGTGAGAATAATAGGATATGTTGCACTTAAATTCAAAAATTGTTTACCGTTGAATTATTGGCCGGGGGATTTCACATCACCAAAATTCCCTCTGATCTCGCTGAACTTTGTTTTCGTCGAATATTTTTGCATGCTTTTGATAAAACATTATACAGTGCAAAAATGTATTCCATTCGCATAACTTCATCTCTCTATGCTGCTACTTCAGAGAGATAAATATTAAGAGAAATTGTTTTGTTATTCATTTCCTTTAGGGAAAAGAGAAAATAAACGATAACCACTAAATCAAAATCTTATAGCCAATCACTAAAACGATCAAATCTTTTGAGAGCTTCTCGCTATATGTTTAGGTTGAAAATTGAGTACTTTGCATGTTCAGGAGTAAAAAAACGAATTACGACTTCCCATTTGATACAAGTATAAGTTTTGGAAAATAAACCAATTACAAGCAATTTTTGAAATGCAAAACTACATAAAACATGTATCTGACATAAACCGTGTGCCTTAAAACGAGAGGTTTATGCATTCATATTTTGTCTCTTACGGTTTAGCAGCTACACAAAGTCATCCAGAAGAAAACGGCTTCAGAGTTTATTCCAAAAAAATTCAAGATATGTTTTTTAATGTAAATGTGTTTAATAACATGTATTTTAATTAACACAGCAATTTCTTTAAAAAAACTGAACATTTCGAAATCATTTTCTCATAAAGGGCAGGGGGGGGGATTTTTGAGAATCTTTGTGAAGATTTTTATTTGCGAGTAATGTTGTTTACAGACGTATACAGAGACTCACGCACACAGGCAGCATTATTAATATTATTAATAGATCAATAATTCCTTAAATTGATAAATATTGTATCTTCATCTATACTAATTGCAAAGCGCATACTACAAAACCGAAAATGTTCGATTTAAAGGATATTTTAAGGCATTGGTTTACTTTATTTACTTATGCACAAACTACACACTCTGAAGCACATGGACCTTTGATTCAAAGTTCACTTTATATTTAGGGGTATGCAATACACTTATTTTCGCTGAAATTTCATATCGAAATTTTGAGTGGAATGCAATACATGCTTTCCCTACTCACTATGTGCTCCTATACTGCACGTGGTAGAGAAAATGCAAATTGACTAGTTATCCTATGAGATCAAAATCTTCCTTAACCTTCATTGTCATTCATTAATTTCAAGCCTTAGAATTTTTTGGCAGCTTACAAAGCTTAGTTTTCTCTATAGTATACGTCACAAAGATTATAAACAACTGTCAAAATCATATCTTATTGTTTTCACCTTATGCAGAAGTATATACTACTTTGTTAAACTATTTTACAAACATAATGTTGAATATGCCAAAATCATAGGTTATCTTAGAGCTTCCGGAAAAATACCAATGATTTTATATCAAACTATATACATTAGAAAACAAATTTTAGATTTTGTTGAAATTTATACCAGTTATTACATAGCGTGATATTTTTGTCACCTATAAAACCTCTAGCTTGCATGCTTATTTAAATAATAATTTTATTGTATAAAATCAATGTTCTAATAAAAATCAGTCACATGATGGATTTTAAAAAATACTCACATTAAAATTCTAGTTTTACAAGAAATGAGTTTGCAAATATATCTATTATACCATTTTTTTTTATATTGACAGCAATTTATACTCTCTAAAACTCTTTATTTTCAAAAGTTATTAATTTATTTCTGAAAATAAATTTTACGAAAACGTATAAAATCGTTTTATTTAATGTACTTTTGAGAGGAAGTATGAAAATTTTGAAATAGATTAGTAAAATTTGCATCGAGTGCATTTTGAGCATGGAAAGTTGGAAGATTTTTTCAATAAAACATTGTTTAAAGTTGAGAATGTCTACTAATAAGCATGCGCCTGTCCATTTATGGCTTCAATTAATTGGTAGCTTAAATGCACAAAGTGGGAAAAAATAGTTTTACTTAAAATTTAGAATTAATATTATTTTATTACAAAACAATATAATTTTTAAAATTGTCACCTTTTTCGGGCCAACTTTTACATATGCATTACTAAGTTGCAAGACTTGGCAAACGTTATAGAATATATTACAACTTATATTATATAGTACCCCTACTCATATTTTTAAAATGATGAGGAACTGGACGCTATATACTGATCTTAATAGTCAATACTGTTTCCATGCAAAAGCGAAACACAATTGAATATCAAAGACTTAAAATAACGAAAAAAGTATTGAACGTCTGAAATCACTATAGTATCACTTCGAGAGAGATGAAGTGTTGCCAGTTCTTACTACTACTGTGTAACATGTGATATCCCTTCCTAAAATGCAAACAAAGAAATAAGTAACGTTAACTATAACAATAGTTGCACCAATATAAATCACACAAACGGAAAACACTGATTTCTCCCGGACTTAAGGAATCAATTATGGATTACACCTGCTCCACTAACAACAGATTAGCAACATAAAACAAAATTGCAGTGCGTGCGCATGCGGTGAAAGTATATAATTGATCCTACCTAACAGCTTTCACCCTATGCAGTGTGGGCCAACACAGTACTGCAAACCTTGCCTTATTTTGATTTATTTTCTTTCGGGTTGTGTTTTGCGTATAGCAAAGCTCTAAGCAAAAATTAGAGTTCAAATCATCGGTCAAAATGAATCGCAACCTCCTTTACTATGGAAATTCACAGCGTCAGTGATGTTAATGTTGGTCATTCTGATATACATATGTTATAGATATTTTTTAGAAAAAATCTAAAACATTCTATATAAGGGATGATTTTGGGTTGGAAGTATTCTTTAGAAATGGTTTCCCATATTTGTAAGCTACTGATTTTATATACCTGTGTGGTATTTGTCAACAAAACGCTTTTTAAATTATCAAATTTTAGGTGAAATTCAGTGTTTTTACTACCTACGTCCGTGGTTGAATAGGAGGCTATGATGTATAGAGCAGCTGAACAACAAACGCAAAGACGAAAAAGCGCTCTATTTCGCCTGGAGCATATACTATGCCGCAGTACTGCAGCGTAGAAGTAGTTGCCGTCCAGGAGCGGGGAAAACCTGCCAGGTGCTTCTTTGCCGGGTTCCATGAACCAGATGCTTTGTATTTTGGCAGTTACTCTTTGTAAACAATAATTAAATATATGATAAATATACGTCAGTTTTGGATCTCTCTCCATTAGATAAGCTACAATATTGCTTCACGGAGATTCTGAATTTATTTCTATTTCCATCTCATTGCCTTAATGCTAATACCAGTCAATTCGGGTACAGAGTAACACGAATATTTAATTTATCAGTTTAACCTGGCAAAGTATTCCCATTTTGGGATAGAGAAATGTTTAGTTTAAATTTTATGAATTTCTGACAAACCACAAGTCATATTAAAGATCACACAAGATTATGCTATTGTGTTACTGCATATGGTCACATCGCTTTGACCTGTACTTCTTGTCCTTCTGCAATTACTCTTCCAAACAATAATTTAGCTTCCCTTTCTTTCATTGTTATGACTTAATTAAATATGATTTATACGTAACTCTAGCAAGGCTTATAGCATAACTGCTGCTAACTCAACCTTCACGCTAGGTCAAAAGATAACACCAAGTATCCCTTACTGTAAAATTATAACTCCAAATAATTTATTACAGATGACTTCACCGAATAGCAACCCAGTTAGATTGGATTCCCTGACGAAGATCACAGAGTCAAGATTGTCGAAAGCTTGAATTTCTCTGAATCCAATTTAACTCGGTTGGTAAGTCATTTGTAATAATTAACACCGAGAAAGTAGAACACAATACGCAAAATGCATAAGTATATCTCATTTTGTCCGCTTCCTAATAGGATTGTCAAAAATGAAGTAATGATTTCAGGCTCTAGTGCGTTTTGAACGGCCCTGCAATATATCTCTCCTTTGTTTACATGCATCATGCAACGACAGTTCCTGTGTTTACAATTCACACACCGCCAATCTGTATTCACGTGATTCTGACTCATGGTGAGGAATCGAGGGAACGATTCGGTCGCAAATAATAGCTTTACTTATGCTGAATTAGCAGATATTCATTTAATTTACGCCGCAAGTAGGAAATCTGCCAATGCTGTGTTAGGCCTGTATCATCAGTAATTTCTAGTTCTTCATCCCATAAAAGATGAGCGTTAACTTCAGTGTAACAAAGAATCTGTGACTCAGGGTTTTTTAATTCTCGATTTGAAGTTTTTTTCTGTTGAGGTTTTAATGTTGATTTCTCACCTTTTTAAGAGGAATCCGGTGATTTTGTAGTTTAAACAACCGAAGTGCAAATGCTTACATGTTTGAGTTATGTATTTGCTAAATTAAACTAAATTTACTAAAGCATAATATTATTGTGTTTAAAATATTTAAGATCAACCATGAACACGTTGTGAATCCTAATAAGAAACAAAAAACGTATAGCTACGTAGGTTGAAGTATCAGTGCGACCAATATTCTTCCTTCACATTCTTTACCAAAGGGCAGATGACAGAGAAGGATCAGGAATACCTCGACTATACACAGATTATCCAGATTATATACTTCATGAAATTATATTTCAATTAAACATATACAAATGTCTTGAAGGAACAAAATAAATCCTATAGATAAAGAATGATTTAAAAATAAGAACATAAGTCTTAAGGTTAATGTAATTCTTAAAATGTATATCAAGTAAACCTGGGACTTGTTACGTAAACAATCCAATGTCTAAGATAGGAAATAATAGCCACCCTAAAAACATCATAAGATTTACCTTGGGAACATAACTTTAGAGAATAGCGAAAAAAGCTGCAAATAGTGGATCATCACATCGTATTCTAACCCTATTACAAATATTTGCACTTATTCATCTCCCATTCTGTATACGCTAAAAATTCTTTGTGCGTTTTTTAACATTCTATGGGAAAAGTGTACTCTTTTACGCTGCTTGATCTTCAATTTGTGTATTAATTTCAGTCCTACAAAATACAATATTCAAGGAACATCAAAAAGTTACATAAATTATTTTTCTTTTCTTGTTCAATTTCAAATTACTTAGAGCTTATCGTTTTTAGGCATCTTTGGATGTGTTTAACGCCTCAGGCTTGCAGTGACAGTAAATGCAAACAGGTGAAATGATACTCACGTGACCGTGTGAAATGAGATAATGGTTATCTGGTATTTGTGTTGAAGGATCGCCAACTTGACGGATTTTCAAGTTATATGACGCTCAAAATTTAATTTTGACCGTGGACTTATTTTTTATGTATATTATTAGAAATTGTTAGTGTTGGTTTCCTTTGAAAAACTCAGGTTGTTACAGGTTCCCGGAGAAACGCAGTGCGTGGTGTAAGTGTTCGCTTGTCAGATTTATTTCTTACTGGAAAAATCAGGAAGCATTTAAAAGAAACTCAATCCTTTTCAACTTCACAGTCAAAATTGCCAATCAAGCACACGTTTGGACGTGCAACTGCAGAAGCTGCCCTTTCATTGTTTGTAATTAACCGCAATGCAATTAAATCCCTTGATTAGGATTCAGATGTAACCAAGCAATTTTTCCAAAGTGCTGATCTTAAGTTTTAATTTAATTTCAGTTTTTGAAGTAAAGTACGCCAATGTCTAATTTTAACGGATTTTTGGGTGTTGGTCTGACAGAAAAAATCTAGTTACACTCACATTACTTTCTCTAACTTTTCTACAAACTTCTTACATAAGATTATTCTTCTTTCTGCCACTTGCTAATCGAGATAAACATTACCAGAATGTTCTTATTACTTAGTTCCTTATAAGTAGAAGAGAACTAAAGGAATACACTGTACTAATGTCAAATGTTTTAAAAGCTGGCGTTATGTGATTGTTATTGCAAATCACTTCTTTGCTTGGCCAGGAGCAGAACAAAAGAAAAATGGACACTTACTTTCTGAGAAAAAATATAATTACTTCACAACGAAACCAATAAGAAGGAATATCCTCCACAACAAAAATGTAAATGACATAAGTAGTGTGCTTTGACGAGATCTACATTTATTATACACTAAGTTTTTGTCTATGTCTTACGGTTTACTAGTTATGCAAAATTCATCCAGAATAAGCAAGTCTTCAGGAGCTATTCCCAGAAAATTCAAGATATACACTTTATTTGCGATGGAAATGACTTTAATATGTGGTATTTTAATCAAAATCTTTAGAGCTCTTTTTAAGAAAAATAAGATTTTCGAATTTTTTTTCCATGTAAAGGGTAGTTAGGGGAGGGGAAATTTACTTGAAAATCTTCGTGTCGCATTCTTGGAGGATAAATGAAATGGCCTGTTATTTATGGACGCTCTTTAACTGCTTTTGGTTCTCAGCGTTCCATTCTATATTGGGCGTGAAAGATCGCTTAATTTTGCTCAGAGGCCTCTCTTTACGTGCCGTAAATCTACGACACGGGACCCACAGCTTTACTTCCCTTCCGAAGGAAGCAATGCTAAGGATTTTTACGCCCGAAAAAATCCATCGTCCTCCGCCGGGTTTGAACCCGCAACCTTGGGTATATGAAGTTAGCATGGTAGCCATTACCAAGATTCCAGAGACACACACAGACCTTTTTCTAAAATGCTTTTTTTTGGATTCAAAGGGTCCTAAAACATGTATTTTCGGTGAAATCTTGGAATCAAATTTTTGGGTGCCATACAATACGTTCTCTATCCACTATGTACATTGTACTTACAGGACTAGAGAAGGTACAAGTAATCATGTTTTGGCAATACTGTTGTGTTGCGACTATAAAGATAAACCTTATCATAATATTCCCTCCGTCACTCGAGCTATAGTCCTACAAGACTTGCCTAGAGTAGGGAGTAAGCTAATAAATACCATATTAACAGGTGTGGAGCAAATAGAGTTCGCTGTCTACACATCTCTGTTTCCCGCAAACATAATAATAGTAGCAATAATATAGAAGGCTTCCGAATCACAAAGGGATATCAATTTTTATGCTTGCGCGAACACGGCTCTCTGGTAAAGTTGGTTTGTGTTTTGATATTTACGCAAGTGTGCTCTGTATACACCGCGGTTATGATTTTAAACGTCAAACGATTCCAAACCCATCATGCTACTGGAGCAAAATATCGCTGATAAAAATATGAAGTAGACCGAATTAAACCACAGCCAAATTTGAAATACAAGATAGAGAAATATATGTTCCATTCACATGCATTTCTCTTCTTACTCTACAACAAACTTTTCCTAGTAGTAGAAAAGTTCATTCTTTATTCATGTTAATGCTAATAGAAAAATATGTGTTACATTAAGATAACTTTCTCTACATTTCTGTAACAAATTATTGTTAAATAGTTTATTCTTCTATTTACTTAATGCTAATCGAGATAAACATTAGCAGAAATGATTTTTTGTAAATAGAATAGAAATAATGAGATATACTAGACCAAAACTATAGTCAAATCATCTAAAAGCTGGTTGCCATGTGGTTGAAATCCATTTCTTTGTTTTCCCAGGAGTTGTCAAAATCCCCTGTGTGAAAAGCTTTAATAATTTGACTGAGACCAATAACAATGAATATATAAAAAATGGTAAAAAAATGTACAGATTATAAATTGCGTGTTTTAACGAGATCTACTTGTTTTGTGTAGTAAGTTTCTCTTATGGTTTACCAGTACGCAAAATTCACCAAAATTCATTCAAAATAAAGAGGCCCGTAGAGGTGATTCCCATAAAATTCGAAATATACATTTTATATGGCATATAAATATCTTAAAAATACGTTATTTTAATCAAAATCGTTAGAGCCAGTTTTGAAACAATAAAATTTTCAAATATTTTTCCATATAAAGAGTAGTTTGGGGTGGAGGGATTTTCCTCAAAATCTTGGTGTCACATACCTGGAAGATACTAAACTTAAATACCAAGTTTGGTATTTTACCGCTTTTCGTTTTTGAGTTATCGTGTTCACAGACACACTGACACGAGGACACAGGGGGACCGTAAACTGTCTATTTCCGGTGAAATCTCGGTATCGAATTTTTGGGTGGAATGCAATACCTTCTCTATACACTACGTACATACTACGTGTAGAGAAAGTAATAAATAATTGCTAAAGTAATAATAATTTATAAAAACCATATTGATAAAAATAATGAATCTTGAAATTTTGTAATGAATAATATACTATTATAATAAAAAAAAAAAAAAAAAAGGGAGACATTTTGGTTGGTTGAACCAGGTAAAAAACATATAATCAGTTGAAGGATTGAACTTCATACCGGCATATTGTCACAGTAGGTCAATGGCTAGAGTATCTACAAGGAGAGAACCGTGTTCAAATCTCGGCTGTGACATTGAATTTTTCAACTGATTCCAATAATATCAAACAAATGTTACTAATTTACTTGATCTTGAATGTAGTATCACATGGATTAAAAAAAAAATGTTATATGTTACACTCACATAACTTTCTCTAGCTACTCTACAAACTTCTTACAATACATTATTCTTCTTTCTGCACATTAATAATGGAGATAAACATTAGCTGAATGTTCTTATTAGTTCCTTATAAGCAGAAGGGAACTAAAGGAATGCACTAGGCTAAAGGAATAGTCAGATTTTTTAAAATCTATCATTATTCAATTGTCATTGCAAATCGCTTTTTGCTTGGCCAGGAATAGAACAAAAGAAAAACGGACACTTATTGTCTGAGAAAACTAAGTATTCTTAATTGAAACCAATAACAAGGAATATCTCGGAAACGACTATCTCCACAACAAAAACATAGAGAACATAAATTGTGTGTTTTGACGAGATCTACACTTCTTGTGTAGTATGATTTTGTCTATCTCTTACGGTTTACGAGTTAGGCAAAATTCGGCAAAATTTACCCTGAATAAAGAGGTCTTTAGAGGCTATTCCCAGAAAATTCAAGATATACATTTTATTTGCAATATAAAAAGCTTTAATATATGGTATTTTAATCAAAATTGTTAGATCCATTTTTTAGAAAATCAAAATTTTCGAAAACTTTTCCATGTAAAGGGTAGTTGGGGGTAGGGGGATTTTCTTGAAAATCTTCGTGTTGCATCCTTTGAAGATAGCAGAGTTAAATACCAAGTTTGGTATTTAACGGACTTTTCGTTTTGGATTCAAGGGGTCTCAAAACATATTTGCTGTGAAAACTCTACATCAAGTTTTTGGATGGAATACAATACTTCTCGATGATTACATACATTGTTAATATGGGGCTAGAGAAGGTAACAAATCTACACAAGCTTTTAGAGTGTTTTTGGAGACAGTACAGTCTTACAAAGCCCTTCTAGTAGTTTAAGATCTTAGAAACTGTACATTAATAATCAGTTTAAATAGAGTGTATTTATTTCACTCAACCATCCAACCTCTTCGCCATATCAAGTCTTTAATCACGGCAACAATTCATTCAGTATATCAGTAGTAGGCGAGTATAAGTCCGCGCCACCCACGCCGCTAAAGTGGTATGCCACCTCTTTGAATTCCTCAATCGGTTGCGGTTCCTAACCGCTAAGCGGTTACCGCGTAGTTCACATTATACGATCGATTGTATGCTTTTAGCAGTATACATGAGTTAGAAGCAATATAAGTATTTATCAGGAGTAGAAAGTGTTTACAATGCTAGACAAAGTTCATTGTATTCTTCTACTTACTTAATGCTAATCGAGAAAAAAATTGGCAGTAAGATACTTATTACCTGCTTCCTCGTAAGTAGAAAGGAAATAAGGGACTACTATAGGCTGAATTAAAGATATTTGTGTGACAAATAAAATGTATATCTTAAATTTTCTGGGAATAGCCTCTGAAGATATGTTTATTGTGGATGAATTTTGCATAACTGGTAAAGAGGTAGACAAATATTTTCCACTAATAACCTGTCTGTTAAAACACAAATTTATGTTATATACATTTTTTTCGTAGAGTTGGCCGTATTTTAGGTATTCCTTGTTATTAGTTTCAACTTTAAAAAACTCTCATACGGAAATTTGTCAACTCTTATCCATACAAAGGTACTTCAGTCATATAGCAACCAGCTTTTAAAAGATTTGACTATCACTTTTGCCTAAGGCACTCCCTTAAAACATTTCTACTTACAAGAAAGCAAGTGATAACACCATTTGTGTTAATTGTTTTCTTAATTAGCACGAAGTAAATAGAAGAATAAGCTTATCAACAATGATTTGTTGCAGAGAAAGTCCTGTGAATGGAACACATCAGATTTTGTGCTTGAGATTATCAACTAGTTTCATTGTGGTTTTATATTTACAGTAAAGACAGTATTAATTAATTGCTAATTTGGTAAAGTTGAGCTGATTGCATTATTATCAAAGGAGTTAAAATATGTAGGCTATTCAATCTCCTTCAGTTGTCCAGAGCACGTTAAAGAACGGTCATAAAGGGAAACACTTATGTATTATTGAATGTTAGTGAAGGAGCAAGAAAACAGTTGAACGTTGAGATAAGCTTGCTGGCAGCTTTTAGCTCGTGTGGAGTGTAATCTGCAGACAGGATCTACTTGAGTCGCCAGGTTTTCACGAAACGCCAACCGCAACATGCACCACGCTAGGCGTTGGGCCACGTCACAAATTGTAGCGACATGCTGTTCCAGACATTGTAGTTTCAGTTTATTGCTTTATGCTGCATTCACAATGAAATGCAAACGCAAACGCAACGTAAGCACAAGAGAGCCGCTTGTTTCAATCTCCAATAGGCTATAAATAAAAGACAAGTTTATAGAAAACAATTATTTTATTACTAAAATGTTTGTACACTGATGGTTACTTATCATCACCGAAAATATTAAGACATTTATCGTACCTGTGCACAAGCTTTGCAATACTAACAAAGAAACTTCAGTCACATAGCAACCAGCTTTTCTATCACTTTAACTTTTGGTATTCTCTTATTTCGCTGCTACTTAGAAGGAAGCAAGTAATAAGGCTATTTCTGATAATTTTTTCTCGATTAGCATGAAGTAAATAGAAGCATAAGCTTTTTAACAATAATTTGTTACAGAGAAGTAGAGTAAGTAATGTGAATGGAACACCTCAGATGTTTATGTTATGTTTGGTTACTTTTTTGAGAAGAGTCGGTTTTTCATTATGGCGACGAGCTGTTTAATTTTGTGTAAATAATCTGTTTTAGCAACGGAAAATTGTTGCAGGAAAATTTTGAAAGCTTTTACACTTCTCCTTCTGAATTCGTCGGGGAAGGAGGTCCTGGAGAGAGACTAAGTCTGAGGGATAACATTCTTTGTCAAGCAAGAAAATAAATAGTATAAAAGAATATGTGCTTCGAAGTGATATTACGTTGGAGAATAGATCAGAATAATTTTCGACGAGATAGTTGAATACGTAGTAAAAGTGAATATTTTCGACGGGATTAGAGAAATTTTGTTGGGAATGCAATCGTTAAATTACAGACGATTTTCAGTTTTAAAAAAAGAAGGCTATCTTTCATATTTGATACTGAGTTGAAAAGTGTTGAATAAAGGCGGGCTTTGTTTTAAAGAAAAGAAAATGTTGTTCCTTTCAACAAGTAAATCCCTACACCATGCACGCACCCTGAGTATAAGCGTTCTCATGAAGTGCTAACGACTGAGTAGGCAGAGTTATTGTACGTCACTGCTGCAAGCTACACTTTTACATATACTACAGTCAAAATTCGGGTCTGGGAGGTTGTAAATACTTTCTCGATCTCTCATTCTCCCAAACCGCTTTTCCAGTACTGATAAACAACGAATAATTGCGCAATGCACGGAGAAGGTTTCATTAGAAGTACAGTCTGGGCTAAAATCGGAGTGGGGTATGGAGCAATATATCAAAACAGGTACCAAACTCATTAGAGAGCTGACGAGAATGGTATGAGAATCTGTCCCATTTGCGAGGAGGAAGAGTCGTGGAACCATATCTTGGCAAGATGTACGGGTATGGAGGAATGGAGGAAAAATATTTACCGCGATTCTTTACCATCGCGAAAGTAGAGCTAGAAGCATGTTGGACGCTACTGGCAGGCACGGAAGACGTGGACGGGCTAGGTAAATTTGTACTCAAGGCAAGACAGCTGAGATCTGAGAAGTCTGCCAATAGGGAAGAGGGAGGACAAGAACAGCTAAACAAAAGTGACCACAATGTTTTACATACATATACATTATGTCATACTCATGTCATTGTGTACATATTATGTGTATATATTTCTTTTAAGTGATTTATCTATTATTATGCTTCTGAATAAGGTTCATTCTGTGCTGTAAATTTAAATTTCTGTGTTTGAATATCTTTGTATTTTTATTTTCGTGTTTCCTCTTTTAATTCTTTGTTGTTGTTTTAATATTGGTTTTTATTTTGTGTATTACAAAAGCACGTACGGTCTGTGGGCCGTATGATATTTTATGTCAATAAATACACTTATTCATTAATTCTGTACTGGTAAATAGCAATTTAGATTCTAAATTTGAGATCATTCGCTACACTGTATACGTTTTGTGTGGACGTCATAAGTAGTGAGTTTTATTTTTTCTACCATGCATGTACGATGTATTTAATAGCTAGAGAAGATATTGTACTCTATCCATAATTTAAATAGCAAGATTTCAATGGAAATATATGTTTTAGGACCGTCTTAATTATTAAAAAAGAAACATTTTAGAAAAAGGCCCGCACGAGTGTGTGTGTGTGTACAATACCAAATTTGGTATTTAAACAAATATCTTTCAAGGATGTGACAAAGATTTTCAGAAAATCCCCCCAATCCTAACTACCCTTTACATGGAACATGTTTTGAAAATGTTTATTTTCTCACAAAAGTCTATAACGATTTTGCATAATGTTCCATATATTTAAGATTTTTTATGACAAACGAAATTTATATCCTGAATTTTCTGGGAATAGCCTCTGAAGTCATAAGCCGTAAGATATATACAGAAACTTACTATACAAGTAATTTAGATATCATTAAAACTTACTATGCAATTTTTGTAGAGTTAACCGTTTCCGAGATAGTCCTTGTTTTAGTTTAAGTGTTGAACTACTTAAACCTTTCTCAAACCGGAAGTCAGCTTTCGTTTCATGTCTTTTTGTCAATCCTGGGAATGCAAAAGGGAATCGAATTTTAATGTAGACAATTTCTGCTAGCGTTTATCTCGATTAGCATGAAGTTTTTTTTTTTTTTTTATTTATTTATTTTTGATCGATCAGCAGTACAATGCTTTACAGATCAGTGATAACATACAGGGCAATGACAATAACATTTAGAGTAGGCTTACAGGCCACCCCATATCTACAGTATGTTATAAACGAACATCAGGTATAAGACACAGCACAAAAGAGCATATCAATCACTAGAGTTAGAATCAGAGGGATCACTCAGAAGTAGGTCTTGCGGTAGTCTTCTCTTCAAGCGGGTTGGCTGGCGCGTACGAACGCCTATGTGATAGTGCACTGCTCCAGGAACATCCTTCAACGTGGAAAAGAAACGACGGGCGATCCTCCGAATAAAGTCGTGAAGAGGTAAGAGTCCCAGTTCGTGATGGAGCTGCTGATTACGAATAAACGAAGGAGCGTTGGTAGCGATGCGCATAAAGCGGTGCTGAATGACTTGGAGACGACGTAGATGGCTTGTGTGGGCGGCTCCCCACACCTGGCAGGCATAGGTGATAAGCGGACGAACGAGGGACTTGTAGAGTAATACGGAGGACTCCAATCCAAGAGTGGTACGACGATGAAGCAATGGCGAGAGTTTTAGCATGAAGTGGACAGAAAAATAGTCTTTTATAAAGAAAGTTTGTTTGTGGAACAGCTAGAGTATCAGCTTTTTGTGTCAATAAAAACATTTGTTACAATATGTTGGGATTGTATGGTGCATAAAATTCTCGTTTCTAGTAAACATTTTTGGATATTTAACGTTGGCAATATACACATACTGATTTAGCTTTTCCCAGATAACTCACATTTGAGAAACGTAAATTATAGACGACTTCTACACACACTTCATGTTAATGGTGCTTCTATATTCTTTATGTATATATCTACATATTGAACGACATATATAGGTATTTCAAAAGTGACTTAAAATTTTAAACTGTTATAAATATTATACTACTTGAGATAGGAAAACAAAAAGAGTCACATACTGGTCAAACAATGGGGTTTTATAAACCATTTAGAAGATTCCTCCGTTCTCTTGTTCAACTTACACCATTCTTTCTTCACAGTACAAACCCAAACCCCACAGCCAAAAGTTGGACGGATTCAGATCTGGAGATAGTGGCGGCCACTTTGTAGGAGAGTAGCTACTGATGAAACGATCCGGAAAGATCTGGATAATTAATTGTTTTGCAGGTTGTAGATATGGGCTGAGCGCCACCTTGCATGAAGATAATAACATTAATCAGATGTATTTTATAATTTAATGATAGAGTCATGATTTATAACTTACAAATTATTATAGCAGTATGAATAAAATTACCAATGTTTACTCAACAAAATCCATGGCAATGGTGAACTGAAAAAATAAAGAAAAGAAAACAATAGCATTAATTGCCCAGTATGTGTCTTCTTTAGTTTTTATTCTATCTTAAATATTATAACATTTACAGTGGTTTAAATTTGAAGTGATTTTTGAAAGACCCTATATATTACATTTTATATCAGTTTTATTATATATAGATAGAGCTTCCCGTTCATTATTCAGTAAGACCGCACCGTGGCCGAGTAGTTAGACTACTCACCTCTCACCTAGATAGCCCGGGTTCGATCCCAAGCGACCGCATGTGAGATTTGGTGGACGAAGCGGCGCAGGGGCGGGTTTTATCAGGGTTTTTCGGTTTCCCCCGCCTTCGCATTCCACCGGTGCTCCATCTTCATTCCATGTATCACCAGTGTCATCGTCTGTAGTGCCACAAGAGGTAAAAGCTGCCGTTAAACACTACCAATAATAATAGTAGAACCGATAATTTTCAGTAACATTTGAGTAAATACCCGTAATATGGCGAATAAGTATATGAGTAATATATACACGTTTATAATACAATTTAGTACTACACGTTAATCGTTAATTTTGAGCACTATTGTACTTGCACCAAACTTTTAAGGACCGTGTATGTTGATATAGGATGCAAGGAAGTTTTCTTGTAAAGAATTCGCGATAGTATTCCTTGACTCAATCACTTCTTCACTGTAAACAATATGTGATTAGTTTTAGTAGTACTTTGTTTTATTAATACAACCTTTTGTAAAACGGAAACCTGTGAAAGCGGAAAAGAAATTCCGAAAGTGTCGCTTTCAATTTTAGGCAGGTTTTACCGTATCGATAATATAATTTCTTAAATAAACATAAGCATGCAATTGTGTATTAAGTCACGTGGAACTTGGAGGTTTTCGTGACAGCAGTATTCATTACTTTGGTGTTCAGGAGCAATTTTCTCGCTGTACTTTGTCGGCGAGGGAATAAAACAGGCTGACAGAAGACAGTGATCGATGGCGAGAAGAAATTGATGGACAAGCTGAGAATATAAAGGACATCCCTAGGCCTGCATTGTGCTCCACAACAAGCAACTTCCTGGCGGCGGAGTCTCCAAGTCGATTAAAAGTTTCCACGCAACAATTCTTTGCCATCTCCCTTTGACGCATCTACATAATCTGGAATAAAAAATGTTTTCCTTGGCACGTGTTTTCAAAAAATTCCGAATCGAACGTGTATTTGGAGTAGTCCGCCTCGTATAAATATTCCATTATTCTTATAATTCTGGGGGGGGGGTTATACCCTAGCAAATGATAGAAAACTAAACATTGACGCATTGACTTTTATTACAATTCCATGTTACTTTTCAGTATTTGTTTTATTACTTTCATTATCCCATATGTACAATGTACATACAGGATAGAGAGGGTATATTCCAACAAAAAACTAGATGCGGATATTTCATCGGAAATATGTTTTGAGGTCCCTGAGTCCGAAAAACACATTTTTAGAAAAAGATCAATGTGTGTGCATAGCTCAAAAACGTTAGTTAAACGTTTAGTATCTTCTAAGGATGCAACACGAAGATTTTCACGAAAATACCTCCACGACAAACTACCCTTTACAAGGAAGTTTTTTTTTGAAAATTTAGTTGTTTTTTTTCAAAAATTGGTCTAATGACTTTGATTAAAATACCGTATATTAAAGATGCTTACATCACAAATAAGATGTATGTTTTGAATTTTCTGGGAATAGCCTCTGAAGACATATTAATTATGGATGACTTATGCGAATGTTGCGTAAGTGTTAAACCGTAATATATAGACTAATATTACTACAAATATTACTGCTACATAATAGATCTCGTTAAAACACATAATGTATATACACGTTTTTGTTAATGAGACCGTTTTCGAGATATTACATATTATTGGTTTTAATTTTAAACTGCTTAACTTTTTTCAAACGGGACCGCATAAAGCGAGCCGAACTTTATTGTTTCACATACCGACCTAATTTTAAAATATTTGACTGTCGCTTTAAACTAGTGTATCCCCTTAGTTTCTGTCTACTTACAATGGTAATAAGACCAATTTTGATAATATTTATCTTATTAGCATGATGCAGATAAGGAAATAGTCTTTTGTAACAATAATTTGTACATGGAACAGCTATGGAACGTTATGTGACAAACTGAAGTTATACTTTAAAAATGTCTGACGTGTTCCATTCACACTTTCTCTTGCTGTTCTAAAACAAACCTTTAAAAACTACTATTTTTGTTTCTATTCCTCGCTATTTGAGATAAACATTAGCACAGTGTTCTTATTTCTTAGCTCCTTACTAGTAGAAGGGAACTTAAGGGAATATGCTATTACTTAGCTATTGACAATGTAAGTAAAACAAAATAATAATGTATTTAAGTTATGTTATTCATTGTGATTGTCAATAGCGATAACGACAAAAAACGCCGAACTGCACCCAGCCCAAACATATATTCATCTGTGCAACTGAGGAAACACAAAAATCACGTTAGTCGGAAACAATCACTATCAAACGCAAACCTCAGCGTTAGTACTGGCCTATTTTACTCTCTTAGAGTGTTTTATGACTAGAAAAAAGGAAAATATACAGATACACTTGCCAAAATAACAGAAAAATCCTAAAATATTATGAAGTATATATTTTAGAATTATAATATATTATATCTATTTAAAGGGTATGAAGAGCTTTAGTTAATTAATTTTTAAAATATGCTTTGTAGATTTTGTGCATATTTTAAAATGAAATGCCACATCCAAAGTAACTTTATATGGAATAGTATGATTTAATCACTATGGGAACCTTAAACTCAGAACAAAAATAAAAATAAGTTACTGGGTACTTAGATTTTGCTTAATACTAAATACAATACAACACTAAAAGTGAAAATAAAAACTCGTAAGGAAAGATTACTACTCTACTTTACTTTCTTACTTAGTTTACCCTGTTCGTATATTGAAGAGTGGAGGAACATTGAATCAGAGTGAAGAAGGGAGCGGAGGATCGGCCTGTATGAGAAAGAGGAATTAGATAATATGTAACGAAGGCACATGGATGGAAGTAGATGATGGAGCAATTTGTGGTCTGTATGGCGGGGGAAACTGGAGGAAACCGGCCCAGACATATAAACAGAACAGAGCTGAGAATCAATTTATTCTATTGCGAGAGTGAAAGATGTGTCCAGCAGATGACACTTTATGACGAAATAAATGAACTTAACAACAAGACCATAAACTTTACCACAAATCCCACATGGGTCTCCTGGGTTTGAACCTCTTCAAGCATAGAGGGCATTATTTTACATCACATAGAAGATATTGTACATTTTCTCAGGTGTACCAGACTAGAAAACAGTGTACTGAGTTTTCTAAATGTATTTTGAAAAATGCATGTGTTCCATTCACACGACTTTCTCTACCTGTTCTACAAACTTCTTACAAAAGGTTATTCTTGTTTCTACTCCATGTTGATTGCCATAAGCAATGGCAGAATAGTCTTAATAGTTAGTCACATATAAGTAAAAGAGAAATAAGGGAATACACTAGGCTAAACGATAGTCAAATGTTTTAAGAAAACTGTACCAATAACAACAGCTAGCTCTACAACAAAAATGTAAATAGCATAAATTGTGTTTTTATGAAGTAAGTTTTTATCTGTCCCTTACGGTTTACTAGTTGTGCAAAAGTCACAGAACGACGAGAACTTCAGAGGCTAAGCCAGGAAATTCTAAATATACATTTTATTTGTGATGTAAATATTTTCAATATACAGTATTCTAATTAAAATCGTTACAACCATTTTTGAAAAAATCAAACTTTTTGAAATATATTGCACGTGGAGGGCAGTTTTGGGGGATTTTCTTGAAAATCTTCATGTCGTATGCTTTGTATTGGTATTTAGTATTTAAAGGATCTTTTTGTTTTTGAGGTTTAATGTCCTATCCACAGATACATAAGGCCAAATAGACATATGTGCTGACCTTTTTCCAACATTTTCTATTCATCCATAAATAGATTCATAATCATCTTTCTCGTAATTTATTTCACCGTTATTTCATATCATCCACTTCCTAACTTTGATATCTGACATCGGGCTGATCATCCATCCTGGCATCTCTCTGATCCAGAGTATCTGTTGCTCAACAGAGGTCTGACCCCAAGCGCTAACTTTAAATCCTATAAGTTGTTACATGTCAGTAAATCTGCTGAAATGGAGCTGTCGCTTTAATCACACTTAAAAAATCCTATGTGTTCCATTCACATTGCTTTCTCTAGCTATTCTGTATCAGATAATTCTTACAAAATGGGGTATCAAAACGTGTATTTTCGGTGAAACCTCGGTATCGAATTTTTGGATAGAATACAATACCCTCCAAGTAGAGAAAGTAAAAAGACTGGTCGAATAGAGATTATTTTAAAAGGAAAAATCGCGTATATTACAAAAAAATCTTATGTGTACCATTCACATGACTTTCTCTACATCTCTGCAACAAAGTATTCTTAAAAAGCTTATACTTCTATTTACTTCATGCTAATCAGTAAAAAATTAGCATAAATAGCCATATTACTTGCTTCATTGTAAGTAGAAGCGAAATAAGGGTGTACCATAGGTTAAAGTGATAAAAGTTGGTTGCTATGTCACTGAAGTTCCTTTGTTTGTATGGGCAGCAGTTGACAAATTCCTGTATGAGATGAGTATAAGGAATGTCTCAAAAACGACGAACTCCACGAAAAAAGTGTATATAACATAAATCGTATGTTTTAACGTGCTCTATATTTTTGTGTAGTAAGTTTTTGTCCATTTCTTACGGTTTATCAGTTATTCAAAATTCAGTAAATTTCATCCAGAATAAACTACTCTTCAGAGGTTATTCTCAGAAAATTCAAGATATACATTTTATTTGTCAGGTAAATATCTTTAATATACGAAATTTTAATCAAAATCGTAAAATATTCGAAACAATTTTCATGTGAAGGGTAGTTGGGGTGGGGGGATTTTTCTCAAAATCTTCGTGTCGCATCCCTGGAAGATACTAAACCTAAATACCAAGTTTAGTATTTTACCTACTTTTCGTTTTTGAGTTATCGTGTTCACAGACACACGGACACACACACGGACCTTTTTCCGAAAATGTTTTTTTTAGATAAAGGGGACCCTAAAACATATATTTCCGGTGAAATCTCGGCATCAAACTTTTGGGTGGAGTTCGTATAGAGAAAGTAAAAATGAATAAATATGTTGGGTTTTATAAAACAATATCTAATATTTCACCAAAATGTTATGAAATATAAATATTTGTATATCACTTGTGTATATTGAATTTTACGTACTGAAAAACGTAAAAATGCATGTTTATAACAATCAAGTTAGCGCGTAAGCATGTCTACCTATAGAATATGAAATTTCGTACTTTGCCCGTCTATAGTTATGAGCTATGACGTATTTGTACACCGTTGTTCCTTGTTAGGAAGACATAACCATTCAAAATCGCAGGGAACGCCACTACCTAATCTCGTTACTCTTCGGTGGCACAAACGGTATCGCGATAACGTCACGACGATTTTATAGGGTTATTACGCCATGTTTTAATATTTAAAAGAGCAATAAAGTGTATTTAGTGCCGGGATAGCCACACAAACAAGCCAGAAGTTGTCTGATAATGGATCTAAGTGCTTTATGCTTTTACAAAAGGTGTGTGCAAATCCCCATGGAAATGGAAGCAATAAGTTAAAACGATGAATTTTATTGTGCGCCCAGGTACAATTACTGCCTCTTGCCTTTTGTAATATGAGATATTGGTTCACAGCCAGCTGCTGTCGATGAGTGCTTCAATATCAAACATTTGTTTTGCAGGGCGCGTAAAACAGAAAAGGACGCAAAATGAAACAATGAGAAACAAACAAATAAACATTAAAAGACTCTGAAATGAACAAAGCTAAATCTAATGCCAATATGCTGAATCAGTCCTTTCGTTGTACATTTAGGTATGTATTTTTACTTTCTCTATACGTACTATGTAAAAAGCATTTTTACTTTCTCTAGCCCAATATGTACAATGTACATAGGGATACATTTGGAGTCCCCTGAGTCCGAAAAAAACATTTTTAAAAAAAGGTCCGTGTGTGTATATGTGTGTGTCTGTGGACAGCATAACCCCAAAACAAAAAGACCGTTAAATACCAAACTTGGTATTTAGGTTTAGTATCTTCCAAGGATGCGACACGAAGATCTTGAAAAAAATCCCCCCACCACAAACTACCCTTTACATGGAAAAAGTCGAAAATTTTGATTTTCTTAAAAGAGCCTCTAACAATTTTGATTAAAACCCCGTACATTAAAGCTATTTACGTCGGAAATAAAATGTATATCTAGAATTTTTTGGGAATAGCCTCTGAAGACCTATTTATTCTTGATGAATTTGGCCGAATTTTGCTTAGCTGCTAAACCGTAAGGGATAGAACAAAACTCACTACTCAAAAAATGTATATCACGTCAAAACACACAATTTATGTCCTTTACGTTTTTGTTGTGGAGGTAACCGTTTCCGAGATATTCCTTGTTACTGGTTTTAATTGTGAAGTACTTAAACTTTTCTCAGACAGATAGTGTCCGTTTTTCTTTTGTTCTACTCCTGGCCAAGCAAAGAAGTGATTTGCAATGACAATCACATGACGATAGCTTTTAAAACATTTGACAATCACTTTAGCATAGCGCATTTCCTTATTCTCTCCTACTTATAAGGAACTAAGTAATAAGAACATTCTGCTTATATACATCTCGATTGGCATTGTGTACAAAGAAGAATAATCTTTTGTAGGAGGTTTGTAGAGCAGCTAGAGAAAGTCATGAGAGTGTAACACATCAGATTTTTGAGAAAGGTCCGTGTGTACATGTGTGTATCTGTGTGTCTGTGGACAGCATAGCTCAAAAACGAAAACACCGCTAAATACCAAACTTGGTATTTAAGTTTGGGATCTTCCAAGGATGCGACACGAAGATTTTCAAGAAAATTCACCCATCCCCAACTACCCTTTACATGGACAAGTTTTCAAAAATTTTGATTTTCTCAAAAATTGCTCTAACGATTTTGATTAAAATCTCTTACATTTAAGATATTTATATGACAAATAAAATGTACATCTTCAATTTTCTGGGAATAGCCTCTGAAGACATGCTTATTCTGGATGAGTTTTGCTGAATTTTGAATGACTGGTAAATCGTAAGAAAAATACAAAAACTTACTACACAAACGATGGAGATCGATTTAAAATACAATTTATATCATATACATTATTTTCGTGGAGTTCACCGTTTCTGAGATATTCCTTGTCATTAGTTTCAGCTTTAAAATACTTATACTTTTCTCATACGGGAATTTGCAATCAGCTTTTAAAATATTTGACTATCAATTTAGCCTATGGTACTCTCTTATTTCCCTTCTACTTACAAGGAAGCAGGTAATAAGGCTCTCTGTCAATTTTTTCTCGATTAGCATTAAGTGTAAAAATAAGAATAAACTTTTTAACAATACTTGATTGCAGAGATGTAGAGAAAGTAATATGAATGGAACACATCGGATTTTTGCAATAGATAAAGCATACCTTCACCTGGACATGTAAAGGATCTAAACAGCAGCAATGACGTCAAAATTCGCATCTCTACCATTTATCTGCACTGAGTTATAGAAAATTATTATAGGAATTTTCAAAGAACAGGTACGAGGGCTGTTCCAGAAGTACCCGATCTAACAAAGAAAGTACAACAATTTGGGGGAAAACATCTTTATTTCTCTACATAGTCTCCCTTCAGTTCCATACCCTTTTCCCGCGATGTCCAATAGCTTCGATACCCGGTTTATAGTGAGAACTGTCGAGGTCTGCAAAATAGCTATCAACTGCAGACTCCACCTCCTCATTGTTGGCAAATTTTCTACCACCAAGCCATTTCCTCAAGTTTGGAAACAGAAATAATTAGAAGGGGCTAAATCTAGCGAATAGGGGCATAAGGAGGTAATTCGAACTTTAACTCATTGATTTTCGCCATGGCAATTATGGACGTGTGAACTGGTGCATTGTATTGATGAAACTAAACTTTCTTTTTCGCTTTGTGTGGCCGTTTTTTGCTCGATTTCGTCACTCAAACGCTGTAACAGTTTCGCATAATATTCGCTATTGGTTACTTTTCTTTTTTTGAGATAATCAATGAAAATAATCCCGCATGCGTCCCAGAAAACTGACGCCATTACCTTCCCTGCAGAGGAAGCTGCCTTCGCCTTCTTTGGAGCCGATTCTCCCCTTCCAATCCACTGTTTTGATTGTTCCTTGGTTTCAGGTGTGAAGTGGTGGACCCAGTCTCTCCACTGCTATTATTTCACTACTCAAAAACTTAGCTTTATTGCTGCGAAACATCGCCTAGCTCGCACACTTTCACTCGACGGTCATCCAATACCATTTATGGATATTATTTACAATTTCTGGACTGGTAATTCGTTCGACCACTGTGATGTTCATTTTGGCAGTTTGTACGGCCAGTTTAAACTCTGCCACCCAATATTTCACTATTGTAAACGAAGGAGCAGACTCCCTCAAAGTAGAACCCAGCTCAGCTTTAATATTAGTTGGACTAAGACTTTTCAAATGAAAAGCTTGTATTAAGCCTGCCTGTGTATTATGGTGGTAGCGTGTCTGCCTCACATTCAAGAGGTCGTGAGTTCGAATCTCGCTTAGGGTCAGTTACCAAGATAAGGTTTTTTTTTGGGGGGTTTCCCTTGTCCTGAGAAGACGAATGTCGGGTAACTTTAATTTCCATGGATCCCGAGATCATTTCACCAATATCATTCATTGTCCGATATGACCAACTAGGTTAAAGGACGTAAGCCACAAAAAATGGTAGTTTGTAAAGCCAGTAATAAACGATATAGGATAAAGAAAGTAATGTGAATGTAACAGAACAGACGCTATGCTACTAAAATGATACGTTTTTAGTTCTATTCAAATCAAAAGCAAATATATTATTGCAAACTTGCTAACTTTCAGAAAGTAGTCCACAAAGCTGGTATACATATTTCAGTCTTGTTGTCTCCCTGCTAGGGTGAGACATTGAAACTGTAGTTTTCCTTAAGAGAAGTTTAGTTCCTTCCCTCACCGCAAGAAAGCTTGTGTTAATTTGGAGCTACATCCGCATCAATAAGATACGAAATGTTAATGTGTCTGGAAACAAGGTTTCGTAGCTACAGCAAGGAAATGCAAATTCTAACACGAGAATCTACTTAACAGTGTCTTATGAAAGTTTCGCTTACGACACAGTATTCCCTTTTCCCTCGTTCTTCTCTTCTTACTGTCAATACTTTTAGTACTATTAAGAAAATTAGCTTGCAGAAATCAAAATTTGTTGGCTCTGGTTTAATTTATCCTCACTCGAGAGGAAGGAACATTCCACAATTATCACTACCATAATCAACAGTTGTCACACAGACAAAAGATTATTCTTTTATCCTCACCATCCTAACCACGAATAATTTTACCAGAAATGGTCGTATTAATTAGTCCCATATAAGCAAAAGGGAAATAAGGTAATATATTAGACTAAAGCGACAGTCAAATGTTTTAAATACTATCGCTATGCGATTGTTATTGAAATGCAGTTATCTTCCGATGGGCAGGAGTAACACAAAAGAGATCAGAAACGCATGAAAGCTTGTTTTAGAATCGTAAAAATGTTTTAATTATTCAAAATTGGGATACAAATAAAGTGTTTAATCCACAGCAGCAAGCAATTCACTCGACATCTGTGGCTTCTAGGTTAAAAAAAACAACGTGGATTTTCAATGATCTTGGAACGGTGAGGTACGATTTTAAAATACCAGGACATGATATCATAGTCGTTACCTCAAAGAAACCTTATAGGTTAAATCACCCTAAGTAAGATTCGAACTCACGATCTGTTGAATATAAAGCTGACACAATTGGAATGGGAAAAATGATGCTCACACAGCTACTTTTGTAACGTTACTCTATTCCGCCTGTCATTTATCCATTATGTTTTTCTTTAAATCTAAGATTATCTCGCTTGTCGGCCCGTTATCATAACAATGACCGTGTTTCCGTCCTTAGCTCTACTTTTGCGAGGTTATCCGTCAGCTCATTTCTTGTCATTCCAATATGAGTTTTAACTCATAAAATGTTTCTTCCAGTTAACACAAACAAACAAATAAATTGAGTATTATTTACGCACGCTCCTTAACTTATGCAGTTGTTAGCTTTCCGTACTATATTGGGCGTGAAAGTCGGCTTAACGTTTCTCAGCAGGCTTGAAATTCTTTTACATCCCAAAATCTATGACAGGTACCAACGCCTTTACTTTCCTTCCGAAGGAAGCCATGCTAAAGATTTTTACGCCAAAAAATGTATTACTCCCCACCGGGTTCAAACCCTCGACCCAGAGGCTAGCATGCATGGTAGCTCAGTGATACAGCACCCGACTAGAGACCGGGAGATCCGTGGTTCAAATCCCGGCTATGCCACTGAATTTTTTAGTCTGACTCTACTTATCCAACTCCTATCCTACACACCGTTTCTGTGAGAAAACAGTTAAAATTATCTCAGAGATTATCGTTATAAAATTTAATGAAAATATCTTAAGCATGTGGTATTTTAATCAAAATCGTCTGATCTATTATTGAGAAAATAACATTTTAGCTAAAGGGGTGCTTTGGGGGAGAAAATTTTCTTGAAACTCTTTGAGTGTCATTTTTAGAAGATGCTGAACTTAAATATAAAGTTTCATATTTAATGCATTATTTGTTTTTATTATGCCGTTGAGACACACACACACGCACCTGAACCTATTTCCAAAGATATGTGTGTGTATTTTTTTTTTCTTCAGGTAACCTATGGTGAAATCGTGACATAAACTTTTTGGCTAGAACACAATACTTTCTTAATTTTTTATCGTGGTAGAGAAAGCAACAAATACAGCAATTAGGAGAAAACTGGACTTTCACAGCTACATTGTCTTACAGCAAAGAGCCCCCAAGTTTTCGTAAACGCTGATGCCAAGGGTATACCACATCGCTCCATTAGAAACGGAGCCTGCCAAATTTTTCACGTCCAAATAAATATATGTCACACGGATGGTGCGCAAATGGACAAATCCGCATTCTCCCTTCCACTATAATAAAGAATGGAACATTTTCTCTCTTGCCTGTAGCAAATGGCTTCCCAGAATTTAACGGTCGGAAAATTACCTCGCGAGATGAAAGATAAATGGTACAATACGTACATGAGCGGGAAAGAAATGGAGGTTTTGCTTTTTGATTTATTTTCAGAAAAAAAAATGAAAAAAAAAAAAGGGTTTCCAAGCCCCCAGTCATTCGTTAGCAAAACTGGACAGTACGAGCATCGTAAATGTGCTATGGTAGTGCAGTAGGAATAATCAAGAAAAGTTAGAACACTCTCGTTTATCTTATTTACGGATTTATTAATTCCTTTGAAAGCCGCGTAGCAAATTCGTTTCAGTCACGTACGGGATAATCGGAATAACATTAAGTATTATTATAAAATTCAAAATGTTTGATTTAGGGCAAATTTCTTTGTGGTTGTATTATACTTAAAAGATATGAGCTTCCATATAAAATAATCAACGATGCACATTTTGAAAGGACAAATGAAAATCGTAGATGGCTACTACAAATCAACATCGAGCACCGTGTGTTTTTTGGTTTGCCAAATTTGAGAGTATGGGAATATTTCAAAGGCAGTTGCGACGTAAGTTTATTGTGCGTAATTTACCTAAATACGAGTCCAAAATATGTTAAATCCAACCTTTGAAACAAGGTTCTGTGTTGAAAAAAATAAAAATAATCCGATGTGTTTCATTCACATGTAACAGCTTTTGTAAATTTTCTCAAAAATGGCTCTAACGATTTTGATTAAAAATACCACACACTAAAGATATTTACATGACAAATGAAATGTTAATCTTAATTTTCTGAGAATATCCTCTCCTCACCTCTCCAGACAGGATGATTTTTGCACAACTGATAGACCGTAAGAGAAAGACAAAAACTTACTGCAGAAAAAAAATGATGATCTCTAAAACACATAATTTATGTAAATAACATGTTTACTTTCTCTAGCCGTATTTACATAAAATGTACATAGTAGCTAGAGAAAGTATTTTATTGTATCCATTCAAAGTTTCATCAGAAATATATGCTTTGAGGTCCCCTGAATCCGAAAAAAGCAGTTTTAGAAAAAGGTACTACGTGTGTGTCTGTTTCTGTTCACAGCTTAGCTCAAAAACGAAAAGATGTTCAAAGAATATGACACGAAGATTTAAAAAAAAACTCCACACACTGAAATATTCATAACATGGAAAAATTGTGTTTTTCTCAAAAATGGTTCTAACGATTTTGATTAAATAATGTACCTGTATTAAAAATATTTATAACACAAATAAAATGTATATTTTGAATTTTTTGGGAATAACCTCTGAAGACATCTTTATTCTGGATGATTTTGCAGAATTTTGCAAAAATGTTCAGTTGTAAAAAAACAGACAGAAACCTATTACACAAAAAATGCATATGTTGATAAAACAAATTATTTATGTCATGTTTGTTTGTACAGTTGATCGTTTTCGAGACATTCCTTGTTATTTGGTTAATTTTTAAGCGACCTAACTTTTCTTAAACGGAACCATGCAAACTGAAGTGATCCTTAATTGTTAGACATAGTGACCAAGGTTTAAAAGTTTTGCATATTGCTTTATCCTAATATATTCCCTTATTTCTCTTCTACTTACAAAGAAGCAAGTAATAAGACTAATTCTGCTAATGTTTATCTACTAATGATTAGCATGATAGATAAACTATTTTTGTTTGTTAGAATAGTTTATATATGGAAGAGCTAAAGAAAGTTACGGGAATGGAGAAATCAGATTTCTTTCGTGGAGTTATCATTTCCGAGATATTCTTTCTTATTGGTTTCAGTTTTAAACTTCTCTCCTAAGGGAAAAGAACATGCAAAGAAACGAATTTCAATCATATAGCAACTAGTTTTTAAATATTTGTCTATAACTTTAGCCTAGTGTATTCCCTTGTTTCCCTTCTACTTACAAGGAAGTAAGTAATAAGGCTAATTTTACTTTCTGTATACGTACTTTGTAGATAGTATATAGAGAAGCGCCCAAAATATGTGTTTTGAGACCCCCTGTATCCAAAAAAAGCATTTTTAGAAAAATGTCCGTGATCTTCCAAGGATGCGACACGAAGATTTTCAAGAAAATCCCCCACCTCAAACTACCCTTTACATAGAAAAAAAAAATCGAAAATTTTTATTTTCTTAAAAATGGCTCTAACGATTTTGATTAAAATCTCGCATACTGAAGACAATACTTGACAAATAAAATTTATATCTTGAATTTTCTGGGAATAGCCTCTGAAGACTACTTTATTATGGAATAATTTTACTAATTTTTGCATAACTGCTAAACCGTAAGAGATGGACAAAAACGTACCACACAGTAAATGTAGAGCACATTAAAACACACTATTTATGCTATTTATATTTTTTCGTGGAGTTGATCGTTTTTAAGATATTCCTTGTTTTTAGTTTCAGCTTTGAAAAACATATTTTTCCTATACAGGAATTTGTCAGCTCCTGTCCATACAAACAAAGGAACTTCAGTCACAAAGCAACCAGCTTTTCACTATCCTTTTATCCTACGATACTCCCTTATTTCGTTTCTACTCTACTCTTTCGTTTCTCAATTAGCATGAACTAAATAGAAGCATAAGCTTTTTAACAATAATTTGTTGCAGTGATGTAGAGAAAGCCAGTGAATGGAACACATCAGATTTTTTATAATGTTTATCTCGATTATTATGAATTATTTTAATAATAATTTGTTACAGTGTTACAGTGATGTAGAGAAAGTCAAGTGGATGAAACACCAGTTTTTTTGTTTTTTTTGTTTTTTGTTAAGTTGAATGTCATTTAATCTGATTGGTCATATCGGACGATGAATGAAATCGTGTAGTGATAGTCAAGTGGTCTTGGGGTCCATGGAGCTTAAAGTTACTCGAAATTCGTCTTTTCAGGATCTAATCTAAGCGAGATTCGAACTCGTGACCTCTTGATTTTGATGCAGTCACGTTACTCCCACACTACTGAAAAAAATTTTGTTGTCTTATGAAACGAAGATAATCCATTCCACGAAGCTGTGGATTCAAAATGTAACATCAGCATTTATTGATAGGAATATCGTTACTCCGATGAGCTTTCCTATCGGGGAATCGAGATAAATCCATCATCACAGAGATGCCGCAGGCATTCCAATTTGCCGCATGACAGCAACATCGAAACGAATCGTTTAATGACCTCAGGATTTAGTTATGGGATAGGTAACTGCAGACCTATTTCACAATAAACGTTATTATAAGGAAATTAGTTATAGTCGTACATCTACAATATTCGATTTACATAGGACAAAAACTAAATATCATGTGTTCATATTCTATTTCTGTCACTACATTTGAAAATAATTTCTGAAATTAACTTTAGACAATTACAGAGCACCAAGGACTTTTAATAGGTATATATTATTTTCCCTCCGGAGTGTAAAAGGGTAATAGAAACTGGCATACATACATACATATATATATATATATATATATATATATATATATATATATATATATATACAAGGTGCATAGGAATAGAAGCAAAAGTCTAGTGTAGTACATAAGCATTTACTCTATACACTCCATAGTGTATAGAGAAGGTATGGTATGCACCCAAAATTCGATACTGAAATTTCACCAGAAATACAAGTTTTGAGTACCCCTGAATAAAAAAAATATTTTTTAGAAAAAAGGTCTGTGTGTGCGTGTGTGTATCTGTGGGTAGCATAGGTCTTAGGTTTGGTATATTCCGAGGATACCATACGAGGATTTTCAAGAAAATCCCCCTCCCCTAACTACCCTTTACATAGAACTTTTTTCGAAATTTTTGATTTCCTCAAAAATGGCTCTAACAATTTTGGTTAAAATTAAATATATTTATATGACAAATAAAATGATACCTTGAATTTACTAGGAATAGCACATGAAAACTATTTGATTATGGGTGAATTTTACGAAATTTTACACAACTGTTAAACCGAAAGGCATAGACAAATGCTAACTTAACGAAAATCTAGAGCATGTTAAAACACACAATTTATTCAAAATCTTCTCGGGCTTCTCTTCCTGAATTAACACGTCGCCAGGAAAGCTATAGTTCTTATTTTACACAATTTATGTTATATGCATATTTTTCGTGGAGTTGATTTTTTTTTTTTTTTAGATATTCAGCTTTATTGGTTTCGGCTTTAAAATACTTATATTTTTCTCATGCAGGAATTTATCAATTCCTGTCTATTCAAATAAAGGAAATTTAGTCACATAGCAATCAGCTTTTGACTATCACTTTAACCTATGGTACTCCCTTATTTCGCTTCTACTTATAAGGAAGCAAGCAATAAAACTATTTCTGTATTTTTTTTTCTCAATTGCCATGAAGTAAATAGAAGCATAAGCTTTTTAACAATAATTTGTTACAGAGATGTTGAGAAACTCATGTGAATGGAACACATCAGTTTTTTTGTTTTTTTTTTAAACTTACCACTGTGTTATAATAAGCAATTTTACTAAACAAAAGTGACTACAATGTTCTACATACATATATATTATGTCATACTTAGGTCATTGTTGTGCTAGGGTTGTATATATTATGTGTATATATGTCTTTTAAGTGTAATTATCTATTATAAGAGGGTGCATTTATGAAGGTGTACTCTGTGCTGTAAATTTAAATTGCTATATTTGAATATCTTTGTATCTTTATTTTCGGATTCACTCTTAATTTTATTGTTGTGTAATATTGCTTTTGACTTTACATTTCCTTTGTCTTTTTATTTTCGTGTTTACTCTTTTAATTGTTTGTTGTGGTTGTTGTTTTAATATTGCTTGTAATGTGTATTACAAAAGCACGTACGGTCTGTGGACCCGTGCGACTGTTGAAATTCTATGTATGATATTGCTATGTTAATAAATACACTTATTCATTCATTCATTCATTCAATAAGCAATTTTTTGCCCACCTGCGTAGTGGGGTGGTAGCGTGTCTGCCTCACATTCAAAAGGTCGTGAGTTCGAATCTCGCTTAGGGTGAGTTACCCGGATAATGTTTTTTCGGGGTTTTCCCTTATCCTGAGAAGACGAATGTCGAGTAACTTTAAGCTCCATGGACCCCGAGATTATTTGAGCATCATTTCGGCAATTTCATTCATCGTCCGATATGACCAAATCAGGTTAAACGACGTTAAACTACAAAAAAAGCAATTTGAGTTCGTTGAGATTATCCTTGTTCTCAGGGATGCGGTTTGCAGCAAATATTATCCTTATATAATAGTGAATAATTACATCACTTATCCATACATCCTCAAATATTTTAATACCTTTAGTTAATTCAATTACTACAATAGTAACATTTTGCAGTTCTGCTTCTCGGGTTCCTAGTTGAAATTTGGATTTCTTACCCTGGATTTCATTTTGCACAATCATATACAAAATATCACATTTCTATATATCTTCCCTTATAGATTCTAATTAATAATTTATAATCAAAACATGAACATTTAACCTGGATGACTTGATCTGCTTATAATCTGAAAAGCGTAAATTTCTTAAAATTATTTTACAGCTTTGTGTCTTAACGCGATCTATATTTTTAGTGTACTAAGTTTTATCTACTTCTTACGGTTTATTGCTATGCAAAATTCAGCAAAATTAATCCAGAGGTCTTCAAAAGCTATACCCAGAAATTTCGAGATGTACATTTTATTTGTGGTGAAAATATCTGTAATATACCACATTTTAGTCAAAACTGTTACAGCCATTTTTGAGAAAAACCAAAGTTTACTAAAATGTTTCCATGTAAATGGTAGTTTGGGGTAGGAGGATTTTCTTAAAAATCTTTGAAGATACCAAAATTAAATGCCAATTTTGATTTTTTACCGGCTTTTCCTTTTTGAGTCATCGTGTTCACAGAGACACAAATATACACACAGACCTTTTTCTAAACCAGCTTTTATATAAAACGTGTATATTCAGTGAAATTTAGGTATCGAAATTTTAGGTGGAATGCATGTCTTCTCTACCTATGTGCTATGTACTAACTAGAGAAAGAAAATAAGGACTGAGAAAAGTAATGTGATGGACCTAGAGGATACATTTATGTTCGGGTTACGTCACTTAAACAGCTCCCAGGGTATAAATAACAATCTGTATTAAAAGATAAATAAATGAAGTAATTAAAATAATTAAAAATGTAATTTCGAAAATGTTAACTTTGTGGAACCTTAACATGAATTAGATTCCTGTAGTGTTTTCTCTACATCTCTGCAAAAATTATTGTTAAAAAGCTTATGCTTCCATTTACTTCATGATAATCGAGAAAAAATTAGCAGAAATAGGTCTATTGCTTGCTTCCTTGTAAGTAGAAGCGAAATAAGGGAGTATCATAGGTTAAAGTGATAGTCAAAAGCTGGTTGCTATGTGACTGAATTTCCTTTGTATGGACAGGAGTTGACAAATTCTTGTAAGAGAAAAGTGTAAGTTTTTTAAAGCTGAAACCAAAAAAGGAATATCTCAAAACAATCAACTCCAAGAAAAAATGTATGTAACATAAATTGCGTGTTTTAACGTGCTCTATATTTTTTGTGTGGTAAGTCGTTGTCCATCTTTTACAGTTTAGCAGTTATGCAAAATTCCGAAAATTAATCCAGAATAAAGTAGTCTTCAGAGACTATTCCAGAAAATTCCAGATATATATTTTATTTGTCAGGTAAATATCCTTAGTATATGATATTTTAATCAAAATCATTAGAGCCATTTTAGAGAAACTCAAAATTTTCGAGAAAAAAAAACTCCATATAAAGGGTTGTTTTGTGGTGGAGGGATTTTTCTCAAAATCTTCGTGTCTCATTCCTGGAAGATGCTTAACTTAAATACCAAGTTTGGTATTTTACCGACTTTTCGTTTTAGAGAAAATGTTTTTTTTTTGTTTTTTTTTATACAGAGGATCCTAAAACGTATATTTCCGGTGAAATCTCGGAATCGAATTTTGGGTGTATTACAATACCTTCTCTATACACTATGTACATAGTACGTATAGAGAAAATAAAATTGTCGGAATTGAAATAATACGTTTTTTGCACCTGTTTTCAAAGCTTCGAAAGAGCTGCATGCGTAACCAGATATTCAGCATCTAGCTAGGAATATAGCGACCTCAGGGTGTAAGCGAGGGGCGCCATTCTTCTTACAGTGCAATGTCCATCAGCATTTTCATTTAGGAAAGTGATGTCCTGATTGTATGAATGAGACGGAGCATATCTTTTTAAAATGTTGATTCAAGAAGGGGGGTGTCGTTTCAGAAAGTTAGAACACAAATTGCACCCTCTACTGCGCGTCCATATTTTCCTTCCGTAACATCACTATATATACGTAACACAGACATGTTTAAAATGATCATACATTCTTAAACGTTTTTGATTTTCAAAGTCAAAATAGAAATGTCATTTTATTTATGGACGCCGTTTAACTGTGTTTCTCAGCGTCCCATTCTATACTGGGCGTGAAAGACTGCTTAATTTTGCTCAGGGGCCTCTCTATCAGGCTTGAGGTTCTTTTACGTGCCGTAAATCTGCGACACGGAACCAACGGCTTTATTTCCCTTCCGAAGGAACCTATGCTAAGGATTTTTACACTCGAAAAAATCCATCGTCCTCCGCCGGGTTTGAACCCGCGACCTTGGGTTTCAAAGTCAGATGATTTTATTAATCCACTTTATAAACATCTATACACGTTTTACATTTATGGGCAATATTGAGGACAAATAGTAGCTTCTCTCGTAGTCACACATCTGAAAATTTTGAGAAAATTACAAGATACAAATGATAAAATCTGTTGTGTTCCATTCACATGTCATTTGTAACAAAGTATTGCTCATTAAGCTTATTCTTCTACCTACGTCATGCTAATCGAGATAAATATTAGCAGAAACGGCCATGATATTTAGTTCCTTGAAGTAGAAGGGTAATAAATCGACAGTCAAATGTTTTAAAACGTGGCTGCTATGGGATTGAGATCCGTTACTTTGCGTGGCCAGAAGATGACAATTTTCTACGAATAACTTCTGTTCATTCTGGATGAATTTTGTCGAACTGATAAACCGTAAGAAATAGACAAAAAACTTACTGCACAAAATGTAGCTCACCTTAAAAAACCAAAATTACGTTATGTACATTTTTTCGTGTGGTTGGCCGTTTTCGATATATTCCTTGTTGTTAGTTTCAGTTTTAAAATACTTAAAATATTTCTCATGCGACAACTTTACAACAAAAATGTATAAGTGTATGACATAAATTGTGTGTTTTAACACGATCTACAC
The DNA here is from genome assembly GCA_030762935.1 of Hymenopus coronatus. Classification (NCBI taxonomy): domain Eukaryota; kingdom Metazoa; phylum Arthropoda; class Insecta; order Mantodea; family Hymenopodidae; genus Hymenopus; species Hymenopus coronatus. The sequence continues at coordinate 40,636,017 of CM060884.1, forward strand.
TTTTTGTGCACTAAGTTTTTATCTATTTCTAACGGTTTACCAGTTATGCAAAATTCAGATATTCTCTACATCTTTGTAAGAAATTATTGTTAGTAAGCTTATTCTTCTATCCACTTCATGCTAAACATTAGCAGAAATGCCCTTATTACTTAGTTCCTTATAAACAGAAAAGAAATCATTGAATACACAAGACTTAACCGACAGTCACATATTTCAAAAGGTGGTTGCTGTGGGATTGAAATCCTTTTCTTTGCGCGGCCAGGAGTTGACAATTTCCTGTATAAGAAAGGTTTAATAATTTTAAAACGGAAACCAATAACAATAGATATCTCAAAAATGGTCAAATCCAGCAAAAAAAATATACGACATAAATTATTTTAAGAAGCTCTAAATTTTTTGTATAGTAAGTTTTTGTCCATCTCTTATGGTTTACTAGTTATACACAATTCAAAAAAAGTCATCCAGAATAAGAGATCTTTAGAGGCTATTCCCAGAATGTTCAAGATATACATTTTGTTTGTCATATAAATATCTTAAACATAAAAGATTTTAATCAAAATCATTAAAGCCATTTTTTAGAAAAACAAAATTTTCGAAATTTTTTCAATGTAAAGGGTGATTCGGTGGGTATTTTATTGAAAATCAATTTTGAGCTATGCATTTTTCTAAAAATGATTTTTTTGGGATTCAGAGGGTCTCAAAACATATGTTTCCGGTGATATCACGGTGTCGAATTTTTGGATGCAATGCAATACCTTGTCTATACAATATGTACATTGTGCTGGTAGAGAAAGTAATTAGACTGTATGTAGATTCTAACTAACGCACACAACAAACACACAAAGATTTAAGATTATCTATAATTTGAGGTTAAATAAACGATGTGAATAAAATAATTCATTACCTTGGAGATGAAAAGTCACAAAATTAGAAGGTGTCACGTCAGTAGTCCGTTAAGTTACTTATTGAATTATATAAAAGTCATTATATTATATATCTATATGAAGACCCCTTTTGTTTTTCTTTACTCCACTCCTAAGGCAAAAACCAATACATTACCGTAAATGTATTAAACTACAAATACATAAGATTAATAATAATGATAATACTGAATGAAGAATCAGTTTTTATATTGCGAAGAATGAAACTTTGATGTGTCATGTTATAGAAAAGGTTTTGTGTGTGTGTGTATGTGTGTAATTGAGTGAGAAGAGAATAAACAGAGAGAGAGAACAGCTTAGCTCAAGAAAACAAACACAATTCATTTTCGTGTTTGGCATATTTTAAGAAGCAAGGTGACCCAAGGTCGAACCACCATTAACTTCGTAAAGCTTTTATTTTCTTAAAAGTGCCACTAAAGATTTTGTTTACTTCATCACACTTGAAAGATATTTGCATGATAAATAAAGCATTTATCTCAAGTGCTTTGGTAAATAGCCGGCGAAATCTGACCAAAAAAAACTGATCTGTTCCATTCACATGACTTTCTCTACATCTCTGCAACAAATTATTGTTAAAAAGCTTATGCTTCTATTTACTTCATGCTAATTGAGGAAAAGATAGCAGAAATAGTCTTATTATTTGCTTCGTTGTAAGCAGAAGCGAAATAAGGGACTACCATAGGTTAAAGTGATAGTCAAAAGCTGGTTGCTATGTGACTGAAGTTACTTTGTTTGTGTGGACAGTTGACAAATTCCTGTATAAGTTTTTCAAAGCTCAAAAAAAAAAGATATTTCAAAAACGACCAATTCTACGAAAAAAAAAATGTATATAACATAAATTGTGTGTTTTAATTTGCTCCACATTTTTTGTATGGTAAGATTTGTCCATTTCTTACGGTTTAGCAGTTATGCAAAATTCCGTAAAATTCATCCAGAATAAAGCAGTCCTCAGAGGCTATTCCCAGAAAATTCAAGATATACATTATATTTGTCAGGTAAATATCTTTAATACACGATAGTTTAATCAATATCGTTAGAGTCATTTTTGTGAAAATTAAAATTTTCACAAAAATGTTAAGGGCAGTTTGGGGTGGGAGATTTTCTTTAAAATCTTCGTCGCATTTGGTATTTAACGGTCTTTTCGTTTTTGAGCTATGCTGTACACAGACACACAGAAACAAACACAGACTCACACACAGACATACACATGAACCTTTTTCTGAAAATGCTTTTTTTTGTTGTTTTTTTGTTGTTTTGTTTTAGGGGGACCCAAAACATAACTTTCCCGTGAAATCTCGAAATCAAAATTTTGGGTGGAATGCAATACCTTCTCTATACACTATGTACATAGTACGCGTAGAGAAAGTAATAAAACGGCATAAATTGTTAACAACAAAAGTATACCTCTCCTCAGAATATATATTTAATTACAAGTAACCTTTTCGTACGTTGGGATTTCAATATTTGTGGTTGTAAATCTAAATTACATTTTATCTACTTAGTACGTAATACATAGGTAGAGAAGTTTTTGCATTCCACCAAAGAATTTGATTCTGAGATTTCACCAGAAATATGCTTTTTGGGTGCCCTATATCCAAAATGGACATGTTCCATTCAATGATTTTCTCTGCATCGCTGTGACAAATTATTGTTAAAAAGCATATCCTTCTGTCCACTTTGATAATCGAGATAACCATTAGTAGAAATTGTCTTAATTACTTGCTTCCTTGTAAACAATAGTCAAATCTTTTAAAATGGTTGCCATTTAGTTGAAATCCGTTTCTATGCAGAGCCAGGAGCTCAGAACTTTCCGTGTGAGAAAAGTAAGTATTTTGAATCCGAAACAAATAACAAAGAATACCTCAGAATAGTGAATTTCACGAAAAATGTAAATCACATAAATTGTGTGTTTTAATGTGATTTACATTTTTATGTAGTAAGTTTTTGTATATCTACCAGTTACGCAAAATTTATTCAGAGTAAAGAGGTCTTCAGAGGCTATTCCCAGAAAATTCAAGATATACATCTTATTTATTTTAATAATGGCTTAGAGCCATTTTTGCGAAAATAAAAAATTTCGAACGTTTTCCCATGTAAAGGGTAGTTTGGGCTGGGGGAAATTTTCTCAAAATCTTCGTGTCGCATCCCTGGAAAATGCTAACACAAAGTATGGTATTTTACCGATTTTAAGTTTTTGACTTATCGTATTTACAGACCCACTGGCATATGAATGCAGACACAAACGAACCTTTTTCTGAAAATACTTTTTTTGAATACAGGGGACCATAAAATGTCTATTTCCGGTGAACATCTATTCGGGTACAATTCAATACTTTTAAGACATTTACATAATAAACAAAATGTATATCTTGAATTTTCTGGGAATAGCTTGTAAAGTCCTCTTCATTCCAAAAAAAAAAAAAAAAAAAAAAAAAAAAAAAAATGTTATGCAATAGATGCACCGAAACTAACTACAGAGAAAAGTACATGCCTTTTTATTTATTTTTCACAACTTCTTTTGTGGTATTCCAATTTTATATCTTTGAATTTCTCGATACTTTTGTTATTCTATATACTCATTCAGTTGTTTTGTCCTGATGTAACGGAAAGAGTATGAATTTCAACGCTAACATAGAGCAATATGGTTTAACATTTTACTATCCTTTTGGTTTCCTGTCTCCACATTGTATACTGAATTGCATAAAATATAGCCCATTATGGAACTTGGTATTGACTAAGTTTAACCACAATATCTGCCAGCGTAAAACCATCTATACTTTTAGAGCATAATTCTAACTATTGGATTGACAGGGGAATTTACTTTCCACCAAAATATGGATGAACTGCTACTTCCACCATTTCACGTCCGCAAAGTCGTGATTTAGTCCTGCGGTGCCATCTATACACGACAGCCTGATCCCTCGTCACCAGCTACACAGAGTGACGAAGTCGAGAATTAGAAATCCCACCGATCTAGAAAAACAGCGAGTCCGAACATGCAAACGCCCACGTGACTGATATTACTTAAACTCGTATAAATGAAATATTTTAAAATTATTTTGTTTGTTAACGACACTGACAGTTGCCAGGGTCATAATAGCGCCGTCGTCGCCTTGCCGGACACTTACAAACCATATGTTTGGGCCGGATTTGAACTCGCGACTTTGAGATCAAAAGGCCAATGCCTACTTTTTCTACCTCGTATCGTTTAGTTTTATATAGGATATGGGGCAGGCGTTTACAGAAGAGTGCTCATGATTTACTGGGAACTGTCTGCAAAATGCAATACAGCTTGGCATTGAGGGCAAGTTGTCATCACGGCTTAATGAAGTAACAGAAAGCGCAAGCAATTGTATTATGAGCTAGTAAATGTATTACTAAAATAATTCTGTTATAATCCCAACTCCTAAACATAGATGTATTACAGAACCAAAATGGCATCTTCGCCCAGTGATATTGGTTATCGACTATCCCATTCCGGACGGGTTATGAGAAACGTTTTTGCGTGCGCGCGAGTACTTTGACCAAGCCGTGAAACAATGATAATTAGTTGTTTGTCCCATACAAGTCGGGTGTGGAACGAGGGCTGTCCCAGAAGTACCCGACCTAACAGAAAAGTACAAAATTTTTGGGGAAAAACATATTTATTTCTCTCTATAGCCTCCTTTCAGCGCAATGCACTTTTCCCAGCGATGTTCAATAGCTTCGATACCCTGTTTATGGTGAGAACTATCGAGGTCTGCATAATAGCCATCAACTGCAGTCTCCACCTCTTGTTTGTTGGCCATTTCTTCAAGTTTGGAAACGGAAAATAATCAGAGGGGGCTAATTTTGGCGAATAGGGTAGCAAGAGGAAGCTATTCAAATTTTAAGTCATTGATTTTCGCCATGGATGTGTGAATTGGTGCATTGTCTTCATGAAACAAAACTTTCTCTTTCGCTAAATGCGGCCGTTTTTGCTCGATTTGATCACTCAAACGATGTAACAAGTTTGCATAATATTCGCCACTGATTACTTTTCCTTTTTTGAGATAATCATTGAAAATTATTCCGCATGTGTCCCAGAAAACTGACGCCATGTCTGCAGATGGAAACTGTCTTCGCCTTCTTTGGAGCCGATTTCCCCTTCTCCCTTTCCAATCCAATGGTTTCATTCACTGTTATGAATCGACGCAAAAACTTTATTGTAGCGAAACACTCAACTGAAACATCCTCACAACGCTGTTTTTGTTCTATTGAGAGCAAACGCGGCACCCACCTTGCACACAACTTTGTCATAGGTATCTAAATTTTTGGTCATTATGCGATGAACAGACATTTTTGAAATGCCTGCAATATCTGCTAGCCCGCGCACTTTCAGTCGACGTTATCCAATACCATTTTGTGGATTTTCGATCACTGCGATGTTCGTCTTGGCAGCTCGTACGCCCGCGCTTAAACTTTGCCACCCAATATTTCACTGTTGTAAACGAAGGAGCAGACTCCCCCAAAGTAGAACCTAGCTCAGCTTTAATATTAGTTGGACTAAGACCTTTCAAATGAAAGTGTTGTAACACATAGCGATGACCAGTTTTATGCATGTATATAAATTCGCTGAGAGTATTCATTAATGATGGCTGCCAAACAAATGCTAAATCGTCAAACTTCAAACTTAAGCTTTCTAAGGCTGGCACCAACAACAACCGCTAAAACTACAGCAGTCGGGTACTTCTGATACCTATACAAGAGCTGGAGCCGACATTAAAGATTCGACCAACAGCTTTGCCCATGCACAAGCAGACACAGCGAACGGAAGACTGTGCATTTCGATCCAGTTCATTTACATACACCTAACCTCGACGAAATCTCGAAACCTGTCGTTCACGTGTCCCGCAGCCATATTGTCTCCGTTACCAATACGAAAGGCTCTGGAAAGAACTAGAATCTGCAATCTCGCGAGCTGGAGGGGTAGAGTCAGTTGGAAAAATTCAATGGCATAGCCGGAATTTGAACCACGGATCTCCCGGTTTTCGTCCGGGAATAAATAATAATTTACCTGAATATGGAAAGATGATTAATATGTAACGAGCTGATAGCCCACTGAGTCAGATACTCATATGCTTGTAAATGTATTTCTCATGAGCTTTCTGTAATCTCAGGTTTGCAACGAATGCAATGGTAGTTAGATGTTACCGACAGCAGTTCCTGCCAAGGGGTCTCCTGTGTCGCGACTGCCCTATAGTGGGCCCAGGGGCTACATTAAACTAACAGCACGTACAAGTTTCATTGGCGCTCTCGTTAATCATGCACTGCGTCCTTATTTGGTCAAGAGCTGCATGCGCGCGCACTGGTAAACACGTTTAAATTTGTAACAAAAAGGATATGGTCCTTCTGCATGTGCTTCACTATATCCTACAAATAAATTAGACATTTACAAAGGCACCACTCCGCTTTATGTTAAAACCCCTCGCGTCATGCTACATACAATATGACAGGATCCACAACGACACAAAATAGTACATGGCCACCATTCGCTTGGTTCTCTTAAGGGGAAGGTAGTTGACCATATTGAAACCTTGTCAGTTAAATTACCACTGCTTATAAATTTATCAACGGATTTTCGTGAATTTTTACTTTCTCTACAGGTACTATATACATAGTCTATAGAGAAGGTATTGTAATGCACTCAAAAATTCAATACCGAGATTTCACCGGAAATACATGTTATAGGATCCCCCTGAATCAAAAAAAAAAACATTTCTGGAAAAAGGTCCGTGTATGTGTGCATGTGTCTCTGGACAGCATAGCTCAAAAACGAAAAGACCGTTAAATACCAACATTGGTATTTAATTTGATATCTTACAAGGATGCGACACGCAGATTTTAAAGAAAATCCCCCCCACCCCCCACTATCCTTTACATGGAACTTTTATCGAACATTTTGATTTTCTCAAAAATGGCTGTAACAATTTTGATTAAAATATCGTACATCAAAGATATTTATCTGACAAATAATATGTAAATCTTGAATTTTCTGGTAATAGCCTCTGAAGACTACTTTATTCTGAATGACTTTTACGGAATTTTGCATAACTGCTAAACCGTAAGAGATAGACAAAAACTTACCACCTAAAATGTAGAGTACATTAATACACACAAATTACGTTATATACATTTTTTTCGTGGAGTTGATTATTTTTGAGATATTCCTTGTTTTTCAGCTTTAAAAAACGTTACTTTTCTCATACAGGAATTTGTCAACTCCTGTCCATACAAACAAGGAAACTTCAGTCACATAGCAACCAGCTTTTGACTATTACTTTAACCTATGGTACTCCCTTATTTCACTTCTACTTACGAGGAAGCAAGTAATAAGACTATTCCTGCTAATTTTTTCTCGATTAGCATGAAGTAAATAGAAGCATTAGCTTTTCAACAATAACTTGTTGCAGAGATGTAGAGAAAGACATGTGAATGGAACACATCAGATTTTTTACGAATTATTCTACAAATCACAAAAATTATTTCAAATGTTTTTTTGCATTGATAACCTATGTGGTTGAATCTGTAAAAATATTTCAGTCAGAAGAAAAATAATAAATTTTTTCTTAAAATATGTGAATTTATGTACCCTTTGCTCTGATATTACTTGCAATATAGAATCACACATTTGCACAGTTATTGATTTTTTAATATCACTAATATACATTATAAAATTATGATTGTGGTTTAGAAATTTCAACTATGTGTTGTATATACGTACTGAAAATTTCAGCCCTCTATCACTTATACTTTCTGAGAAAAAGATACATAACTATTCAAAAATGTTGCTTTGAGAAAACTGACTTTAAAGATAGAAATATATTACAAATGATCATTGCACAACGGCTTTAAAGGAATGCAGGCTAGTATTAAATGCTGTTTAAATGTCTTAAAATTCTTTAAACCCCCCAAAAGTATATATTTTCTGAAACTGAAAATAACAGATATTTTATTATAGTTTTAAAAATGTCTGCAGCAGATTATGAAATTCTAAGACTTACAAAGAAACAGTGTTAAATTTTATGTTAAACCTTAAAACCTATTTTCTCGTGTTTTATTTTTCAGCGTTTTCAAAACTTTAAATTATTCCATACGATGTAGTTTTCGAAACAGAATCTTGAACATGTTTATGCTTGGATAAAAATAGTACAAGAGAAACTAATGAGATGATTTTTTTCTAATATCACCAGTGCTTGTGTAATTAAATAATAAACTTCATATTTGATACCAATAATAAAAGATCTGATGTGTTCCATTCACATGACTTTCGCTACAGCTCTGCAATAACTTATTGTTAAAAAGCTTATGCTTCTATTTACTTCCTACTAATCGAGAAAAAATTAGCAGAAATAGTCTTATTTCTTGCTTCCTTGTAAGTAGAAGCGAAATAAGGGAGTACCATAACTTAAAGTGATGGTCAAAAGTTGGTTGCTATGTGACTGAAGTTCCTTTATTTGTATGGATACGAGTTCACAAAGTCCTGTATGAGAAAATTATGTTTTTTATAGCTGAAACCAAAAACAAGAAATATATAAAAAACAATCAGCTCCACGAATAAAATGTATATAGCATAAATTGTATGTTTTAAAGCGCTCTACATTTGTTGTGTGCTAAGTTTTTGTCCATCTCTTACGGTTTAGCAGCTATGCAAAATGCCGTATTATTTACCCAGAATAAAGTAGTCTTCAGAGGCTATTCCCAGAAAATTCAAAATATACATTTTATTTGCCAGGTAAATATCTTTAATATACGATATTTTAATCAAAATCGTTAGAGCCATTTTTGAGAAAATCAAAATGTTCGAAAAAAGTTCCATGTAAAGGGTAGTTGGGGGTGGAGGTATTTTTCTCAAAATATTCGTGTCGCATCCCTGGAAAATACTAAACTTAAATACCAAGTTTGGTATATTAGCCACTTTTCGTTTTTTAGTTATCGTGTTCACAGACACACGGACACACTGACACACCCGGACCTTTTTTTGAAAATTATTTTTTTTTGGATACAGGGGACCCTAAAACATATATTTCCGGTGAAATCTCGGTATCGAATTTTTTGGTGGAGTGCAATACCTTCTCTATACACTATGTACATAGTGCGTATAGAGAAAGTAAAAATTAATAAAATGACAATTAAACAATTTTTTTCTCCTACACCAATAATCAGATAAAAATGCTATCTCTTCAATTTACTAATACTGTATTTATTAGTGTATAACTGCAAAGTAATATATTTCTCTAAATTAAATTGCATCGTGTGGAATGATTTAAATAAACGACAATAAAACACTATGTATATATATATCACTCCACCAAAAAATTCGATACCGAGATTTCACCGGAAATATATGTTTTAGGGTCCCCTGTGTCCAAAAAAATATTTTCAGAAAAAGGTCCGTGTGTGTGTGTGTGTCCGTGTGTCTGTGAACACGAAAAGAAAAGTCGGTAAAATACCAAACTTGGTATTTAAGTTTAGTATCTTCCACGGATGCGACACGAAGATTTTGAGAAAAATCCCCTCACCCCAAACTACCCTTTGCATTGAACTTTTTTCAAAATTTTTGATTTTCTAAAAAATGGCTCTATAGATTTTAATTATATAATAATATCGTATATTAAAGTTATTTACCTGACAAATAAAATGTATATTTTGAATTTTCTGGGAATAGCCTCTGAAGACTACTTTATTCTGGATGAATGTTTCATAACTACTAAACCGTAAGAGATAGACAAAAACTTAACCCACAAAAAATGTAGAGCACGTTAAAACACATAATTTATGTTATATACATGTTTTTCGTGGAGTTGATCATTTTTTAGATATTCCTTTTTCTTGGTTTCAGCTTTGAAAAACTTATACTTTTATCATACAGGAATTTGTCAACTTCTGTCCATACAAACAAAGGAACATCAGTCACATAGCAACCAGTTTTTGGCTTTCACTTTAACCTATGGTACTCCCTTATTTTGCTTCCACCTACAATAAAGCAAGAAATAAGGCTATTTCTGCTAATTTTTCTCGAGTACATGAAATAAATAAAAGATAAGCTTATTAACAATAATCATATATAGAGATATAGAGCAAGTCATGTGAATGGAACACATCAGATTTTTGTAGATTAGCATGAAGTAAACAGAAGCATAAGCTTGTTAAGAATAATTTGTTGAAAGGATATAGAGAAAGTCATGTGAATGGAACACACCATATTTTTAATACTACAATTGCCGTGTTAAAGTTTCAAATCAATCCAAGCAAAATTGTAAGCAGAGTTGGGGAAACAATTCTGACGCCAGTATCTCGCTGGGACCTTCTTTGGACAAGTATCGTCTATGGGAATGTGTCACTTTTAATGCACGCGAGTTGCACGAAAAGTGGGATATAAAGGGGGAAACCGGGCAAAAGGTGTGATACTAGGTTCTCAGAAAGCCATTACTGACCTGAACAACTATACAGCCGCGGCTAGCGTTCGTGTACATGATTCAACAGTTTGCTTTGGGCTATTGGAGCACGAAGACCAGCTCAAAGCACCTAAAAGAAACATCTTCTCTCATAAAGAATGAGAAAGAAACCACTTGTTCGGTCAAAGAAATAAAAAAGAAGAAGCAATGGTATACATTTTTAACATCTTGTTGTTCGGGGCAAGAAACGTACTTCATGCTCCTGTCTTTGGGAAGGATGACAGAAAATGGCTCCTCCATTCACAAAAAATATGAGGAAACGCTGGTATTTAGACACAAGTGTGTCAAGCTTTTCTTTCACTTTCTCTAACACGTACATTCTATCAAGAAGTACCGGAAATTGATCATTTAAAAATCCTGTTTAAAAGGGGATTCGAAATTATTGTTGTCGCTAAGTTGGTAAAACTTTCATCTATACCTACGCGGAGTTTGAACGTCATCTGTCATCTAGTTTGTTTACAGTAAGCCATTTTGTTAGTTCATCTCAAAGGTGATTTGCGATTTTACGATGGATACAAATATTGAACAAAGAATCTGTCTCAAATTTTGCATTGAAAATGGTATTTCGTGTGCCGAATCGCTGAAAATGTTACAGAGGGCTTACGGTGAATCGACTTTATCAAAAACACGAGCATATGAGTGGTACAGTGCATTCAAAAGTAGTCGAGATGTGGTGGAAAAATTTACAGATATACCTCGCTCTGGTCGGTCATCAACGGTTTCAACTGAACTGAACTTGCTAAAATGAAGAAAATGGTGACTACAAATAGTCATTTAGGTCTGAGAGAGATTGTCGCTGAACTTTCTGTGTCTCAGGAATCGATTCGTATCATTTTAAAGATTGTTTGGGCATGACACGCGTTGCAGCTCGGTTAAGTCCGAAAGATTTGAATTTTCTACAAAAACTCAATCGCGTAAGGATTGCTGAAGACATGCTAGAACGAGCCAGTTCCGACCCCACATTCATGAAACGCATTGTAACGGTGACGAGACGTGGGTTTACGAGTTTGACACTCAAAGCAGTCAACAAGCTTCCGAATTGCGCCTTCCAGCTGAACCGAAACCTAAAAGGGCACGTCAAACTGAAGGTCATGTTGACAATTTTTTTGGATTATCGCGGTGTAATGCACTCAGAGTTCTTGCCAAAAGATCAGATGGTATATAAAGACTTTTATCTGAGCGTTATGCGGCGTTTGAGAGAACAAATACGGCGAAAAAGGCCAGATTTGTGGATCGACAACGTACCAGCTCACAAGGCCATTATTGTGAACTTATTTCTGGCCAAAAACTGAACAAATTTCATCGAACAACCGCCGTGTTCACCTGATCTAGCTCCTGCTGATTATTTTCTCTTTCCAAAACTTAAGTTACCACTTCGAGGCACCCGTTTTCAGTCGAAAGAAGACATAAAGGAAAATTCGCGGTGACAATTGACATCGATTCCTAAAAGTGCCTACAAAAAATGTTTTGATGATTGGATTATTCGTTGGTATAAATGTATAATTTCAGAAGGGGCCTACTTTGAAGGCGATAAAATAAAATTGGATGAATAATTCATTTTTTTTTGTGTGTTTTACTGGCAAATTCCCGGAACTTTCTTGACACAGCAGTATGTACATACTATTTACATAGAAGCTACTGCATTCTACTAAAAAATTCCATGTCGAGATTTCACCGAAAATTGAGGTCCCGTGAGTCCAAAAAAAAGTATTACAACAGAAAGATCTGTGTGTTCGAGGGTGAGAAACACGGCTAAAAAACAAAAATACGTTAAATACGAAACTTGGTATTTAAGTTTACTATCCAGAGATGCGACACGAAATTTTCTAAAAAAAATCCACCCACCACAAACTACCTTTTACATGGAATCTTTTTTGAAAAAGTTATATTTCTCAAAAATAGATCTAACGGTTTTGATTAAAATACCGCACATTAAAGATATTTACATGAAAAATACAATTTATGTTTTGAATTTTCAGGGAATAGAATAGAATTTTTGAGTGAAACACAATATTTTCCTTGAAAATAACTTTTCTCGGGCTATCAGCCAGGTGAATTCTGGAATGATTTCCAACCTTTCAAGAGCTAACGTTCCCTGAAGATGAGAGCGACGTTAGCTCTTGAAAGCTTGGAAATTATTCCAGAATTCACCTGGCTGATAGCCCGAGAAAAGTTATTTTCATACCGCCGCCAGGAAAGCTTCAAGTCATGGTTCACAATATTTTCTTTATCTACTATGTAGGTATACTGTGCACACGTGATAGAGAAATTTAAGCATAGTGACCTGCAATGAGATGTAGCATTTTTGTCACACATCAATATAAACTGCCTGTCTTTAGAATTAATGTTAACAGTGGATGATTTCCCCAGATGATTATACCATATGCTATGTAAGTAAGAATTTAGGCAATTCATTAAACTATTTACATTGTTCACGTATTCTACCTTGCTTTTGATGTGAGCAAAGTGCTGAAAAGTAGGTTATGTTTTTCTGATATCAACTGTCATAAAGTCTCTGGTTCCAGGATTGTCTGGGAGAGATCGATCACTTTTTAACGTCTTCACCAATATATAGGCTTCAGATATGATTTATTAATGGAAAGAAACGGAAAGACATCGACGGATATGTGTAAAGCAAGCATGCAGATCTCCTGACAGAAACAACATCACCAAAATATTCAGTGTTAATGGGTGGTATTCTTTGCCCCAATCATTAATATTACATTATATACATTACTTTCCACGTTAAAAACGGTTTTAAACGGCCAAGGCATGTCTAATTGTCATTATCTATCATTTTAGCAATTTTTCTCTTTTCAAATGAGATACAACGCAAACTTCATGTTTATTTTTACTACCTACGGTACACATGGAAAGTTTGAATTCCATCTAAAAATGTGACGATGCAATTTCAACAGAAATACATGTACCCCAACATGGAAGAAATTTCGAAGTTTACGATTTTCTCAAAAATGGCTCTAAAGATTTTGATTAAAAGCTCTTATATTTAAGATATTTACATGTCAAATAAAATGTGTATATTAAATTTTCTGGGAATAGGCCCTATAGACCTCTTTATTCTCCATGCTTTTTATTAAATTTTGCATAACTGGTAAACAGCAAGAAATAGATAAAAACTTATTGCACAATAACAATATAAATCCCGATAAAACACACAAATTACAATGTCATATACGCTTTTTTCGTGGACTTGATCGTTTTTGAAATATTCCTTGGGTTTTGGTTTCAGGTTTGAAAAACTTACTTTTCCCATACAGGAATTTGTCAACTCCTGTCCATACAAACAAAGGAACTTCAGTCACATAGGAACCAGCTTTTGACTATCACTTTAACCTATGATATTGCCTTATTTCCCTTCTACCTGCAAGGAAGCAAGTAATAATACTATTTCTGTATGTATTTCCGGTGAAGTCTCAGTATCGATTTTTTTTTTTTTTTTTGTGGATTGCAATACCCTTTCTATACACCATGTACATAGTACATGTCTTGTCACGGGGCTAGGAGTTATTTAAAAGGGAAATATATAAATTATAGCTAATAATATGAAGTATACTAAGAGGGAACAAATGTAGATTGAAAATGGGCAGGGAAGAAACACTTCAGTCTACGTAGCCGAGTTGTCACGAGCTGGTGAGCGACCCCGTCAAGGGTAGGGCATTGAACCGAAGGGGCGAGGTTAGACTGCCCGAGGGTGAACATAATAAAACCAATTCTCTCGCTGGTCAGGTGACACTTTTTGGGACACTTGGCTTAGAACGACCACAGAGCTAAGAGGTGGTCCAGGTTGGAGCCGAACAGGCTACCTTTAGCTGTGACGGAAATAGTTCATTTAATACAGACTAGAATACGGGCGAAATCACTGCATGAAAAGTAATAAATAATTATAGGCACGGTCGCGTAAAGCACAGTTCAACAGTAGACAATTTAGGAGGAATGCGTGTGTGTTCGATGGCGGAAAAAAAGCCAAACTAAATGGATACATCACTTGTGCATTACCACACCTGAAAAGAGATTCCATGCTAGCAAAATCCTGAGGTAGGGCACCCACATATCCACACCATTCCTAATAGCCAAAACCCCCTTACCGCCGCAAAGTAGAGAAAGTAAAGGAGAGAACTACGATAGCACTAATGTGCAGCCAGATATTTAGTTAGATATCTCATGGTTCATATGAATGACAATAGCACACAATATCATTTCACAAGATCGTGCATAAATGTTGTGAAAATACCAGCTCTGGGAACTACCCCTTCTCCTGGGTATTGTTTCAGCAACCCCTTCATATCCTGAAGCGTGGCACCGCGAGGGGAGTAAGTGTCGTGCGCCTCAGAGTTCACTAGCACGTGATCCTAGATTACAGCGGTTACTCGCTTACATGTTTTAATCATTCCATTTCTGGGAACACTCCTATCATTAGTTCTATGTTTCTATATACGAGGGTCGGGCCTCACACAGATATGGCGCCACTAGACCAGTTAGACTCTAGCATCGTAGAATTTAACTCTAGACTAACTACAAGTCAATAGCTTTTTACTTTCTCTAAAATGTAAATGGCGTGTTATTTATGGACGCTCTTTAACTACCGAGGTTCTCAGCGTACCATTCAAAATTGGGCGTGAAATACGGCTTAATTTTGCTCAGAGGCCCCTCTGTCAGGCTTGAGGTTCTTTTACGTGCCCTAAATCTACGACACGGGACCCACAGCTTTACTTCCCTTCCGAAGGAAGCCATGCCATCGTCCTCCGCTGGGTTTGAACCCGCGACATTGGGTATATGAAGTCAGCATGGTAACCATTACACCACGAAGGCCGACTACTTTCTCTACACGTACTATGTACATAGTGTATAGAGTAGGTATTGTAATACATCCAAAAATTCGATACCGAGATTTCACCCGAAATTCATGTTTTGGGTCCCCCTGAATCCAAAAAAAGCATTTTTGGAAAAAGGTCCGTATGTGTGTGTTTGGAAATTAAGTTTGGTATCTTCCAAGGATGCGACACAAAGATTTTCAAGAAAATCCCCCCCCCACCTCCAACTACGCTTTACATGTAACTTTTTTCGAAAATTTTGATTTTCTCAAAAATGGCTCTAACGATTTTGATTAAAATATCGTATATTAAAAATATTTACCTGACAAATAATATGTATATCTTGAATTTTCTGGGAATAGCCTCTGAAGACTAGTTTATCCTGGATGAATTTTACGAAATTTTGCATAGCTGCTAAACCGTACGAAATAGACAAAAACTTATCACACAAAAAATGTAGAGCACATTAAAACACACAATTTATGCTATATACATTTTATTCGAGGAGTTGATCGTTTTTGAGATATTCCTTGTTTTTGGTTTCAGGTTTAAAAAACTGACACTTTTCTCATACAGGAATGTATCAACTCGTGTCCATACAAACAAAGGAACTTCAGTCACCTAGTAACTAGCTTTTGACTTCACTTTAACCTATGATACTCCCATCTTTTGTTTCTACTTAGAAGGAAGCAAGTAGTAAGACTATTTCTACTATTTTTTTCTCGATTAGCATGAAGTCAATAGAATAATAAACTTATTAACAATAATGTGTTACACAGAAGTACAGAGAAAGTCAAGTGAATGGAACACATAAGATTTTTTAGTTTTCGAATGAAAGCATTTTAAAGAAGACAGCTTTAGAGTTTTCACAAAATGGAGGATTTGGAAAAACGAGCAGTGTTAAATACTTCCATTTGAAAGGCTTAACGCCTAAAGAAATCAAGAAGGAAATGGACAGTACATTGAGACGTTTAACATGGGACGTACGAGCACTAGTGATGAGCCTCGCTCTGGACGCCCTGTAGAAGTGACAACTCCAGAGATCATTGAAAAAATTCATCGTTTAGTATTGGAAGACCGCAGATTAAAGTTGTTTGAGACAGCAGAGGCTGTAAACATATCAAGAGGTAATGTTTGGGGCTTTCACAAGGCTGTGCAAGATGGGTGCTGCATTTGTTGACACCTGATCAAAAGTTGCACAGAAAAACTGGTTCTGTTAAGAATGTGGAGCTCTACCGTAAAAATCCGAGTGAATTTTTGAGATGGTTTATTAAGATGGATTAAACTTGGATACACAATACTCCATAAAGTAAATCACAGTCAAAACAGTGGATTGCGTCAAGTGAACCAACTCCAAAAAAATAAAGTTAATTTTGTCAGCTAACAAGTTCATGGCGAATGTTTTCTAGGATGCCTAGGGAATTATTTTCATTGATTACTTGGAAAAGGGTAAAAGTATCAGTGCTGACTACTACGCAAGCTTACTGCAACGTTTCAGTGATGAGGAGAAAAGAAAAAGAACTCATTTGGCAACAAAGACATTGCAATGGGAAGAATGTGCAAATTAAGGTTGGAATTGCTTGAACATCCACCCTATTCGCCAGATCTAGCACCCAGTGACTACCATCTGTTCCCAAACCTCAAAAAGTTTCTTGGAGGACAAAGTTTTCACAGCGACGAGGAGGTCATTGGTGCGGTAAACAGCTATTTTGAGGACCTTGATAAATCGCACTACAGAGATGGTGTAATTAAATCAGAACACCCATATGACAAAAGTATTAGCCTTTCTGGAGATTATGATGAAAAGTTTCATTGAGAGGTCTGCCGATCTTAATAGTTGTCATGTCTCTCACAATGCACATAACTTTATTGAAATACAAAATACAATGAAACGAAACCGCCTGCACCATAAATTAAGCCACATTATGTGAATCATGACGTAGTTGATATATGAGCTCTACAAACAAACTATACCTATAGCAGGTTTTTCTTCTATAGCCATAATGATAATCAAGATAAACATTCCAGAATTTGTATTATTAATTAGTTCCTTATAAGTTGAATGAAAATAAAAGAACGCTAGGTTAAAGCGACGGTCAAACCTTTTAAAATCTGTCGTTATGCCATTGTCTTTTATTTTCGGTTCTCTTTCCATAGCCAGGAATAAAAAAAAAACTCTGATGTGTTCCATTCACATGACTTTCTCTATATCTCTGTAACAAATTATTGTTAGTAAGCCTATCTTTTATATATTTCATGCTAATCGAGAAAGACTAGCAGAAATAGTCTTATCTCTTGCTTTATTATAAGTAGAAGTTAAATAATGGAGTACCATAGGTTAAAGTGAAAGCCAAAAGCTGGTTGCTATGTGACTGATGTTCCTTTGTTTGTATGGACAGGAGTTGACAAATTCCTGTATGAGAAAAGTATAAGTTTTTCAAAGCTGAAACCAAGAAAAAGAATATCTCAAAAACGATCAACTCCACGAAAAAAATGTATATGACATAAATTGTGTGTTTTAACGTGCTCTACATTTTTGTGTGATAAGCTTTTGTCCATCTCTTACGGTTTAGTAGTTATGCAAAAGTCATTCAGAATAAAGTAGTCTTCAGAGGCTATTCCCAGAAAATTCAAAATATACACTTTATTTGTCAGGTAAATATCTTTAACATATGATATTTTAATCAAAATCGTTAGAGCTATTTTTAGAAAATCAAAATTTTTGAAAAAAGTTCCATGTAAAGGGTAGTTTGGGGTGGGGGATTTTTCTCAAAATCTTCGTGTCGCCTCCCTGAAGATACTAAACTTAAATACCAAGTTTGGTATTTTACCGGCTTTTCGTTTTTGAGTTACCGTGTTCACAGACACACGGACACACGGACACACACACACACAGACCTTTTTCTGGAAATACTTTTTTTGGATACTTGGGACCCTAAAACATATAATTCCGGTGAAATCTCGGTATCGAATTTTTTGGTGGCGTGCAATACCTTCTCTATACACCATGTACATAGTACGTATAGAGAAAGTAAAAAGACATGAAAATGATGAGACTTTCTGTATGAGAACACTTAAAGATATGTTAAAATCTAAGCCATAGCAGGAATATATGGGAAATGCTATTTTCCAAGGATGTGATATGCTTTTGCTGGCGCTCGCTAAAGTGCCTAGCTTTGGTGCTTCGTGGCGCACGGGATCGTACGTTCACGTATGTGAATTTGGAAGCTAAAAAGCAAAACGGTAAATCAAAATAGATTAAAAAAAGAGATTTGCAGAAGAATTCTACCACCTCTAATTACCTTTACATAGAACATTTTTTGACATCTTCGATTTTTAAAAAAAGGACTGTACGCGTTAAACAGTCTCACATCTCTGGGTTTATCATGGTTTTCCCAAATCGGTAGGGAAAGCTGGAATGGATTATGTATCACCACGAATTTTCTGTCACTCATTTCGCCTCAACTCATTTCCGTCTACCTGTCTGTGAAGATACATCCGGATATGGCCATTCTGGAAATGTTGGGGACACGTTTCCCTAACCCCATACATAAGATTTAGAATACGTGGTTTCTCTCTCTCTCTCTCTCTCTCTCTCTCTCTCTCTCTGTGTATACACACACACACAAACCCACGAGGGTTGGGGCATAAATCATAGCAACTATTTTATTTTATGACGAATTCCTATAGGAGCATAAAATGGTATCTGGCGCGGGCAAGAGAGACTGTCCTAATGTGTATTATCAATGTCAGATGGTGAAGCCCAGTAAACAATGTGAAGTCAGTTGTTTGGTGACTGCAGTGTCAGATGAATGTGACTTTTTGTGGACAGCGCTCATGCATCAAAACAACTATTCTCCCTAAAAGAATTGCCAGTGAATATCACAAGGAACCTTTGGAAACTGTTGGGAATAATGTCCTGCCATACTGGACAGTCGCAAGGTGGGTAGGTAAAACAGAGTGTTCATACGGTTACCACATCGCAGGGAATGGTAAAACTTGGACCACCCACCATCTTGATCTGTCTCCATTTGGCGTCGAGATCTCATAGGCAAGTTAGAAGAACCATAGCCGGTTTGCAACGCTAGAGGATATCGGAAATGCTGTGCAGCTACAAATAACCAAAGTTCCACTTGGGAGGAACTAGTGATATAAATGGTATTCAGCGGCACACATATAGTGTGTTGTGAATGTTGCAGGGGACTACTTTCATGGCCTTTAGAACGGGTATCTGGATTATTGCTGTGATGTGTTGTAATGAGTATGAAACATGAAACCAATAATGTCTTATGAACTACCTTAACAAAGGTCCTGTGAAGCACAATTGATTAGTGTTGTTTATTGCCTATACTGTTCACACCCTCTCCTGTCATGTGTATATTTCACGTTTTCCACACGCACGAGTAATCTCACAATAAGGTAGTTGCCATGACTTATTCCACAGCCCTCGCGCGCGACAGTTTGCATTAGCTCAAGAAAGGGGAGGTGTCGATGTTGGTACCAATCTCTATATCGCTAACTTGCTAGTAATTGCCGGGATCATAACATCAACGCCGACGGTGTGATGAAATTTTGTCTCTAAGTAGATTTTAAATACCAGTAACGTCAATGATATTCAGTCGTTAGGTTAGAATCCTGGAACCAGAATCAAACCCGCAACCTTGGGACATAAATTCTGTTTTCAACTAAGTGCAGTCTTAGACTTCTCTTATCACTTGAATTTATAGCAGTATTGTTATTTCTTAATGTAGTAGTCCCCTTAGCTGAAAAGGTTTCCTTTAATCAGGCTTTGCATTGTAAAACATTAATGTAAATGTCCATTACAAGGCTATCTATACAAACTATTGTTACAAAAGATTATTCTGTTTTTTACATCGTGGTAATTGAGATAAACATTAGCAAAAATAGTTGTATACGTTTCTTCTAAGTAAAAGGGAAATAAGGTATTACACAATGCTAGAGCAATAATCAAAGCTATTAAAAAGCCGGTCACTATGTGAAACAATTGAAATTTGCTTCACTTTGTCTGACCAGAAAAAAACAAGAGATGAATCGAAAGATGACCTCTGTATTGAAAAAAAAACTAGTTTAAAATTGATACCAATAACAGGGAATATCAGGGAAACGGTTAAGTGTACAAAAACAGTATATGTCATAATTGTGTGGCTTAACGAGATCTACATTTTCTAGTAGTAAGTTTTTGACTACCTCTAACGGTTTACCGGTTATCCAAAATTCATCCAGAATGAAGAGGCCTTCAGAGGCTATTCCCAGAAAAATTCAAGATATAAACTTCGTTTGTCATGAAAAGATCTTAAAAATGTGTATTTTAATCAAATCGTTACAGCTATTTTTAAAATGTAAATATTTTCCAAATGTTTATACTTAAAGGGTAGTTAGGAAGGGAGGATTTTCTTGAAAACCTTCATGTCGCATCCCTGGAAGATACTAAACTTAAATATTAAGTTTAGTATTTAACAGACTTCTCATTTTTGAGATATGCTGTCCACAGATAAACACGGACCTTTTTCTAAAATTCTGATTGTTACACTCACATGACTTTCTCTAGCTACTCTACAAATTTTTACAAAATATTATTCCTCCTTCTACACCATGCTAAATATTAGCAGAATATTCTTATTACTTCATTCCTTAAAAGTAAAAGGGAACCAAGGGAATACACTAGGTTAAAGTGATAGTCAAATGTTTTAAAAGTTATGGTTATGCGATTGTCATTGCAAATCGCTTCTTTGCTGGGCCAGGAGTAGAACAAAAGAAAAAGGACACTTCATGTCTGAGAAAAGTATAAATACTTCAGAATTGAAAGCAATAACAAGGAATATCTCGGAAACGGTTACCTCCACAGCAAAAAAGTAAAGACACAAATTGTGTGTTTTAACGTGATCTACATTTTTGCGATGTAAGTTTTAGTCTCTTACGTCTAGCAGTTAAGCAAAACTGGGCCAAATTCATCCGTAAGGTCTTCAGAGGTTATTCCCAGAAAAGTCAAGATATACATTTTATTTTCCAAGTAAATATCTATTAAAATATCGATATTTTAATCAAAATTGTTAGAGTAATTTTTGAGAAAATCAAAGTTTTCGATTTTTTTTCCATGTAAAGGGTAGTTTGTGGTGTGGGGATTTTCTTGAAAACCTTCCTGTCGCAACCTTCGGAATACTAAATTTAAATACAAAATTTGGTATTTAACCGACTTTTCATTTTTGAGCTATGCTGTCCACAGAGACGCACATAGGGACCTTTTTCTAAAAATGCTGTTTTCGGACTCAGGAGACCTAAAAACATATATTCCTGAAATTTAGGTATTAATTTTTGGGTGGAATACAACACTTTCTCTATATTATACATACGGGCTAGAGAAAATAAAAATAAGTATTTTATAGTGTTTCATGCTCGTTGAAGTTGCATTTGCTGATAGAGGAAAAGAGTTAAGGATTTTAATAGATCCATAGGTCTCGTTTGTTAGTACATTGCTCTGTTTTGTAAAATAACTAAGCAGTACAACAGATCGGCTCTCCGCTTTTTACGTTTCCTCTAGAGATACGCCCAGCGATAAATACAAGCCCCTTGCCAGTAGCGCTGTCTGTCGGCCTTATCACCTCCCATTCTTCCCAAGATTTATGGCTCCGTTCATAAAGTTTTATAACCTGGCGATTCCACTTCCTTATAGCCATCAATCAATGTCTCAATTGCTGGCAGAAACTCCATTATTTCTCTATGTACTTCTTAATGCTATCGGCTGTTGTTTCGCGCCTTTCACAAAAAAACAAGACAGCGCCGTTGCTCTGCTTAATGATGTTTTAGCACTGATAATGACACCGAGTTAGTTTTCACATTATACACGACATCTCGTAAGATAAATTAGCGCCTTAAAGCATTTAAAGTATGGTGAGCATAGTTTATATCAGATTCTCCACTTAATATCCTAACAGTCCCATAAGCGAATCTTATACAACCTCATTACCTTCTCTATTGAGTACTATATGCGCATCTGCTCTATTCACGTGACTTTCTCTACATCACTGTAACAAAGTATAGTTAAAAAGCTTAAGCTTCTATTTACTTCATGCTAATTGAGCAAAAAATTAGCAGAAATACCTTGCTTACTTGTAAGTAGAAGCATAGGTTAAAGTGAAGTCAAAAGCTGGTTGCTATGTGACTGAAGTTCCTTTATTTGTATGGACACTAGTTGACAAATTCCTGTATAAGAAAAGCATTAGTTTTTCAAAGATGAAACTAAAAACAAGGAATATCTTAAAAACGATAAACTCCACAAAAAATGCATATAACATAAATCGTGTGTCTTAACATGCTCTACATTTTTGTGTAGTAAGTTTTTGTCCAGCTCTTATGTTTTAGCAGTTATGCAAAATTCTGTAAGATTCATCCAGAATAAAGTAGTCTTAGAGGCTATTCCCAGAAAATTCAAGATATACATTTTATTTATCAGGTAAATTTCTTTAATATACGATATTTTAATCAAAATCGTTATTCATTTTTGAGAAAATCAGAAGGTAGTTGGGGGGGGGGATTTTCTTGAAAATCTTCTTCTCGTATCCTTGCAAAATACCAAACCTAAACACCAAATATGGTTTTTAACGGTATTTTCGTTTTTGAGCTATACTGCCCACAGACACACACATACACACAGACAAATAGATAGACACACACGGTCATGTTTCTAAAAATGCTTTTTTGGATTCAGGGGGTCTGAAAACATATATTTTCGGTGAAATCTGGTTGTCGAATTTTGGTTGCATTACAATACCTTTTCTGCCCGCCTGGGTAGTGTGGTGGTAGCGTGTCTGCCTCACATTCAACAGGTCGTGGGTTCGAATCTCGCTTAGGGTGAGCTACCCGGATAAGGTTCTTCTCGGGGTTTTCCCTTATTTCAACCCCTTCATATAAACAAAGGAACTTCAGTCACATAGCAATCAGCTTTTGACTATCACTTTAACCCATGGTACTCCCTTATTTTGCTTCTACTTACAAGGAAGCAAGTAATAAGACTATTTCTGGTAATTCTTTCTCGATCAGCATCAAGTAAATAGAAGAATAAGCTCATTAACATAATTTGTTGCAGAGATATAGAGAAAGTCATGTGATTATTATTTTAAGTTATGAAAATTCACCCGCAATTTTTATTTATTGATATATTTCATTAAGAATTAAACTAAGAATTAAAAAAAACACGTTTTCAAAATCAAGACCAAAATTTGCACTCCAAATAAGAGTTTGAATGGAATAATGATGTTAGTATGCACAACTTGTGAGCAAAAATAACGTCACACGGGTAAGCATAAGCCACCATGTTATAATCTCGAAATCGCATCAAAGGAAGGGACATTATTAAATTAATCCCGGAGATTTTGCTGGGGTCTACAGTACCAGAGCACTTGAGGATTGCATCAAGAAGTTGTACGTGCCTAATTCAGAAACTGTAAATGTTGTAGATCCAACTTGGGGGGAGGGGGTGGGGGGGCCTCAGTTGCTAACTCCCAACGAAGTGGAAATTCCTGCAAATGCAATTAAAAGTTGCAATAAACGAATTTAGAGAAACGCGCTGGTAATGCCGAGATACCCATGAGAGCTCAGTACTAAAGGTAGAGATTTTGTCTTTTAAATCCTTCCTTTCCAGTCTCGTATTTTTGTATTTTGTATGAGGCATCTGGTCAAGCTCTTTCTGTGAGAAGATCTTATCCAGGGACTAGGACTTTTATATTTGTATTTACGAGGGCTCTTTTTTTTTTCTTTTTTTCAAACTTCCGATAGGCTATAAATGAAAATCAAACTTATTATATTATATTACTAAAAGTTTGAGACATTTATCGTACTTGTGCTGCACAAGCTTTGCAATACCTGCTTCTAAAAATGTTGCCGCCAATGATTTCAAATGAGCATTAACGTTGTTTTGAAGATCTTCGTACTTTACGACGTTTGCGGAGAGCCATTCAAAGCAAACGAAGAGGAATGCTGACCTCAGTAATTGTGTTGATTCATGACAACGCTCGTCCACACTGCTGGCACAACCCATCGGTTCCTTGAACAATTTTAATGGGACATTTTCAATCATCCATCGTAGAGCCCTGACCTGGCACCAATGCGATTTTCACCTTTTCCCTGAACTGAAGACGTGGCTAGGAGGGAAGCACTTTCAAACCAACGAAGATCTTCAAAACAACGTCAATGCTCATTTCAAATCATTGGCGGCAACATTTTTTGAAGCGGGTATTGTAAAGCTTGTGCACAGGTACGATAAATGTCGCAATCTTTTTGGTGATTATGTTGAAAAGTAACCATAAAAGTACAAATCTTTGAGTAAAATAATAATTGTTTTCTATGAAATTTTCTTATTTATAGCCTATTGGAGGTTGAAAAAAAACGGCCCTCGTAATTTGTGCAAACTTGCTATAGGTATACCATTAGTACGTATAAAAGGGTATTCATCCTAACTTCTTAGCCGGTCATATCCAATACATGCAATTCAATTTGTGAAAAAAATGTATTACTTTCTCTACACTTACTACATGTGCATAGTGTATAGAGAAGATATTGTAATGCACCCAAAAATTCGATACCAAACCTCACCGGAAATACTTGTTTTAGAACTCCCTGAATCCAAAAAAAGTATTTTTAGAAAAACATCCGTGCTTTTGTGAGCCTGTCTGTGTTGTGTCTATGTGTATGCGTGTGTGTCTGTAGACAGCATAGCTCGAAAACGAAAAATTCGTTCAATACCAAACTTAGTATTGAAGTTCAGTATCTTTCAAGGATGCGACACGAAAATTTTCAAGGAAATTCCCCCACCCCCAACTACCTTTAATGGACAAATTTTCGAAAATCTTGATTTTCTCAAAACTGACTAACAATTTTGATTAAAATACCGTATATTAAAAATACCTTCTCTATACAATATGTAGATAGTACGTGTAGAGAATGTAAAAATGTGTATGTTCCATTCACATGACTTTCTCTACAAATCTGCAACAAATTATTGTTAAAAAGCTTAGGCTGCTATTTACTTCATGTTAATTGAGAAACATTAGCAGAAACAGATTTATTATTGGTTACTTGTAATTAGAAGCGAGATAAGGGAGTACGACAGATTAAAGTGATAGTCAAAAACTGGTTACTAAGTGACAAGTTCTCTTGTTTGAATGGATAGAAGTTGACAAATTCCTGTATGTGAAAAGCTGAAATCAATAACAAGGAATACCTCAAAAACGATCCACTCCATGTATAATGTATATATAAATTGTGTGTTTTAACGTGCTCTACATTTTTTGTGGTTTTTTTTTAAAATTCCGTAAAATGCATCCAGAAATATGTGGTCTTCAGAGGCTATTTCCAGAAAATTCGAGATATATTTTTTATTTATCAGGTAAATATCTTCAATATACGATATTTTAATCAAAATCGTTAGAGGCATTTTTGAGAAAATCAAAATGTTCTAAAAAAGTTCCATATAAAGGATAGTTTGCCGTGGGGGAAATTTTTCTTAAAATCTTCGTGCCGCATCCCTGGAAGATGCTAAACTTAAAATACCAAGCTATGCTGAGCACATACACACATACGCGCACACACACGGACCTTTTCCCAAAAATGCCGGCTAGATGGGAGGCGAGCGGTCTAACCACTCAAGCACGGCGCCTCTTATTTATTATTATTTACTATTCTGGTGTACAGCATCAGGTGGAACGAGTTCGCTCCCAGAGTGGACAAAGATGATTTTGGATGACAATCACGCGGCTTTGCAGTAAACTATCATTTGGCTCTGTGATCATCGTACTCATTTACATAAATGTGTAGCGTAGTGTTCTCAGCCTAATTGACTGAAAATCGACTAATTGCAGCGCTTTGTATCATTAGGGAGGAACAGCATGGAACAGGCAAGTGACAACCACGGGACGCAGTCACACGTGTTTATGAAAATATTTGTTCTAAGGAATTTAAGCAATTCCTGTTCAAAAATATGATGTGTTACATTCACATG
The DNA here is from genome assembly GCA_030762935.1 of Hymenopus coronatus. NCBI lineage: Eukaryota > Metazoa > Arthropoda > Insecta > Mantodea > Hymenopodidae > Hymenopus > Hymenopus coronatus. The sequence continues at coordinate 40,662,280 of CM060884.1, forward strand.
ACTTTCTCTACATCCATGCAACAAATTATTATTAAAAAGCTTATCGCTCTATTTACTTATTGCTAATCGAAAAAAAGTATCAGAAATAGTCTTATTACTTGCTTCCTTGTAAGTAGAAGCAAAATAAAGGAATACCATAGGTTAAAGTGATAGTCAAAAGCTGGTTGATATTTATCTGACATAAATATATATCTTAAATTTTCTGGGAATAACCTCTGAAGACTACTTTATTATGGATGAAAGTTGCGGAATTTTGCATAACTAGCAAAAACTTACTTAACAGAAAATATAGAGTTCGTTAAAACACACAATTTATGTTATATACATTTTTTTCGTCGAGTGGATCGTTTTTAAATATTCCCCTTTATTTGTTTCAGCTTTAAAAATTTACTTTTCTCATATGGGAATTTGTCAACAAAGGAACTTCGGTCATATAGTAACCAGCTTTTTATTATCACTTTAACCTATAGTACTCCCTTATTTCCCTTCTACTTACAAGGAAGCAGGTAATTAGATAATTTCTGCTAATTTTTTCTCGATTAGCATGAAGTAAATAGAAGAATAAGTTTTTTTAGCAATAATTTATAGCAGATATGTAGAGAAATTACTGTAAATGGAACGTATCAGATTTTTTTTTTAAAACTGAATCTGTTTGATTTTTAAAAATGTTCCATTTTTCGCCCTCATAAATTTTAGAGAGCTTTAACGTTGTAAGTAGCGTTAAAATGATATGGGTATATATTACTCAGGAGATTTCTTAGCCATTTCTTGGTCTTTTTGGCTGGAGGGTTTCAAATTACTAATGTAATAACAATTTTTGTGATAAAATGCTGGCTATGCAGGAATTGCCTGTCGTTCGGCGAGCCTATGTCACTTTTTATACGCCTCAACAGTTTTCCCGCAAGCGATCTTAGCGGGAAACCGATGTTAAATTTATTCATGCCCGTGTTGGTTGCATGTAATTTGGAGAGGGATTTTGCATTTAAGTTTCTAACAACTCCCATAATTTTAGGAAAGTTAGGGAACATCGCTCTTGTAAAGGGAGCAGAGTTTTAGGAGATGTTTCAACCCGTGAAATAATTTTTAGTTACTTTGGGTGCTGTAACTTTGTTAAGTACGATACAAAGGAAACGTAATAGAAACAGCCGACAGCCGATGATGCTATAAGTTGAAATAGATTAAGAAGGTTATAATAAACTTCTTTTATAGTTTCTATTTTCCTTTCTCTACACGTACGTGAGTAGAGAAGACTGTGTATTCTACCCAAACATTCGATACCAAGATGTCACCGAAAATAAATGTTTTGAGGATCACTGAATCAAAAAAAAAAACTGATGTGTACCATTCTCATGACGTTTTCTACATTTCTGCCACAAATTATTGTTAAAAAGCTTATGCTTCTATTTACTTCATGCTAATCGAGAAAGAATTAGCAGAAATAGTCTTATTACTTGTTTCCTTGTAAGTAGAAGCGAAATAAGAGAGTACCATAGGTTAAAGTGAAAGTGACTGATGTTCCTTTGTTTGTATGGACAGGAGTTGACAAATTCCTGTATGAGAAAAGTATAGGTTTTTCAAAGCTGAAACCGGAAACAATGCATATCTCTAAAACGATCAACGCCAAGAAAAAATGAAAATAACATAAATTGCGTGTTTTAACGTGCCCTATATTTTTATGTGGTAAGTTTTTGTCCATCCCTTATAGTTCAGCAGCTACACAAAATGACGTAAAATGTATCAAGAATAAAGTAGTTTTCAGAGGCTATTCCCAGAAAATTCAACATATGCATTTTATTTGTCAGGTAAATATCTTTAATTTACGATCTTTTAATCAAAAACGTTACAGCTATTTTTGAGAAAATCAACTTTCAAAAAAAGTTCCATGTAAAAGTTGATTTGGGTATGGCGATTTTCTTGAAAATCTTCGTGTCGCATCCTTGGAAGATGCCAATCTTAAATACCAAGTTTGGTATTTAACGGTCTTTTTGGTTTTGAGCTATGCTCCCAACAGACAGACAGACAGACACACACACACACACGGACATTTTTCTAAAAACGTTTTTTTTTATTCAGGTGGACCCAGAACTTGAATTTCCGGTGAAATCTTGGTAACGAATTTTTGGGTGCATTACAATGCCTTCTGCATACACTATGTACATAGTGCGTATAGAGAAAGTAAAAAATGTATTTAAAGAAAAATGCCTGTATGTGTGTGTGTGTGTGTGTGTGTGTGTGTGTGTGTGTGTGGAGAGTGTGTGTGTGTGTAGAGTATAGCGAAAAGGCCGTTAAATAAGAAGTTTGGTATTTAATGATGTGACACGAAGATTTTCAAGAAAAACCTCCACCCCAAACTACCCTTTACAAAGGATATTTTTTGAAAAATGTATTTTTCTCAAAAATGTCTAAATATTTTATTTAAATACCTTATATAAATATGTTTACATGCCAGATAAAATGTATATCTTAAACTTTTTGAGGATAGCCTCGAAGACGTCTACATTTTGGATGAATTTTGTATAATTTTGCATAACTGGCATACCATAAGAGATAGAAAAAAAGCTTACCACAAAAAAAATATATATTTTGTTAAAACACATAATTTTAGTCATACACATTTTGTTTTTGAGATTTTCCTAGTTATTTTTTTAAGTTTTAAAGAAAAGTTTAACTCCTGGCCATGCAAAGAAACAGTTTCAATCAATAGCATTCAGTTCTTACAAGATTTGGCTATCGTTTTAGCTTTGTGTATTCTCGTACTTCCCTTCTATTAATAAGGAACTAAGTAATAAGGGAATTTATAATAATGTTTATCTGTATCACCATCCTTGGACATATATACGACTTTCTATTTCCTCTGAAGTTTATTAATAGTTATCTAAATTTTAATCGAGATAAACCCTTTAGTTACATTACACATTTCGTTACACTAATGAGGGGAAAGGCGCAGTCAAATGTGTATTTAACTCGATGCTACATGCTGTCCATAAAATTCCATATTCTTTCCATGTAATCGCGAGAACAAATGACTATCGACAAACTCTAAAACAAGAACAAAGTATTGCACAATTCGAATCATTAATAACGGATATCTCGAAATGGCTTGTGACACTCAAAAAAGTAGTTAAAACAAAAAGTATGTTTTTAAGAGGCCTACTATTTTTGTGCAGTAAGTTTTCGTTTACTGCTTACCATTTGCACACGAATATATAAAATTCCTTTTGAATGAAGGAGGCCTTTCGGGCTATTTCCAGAAAATTTCAGATATATACACATGCATTTTTTATCATATAAATACCTTTAATATATAGCACTTTAACCAAAATCATTTAACCCACTTTGAACAATTCAAAAATTGAAAAATCAAATAAAAACAAATGAAATGTTACAGCCATTTTACCCGAGTTAACTCTTCAAATTATTTGGTCATAGCATGTACTGTATTCCTCTATTTTCATTTACTTTCAAGAAAATATCTAACAATATCATTTTCTTCATCATCTACGCTATTTAAATAATTTCTATATCGATTAACATGAAGTAAATAGAATAATATAATCCTGTAGGAATTGGTTTTGAAAATGGTAGAGAAAGTTGTATGAATATACATCAGAATGTTTCGCTTGAACTATTTGGGAGTTTAGTTTCTCCAAAGGATGCGACACGAAGGTTTTCAAAATAATCCCACCCACTCCAAACTAATCTTTACATAGAAAAATTCTCCAAAATGTTTATTTTCTCAAAAACAACTAAGGATTTTGATTAAAATCTGGCATATTAAGGTACTTATAGGACCAATAACATGTATACCTATCTTGAATTTTCTGAGAATAGCCTCTGAAGACCTCTTTATTCTGGATGAATTTTGCAGACATGGTAAACTGTAAGAAATAAACAAAAACGTATACACAAAATATATAAATCTTTTTAAAACACATATTTTGTCATATACGTTTATTTTGTAGAGCTGCTCATTTCTGAGATATGCCTTTGTTATTGGTTTCAGATTTAAAATATTTATACTTTTCTCATGTGTGAATTTGTCAACTCCTGGCCATACAAACAAAGGAATTTTATCCTATCCTATAGAACTCGTGTATACATTTCAAGTATCCTAGCAAACAACAAAAATGAGTATTTCATAGTGAAATAATAAACGTATTTTATTTCATTATACATTATTTTAACTCCTTTGGCAGCTACCTTTAAGTCATATAAGTCCTTAGACTTGCTGGGTAACAAACTAAGTACAGCTGTTTACTTTCTCTATACGTACTATGTACATAGTATTGTATTCCACCCAAAAATTCGATACCGAAATTTCACCGGAAATACACGTTTTAGGACCCTTGAATCCAAAAAAAATGTATTTTCAGAAGAAGTTCGATGTGTGTGTGTGTTTGTGTATGTGTGTGTGTGTGTCTGTGGACAGCATAGCTCAAAAGTGAAAAGACCGTTAAATACTAAACTTGGTATTTAGATTTGGTATCCAAGGATGCGAACACGAAGATTCTCAAGAAAGTCCCCCCACCCCCAACTACCCTTTACTTGGAAAAATTTTCGAAAATTTTGATTTTCTAAAATATGGCTCTAACTATTTTGATTAAAACCCCGTATATTAAAGATATTTACATACCAAATAAAATGTATATCTTAATTTTCTGGGAATAGCCTTTGTAGAGCTCTTTATTCTGGATGAATTTATCTAAAGTTTGCTTAGCTGCTAAACCGTAAGAGATAGACAAAAACGTGCTGTGGTTCTCAACGTCCCATTCAACACTGGGCGTGAAAGACCGCTTAATTTTGCTCAGAGACCTCTCTATCAAGTTTGAGGTTCTTTTACGTGCCGTAAATCTACGCCACGGGACCAACGGCTTTACTTCCCTTCCGAAGGAAGCCATGATAAGAATTTTTATGCCCAAAAAAATACATCGTCCTCCGCCGGGTTTGAACCCGCGACCTTGGGTTTATGAAGCCCTCCATGGAGGGCGACTGATGATCTCGATTAGCATGAAGTAGATAGAAGAATAAGCCTTTTAACAATAATCTGTAACAGAGATGCACATAAAGAGAGTGAATGGAAAATATCAGATTATTATTATTATTATTTCTTGTAAGCACATGGCAGTATTTTGGAAACCTAAACAAAGCAGCGAAATACGTAGAGTTTTACTTCGTGCTTGAAGTACATGTGTAAAAACACTGTTGCAGGATTTCCTAGCATTTCACACCAAAATTAATGATATAAATCACAAATACATACAGGGTGATTCAACACGACATCAAAAGAAGATGTGGACCTTGTTGGTCATACCGTATATAATACGCGAATATAAATTTCAGCTCTAAATTCGGCACAAACAAAAACTGCCATAAAATCACCATGGATTAGGCAGTCATACATAACCAAATGGTACGTGCCTGGTCAAGAGAGATGCCGGTTGGTAGCGTGGTGTAGGTCACCTTAGTAATGAAAAACGTAGCATGTGGGTTTTGTTATGTGTTTCGTATGACACATTCCGAGGTTGTTGACGTGGCGTATGACAGCCGTTGTTCCTTCGCTGCCTAATCCCAAATGTGAGCTATTTTTAAACACACAGAAGAGTTTGAAAGTTGCGTTATCAAGTTTTGGACAAGCCAAAGTGTAAGCTAATCGACTGCTATCTTCGTTTGGTGTCGTTTTGAAACAGCCTGTATATTGGTATCACCAGCGATTCCTCGTAAAGATGATTTCACTAATTTATCCCCTTAGTTTTGGGCTATAATGCATGCACCGAACAAAACAAACTCATCTACGGAACATTTTCCCTCGCGTTATCATTATATGTTGTTCTGTTTTGTCCAAAAGAAGTCATTTATATCCACTCACAAAGGCTTTTGTGGCAAAGGCTTACATCCAGCCGCAGGGCAAATAAACCACAAGCGTGCAATTGTCTCTTTGCTGCTAGTGATGCCCGTTTAAAGCGCTAAATGCGTCAAGATTCTCTTTGGGCAAATAAAGCACATTTCTAATTTCCCTTGCTCTTATATACAAGCAAAGCCAGATCACACACAAAGTTCTTTTGATAGCGATATTAATCACTGATATGAAAAGATATTATTGGATATTCATTACACGCGCAATCTAATATACACGAGATTTTGCTTCCTCTACATAAACATATTACGTAACTAGAGAAGGTATTACCCTCCACCTAAAAATTTTGTACCAAGATTTCACCGAAAATATACGTTTTAATCCTATAGCAACCAAATTTTAAAACCTGTGACAGTCGGTTTAACCTATTCCCGTATTTGCCTTCTACTAACTAAGTAATAAGACCGTTTCTTCTAGTGTTTATCTCGATTAGCATGAATTAGATAGTAGATAGAGAAGATTTTACTGGAAATATATGTTTTGAGTTCCCCTGAGTTAGAAACAAGCATTTTTAGAAAAAAAAAAAAAAGTCTGGACAGAAAATCTCAAAACGGAAAAAAAAAGTTAACAACTTGACATTTAAGTTTAGTATGTGCCAAAGATGGTCGTCTCCTTAGCAAGGTGGTAGCGTAGCTGCTTACCAAGCGGGAGACCTGGGTTCGATCCCCAATACCGGCGTGCATTCACTTAAGGTCTCTGGGGGGGGGCCAGAGCTTCTTAATGGGCAAGTAGCAGCTCCAGATCATGAGAACCACATTAACCGGCCGGAGGGGGTCTCCAGGCGCTGACTACGTCTCACCCTCCAATTCTGCACCCCATCCATGACGTCTGTAATGGACCGATATGGGGGACGCAGCGGCCGGGCGGTAGGCCAAGGTTCCCCATGAGCTGTCGTGTCATGGAGTTATGTTATGTTCCAAAGATGCGACACGAATTTTTTTCATGAAAAATCCCCCATCAGTAACTAGCCTTTACATGGAAAAAATTTTGAAACTTTGTTTTTATCAAAAATGGATCTAATGCTTTTGATTAATATTACAGATATCTACAACACAAATAAACTGTATATTTTGAATTTTCTGGGAATAAGCTTTAAAGACCTCTTTATTCTGGATGGGTTTTCCAGAATTTTGCATAACGGTTAAACTGTAAGAGATAGATAAAAACGTACGTACTACCTTGACCCGGATAAACTCACACTAAGCGAGAAAGCTCGGTTTTGGGTACCGAAGCGCACACAGTTAGGAATACATAGCGCAATCAAAGGTATAAAGTGAGGGTAGTGAGGAGGCGATAGTAGTGTTTACATGCACACGTTGAGGTATAATCTGTTCCAAAAGTAGCTCATTACATGAATTGTTATTTTATGCATCGTTCTAATTTATAAAGTAACACAATAAAACTATTATTTCCCGAGTAGTAAATAAAAACGCCTTGATGCAATAATTCAAGATAATAATATGCAGAGCTTCGAAAATACATTGAACATAATACACTGAAGTCTGTCGGAGAACCAACGGCACGAAACCAACAGAATGGAGAACGAAGGGTCGGCCCGTAGCCAGACATGATCATGAGGAAGTGGATGACATGAAATGTAAGCGAAATTGATGTTTGGAAAGGTGATGTTGGAGCAATTGATGGAATGAGTGGCGGGGGAAACCGGAGGACCCGGAGAAATCCCGCCCAGGCACTGCTTCGTCCACGAATCCCACTGAGGGCACTTGGGATTGAACCCTAGATGGGAGGCGAGCGGTGTAACCACTCGCCAAAATCAACATTACCAGCTTAGTGAGGAGTGAATTGGATTGGTTAGCGAGGAGTGAATTAAGTAAAAATAAATAAAGGTCCTTCTTCCTAAGGAAAGAATTTCTGCCCAAAATTCAAATTTAAAAAGAAAAAAAAAACATTTATTCTTTTTCTCTTTATAAAAATAAAACAGTATACCTAAGTACAACTTTTCTCTGAGCTTCATTTTCACAGCGGTTCCACAGTCACATGACTTCTTTTATAGTTGTTCTAAAAATAACAAGTATTGATTTTATTTTCTTTCAACCCGAGCAGTAGCTGAAAGTGTTGGTCCATCTCGATCCATAACACCAGATCTGCCTGACTTCGGTATTCCTTTCCGTTGAATCATAAAGACTAACAACTGAAGACAGGAAGAAAGAAAAAAGAGGAGAGCTGAAGAGGGTAGCAAGTAAAAAGTTCTCTAGTATTTGGTATTGAGAGGGAAGGGCATATTCGATGGAGCAAATTTGATAGAGCAACTGTCCAAAGTTTAGAAATAGTTTCAAAGAAAGAACAAAAAATCTTACGAGTTTTATTCACATGACTTTCTCTACAGTTCTGTAACAAATTACTGTTAATAAGCTTATTCTTCTATCTACTTCATGCTAATCGAGATAAGCATTAGTAGAAATGATCTTATTACCTAAATCCTTATAAGTAGAAGAAAAATAAGGGGATACACTAGGCTAAACCGACAGTCACATGTTTTACAATGTGGTTCCTATGGGATTGAAATCAGTAGTTGACAAGTTCAAGTTAGAGAAACATTTAAGCAATTTAAAAACTGAAACCAATAAGAAGGTATATCTCAAAAACGGTCAACTCCACGAATAAAGCATATGACATAAATTGTGTGTTTTAAGGTGATCTATATTTTTTTGTGTAGTAAGTTTTTGTCTATCTCTTACGGTTTAAAAGTTATGCAAAACTCAGCAGAATTCATCCAAAATAAAGAGGTCTTCAGAAGCTATTCCCAGAAAATTCAAAATGTACTTTTTATTTGGGATGTAAATAACTTAATATCGGTATGTTAATCAAAATTTTCAAAACATGATCCACATAAAGACTAGTTTGGAATAGGGGATTTTCTTGAAAATCTTCAAGTCGCATCCTTGGAAGATACAAAACTTAGATACAAAGTTTGGTATTTAACGATCTTTTCGTTTATGAGCTATGTTGTCCACAAACACGGTTTTTTTTCTCAAAATGTTTTTTGTTTTTTATTCAGGGAGGTCCCGAAACATATATTTCTGGTGAAATCTCGGTATCGAATTTTAGGATGCAATAAAATACCTTCTCTATACACTACGTACATAGTATTGATATTGGTATTTAAGCTTGATATCTTCCAAGGATGCGACACGAAGATTTTCAAGAAAATCCTCCCACCCCCAACTACCCTTAACATGGAACTTTTTTTCTAAAATATTTACTATCTCAAAAACGATTTTGATTAAAATCTCTTATATTCAAGATATTTACATGCCAAATAAAATGTATTATCTTGAATTTTCTGGGAATAACCTCTGAAGATTACGTAATTCTGGATGAATTTTACGGAACTTTGTATAACTGCTAAACCGTAAGAGATGTACAAAAACTTACCACACAACAAATGTGGAGCACGTTAAAACACACAATTTATCTTATATACATCTCTTTTCGTGGAGTTGATGGTTTTTGAGATATTCCTTGTTTTTGGTGTCAGCTTGAAAAACTTATACTTTTCTCATACAGGAATTTGTCAACTCCTGTTCATACAAACAAAGGAACTTTTCGCATAGCAACCAGCTTTTATCTATCACTTTAACCTATGGTACTACCTTATTTCGCTTCAAGCAAGTAATAACACTATTTTTGCTATTTTTTCTCGATTAGCATGAAGTAAATAGAAGCATAAGCTTTTTAACAATAATTTGTTGCAGAGATGTAGAGAAAGTCATGTGAATGGAACACATCGGATTTTTGTCTTTACATTTGCAAACTATATACTTTATGTGTAGTGAAAGTTTAATCTTAGCCTGGGTTACAACAAAACATTTATTAAAATATACGTGACAAAACTTATTAATATAAAGTAACAATAAAACAGCAGTTTTGATAGTACTTAACGCCCGCTTTTGCTTTTATGGTGCCACAGGCGATGACATTGATGATATATGAATGAAGATGGAGCATTGGTGGAATGCGATGGCGGGGGAAAACTGAGAACCCGGAGAAAATCCGTCCTTGCTTCGTTATGTCCACCACGAATCCCACATGCGCTCGCTTGGGATCAAACCCGGTCTGCCTTAAAAATTATTCCTTATGAGGTTTAAAAAAGCATGTATCTGGCAGTCACGTCATAGTTTAGAGTACACAAAATTGAATGAAACTCCAACTTGTTCAGTTTCTAACATATTCCAAGGGACAAATGCAACAAAAACATAAATACTCCAGCATTTCCGTTAACGATTTGTCAAATTAGAAATTGTTCGCAAAGAAACCTTTTTGGAGGTATCCAGAGGTCCTAAAATGAAATCTACACTTGGTCTGAGTGCAATCGTCCTCCTTTTTTGTTAAGTGGTAGAGAAAGCGGAGATAGCAAGAAAATATTTGCATACAGCAGAGCGTGAAACGAAAACAATCAAGATGATGTAAAAAACTGTGCAGAGCGTTGGGAAAATTATTTTCTCATATCTGCGTGCAATTCTTTGCGGAATATGCTCGCTGGCTTCATGGAAACGTGTGACGCAAAGTGAGATAGAAAAGCAAAAAATCTGATGTGTACCATTCACATGACTTTCTCCATATCCCTGCAACAAATAATTCTTAAAAACTTATACTTCTATTTACTTTATGCTAATCAGATAAAAATAGCAGAAATAGTCTAATTACTCGCTTCCTTGTAAGTAGGAGCGAAATGAGGGACAACCGTAAGTTAAAGTGATAGTCAAAAGCTGGTTGCTATGTCAATGAAGTTCCTTTGTCTCTATGGATAGGAGTTGACAAGTTCCTGTATGAGAAAAATATACGTTTTTCATAGCAGAAACCAAAAATAAGGAATGTCACAAAAACGACGAACTCCACGAAAAAAATGTATATAACATAAATTGTGTGTTTTAATGTGCTCTGCATTTTTTGTGTCGTAAGCTTTTGTCGATCTCTTACGGTTTAGCAGTTATTCAAAATTTAGTAAAATTCATCGAGAATAAACTACTCTTCAGAGGCTATTCCCAGAATTTTCAAAATATACATTTTATTTTCCAGGTAAATATGTTTAATATACGAAATTTTAATCAAAATCGTTAGAGCCATTTTTGAGAAAATCAAAATTTTTGAAAAAAAGTTCCATGTAAAGGGTAGTTGGGGGTGGGGGGATTTTTCTCAAAATCTTCGTGTCGCATCCCTAGAAGATACTAAACTTAAATACCAAGGTTGGTATTTTACCGGCTTTCGTTTTTGAGTTATCGTGTTCACACACACACACACACACACACACACACACACACACACACACACACACACACACACGGACCTTTTTGTGAAAATACTTTTTTTGGATATTGGGGACCCTAAAACATATATTTCCGGTGAAATCTCGGTATCAAATTTTTTGGTGGAGTGCAATACTTTCTCTATATACTATGTACATAGTGCGTATGGAGAAAGTAAAAAAGTGAGAAATCGTACTAGTGCTAGAGGGAGTTGGTTACGTATCTTAGGAGAGACAAAGTGTACAGGATATGTCGCATTTTCTTAAATAAATAGAAACGTATCAGTTATGGAACCAAAATACTTTTCATTTTAGGAGGGGCGTTCAAAAATCCTTAGGAAATGATTATTTTTAGCAGATTTGTAATTTATTTTTAAACATAATCTCCTTTAACTCGATGCAGTTTTCCCAGCGTTTCCCAACTGTTTTAAGCCTTCCAAAAAGTAGAATTTTGGAAGATCCTCAAAGGGTGAAGACATCTTTGTTAGACGTTAACTGTTTTTCGCCGAGACACATTTTAAGTTTGGAAATAAAAATATATCACCAGGGACCAAATCTGATGAATACGGTGGATGATTTAGCAATTCTAAGCTTAGTTCTACAATTTACGCCATCGAAACTGTGCAGGTGTGCATCCTGTATTGTCTTGATGGAAGAGAATTCTTTTCTTTGCCAGAGAAGGGCGTTTTTTCTTGAATTCTCCTTCAACCGGTGCAATAATGATGCATAGTACTCTCTCCATTTATTGTTCTTTCTTTCTGCAAGTAATCAATGTAGGCGATTTCGCGTACATCCCACAAAAACGAGGCCATCACCTTGTCTGCAGATTTCACCACCTTTGCCTTCTTCGGAACAGGTTCGCCTTTAAAAACTCACTGTTTTTGTCGACTTTTGTCTCTGGAGTGCAGTAGTATATCCATGTTTCATCCACAGTTGTGTATAGACGCAGAAACTCGCCAGGGTTGCGACGAAAAAGTGCCAAACCAGGTTTTTTTCTTTCCACTAAGACAAACGCGGCTTCAAATGAAATATTCTTTTGCTGCAATAAAATTATACTATATTTTACTAATTGGCACCCATCTTGCCAAGAGCTTTATCAGACCTAATTTTTTATGCAAAATTGAAAATTTATTAGCTTGTAAAATGCCTGTTGCCTCTACTATTTCGTGAACTTTGATTCGTCGATCATTTCGGAGCAAGTCATTTCTATTGGACGTCCGGAACGATGTTCATCATTTGTGGATGTACGGCCACGTTTAAATCCATTTATCCAATAGTAAAGTGTTGCAAACTAACAGCAAATGTGCCGTGAACTTCATCCAACTCAGATATTATCTCTTTCGGTGTTAAGTAATTTAAATAGAAGTGTTTAATCACCGCACGATCATCTTTCTAAAGAGGCACAAGACTGTTGATGCAGCGAAGCCACGTGATGCACATAGCCGAGATTTTAACTGCGTTCTTGTTAGAGACCTCGGCTAGTAAATACAATATTTTTTCGATACTATGCGTATAGTTTCTTGTAGTAGTATTTGCAGTTCTGGCACAGACCTATTAAATAAGAAAAACATTAAAAATAAAATATTTATATTAAAATATGCATTCTTTTCTTTCCCTGTTTACCCTGCTCATATACCGTGCCAGATGTCTTAAGACGTTTGAGAGGTCGTGGGTTCGATTCCCACGGTCGACCTCTCTAACCCATGGATTTTTTTCAGGGGTTTTCCCGGGTCACTAGGCGATTACTGGGGATGTTTCTTCATCCCCCAACTTTCTGTCACCTCCATTTCATCCAACCGGTCTATTTCAGGGTTGTAAGTGTCGGCAAGGACTGCGGTAGTGGTGCCCTTCCGTGGTGGTAAATGCGGTTTGGAATATGGCTCTCGCTAGTAGATTCCCTTAGTTCCCCTTTGTTTATAAGGAATTAAGTATGCTAATGTTTACTTTTTGTAGTGTTTAACGCCCACTTTTACTACTTGTAGCACACAGGTAATACATAGAATAAAATATGAAACACCGGTGGAATGCGATGGCGGGGGAAACCGGAGAAAACCCGTCCCTGAGCCGCTTTGTCCACCACAAATCTCACATGCGGTCGCTTGGGAGCGAACCCGGGCCGTCTAGATGAGAGGCGAGTGGTGAAGTAAATAGAATAATTTGTTGCAGAGATGTAGAGAAAGTCATGTGAATGGAACACATCAGATTTTTTGAGTTTTATATCGAATAATGTTTGCCTGTTTGAATCTTGACTTTACCACGTAAGCACATATTTCATTTTATCGATCTGTAGCTACAATCTGCCGAAGAATTAACTGATAAGGCTAGCCAACGTAATAAAAATATACGCGCTGACCTTGAGATGAAATCACATCTAATCTGTTCATTAAATGACGCTAGATAATCTGCTGGCAGGACCAGTACTTTGTTGATAACGTGTGAGGAAGTGTGTTGTGTGCACCGGGAACACATATGTGCCGTCGCCCACATCTGGCGTTTCATTTAGGTAATTGGTGCATTAGCATAAGGTTCATTGTTAGACATTAGACCTGCTAGTATTAATGCCTCATATTAGATTATACGTACTGACGTGTTACAATGCTGAGCTCATGTCTTAGACTACACCTGATGCCAAGTGAAAAGCATATTCTCCCACATTTCCTGTTGGCTTACGTGGTGTAATGGTCAACATTCTAGCTTTGTATACCCAAGGTCGCAGGTTCAAACCCGGAAGGGGACTATGGATTTTTTTTATGCGTAAAACTTCTTAGCTTAGCTTGTTTTTGTTTTTTTCTTTTAAAAAAATAGCTCAGGAGTCTCGTCGGAACTCCGGCGCTGAATACCCTTTTTACTGTGTTTGCTAACTGTTTATTTAACTATTTTTCTTTTGCTGTTTTCTCCGATACACACACAAACACATTTGTACACATTGCACAAACATATAAACACCCAACCGAAGACGTGATTCGAATCCACGATCCCCAGCGCCACGAAGCACCAAAGTGAGACATTTTAACGAGCGTGGCCATGGTGACCGCCTCCTTTGGAAAGGAAGTAAAGTCGTAGACTTACGGCACGTATAAGAACCTCAATCCTGATAAAAGAGACCTCTGAGCAAAAATGAGCACGGAACGCTGAGAACCACAGCAGTTAAAGAGCTTCCAAAAATATAGTAACTTTATTTCCATTTCCAGTATGTCCCCAAACAAAATGTTGACTGCTTCCTGGGCGAGTGGTCAGCAAGCTGACTTCTCACCAGGGGCCCAGGTTCGATTCCAGTTTGGGACAGTGACTTTCTTTTTACCAGAATAATTCCATATCACCCACAGAGTCTGGAAGATATATGTCAGAGTGAATGTGTTTGTGAATGTGTCTGTGTATGTGTGTGTGTGTTTGAATAAAAATAATGATTAAAAACAACGTTAAGAGCCTACAGTCAACGAACTGTTTCTAAAGCAAAGTCCCCCCAATATGATCTTAGATGTTAAAGGGGGTTATATAAATGAAACAATTAAAAAAAAAAAAAAAAAAAAAAAAAAACGTTGAAATTCTAATATTTTGCAGCTCTCCTGTTAAAATATTTCATGTGCTACTCCGTATCCACTCTTAGGTTGATCTGCGCAACAACGAAACACGTGACCAGAGTACTTTGTCACAACACAGTAACATTGCGCGCAAGAAAGTAATTCTAGCTAAAAAGCCTCGCCGTGGCCAGGCGACCGCCTGTGTGGTTTGTAGTGGACAAAGCAGTGCAGGAGCGGGTTTTCTCCACTTTCCCCACCAACGCATAACACCGGTGCTCCATCTTCATTCCAAATAACACCAGTGTCATAAGTAGTAAAATCTAGCGTTAAATGTTATCAAAATATACAGCTAATAATCTAACTTTAGGAATGAATTATTTATGCCGTTGAGGCCCATATAGAGTTAATTAATTGAGTTGTTAGAGAATATTCAGAGAAGGCTATCAGATTCACAAAAAGTAGTAAATACTTAGATCTTATAAAAGCTGAGTAGTTTAAAAAGGAACCGTTGAAAATTAGGCATAAGAAACACATCTTTTGTGTTAGCTTATGCTGGTTTAAATGCATGAGTTGTCATTGCGGATAAATTAGAAAACCAACATATTACGCACGAAACTATCATTTCAAAATTAAGAGTGGAAGGTACAGAATTGATGTTGAAATATTCTCTTTTGTTAATAGAACCATTAAAGCATAGAATGAATTGCCTGTGGAGGCCTATCAGAGCTGTCATCTGTTCTTGAAACATTTTGTGGAAATGTTCAATACAATAAATGTTGGATAATATATTGTAAAATACACTAAGTGTATGTTTGTGATTTCATAGTATTGTAAACATTAATGGCAAATTTAATTAGAGTGGTAGAGTAGTTTTGTTTGTACACTATTTATTGTTCACTGCATTATACTTTGTGGCATTATTTTGTACACATATTTAACTCTGCCACGGGTAATATCCAAATATATTGCCATTATACTTTGTGGCATTATTTTGTACACATATTTAACTCTGCCACAGGTAATATCCAAATATATTACCAAAAATATGGCAAAATTTATCCAAAAAAAGTATTTTCAGAAAAAGGTCCATGTGTGAGTGTCCGTGTGTCAGTGTGTCCGTGTGTCTGTGAACTCGATAACTCGAAAACGAAAAGTTGCTAAAATACCAAACTTGATATTCAGGTTTAGCATCTTCCAGGGATGCGACACGAAGATTTTGAGAAAAATCCCCCCACCCAAAACTACCCTTTACATGGAACTTTTTTCGAATGTTTTGATTTTCTCAAAAATTGCTCTAACGATTTTGATTAAAATATCGTATATTAAATATATTTACCTAACAAATGAAATGTATATCTTGAATTTTCTGGGAATAGTCTCTGAAGACTGCTGTATTCTGGGTCAATTTTACGGAATTTTACATAACTGCTAAACCGTAAGAGATGAACAAAAGCTTACCACACAACAAGTGTAGAGCACTTTAAAACACACAATTTATGTTATATACATTTTTTTCGTGGAGGTGATTGTTTTTGAGATATTCCTTGATTTTGGTTTCAGCTATAAAAAACTTATACTTTTCTCATACAGGACTTTGTGAACTCGTGTCCATACAAACAAAGGAACTTCAGTCACATAGCAACCAGCATTTGACTATCACTTTAACTTATGGTACTTCCTTATTTCGCTTCTACTTACAAGGAAGCAAGTAATAAGTCTATTTCTGCTCATTTTTTCTCGATTAGCAGGTAGTAAATAGAAGCATAAGCTTTCTAAAAATAATTTGTTGCAGAGTTATACAGAAAGTCATGTGAATGTAACATATAAGATTTTTATATTTAATTCCGTAACTTACGCAAACTTTTGAGAAAACTACAGCACCTTAAGTTGTGCCAGATGCGTCATTCGAACTGTTATTAAATATGAGCAAAAGTATTAAAACACTCGAAAGTCTTACTTTTGTGTTTAAAATGGAAATTAATCCAAAGTAAATATCAGAGCAATAAGGATACATATAGAAGACAGTGTTTCAATGTAGAATGTAGTTGGTTATACTGTTGCCATATAAGTTTCGATTGTTTTCAGCAGGCGGTGCTAGAGTTAAGTTGGTCACAATATGTTCATATTCAGCTTCGACTGTTAAATGGTCACCGTTTATTTTTGCAACTCTTTTAACCCACGAAGATATCTGCACATGCCAAGTACGGGCAGTTGGGCCACCAGATATAATAATTCACTAATCAAAGTTATTTAAATTTCTCTGTTTAAAGCTTTTTTGTGCGGTTCAAAGCTCAAATTCAGAAAATGCCAATTCATTTTCTAAATTTATGAGCTGAGTGAAACATTTTGATTATGTAATTTATTCACATGATCGTCTCCTTAGTGCGATGTTACCGTAGCTGCTTACCAAGCGGGAGACCTGGGTTCGATTACCTGTACCGGCGTGGGGATTTTTCCTCCGCTGGGAGATCTGGTCTGGGGTGCACTCAGCCTCGTGAGGTCCCTGGTGAGTCAATTGAGGAGCTACTTGATGAAGAATTAGCGGCTCCAGATCATGAGGACGCATTAACCCGCCGAGGGGTTTCGAGGCGCTGACCACGTCTCACCCTCCAATACTACACCATATCTACGACTTCTTTCATGGACCGAGATGGGGAACCCAGCAGCCGTGCGGTAGGCCAAGATTCTTTGCGAGCTGTTGCGCCACGGAGCTATTATATAATTTATTTACTTAATAACATGTATGAAATAATAACATATATGTGTACATATATTTCTTATAAGGTATTTATCTAATTTGAATGCAATTGGTATACATATTAACATAATAGCAATGCATTCAGAGTAAAACTTTCAGAACAATGTGTACAGAAATATAAGGGTTAGAATTTTCACTCCTGGGTCCCTTAATACGTTTTAAACATCAATATATGCCATGAATTATACATTATTATTGTATATATAGGTTTTTCTTGTGAAACTTTGGGCCTATGGGAGGGAAAGCCTAGAGTATTTTTATTTTCGATATATTTCGATCTATCTTTCACTAAAAACTCTCACCTCGAACTGTAACACCAATGTTAAACCCCTCCTTAGGGAGGCATCCCTTCGAAGGACCAACGGTGTTTCGGGATTTGAAGGTGTGCCCGGGTGACTCCGGGTGCGTTCCAACTGGAAAGTTTAAGGACACCCTCCCTCAAAAGCGTCTCAGTAGAAGCAAAAAGAGCAATGTGGGCTACTTGGTCCTCTGCCCCAGTTACCTTTATTACTTTCTCTACACGTACTATGTGCATTGTGTATAGAGAAGGTATTGTAATGCACCCAAAAATTCGATACCGAGAATTCACCGAAAATACATGTTTTGAGACACCCTGAATAAAAAAAGCATTTTTAGAAAACGTCCGTATATATCTCTGTGTGTGTCTGTGGCAGCATAGCTCAAAAACGAAAAGACTGTTAAATACCAAAGTTGGTAGCTTCCTAGGATGCGACACGAAGATTAACAAAAGAAACCTCCCACCCTCAACTACCCTTTACATTTTGATTTTCTCTAAAATGGCTAACGATTTTGATTAAAATCTGTTACATTTAAGATATTTCCATGACAAAAGTATATCTTCAATTTTCTGGGAATAACATGTTTATTTTGGATAAATTTTGCAGGCTCGTTAAAGCACACAATTAATGTTATAAACCTAGGTACATTTTTTCGTGAAGTTTACCGTTTTTAAGACACTCCTAGTTATGAGTTGCAGCTTTAAAATACTTATACTTTTCTCATACAGGAATTTTTCAACTCCTGTCCATACAAACAAAGGAACAGCAGCCACATAGCAACCAGCTTTTGGCTTTCACTTTAACCTATGGTACTCCCTTATTTCGCTTCTACTTACAAGGAAGCAAGTAATAAGACTATTTCTGTTAATTTTTTCTTGATTAGTATAAAGTAAATAGAAGCATAAGTTTTTTAACAATAATTTGTTGCAGAGATGTAGAAAAAGTCATGTAAATTGAACACATTAGATTGTTTTTACCTTTATCACTAATTCTTCCAAATATGCGTTATCGATCAATAATTATAATAAGGTCTTTATATGTATACAAATAAGGGTCAAAGTTTTATTTCAGTGTTCATAATTTCTCACTGAAATACTCTTAGAGAGCAGCACAAAGTGAGTGTGTATAAATGTACACACTCATTATACATTCCGAATTATAACAGTCGTATTGCTTTGCATATAGCAGAATAAAGAACAGGAGGGGAAATAAAATGAAGAGGAAATTTACCGAGATGGAGAACCAGTAATGTGAGAAGAAAGAAAAGGTTTTCCATCACACCTCCTTGGCAAAAGTGTTTAGCTCTAAATCAAGGAATTTGAGGGTTACTTGCAGGCAACCATGAAAATATTTAAAACCAAGAACCTCGGCTTTGCGGGACTTAAGAACTTGGAGAAATAACACAAAAGATTTCTTTATGTTCTACTTCCACATGCATTTCGTATTAAGAGTGGATAAAAGACGGAACTTTTAAAACTTCATTAAAGCATTACACAAAACGGGAAGAGTTATTTAATGCCTTTCCCCGGAGACGGTCTTTCCTTTATTATACAAGCAGCACCGATAATTATGTTACATTCTCAGCAGAAAACTTAACACTCTTCCATTAATGTCTCAAAAGTTTCAAGGAAGCAGCAGAAGGTCACGTTTATTAACGTTTATTCTTCTGGAGTATTTCCATAAACCAAGGAAATTACACTTTACAAGAAAGAAAACTTCGTTTGATGTATTGTTTGACTGTTTTATCATTTAATGCTTTAATTATTTGTACATGTAAACTAAAAAAGCTTCTGATCTCACGAGTTGGAAAATAAGTGCTTGCAAAAATTAAAGCACTACTTCTTTATTATATAGATAAGAAGTATTTGCTTTGTTTTACTCTCAACTAAAGAGCAACTTGAGTTTTTACTCTCTCTCTAGCCCCGCATGTACAATGTACATAGTGGATAGAGAAATCCATAACTTGAAATATCCCCATTGAGTTCTACAACTTTTAACGCACTTATAGATATCTGCACACGTCAAATACGGGACCGCCCACCTAGTGCACCTATACGAATATGTCCAATATGTCGATACTCTCTCTAGGATCATTCCACTTTTCATGGTCTTTCTAGTTCTACTCTTGCTACCCCTTTTGGTGCTGCTCCTTTAGCCATAACATCTCTTTATAGATCATTAGAGGCTTGCGTTAAACAGTACAAATAAAAACCCTAGGCGTTTATTCACACATAGAGCACACATAGATGTTTAATGCAATGTATATTGCAGGAGACACCTAGTGTAGCTATGTTTTACCCCTACACTGCGCATACTAGGGAATGGCTTCAAGGGTAGAACTGATCGCGCATGCGAGAAGGAAGCGGGTGATCTCAGTGATTAAGGTGCAGGAGAACATAGCCTTGATTAGAAAGGTCAGGAGCCATAAATAAATGCGTAGGGTGCGAGGAGAGACAGGGCTTTTATGTAAGGAAGAATGTGCATTTCACATTAGAAGAAAAATCGATGTTCAGAAAGTCCATTTTTACCCCTTATTTCGATCCAGTTCATTTACATACACCTAAGCTAGCCTAACCTTGACGAAATCTCGAAACCTATCGTTCGCTTGTCACGTAGCCATATTGTCTCCGTAACCAATAGGAAAGGCTCAGGAGAGAGCCTTAGTCTAAAACTGAACTAGAATCTGCAATCTCGCGGTCCGGAGTACGGCTGGCGAGGCTATAAATGAAATATAATTTACTCAAAATGACCATATCAGGTACCATGTAATATGTAAAGAATTGTATTTTTTGCAAGTCAATATTTACACTACCGCATCTGGCCTTCAAACTTAGGGAGGATCGAGTGTCCCTTTTTACTTTCTCTACACGTACTATGTACATAGTGTATAGAGAAGGTATTGTAATGCACCCAAAAATTCGATACCGAGATTTCACCGATGTCTTTTGAGACCCGCTGAATACAAAAAAAAAAAGTATTTGTAGAAAAATGTCCGTGTGTGTGTGTGTGTGTGTGTGTCTGTGAATGTGTGTGTCTGTATGTAGCATAGCTCAAAAACGAAAAGGCCGTTAAATACCAAACTTGGTATTTAAGTTTCGTATCTTCCAAGGATGCGACACGAAGATTTTCAAGAAAATACCCTCACCCCACGCTACCCTTTACATGGAAAATTTTTCGAAAATTTTGTTTTTTTTAAAAATGGCTCTAACGATTTTGATTAAAATATCACATATTAAAGCAATTTCTATCACAAATAAAATGTGTATCTTGAATTTTCTGGGAATAACCTCTGAAAATTACTATATTCTGAATGAATTTTACGGAATTTTGCATAATTTCTAAACCCTAAGACATGGACAAAAACTTACCACAAAAAAGTAGAGCATTTAAACCCACAATTTATGTTATATACACTTTTTCGTGGAGTTGATCGTTTTTCAGATATTCCTTGTTTTTAGTTTCAGCTTTGAAAAATTTATACTTTCCTCATACAGGAATTTGTCAACTCCTGTCCATACAAACAAAGGAACTTTAGTCACATAACAACCAGCTTATGACTATCACTTTAACCTATGGTACTCCCTTATTTCACTTCTACTTACAAGGAAGCAAGTAATAAGACTATTTCTGCTAGTTTTTTCTCGATTAGCATGAAGTAAATAGAAGCATAAGCTTTTCAACAATAGTTGCAGAGCAGTAGAGAAGGTCATATGAATGGAACATATCAGATTTTTGTTATTTTAAAAATCTCGCGGTTCTATGTGTAGGTCAAAAATAAGAGAAGTTACTGGACTTGAGGAATGGGTTTATCCACTTAGACTTCATGGAAAATGCACATTTCCTTAAGCATTACTTCGAAAAACTTTCTAATTGCCTTCTTTTCGATGAGCTTTTGTTATTCTCATTCGAGGAATGTTGTAGAACATTCATACATAAAGAGCTCTGCACTTTATACTAATGCATACATTTGCTAACTTGTTCTAATAAGCACAAAAAGCTGAACTCCATGTATCTCGAGCACATTTTCCATGCTTCCCTAAAACCTCCTCGAAGGCCACCAAGGACGTATTCTTCCTGTTCGATGCTGTTTCCCAGGAAAAATGCACGTAGAGTAAATGTAACATTTTGGTAGAGGGAGCTGTTTATGCTAGTCACGGCTCGACAGCCATTTTGCCAAAGCAATTATTGTAATTTGTTGCCAAGGGGGAGGGAGGCAATGCTTCAAGAGAAAGAACGCTTTTTAAACCCAGAAATTAGCCATCGCTGCTGTGCGAGCTTTTTCAGACAGTGAGCTAATATCAGCAGAGGGAGAATATGGTGTTTCCATCAAGGCAACAAAGCAAGGATTTTTTTTTTTTCTAACCAAGTGATATCCCGGGAACATCCACATATCACGGCGCCTGTTGTATTTTTCTCTGCAATTTAATTTCTTCATCTGCTGGAGGGAGTGGGGAGAAGTGAGTACTGCAATTCTGGACAAAAGTATTACGACACATATTTTTCTATTTTATGAGAACATTACAATTAATTTTCGGGCTTCTGGTATAAGTAAAACATACGAGGTATGTCCAGAAAGTAAGTTCCGTTTGGTAATAAAATTAAATTGTGTACAGATACAGAATAATTATTTATTGCACAAAATTCTACAACTCTTAAACTACTTTTCCACATAACTGCCGAAATGTTGCAGGCATTTGTCATAGCGTGGCACAAGTTTTTGTATACCTCCTTTATAGAAGTTTGCCGCCTGTGGAAACATTTTCTTTCAGATCTTCGTCATTGTTGAAATGTTGACCGCCAAGGAAAGACTTGAGATGTAAGAACAGATGAAAGTCGCTAGGAGCGAGGTCAAGGCTGTACGGAGGATGGTCAAACACGTCCCAGCCAAATCCCTGTAGGAGGTTTTTCTTCTGTAACCAAAGATGGACGCCCACTTCATTCTTCATCGTGCACTTCCCTACGTCCTTCATTGAACTGACGGACCCATCTTCTCACCATTGAATCACTCATCGCATTTGGTCCGTAAACTTCGCAAATTTGCCGATAAATTTCAATTGGTTTCACTTTCCTAGCATTCAGAAAACGAATCACAGATCTGATTTCACAAGCGGCGGAATTTTCAATCAACACCGACATTGTAAACAAGCACAACAAAGCGTATGTGGCTGACAGCGATCTCAAAATGGCGCACGTTTCTTCTCCTTGATACAGAGCGTCTACCGCGCATGTGCGGAACTGCTTTCGCAGCGCTGCAGCGGAGATAAATTGAAACGGAACTTACTTTCTGGACGTGCCTCGTATTTCTTTCTCCAACAGAAGTATGAATGAACAAATTAAATAGATGAATAAAAACCTACTGCACAAAAAATGTAGACCACAATAAAATAAAAATACTTTACCTTTTCTCATACAGGAACTTGTCAACTACTGGCCATGCAAAGAAACGGATTGCAATCCCATAGCAACCACATTTTAAAACATTTTACTGTCGGTTTAACCTACTTTATTCCCTTATTTCCCTTCTACTTATAAGGAACTAAGTAATAAGACCGTTTCTGGTAATGTTTTAGCATGAAATAGAAGAATAAGCTTATGAACAATAGTTTGTTACAGAGATGTAGAGAAAGTCATGTGAATGGAACACACCAGATTTTTATGTTCTGTATCTTGCCAAGTCTCCCCAGGGACAACTGTTTACATGATCTGTTTAATTCTATTAACCCAGGTATTTAACACAGTCAAGTTCCCTCGTAAATTAAAGCATCCCTTCAAAATTTTTGTTGTTCTAGACTGTTTATATTATACAAACATTATATGACACTTGACAGTATTTTTCCTTTGTTCCTCAAACTTCCTTTTCTTGTAGGTTTTATAAATAAATAAACTCCAGGCTTAGGGAAAAAAAAGAACAGCTGTCTTCCTAAACAGATAAGCAAAATCTCAATAAAGTTGGCAATCAATATCGCAAAAAGGCAATCGATTTCTATTTATTCTCGAAACTTGATATTTTAGTTCTGTATCTTCCAAAGATGCGTCACGTAGATTTGCAAGAAAGCCCCATATCTCAAACTACCCTTTACAAGGAAAAAGTTTCGAAAAGTTTGATTTTATAAAAGGATTTCTAAAGATTTTTATTAAAATACCATATATTAAAGGTTCGCTTGCATTTTATATCATTCACTTCTTCCCCCTCACTCTCATGGGCCGACCACTCGATCCAGTTCTCCATTCTGTGGTTTCGTGCCATTGCTGTCCGACAGGCTTCTGACACCTAGGCATCTGTTTTTAAGTCCTGTCTGAGAAAAGTATAAGTAATTTACAATTGATTACAACTAATAACAAGAATACCTCGAAAACGGTAAACTGCACGAAAAAAAAAGTATATGGCATAGCTTGCGTATTTTAAAAAGACATACATTTTATGTGTATTAAGTCTTTGTCAATCTCTTACGGTTTAAAGTTGTGCCATTTATCCAGAATAAACAGGTCTTCAGGAACTATTCCCAGAAAATTCAAAATATACATTTTATTTGTAATATATATGACTTTATTATGTGGTATTGAAATTAAAATCGTTAGAGCCATTTTTAAGAAAAATTTTCCATATAAATGTTGCCCTCCATGGTGTAATGGTTACCATGCTGGCTTCATATACCCAAGGTCTCGGGTTCAAACCCGGCGGAGGACGATGGATTATTTCGGGTATAAAAATCCTTAGTATGGCTTCCTTCGGAAGGGAAGTAAAGTCGTAGATTTTCGACACTTAAAAGAACCTCAAGCCTGATTGAGAGGCCTCTGAGCAAAATCTTTCACGCCCAATTTAGAATGGGACGCTGAGAACCACAGCAGTTAAAGAACGTCCATAAATAACATGACATTTATTTTTCCATAGAAATGGTAGTTAGGGTGTGCGGATTTTCTTGAAAATCTTAGTGTCGCATCCTCGGAAGATGGTGAAGTTAAATACGGTCTTTTCGTTTTTGAACTATGTTGTCCACAAACACATACACACACGGATCTTTTTCTAAAACTGTTTTTGGACCCAAAGCATGTATTTCCTGTAAAATCTTGGATTTTTAGTGGAATGCAATACCTTCTCTATACTCTATGTAGATAGTATGGGTAGAGAAACGACACACAGATTGTGTCAGCATTCTATTGCCCAAAACTTCACACCATCTGCCTCGTATTTTGCGATTACGTTATGAAAAGACTCCACTCTGAACGTATGTGGGAAGGAGTGTATTTACAAATCATGGAAGTGGCAGTGTTACACCCATGTACCACTAGGCCCTTGGTAAACAGAGCTTCTATTATTTAGGTGACATGAAGGGGAAGGCGGTTTGTGTATTTTCTGATTTCTGGTTCACAGCTTTCTTGTTGGCTGTTTTACATTGTGTGGCGATATCTCTCTCGCTGGGCCGATAAAGACGTCACTAAGTTGGTGTAGCAGGCAAGCAGACAAACACAGACTCGCTTCTTCAGGCGTAGTACAGCATCTGGGTATTTTCTCTCGAGGGCTTAACCTTCCCAACGTGCTTCTCTCAGAATCAACTCTTCACCTTATTATAAAATATTCTGCGTTGAATCTTGCCAATGTCATTCCTAAATTTTCTTTATTACCACCTCTACTTGGTACACAGGTAAAGAAGTAATTTCGATACCAAGTTTTCACTGTAAATAAATGTTTTAGTATCTTCAACAAGAATAATTTTTAAAAAACTTCCATGTGTGTGTATGTGTGTCTTTGTATGTCTATGTGTCTGTAAAAATCATAACTCAAAAAACTGATGTGACCCATTCACATGACTTTATCTACATCTCTGCAACAAATTATTGTTATAAAGTTTATACTTCTGTTTACTTCATGCTAACCGAGAAAAAATTATCAGGAATACTCTTGTTACTAATTTCCTTGGAAGTAGAAGCGAAATAAGGGAGAACCATAGCTGGTTGCTATGTGACTGAAGTTCCTTTATTTGTATGGACAGGAGTTGAAAAATTCCTGTATGGAAAAGTTAAGTTTTTCAAAGCTGAAACCAAAAAACGATGAATATCTCAAAAACGTTCAGCTTCACAAAAAAAATGTATACAACATAAATTGTGTGTTTTAATGTGCTCTACATTTTTTGTGTGGTAAGTTTTTGTCCAGTTCTTACGGTTTAGCACTTATGCAAAATGTTGTAAAATTCTTTCAGAACAAAGTAGTCTTCAGAGGCTATTCCCAGAAAATTTAAAATACACATTTTATTTGTCAGGTAAATATATTTATAATGCGCTCTTTTAATCAAAATCGTTAGTCATTTTTAGAAAAAAAAATGTTTGAAAAAAATTCCATGTAAAGGGTATTTTGGGTGGGGGATTTTTCTCATAATCTTTGTGTCGCATCCCTGGAAGATACTAAACTTAAATACCAAGTTTGGTATTTTATCGACTTTTCGTTTTTGAGTTATCGTGTTCATAGACACACGGATACACACACGGACCTTTTTCTGAAAATACTTTTTTTTATACAGGGGACCCTAAAACATATATTCCCGGTGAAATTTCGGTATCTAATTTTTGGAGGAAGTCAATACCTTCTCTATACATTGTGTACACAGTACGTGCAGAGAAAGTAAAAACGAAAAGTCGCTTTAATGCAAAACTTGATATTTAAGTTCTCTATCTTCCAAGGATGCGTTACGTAGATTTGCAAGAAAGCCCCATAACACAAACTACCCTTTAAAAGGAAAAAGTTTCGAAAAGTTTGATTTTATAAAATGATTTCTAAAGATTTTGATTAAAATACCATATATTAAAGGTTCGCTTGCATTTTATAGCATGCACTTCTTCAGCCTCACTCTCGTGGGCCGACCACTCGCTCCAGCTCTCCATTCTGTGTTTTCGTGCCGTTGCTCTCCGACAGGCTTCTAACACCTAGGCATCCATTTGTAAGTCCTAGGGGGGTGTTAATCCCACATACGGGGAGGGTAAGCCGACTTTGTAATAATAAAGATATTTAAATTACTAATAAAATGTATATTAATTGAATTTCCTGGGAATATACTTTGAAGTCCTCTTAATTTTGAAGATACAGATATAAAAATGCAGATCTCGTTAAAATACATAATTTAATCAAGATGCAGTTTTTGTAGCGCTAATAATTTCTGAGATATTCCCTGCTATTGGTTTTAAAATTTTCAATACTTAAAACTTTTCTCATATGGGAAGTCATTGTTCATCTTTTTCATTCTAAGAGAAGGTAATTTCAGTTGCATGACACTCTGACAAACTTTTAAAGGATTTAATTATTGCTTTGGCGTAGTGTAATCTCTTATTTTTTCTACGTTGAAGAAATCAATAATAATACAATATATGCTAATGGTTATCTCGATTAACATGAAGTACACAGAAGAGTAAGCCTTTATAAGAGTAATTTGTTGCACAATAGGTAAACAAAAGCATTTGAATGAAACATCATTTTTTCCGTTTTTACTTTGTCTAATATGCATTTTAAGTACTTAGAAAAAGTGCACATTGCTTCAGAAAAATGCATCGGAAATACATATATTGGAAATAGTTCCAAGTCCCGCTTCAAAAAATGTTGCCGCCAATGATTTCAAATGAGCATTGAGGTTGTTTTGAAATTCTTTGAAGTCTACGACTTTTGCGAAGAGTCACTCAAAACAAACGAAGACGAATGCTGACTTCACGAATTTTAGAAAAATGTCCGTGTGTGTGTCTGGGCAGCATAGCTCAAAAACGAAAAGGCCGTTAAACACCAAACTTGGTATTTAAGTTCAGTATCTTCCAAGGATGCAGCACGAAGATTTTCAAGAAAATGCCATCACTTCCGACTACGCTTTACATGGAAAGAGTTTCATAAATTTTAATTTTCTCACAAATAATTCTTACGGTTTTGATTAAAAAATGTCATAAATTAAACATGTTTACATGTCAAATAAAATATTTGTATGTTCAATTTTCTGGAAATGGCTTCTTTGGATGAATTTTGCGGAGTTTTGCATAACTGATAAACCGTAAGAAACAGACAAAAACTTGCCTGAAGGTTTATATAGCTGAAGAAGAAACAGATGTATTTAAAAAGGACTAAGTAGAGAAACATCACACGATCACAGCACATCAGATTTTTAATATTTAACGCATTGCATTTGTTGAATATATTGGATGACTGATGATCTCGTTGGCCACTAGAAGGGAATGAAAGGCTTTCATTAGGCTTTAAATCATTTGAAACTTTTTATCACCTATCATTCCCGCTAGCTTCACAATTTGCGATAATATGACCGTAAAGGGCCTCAATGGAGGCCAGGTTTTGAAATGGACCACTCACAATTGCACGCATTAAAACATATATCGGCGTCAAAAGCCATTGTGAGTGTATATCTCGTTTTTCACACACGCAGAGAGTGAAGAGGCTTCAACTGTTTTTTTTTGACGAGTGCAATACGACCCTACATTTTGACACAATTGTAATGCTTTTTTATCTTCGAGCTACTTTAGCTTTTTATTGAAATACATTTAACCATTAGTCCACCCCCACCCGGGAATATAGAAGCAACACTGCCATTGTTGGAATATTCATTTGCTAATCCATTAGTGATTAAATAGCTGCATTTTTCTTGAGCTTGGATTAAACTAAATATATACTGAAAAATCTTATGTGTACCATTCAAATGACTTTCTCTATATTCCTGCAAAAAATATTATTAAAAAGCTTATCTTTCTATTTACTCCATGCTAATCAAGAAAGAATTAGCAGAAATAGTGTTATTACTTGCTTCCTTGTAAGTAGAAGTGAAATAAGGGAGTACCATAGGTTAAAGTGATAGTTGCTAGGTGACTGAAGTTCCTTTGTTTGTATGGACAGGAGTTGACAAGAGAAGTATAAGTTTTTCAAAGCTGAAACCAATAACAAGGAATATCGAAAAAAGATCAAATCCACGAAAGAAATGTATATAACGTGTTTTAACGTGCTCTACTTTTTTCTGTTAAGTTTTTATCCATCTCTTACTGTAATAGTTATGCAAATTCCATAAAATTAATTCAGAATAAAGTAGTCTTCAGGTGCTATTCCCAGAAAATTCAAGATATACATTAAGATACCAAACCTGAATACCAAGTGGCCGCGCCGTGGCCGAGTGGTCAGACCATTCGCCTCTCACCTAGAAGGCCCGGGTTCGATGCCAAGCGACCGCATGTGAGATTTGTGGTGGGCTTAGCGGCGCCGGGGCGGGTTTTCTAAGGGTTCTCCGGTTTCCCCCGCCATCTCATTTCACCGGGGCTCCATGTTCATGTATCATCAGTATCATCACCTGCGGTGCCAGAGGAGTAAAAGCGGGCGTTAAACACTACCCAAAACAAATGGATACCAAGTTTAATTTTTAATGTAATATATATTTTTTTTTTTAGTATACTATATTTTAATCAAACTCATTAGAGTCGCTTTGGAGAAAGTCAAAATTTTCGAAAAAATATCCATATAAAGGGTAGTTGGGGTGAGGGGATATTCTTGAAAATCTTCGTGCCGCATCCTTAGAAGATACCAAACCTGAATACCAAGTTTGGTTTTTAACGAACTTTTCGTTTTTGAGCTATGCTGCCCACAGACACACACACATACATACACACAGACACACATACAAACGGACAATTTTCTAAAAAAAAAAGTTTGATTTAGGGGGTCTCAAAACATGTATTTCCGGTGAAATCTTGGTATCGAATATTTGGGTGCATTACAATACATTCTCTATGCACTATGTACATTGTACGTGTAGAGAAAGTAAACATGTATGTGTTACACTCCTCTGACTTCCTCTAACCATTCTTCAACAAATTAACTTAGAAAGCTTTCTTCTGTCTGTTTTGCGTTCATCGAGATAAGAATTTGTAGAAATGCTTTGTTGCATGTTTTTATGTAGGTTTAAGCCACAGTTAAATTATTTAAGAGCTGGTCGCATCGAAATTTGTTCTCTTTGCTTGACCAGGATAAAGAAATACGAATAACGATTTCCCCTTTGAGAAAGCATAAGTATTAGAAAATTTAAACAAACAACAAGCAATATTACGGAAATCTACAAAACTGTATTTTATATAAACTGTGTACCCTAACGAATTACATTGTTTTAAAGTAGTAAGACATTGTTTATCTCTTAAGATTTGCCAACTATACAAAAGTCATCTAGACTAAAATCGAGTGGGATGGACCAGGCGATTCTCCAGTAGCCCGTATTCTGGAGGTGGCGGGATCGATCCCTGTGGCTGGCCTACCTGATTCATGAGTTTTTCGGGAGATATCCCCGAGTCGCCAGGTGAATGCTGAATAGGTTCATTATAACCCCCGAATTTTCCAATCTACCATTATCTTTGAATAGTTTAAAAATAAAACTTAGTCTTATAAATAGAATATAAGTGTCACTTTTAAAACTACAAAGGAAATAAATTCTTGTCATGCTTGATAAGTACTGTCTGGTACTACATTTCGTTTTACCCAGTCAGATGGATCTGGCTTTTCGTCTCTGACGACATTCGAGAGGTCATGGGATCGATTTCTGGGCCGACCTCACATGGGTTACTTTTTTCGGGGAGATTTCCGGCACACTGGGCAAATGCTGGGGAGGTTTCTTCGTTCCCTGAACTCCCTGCCCATTCAGTTTATCTCCATTTCATCCAACCACTCTCTTTCAGGGTTGTATCCGCAAAGACTGCGATGATTTCCCCCCACCCCCCATGGTGGTGACTTTGGATATACGGCTCTCGGCGGTGGAAGTCGTTTGTGGACCTGGAGCGCGTGTTCCTAGCGAGCCCCCGTCGAGATGAATTGCTTGGAATATGTTAGGAACCTTCACGTGACTCTAGCCAAGCTGTCTGTTTTCGGCCGCCCTCTGACGTTACTCTCACCATATATACAAACACACACAATCACACACCTTATCATCATTGAATTGTAGTTAATATTAAAATTAATGATAATTTTAATTGTTTTCTCACAGAAACCGTGTGTAGGACAGGAGTTGGATAGGTAGAGTCAGACTGAAAAATGCAATGCCATTGCCGGAATTTGAACTACGGATTTCCCGGTCTCTAGCCGGCTGCTCTACCACTGAGCTACCATGGCAACATGCTGACAGAGCATTGATTTTCTCAATTGACTCGCATGTTTCCCGGTAAACCATACAAGGTGAGATGGCAACCCCAATGGCAACTTACAGTGTTAAAATTAATATCCTTGCAAATATGAGTCGGTAATCAAAGTATAGTAATTAATATATCAATTTCTCCGATGTTCCCATCATTTATTTACCATCTCTCAGGGTTGAAGGTCGATGTTCGGTGGGTTGCAGATGAACGGTAGATACGCACACACTCGTCACCGGGAGCAATCGGTCAATACGCTCCTTTGGATTTCAGAGCACCACTGAGGGCTAGCCGGCAGGTTCGTGAATAGGATCTAGGACGGCGACAGAAGTGTTCCAACTCTAACCACTGGAGAATCAATTCACTTGCACCCGTGTCATCCACATCTAGTTGCCCCCTACCCTTGGTCTCTCATCCCTACCTCGTGGCGTTACAAGGGCCTAAGCGATCTGCTCAAGGGTCCTGGGAGCCGCATCTAACCCATCCAGATTAAAAAAGAACATCGGAGGCTTTTGCCACAAAATTCAATATATACATTTCAAATTTTTATCTACGAAAGCTGTCCCAGCAGTAGTTGACCTAACAAAGAAAGCACACGCATTTTGGGGAGAAACATCTTTATTTCTCTACACAGTCATCTTTCAGCTCGATACACTTTTCCCAGCGATGCTCAATAGCTTCGTTACCCTATTTATAGTGAGAACTACCGAGGTCTCCAAAATAGCCATCAACAGACTCCGTCTCTTCATTGTTGGCAAATCTTCTAGCTCCAATCCATTTCTTCAAGTTTGGAAACAGAAAATAATCAGATGAATGATGAATCTGGTGAATAGGGTGCATGAGGAAGCAACTCGAGCTTTAATTAGTTGATGATGGCCATAGCGATATGGACGTGTGAACTGGCATTGTCTTGATGAAACAAAACCTTCTTTTTCGCTAAATGTGGCCGTTTTTGCTCGATTTCATCACTCAAACGCTGTAAAAGTTTGTATAATATTTGCCATTGCTTACTTTTCCTTTTTTGAAATAATCAATGAAAATTATCCTGCGTGCGTCCCAGAATACTGACACTATGACCTTGCCTGCAGATGGAACTTCTTCGCCTTCTTTAGAGCAGATTCTCCTCTTCCAATCCACTGCTTTGATTGTTCCTTCGTCTCAGTTGTGAAGTGAGGGGCCCAGGCTTCATCCACTTATGAATCGGAACAAATACTCAGCTTTATTGCAGCAAATCATCGCCAAACACTTGACTGAAACATCCTCGCGACGTTTTTTTGTTTCTATTGTGAGCAAACGCGGCACAACCTTGCACACAACTTTCTCATATCCAAGTTTTCAGTCAGTATGCGATGTACAGAACTTTTTTAAATGCCTGCAATGTCTGTTAGCTCGCGCGCTTTCAGTCGACGGTTATCCAATACCATTTTGTGGATTTTGTTTACAATTTCTGGATTGGTAATCTCATTTGGTCGACCACTGCGACGTTCGTCTTGGCAGCTCGTACGGCCGCACTTAAACACTACCACCCGATATTTCACTATTGTAAACGAAGGAGCAGACTCCCCCAAAGTAGAATCTAGCTCAGTTTTAAAATTAGTTGGCATAAGACCTTTCAAATGAGTGTATTGTGTCACTTAACGATGACCAGTTTATCCATGTTTACAAATTCGCTGAGAGCATTCACTACTGATGGCCGTCAAACAAGTGCTAAGTAATGTAAAATCGTCAAATTTGAAACTTAAGCTTTCAAAGGTTGGTGCTTTTTAGCATTGTTGTTGTTGTTTGAAACAACCGCTATCTATACGTCAGGACGGGTACTTTTGAGACAGCCTAAGTACGTTCTGCAAAATAAAAATGTTTGGAAAATAACTTACCTAAACGTTAGTTTGGGATGGGAGATTTTCTTCAAAGTCTTCGTGTCACATACTTAGAAGATCCTGAAATTAAATATCAAATTTGATTGTAATGGTAAAACTCTTGTTTCATATATATTGAATATTACACAGAGCAATGACTTTAGATCTGATTCCAATAATATCAAATTTGATGTTTAAACACATTTTCATTTATGCTATTCACACACATTGTGGTGTGGACCTTTCTTTGCAGAATCTCTTTTTTAAGACTCAGGTGGCATCAAAACATATTCCAGTGCAAGATACACATAGAATTTTTAGCAAATTACTATTATCCCCTACTCACGTGGTAGAAAAAGTAAAAATATCTTGTGTTCCATTCACATGACTTTCTCTACATCGGTATAACAAAGTATTGTTTAAAAGCATATTCTTTTATCTACATTATGAAATTGTCTGAATTACTTGCTTTCTTGTAATTAGAAGGAAAATAAGAGAGTATACTAGGCTAAAACTATGGTTAAGTCTTTTAAAAGCCGGTTGTCATGTGGATAAAATCCGTTTCTGTGTGTGACCAAGAGTTTACAACTTTCAGTGTGAAAAAAAGCTAAGTATTTTAAATCTGAAACAAATAACAAGGAATATCTCAGAAATAGTCAATACAACGTAAAAAACGTGTATCTTGCGGTTTGCCAGTTATGCAAAACTCGGCAATATTCATGCAGGAAAAGGAGGCTAGAGGCTATTCTGAGAACATTCAAGATATGTATATATATATATATATTTTTTATTTTTCATGTAAATATCTTTAATATACGTTATTTTAATCAAAATCGCTAAAGCCATTTTTGAGAGAATAAAAATTTTCGAAAATTTTCCCATGTAAAGGGTCTTTGGGGCGGGGGGTTCTCAAAATCATCGTATCGCATCCCAACTTAAATACCAAGTTTGGTAATTTTGAATCAAGGGATTCTGAGACGTGTATTTCAGTGAAATCTCGGCTTCTAATTTTTGGGTGGAATGCAACACTTTCTCTATACACTATGTACATAGTACGTGTAGAGAAAGTAAAAAAGCAGATAAAACCAGTGCCAGTTTCTTTACAGCAACAGCTTTCGCCTCGAATTGGGAAAGAAGGAAACATAATTTCGTGTCCATGCATCAGAGTTTTTGTTTCTGTGAAATTTTTAATTGCTTTTCTACTCCTTAGCTTTAAATTTTAACCAAAGGATCTTTTTCTTTGGTGCATTTCGTCCAGAAACTTTTAAGCCGGGATGGTAACTCATTAAGGTTACGCTCCGTATATACATCTGGCATGAGATGTCAAAACATGGCCTGCTAACACCGTCAGGCAGAAGAGAGGTTTCACCCAAGTAATTATCATTTTTATAATTTCTACTGACAGTTTTCTTCAGTTTCTTATATTCAAACACAGTAGCTTATGAAACAGATGTGTGTAACATTTCAAATAGGAGTTTTATTTGAAACGTTCTAAGAATGGCTTACGGAAGGTGGTTTCTAAAATGTCGTTATACCATTGAACGAGAGATGCACTGGCAATTTAAACAGGATTCGGACTTGCTATATATAAATAGGAATAGGACACAGCTGCAGTTTGCAGCTTTCATTTAGTCCTTACCAGCATCTTGTCTCTATTTACTGGGCTTCAGTTGAAATTTTGAATTACTTGTACCTCTATATTATGTAAATTTTCAGAATTTTCTTCTGTAATTATGGAAATGAGGCTCTACGCAACTCTTAAAAATCTGATGTGTACCATTCACATGACTTTCTCTATATCCCTGCAACAAATTATTCTTAACAAGCTTATACTTCTATTTACTTTATGCTAATCAGAAAAAATTAGCAGAAATAATCTTATTACTTCATTCTAGTAAGCAGAAGCGAAATAAGGGACTACCATAGGTTAAAGTGACAGTCAAAAGCTGGTTGCTATGTCAATGAAGTTCCTTTGTTTATATGGATAGGGGCTGACAAGTTCCTGTATAAGAAAAGAATACGTTTTTCATAGCAGAAACCAAAAATAAGGAATGTCTCAAAAGCGACAAACTCCACGAAAAAAATGTATATAACATAAATTGTGTGTTTTAATGTGCTCTACATTTTTTGTGTAGTAAGTTTTTGTCCATCTCTTGCGGTTTAGCAGTAATTCAAAATTCAGTAAAATTCATCCAGAATAAACTATTCTTCAGAAGGTATTCCAAGAAAATTCAAGATATACATTTTATTTGTCAGGTAAATATCTTTAATATACGAAATTTTAATCAAAATCGTTAAGAGCCATTTTTGAGAAAATAAAAAAAAATAGAAAAAAGTTCCATGTAAAGGGTAGATGGGGGGGGGTTTGGTATTTTACCGACTTTTCGTTTTTGAGTTATCGTGTTCACAGACACACGGACACACTGACACACGAACACACACACACAAACACGGACCTTTTTGTGAAAATGCTTTTTTTGGATATTGGGGACCCTAAAACATATATTTCCGGTGAAATCTCTGTATCGAATTTTTGGGTGGAGTGCAATACCTTCTCTATACACTATGTACAAAGTGCGTATAGAGAAAGTAAAAAGGAAATTCCCTTTGTTACTCAAAAAATGAATACATGCTTAGGTATCTACACATGTCTAAAGGGGATGATTCGTAGTGTTTTAAAAAAATCTGAGTGTTTCATTCACATAAGATTTTATATTTTGCAACGAGTCATTCTTACAAAAGCTAATTCTTCTAGCTACTTAAAGCTAATCAAGACTTGTTTCTTATTTCATTGTACGTAAAATGGAAATAAGGGAATACTCTAGGCTACATTAATAGTCACATTTTTAAGAGCTGAGTGTTATGTGATGAAATTTGGTACTTTTTGAATGGCAAGGAGTAAAAAAAAAATCTAATGTGCTACATTCACATGACTTTCTCTATCACTGCACTAAATTATTTTTAAAAAGCTTAATTGTATTTACTTCATGCTAATTAAGGAAATATTAGCAGAAATAGTCTTATTACTTGCTTCCTTGTATGTAGAAGCGAAATAAGGGAGTACCATAGGTTAAAGTGACGGTCAAAAGCTTGTTGCTATATAATTGTAACTTGGAGGTCATTAAAGGGAATAATTCTTATAGGAGGTCATAGTGATCCAATATCAATAGCAGGAGCAAGACTTCTGTGATAAAATGGAGTTGGCAAATTCCCGTATGAGAAAGTAAAAGTTTTTTAAAGCTGAAAGCAGTAACAAGGAATATCTCAAGAAAGATCCACTCCACTAAAAAAAAATGTATGTAATATAAATTGTGTGTTTTAACGTGCTCTACATTTTTTGTATGCTAAGTTTTTGTCCATGTCTTACGGTTCAGTACTTATGCAGAATTTCGTAAAATGCATCCAGAATAAAGTAGTCTTCAGAGGCTATTCCCAGAAAATTCAAGATATACATTTTATTTGGTATGTATTTAATACACGAGATTTTAACCAAAATCTTATATATAGCTATTTTTTAGAAAATAAACATTTTCGAAAATGTTTATAGGGTAGTTTGATTTGGCAGGATTTTCTTGGAAATTCTCGTGTCGTATCCTTGGAGGAAACCAAACCTAAATATCAAATTAGGTATTTGACTGTATTTTCGTTTTTTGAGCTATGTTGCTCCCCCCCCCCCACACACACACACGGATCTTTTTCTGAAAATGCTTTTTTTTTTTTTTTTTTTTTTTTTTTTTATTCAGGGGATCCTAAAAATGAATTTCCTGTGAAATCTCGGTATCGAATTTTTTTGGCGGAATACAATACTTCCTGTATATACTATGTAGGTAGAACGTGTAGAGAAAGTAAGAATCTGAGTGTTTCTTTTACATGACATTCTTTATTTTGCAACGAGACATTCTATAAAAGCTAATTACGATAAATATCAAGAAAAATTACTTGTTACTTATTTCCTTGTACGCAAAAGGGAAATAAGGGATATACTAGGCTAAAGTAATAGTTACATTTTTAAGAGCTGACCATTATATGATAAAATTTGGTAATTTTTGAATGGCCAGGAGTAATACATAAAAACGAATGACAACTTCCTATTTGAGAAAAGTAGGATTGCTGGAACATATAAGCCAATAACTGGGTATATTTTTAAATTGGTTAAGTTCACAAGAAACAATAATAAATCAGCATAAATTCTGTGTATTAACGAGACAATATTTTTTCTATATCTTATTGTTTACCAGTCATGCAAAAGGCAGCCAGAGCTATTCCCAGAAAGTTTAGCAAGTACATAGCATTTGTTTAACATTAACTATTTTATTCAAAATTGTTAGCCATTTTTTAAAAAAAACCAACATTTGCGAAGAATGTTCCGTGTAAAGGCACTTTGGGATGAGGGAAATTTTTTAAAAAGCTCCTAGTCGCATCCTTGTAAGATACTGAATTTAAATTTCGAGTTTGGTATATAATGAGCTATTGTTTTTGAGTTATATTGTTCACAGATATGCCACACGAGGGTGGACCTGATTTCAAATATGCTTTTTCTCACAGGAACTCAAAACATATTTCCAATAAATATTGACATATGGATGCAATGTTATACTTCCCCTGCTTAGTCTACATAGTACCGAATGGGTTGTTAAGGCCGCACCGTATCCTACTGGTGGACCGTATGGGGATTTGTGGTAGACAGACCGGTTCTCCGGTTTCCCCGGACTTCGCATTCCACCGGTGCTCCATTTTCATTCCATGTTTCATCATCAATGGCATCGCCTGCGGTGGTGTAGTAAAAGCGGGTGTTAAACACTAAAAAAAATAGATAAATAAAAAAATTGCTATGTTACTGTTTTTCGATCCCTGTGGCCGGTCTACTTACCCCACGGATTTTTCGGGGTTTCCACGGGCTATTAGACGAATGCTGGGTAGGCTTCTTTCATCCCCCAAATTTAGTTCCTCCATGTAGTTTGCAATGTCGTTTCATTTATCCTTCAGAGCAGATTTGAAAGTGTCAGCGAAGGTGCTCTGTGCAGTGTATTGCTGTGCCGTAGCTCCTGGTTCCGGCCGCCCGGTGTTTCCTTTCACTTCATTCTTCCTTACCGGGGTTATAGCTTCAATAACAGACGTAAAGTTCAGTGCCGTGTGCCCTCCGTCCGTATCCTATTCCTACTATTGATAGTAATGAAATTAATTATAAATCGCTATGAAAGTGGCCCCCGATTTTGTGTTTTTATTCCTCGTAGCAGGTTTATAATAGACCAAACGGGTAACTTTTAAAACTCAAATGTAAGATTTATTAACTTTAGTTTCCTCTCCCTCTAATTATCTATGAAATTGTTGTACATTATCTAGAAGGTTTGTATTCTTCCATTTGTCTAACTTTCAGCAACAAAATATGCATAATGATGCAACATGGTAGATTAAACTGAAAAGAGTTAACTAATGTACATGCACAACAGCTGTGTGCTGGGTTCATGTTTGTCTGTTGCTTTTCAGTTACTTCGTTTGATTTTTCTCCCTCTTTACCGGATTGACCTCTCATTTACACGATAACTCATCAAGGTGGCAGCTCTGTATTCTTTTGGTGAAATAGGCCATCGATGTCACGGGCTGCCACGCATATTTTTGGTGTCTAACGGAATGTGTTGTTCCTGTGTACGGAAAATGAATACAATTATTAGGTATTCGTCATATATTTGTAAATTGTATACAATTTACTAACCATATCAAAGTTCAATTAGTAATTATATAGTTTTGCTCCGTCTGTTGCTTGCAAAATTTCATCTACTTCTGTAAGTTCCAAATTGGCGAAATATTGGTAGAACAATAACATTATATGACTGCCTCCGTGATCGAGTGGTCACCGAGCTGACTTTTCACCCGGAGGTCCCGGGTTCGATTCCCAGTTGGGGCGGGAATTTTTCTTTAGCTAGAATTATTCCCTACCCCCCACAGAGTCTGGAAGTATGTATGTGAGAGTGAATGTGTGCGCTTCAGGAAAATAAAATGATTTAAACCTACAATCAACGAGTTGTTTCAAGCGCAAAGCCCCAGATATGACCTTAGATGTTAAAGGGGGGCTTTATAAATGAAGCAATAAAAAATAACAATATATCTTATACCTTTACTTATTATTTCACAAATTTCAACATCAATATTAATTTCTTCACGAAGGACAGTCTGGTGAAATTTAATTATTAATAAATAATCATATCATCCTCTTAGGTGCATCGATACAAGCATTCTATAAATCAGATTCACGGTTGTGGTCACGTTCTGCAAGAAACCAAAGTTGGCTACATTGGAGTGTTATAATTTTATAACACTAAGTAACAGATTTTTTTTTTCTTTTAACTCTACTAACCACTAGTAAATATCCTACTTTACAAGCAACTGTCTAAGAATATATTTAAATCTTAATTTCTGCTATTATACTGTCGTTGTATAACCACCATTAGAATAGAAAAAGCACTACATCGGTGTTGAAACATTTGGCATCGTTCAAGGCATTAATGTTGAAATAGGTATACATGTTATGTTTCGTGCAAAGTGTTTAAATTTGCTTTTATTTAATTTGTACGCAAAACAAGTTCATTACCTACGATTCAGGAACAATTCCCAAAGGATAAAGTCGCTAATGGCTGTGTGCTCCAATGTTTAGAGATTAACTATAGCGCTAAAAAGTTTTTTACATGTTTTAAATGAATATGGATATCGTAAGCTTTTTATAATCTCTTCGGAATAGCATGTAACTTTTGCTTGTATATTAAACATAAGTCATCAGGGATAAAATAATTTAATAGGAAATATACGAAAAAATATGTTTACGAAAATTCTAAAATAACAAAGTTAATAATAATGCAGAAGGTATGTTATTAGATACCACTATGTACTAAAGGGATAAGTTACTGTGGACTATGGGACAAAGTGCATCATGTACAATTATTAATTTCTCTAACACTTATATACAATGAACATAGAATATAGAGAAGGAAATATGTTTTTAGCAGTTTGAATAAAAAAGGAGGCATTTTTAGACCGTGTGTGCGTGTCTGTTGACAGTATAGCTCAAAAACAAAAAGAATGTGAATACCAAACTTGTTATTTAACTTTAGTATCTGCGGAGGATGCGACACGATGATTTTCAGTAAAATCTCCTGCCCCAATTATGCTCTACATAGAACATTTTTCAAATATGGTTCTAATGATTTTTATTAAAATAGCATAGGTTGAAGATACTTTAATGGCGAACGAAATTTATATCTTAAATTTTCTGAGAATGGACTCTAAAGACCTCATCATTCTTCATAATATTTGTATAACTGATGATCCATAAGAGACAAAAATTACTACACAAAAATATAGATATTAAAACACACCATTTATGTTACATACATTTTTTAATTAACTACTTCCGAGATATTCCTTGTTATTGGTTTCAATATTAAAATACTTAGTTTTCTCTGTGGGAAGTCAAATTTCGTTTAGTATATTTTGGTTTCCTCCCGGAAATTCAAAGAGTACCGAATTTCAATTATTTCACATAGCAATGAGCATTTGAAAGATCTGACTATCACTTTAGCTTAGTGTATCCACTTATTTCCCATCTACTTACAAGGAAACAAATAATAAGACCATTTCTACTAATATTTATCTCGATGAGCATGACATAACTAAAAGAATGATCTTTTGTAAGGAAAGTTTGTTTGAGGGACAGCTAAAGAAGTAATGTGAATGGAACATATCAGTTTTTACTTTCTCTACACGTACTATGTATTTATGTATAGAGAAGGTATTGTACTATACGCAAAAATTCGATGTAGAGATTTCACCGGAAATATATGTTTTGGGGTTCCATGAGACCGAAAAAAGCAAACCACCACATGGAAAAGTTTTCGAAAATTTTGAATTTTCCCAGAAATGGCTATCGATTTTGATTATAATACGATATATTAAAGGTACTTAGTTTCCAAATAATATTTATATCTTTAACTTTTTGGGGAAAAACCTATGAAGACCTCTTATTCTGGATGAATTTTACCGAGTTTTTCTTAACTGCTTAACTGTAAGAAATAGACGCAAACTTACCGCACAAAAGTGTAGATCTCGTCAAAACACACAATTTATGTTCTATATATTTTTGTTGTGGTGGTAACAATTTCAAAAATAGTCCTTGTTATTGGTTTCTGCTGTAAAGTGCTTATACTTTATCTTTTATCCGTTTATCTTTTGTTCTACTCCTGGCCAAGCAAAGAAGCGATTTGGAATGACAATCGCATAACGACAGGTTTTAAAACATTTGCCTCTCACTTTAGCCTAGTGTATTCCCTTTTCCCTTCTACTTAAAAGGAACTAAGTAATAAGACCATTCTGCTAATGTTTATCTCGATTAGCATGGTGTACAAAGAAGAAGAATATTTTGTAAGAGGTTTGTTTGTAGAACAGATAGAGAAAATCACATGAGTGTAACACATCAGATATTTAGAAACCGTCCGTGTGTGTGTGTCTTTAGTCAGCATAACTCGAAAGCTAAAAGTTCTATAAATACCAAATTTGAATATTTAAGTTTAATACATATATTCCAAGGATGCGACATGTGGTTTTCAATAAAATCCCCCAAAATCGTTAGAGCCATTTTTGAAGAAATCAACATTTTCCATATAAAGGGTAGTTGGGGGTGGGGGATTTTCTTGAAAATCTTAGTGTCGCATCCTTGGAAAATACCAAGTTTTGTATTTAACGGTATTTTCGTTTATGAGCTATGCTGTCCACAGACACCCACACGGACCTTTTTCCAAAAATGTTTTTTGGGGGATTCAGAAGGACCTAAAATATGATTTTCCAGTGAAATCTCGGTATCGAATTTTTGGGTGTATTAGAATAACTTCTCTATCTACAATATACATAGTACATGTAGAGAAAGTAATAAATGTATAAATAATTTAATGGCCGGGAAGAAATTTGCGTCTGAACATACAGTACAGTGTGTAACTCGGTGATTTCTCATTAATGTTAAATCCAGTAATTAGGTCTTGAAGCCCATCAATAAAGTGTTTATTTTCAGGTCTACAAGGAAGGTTTGATTACATGGAGTTTTTTGCACAAGCAGCTGTCAGCTGAAGAAGGCCAGGTTCCTTTTTAGGCCCCATTGTGAACCGTAGAAGAGTGGAGGGCGGTGTGGGTGCAGAGCTTACGTTAATAATTCAAGAGGTTAATGGTTTCACTCTCTCACCTTCCCAGGAGCGGGAGAGGGATACATTAATTATCGCTCTAGTCTCGTAATTAGGAACATACTTCTCACACTTATTAATTATCAAGGGAGGCTTCCGTGCTAAGAACCACGTCCTTTATCACCCAACAAATAAGGACGATAGGCAAGCTAACCAAAGTAATACTCTACGTTCTTCACCGAGATGAAAACAAATGCACGTTTCAGGCTTTATGGATCATTCAGTCTATTCAGCGCATAAAATTCTTTCCCTTTTTCCCTCTCGGTCTGTGTATATTCTCAGAGCGTCTGTCACGTTCCTTGGCTGTCTGAGGAGCTACAAGATCAATTTGCAAACCCCTCCTTTCACGTCTCAACCAACAACTTTACTCCGCCGTCGTGTTTTGTTGACATAGGTATAATTAACGAGTTCCGTAACGTTTGTGATCTATTTTCCAAGCTTATCGTTATGATTCTATGATATGTTGAGTATCATTACAAGCGGTTTCTCTCTTCTTTGCCATATAACACGGGGCATTTAGTTTGTTCATAGTAATGATTTTTTACTTTCTCCATACGTACCGTAAGTAACGGCTATAAGTTTCTGAAGTGCCAGTACGCCACTGGCTAATTTATCGACCATTCGAGAGCATAACTCGAAAAACGAAGGGACATATTACAGCGTGCCTCTCTAGCGTAGTGGTTGATACTGGCTTTCAAGTGAAAGATAGTTTCCGAGTTCGGGTCTCGTTCACGTATCGCGGCACTTCGTCTGGAATGAAAAAAAAAAAAAAAAAAAAAGAATAAAAAAAACATTTACTCTATGACAGGAATCGAACTCATGACCTTTGGGCTTCTCGCATTACGCATTAAGCTAGCAGAACAGTTGAAAAAACGTCTAGAGAGTAGGGTACATAATTCAAGAACGTAGTTAATGAATGCTCAGTGTCGCACTCTCAAGAGATTAGTTCGAGATTTTAAAGAATTTTGCAACATTAATTGAGAATGCTAGTAACGAGCTGCTAAAAATTGATATTTCTATACTCGGGCAGCAGTTTTAAAGACATTCTAAGCAATTTTTTTAAACTGTTTTGCTTTAACACCGACTTATCAGCACCTGATACCCACACGTTTAACTCTATGTAGTTGCGTTATGTTTATCCGGGGACCATACATCGCCGATCTCAAATTAAGTATATCAGTCACGTGCACAATCTCGCAAATTATTTCGGTGTAGTTCATTAACATTCTGTATAGTTAGTTGTCTTCCCAGCTCGTGGAGCCCGAAGGAAAAAAAATAAAATGGCGTGTTATTTATGGATGCTCTTTAACTGTTATGGTTCTCAGCGTCCCATTCTATACTGGGAGTGAAAGACCGCTTAATTTTGCTCAGATACCTCTCTATCAGGCTTGAAGTTCTTTTGCGTGCCGTAAATCTACGACATGGGACCAACGGCTTTAATTGACTTCCGAAAGAAGCCATGCTAAGAATTTTTACAC
This sequence comes from Hymenopus coronatus, assembly GCA_030762935.1. Lineage (NCBI taxonomy): Eukaryota > Metazoa > Arthropoda > Insecta > Mantodea > Hymenopodidae > Hymenopus > Hymenopus coronatus. The sequence continues at coordinate 40,705,733 of CM060884.1, forward strand.
CCGAAAAAATCCATCGTCCTCCGCCGGGTTTGAGCCTGCAACCTTGGGTTTATGAAGTTAGCATGGTAACCATTACACCACGAAGCACGGATTTTGTTTTGGGCTTACCTCAATATATTAAAGCACTTATCATTGTGAAAGTACTTTTTCTAATATGAAGTTTTTAAAAAATCTGATGTGTCTTCTGATGGGAAAATATTTGTGTCACATCTTTGGAAGATACTGAACTTTAATACCATGGCATTTAATGACTTTTCGTTTTTGAGTTATGTACACCCACACACTCGCACAGACGGACCTCATTTTAAAAATCGTTATTTTTTTTTAGTAAGGGAAAACCCTGGCAAAATTTCGGTATGGAAATTTGGGTGGAATAGAATACCTTCTCTGTTTACATCGCGCTAGAGAAAGTAATAGGCAGAGAAGCTGCCTAAGGAATTATTCTTTGTTGTACCTACTAAAATCGGTAGTTACTGACATAGAAGTGGAATCCCTGCTTTGATGGTAGAAGTAGATGGACAATCCTTGATAGTCACATTGATTTCTGTATTTTGCACATTGGTAATATGACCTATTTAAACAACTTTTTACTTCCTCTATACGTGCTATGCACATAGTGTATAGAGAAGGTATTGCACTCCACACAAAAATTCGATACCGATATTTCACCGGAAATATATGTTTTAGGGTCCCCTGTGTCCAAAAAAAGTATTTTCAGAAAAAGATCCGTGTGTGTGCGTGTGTGCGTGTGTGTTTATGTGTGTGTGTATGTCCGTGTGTGTCCGTGTGCCTGTGAACACGATAACTCAAAAACGAAAAGTCGGTAAAATACCAAACTTGGTATTTAAGTTTAGTATCTTCTAGGGATGCGACACGAAGATTTTGAGAATAATCCCCCCACCCAAATTTTCCCTTTACATGGAACTTTTTTCGAAAATTTTGATTTTCTAAAAAATGGCTCTTAACGATTTTGATTACAATATTATATATTACAGATCTTTAAATCGCAAATAAAATGTATATTTTGAATTTTCTGGGAATAGACTCTGAAGACTACTTTATTCTCGGTAAATGTTACGGAATTTTGTATAACTGCTAAACCGAAAAAGACAAAAACTTACCACGCAACAAATGTAGAGCACCTTAAAACACACAATTTATGTTATATACATTTTTTTCGTGGAGTTGATTGTTTTTTAGATATTCCTTGATTTTTTCAGCTATAAAGACTCTCATATAGGATTTTGGAACTCGTGTCCATACAAATAAAGGAACTTCAGTCGCAGAGCAACCAGTTTTTGACTATCTCTTTAATCTATGGTACCCCTTTATTTCGCTTCTACTAACAAGAAAGCAAGTAATAACACTACCTCTGCTAATTTTTGCTCCATTAGATGAAGTAAATAGAATAATTTGTTGCAGTGATATAGAGAAAGTCATGTGAATGGAACACATCAGACTTTTTTTTTTTTTGCTGTGTTTTACTGTTAAAGTATTTGAGAAAAGTTTTACTTTCTCTACACGTACCATATACATGCGTATAGAGAAGGCATTGCATTCCACCAAAATTTCGATACCGAAATTTCACCGGAAATACGTTTTAGGAGTCCTTGTATCCAAAGGAGCATTTTAAAAAAAGGTCCGTATGTGTGTGTCCGTGTGTCGTTGAACACGGTAACTCAAAAACGAAAAGCCAGTAAAATACCAAACTACCCTTTACGCGGAAAAATTTCGAACATTCTGATTTTCTCAAAATGGCTCTAACAATTTTGATTGAAATACCGTTTTTAAAGATATTTGTATGACAAATAAAATGTATATATCGAATTTTCTGGAAATAAGTCTGTAAAGACCTTTATTCTGAATACATTTTTCTGAATTTTGTGTAACTGGTAAACCGTAAGTGATGGACAAAGTGATGACGTAGATCAGGTTGAAATAACAATTTATATCATATACTTTTTATCGTTGAATTGACCATTTCTGAGATATTCCTGGTTATTTACTTCAGAAAGTCACGGAAAGTTGTAAACTTCTGGAAGATTTGACTGTCGTTTTAGCCTATTTTCCTTCTATTTACAAGGAAGAAAGGAATTAAGACAATTTCTGCTAATGTTTATCTCGATTATTATTAAGTAGATAGACGAATGTGCTTTTTAACAATAATTTGCTAATTTCTAAACTTGGACTGTCCTATGGTATACATCAGGAGATTTTGGCTAACGTTAAGGCTGTGACTATGTCTAGAAAACGTTTTTCTCATGTGCACACGTAGTTGAAATTCACTCGAGCTTCACCGTCATCAATTCAAATTAGAAGCCCAGTAACGCTCCGTCCTGCTAATCAATTGAAACCTTCGCTTCCAGCAATTTATAGCTTTCATTAGCTTGGCTATCAGCCCTTATTTGTTCAGTGATAAAGAGTTTCGTCGTGCGAAAACCTCCCTGATAATTAACAACGCTCCGTGGGAAAACAGAGTGGCTTTCATTGATGTTCCTTTATGTTCCGAATGATGTAGCTGACAGTTATCGAAATTAAATTCTCTTCTAAATCTTTTTCATACAGCGAATATTGTACTCGTCGTGGTTGAGTGGTTAGACCACTCGCCTCCCACCTAGGCGGCCCGAGTTCGTTCCGAAGTGCCCACATGAGGGTTGCGTGGTGTACGAAGCGAGTTTTCTTGGTTCCTCCGGTTTCCCCTGCCACCAATTGCTACATCCACTTCCTCATGTTTATGACCAACTACGGGCCGACCCCTCTTTGCAGGTTCTCCATTTTGTGGCTTCATGCCGTAGGCTCCCCGACAGGCTTCTGACCCCTAGGAACTGGCTTGTAAGTCCTACAATTAGAGCTAATTTTGAGAAAATCAAAATTTCAATTTTTGTATTTAACGGTCTTTTCGTATTCCAACTACGTCTTTTCTCTAAAATGAATCTAACGATTTTGATTAAAACACCGTATATTAAAATTACTTTATATGACAAATAAAATGTATATCTACATTCTGAAAACCTCATGTTGCATAAATGGTAAACCTTGAGAGAGATACAAAAAGTACTACACAGAAAAATATAGATTTGGTTAAAACACACGATTTATGTACTTAGGTTTTTGTTATGAAGCTAAACGTTTCCAAGATATTCCTTGTTATTGGTTACTCTGAGCCAAGTAAAGAAATAAATTTGAATGACAATCGCATGCGACAGCTTTTAACATCTCTTTAACATGGTGTATTTTCATAGTTCTCCTCTACTTATAAGAAACTAAGTAATACCTAATTCTGCTAATGTTTATCTCGACTAGCATCTAGTAGAAAGAAAATAATATTTTGTAAAAAAATTATAAATATAACAGGTAGAAAAAACATCTGAATAAAATACACAGAATAAAGACAGTGTATCATATTTATTACATCCGTAAATCCATTGTTAGAAGAATAATTATTTCTCCAACTCTTTGCGGGATCTCTTTACTATATATATGTATGTAATCTACATATAATATAATTAAATGTTAATTATTTCAGCAATTGTGGCAGGCAACTGATGATTAGGTTTACAGCAGAAGTGTGTCCCTTTCAGTGGGGGCAAAGCACTGCTCGTAGGTCATTGTTGCCTTTTACGACTTACGTAACCCTGGAAGGTAGACCCGATGTGCAATCAGATCCGTATGACGACGGGCGCAAGCATGGGTGGGTCCCTAATGTTATTAGATAAAAATGCTACTGATGATCCCCGAGCGCCGCAACCGAAGGAACTGGAGGCAAGTTCAACCGTTTACAAAGCACAAGCACAGCCGCAATCTTCCAATTTCCGTCACCTGGTGCTGCAATTCTGAAACAGATAAATAATGCTTACAAGAAAGTCGTGGTAGAATACAAACCACAACTGCATTTTCATCTCGACCAGGGAAAACTACAAAAAACCCAATGACTGCACCCGGATCTTCTCAAATGCGTGAGGCATCTTCTAATAATCTCTGTTGGAATAGGCTACAGCACACTCTATTGTTGAAACCATTCATTTACAAACCAAAGTCATTTAAAACAAGCATTATTTTGATATTTGCTAAAGTTTGTTGTCCAATTCGAGGCTTCCTCATCAACTGGAGAGAGAAATTGTGTTTTTGAACGCAATAGTATAACTCTTTCATATGCTGTTCGCGCTCATGTGGAAGCTAGCCAAATATGATATTAAATTCAGCATTGTTACTGAAACTTAATATAAGGTCCATGTGAACCGACACAGAAGTTCGCTTAAAAAGTTATTATGCGGAATATTGGAAACTTCATTCAAAAGGTAATTAAAATCTTAATTAAAGCGTTAATAACTCATGCACTAGCAGTAGTTGGATTAAAATTTGCATATTACATTTATTACGGTCCACTGTCACCTGCAGAAAATTCTAGCGTGGGAGTTAGGACGTGCACGACCCATAGAATCTCCATAGCCAAATAATTTTAATGCCATATGGGGAAAAGGTAGTCTGAACATATGAAAATTACCCCTTAAGTGAGTCGAAATACCATTGCCCTTAAAGTGGTCAATTGTTGTTCCAGAAATGTATATGAATTATTCTATAAATCCTGACAATTATTTCAAGTGGTTCTTTGCATTAATAGCTTATGTGGTTGAGTCTATAAAGGTATTTCATTCAGCAGAAAAGTAATAAAACTTAAACTTAAAGCATGTGAATTCATGTACACTTTCCTCTGATACTATTTGCAATACATAATCACACATTTGCAGGTCTGTTCTTAGTATAATCAGTTATCTCCTGAATCTCAATTATTTACCTATAACACAATTTCAGTATAAATTAAAAAAAAAATCTGATGTGTAACATTCACATGACTTTTTCTATATACCTGCAACAAATTATTCTTAAAAAGCTTATGCTCCTATTTACTTCATACTAATCAGAAAAAATTAGCAGAAATAGTCTTATTACTCGCTTCCTTGTAAGTAAAAGCGAAATAAGGGACTACCATAGGTTAAAGTGATTGTCAAAAGCTGGTTGCTATGTCAATGAAGTTCCTTTGTTTATATGGATAGGAGTTGACAAATTCCTGTATGAGAAAAGTATACGTTTTTCATAGCAGAAAACAAAAATAAGGAATGTCTCAAAAACGACGAACTCCACAAAAAAAATGTATGTAACATAAATTGTGTGTTTTAATGTGCTCTACATTTTTTTGTGCAGTAAGTTTTTATCCATCTCTTACGGCTTAGCAGTGATTCAAAATTCAGTAAAATTCATCCAGAATAAACTACTCTTCAGAGGCTATTACCAGAAAATTCAAGATATACATTTTATTTGTCAGGTAGATATACGAAATTTTAATCAAAATCGTTAGAGCCATTTTTGAGAAAATCAAAATTATCGAAAAAAGTTCCATGTAAAGGGTAGTTGGGGGTGCGGGGATTTCTCTCAAAATCTTCGTGTCGCATCCCTGGAAAATACTAAACTTAAATACCAAGTTTGGTAATTTATCGACTTTTCGTTTTTGAGTTATAGTGTTCACAGACTCACGGACACACACACACACGGACCTTTTTGTGAAAATGCTTTTTTTGGATATTAAGGAGCCTAAAACATATATTTCCGGTGAAATCTCGGTATCGAATTTTTAGGTGGAGTGCAATACCTTCTCTATATACTATGTACATAGTGCGTACAGAGAAAGTAAAAATACTTGGAAATTAAAAAACAATAAAAATTTGGAAAATTCACAATGTAGTTGCTTTCTTAACATGCTCAATATATACTATAACATCATGATTGTGGTTCAGAAAGTTGAACTATATGTTGTACATATGTGCTGAAAATTTCAACTTTTCAGGTCTCATACTTTGAGAAAAAAGGTACACAAATATTAAAAAATTGCACTCCTTGACAGCTTTAAAGAAATACAGACTAGCATTTAAATTATATTTAAATTCATTAAAATCCTCTTTACCCCCCCCCTAGGCCTACATTCTTCTGAAACTAATAACACTACAGGTTTTATTAGTGTCTAAAACAAAGAATGCTATTTTTTACCATTTCACAGTACCTTGTTCCCTTAATAGAGCGAGCCATGAAATTGCTAAAGGGCTAGGAAGCTCTGGCTGAATACCTAGGTGTTTGGTATCGAGATGTATTTTTCTAGCCACCTATAACTTTCTCTGACCCGTATGTACATAGTGGATAGAGAAGGTATTGTTCTCCACCCAAAAATTCGATATCGAGATTTCTCCGGAAATATATGTTTTGAGGTCCCCTGAGTCAGAAAAAAGCATTTTACTTTCTCTACGCGTATTGCATTCCACCCAACGATTCAATATCGAGATTTCACCGAAAATAGACGTTATAGGGTCCACTGTATCCCAAAAAAATCTGATGTGTTACACTCACATGGCTTTCTCTAGCCATTCTACAAACTTCTTACATAGCTCCTTTCTGCATCTTTTTAATCGAGGTATTCAGCACAATGTTCTTATTACTTAGTTCCGTATAAGTAGGAAGAAAATAAGGGAATACACTAGGCTAAACCGATATTCAAATGTTTTAAAAGCTGTCGTTATGCGATTGTCATTACAAATCGCTTCTTTTCTTGGCCAGGAGTAGAACAAAAGAAAAACGGACACTCCCGTCTGAGAAAAGTATAAGTACTTCACAACTGAAACTAAAAACAATGAATACCTCGAAAACGGCAAGCTCCACGAAAACAAATGTATAAGACGTAAGTTGTGTATTTTAACAAGGCCTACATTTTTTGTATAGTAAGCTTTTGTCCATCTCTTACGGTTTGCTAGTTATGCCAAATTAAGCAAAATTCATCCAGAATAAACCGATCTTTAGAAGCTACTACCAGAAAAGTCAAGATATACATTTTATTTGTCAGGTAAATATCTTTAATATACGATATTTTAATCAAAATCGTGAGAGTCACTTTTAAAACAATCAAAATTTTTGAAAAAAAGTTCCATGTAAAGTGTAGTTTGGGGTGGGGGCATTTTTTTTTCAAAATCTTCGTGTCGCATCCCTGGAAGATACTGAACTTAAATATCAAGTTTGGTATTTTAGCTACTTTTCGTTTTTGAGTTATCGTGTTCACAGACACACGGACACACACACACACACACACACACACACACACACACACGGACCTTTTTCTGGAAATGCTTTTTTTGGATACAGGGGGTCCTAAAACATGTATTTCCGGTGAAATCTCGGTATCGAATTTTTGGGTGGAATACAATACTTCTCTATCTCTATGTACATTGTACATACGGGGCTAGAGAAAGTAATAAGCAGTTTTAGAAAACTGCCAGTGAGTATGTGTGTCCGTGTGTTTGTGAACATAACTCAAAAACAAGAAGACGGTAAAATACTAAACATGGCATATAAGTTTAGTACCTTCCAAGAATGCGACACGAAAATTTTGGGAAAAATCCTCCCACCCCAAATTACCCTTTACATGGAAAATTTTTGAAAATGTTGATTTTCTCAAAAATATCTCTAACGATTTAGATTAACATGTCGTATATTAAAGATATTTACATGACAAATAAAATGTATATCTTGAATTTTCTGGGAATAGCTAGTGAACACATCTTTATTCTGGATAAATTTTGCGGACTTTTGTATAATTGGTAAACCGTAAGAGATGGACAAAAACTTGATTAACATAAATTGTAGATCATGTTAAAACACATAATTTATGCTATATACATTCTTTTCGTGAAGTTAAACGTTTGAAATATTCCTTGTTATTAGTTTCAGTTTTAAAATATTTACACTCTTCACAAAGGGAATTTGTCAACTCCTGGCCATACAAACAAAGGAACTTCATTCACATAGCAACCAGCTTTTAAAAGATTTGGCTATCGCTTTAGCCTATCCCTTATTTCCCTTCCAATTATAAGAAAGCAAATAATAAGACCATTTCTGCTAATTTTTCCTATTGGCAAGAAGTATATAGAAGATTGAACTTTTTAACACTAATTTGTTACAGAGATATAGAGAAAGTCATGTGAATTGAACACATCAGATTCTTTTACTTTAAGAAATCAATATAGTAAGGTATGACCGTTCATTCTAGAATAATTATTTTTTTTATTGTTTCATTTATATAGCCCCCTTTAACATCAAAGGTCATATCGGGGGCTTTGCATTTAAAAGAACTCGTTTGTCTGTAGGTTCTTTACGTTGGTTTAAATCATTTTATTTTTCTGAAATACACACACATTCACTCTCACATACATAATTCCAGACTCTGTGGGGGATAGGGAATAAATCTGGCTAAAGAAAAATTCCCCGCCCCAGTCGGGAATCGAACCCGGGACCTCCAGTCAACCACGGAGGCAGTCAGGATAATTATTGAAGTTAGTGGCTATCGTGACAAAGTTTCGTAAGATATATTTGAAGTAGAGAAGGGTATTAGCCATGATTTAATACCATGCTCCTGATCTCCTTAAACAAAGTATTTTGTTCAAGGCAGATATAATTCTGTGATGTATCTGTTATTATATTCTTCTGACGTATGCCATAAGGATATTAGAGATTTTCTTCTGTTCTTCTTTCCCCGCAGCGCCTTCTTTAAGCCACTCGTTCTCTATGGAGCAGAAGTCTCATGGGAATAGCTTCGGCCATAAAATGAGGTAATAAAGTCCCCATAAAAGAGCTCACAGGTGTCGTAATGTTATGAAATGTGGCGGGTCTGTTCTGAATGCCTGAAGTGACCATGTTTCAAGAGGCACATGAGGTATTTTGGCACTAAACGTCGTTTCTTTGAAATACGTCAGACTTTCTGATAGATCCCACATTGCAGACAACTTCAGTTTTCTACTAACGAAATGAACTTCCTATATGTTCCTCAAAGTCCATTATTTATATAAACTCGTACAGTATTAGTAACACACATTAGCTAAGGCAGGCACTGCTAGAGAACCTTCACGAAAAATCTTATGCGTTCCATTCTCATGATTTTTTCTACATTCCTGTTACAAATGATTATTAAAAAGCTTATTCTTTTGTTTACTTCATATTAATCGCGATAAACATAAGCGGAAATGCTGTCTTCTAAAGAGAAGGAAAATAAAGGAATACGCTAAGCTAAAACGATAGCTAAATATTTTAAAAGCTTGTTGCCATGTGGATGAAATGCGTTTCTTTGATTGATAAGAGTTGACAAATTCTGGTTTGTGAAATGTTTTAAGTATTTTAGAACTGCAACCAATAAGAAGGAGTAGCTCAGAAATGATGAACTCAAAGAAACAAATGTATATTACATAAATTGTGTGTTTAAACCAGATCTACATTTTTGCGCAGTAATTTTTTGTCTATCTCTTACGGTTTACTAGTTATGCAATATCCAGAAAAATTCATCCAGAATAAAGAGGTCCTCAGAGGGTATTCCCAGAAAATTCAAAATATAATTTTTATTGTCTTGTAAGCATATGTAATATGCGGTAATTTAATCAAAAATGTTAGCCCTTTTTGAGAAAATTCAACTTTTCGAAACTTTTTCCATCTAAAGGGTAGTTTGGGGTGGGGTCATTTTCCACAAAATCTTCGCATCCTTGGAAGAAAATAAAGAAATGTAAATGGCGTGTTATTTATGGACGCTCTTTAACTACTGTGGTTCTCAGTGTCCCATTCTAAATTGGGCGTGAAACAACGCTTCATTTTGCTCACAGGCCTCTCTATAAGGCTTGAGGTTATTTTACGTGCCGTAAATCTACGACACGGAACCAACTAAACTTATATATCAAGTTTGATATTTTACCGACTTTTCGTTTTTGGGTGATCCTGGTCACTGACACACGGACACGCACACGGACCTCCTTCTAAAACTGTATTTTTTTTTTTTTTTTGGATACGGGGAACCCTTAATCGTCTATTCCGGTGAAATCTCGGTATCGAATTTTTGGGTGGAATGCAATACGTTCTCAATACACTATGCACATAGTATGTGCACAGAAAATGAAAAGTACTTCATTAAGGATGAAGCTTGAAATTCTTGCTTGGAGTTTTTCAGTGCGCAATATAATGCGTGACTTTTGTCTCTTGATTTTCGTCATAACTTAAGAATAAAATGTTGTTAATTCTACAATAGATCACTCCACAAAATGTAAAATGCATGTTTCATAATTTTTAAGTTGGTCATCATTGCTTGGTTATTGCATTACATTTTTGTGATGATTATTTCTTCTTTTGTTTCAGAAGTTCAAGTAGTTTGAACTTCTCCGGTTCAGTGCTGTGAGTATTATATAATAATATATTTTAATTAATTATTGAATATGTTGATATCATTGCTATAAAGCTATGGTCCCAACTAAGCTTCAATCTGGCAGCCAGATTAGGAATATAATGTTTGATATTTACAAAATGACATAACTAACGTAGAACTGGGGATCAACATGTGAAAGTTTCAAAGTTAATGTTTCTTAAGCAATAACATTCATTTTTACACCCTCTTCTATTATCATGTGTAACTAATTCTGAAATTTTAAGAGCAGTTTTTGAGAAAAAGTATTTTTGTGTTTTTAACTACTCTACCAAAAAAGCTCCTTGTGCTCCAATTTTCAAACTGCTGTAACAAAACTTTCTATTTACATTCCAGGAATATTACTTTAAACATGAGTTAGTACAGGAAAAAGTATGATAAATGACTGCTTTATACTTTTTTCATTATTTTTGTGGATTGATTAACTTTGTTAAAACAAATGAGTAATTAATTTTACTTACTTAGAAAATGAATTCAATAATTTTATTTATTACAATGGCAGAAAATAAAACCGATTGATTAAAATGTGTATCGCATGGAGCATTTTGAACATTTACGTTGGAAAATGCATTTAGATAAACTTGTATTTTAATACTTGACGTGTCATTTGTTAAAAACACGCGACAGGTGACTAAATTGCAAGTAGCTGAAAATAACGTCGGCATAGTAATCTACAAGGATCACGGTATATTAATGTGCTAAAATCAAAAAACAATATTCTTCAAGAATTTTCACAGGTTGGTCTCTTTATTAGGCACTACATCATATTTGGAATACAATGTTTGATATTTAAAAAATAAGATAACTAGGGGAAGGGGGGGGGGTCAGGATCGAGTATCTAAAAATAAATTATGATTGATCATAACATATAATGTTTTAAGAAATAAACTTTATTGTAAATTATTGTATCATGAATTGTGAACATTTTAAAACATGTGTCCTTTTTTCCATACCTTATTTCATACGTAATACAAATTAAAAAGTTTTTGTTTGCAAAATACAGTTTTACCCCTATAGTGTGGTGGTGACTGCTCTCTGGAAATACATCTCTCAGTGGTGAGATGACGTTGGTAGTCGTTTGTAGACCCAGGGAGTTCAGTCAAACTTGGGGCGCGGGCTCCTGTGCTGTCCGCGTCGGAATGAAGAACAGCTTGAACTATTTTAGAGACTCGCCATGGTGGCTTCTTCCCTCTCGCCCGATTTCGGCCGCCCTTTGTAATTACTCTCATCTCATCCTATCCTCCTGGGGTATGACGTACAATTAACCAATGCCTGTAGTGAAATCCCCCTCGAAATCACACACTGTATCTTCTCTAACTTTTACATTGTACATATAGTTTTCTCCAATGAGGCGCTAAAACGGGACTGCTCCCCCCTTCCAGTGGGCAATAACCATTAGCAAACAAAAGAGGAAGCTTTACTATGGGCGAAAGGCAGAGTAGTATTTCCTGTAGACATTCCTTGCAAGTCGAAAATCACACCTCAGTTGAGGGACCAGTAAGGGAATGAATAGGTGTATTTATTGACATAACAGGACCAGACATTGAGCTTCAACAATCGCACGGGTCCACAGACCGTACGAGCTTTTGTAATACACAAAATAGAAAGCAATATTAAAACAACAACAACAAGTTAAAAGAGTAAACACGAAAATAAAAAGACAAATATATTCAAATATAGCAATTTAAGTTTGCAACACAGAGTACACCTTATTCAGATGCATTAATGTACGCTATTATAATAGACAAATACACTTAAGAGAAATATATACACATAAAACATATAAAACCACAACACAACTATGCCATAAATATGACATAAAATGTTAGTATGTAAAAACATTAATCACTTTTGTTTAGCTATTCTTATTGCCCCCTCCCTCAGCCTTCTCAGATCTCAGCTGTCTTGCCTTAAGCATAGATCTACCTAAACCGTCCACATTTTTCATGCCTGCCAGTAGCGTTCAACATGCTTCCAGCTCTACATTCGCGGTGGTAAAGGATCGCGGTAAATACTTTTCCCTCTGCCAAGATGTTGGTCCACGACTCTTCCTCTTTGCAAATGGGGCAGATTTTCATACCATTCTCGTCAGCAACTTTTATTCTACGCCATGCTCCTAGTCTATTCCACACGAGCTCCTCTCTAATCAGTTTGGTACCTGTGACCAGTAAGTGGAAGACTTGGCAACGTAGAATGGTTGGTTTCCAACCGCAAACTTTGGAAGAAGTGTGGGGCAGGGCCATCATGTTTTGAAAAATGAGATGTGTTACACTCACATGACTTTCTCTAGCTACTCTACTTCTTAGAAAATATGATTCTTCTTTCTACATCATGCTAATCGAGATAAACATTAGCAGAATGATCTTATTATTTAGTTCCTTATAAGTAGAAGGGAACTAAAGGCATATGCTAAGCCAAAGTAATACTCAACTGTTTTAAAAGCTGTCGTTATGCGATTGTCATTGCAAATCACTTCTTTGCTTGGCCAGGAGTAGAACAAAAGAGAAACGGACACTTCCGTCTGAGAAAAGTATAAGTACTTCACAATTGAAACTAATAACAAGGAATATCTCGAAAACGGTAAGCTCCCCGAAAAAAATTTATATGACATAATTTGTGTATTTTAAGAAGATCTACATTTTCTGTGTAGTAAGTTTTTATCTATCTCTTACAGTTTACTAGTTATGCCAAATCAAGCAAACTTCATCCAGAATAAACAGGTCTTTAGAAGCTATCCCCAGAGATTTAAAGACATATATTTTATTTGTGATAGAAATGTCTTTAATATGTGGTATTTTAATCAAAATTGTATAGCAATTTTTAAGAAAAACAAAATTTTCGAAGATTTTTCCATGTAAAGCGAGAGAGAATTTTCTTGAAAATCTTCGTGTCGCATCTTTGGAAGATTCCAAATTTAAATACCAAGTTTGGTATTTAACCGTTTTTTCGTTTTTGAGCTATGCTGTCCACAGACACACACGTACGTTTTTCCAAAAATAAACTAAAATTTCTTTATGTGATATATATATAGACAAAGCATTGAGAAGAAACGTCTGGATTTTTGGATTTTCATAAAATAGATTACCTTATTCCTCGTGAAATACGAGACGAGATCAGAGTCTTGAGCAAATCCAACCTCTGTTTCCAAGTAAGATGTGCTAATGACGGTCACAATGGGAGGCTGCAAGCATGAAGACCTCGAAAGGAAATCTGGCCTTTCCCCGGCAACAAAGACAAACAATCCCTCCCTAGGGACACGGTAAGTAGTAGTGCGGATGTCCTGGTCACGTGACATCTCCAGGGACTAGCGGCACTTCCTATTTCTTTTTATGTCCTCTGTACTACAAGGGGAGTGGACTAAAATAAAAACGGGGCAAGGGGAAGAATGCCTGATGACCGGTCGTATAGTAAAGAGCGCAATCGATTTTGGCGCCTGGCTTTTGGGGAGAGTACAGTCCCGGAAGTAAGGCATAGGTAAACCTGACACGGCTTTTGTACTGGCTACTTCACTTTTTGTCTAATCCTATTTCCTGAAATGCAATGCGTACCGCAGTTCCAGTGTAAATTCTGGGCGAGTTAAATTACATGTTGGTTTAATTGTTTGTTACTTTCCCTACACGTACTATGTACATAGTGTATAGAAAAGGTATTGCATTCCACCCAAAGATTCAATACCGAGATTTCACCGGAAATATATTTTTAGGGTTCCCTGTATCCAAAAATAGTTCGTGTGTGTGTCTGTGTCCGTATGTCTCTGAATACGATAGCACAAAAACGAAAAGTCTGTTAAAACTAAACATGGTATTTAAGTTCAGTATGTTCCAATGATGCGACACGAAGATTTTCAAGAAATTCCGCCACCCCTAACTACCCTTTACATGGAAACATTTTCAAAATTTTTCTCAAAAATGGCTCTAACGATTTTATTTAAAATGTCGTATATTAAAGATATTTTGTATATCTTGAATTTTCTGGGAATAACCTCCGAAGATATCATTATTCTGGATGAATTTTGCGGAATTTTGCATAACTGGTAAACCGTAGGAGTTAGACAAAAATTTACTCAATAGAAAAAGTAGACCTCATAAAACAAAAATTTTATGTTAAATACATTTTTTTTTTTTTTCGTGGAGTTGATCGTTTTTGAGATGTTCCTTGTTATTGTTTTTAGCAATAAAATACTCATAGTTTTTCATACGGAAATTTGTCAATTTATCCATACAAACAAAGGAAATTCACTCACATAGCAGCCAGCTTTTGACCATCACTTTAGCCTATGGTACTCCTTTATTTTCCTTCTACTTGCAAGAAAGCAAATATTAAGATTATTTTGATGTTTTCTTTCAGATTAGCGTGAAGTAAACAGAGGTATCAGCTTCTTAACAATAATCTTTGCAGAGATGTAGAGAAGGTGATGTGAATGGAACACATCAGATTTTTTCACACAAACCGTGTGTAGCACAGGAGTTGGGTCGGTAGAGTCAGACTGAAAAATTCAATGCCATAGCCGGGATATTAACCACGGATCTCCCGATACTTAGTAGGTTGCTCTACCCCAGAGCTACCATGGCAACATGCCGACATGGCATTAAATTTCTTAACTCTTTCGGGAGATCTATGGTTCAAATCCCGGATATGGCATTGAATTTTTCAGTCTGACTCTACCAATCTAACTCCTGTCCCACACTCGGCTTGAGTGAAAAAAAAAGCAATACTAATTTCCAAAATAGTTGGCTATAATATGAGTCCTGGGACTTAAAAGTACTTACAACATTGTAAGTCGCCATCAGGGGTGTATCATATCAAAATAATTTGAGACCACCTTGTAGTTTACCGGGAAGCATGCGAGTCAGTTGAGAAGTTTAATGCTGTGCCGGCATGTTGCCATGGTAGCTCAGCGGTAAAGCAACCGCCTAGGCATCGAGAGATCCGTGGTTCAAATCCCAGCTATGACATTCAATTTTTCAGTCTGACTATACCAATCTAAATGACGTGTTATTTACGAGTTGAAACCTTTAGTTGCAAATGATAACCGAAAGACTTGCTTGAGATGAACTGCTTCTTCATATATTGAGACATCTCGCTCAGTGTGAATAGTGATCAAATTTATATCTTTAACTTTACTGGGAAAATCTCGTGTGTTCAATTTAATGTTCTTCAAACAAAGTATTCCTACAAAACATTGTTGTTTTATTTACACCACGCTAATCTAGGAAAACATTAGTAGAAATTGCCTTATTATTTAATTCTTTCTAATTATTTAACCGACTTTTTGTTTTGGAGTTATCGTGTTCACACACTCACATACACCCACAAACAAGGACCTTTTTCTAAAAGTTCTTTTTTTGGCTACCGGAACCCTACAACACCTTCCCGTAACACTAAGTAGAAAAAGTAAAAATCTGTTTCCAAGATTTGCTATATATTGTTCACATAATTTTGGTAATATTAGAAAAAACACTTATGTGTACCATTGACATAGCATTCTATCTATTCAATAAATTATTCTTAGAAAGCTTATTCTTACATCTACTTCATGCTAATCTAGATAAACGTTAGCAGCAATTGTCTTATTATTTAGTCGTTTATAATTAGAAGGAAAATAAGGGAAAATACTCGGCTAAAGCGATAGTCAAATCTTTCAAAAGCTGGTTGCTATGTGACAAATTTTAAGATTTTAAAATTGTTACTAATAAGAAGGAATATCTCGGAAATGGTTAACTCTACAACAAAGTTTTATATCACATAAAGTGTGTATTTTAACAACCTCTGCGCTTTATAATAACTTTTTATACCTCTATCTCTTCGGTTTACCAGTTATGCAAAAGTCATTCAAAATGAAGAGGACTTCAGAGGCTATTTCCAGAAAATTCGACATATACATTTTACTTTTGATGTATTTTAATATAACATATTTTAATCAAAATCGTTAGTCATGATTGTGAAAATTAAAATTTTCGAAATTTTCCACTGTAAAGGATGTTTGGGTAGGGGAAATATTTTGAAAATCTTCGTGTAATATTCTTGAAAGATGCTGAGCTTAAATATAAATTTCAGTATTTAACCGAATTCTTATTTTTGAGTTAACGTGTTCAAGACACAGTCACACGCACACATATAGGGACATTTTTCAAAAGCGCTTTTTGGGGGGAGGGGATTATGGGGACCTAAAATGTGTATATTTTGGGTAGAGTGCAATTCCTTCTCTTCCTATGTACTAAGTAAAGATATATATATATATATATATATATATATATATATTAATTATTCATCATTGTAGCATTTCTTGTCATGTTAACAACATTAATAACTTCAAAATCTAATAAAGACATTGCCCCGAAGTTTGGTACGCACATGTTTTTGCATGTTTAATGCACTTAAAATAGTGATTTATGCAACCATCCTATAATGGTAGTTATTAGGACACGAGTGAGAGGAAAAACCTCAAAAGTATTCTAATAACCATTATATGAGAGTTACATACATAATTTTTTCTACGACATGTAGATATGCAATAAGTATTTAATATTTAGATATCCTACATATGAAAGATGAACTCCGCCGACCGCTATGCGTAATCTACGCTTGCGTCGATAACAAATTAAGTTCGATTCACGATGATAGTTGAGTTGCAAGATGAAGACTGAGATATTTTAGCCTAGTGATAATGATATGGAATTTGGTTCCACGCCTCCTGATATAGGACAGGAGGCGAATAATGTTGTTAACAATTTACTTCGGCAGAAATAAAAAAAAGCTGATGTTATCCATTCACATGGTTTACCTTACATCTCTGCAACAAAGTTTTGTTAAAAAGCTTATGCTTCTATTTTCTTCGTGCTAATCGACAAAAATTAGCAGAAATAGTCTTATTACTTGTTTCCTTGTAAAGAGAAACGAAATAAGGGAGTACCCTAGGTTAAAGTGACAGTCAAAACCTGGTTTCTATGTAAGCTTTTTAAACCTGAGACGAAAAACAAAGAATATCTCAAAAACGATCAACTCTACGGAAAAAAAAGTATAGGATTAAATTGTGTGTTTTATCGTGATCTACACTTTTTGCGTAGTAAGTTTTTGTCTATCTCTTACAGTTTACAAGCTATGCACATTTCAATAAAAATCCTCCAAAATAAAGAGGTTTTTAGAGGCTAATCCCAGAATATTCAAAATATACATTTTATTTGACATATACAGATCTTAAATATAACAGATTTTAATCAAAATCGTTAGAGATATTTTTTAGAAAACCAAAATTTTCGAAATTATTCCCATGAAAAGGGTAGTTGGGGGACGGGGGATTTTCGTGAAAATCTTCTTGTCGTATCCTTGGGAGATACCAAATTAAATACCAAGTTTGGTATTTAACGGTGTTTTCATTTTTGAACTATGCTGTCCAAAGGCACACACATACACGCACACACGGACCTTTTTCCAAAAAATGCTTTTTCTGGATTCAGGGGACCCAAAACATGTATTTCTGGTGAAATCTTGGTATCGAATTTTTGGGTGCATACGCTATATATACGCTATGTACATAGTACGTATAGAGAAACAAAAATCTACGAAATGTTATATGATAAATTCAGGGCATGGAGAGTAACAAAAATATAATTATATTCTAGAAAAGTCTTCTCAAGCTTTACTTACAAGAAATGTCAAAAACAATGAAATTTCCAACCTTGTGGACAAATTATTCAGTATTGAAAATTGCTCTAAATGTGAAACATGGAACTGATATATTCCAATATAAAAAGTTGTACTCCCTGTTAAAACAGAAATCGGTAGGTTACAGTAGGAAAAAAGCGAAAATATTTTCCACAGATGAAATTAAAACAGTAATTGATGAAGCACCTGACAATAGATATCTACTTATAAAGGTACAAATAAATATTTTGGTTGGAAGCAGAGTTAGCATGCATTTATTGATTTCCTCGTCTCTGTGATGCCAATGTCATGACTTACTTGATTTTGCTTACGTAATATTATGAGTTCAGATTCGGAAAATATATATTCTTATAATTCTTATAGATATATAATTAAATACTTTGGAGGTTATTGTACGCGCAAGATGTTTCTGTAATTTTATGCAGATTAGTAAGTAGTGAACAGCCATTAGTAGGGCAGTGCTCAAGCGTGAAAATCTATATTGAAATGAAAATCGGTATCAAAATGGTTTTCATTTCGATATAGATTTTAGCAGTAAATGAACACATTTCAGTATGTAGTATAAAAAATAAATATGTTAGCAATTTCATTATGTGTGCCTTTAATTGCCTACGGAGCAATCAGTTTTTTTTTTTTTTTTTTTTTTTTTTTTTTTTTTTTTTTTTTTTTTTTTTTTGTTGTGTTCATGACAATTCCCACACTTCACCGGTAGTAGCACACAGTCGTTTGTTTGCCTCGTCACTATTCATCTGCTGTAAGTGCATATGGGATGTTTGGTCTGGAACCAGTAATGAATTTGTACCACAAATTACAGCATAAGGGAAGCAAATCTAACTTGAAATGACAAGTCACACGCACACGCGCACGCACACACACACACAAACGCGCTCTCCCTCCCTCTCTGTCATTCTGTCATTCTATATAGTTTTTACACTATTCGAGAACAAGGTCATGTATTTACTTTCTCTACACGTACTATGAACATAATGTTTAGAGAAGGTATTGTATTCCACCCAAAAAGTTTATACCGAGATTTCACCGGAAATACATGTTTTGAGACCCCTTAAGCCAAAAATACATGTTTAAAAATATTCTTGTGTGATACTGTCTGTCTGTGTGAATGCATGTGTATGTGTCTCTAGGCAGCATAGCTCAAAAACGAAAAGTCCGTTAAATACCAAACTTGGTATTTAAGTACAGTAACTTTCAAGGATGTGACGCAAAGATTTTAAAGAAAATTCCTTATCCCCGAACTACACTTTACAGGGAAAAGTTTCTGTTTTGATTTTCTGAAAAATGGCTAACGGTTTTGATTAAAATATCGTATGTTAAAGATATTTACATGATAAATAAAATGTATATCTTGAATTTTTGGGAATAGCCTCTGAAGACAACTTTATTCAGATGAATTTTGCGGAATGTTGCATAGCTGGTAAACAGTAAGAGATTGACAAAAACTTACTACAGAGAAAATGTAGAGCACGTTAAAAAACACAATTTATGTTATATATTTCCGTGGAGTTGGCCGTTTTTGACATATTCCTTGTTATTAGTTTCAGCTTTAAAATACTTATACTTTTCTCACAGCATTAAGTAAGCAGAAGATTAATCTTTTTAGAATAATTTATTGGAGAGATGAAGAGAAAGTCATGTGAATGGAACACGTCAATTTTTTTTTTTTTTTTTTTTTTTTTTTTTTTTTTTTGTCGTTTACTGGTTTGTTCAAGTCTTGTTGAAATTTCCAAGTGATGAATTGCTGAGGTGCACATATAAGACAATTTGATGCCCACAAAATTCCTCTTTGAAATACCCCTCTTTATCAAAGGGTTAAGCTCGGATAGTCCATGCCATAGCACAACTATAACTTTTTTTTTTTTTTTTTTTTTTTTTTGCTCCTTCGGCGAGTTTAACAAAGACAGAAAATAAAAACTGAGTTTAAAGTATTACAAAATGATATTTATAACCTAAAAGACTATTCAATCATTGCTGTATCCCTTTCCATTGCAAACTCATCCTGTTTTACTTTCCGTTTTTCCCTATAACTGCTTCCCTTTTCAAGCAGTTTCTTTTTATTTTCTTTAGCAGCAGCAGCAACGGCAGCACTGTGTTTCAGTCACCTACTTTAATCAAACATCGTTTTGTCTGCCCAGTTTAGACACTTCGTACTTCCATATCAAACTCCAAACTCTAATTGTTTTCCTTAATTCGTCGCGATACCAAGATTTACGCACTAAATAATGTCAAACTTTCATGCAATTAATCTAACAACTGTATCTTTTCCTTTTCTTTCGTTTAGTTAATATTTGCCCACAATAGTTTCAGGGTATCAAAGAGCCTTTTGAGAATTTAAGCGTATGGGTTGTTACATATGTAAGAAGATAAAGCCAGACTGAAAAATTCAAAGAAATACTCGGGATTTAAACCATCGATCTCCTGTATTCCGTTCAGTTAATCTAACCACTGATTTACAATGACGAAACATAACATTTCTCAACTGACCCTGTTTTTTCCTGGTAAAACAACTGTTATTTAATTTATTTTGCTTAAACAATTTTCCATTATGAAATGAAGCTAGATCTTGCATATCTATTGTACACAACATTTATGGGCTATAATATGTAAAATGTGGACTAAAATTTGATATAAACACGAGTGTACAATAACACAGCCAGAGATTCGAAATATTAAAATTTTAACTTCCCGTGTAATCTCAAAGTAAAGGCTATGTTTCATTTGTTGTGCAAATTATGCAACTCTTGGTGGTAATCCTATAGAATTACTTAATTATTAAAAATTAATTAATTAGTAACGTTTATTCAATTCCACTGTAGGCTTACTGACGTCTCAAAACTGACTGTGGGATCTAAGATCTCAGCTAATCATTTCTCCTATCGAAGGAAATTATATCATATCGAAAGCTGCTGTCGCGAGTCAATCTTCAATTGTTACATAGTGGCCAGCTTTTTAAAAAAAATGGACAATCGCTTTAAGGTCATTAGGTAGAGACAGAGTAGGAATCTCCATCCTACCTAACTGAAATTATTATATTATTGAAAACTATATAAACTATCATAATGAAAATGCTACCACATGTAAAACAACTTCTAATTGAGAAAACATAGTCAAATCATAACTTAGATTAATAATTACTAACTTATTTCAATAAACAAAAGGCCACCTGGTTACTGTGGTGGTAGCGTGTCTGCTTCACATTCAAAATGTCGTGAGATCGACTCTCGCTTAGGGTGAGTTACCCGCATAAGGTTTTTTCGGGGTTTTCCCTTATCCTGAGAAGACGAATGTCTAGTAACTTGAAGCTCCATGGACCCCGAGATCATTTGAGCATCATTTCACCAATTTCATTCATCGTCCGATATTACCAACCAGGTTAAAGGACGTTAAACTTTAAAAAAAAAAATAAAAAAAATGTGCAAAACTTATCGCATATTTTCCTCTTTAGGTACACTTTCCTAAAAAATCATAATATATATGTAATGGTTTTGTGCATACTCAACATGCATTTTTATAAACAGTTGGTGAAAGCTTTTGGTTTGTTTATGAAATCCCTAAGAACTTATAAATACCTAAACCAAAATATAAGGTAAACGTAATTATTATAGTTTTTAAAATTGCTATATTTGGTTAAAATGTATAAATATTTTACGAGCTATGTCAAATGGCATATTTTTAAAGTGACTACAAAGTCTGGAGTGCTTCATCTTCATTGTTTAGAATAAAAATGCATCCAAAAAGAAAATATGTGAAAACTATTGCAAATGTTCATTTAAATATCAACAAATTACCAATTATTAACCCAATTATAATTTGATTGTGGTTTCTAAATAAAAAACTTTTCATAATTGGTAAAATATGCATTATATAGCTTGTATAGTTTTTAAGAACTTTAATACATATTTTATTAAGACTCAGCATGGGAATTGTTATTCCTTTCTTCCAAATGTTCTTAACATAGTGTATTGCCTCATTTTTCTTCTGCGTATAAGGAACTAAAATATATCATTTCCGTTAATTTTTATCTTGATTAGCATGGAGTAGATAGAAGAATAAGCTTTTGGAAGAATAGTTAGTTGCAGAACAGGTTGAGAAAGTCATGCGAATGAAACATGCGATTTTTTTCTTTACTTAACATTTCCTAAAATATATTACTTTCTCTACACGTACTATGTGCATAGTGTATAGAGAAAGTATTGTATTTCACACAAATATTCGATACCAAGATTTCACCGCAAATATATGTTTTGAGACCTCCTGGTCCAAAAAAATCATTTTTAGAAAAATGTCCGTGTGTGTGTGTGTGTGTCTGTCTATCAAGAATGCCAGGCAAAGATTTTCAAGAAAATCCCCCCCAAAACCAAACTACCCTTTGCACGAAAACATTTTAAAAATTTTGTTTTTCTCAAAATTGGCTGACATCTTTAATTAAAATGTCGTTTATTAAAGACATTTATATGAGAAATAAAATAATACCTTGAACTTTCCAGGAATAGCTTCTGAAGACCTGTTTGTTCTCATAAATTTTTCTGAATTTTGTATAACCAGTAAACCGTAATAAAATGATAAAAACTTACCACATAAAAATGTAGACTCGTTAAAGCACATAATTTATGTCATATGGATTTTTGTTGTAGAATTAACCGTTTCCAAGATATTCCTTGCTATTGATTTCTGTTTCAAAATATTTATACTTTTCTGAGGCAGGAAGTGTCCGTTTTCTTTTGTTTCTACTCCTGGCCAAGCAAAGCAGCGAATTTCAATAAAAATTGAATAGCGATAATTTTAAAACATTTGACTATCGCTTTAGCATAGCACATTCGTTTAGTTCCCTTCTACTTATAAGGAACTAAGTCATAAGTACATTTTGGGTATCTCGAGTAGCATGGTGTAGAAGGAATAATAATTCTTTGTAAGAAGTTTGTTTGTAGAACAATTAGAGAAAGTCACGAGTTCTCAAATATCTCTATAATGGTAAACGACGCACTGAATAAACAATGATCCGTTTATTTGCAATAGCGCTAAAGAGCTGGAGGTTCTGGCTGGAGTGTTGTAAGTTGGCCCTGCAGGCTGGGCGACGCGCGAGGTGTGAAGAGCCATGCATTTTGTATAACCCATTCTCACAGCAGGAAGCTCGCTCTGTTTATTGCGAGGTGACGTTTATATTTGTCGGCAAATACAGCTGAAAAACCCTATTTGCTTCTTGCCAGAAACCCGAGATTCAATCTCTGTTACGGGGAGTGGGCAGTGTAAAATGACAACAACAACAAAAACAAAAAACAAATAAAAAAACTTCTTCTATTTACTTAGTGCAAATCGAGAAAAATTTGGCAGTAAAATTCGTATTACCTGCTTCCTCGTAAGTAGAAAGAAAATAAGGGAATACAATAGGCTAAATCGATAGTCACATATTTTAAAAGCTGCTTGCTATGTGATTGAAGTTCCTTTGTTTTTATATATACGAGTTGATAAATTCTCGTATGAGAAAAGTATTTTAAACCTCAAACTAATAACAAGGAATATCTAAAAAAATGTTAACTCCACGAAAAAAAATGTATATAAAGTAAATTGTGTATTTTGTTGATATCTATATTTTTGTTAAGGAAGTTTTTGCCTAACTCTTACGGTTTTTATGCAAAATTCCGCAAAATTCATTCAGAATAAACATCTCTTCAGATGCTATTCTCAGAAAATTTAAGATATACATTTTGTTTCTGATGTAAATATCTTAAATGTAAGAGATTTTAATCAAAATCGTTAGAGACATTTTTGAGAAAATCAAAATTTACTATGTGTTTTCCATGTAAAGGGTAGTTTGGGGTGGGAGAATTTTTCTCAAAATCTTCGGGTCGCATCCTTGGAAGATGCGCAACTTAAATACTAAGTTTGGTATCTTAGACACTTTTCGTTTTTGAGTTGTCGTGTTCACAGTCACACGGGCACACACGGACCTTTTTCTACAGGGGACCTACACTATATAGTACGTACTCTATAGTACGTATAGAGTAAGTAAAAAGATCGTATGACACATAAACGAACTCTTTGGTCTTGTCAGCGTGCTGAATTTTCATCGCAGTATTCCAGAGCTCTATTCCTAACTAGAGCTGGGAACTTTTTCTTTGATTAGGAGCAGTTCTCTACCCTCCAAACGGTCTGATGCAGTAAAAACTGAACAAATGCAGTGATTCCTAAAAAGAAAATACATAAACCTAATGCAAAGACCCAACGCAGGAAGAAACGACAGATACTATTAGGGCAGACTAACAGAGCTTTTACAAATTCGGTGCTTTAAAAAAGATTCTTTAACATTAAGACTCTATTCCTTTGGTTTATATGTATAGCGTAGAACAGCGACAGAAAACAGGATATGTGTTGGGAATTTTTGTAATATTATCACAGTTCTGTTTTATATAAGATAGTGTGAATAGAAAAACATCAAAGCCAAAACTTGTTATTATTTTTTAAAGAAAATGGCTAACAATGACGAAGCGAACCGTTTGATGCAATTCAGATGATTTAACGATGCGTTATTTTAATGGTCCCCAACCAAATTCAAGCAAAAAACCAAAGGAAATCTTGTAACTCCTCTTTCAAACTATATATATATATATATATATATATATATATATATATATATATATGGTTTCCTGGTGCAGGAAATGAAATCCAGTTGGGTTTATTTACAGTCTACGAACTCCATATAACTGTAGGAAGATGTATGTTCCAGTTTAGCATCACAGCAGAGGGTGCAGTAAATTATTGATATCCGAGCGGGGTGTTTCTGGGGGTTGCGTCTGCGGCCTGCATTCGAGAAGTCACGGGTTAAACCGCCCTTGGGTTTTTCCGTGGTTTTTCCTTATCTCCAGCCGAATGGTGAGGTGATTTTTCTAATACCACGATTTTTTGCTGATACACGATTCCCTAACGTTTATTTTTAATATCACCTTCCGGGATACAGGGCTTGACTGGTTAGTTTGGTGGTGTGTGGTGGATATACGTTATTTAGCTGTTCTCTCCTTGCAATTCGGATTTGTATGTCAGGAGGGGCCCTGGAATATGCCTGTAGAAGTGAGCTTTAGGGACTTCGCAATATTCGCATCTTTCACTACCTGGTCTGGGTCATGTCATCCTTTCCTTCCGGAGATTGCATATGGCATAACTGCCCCTGGCGGCGTGCTTATTATTTTATTGTTTCATTTGTATAGCCTCCTTTAACTTCAACGGTCATATTGGAGACTTTGACTTGTGAAACAACTAGTATTACTGCAGGTTTAGAACATTATTTTAATCAATTTTTATTACTAAACACACGGACATTTATTCTCACATTCATACTTCCAGACTCTGTGGGGGATAGGAAATAATTTTGGTTAAAGAAAAATTCCCTGCCCCTAGTCGGGAATCGAATCCGGGACTTCCGGGTGATATGTCAGCTTAAATCTTGCTTTGTTTCTTGAACGAATAAAAGCTGCTAATTTACTAAAGTGGTTCAAACCCATTTACATCTTATATTTTATTTATTTAGTTACTCTTAATTATTTAACGTTCTTTAACCTTTTAGGCGATATCGGACGATGAATGAAATGCGTGAAATAATGCTCAAATGAGTCCAAGGTCCACAGAGCTTTCAATTACCCGACATTTGTCTTTCAGGATAAGGAAAAACCCGGATAAACTTTATCCAGTTAACTTACCTTAATGAACTTTTGAAATCGAGTCTTCTTGAATGCGAGGCAGACAGGCTATCCCACAGTACAAGAGACATTGTTGACATCGTCAAGATTTGGGACAGGGGAAGGCGACAGTGGGAATGTACAGTTTCACAACAAAAAATTACTAACTTACTACTGTCCTCACATCCTTCGCCGAAGCGCATCTCTGCGTATGTTTTCTTTAGCTGATGTTCCGCCTACTTGTTTCGCAACTGTTTAGTTCCTCTTCCCAGCAAACTATCGTTATCGCCTACAATTTCTGATGCGTGAAAGCTGTAAAGTTATAAGAAAGCAAAAAATATACCTTATCGTTAAGCATAACCAGAAAAATTCACATAAAAAAGAAAAGGTATATTCACACCCAAAATCCCATGCATCAAGGTGAAAATGGCCCCAGTAACGTAAAAGTGATCGCGCTGACGTTGAAACTTTGACCGCCACACTTCAACATTTTTAAATTAGAAAAAGTATGGATTGAAGAACAAAATAAAAGATAATGTTTATCTGTATCTAAAGGTTTAATCGTCATTCTCAGAAATTATTTTATAATAGTCATATTTAGCATTTTAGTTTTATATTTCCTTGCCATAAATTATTACTTTTGCTACACCTACTATGTACATAGTAAATAGAGAAGTTATTCTATTGCAACCAAAAATTTGATACCTAAATTTCACCGAAAATACATGATTTGGTACCTCTGATTCCAAAAGAAAACATTTTTAGAAAAATGTTGTGTGTGTGTTTGTGGCCAGCATACCTTGATATTTAAGTTCAGTATCTTTCAAGATGCGACACGAAGATTTTAAAGAAAATCTCCCACTTCCAACTACCCATTATATGGAAAAAATGTCAAATATCTTGGCTTTCTCAAAAATGGCCCTATCGATTTTGATTAAAATCACTTGTATTTGAGATATTTACATGGCAGATAAGATGTATATCTTGAATTTTATGGGAAAAGTCTCTGCAGACCTCTTCATACTTAATGACTTCTGTATAAATTTTGTATAACTGTAAACCACAACAGATAAGCAAAAGCTTTGTGCATAAAAATGAAGAACTCGCTAAAACACACAAGTTATGTGATATACACCTTTTTGTAGAGTTAGCCGTTTTTGAGATATTCCGAATTATTGGTTTCAGTTTTAAAGTAGTTAAACTTTTCTCAAACGGGAGATGCTTTAGTCTAGTGTGTTCCATTATTTCCCTTCTACTTACAAAGAAACAAGTAATAAGACTAATTCTGACAATGTTTATCTTGATTAGTGTATTTTTAGACAGCCACAGTTTAAAATAAGCTTTTTAACACAAATCACTCGAATTAAAATAGTTCTTTATAGCTCTAGATTTATAGAATATTTATAACACTCCAACGCTACCAATACCACCTGATAATAGTATGATGTCTGAATTTAGCAACACAACCACACCAAGTACCTCATCATAAGGAATCAACATTTCCAATTGCCATAATTGTACAATAAAATTCACACTTTCATCACAATTGCACAGTTAAGAACTTATGTTGCCTACTGTTAATAAGAATTGTATATGTTTTCTGTTATTTACCTGTATTAAAATAAATGAGCTTATGTTCCTGAGAAAAAAAAATAAAATCAATTATAGTACCACCGCAATCTTTACTAGTCCGTTCTCGTGTCTAAACATGCTCAACTAGACAGCAATTTTCTTCGATTGGCAACTTCAAACATATAAAACGTGTTTGCTGGGTACTTGGTTGTAACATACTCTAGTTTATCATTTAATAAAAGAAGGAATGGAATCGTTAATTTATAAGATTTATGGTAAAGTGCAAAGAACTGACATTACTGCATCGATTACCAATCTATATCGATAGACGAATTCTATTCCCACATACACACACGCCTCCAAGCGATGGGAAAACGTACTATTCCTTGAACAAAAGTAATGTTTAACCTTATATTATAAATGTATTGATAAATCTAAAAATATTGTGCTGTATAAAAAAAAATAGTGTATGACACTCAGGTTAAAGGTTTTCATTTTGCTCATAGGGTTGCTACACTCAGCCTTGCGGCCTCGTTATGCAAATTTTCCTTCTCGTAAAATAAAACTACACTTTTAACTTTTGTATCATAAATAGCTATTTATAAGAAAAGTTTTTATGGAACAGCTAGAAAAAATCTGATGTGTTACACTCACATAACTTTCTCTAGCCGTTCTACAAACTTCTTACATAAGATTATTCTTCACAATGTTCCTATTACTTAGTTCTTTATAAGTAGGAAGAAAATAAGGGAATACACTAGGCTAAATCGATAGTCAAATGTTTTAAAAGCTGTCGTTATACGATTGTCATTACAAATCGCTTCTTTTCTTGGCCAGAAGTAAAACAAAAGAAAAACGGAAACTCCCGTCTGAGAGAAGTATAAGTACTTCACAACTAAACTAATAACAATGAATACCTCGAAAACGGTAAGCTCCACGAGAAAAATATATATGACGTAAATTATGTATTTTAACAAGGCCTACAGTTTTTGTATAGTAAGCTTTTGTCTACCTCTTACGGTTTACTAGTTATGCCAAATTAAGCAAAATTCATCCAGAATAAACAGGTCTTTAGAAGCTATTCCCATAAAATTCAAGATATACATTTTATTTGTCAGGTAAATATCTTTAATATACGATATTTTAATCAAAATCGTTAGAGCCATTTTTAAGAAAATCAAAAGTTTCGAAAAAAGTTCCATGTAAAGGGTAGTTTGGTGTGCGGGGATTTTTCTCAAAATCTTCGTGTCGCATCCCTGGAAGATACTGAACTTAAATACCAAGTTTGTTATTTTAGCTACTTTTCGTTTTTGAGTTATCGTGTTCACAGACACACACACACACACACACGGACCTTTTCTGGAAATGCTTTTTTTTGGATACAGGGGGTCCTAAAACATGTATTTCCGGTAAAATCTCGACATCGAATCTTTGGGTGGAATGCAATAGTTCTCTATCCCTATGTACATTGTACATACGGGGCAAGAGAAAGTAAAAATCATTAGGGTGGAACACATCAGATTTTTTAAATGTTATATAACGCAACAGTATTGTTATCTTCATTTTTTCTGGGTCCCCACGTGGTGGGGGATTGGTGAATTGATATTGTAATGCGAGTGTGCGCGTACATACATATATGTGCATTGACAACATTCATAAAGAGGAAAAATTGTAAAATATCTGGGCTTTAAAGATAAGCATTATGACCAGCACTACCGTAGATCGAAAGCATATTAAAAATGAGCAGCAAGCATTACAAAAAGCTCCTCATATCATGGGGGAGGTAGATTCTGATCCGCAAAACCATCACCTTCTGTATGCCGTTGTATTTCCCGTTAAGCCTGAAAACACTACACGTGTTCGCCATCAGCTCTCAGCATTTCAAGAACGAGCCTTTTTTGCGTTGGGGTAGTAATCACAAACGGATGGAGGTATGTTTGCGTATAGGAGGGGGTTAGTGAATGGCTGATGCGTGTTTTTCGCATACTGCCCCATCCCTTCCTCTCAATCGATATTCAACGAATCACCAGAAATGTAAACATTACACTGTTGGTTTTACCATCAGATATCAGTGTCCCTTCTCCGTGCAAAAGTTCTGCGGGTAATAATTAAAAACTACGGTAGATTATCCTACCCCTGCGGCGGAGTTCATCAGCATGCATGCATAAGAATGCCGCGTAATACAATTCCATTCGAACCCAGGCTAATAGAGTTCCCACTCGAAGCAACGCTGTTTTTTTGTCTTCGTAATCTAATTAATGGCGTGTGTGGCGAAGCACTCCCGTTTCTGAAACGTTAACACGTCCCCAAATATTATGACGAAGTAAAATAAGGGTCTTATTACTGTCCCTACATAGAGGAAGTATTGTGTTCCACCTAAAAATTCCATACCGAAATATCATTGGAAATATATGTTTAAAGTCCAAAAAAAACACTTAGCAAAACGATCGTATGTGTCTGTGGAGAGCATAGCTCAAAAACTAAAACACTGTTAAGTACCAAACTTGGTATTTAACTTTGGTATCTTCCAAAGATGAGACACGAAGATTTTAAAGAAAATCCTCCCACCCCAAACTACACTTTACATTAAAAAATATTTTCAAAATTTTGTTTTCCTTATAAATGGCTAACGATTTTGATTAAAATACCATGCATTAAAACTATTTACATGACAAATAAAATGTATATATTAAGTTTTCTACGAATAACTTCTGAAAACCTGTTCGTTCTGGACAATATTTTCTGAATTTGAGTAACTGGTAACCCATAAAAGATAGACAAAAACTTACTACACAAAAACATATGATATATGTCATATATATTTTTGTTGTAGAGTTGACCGTTTCCAAGATATTCCTTGTTCTTGGTTTCAATTTTTAAATGCTATACTTCTTTCAGACAGGAAGTGTTCGTTTTTCTTGGTTGTACTCTGGTCAAACAAAGAAGCAAATTGCAAGGAAACGCATTGCAATAACAATCGCATAACGACAGGTTTTAAAACATTTGCCTATCGCTTTGGTTTAGTGCATTAAGGAACTAAATAATAAGTACATTCGGTTAAAGTACCTCGATGCTTAGAACGAAGAATACTCCTTTATAAGAAGTTTTTTGTAGAATATCTATAGAAAGTCATGTGAGTGTAACACATTAGAGGTTTATAAAAAAAAGTCCGTGTGTGAGTTTGTGGACAACATAGCTCAAAAACTACAGCACTGTTAAATATCAAATTTGGTATTTAAGTTTACTATCTTCTAAGAATGCGACACGAAGATTTTCAAGAACATCTCCTCAACCAAAACTACTCTTTGCATGGAAAAAATTTGAAACTCTTGTTTTTCTCAAAAATGGCTGTAACGATTTTGATTAAAATACCTACCATGCATTAAAGCTATTTACATCACAAGCAAAATGTATATCTTCAACTTTCGGAAATAGCTTCTGAAGACCTGTTTATTCTGGATGAATTTTCCTGAAGTTTGTATAAGTGGTAAACCGTAAGACATACACAAAAACTTACTACACAAAAGATGCACATCTCTCTTTCGTTTCATCTCTCTTTTGTTTTTCTAGAAATGCAAAGCGAAACGAACTTCAATTGTTCATATTTTAGTCGGATTTTAAAAGATTAATTATCACTTTAGCCTGATATATTCTCTTATTTCCCTTCTGCTTATAAGGAAATAAGTAGTAAGGCCAATTGTGTTAATATGTATCTAATTTATCATAATATAAATAGAGGAATAGTCTTTTGTATGAATAGTTTATTTGCAGAACAGGTAGAGAAAGTCATGCGAATACAACACATCAGATATTTTACTTTCTCTAGCACGTATGTATAATGTACATAGTAGGCAGAGAAAGCATTGTCTTCTATCCAAAATGTCAATACTAAGATTTCAACGGAAATGTCCGTTTTAGGGTGTATAGAAAACTGAAAAAGAAAAAAGGCATTCAAATACTCTGTGCTCCAGACACTGTCACACTTCACTGATAAATATAAATGTGCCAGCAAGCTTTTAAAATGTTCATTGTTTCGCTAATTAATCTGATGTATTCGATTCATATGGCTTTCTCTAGTTATTCCGCAAACAAACGTTTTATTGAAAATATTAATCTTTTATATATAACTTGCTAATCAAGATAAACATAAGTAAGATCGTTCTTTATACTTGCTTCCTTGTAATTAGAAGGGAAATAAGAAAATGCACAGGCTAAAGCGATAGCCAAGACCTTTAAAAGCCGGTCGCCATGTGAAATAATTGAAATTTGATCTCTATACTTGCTAAAAATAAACAAACGAGAAACGAGAAGAAGCATGTCTTCCATTCCAGAAAAAGTTTTAACAGGCTTAAAATTTAAACCAATAATATGGAATATCTCGAAAACTGTTAAATCAAAAAAAAAAAAAAAAAAAAAAAAGGAAAGATGTATATGTTTGTATGTTTTAATCAGGTATAAATTTGTGTGTGGTATGTTTTTGTCTATCTCTCATGGTTTTCCAGGTGTACAAAAGTCAAACCAGAATGAAAAGGTCTTCAGAGGCTATTCCCAGAAAATCCAATTCACACATTTCGTTTGTCATAAAAGTATGTTAAACATAAGGTATTTTAGGTAAATTTTTTTGAGAAAATCAAAATTTTTGAAAAATGTTCCATGTAAAGGGTAATTGGGCGAAGATCTTCGTGTCGTATCCTTGTAAGATATTCAACTTAAATACCGAGTTTTTGAGCTATGCGCGCGCGCGCACGCACGCACACACAGCACACACATGTTTCTAAAAGTGCTTCCTTTTTGGAATCAGAGCGTCGCAGAAGATGTATTTCCTGCGAAATCTCTGTACCGAATTTTAGGTGGAATAGGTACAATATCTTCTCTAAACAGTCGGCCTCCGTGGTGTAATGGTTACCATGCTGTCTTCATATACCAAAGGTTGCGGGTTCAAACCTGGCGGAGGACGATGGATTTTTTCGGCATGGCTTCCTTCGGAAGGGAAGTAAAGCCGTTTGTTCCGAGCCGTAGATTTAGGGCACGTAAAAGAACCTCAAACCTGATAGAGAGACCTCTGAGCAAAGTTAAGCTGTCTTTCGCGCCCAATATAGAATGGGACGCTGAGAACCACAGCAGTTAAAGAGCGTCCATAAATAAAACTCCATTTACATTTACATTTCTTCTCTATACACTATGTACATAGAGAATTGCATTATCTAAGGCACTTTGAGCTTTCAACTTTTGCAAACATGTCTTTCTTTGCTCTTATTAATTGTGTCAGATTTAAACTAAATAGCTTTAAAATTAAATTTGAAAATACAGTCCCATAGTCCATGACTAATTCATTCTCAGAAGCGATCTAAAGCAGAGACACATCTTCCCGTCAAGCAACTCGGTTTCGAAAACCGCAACGAGATAGATGAGCATATGGGCCATACGTACCACCACATAACTGCCTCAATCTCTTGTAAATTCAGAACCAGAGGATCTAGCATCTATATAAGCCTATTGGACTTCTCCGCCACGAAGCTTATGAAATAATGTAGAAAATGATGCCATTCACACGACTTTCTCTGCATCTGTTTAACAAATTATTGTTTAAATGCTTATTCTTCTATCTATTTCATGCTAATCATGATAAACATTAGCAGAAATGATCTTATTACTTACTTTCTTGTGAGCAGAAGGAAATGCTCTAGGCAAAAGCATTAGTCAACTATTTTAAAAGCTGGTTGTTATGTGGTTGAAATTCCTTTCTCGCATGACCAGAAGTTGACAAATTCCAATATGAGAAAAATTGTCAGTATTTTAAATCTGAAACCAATAACAAGGAGTGGCTGACACATGCTCAACTCCATGAAAATAATGTATATAACAAATTGTGTGTTTTAATGAGATCTACATTTTTGTGTAGCAAGATGTTGTCTATCTGTTACAGCTTATCAATTATTCAGCATGAAGAGGTCTGAGAATAAAGAGGCTATTCCCAGAAAGTTCAACATTTACATTTTAGTTGTAATGTAAATATTTTAAAAACGATATTTTAATCAAAATAGTTACAACCATTTTTGAAGTTTGGGTGCGGTAATTTTGCTCAAAATCTTCGCGTTGCACTCTTAGAAAATACTAAACTTGAATACCAAGATTATCGTGTTGACAGACAAATGGACACACACACGGACCTTCTTCTGAAAATATTTTATTTGGATACAGCGGACCCTAAGACATGTATTTCCACTGTAATCTTGCTATCGAATGTTTGAATAGAGTGCAGTTCCTATGTACCATGCGCTATGTAGATAAAGTAAGAAGTATTTTAGTTAGGAAAATGTATTATAAAACAAATGAAGATTTATGATCAGATGTCATTCATTAAAGTGCAAGAATGAGTCTTCGTTTATAAATAAAAGTGTCCTTAAGCTGTTTGTAAGCAACTTGCAGGCTAAAAAGCATTTTGATCTTTTCATCCATTCTTGACGAAAGCCTACAAAAACAAGAGAGATGGCCCACAACTTTTAAAACCCGCTATTCAGAGTGTAAGCATGCTGAAAACGTTATACCAATAACATTTTCCGATAAACAAACACTTTTAGTTTTTTCCAACTTATTAACTGTATAATTTTATTTACGTTAAAGGAGACTATTGGAAGTGAAGTTCTGCCCTGACTACGCAATAACGAACTGTTTGAAGCCGCTAGTGGTATTTCCTCATTCCTACTTACGTATTCTACCCAGGGCTTCAGAACCCCGAACGAGCTACAGAAGAATCCATAATTCTGTAATTCATCATGACGGTCCCTTACAGTATCTTTCATCAGACACGCCCATTAAAACAACAAAAGATACTTGATTTTCCGTCTAAACAATAAGTTTGTTTCGTTTAGTAGAATACAGAGTAATCAGTAAGAAATTACATGTTTGATGTTATATTTTATATTAAGTGGCAAAAATTATTTTCTTTTCAGAAAAGTATGCACAGTGTGAGGTTATTTAAAACGCTTCTTTAAACTGGGTTTATGTCTCAAAATCGCAATTCGTTTCTAAATAATACACATTGCATGACTCACACGTTATAATGGTATCATTTTTACTTTCTTTACTCCTACTATAAACCGGAAATAGGCATTTTAGGGTCCCCTGTATTCAACAAAAGCATTATAGAAAAAGGTGTGTGTGTGTCCGTGTGTCTGAACACGGTTTCCCAATAACGAAAAGTCGGTAAAATACGCAAGTTGGTAAATAAGTTAATATCTTCCAAGGATGCAGCACGAAGGTGTTGAGGAAAATCCCCCTATACTACCCTTTACAAGGAAAATTTTCTGAAATTTTTATTTTCTCAAAAATTAATAAAGATTTTGATTGTAATACTGTATATTAAAGACATTTATACGGCAAATAAAACGTATATCTTGAATTTTCTAAGTCTCTGAAAACCTTTATTCTGGATGAATTTTCCTGGATTTTGAATAACTACGAAAACTTACTACACAAAATCTGTAGATCTCGTTAAAATACACAATTTATGTTATATATATTTTTTTTCGTAGGGCTGGCCACTTTTGAGTTAATAAGGAACTTTAACACAAATTCAAAACCTGAGATTTATACTTTCATTAGGAGATTGTGATTTCAATAAAAATCAATCTTTAAGATCACCATAGGAAACATTTATCAATAGAATGCTTGTCATTAAAGATTCGTACATATAAATAATATTTTAGACATAATCAAAAGGATCAAATAAAAATTGTTTGTATCAGTGAATTTTACGGTATTACTCCTCTTTGATGCCAGCACCAAATACAAAATTCACTTTGAAAACGCATGGAACACGTTCACATGTGAATTAAATGCAGTAAAGTGCACCCCAATCTCAACGCACTTGATAGGAGGCAACCAAAAACAAAAACCTTTTCTTTCAACGAGCATTCAGAGTAGTACAAAGCCTCTCTTTGAATTGGGACTAAAGCTTGTTCCAGCAATAAGACCTGTCCTAACCAGATCAATGAATATGTAGGCTCAAATGATGCGCTTTTAATACGAAAACAGCTGATCTGAAACAATCTCACTTGTTCTCTAATAATTGTCATTCCTTAATAAACTTGCTATCAAAATGTCTCTGTGTTACTCAACACTATTTACAAATAAACGTCTTTATTTCGATGCTTTCACAACTATGCGGTACACTTTATCTCGCCGTTTCGAGGCTTAGATAACACAGATAGACAAACAACTGACTCGCTCTCAACTGACTCGCCTTGCTTGCAGCTCTTTCTTTTATACTGTCGGTGTCATGGATAGAAGTTTCCAGAAATAGCGAACTTTCTAGCATGTGTTCATTGTACCCAGGTGTGGTATTCCTAGGCCTTGAGATACTGCCGCCGCTCTCTCTCTCTCTCTCTCTCTCTCTCTCTCTCTCTCTATCTATCTATCTCTATCTCTCTCTCACAAACACAAAACTGCTCATTCAGAACTCCAATCAAAAATTGACTCGTCTGGCTTGCAGCTGTTTTTTTTTTTCTTTTTTTTTTTTTTTTTGTCAATGTCGTGGACAGAAGTTTCAACAAATAGTGCACTTTCCAGCATGTGTCCCTTGTGCCCAAGTCTTGTATTCCCAGCCTTTAAGTTACTCCCCCACTCTATGTGTTAAATTTATATGCCCTGCCACAATGAACGCGTCTACATAAAAAGAAAACCGTCGTCACATTGCAACAATAAAGCTATAAGGTTTCCAAAGCAAACCGCTAGCACACGTGCGGCGATTACCTACCGGCAAGGCGTATTCAAAATATCTTCAGCCTGCACTCCACCAAGAAATTCGATACCGAGATTTCACCGAAAATATATGTTTTAGGGTCCCCTGTATCCAAAAAAGTATTTCAGAAAAAGGTCCGTGTGTCCGTGTGTCTTTGAACACGATAACTCGAAAACGAAAAGTCGGTAAAATACCAAACTTGGTATTTAGATTTAGTATCTCCCAGGGATGCGACACGAAGATTTTGAGAAAAATCCCCCCCATCACAAACTACCCTTTACATAGAACTTTTTTCGAAAATTTTGATTTTCTAAAAAAATGGCTCTAACGATTTTGATTAAAATATCGTATATTAAAGATATTTACCTGACAAATAAAGTGTATATTTTGAATTTTCTGCGAATAGCCTCTGAAGACTACTTTATTCTGGGTCAATTTTACGACATTTTGCATAACTGCTAAACCGTAAGAGATGGACAAAAACTTACCACACAACAAATATAGAGCACTTTACAACAGCCAATTTATGTTCTATACATTTTTTTTCGTGGAGGCGATTGTTTTTGAGACATTCCTTGTTTTTTTATTTCAGCAATAAAAAACTTATATTTTTCTCATACAGGACTTTGTGAACTCGTGTCCATACAAAGGGAGTTCAGTCACATAGCAACCAGCCTTTGACTATCACTTTAACTTATTGTACTCCCTTATTTCGCTTCTACTTACAAGGAAGCAAGTAAAAAGTCTATTTCTGCTAATTTTTTCTCGATTAGCAGGAAGTGTCCGGAAGCATAAGCTTTTTAAAAATAATTTGTTGCAGAGATATAGAGAAAGTCATGTGAATGTAACACATCAGATTTGTTTTCCTTCCGCTTCATATTAAACAAGATGGATTGTGCACAGAACTGTTTCATGCACTACATAATACATACAGTTGTACAACAGATTCGATATTGTGTGTTGTAAAAGCAAGTTGATATTTGCAGCAACTCATGTTATAAAAAAGCTGATGTGTTCCATTCACATGACTTTCTGTACATCTCTGTAACAAATGATTTTAAGTAATCTTATTCTGCTATCTATTTCACGCTAAAACTTTAGCAGAAACGGTCTTATTATTTAGTTCCTTGTAAGTAGAAGGGAAATAAAGGAATACACTAGGATACAGCAATAGGCAAATGTTTTAAACGCTGTAGCTATGTGAATGACCTTGAAAGTCGGTATTCTTGAGCATGACCAGGAGTAAAACAAAAGAAAAACCAATGAAAACTTCCTGTTTGAGAAAATTAAAAGTATTTTACAATTGAAACTAATAAAAATGTCATCAAAAATGTATATGACATAAATTATGTTTTTTAAAGAGATCTACATTTTTCTGTAGTAAAAGTTTGCCTATCCTTTACGGTTTAACAGTTATTCATTCACTATCATTTAAAAGTCATTTAGAATGAAAAGCACTTCAGAGGCTATTCTCAGAAAACTCAAGATATACATTTTATTTCCCAAGTAAATATATTTAATATGTTAAAAATAAAAAATCTAATGTGTTCCATTCACATAACTTTCTCTATTTCTTCCACAAACAATTTTGTCTTGCAAAAAATTTTTCTTTCATCTACGTCATGCTAATCTAGATAACAATTAGCAGAATTGGTCTTATTAGTTTTTTTTTTTTTTTTTTTTTTTTTTTTTTTTTTTTTTTGTAAGTAGAAGAGAAATAAGAGAATACATTAGGCTAAAGCGATATAAAAAATTCTAAAAGCTGGTTGCTATGTAAAGCAATTGAGGTTCGGTTCGCTTTGCATCAGAAAAGAACTGAAACCATAACCATAAATATCTTGAAAACGGACGAACTCTACAAGAAAAACGTACATAACTATGTGATTAAACGAGATTTACATTTTTTGTAGTACGTTTTTGTCTGTCTGTCTGTCTGATTCTCTTACGGTGTAACCGCTATCAAAATTCTGCAAAACTCAACCAGAATAAGGAGCTCTTCAGAGGATGTTCCCATAAAATTCAAAATATGTATTTTTTTGTGATGTAAATATCTTTAATACACGGTATTTTAATCAAAATTATGGAGTCTTTAAGAGAAAATAAAAAATTTCGAAAACTGTTCGAATTGAAGTGAGGGGAGGGTTTTCTTGAACATTTTTGTGTGGCAATCTTGGAAGATGCTGAACTTAAATACCAAGTTTGGTATTTAACCGACTTTTGAGCCACGCTGTCCACACACACACACGGAACTTTTCCCAAAAATATATTCTTTTTTTTGCACTCAGGGGACCTCAAAACACATTTCCGGTGAAATCTCAGTACCCTATTGTGGGTGAAATGCAATATCTTCTCTATCCACTATGTACATTGTACATGCGAGCTAGAGAAAGTAAAAAGCAGCCAAATTTTAGAAATTTCGAAAACTTATTCGAAAGATGTTCCCTGTAAAAGATAGTTTGGGGTGAGGGGAGATTCCTGAAAATGTGGACAGTGTATGTAAGAGGTTTCACAGAAAATACATGTTTTGATACCCCCGAAACAAAACATTAGAAAAATACCCGTGTGTATCAACAGCATACCTAAAAACCGATAAGTCGGTTAAGTACCAATATTTTGGTATTTAAATTCAGTATTTTCCAAGAATGCTACGTGACAATTTTTAGCAAACTCCCTTCTCCCCAAACTATCCTTTACAAGAAAATTTTCCGAAGAAGTTTTCGAAATTTCTAAACCATGGTTTCTTTTTACTTTCTCTCGCATGTACAATATATGAGGGTCTTTTTTCAACCTCCGATAGGCTATAAATAAAAGATAAGTTCATAGAAAACAATTATTTTGTTACTAAACGTTTTTTACACTTATGGTTACTTTTCAACATAATCACCGAAAAGATTGAGACATTTATCGTACCTGTGCACAAGCTTTGCAATAGTCGCTTCAAAAAAGTTTGCCGCCAATGATTCCAAATGAGCATTGACGTTGTTTTGACGATCTTCGTACTTTATGACATTTGCGGAGAGCCATTAAAAATAAACGAAGAGGAATGCTGACTTCAGGAATTGTATTGATCCATGGCAACGTTCGTCCTCACACTGTTGGCACAACCCATCGGTTCCTTGAACAATTTCAATGGGACATTTTTGACCATCCCCGTACAGTCCTAAACTGGCACCCAGCGACTTTCACCTTTTCCCTGAACTGAAGATGTGGCTGGGAGGGCAGCACTTTCAAACCAACGAAGATCTTAAAAACAACGTCAATGCTCATTTGAAATCATTAGCGGCAAACATTTTTGAAGCGGGTAATGCAAAGCTTGTGCACAGTTATGATAAATGTCTCAATCTTTTCGGTGATTATGTTGAAAATTAACCATAAGTGTACAAAACTTTTAGTAATAAAATAATTGTTTTCTATGAACTTGTCTTTTATTTATAGTCTATTGGAGGTTGAAAGAATAAAACGGCCCTCGCATTCCACCCAAATATAGGTCCAGAGATTTCACTGTACGTAGCAGAGAAGTTAAAAGGTATTAATGATCCAGTTGCCTGGGTCGTATT
Source organism: Hymenopus coronatus (assembly GCA_030762935.1). Classification (NCBI taxonomy): domain Eukaryota; kingdom Metazoa; phylum Arthropoda; class Insecta; order Mantodea; family Hymenopodidae; genus Hymenopus; species Hymenopus coronatus. The sequence goes on from CM060884.1 coordinate 40,745,228, forward strand.
TGTGAGCGAAAGTAGGCTTTGCAATCCCTTTCTGTTTGCGTAACACTCAGGAAGTAAACATCGTTTATGTCCAGCCAAAATAAAATTCCAAGGGATGAAGAGATATGATGGAGTAGGATAATTTCGCAGCAGATAGCATCACAATTAGAGAAGGCTGTTCTCGGCAGGCCAGGGCGATATCGATTTGAAGCGAACCCGGTACTTGTGTGTGAGGGGTGGTGTAGTGGCTCTCCGACAGCTAGGGGAGCTGCACAAGGGTGCCACACTGGACATAATGCCGCCCCGTCCTCAAGGAATAACACCATTATTTCCTCGCAATAATTTTTCCGCTCCCACGTGACCGAGTCCTCAGGATTTCCTCACATGGAATTAAGGAGCTGCTCAGTCATTGCGAATCCTGACCCGTATAATTGAGGAACCCAATGAAACAACGGCACATCATGCTCTGCCCACAGTTTCACAAGAGAAAAAAAAATCTGACTTTTTCTACATCTCTGCAGTAAATTGTTGTTAAACGTCTATTCTTCTGTTTGCTCCATACAAATCCACATAAAAATTAGCAGAAATGGCATAATTACTTACTATCTTTTAAATATAAGGGAAATAATTGAATACATTAGGCTAAAGCGATAGTCATTTAAAAAGTTGAGTTACTATGTGATTGAAATTCGTTTCTTTGCATGGCTAGGAGTTGACAAGTTCCCGTATAGGAAAAGTAAGTATTTTAAAACTGAAACCAACAAGAAGGAATATTCCGATAATGGTCAACTCCATAAACAATTAAATGATATGATATGTGTTTTAATGAGATCTACATGTTTGTGTAGTAAGTTTCTGTATATCTCTTACGTTTTAACAATTATACAAAGCACATCCAGAATGAAGAGGTCTTCAGAGGCTATTCCCAAAAAATTCAGCATATACATTTTATTTGTTAAGCAAATATCGAACTTTTTTCCATGTAAAGGGTAGTTGCGGGAGGGGAACTTTCTTGAAAATCTTCGTGTCGCATCCTTGGAAGATACCAAACTTAAATACCAAGTTTGGTTTTAAACGGTCTTTTCGTTTTTGAGCTATGCTGCACACACACATACACATACACGGATTTTTTTTTCTAGAAATGCTTTTTTTGGATTCAGGGGGTTTCAAAACATATATTTCCGGTGAAATCTCGGTATCGAATTTTTTGGGTGCAATACAATATCTTCTCTATATATTATGTACATAGTACGTATATAGAAAGTAAAATTCTGATGTGTTTCATTTAAATTACTTTCTCTACATCTCTGTAACAAATTATTGTTAAAAATCTTATTCTTCTATTTGCTTTATCTAAATCCAGATAAAAATTAGCAGAAATGGCGTTATTACTTATTTCCTGTTAAATAGAAGGGAAATAATTGAATATATTAGGCTAAAGTGATAGTCAACTTATTTAAAAGTTGGTCACAATCGTTTCTTTGCGGGATCAGGTCTTGGCAAGAGCCCGTATAAGAAAATTCTTAGTAATAAGAAGCAATATTTCGAAAATGGTCAACTCTATAATAAATTCAACGACATATATTGTGTATTTTAATGAGATCTACATTTTTGTGTGGTAAATTTCTGAATATTTCTTATGTTAAAACAAATCTAGAATGAAGAGGTCCTCAGAGGATATTCCCAGAAAATTCAATATATACATTTTATTGGTTATGAATGTTTTTAATATATGGTATTTTAATCAAAATCGCTAAACCCATTTTATAAGGAAATCCGGTAGATACTAAACTTAAATACCAAGTTTGATGTTTTACCAACTTTTCATTCTTTGAGTTATCATTTTCACAGACATATGGGCATACAAACACGAATCTGTTGCTAAAACTGCCCGTTTTGGGTGGCATGCGATATCTTCTCTACTGTATCAAGCAGAAAAACTGGCTTATTGTAAAAAAAGTCTGATACGTTACATTTACACGACTTTTTCTTTCCATTCTTCAACAAACTATTCTTTAAAGTGCATATTCTTTTCGTGTTTTTATGTTAATCCAGATAAAAATTATGCTCAAATAATTTTATGACATATTTCTTTGTGGAAAAACAAATAACCAATTCCCATTTGAGGCTAGTCTAATATTTTAAAATTGAAGCCATAACGAAGGATAACTTGGCAGTGGTTAACTCTAAAAATATCTCCAACTGAATTATGAGGACATCCGGAAAGTAACGAACGATTTGGAATAACAAAATAGTAACGCAATATATCAACATAAAACTTTATTTACAAAGTTACGGTGCCTTATTCTATTTCTGACGCAATCTCCATTCTCTCAAGATGTTTATTGTCACGTGGTACCAGTTTTTCAATACCGATATTATACCTTTCTACCGTCAAAGATTTTATTCATTATTTTCAATTCACAAAATGTTCAACCAAACTAATCTCATAGGCAAATAACACAAGTGTATGGTGATAAAGCAATAAACGAGGGTTTAGTGAGAAAATGGAGAAAAATTTACAAGTAATCAACGATGAACTAGTGTGTACGAAACAGACCGGAGTGGAAGTCCATTAATGGTTATGGAGGAGTTGAAAGCAAATGCTGATAAAAGAATTAAGACAAATCTGATGTTTTTTTCAAATTCACATGACTTATTCTATATCTCTGCAATAAATTATTTTTAAAAAGCTTATGCTTCTATTTACTTCCTGCTAATCGAGAAAAAATTAGCAGAAATAGTCTTATTTCTTGCTTCCTTGTAAGTAGAAGCGAAATAAGGGAGTACCATAGGTTAAAGTGATAGTCAAAAGCTGGTTGCTATATGACTGCTGTTCCTTTGTTTGTATGAACACGAGTTCACAAAGTCCTGTATGAGACAAATATAAACCAAAAACAAGGAATATCTAAAAAAACAATCAACACCACGAAAAAAATGTATACAACATAAATTATGAGTTTTAATGTGCTCTACATTTTTTGTGGTAAGTTTTTGTCTCTCTCTTACGGTTTAGCACTTATGCAAAATTCCGTAAAATTGACCCAGAATAAAGTAGTCTTCAGAGGCTATTCTCAGAAAATTCAAAATATACATTTAATTTATCAGGCAAATATCTTTAATATACGATAATTTAATCAAAATCGTTAGAGCCATTTTTTAGAAAATCAAAATTTTCAAAAAATGTTCCATGTAAAGGGGAGTTTGTAGTGGGGACACTTTTCTCAAAATCTTCGTGTCGCATCCCTGGAAGATACTAAACTTAAATACCAAGTTTGGTATTTTACCAACTTTTCGTTTTTGAGTTATCGTGTTCACAGACACACGGACACACACACGGACCTTTTTCTGAAAATACTTTTTTTGGATACAGGGATCCTAAAACATATATTTCCGGTGGAATCTTGGTATCGAATTTTTTGGTGGAGTGCAATACATTCTCTATACACCAAGTACGTAGTGCGTATAGAGAAAGTAAAAATCGTTGTTTCATTTTGGACACAGCACATGATTTTTTGGATGGTAAAGACTTCCCAGCAATGAAGACCTCAAAGTGGCAATGGCATCTTGGTTCAGAACTTTAGCGGTGAAGGAGTACAACTCTGCGTTGAAAAACCGTTACCACGTGACAATAAATGCCTTGACAGCCATGACGATTACGTTGCAAAATGGAGTAAGGTACTGTAACTTTGTAAATAAATTTGTGTGTTGATAGTTTTTGTTATTATTTAGTTATGCCAAATCGCCTGTCACTTTCTGGTTGGCTCTCGTATTTCGGTGCTATTATTTACCAGAGGTCGATAAAATCCCTCAGCTATTTAATTAAACAATGTTAAATCACTTTGAAGCTTTATTTTTAAAGCGAGATAATATGAGCAAAATGTGTTTACCTTGAGTAAAACTAATTTCAAAAAGAAGTATCTACATATATTAAGCTGATATTTCTTTTTAAAGAGGATTTTTTCTTCGGAGTATTGCATACTATACGTTTAGAATAGCATCTACAGATTTTCCCGTACCAGTGCTTACTATTCAACCCTTTAAAATTAATAAGTTTGAAAGGCCTGAAAGCGATAATGACATTAGTTAAGAATTTCTTACCTGTAAATAAGAAAAACTTGCTTAAAATTTAAAGTCCGGAAGCTACCCATCCTAGGTAAATACTTAATAATAGGAAAGTCTTTACACAGTTTGCAATTCAAGAAACTAATTTAGTGCACCGCGTCTACATTAATGTGTATCTGCTCCTGTGGTATATAGTGTCCTATAGCTAATACAAATATCAATAAACAGAAGCATTGCAAAATCGTATTTAAAAATGTTAGTTGATGCTCCTTGGCTCGTTAGCAATGCTATTATCCACAGATATCTTTAGATTCCTGAAGTAATCGAACTTCTTAAGAAGTACTGCGACACAAGACTTCATCTGCCTTTCATTTCATCCTAACATATTACTAGAGAAACTCAACGCAACTACCTCGATCTAGAGAAGAAAGAAGATTAAAGAGGAAGAGAGAACTGATCTCCTCATCGTCCCACACAAGATCTTTACTAGAACACACCCACTGGACATGTTTACTTTCTCTAGCCCCATATGTACAATATGAAATACATGTTTTAGGACCTCCTGTATCCAAAAAAAGCATTTTCAGAAAAAGGTCAGTGTGTCGGTGAGTCTGTGAACAAGATAACTCAAAAACGAAAAGCAGCTAAATACCAAATTTGGTATTTAAGTTTAGTATCTTCCAGGGATGTGACACGAAGATCTTGAGGAAAATCCCCCCACCCCAAACTACCCTTTACATGGAACTTTTTTCGAAAATTTTCTTAAGAATGGTTAACGATTTTGATTAAAATATCGTATTTTAAAGATATTAGCACGACAAATAAAATGCATATCTTGAATTTTCTGGGAATAGCCTCTGAAGACTAGTTTATTCTGGATGAATTTTACCGAACTTTGAATAACTGCTATACCGTAAGAGATGGACAAAAACTTACAAAACATAAAATGTAGAGCACCTTAAAACACACAATTTATGTAATACACATTTTTTTCATGGAGTTGATCGTTTTTGAGTTACTCCTTGTTTTTTGGTTTCAGCATACTTTTCTCATACAGAAATTTAACATTTTAGGTCCATACAAATAAAGGAACTTTACTTACATAACAACCAACTTTTCACCATTACTTTAACCACAGTACTCCTTTATTTTGCTTCTACTTACTAGCAAGCAAATAATAGACTATTTCGGCTGATATTTCCTCGATTAGCATGAAGTAAATAGAAGCATAAGCTTTTTAACAATAAGTTGTTGCAGAGATAGAGAGAAAGTCATGTGAATGGAACACATCAGATTTTTCATGTTATCTTGTGTTCCAACGTTGGCAAAAATGTTATAGATTTTAAGTATTTTCAATAAATCGTAAATAAAACTGTTGTCTGCCTAAAAAGGTACTTCATCACTAGTTTTACTTCCTCATTAATTCTGTCATATTGCATAGGATTTTTACAACTTATTTTTGTTGCTCTTAGAATATACTGAATTATGTTTTAACACACATACAACAGGCAGAGGAAGTATTGTATTCCATCTAAAATTTCGATACCTAGATTTCACTAAACATACAGTTTTGGAGTCCCCTGAGACCAAAGAACTGTTTTCGAATCTGTGTCCGCATGTATCATAACTCAAAAACGAAAAGATCGTTAAGTACAAAAACCCTTATATTCCAGTTGAACATATTCTTCTATCCATAATTATCCCACTCTAAAATACTCTGATATGTATACTAACAAATGTAAATATAGTAAAACTCCTAACAATTTCACATGTATGCCAGTTAAAATTTTAAACACCCTTCCTCAGAATATCAAGACTCTTTTTTGTTAAACTTTAAGAGGAGAATCAGAACAACCTTGAAAACAAATCCTCTTTATAGTATTTCAGAAATTTATGACTTGAAATGGGATTAATCTTATCTGTTTTTTAAATATTTTCTTGTAATATTACTGTATGTAGAATGTGTAATTAATTTTTATTCTCAGCCTATGTACGTTTTATACTTAATGACTGAAAATAAATAAACTATTTATCTATCTAAGGATGTGACACGAAGAATTTCAAGAAAATTCTCTCATTCCAGACTACGTTTTACATACAATATGTTTCGAAAATTTGGACTTTCTCAAAAATGACCAATAATTTTGATTTAAATAAAATGAGTTCAGGATATTTTTATCACAAATAAAATGTGAATAAATAACATATATCTGAAATTTTTGGATAATAGTCTTCGAGGTCTTCTTCATTCTGGATAGCTTTTGCATAACTGGTAACGCGTAAGAGATAGATAAAAATTTAGAGCTCGTAAAATACACCACATGTGTATTTTTTGTAGAGTTAACTACTTTCAAGATATACAGAAATTTCGCAATTATTTACCATGCAAATAAACAAATTTTAATCCCACCACTTTAAAACATTTGACTGTCACTTTAGCCTAGTTGGCCTTACTTATAAGGAAGCAAGTAATAAGATCATTTGTGCTAATATTTATCTGAGTAACGTGGCGTTGATTTAAGAATTAGCTTTTAACAATAATTTGTTATAGAGATTTAGAGAAACTCCTGTGAATGGGCCACATCAGATTTTATTAGACAAGGACATTTGGATAGGATTATAAAATAAAAGCCTGGGCTGATGTATTGCCATATTCTCTTGTAAACGAACAAATAAATAAAATATTCAGAATAGCACTCTGCCTTCGATAGGACAAAAACCCTACAGAGATCTTGGAAAGTGTTAATTAAATATAAGATTAAGGCAATAGTAAATATCCATTTTTGGATGACGCAACGAAGTTTGTGAAGGATCAGATGGATACTACTGAAAATTCTCGTAAACTGATGACGTATAATTGACAGTGAATGAATTTTTCTTCTTGCTCATCACATATTAATAATATGCAGTCACTTCCAACATTCCGTTCAGTTCATTGTTTTGATCAGTTTTGAAAATCTAGTGCATCCATTTTTATTTTCTCTACACTATATACCTACATAGTGTATAGAGAAGGTCATTGTATTGCACCCAAAAATTCGATACCGAGATTTCACTGAAAATATATGTTTTGGGAATCCCTGAATCCAAAAAAAAAGTATTTTTAGAAAAAGGTCAGTATGTCAGTATCTGTCTGTCTGTGAATGTGTGTGTGTGTGGGGGGGGAGGGCAGTATCGCTCAAAAACGAAAAATCCGTTAAAACACCAAATAATATTTAAGTTCAGTATCTCCCAAGCTGCGACACGAAATTTTCAGGAAAATTCCCCCACCTCCTACTACCCTTTACATGGAAAAATTTCGAAATATTTTATTTTCTCAAAAATGGCTCTAACGAGTTACATTAAATTTTCTTATATTTAAATTATTTACATGAAAAATGTAATGGATATATTGAATTTTGCATAACTGGCAAACCGTAAATTGTGTGTTTTATAGATCTCTATAAAACACACGATTTATGTCATATACATATTTTTCGTGGAGTTAGTCGTTTTCAAGATATTCCAGTTTTAAAATACTTAAATTTTTCTCATAAGGAAACTTTTTTTGTTTTTTTTTTTTTTGTTTTATTGTTTCATTTGTATAGCCCCCTTTAACATCAATGGTCATATCGGGGGCTTTCACTTGTGAAACTGTAGGTTCAGAACATTAGGTTAAATTTTATATTACTAAACACACGCACATTCACTCTCACATTCATACTTCCAGACTCTATGGGGGATAGGGAATAATTCCGGTTAAAGAAAAACTCCCCGGGACCTCCGGGTGAGAAGTCAGCTCGCTGACCACTCGACCACGGAGGCAGTCATATACGGAAACTTGTCAACGCTTTGCGATGCATAGAAACGGAGTTCAATCGTATAGCAACCACATTTGCCTAGTATATTCCCTTATTTCTCTTCTACTCATAAAGAACTAAGTAATAAGACAGTTTCTGCTAATGTTTATCTCGATTAGAATGAAGTAGATAGAAGAATAATTTTACTAAAAATAATTTGTTACAGAGAAGTAGAAAAAGTCATGTGAATAGAGCACATAAGACTTTTTGCTGTAAATATGGTAACAATCTCTCTTGGCAACCTCTAGCCTATCTTTATGGACAGCGATATACTTCAATGTTTCCTTATTTTCTGCAAGCATTAACTGCTCACATAAATTTCATCTAGCTCTTTGCATTTTCTTCTGCCACGCATGATAAATGGACATTGTTTTAAAAGGGCATAACGTTATCACTAGACCTCGGACTTCCATTTTACCTGCGTGTACGCTTAGATTGGTTCGAATAGACTGTTGTGCGTTGTTGCTATTTGATTTGAATGAAAGTCAGCATTTTTGCAAAATAATATTAGTGTCCCAATTCTGATACCAAACATTATGAATATTTTAATAGAATAAGCAATAAAACAGTTTTCTTTTATGACCCACTTATGTTTGCACAGTTTTATTACAAAAATCTGATGTGTTAAATTCATATGACTTTCTCTAGCTGTTACACAAACAACTTTCCCTATAAAAGATTATTCTTTTATCTACGACATGTTAATCAAAATAAAAATTACAATCAAGATAAATATTAGTAGAAACTACGTTATTACTTGCATCCTTGTAAGTATAAGGAAATTAATGATACAACCAGATAAGTCGATAGGCCGATATTTTAAAAACTGGTCCAACGAGAAACAATTGAAGTTCAGTTTGCTTTTTCAGTAAAACAAGAGAGGTGAAAGGAAACATTACTTCCCTTTGAGAAAAGTTTAAGTTGTTTAAATTGAAGTCAATAACAAAGAATATATCAGAAAATGTCGACTGTATATAAAAACCGGAAATGACATAAATTGTGTGTTTTAACGAGATCTACATTTTTTTGTAAAGTAAGTTCTTGGCTATCTCTTATGGTTTAACCGTTATGCAAAACTCTGTAAAACTCCTCCAGAATAAAGAGATCTTCAGAGGCTATTCCCAGAACATTCAAAATTTGTTTGAATGTAAATATCTTTATATACGGTATTTTAATCAAAATCGTTAGAGCCTACTTTTGAGAAACACAAAATTTTCAAAAATGTTTCCATTTAAAGAGTAGTTTGTAGTAGGGGATTTTCCTGGAAATCTTCGTGTCGTATCCTTGAAAGACACTAAGGATAAAAACTAACTTTAAGAGTCTACGGACCACCTCCCCCCACACGCGAACCTTTTTCTATTTTTGTTTTTCACTCAAGGAACTTAAAACATATATTTCTAGGAAAATCCAACATCGAACTTTAAAAGATCTGACTATAGCTTCATCCTAGTATATTCCTTTATTTTCGCTCCATTTACAAGAAGGCAAGTAATAAGATTATTCTGCATCTGCTTATCTCGGTTAGCATGATGTAGATAAAAGAATATTCTTTTTGTAAGAATGGTTTGTGAAATAGGCATAGAAAAGCATGTGAATGGAAGATATCATTAGCACATTTGTAAGATGCACCATATCCAAAAAGTTGCTGAAAAACTTTATTTTTGTATATGCTTTAATTTGTAAAATCTTGTTATGTTAGATATTGTGGGATACTCAACTTAAGAAAAGAACCTCCGAAGAATACATTTCGTCTGAAAGAAATGGGTCCTATACCTCTTGTGAAGAAAATAGCAACTACACCGAAATAATTCCACATTTACCTTATTGTGCAAACCAAGAATACCGTATCACTAACTTTGGGAGTTAACGAAGCTGAATTTTGCAGTCGTCAAAGAAATGTAAACCTTAAGTATTTTTATAGCATACTTATTCTCAAAACATTCTCAGAGCGTCTTCTTCTGCGGCTTACCCTTTCATTTCGATAAAGGAAACATATTTTGAAAGGATTAAAGGAATTTGCATAGAGTTATAAAATCAGGTCACGTAATTTATATTGTAACTTTATTTTGAAATTAGGAATACGATAGCAAAAACCCCGCAAATCTATACCAAGCTTTGACAGCTGCCAATATGATGAGGATCGAATAAAGAACAACTAAAGTACCGCCCACCATAAAAACTGACTGGAGAACATAATGTAAAGCCAAGTTCTCCCTCCACCCCAAACAATGATTCATCATCATCATCATCATCATCATCATCAGATGATGACTTGTCATTCCGCTGTCTGCATTCGAGATTTGCAACTATCAGGAAAAATCTGATGTGTTCTATTTACATTACTTTCTCTACATCTCTATAACAAATTATTGTTAAAAAGCATGTTCTTCTGTCTACTTTATGATAATCGAGATTGACATTAGCAGACTTGCTCTCTTGTAAGCAGAACGAAAGTAATGGAATACACTAAGCTAAATCGATAGTCAAATACTTTAAAAGTTAGTTGCCATGTGGTTGAAATCCGTTTCCATGCATTGCCAGGAGGTGACAAATGCCCGCATGTAAAAAGTTTAAGTATTTTTTGAATCTGAAACAAATAACGAGGAATATCTCAGAAATGGTAAATTTCACGAAAAAAAACGCGTATGTCATAAGTTGTGTGTTTTAACGTAATCTACATTTTTTGTAGTAATTTTTGTCTATATCTTACGGTTTATTAGTTACGGAAAAATTAATTCAGAATAAAGGTATCTTTAGAGGCTACTCCCAGAATATTGAAAATATACATTTTATTTGCCATATAAATATAGTCACTATACGGTATTCTAATCAAAATCGTTAGTTATTTTTGGGAAAATCCAAATTTTCTAAATTTTTTCCATGTAAAGGATAGTTTTGGATAAGGGGGATTTTTCCCAAAATCTTCGTGTTGCATCCCTGAAAAATACTAAACCTAAATACTAAGTTTGGTATTTTACCGACGTTTCTTTTTGGACTCACGAACACACACACTGAGCTTTTTCGAAAAATGCTTTTTTTTTTACACAGGGAACCCTAAAACGTGTATTTCCTGTGAAATATCGATATCGAATTTTTGGATACAATGCAATACTTTCTTTATACACAATGTAAGTACATAGTACGTGTACAGAAAGTAAAAGGTGTTTAATTTAATTGTTTTTCCACATAAGCCGTGTGTAGAAAAGACTTAAAATTCAGTTCACAGCCGGGATTTGAACCACGGATATCCGGTCTCTAACCGGTTACTCTAAGCACTGATCTGCATTGAATTTCTCAACTGACTCGCATGTTTCCAAGCTGATCTCAAATTATTTTGAGATAACATACCCCAATGGCGACTTACAATGTCGTACTATTTTTAGTCCCTTGAGATCTTCCTGTTTGAGTTTTTCAGTTCAACTCTACTTATCCAAAAATTGTTTAATTTCATCTTATTAAATCTCTCAAGATTTTCGTTGATAACGGTATAAAATAGAATTGCAGTTGATACAGCTGATGTAATAAAGTTTCTTAATTTGTAGGGAATGGAACATAGGATGCCAGAGGAAAATAAGAATATGGACGGAAATCACCATTTAAGATGCCTTTGGAACAAGTTAGGTAGTAATGCTTATAGAGATAACCTTGGAGAATAATTCACAAATCGAGTTATTTCATCAAGATAGACCATTTCTACTTTAACAATAAATTACAATAATAATAAGAATAAAGCTCGTTCAGCTATGGTGAAAGTAAACATTTGCATTTGTGAAGTTTGGCCAACAACTGAGAAAAATTAAAAAAACATATTTTTCATAATGAAATAATATGGAATTCTAAACGTTATAGAAGCATATCGTATTTTTCATTTAAACCAACAATGATTGAAGTTACAAATGTACAAGTGCATGTCTATTAATAGACACATTCAACTTTTTACTTATTTTATCGGAGAAATTTATCAGCATTTATTCATACCCAAAATTCTCCATAAAATGCAAAGTTATGTTGATTTGTTTAAAAGTATTTTCTACTGCCTCTCCAAAGACATTGAACGGTTTAATCTGCGGTGCTCAAATTTTGAGAAATAAACTGAGAAAGCTATTAAGTTTTAAAAAATCAGGAGCTTTGGGAGTACAAAGAGTAAACAAGTTTCTGCTATAAGTAGCGGTGATATAAGAATCTGATATTATAAATATATTTTTAACTCACTCACTGTTTAACTTGAATTTTTGTGTGAATATTTTAAAAATGTGTCGCGTAGAGAATTGTAATTATAATAATGAATTTAGACAGAAAAGATTAATACTTAAACAACCATGCAAGCTAGAAATCGATACATAGAAAAAATATCACTGTTATTGTGGGTAATAACTGGTATAAATTTCAATAAGATATACTGTTTTCAATTTTTCACACATGCATTACCTTAAATTATTTTAATCCATTTTCAGCCGGTAAAATAGAATTTAGTATCTGTTTTCCCCTCTGTTGGATAAAATCATTTGTTCTTTTGCATACATTAATTTGTTGGAAAAGTTTCGCTCTCAGGAGATGAATTGATACAATCGTAGGTAAAGCTTGAGTACAAATAAAAATGTGATGTGTTCTGTCAACATAACTGTTTCAAGTACAAACTATTCATCTACTTCATGATAATCAATATAACCATTAGCAGAATTGTCTATTACTTATTTCATTGCAAGTAGAAGGGAAATAAGAAGGATATATTAGGATAAAGCGATAGCCAAATCTTTTAAAAAGCTGGTCGCAATAAGAAACAATTAAGTTGGCTCGCTTTGCATGGTCCAGTTTGAGAAAAGTTAGTTTAAAACTGAAACAAATAATGATGAATATCTTAAAAACGGTGACCTGTACAAGAAACAAAAATTAAGTGTTTTAACGAGACCTTTTGTGTATTAAGTTTTCGTCGATCGCTTACGATTTAACTATATGCAAAATTCTGCAAAACTTGTCCAAAATAAGAAGGTTTTCAGTGGTTACTCCCAGACAATTAAAAATATAAATTTTTTGTATGTATATATCTGTAATATACGGTGTTTTAATTAAAATCGTTTGAGCCAATTTTGAGAACACAAGAATTACAAAAATTGTTCTATGTAAAGGGTAGTTTGTGGTGGAAGAATTTTTTTGAAAATCTTCATGTCGCAACCTTGGAAGATACTGAACATAAATACAAAGTTTAATATTTGACAGTCTTTTCGTTTTTGAGATATGCTTTCCTCACACGGACGTTTTTTTTTTTAAATTCATTTTTCGGACACAGGGTATCTCAAAGCATATTTCCAGTGAAGTCTTGACATGGAATTTTTGGATGGAATTCCTTCTCTGGCTAAAGAAAGTAAAAATGAAGATAAAATTATTCACGAGGTGCTTTAAACTGTCCAAAACGTTATTTAGAAAGCTGAGCTTTTGAAAATTCACTGCCGTAAGGAGCTGTCTACAGGTCTATACCTAAATTCAGCCTATTCACCGCCACCCTCCCCAGCTAGTACTATTGGTCTCTGTGACATAGCCCACTTTTACATAGCAGCAATACACACAAGTATATTTGGAGTCTTAATTAAGTTTGAGCTGGAACAAATCAGACCATGTTTGCTGCACAAATTGACATATGCCTGCCGCAAGGGAGACTTGAAATATTGTTCATAAACATCATGCAAGAGTAGATCCATAATGACTCCTTTTATGGCCGTGGGATGCTGCTGAAATCTGCTTATTTGCAAAATGGATGAATGCATCGCCTGTTATGAGAGCTTTATATGCAATAAACACTAGTGCTTATAAGGTTATAACATTTTTTCTCACATGATCCTACGTTTTATTGACTTTACGGATACAAAAGCTTCAGAAGTGGAGATGACCAATTTTGCAGGAAAGTCGGCTTCCCAAATCATAAACTGTCCGTTATATCATTATTACTTTGTCTAGCAGGTGTATACATTTAGCTAGAGGAGGTATTTTATTCCACCCAAAAATTCTATATCGATATTTCACCGGAAATATATGTTTTGAGGTCCCCCCAGTCCGAAAAAGCACGTTGACGATACACACAGCCATTTTTCCAAATTTCTTCTCACTAATCTTTCTTCGATCGTTCCTTTCAAAAACGCGTACACGCTCAATGTATGCCGCATTTATCGCGGTTGATGGCCGACCGGGTCTTTGCTGTTATCGCGGCCTTGACTGAAACGTTTATGCCATTCATATCTCTGGATTTTCTTCATCACTGCTTCACTACTTTTCCACATTCTCAATGTCTCTGAGGGAGATTTGTTTAACAAAATACAAAACTTTATGTTCTGACGTTGCTCCGTTGCCGACATTATGAAATGCACTAAAGGAACATGCATACCCACAACTAAAACTAGTTGCCAAACAGACAATATTATCAGCATAAAAATTAAAATGAAGGTTATCATGGACGTTACCAACACCTAAAAATAAAATACCTTTTACTTTGGTATATATTAAAGTGAAAATAAACGATTCCGGAGACTTTTTGAATCTAGGGTTATATCTCCTCCACGAATTAATACTTCGCCAGGAATTGGAACTGTAAAAGTAACCCTCCATATTGAAACAGTCACGTTGACAGGCCCATATATATGCGTGTGTGTATGTGTTAGAGAAGGTCTTTTTTATTCATATTTCCCACTTGTGACGTTTTCAAAATACTGCGAATCTGCGTTTGGAAAGTTAGGTTACCTTCTTTTAAAGTTATGTTTGGAAGCAATTTCTGAAAAATTAATATTTTCTTTACAAATGCCCCATTATCTCAGAAACTAATTGACACTAAGGGCTGAAATTTATACCACACATTTGCATCTAAATAAGCTTTATTTTAACGAAATTTTTTTAATGTATATCGATTAGTTATTGTTTTAAAAATGAAAAAGCATGACTTCCCTTCTAATAAACAGAAGTATTCAATTTTTCATCAATCAACACTAAAGATATTGCTGAATATACCATGAAAAATGTAGCTCATTAACTTAAAAGGTCAAACTTTAACATTGGCACGCCCTTTAACGATGCTACGCTAGTGAGTACATATAGCATGTAATGTTACTAGTAGGTATTTCAGCCATATTTAATGGGAGTAAAAGTACCCAGCCAATTCAGTGGCTAGAAGTTATGCTCGAGAAGCAGACGCTCGCGCTGGCAGAGGGTGGGGTTACATTTGTCATTACTAATATAATCAGCTGTGGGCGAATTTTATTCACGTCAGTATGTGACATCATTTTAAAGGCCACGGCGAGCCTTTTATGAGCGTCGATGTGTAAGTTTGCAGTGAATTATTCCAAGAGTCGATATGTATATTTCTTACCAGTTATTTAGCATCGATGACGTCTGTAGTGGACCGAGATGGGGGACGCAGCGGCCGGGCGGTAGGCCAAGGCTCCCCGTGAGCTGTCGTGCCATGGAGTTATGTTATTTAGCATCGTTTTATTGTGTCTTTCTCTAAATTCTTCTACTATAATTTTCGTTTTTCTAGTATGCTTTACTTTCCACAAGTTTTAATATTTCCTTTACTTTGCTTTCCTTTTCTTTCCTATTGCCTCAAGTAGTGTTCTAGATCCTTTGAGACAAATTCATTCTTCTTCTAGTCGGCGGTTTCATTGAGTATTCTTGCAATCTCTGCTGATATAGATCTTTGATGCACATTCTTGCTTCAAAAGATGAACTTGAAATGTTTCCGGGATAAAATTTCTGACACTGTTTTGTAAATTCTTCTTTATTCAGCAAGTAAAACCATAGTCATAATAAAGTAATTATATCCCTATTCAATAGAGCTGCTTATATGGTCCAAAAGCATCTTGTATTTTATTTTATTTATTTGTTGTAGCTTAACATCCTTTAACCTGGTTGGTCATATCGGACAACAAATGGCATTGGTGAAATGATGCTCAAATTACGCAAATTGTTTAATATGTCATCCATTATTATCAGGGAAATTAATTTAATCTGTTTGTTGCTAAAGGATTTAAGTCAAGAGTATGGAATTTGAGGTTTGTCGTATACATTTATATGCCTGGTTACTAAATAGTTCCTGGATAATTCCAATACTGACCATTTCTGCTAAATAACTTAAGACGGTAATTCTCTGTATTATTATTATTATTATTATTATTATTATTGATGTTATACTCACACACATTAACATAACATTTGAAAGAGTTCAAAGACTAAGGTTCAATAACAAGGTAAAGCGTGCAAATATGTGAATGACATTTTATAGAATTAGAAAACAGAATGAGAGAAAGTAAAGCAAAGGAAAGGAAAACACCCAAAACGGGCTGTGGCCCTCATTCGGGAGGTTACGGCATCGAACCCTGTGGTCAGCGTTACCTGGCTCATGTTTTTTTTTTTCGGGGGTTTCTCCTGGGTAGGTTTCTAACGTTCTCCGTGGTCTAGGGGTAAAAACACACTAGCCTCTGGTTCCAAAGGTCGCGGGTTCAAACCCGACGGCGGGCGATGGGATTTTTTCGGGCGTATAAATCCTTATTATGACTTCGGAAGGGAAGTAAAGCCGATCGTCCCGTGTTGTAGATTTAGTCACTTAAAAGCACCCCAAGCCAAATAAAGGAGCCTCTGAGCAAAATGAAGGGTCTTTCTCGCCCAAAATAGAATGGGAGGCTGAGAACCACTGAAGTTAAAAAGCATCCATAAACAAACTCAATTTCAATTTGGGTAGTTCCTTTCATCCCCGAATTTCCTGTCCCTCCATGTGGTTTTCATTGTCATTTCATTTATCCGTCATCCCATTCGTTTCTTTCAAGATTGGTAGTGTCGACTATGGTGCTCGGTCCAGCGTGGCAGGGAACAAGGATGCTCAAAGTTACTATCTCCGTCCCTCAACTTCGGCTGGTTGCTGGGATGAGTGCGCTATAGATGCCCCTTGTCGGGATGCTTGAATCTAGAAACTGGGACTTTGTCATTGCCGTGCAGTCACTCCTGGTTACGACCGCCAGGTGTATCCTTTCACTTCTACCTCCCTCTCGAGGAGCTCTTCGTGGGGCGTAGGTACACACAAAGATACGCCTGCAAATACTCAGCGTAAGGCGTTTTTTTTTTTTTTTTTTTTTTTTTTTCCGCAGACTCCATCCATGACTTTCAGCTATTTGTAATGCTCTTAAAAGCGTATTGGACAGGCCACGTTACTGAAGGTAGAGGATGGACATGAAACGTAACTTGCGACAAATGAAGTTCTGAATTGAGAACTGGTGATCCCTAAAATTTTTGGTTGGACGTGGTCGACAAATTAATACACTTCTTATACAAGTCAACTGTTCTGATGTAGTGTCGAACGGGGTTGAAAGATAAATTTCCCCATCGGTTTTACCTATTCCTACTCAGTGCTACAGGTCACGCACCAGTTCTTGACGAATGACATTTTTAAATGAGAGATTAGATCCGAGTCACTCATCTTTACAGTGTATTCTCCAAACTAATCATAAAGAAGCAGAGCTGTTTATTATTGTAACCCAAAGTATTTGCTGACCTGCTTATCAAGGGCAGGCTAGCTCACTGTATCTTCGCTAAAGATACGCCTGAAGGAACGAGCAGCCTATAAGTTGTACCAAAATGACACCAATGAAAATCGTAGTAAGACAGAGTCCCTGTCAAAAAGCAAGAATAAAACTCGATTTGATGGATAAGGGGTGAATCGGATTGGGTGATAGGGGTAAATTGAGTAAAATAAAACCTTCCTCCTCCCCCCCCAAAAAAAATCGCCCGAAATTCAAAATTTTAACAACAAAACATAACTTTGGTTCCATTAATAATACTTTTAGTGAATCACAGTGCCAGGCGTATTGTTGTCTATTATTATTGTATTACTGTAATCTCAGTTTTGGTACCGAGTCCTCTCCGACCGTATTCTATCCTAAAGCTAAATAAAAACAGACTCACTAGAAGGATGCAGCATTGTGGACGATGCGTGGAAACCAACATCGATCACTCTCCACACCTACACATCTCTGTCGAGCTTTTACGTCATTTTTCAGGGCTCGAGTACCGCTGGGTGTGATGTGAGAAATGTTTTATTCATTTTATCGGACACAAAGGCAGCTGAGCGCATATTTTGAATCGCATAGCAGCACGGAAGAAAGAACTATTTGCTGGCAGAGCTGGAGATGCTGAAGACCACTACAGTTGCTTACCATTTACAAAAGGCTTTCGTGAACGACTATATCGATCCTAAGATTGCGCGTTCAGCTGTCAGCCTCCAAGGGGCAATAAAACCTTTTACTGCCCATTCAGGCAGTCCGCAGCATACAACAGTAATTTTTCAGGTAGAGGCATATTTAATCTGTCTTGTTTCTTGCAGGTCTACTTTTCTATGGCTAATGGCCTCATTACACTTGCATAGTCATATCTGGAAACTTTTTGGATTAATGAGTCTGTTTTGTATACAGGCTTCGGGAAAGAAACAAATATAAACAGCATACGATTGCAAATACTTATATCTTCAACAGAAAGAACAAACGTTAGAGCATAATAGACCATTAGTTAATTCAAATGTCAAAACTATCACAAGGAACTTGCTTAGAACATGCACGCCTAGAGAGCGAAACATGCTTGCTCTTTTCAACACAAAGAACCAGGTTGTAGCAGACAAAAGCTATCAGACATCCGTTCACCTTCAAGGTATGGGTTCACAGTAATATAGTTATCACTGAAATCTCTGCTGGAGAACAAAACAGCGACTCCTCCTTCCCTCTTCTCTTCTCCTCATCACCCCGCCGTCCTCCACCTCTCTCTTTATCTTCTCCTCTCGCTCCTCCTTCCTCTCACTCTCTTCTCACTCCGATTCCTCTCACTCTCGCTCCCTCCCCCTCCCACTCTCTTCTCCTCTCTCTCTGCCTCTTTCTCACTCCCCCTACCTTTTTGTCACTCTCCTTCCCTTTCCCCCATTCTCCCACCCTTTTCCTCACTCTCCCTCACACTCTCTCCCTCGATCTCCCTCTCTCTCCCGCTCTCTATTTCTTTCGCTGCGTCCAGCGCAATCATACCTTTTCATAAAATACTTTCTGACTCTTAACTATGGCAGAATTGAAGCAGTTTGTTTAATTGAAAGCATGTAAATATCATACGTTGACGTTTACTTGGGCGCTCGGCTCCCTAGTCTTTAATCGGCAGGTTTCGCGCAATTTCGGAATCAGAGCATAGCGACAACATTGTGACGTGAAGTACGCTATACATCCAGATATATAGTGTGGCTTCAATGCTAAGGTTTCTTACACGTGCGCTATGTTTCCTTTAATAATTCAGCTAGTTGATGGCATTCACATAATGGCTGAGGGCTTCAAAAAATAAACTTTCTTTGATTGACAAAACTGTAGAAAGAGAGGTGGGCAGGCTCTCTCTTCTTTCCTTTAGCCCTCGCTTTCCCGTAAAATTAGTGCATAGTATTATTTATTTTGGATTTTAAATAGTAGATTTAATAATTGTTGTTGCGTTTTGTCAAAGAAAACGTAACTGAGTCATTTAACTCTTTCTTTTATTTATATTTCGTTCTAAAAATCATAACAATACTGTAGAATCATTAAGCATATGACTGAGTAGAGTTTTCTTTAACTACAGATATCCGAAACACATTCATTATTTAAAAATGTTTCATTTACTGATTTTATATTCTGCTTTAAATTGTGTCAGGCGGCGTCATGACAGAGGTTAGACCGTTCGCCCCCCATTTAGGTAGCCCGGGTTCAATTCCAAGCTCCTGTATGTGAGATTTGTGGTGGACGAAATAATGTCTGGGTGGATTTTCTCCAAATACTCCGGTTTCCCCCACCACTCACCCTACCAATTGCTCCATCACCATCTTTCCTATCATTCATTTCCCTTGCATTTCATATCCACTTCCTCACGCTCATGCCTGGCTACGGGAAGAGCACTAGTTCCAGGGTCTTCATTCTTGGCTTCCAACTCCTGGACATCCGCTTATAAGTCCTAGGGGGATGTCAATAAGCCGACTACTACGGTTTGTGTCATCAATGCCTATTGTTATACCACCTTCATCATGTCACTAACGAAAAACTGTTACAACCATGTGGCGATAAGAGTCAATGATAAAGATCTGCTCGACTTTCGAGCAACACAAAATTATTTTGAATTCTCTGCACATTCCTCTGACTTTACACTACAGGACTATCAATTGTAGGAAACGTTCAGATGCCTTGTACCGAAGCAAACTACTTACCCAACTGACCTAAGGTTAGGAAATTAGAAAAATGCATAACAATGTTGTCGGTACTACAATAAATGCAGTAGTTCATCGAAATCAGATTTTCCTGAATCTAATGGGGCAAATTTCCAGTATCTAAGTCCTTAAAACGATCTAAATTGCAAAAACTTCCCCTTTAAGGTCTTCAACATCGAGTAATAAAGCTTCAAAACATGTATTTTGAAATCTTCAAACATTCTGGGCCAATCAATGTGATTATAAAACCCATTTAGTAACTACTATAAAAAGAACAATAATAAACTTATAAAAGGCTGCTAATAAAAAGCGTCTCACAGCACACAAAATAAGTGCATCAGGTTTTATCATAATTACTTCAAAATATTAAGACCTATTGCACATATAAACAAAAAAGCTTTAGGATGGGAAAAATTCCTAAAAAGATAGATAAAAGAAACACTCCATTATACAAATAGTTTATGTTACGAGTGCTAATTGAAAAAATCTGATGTGTTACATTCACATGGCTTTCTCTACATCTCTGCTACAAATTATTATTAAAAAGCTTATGCTTCTATTTACTTGACTCTAATCGAGAGAGAAATTAGCAGAATTAGTCTTATTACTTGTTTCCTTGTAAGTAGAAGCGAAATAAGGGAGTACCATAGGTTAAAGTGATAGTCAAAAGCTGGTTGCTATGTGACTGAAGTTCCTTTGTTTGTATGTGTGGGCACGAGTTGACAAATTCCTGTATGAAAAAAGTATAGTTTTTTCACAGCTGAAACCAAAAACATGAAATATTTCAAAAACGATCAACTCCAGGAAAAAAATGTATACAGCATACATTGTGTGTTTTAACGTGCTCTACATTTTTTTGTGTTGTAAGTTTTTGTCCGTCTCTTATAGTTTAGCATCCCTGGAAGATACTAAACTTAAATACCAACTTTGTTATTTTACCGACTTTTCGTTGTTGAACTATCGTCTTCGCAGACACACGGACAACACACGAACCTTTTTCTGAAAATGCTTTTTTTTTTTTGATACAGGGGCCCCTAAAACATATATTTCCGGTGAAATCTCGGTATCAAATTGTTGGGTAGAGTGCAATACCTTCTCTACACACTATGTACATAATACGTATAGAGAAAGTAAAAAAGATATAATCCTCCTACAGTAAGAGAAGCATAAAACCTCTGGCTTATAATGATACAGGATTATGAATTATTTTTTAACCATATATTGTTGCAAGTCAAATAAAAATGTATATTACAGCTGGGGCAGCAATATATATATATATATAGTTTAGTTTCGTAATCGAGTTCTCCTCCCCGTATTTGTAGGACTGACTTCATCCTAGGACTTACAAGCCAATGCTTAGAGGTCAGAAGCCTGTCGGGGAGCCAACGGCACGAAACCTCAGAATGGAGAACCTCTTACGAGGGGACGGCCCATGGCCAGGCATGAACATGAGGAAGCGGGTGATAATGGAGCAATGTCGGGGAAGCCGGAGGACGTCGCTCCGTCCACCATGAATCCCACATGCGAGCGCTTGGTATCGAAGCGAGTGGTGTGGCCACTCATCCACGACGCCGCCATTATTATAGTACTCTTGTAAAATATGTGTGTATTTACATCTATTCCTACTGCTCAATATTGATATGGTGCATATGTTCTCCATTTGAAATAACTGATTTATTGTACAAAAATCCAGTCATTGTTAGCATTAGGTTTCGGACATGACTTTAGGTTAGCTTAACTTCTAGTATTCTGGTATATTGTTTACAAGCGAGCGGAGAGGCGGGAGGCAGAAATCCCATCTGTAAAACCCAACTTACTATGAACGAAACGATCATCCGTTCAAAATTAAGGGTAGAAGATACAGAACTGACGTGTGAACTGACTGGAATGAATTGCCTGGAGCAGTCTTTCGGGATTGTCCTCTGTCTCTGAAGAAATTTAGGAAAAATCTTAATATTAATGTTGGATAATTTTTGTAAATATTCCTTATATGAAATGCTTGTGATTTTATATTGTTGTAAATACAAATGTTAAATTGGTTGGTGATTCTAATTATGAAATTAATTACTCTGAATTGAGAGGAAAATTAATGTTTTCATATTTTTTGTAAATAACTATTATATCTAGCTTACAAGCCATAAACTGGCAACTGTGATTTATTGCTTATATATCTTGTATACTTATGTAACTCTGCCACCGGGTGATACCCACTTGCAGAGAAATACATACATTACATACAATACATACAATACATACATACACATACATACATTACATGCATACATTACATACATACATTAAATACAGTGAAGGATACAGGAAATGTAAGCAGGGATACCTTCATATCCCTATCACTCCTTACTCCCTGGTGTAACTTTGTGCTATCTTATTGTGGCATTTCTACTTTCTCCACTACGTTTGTATTTACAATGTGCAACATAGAGTGTAGACAAGGTACTGCATTCCACCCAAAAATTCGATACCGAGATTTGTCGAAAATTAATTTTGAGAACTCCTGAATAAAAAGCAGTTTTAGAAAAAGGCTCACATGTGTGAGTGTGTGTGTGTGTGTGTGTGTGTGTGTGTG
This sequence comes from Hymenopus coronatus, assembly GCA_030762935.1. Classification (NCBI taxonomy): domain Eukaryota; kingdom Metazoa; phylum Arthropoda; class Insecta; order Mantodea; family Hymenopodidae; genus Hymenopus; species Hymenopus coronatus. The sequence continues at coordinate 40,767,927 of CM060884.1, forward strand.
TGTGAACATCATATCTCATAAACGATAAGAATGTTAAATACCAAACTTCATATTTTAGTTAGCATCTTCCAAGGGAGAGAAAATAAGTTTTTCAAGAAAATGCCTTTAACTACCCCTTACATGGTACATTTTTAGAACATTTTGGTTTTCTGAAAAATGGCACCTGCGATTTTGATTATATTATCATATGCTTAAGATATTTTAATGGCAAATAAAGCGTATATCTGAATTTTCTGGGAATGGTCTCTTAAGATCTCTTCATTCTGACTGACTTTTGCATAACTGATAAACCGTAACAGATAGACAAAACTTAACTACAAAGAAATTTAGACCTGGTTAAAACACGCAAATCATGTCATATATATAAAATTTGTGGCATTAATCGTTTCTGATATACCCATTACTGTTATTGTTTTCAACTCTAAAGTACTAAATTTTCTCAAACGAGAATTTCTCCTTTTTTCTTTTGTTTCGTTTACCCCTGGTCATGCAAAGAGTGCCGAATCTCATTCACGTAGCAAACAGTTTTTAAAATGCTTGACTATCGCTTTAGTCTAGTGTATACCCTTTTTTACTTTCTCTATACACACTATGTACATAGTGTACAGAGAAGGTATTGCACTCCTCCCAAAAATTCGATACAAAGATTTCAACGGAAATATATATTTTAGGGTCCCCAATATATAAAAAAAAAAAAAAAAAAGCATTTTCACAAAAAGGTCCGCGTGTGTGTGTGTGTGTGTGTGTGTGTGTGTGTGTGCCCGTGTGTCAGTGTGTCCGTGTGTCTGTGAACACGATAACTCAAAAACGAAGAGTTGGTAAAATACCAAACTTGGTATTTAAGTTTAGTATCTTCCAGGGATGCGACACAAAGATTTTGAGAAAAATTCCCCCACCCCCAACTACTCTTTACATTGAAATTTTTTCGAAAACTTTGAGTTTTTCAAAAATGGCTCTAACGATTTTGATTAAAATTTCGTATATTAAACATATTTACGTGACAAATAAAATGTATATGTATGAATTTTCTAGGAATTTTCTGAAGAGTAGTTTATTCTGGATGAATTTTACGGAATTTTGAATAACTGCTAAACCGTAAGAGATGGACAAAAACTTACTGCACAAAAAAGCACGTTAAAACATACAATTTATGTTATATAAGTTTTTTTCGTGGAGTTTGTCGTTTTCGAGACAATCCTTATTTTTGGTTTCTGCTGTGAAAAACTCTTCTCATACAGGAAATTGTCAACTCCCATCCATATAAACAAATGAACTTCATTGACATAGCAACCAGCTTTTGGCTATCACTTTAACCTATGGTAGTCCCTTATTTCGCTTCTACTTAGAAGGAAGCAAGTAATAAGACTATTTCTGTTAATTTTTTCTGATTAGCATAAAGTAAATAGAAGTAAAAGCTTTTTAAGAATAATTTGTTGCAGGGATATAGAGAAAGTCATGTGAATGGTACACATCAGATTTTTCTTTTTACGACTTATAAGGAACTAAGCAATAAGACCATTTTTGTTAAGCTTTAACTTCATTAGAATGAAGCAGATGAATAAGCTTTTGTAAGAATAGCTTGTTACAGAATGAGCAGAGAAGGTCCTGTGAATGGGACACATAAAATGTTTTACGCTATAAATAAAAATTTAAAAACAGCAGAGTAGCAAAACAAAATGTGCTAGATAATGGTTCAAAATTCAACTTACAATGTGCATTAGAAATATAAACATTTGAATGAACATACACATATACACAAAGTGTAAATAGCTCACAGGCAAACAATGAAAACAACCAAAAAGACGATAAAGTTAAAAAGAGAACTCGCCTGGTGGTGATATCTCTTGCAGCACTTTTCCATTTTGCACCTCATTTTCCTACTTCTCTGAAGGATAGAAAAACCGGAGTATTCCATTCAAATGACTTTCTCTGCATCTCTGTAGCAAATTATTGTTAAAAACTTGTACTTCTATCTACGTCTTGCTAATCGAAATAAACATAAGCAGAAAGGCTTTTTTACTTTCTCTACACGTACTATGCACATAGTGTATAAAGAAAAATTCGATTCCGAGATTTCACCGGAAATACACGTTTTGGGTCCCCTTGAATCCAAAAAAAGCATTTTTGGAAAAAGGTCCGTGTGCGTGTGTATGTGTTTGTGTCTGTGGACAGCATAGCTCAAAAACAAAAAGACCGTTAAATACCAAACTTGGTATTTAAGTTTGGTATTTTCCAAGGATGCGACACGAAGATTTGTAAGAAAATCCCCCTACCCACAACTACCCTTTACATGACATTTTTTTCGAAAATTTTGATTTTCTCAAAAATGGCTCTAACGATTTTGATTAAAATATCGAATATTAAAGATATTTGCCTCACAAATAATACGTATATCTTGAACTTTCTGGGAATAACCTTTGAAGACTACTTTATTCTGGAGGAATTTTTCATAACTGCTAAACCGTAAGAAATGGACAAAAACTTATCACACAAGAAATGTAGAGCACATTAAAACACACAATTTATGTTATGTGACATTTTTCGAGGAGTTGGTCTTTTTGAGATATTCCTTGTTTTTGGTTTCACCTTTGAAAAACTTATACTTTTCTCATGCAGGAATTTGTCAATTCGTGTCCATACAAACAAAGGAACTTCAGTCACCTAGTAACCAGCTTTTGACTTCACTTTAACCTATGATACTCCCAGATTTTGCTTCTACTTACAAGGAAGCAAGTAATAAGGCTATTTCTGCTAATTTTTTCTCGATTAGCTTGAAATAAATAGAAGAATAAGCTTAGTAACAATAATTTGTTACACAGAAGTAGAGAAAGTCATTGAATGGAATACAGATTTTTTTGTTAATAGAAGGGAAATAAGGGAATGCACTAGGAAAATACGATAGTCAAACATTTTAAAATCTGGTTGCTTTGTAGATGAATTCGTTTCTTTGCACTGCCAGGAGTTGAAAAATTTCCGTATGTGAAAAGTTTAAGTATTTTAAAGTTGAAACTAATAACAAGGAATGTCTCAAATATGGTCAACTCCACGAAAAAATGTATATGACATAAAGAATGTGTTTCAACGAAATCTACATCTTTTCTGTAGTAGGTTTTTGTCTATCATTTAGAGTTTGCTAGCTCATTCTTCTGTAGTATTCGCTGTACATCCATACCATCTCGGAAATTCCAGAAATAAAAAGAATAATTTTCGTAATACAACCGGTATGAAGTTTCATTTTGTCATTCCTGAGTGCTAGTATCTTTAACTGTATTGAGTTACCGGAAAAAAAAATCTGGAGGTTTTTCTTATCCTGAAAAGACGATTTTCGAGTAACTCTTTAAACACTATATACCCCGGCTCGTTTGAGCATGATTTCACACTTTCATTAAAAAAAATCTGATGTGTTCCATTCACTTGATTTTCTCTATCTCTCTGTAACAAATTATTGTTAATAAGCTTATCTTTTATTTATTTCATGTTAATCGGGGAAAATTAGCAGAAATAGTCTTATTCCTTGGTTTATTGTAAATACAAGCGAAATAAGGCAGTACCATAGGTTAAAGTGAAAGCCAAAAGCTGGTTGCTATGTGACTGATGTTCCTTTGTTTGTGTGGACAGGAGTTGACAAATTCCTGTATGAGAAAAGTATAAGTTTTTCAAATATGAAACCAAGAAAAAGGAATATCTCAAAAACGATCAACTCCACGAAAAAAATGTATATAGCATAAATTGTATGTTTTAACGTGCTCTACAATTTTTGTGTGTTAAGTTTTTGTCCATCTCTTACGGTTTAGTAGTTATGCAAAATTCATCCAGAATAAAGTAGTCTTCAGAGGCTATTCCCAGAAAATTCAAAATATACATTTTATTTGTCAGGTAAATATGTTTAGTATTTGATATTTTAATCAAAATCGTTAGAGCCAATTAAAATTTTCGAAAAAAATTTCATGTAAAGGGTAGTTTGGAGTGGGGGGATTTTTCTCAAAATCTTCGTGTCGCATCCCTGGAAGATACTAAGCTTAAATACCAAGTTTGGTATTTTACCCACCTTTCGTTTTTGAGTTATCGTGTTCACAGACACACAGACACACGGACACACGGACACACACACACACACACACACGACCTTTTTGTGAAAATGCTTTTTTTAGATAAAGGGGACCCTAAAACATATATTTCCGGTAATATCTCGGTATCGAATTTTTTGGTGGAGTGCAATACTTTCTCTATTCACTATGTATATAGTGCGTATAGAAAAAACTAAAAAGAAAGAAAAGACAAAAACCAGCAACAAAAATCTGATGTGTACCATTCACATGACTTTCTCCATATCCCTGCAACTAATAATTCTTTAAAAGCTTATACTTCTATTTACTTTATGCTAATCAGAAAAAATTAGCAGAAATAGTCTTATTACTCGCTTCCTTGTAAGTAGAAGCGAAATAAGGGACAACAGTAGGTTAAAGTGATAGCCAAAAGCTGCTTGCTATGTCAATGAAGTTCCTTTGTTTATATGGATAGGAGTTGACAAGTTCCTGTATGAGAAAAGTATACGTTTTTAATAGCAGAAACCAAAAATAAGTGATGTCACAAAAACGACGAACTCCAAGAAAAAAATGTATATAACATAAATTGTGCGTTTTATCGTGCTCTACATTTTTTGTGTAGTAAGTTTTTGTCCATCTCTTACGGTTTGGCAGTCATTCAAAATTTAGTAAAATTCATCCACTCTTCAGAGGCTATTCCCAGAAAATTCAAAATATACATTTCATTTGTCAGTTAAATATATTTAATATCCGAAATTTTAATCAAAATCGTTACAGCCATTTTTGAGAAAATAAAAAAATTTGAAAAATGTTCCATGTAAAGGGTAGTTGGGGGTGCGGGGATTTTTCTCAAAATCTTCGTGTCGCATCCCTGGAAGATACTAAACTTAAATACCAAGTTTGGTATTTTTCGTTTTTGAGTTATCGTGTTCACAGACACACGGACACACACGGACCTTTTTGTGAAAATGCTTTTTTTTGGATATTGGGGACCCTAAAACATATATTTCCGGTGAAATCTCGGTATCGAATTTTTGGTGGAGTGCAATACTTCCTCTATACACTATGTACATAGTGCGTATGGAGAAAGTAAAACTGAGTACATATTTGCTAAAAAAAAGCTATAAATTTACATCTAATACCAGCTGCATGTATTTACTTTTATGAGCTTGATATCTGAGAAAATGTTTAAAAAAAATATTCGCAGTTAATATATGCCTAAGTATAATTTTTGTTTCGATAGTGTTTAACGCTCGCTTTTATTACTGTTGCTTCGCAAGCGATGAAACTGGTGATACATAGAATGAAGATGGCGCACCGGTGGAACACGATGGCGGGAAAAACCAGAAATACGGCAAAAACCTGCCCTTGCGCCGCTTTGTCCACCAAAAATCCCACATGCGGTACTTTCTCTAGCTCCGTATGTACAACGTACATAGGGATAGAGAAGTATTGTATTCTACCCAAAAATTCGATAACGAGATTTCACCGGAAATATATGTTTTAGGGTCCCCTGTATCCAAAAAAAAAAGCATTGTCACAAAAAAGTATTTAAGTTTAGTATCTTCCAGGGATGCGACACGAAGGTTTTGAGAAAAAGCCCCCCACCTCAAACTACCCTTTACATGAAAATGTTTTCGAAAATTTTGATTTTCTTAAAAATGGCTCTAACGGTTTTGATTAAATTATCATATTTAACGATATTTACCTAGCAAATAAAATGTATATCTTGAATTTTCTGGGAATAGCTTCTGAAGACCTGTTTATTCTGAATGAATTTTGCTTAATTTGGCATAACTAGTAAACCGTAAGAGATAGACAAAAACTTACTATACAAACAATTTAGGTCTTGTTAAAATACAGAAGTTATGTCATATACATTTTTCTCGTGGAGCTTACCGTTTTCGAGGTATTCATTATCAGTTTCAATTGTGAAGTACTTACACTTTACCTAGATGGGAGTGTCCGTTTTTCTTTTCTTCCATCTCCTGGCCAAGAAAAGAAGCGATTTGTGATGACAATCGCATAACGACAGTTTTTAAAACATTTTATTATTGGTTTAGCCTATGTATTCCCTTATTTTCTTCCTACTTATACGGAATTAAAAAATAATAAGAACATTGTGGCCACAATTAGCAAGGTGCAGAAAGAAGAAGAATCTTATGTATGAAGTTTGTAGAACAGCTAGAGAAAGTCACGTGAGTGTAACACATCAGCTTTTTAGACCTACTAAAGAGGAGTATTCATGCACTTAAAACACGGCGTAAGCTGTCAGCTCGCTGTAGAGCAAAACCCCATTATTACCAAGAAAATCCTCCTCTCGTTCATGAAGTGGTTTATATAAAATCTCTGAACCTTTGATATGTTAATTTTATTCTGTTATAAAGTTTCAAATCTGTATTGTGTCGTATTTTCTGTCTCAAAATGAGTAAGCACCAAGCTTTAAAAGCCTTAAAAGCACCGTATAAACTCAGTTATTCGTTTACAAAGGGAAGCTCCTAAAACAAGGTAGAAATTGTATTCGTTATGGAACTGAAACTGTTCATTTAACAGATAATATTCGCAACTCTTTAATATATGCAAATAATAAATAAAATAAGTATAAATAATAAATATAAATCACTAAGCTAGTACTATTATTTGTAACTCAAACATATAAACAAATCTGACATGTTCCATTTACATGAATTTCTATACACTTGCAACAAATGATTGTTAAAAAGTTTATTCTCTTATTTTATTTCCTACTAATCGAGAAAAAATAGCAGAAATGATATTATTACTTGCTTCCTTGTTAGTAGAAAGAAAATAAGGGAGTACCAAGGCTAAAGCGATACTCAAATAATTTAAAAACTGGTTGTTAATGTGATTGGAGTTACTTTGTCTAGGAGTTGAAACATTCCTGTATGAGAAAAGTATAATTTTCAAACAAATTAGAGTAAAATTGCACCACGTGGAACGTTTTGAGTACAGAAAAGTGTTGGAACAAATATTTGAGAAAATAAGATTTTAATTGGTAGTTAATCTAATTGGTAGTTATAATTTTCTAAGTACGAAAAACTATATTTTATTGAAGTTTGGAATTCATATAATTTTATTACTTTTTAATCTTTTGCAATTTTTGGTTACATTTTACAGATGCACGACTTTAATTTAAGTATAACAATAATGCACTGATTATTTTATCATTTCTGATTACAGAATTGTAAAAATGTTATTCTGATATAATAAAAATTAATTGGAAAAAGTAAATTTCTATTTTAAATCCAATTGAGTTCAATACTCAAAGAATTCTCCTGACCCTCATGCCTAATTTTCTACAGTAAAAATGCCTTCCTAATTATTTTTGAATCTGTAAACATTTTTCCTGGTACTTAGTATTCAAATGGTTATCTATTCCACCAAAATAGTACAAAATTAGTTTAAAAATTCCAAGTAGTTTATTTCAACTGACCAATATTGGTTAAAAAGTAATAGTATAGTAATATGTTGTGACAATTTAATATAAGAACCAATAACAATTATAATTAACAAAAATTTTTCTTCTCATTTCATAATAAATAAACATAGTTTTGGGATATAATAATTAAGTTAAAATGCTCGTAAAAGAAAATACAACGAAAGATGTAAGCTTTACAGTGCTAGGGGTCTAGTGGTCAAAAATTAAATGGGTTCAGCAGGGATTTAAACAAAAGCAATACATGAATAAATTCGACATTGCTAAGAATTCAATTCCCATCAAAAAATAAACTTCACAATTCACATGTTTTTGCCGTTATAATACCAGAGTTACCCCCTCCTCAACATGCATACTGTTTTTGCTGCGATAGCAAGAATGTATATTGTTTACAGAAACTATATAGGAATACGAAAATGCGACGCATTAATGACAAAACGAATAACATTTAAATACTAGTGGACGAATTTAGATGCTTAAAATATTTGACGTGATGTGAGAATATGAAGAATTGAATTATTTCGCATCCAGCCAGCTGTTCCAGGGACAGGTTGTGAGATATTCCTCTCACGATATTCTTGGATGTGACTAGAATAGACATTCCTGTACATTTTCTAAGAATATTTAATCGACACTAATAACTGAACTATTTGGAACGAGTTACCAATGTTTTAAGATAAATAATCAATTGTATCTGAATCTAAGCACATCACATTAAATGCTAACTTCCAGACTATTAAGAAGTTTATGTTGTTAATTAATTCTCATAGTAAAGAGTTTAAGTTACCATCACTCGCTAGAGAGCTATACGGCGAATCCTTTGCCGATCACCGCTAAAAGTGTGATGTGCAGTGGAGCGCAACAACTTCCGTAACTTGTAACAGAGTTGAGAAGCGCAAGAGACGTAAGAAAGAAAGAAATTCTCGAAATACAGGCTATTTTATTAACCCAAGTACCACCTACTACTGACTAAATATGTTTATCTTGAATTTTCTGGAAATAGCCTCTGAATACTCCTTTATTATGGATAAGTTTTGCAGAATTTTCTTTAACGGTCAAACCGTAAGAGATATACTAAAACTTACTACACGAATAATGTAGATCTCATTAAAACACACAATCTATGCTACATACATTTTCTTCGTGGAGTTGAGTTTCCCAAATGCTTTTTGTTATTCGTTTCAGATTTAAAATACTTAAACTTTTCTCATAGGCGAAATTGTAAACCTCTGGCCACATAAAGAAACGGATTTCAGTTCCATAGCAACCACATTTTAAAATATTTGACTGCTGGTTTAGCCTAGTGTATTCCCTTATGTTCCTTCTACTTATAAGGAATTAAGTAATAAAACTATTTCTGCTAATTATTATCTCGATTAGCATGATGTAAATATAATATGCTTTTCAATAATAATTTATTACAGAGATGTAGAGAAAGTCGTGTGAATGAAACACATCAGATTCTTTTGGATTCAGGGAGTCTCAAATTGCATTTCCGGTGAAATCTCGGTATTAAATTTTTGAGTGGAATACAATATTTTCTCTATCCACTTTATGCAGAGTACGTGTAGAGAAAGTAAAAAGCCATGTCTCCATTTACATGACTTTCTCTATAGCGCTGTAATAAATTATTGATAAAAAACATATTTTTCAATCCATTTTATGATAATCGATATAAACTTTAACAGAGATTATCCTTTGTTATCTAATGTGTTCCATTCCATTCTAGCTAATCGGCAAGCAAACCTTTTATTCAAATGATTAATCTGTTATTGACATCATGGTAATCAAGATATACATAAGCAGAATTATTCTTATTACTACCCGCCGGTCCCCATGGTCGCGCTCGCCAAGGCGTTCCGCTTTGGTGCTTCGTAGTGCTGGGGATCCTGGGTTCGAGTCCCGCCTTGGGCATGGGTGTTATATGTTTGAGTTTTTGTGTGTTGTAACAGTAAGAAAACAGCAATCCAGTAATAATACAGAAAAACAAGGTAAAAAAAAAAAAGTAAATAAAAGTAGGGTATACAGTGCCGGAGTCCCGATCAGATTTTAAAAAATAAAATAAAATAATAAAAAAAAACCCGTTATTAGAATGAAAATAAGAAAATGTACAGGCTAAAACGATAGTCTTGCACTTTAAAGCTAGTAATCCGGAATATCTCGAAAACGGTTAACTCTACAAAAAAAAAAAAAAAAAAAAAAGGTGTGTTTTAAACATATCTACATTTTTTGTGTTGTATGTTTTTGTACATCTCTTACGGTTTACGAGTTATACAAATGTCATCCAGAACAAACAGGTCTTCAGAAGTCATACCCAGAAAATTGAGATATACGTTTTATTTATCCTGTAAATATCTGTCATATACGGTATTTTAATCCAAATCGTTAGAGCCACTATTGAGAAAAGTTTTCGAAAAATGTTCCATGTAAATAGTAGCTTAGGGTGGGAGTATTTTATCAAAATCTTCTTTTCACATTCTTAGGAGATACTAAACTTAAATACCAAGTATTGTATTTAACGGAATTTTTGTTTTTGAGCTATGCTAAAAATACATTTTTTGGTTCAAGAGGTCTCAAAACATGTATTTTCAAAGAAATTTCGGTACCGAATTTTCCCATACACTATGTACATAGAGAAAGTAAAAATACGCTAAGGAATGCTCTTTCATGTACAAATAAACGTTGTGAAAACAAATATTTTACGTCTTTTTTACTTTCCCTATACGAACTATGTACATAGTGTATAGAGAAGGTATTACACTCCACCAAAAAATTCGATACCGGAAATATACGCTTTGTGAGCCCCTGAATCCAAAAAAAGAGCATTTTTGGAAAATTGTACGTGTTTGTGTGTCTGTGTGTGTGTCTGTCTGTCTGTGAGTTGTGTGTCGGTGGACAGCATAACTCAAAAACGAAGAGACCGTTAAATACTAAACTTAATATGTTTAAGATCGGTATCTTCCAAGGATGCGACACGATAAGAAAATCTCCCGGCCCCCAACGACCTTTTCCATGACCTTTTTTCGAAAATGTCCATTTTCTCAAAAATTGATAACGATTTTGATTAAAATATCATTTATTTAAGATATTTATACGACAAATAAAATGTATATTTTCAATTTTCTGGGAATAGCCTCTGAATTAATTTTACGGAATTTTGCATAATTGCTATACCGTAACAGATAGACAAAAACTTACCACACAAAAATGTAGAGCAGTTTATCGTTTTTGGGTTGTTTTTTTTTTCTTTCAGATTTGAAAAACTTATACTTTTCTCATACATATTTGTCAACTCCTGTCCATAGAAACAAAGGAACTTCAGTCACAACAACCATCTTTTGACTATCACTTTAACCTATGGTAAATGAAGTAAATAGAAGCATAAGCTTTTTACAATAATTTGTTGTAGAGAAAGTAATATGAATGGAACACATCAGATTTCAGATTTTTCAAATCCGTAATTACTTTCCGGATACGGCAGGTGTATAACTAGTGATGTACGGAGCTATGGAAGGTTTGCCAACTTCTTGCAAAAGTCCCTACAATTCATGAAACACTAATGCTCGGTGCACTGGGGTGCAGTTATTAAGAGGCACAAATCGGACAATCATTTGTGTAAATACGCGTTCATTTTCCGGGTAAGCGAGCGAGCGGAGCAGTAAATCAGTAGCTTCATCATACAACATTCCCCCTGCAGTCCAACTCCATAAATCATCCATTGCGACCTCTCGTTCCTTCTCTCTCTCTCACTCGCCCGCTGTAAATGGGATGGTAGCCTTTGTTAACGGAGAATTTATATTTCATTATCGACAGACAACATGACCTCCAGCCGAAACGTCAAAATTTTCTTTTATTTCAACAACCGTCAGAATTTTTATTTTCAGAACAGAGGAAAATTAAACAGTTGTGCAACTTTGGAGCAGACGCAATTAGTAATAATGTCGTCAAAACGCCGTTGGGAAGTACAATTTTTATCTAGTGTTTTTTCTTTGGTCGTGGTTTGTCACATTTGTTGCTCACATACCCACAGGATATATTCATTATGATGATATAAACTTTCAGCGATGATGAAGGAAAACGACGAAAACATCAGAAATGTTTTGTCATAAGTATTACAAAAACAAAATCTGATATGTCCCATTCACATAACTTTCTCTACACGTCCCATACAAAACTATTCTTTTATCTACTTCGTGCATATCGAGATAAATATTAGCAGATTGCTTCTTTGTAAGTAGAAGGAAAATAAGGGGATACATTAGGCTAAAGCAATAGTCAAATCCTTTAAAAGCTGTTCGCTATGTGAAACAATTGACGTTTTTATTCGATTTGCATGGTCCCGATTACGAAAGGTTAGGTAGTTTAAAACTGAAAGCAAATAAAAAGGAATATCTCGAGAAAAAAAAAACCGGTCAACTCTACAAGAGAAATGAATGTGAATAAATGATGTTTTAACGAAATATACATATTTTGTGTAGTAAAGTTTTGTGTATCCTTTGCAGTTTAGCCGTTACGAAAAAATCTGCAAATCTCACTGAGAATAAAGAGGTCTTCAGAGACCATTCTCTGAGAATTCAAAATAAACACTTTATTTTAATATTTTATTTGATGTAGGCGGCGCCGTCTAAGCGGCCCGGGTTCGATCCCAAGCGCCCGCATATACGATTTGTGGTGGACGAAGCGACTGATTTTTCTCCGGTTCCTCCGGTTTCCTCCGCTCATCACCACCTTTCCTATAATCAATTTCGCTTATATTTCATTACATCCACTTCCTCATGTTCATGCCTGCCAACGCATCATGATCATTTAAAAATCCTGTTTAAAAGGGGATTCGAAATTATTGCTGTCGCTAAGTTGGTACAACTTTCCTCTATACCCACGCGGAGTTTGATCGTCATCTGTCATCTAGTTTGTTTACTGTACGCTATTTTGTTAGTTCATCTCAAAGGTGATTTGCGATCTGACGATGGATACAAATATTGAATAAAGAATCTGTCTTAAATTTTGCATTGCAAATGGTATTTCGTGTGCCAAATCGCTGAAAATGTTACAGAGGGCTTACAGTGAATCGACTTTATCAAAAACACGTGCATATGAGTGGTACAGTGCATTCAAAAGTGGCCGAGATGTGGTGGAAGATTTGCCTTGCTCTGGTCGGCCATCAACGGTTTCAACTGAACTGAACATCGCTAAAGTGAAGAAAATGGTGTCTGAAAATCGTCATTTAGGTCTGAGAGAGATTGCCGCTGAGCTTTCTGTGTCTCACGAATCTATTCGCATCATTTCAAACGATTGTTTGAGCATGACACGCGTTGCAGCTCGGTTAGTTCCGAAAGACTTGAATTTTCTACAAAAACTTAATCGCGTAAGGATTGCTGAAGACATGCTAGAACGAGCCAGTTCCGACCCCACATTCATGAAACGCATTGTAACTGATGATGAGACGTGGGTTTACGAGTTTGACACTCAAAATGGTTTACTAAAAATATAAATACGACCTTAGAATATCTTACGAGTTTACGAGTTTGACACTCAAAATGGTTTACTAAAAATATAAATACGACCTTAGAATATCTTGATTTAGTGCCATAAGTTATGCTGTAAGAAAAGATACGCAAAGGCTCGGAACATTAGTGAAGCTGCTATAATAATAATAATAATAATAATAATAATAATAATAATAATAATAATAATAATAATAATAACAATAATAATAAATAATAAATAATAAATAATAAATAATAAATAATAAATAATAAATAAATAATAATAATAATAATAGTAATCGGTAAAAGCAGTAGAAGTAATTTGATTTAAATACCCAAAGTCATCTAATTTCAATACAGTTTTCTAGTAATTTTTGGTGTTTTCCTGACAAATCAGTAGAGAAACGGTTAAAATTAGTATTCTAGAACATTTTAATTTTGTGTTTAAGTTTTACTGAGAATGCACACAGCTGTCATTTTCACCAATGACCGAACTATCGTAGGGAATCAGTCTAGACCCCTGGTGAGTTTCCCAGTGAACAATTTTCGCACTGCAAAGATACGGATGCATTATCATGATGCACTAGCAGCAGCAATTCTGCTGTTTTTTTCTCCGAACTCTTCTGCTAACCCTTTTTCCATTTGCTATAATGTGCAGTATGCACACAATGCAGCAGTTGCAATTCCGCGAAGTAGAGAACCAGCTGATAGCTCAAGTCCTGGTGATCTTGTGCGAGAGCACACTCTTTGTTCACCAGAACATTCATTTGCGCAATGGAAGGGCAACCCTGTCGTTACTTATTTTTGAGAAAATGTCCCCCGGCTCAAAACGTTTGATTTAGCACGCACTCCGTTTTATATATAAATATATTATTTTAAATTAAACGTTATTTATGGTCGTTTCAACCTCTCAAGGTTTTAAAACGAACTTACATGTTTTACAACAATAGAATAACATTTGGTATTTAACCGCAGTTCCGTTTTCAAGCTACGCTGTCCAAAGACACACACACACATACACACACAACCCTTTTTCTTAAAATGCTTTTTATTTTCTCTATGTGTGCTATGTGCATAGTGTATAGGGAAGGTGTTGTATTCCATCCAAAAATTCGATACTGAGATTTCATCGAAAATATATGTTTTGTGACACCATGATTTCAAAAACAGTCTTTCTAGAAAAAGGTCGGTGTGTTTGTGTGTGTGTGTGTGTATAGCATATTTAAATGTAGTATCTTCCAAGTTGCAACACGCAGATTTTCAAGAACATCTCTCCACCATAAACTACACTTTACATGGAACATTTTTCGTTAATTTTTATTTTCTCAAAAATGGCTTAACATTTCTTTAAAATAACATACATCACAGATGTTAACATAGCAATAAAATGTAGGTATAGGAATTTCCTGGGAATAGCCTCTAAAGTCCTGAGTGACTTTTACGTAAGTGGTGCACAAAAATGTAGATCTCATAAAAACACACAATTTATGTTCTTTATATTTTTATTTTGGAGATAACCGTTCCCGAGTGTTTGTTTAGTATTGGTTTCAATTTTAAAATACGTATACTGTTCTCAAACAGGAAGTCATCAGAGTTTCTTTCGTTTTACTGCTGGTCATGTAAATACGCGAATTTCAATGACAAGCGCATAGCGACAGCTTTTAAAACATTCCACTATCGCTTAAGGGTCTTTATTTTTTTAATTCCGGTCTTCTTATAAGGAACTAAGTAAAGTTCTGCTAAGGTTTATCTTTATTAGCATGAGTAGAAAGACTTACTGCACAAAAATGTAGAGCACTTTAAAACACAGAATTTAGGTTATATGCATTTTTTTCGTAGAGTTGATCATTTTTTAGATATTCCCTGTTATTGGTTTCAGCTTTAAAAAACATAACTTTTCTTATACTGGAATTTGTCCATACAAACAAAGGAACTTCAGTCACATAGCATTCAGCTTTTGACTATCACTTTAACCTGTGGTATTCCCTTTTTTTCGCTTCTCTTACAAGGAAGCAAGTAATAAGACAATTTCTGTAATTGTTACTTTCTCTATACGCACTCTGTACATAGTGTATAGAGAATGGATTGCACTCCACCGAAAAATTCGATACCGAGATTTCACCGGAAATGTATGTTTTACGGTCCCCTGTATACAAAAAAAGTATTTTCAGAAAAAGGTCCGTGTGTGTGCCCGTGTGTCAGTAAATACCAAACTTGGTATTTAAGTTTAGCATCTTTCGGGGATGCGACACGAAAATTGAGAAAAATCCCCCCACTCCGAACTACCCTTTACATGGAACTTTTTTCGAAAATTTTTATTTTCTAAAAAATGGCTGTAACGATTTTGATTAAAGTATCATATATTAAAGATATTTACCTGACAAATAAAATGTATATTTTGAATTTTCTGGGAATAGCCTCTGAAGACTACTTTATTCTGAGTGAATTTTACGGAATTTTGCCTGAGTGCTAAACCATAAGAGAGAGACAGAAACTTACCATACAAAAAATGTAGAGCACATTAAAACACACAATTTATGTTTTGTACATTTTTTCGTGGAGTTGGTTGTTTTTGAGATACTCCTTGTTTTTGGTTTAAGCTATAAAAACTAATACAAACAAAATAACTTCAGTCACATAGCAACCAGCTTTTGACTATCACTTTAACCTATGGTACTCCCTTATTTCGCTTCTACTTACAAGTAAGCAAGAAATAAGGTTATTTCTGCTAATTTTTTCTTGATTAGCAGTAAGTAAATAGTAGTATAGGCTTTTTAAAAATAATTTATTGCAGAGATATAGAGAAAGTCATGTGAATGGAACACATCAATTTTTTTCTGGATTATAAATGGAAGAATAAGCTTTTTAACAATCATTTGTTGTAGATACGTAACAAGAATGTTTGTTCAGAGACTATTTTCAGTGGAATCTGGACGTCAAATGTTATCAAATGGAATACAATACCTTATCTAACTACTATGTGCATAGTACATGTAAAGAATGGTAAAAGAACAATCACCATGATTTTGGAGGTACATAATCCTGCCTACGCGATACTCTTTGACTCTTATGGATATACGAATGGAGGTTGCTAAGCATGCGGAAGTGTTTGAATATAACTTGTAATTAATGTGGCTTACTTCACCGGGGGTTATAATCTATTTTTGCTTGCATTCATTTCCTTTTGCAATGCATCCATCATGTCTTTAATGGTGCTGTCTCCAGATGACGTCAGTGAAAGTGAAGAACGTGTCATAATTTGCTACATATACTGTAATAACTTAAATATTATAGCTTGTAGCTTCATTCCTTAAACACTAAATGAAAACAGAAAACAACTAAGAAAAATCTGATGCGTTCCATTTACAGGACTTTCTCAACATCGCTGTAACAAAGTATTGTTAAAAAGCTTAATCTTCTATGTACTTTATGATAATCGAGCTAAACATTAGCAGAAATTGTCTTAATTACTTGCTTTCTCTAGAAGGAAAATAAGGGAATAAACTAGGCTGAAACGATGGTCAAATCTCTTAAAAGCCGGCTGCTGTGTGGATGTGACTGTTTCTATGCAGGGCTAAGAGGTTACAACTTTGCTTGTGAAAAAAGTTAAAACATTTTAAAGCTGAAACAAATAACAAGGAATATCTCAGAAATGGTCAATTGAACGAAAAAAACGTATATGATATAAAGTGTGTGTTTTAACGAGATCTACATTTTTTGTGTAGTAAGATTTTCTCTCTCTCTCTCTCTCTTACGGTTTACCAGTTACGCAAAATTCAGCAAACTTCATTCAGAATAAAGAGATCTTTAGAGGCTATTTCCAGAAGATTTAAGATATACATTTTATATGCCTTATAAATATCTTTAATATACGGTATTTTAATGAACATCATTAGAGCCATTTTTGAGCAAATCAAAATTTTCTAATGTTTTACGTAGTTTGGTGAAGGAGGGCTTTTTCTCAAAATCTTCGTGTGGCATCCCTGGAAGATACTAATCCTAAATTCAAAGTTTGCTATTTCACCGAGATTCGTTTTTGAGTTATCGTGTTCACAAACACACGGACACACGAACCTTTTTCTGAAAGCACATTTGTTGGATGCTGGGGATCCTAAAACGTCTATTTACGGTGAAATCTCGGTATCAAATTTTCTATTCACTGTGTGCACAGTACGTGTAGAAAAAGTAAAAATGTGCATTACATTTACGTGACTTTTTCTGAAAATTTTGCTACAAGCTATTCTTACAAATTCTTATTCTTCTATCTATTTCGTGCCAATTCAGATCAACATTAACAGAAATAGTTATAATAGGTACACATTTTCTTATAGGTTCAAGGGGAATAGGTGAATACACTAGGATAGAGTGGTAAGCAAATCTTTTAAGTGCTGGTCACTATGTGGTCCGTTAAAATTCGGCTCTATTTGCATGGCCAGAAGTAAAAACTAAAAAAAACAAATAAGACTTCCCATTTGAAAAAAAAAATTAAATTATTGGAAAAATTAAGTCAATAACAACTCTACAAAAATATGTTT
Organism: Hymenopus coronatus; assembly: GCA_030762935.1. Classification (NCBI taxonomy): domain Eukaryota; kingdom Metazoa; phylum Arthropoda; class Insecta; order Mantodea; family Hymenopodidae; genus Hymenopus; species Hymenopus coronatus. Next base: position 40,785,451 of record CM060884.1, read on the forward strand.
CACTTAAACTATATGTTATTTTAATCAAAAGTCAGAGCCATTTTTGAGAAAATAATAATGATCAAAAATTTTGCCCTAAGAAGAGTAATTTGGGGTGAGGAATTTTCTTAAGATATTTGTTTCGCATCCTTGGAGAATACTAAACTTAAATACAAAGTTTGGATTTTACCAATAATTCTTTTTTAAGCTAACACTAACCTTTTTCTAAAAATGCTGTTTTACATTTAGGTGACCCTAAAACGTCTATGTCCTGTAAAATCTCGGTATCGAATTTTTGGGTGGAATGCAATAGCTTCTCTACCTGTGTACTACTTACGCGCCAGAGAAATAAACGTTTACATTCACGTAAATTTATTTCTGCAACAAACTACTCTTGCAAAAGTAAACTCTGCCATCTACTTCATGCTAATCCAGATAAACGTTATGTAATAAAAATGGTTTTCAAGAGGAATAAACTAATAGACTATGCTAAAGCGATAGCCAAATTCTTTAAGCGCTGGTCGCTATGTGATGTGCTTGAAATCGGTTCCCTTTGCATGGCCAGAAGTAAAAATTACGGAATCAAATGAGACTTCCCATTTGAGAAAAGTAAAAAGTATTGGGAGATTCATGCCAACAATAAAGAACATCTCTAAAATGATTAACTCCACAAAAAAGATATATTTGACATAACGTGTGTGTGCTTTAATGAATTCTACATTTTATGTCATAAAATTTTGTCCATCTCTTAATGTTTACCAGTTATGCTAAAGTCATCCAGAGGCTTTTCTAAAAAAATTCAAGATATAATTACATAGTCATGAATCTGTCTTAAGCATATCAAAATCGTTAGCCATTTTTTAAAATCAAAATTTATTAAATGTTGTATGATAAAGCACAAAATGTATGCCAACCAACTTTTGTAAAGGTAATGATTTCTAGATATTTTGTTATTGGTTTAAATTTTCCAGTGTGTAAATTTTTCACAAATGGAAAATCTTCATTCAATTTTTGTTTGTTTGTTTGTCTCCTTTTTAAACGACTAGCTTTAAAAAGACTTGGCTATCACTTTAATGTAATACCGTATTTCTTTTTTCCTTATAATAAATGTGTAGTAAAACCATTACTGCAAATATTTTTGTCTTGATTAGAGAGAAGCATATATTTTAAGGACAATTTGTTACAGAACAAATAGAGGAAGTCATGTGAATAGGAATATATCAATTTTTAATCTATACTGTTACACTCCATACACTATAAAGAAACTACCTTGTTTCAAGTTTAATTTAACATATAATTAGAATTATTGTGAAGTGAGAAAACATTTCTGACGTCAGTGAGTTGGTTGCGAAACGCATAACTCATCGTTTTTTATCAACTTGTGTGCAGTTCTACAGCTTGTTCGTAGTTTGGAGTTCGGAGGACTGCAACTGGCAGCTGAAGAGGATCTCGATGACAAATAATAATCCTATTTCCTCTTCTGGAGGTCCAGCCCTACGCTGGATCTGATTTCCAAGCGCTGGCAAGGGTTCACAAAATCCTGGCGCAAGAAATTAATTTCCCCTTTGGAGCTCAGTTGGACAATTTGGCTGCAAAACCGCATATCTTCCTTAAACAGATTGCATACACTGCCCACCAAAAGTATAAGCATATTCATAGCTCATGAATGTATCGATATTGTCCTTACTCAGTTATCACATATGTTAATCATTGTGAAACTAAGAGGCGAAAACTGCTACAAAAAGAATTTTATATCTCTTTTTCTGAGTGTTTGAAGTTATAATTTTCTGCTTATTTGGGTAAATAATCATTCTAGATAAAATAACTATTTCTTTTTCTACCATACCTAGTAGGTACGAAGGTATCTAATTAAAAAAAAAATCTGGTGTGTTCCATTCACATGACTTTCTCTACAACTCCCCAACAAATCATTGTTAAAAAGCTTATGCTTCTATTTACTTCATGCTAATTGAGAAAAACTTAACAGAGAACGCTCTATTACTTGTTTCCTTGAAAGTGGACACAAAATAAGAAAGTACCATAGGTTAAAGTGATAGGCAAGAGCTGGTTGCTATGTGACTCAAGTTCCTTTGTTTGTAAGGACAGGACTTGACAAATTCCTGTGTGAGAAAAGCATTAAGTTTTTCAAAGCTGAACTAAAAATAACGAATATCTAAAAAAACGGTCCACTCTACGAAAAAAATGTATATAACATTAATTGCGTGCTTTAATGTGATCTATATTTTTTGTGTGTTAAGTTCTTGTCCATCTCTTATGGTTAAGCAGTTATGCAAAAGTCCGTAAAATTCATCCAAAATAAAGTAGTCTTCAGAGGCTATTACCAGAAAATTCAAGATATACATTTTATTTTTCTGGTAAATATCTTTAATATGCGATATTTTAATCAAAATCGTTACAGCCATTTTTTTTTAGAAAAACAAACTTTTCGAAGAAAGTTCCATGTAAAGGGTAGTTTGGGGTGGGGGGATTTTTCTAAAATTCTTCGTGTCGCATCCCTGGAAGATACTAAACTAAAATACCAAGTTTGGTATTTTAGCGACTTTTCGTTTTTGAGTTATCGTGTTCACAGACACACAGACACACACACACACACACGGGCGCGGACCTTTTTCTCAAAATACATTTTTTGGATACAGGGGACGCTAAAACATATATTTCCGGTGAAATCTCGGTATCGAGTTTTTTGGTGGAGTGGAATACTTTCTCTTTACACTATGTACATAGTACGTGTAAAGAAAGTAAAAATCAATGCCGAGATTTCACCGAAAGCACGCTTTTCAGAGTCCCCTGTTCCGAAAACAGGGAACAGCGTATAAAGTGTGTAAGTTTATGTTCGTGCCTCGGCACCCATGCGCGCGCACCTGTGTGTGTGTGTGTGTGTGTGTGTGTGTGTGTGTGTGTGTGTGTGTGTGTGTGTAATGTTGTGAATATGTGCATTTTCGTTTTGTCTTTACTAAAGATGTTCAAGGCAGTTATCGCATAAAAAGTCTTAAGGCATTCAAAGCTGCGCGTGGCTGAGTGGTTAGACCGAGTCACTCACCAAGGAGGCCGGTGTTCGATCTCAGGCGTCCGCATGAGGGAGTTGTGGTGGACAAAGCGGCGCGGGGAAGGGTTTCCTCCGGACTCTTCGTCCCCCCTATTCGCACTCCACCGTTGTTCCATCTTCATTCGATGTATCATCAGTGCCAGCGCCTGCGATACCATAGTAGTAAACGCGGGTGTTAAGCCTATCAAAAAAAAAAAAAAAAAAAAAAAAAAAAAAAAAAAAGAGAAAAGAAAAGAAAAGGGATCATACATTATAAAATACTAGACATATTGTAAATTTATCAGAATGTGTTCATCAGCCAAAATGGAGTATTTCTTTAGGTTGGAATTCTGGATTTGTAGGCCGTGGTCAATTATATGAAGTGTCACCTGATGTTTCGTCCGTGACTCGGCCGGGCATCTTCAGAGGATAACTCTTCCTCATATTCATGCCTGACTACGGGCCGACCCCTCGTAGCTGGTTCTTCATTTTGTGGTTTCGTGTCGTTGGCTCCCCGACAGGCTTCTGACCCCTACGCATTGGCTTGGAAGTCCTTGCGGGCTGTCAGTCCTACAATTATGGAGGTTATGTCGATTACGAAACGAAAGAAAAACCGAAATCAATAACTCGGAATATAATGAAAATGGTTAACTCGTTAACTGTCGTTGGCTCCAGAATGAAGAGATCTTCAGAGGTTATTCCCAGAAAATTCAAGATATACATTTCGTTTGTCAAGAAAATATCTTAAATATATGACATTTTAAAAAAAAAATTGTTAGTCAGGTAAATGGAAGCGAACTACTGTATGCGTGATCAATTGTCTGACTATAAATGTAACGATGGTATTTGGGAAATGTACAACTTTCTTGGAATTTCCAGGGGTGAAAATCTGTTTATGCCGGCTGTCAGCTATTAAAACAGCCAAAAGTAATAGAAGAATAAACAAATATCCGTTATTCTAAAATAAATATCTTCAGACATGTTGAATGCTTTGAAAATTGTGAAAATTTTATTGAATTTTGATGAAATTTTGAAGAAATCAAAAACAGCAGATAATTTCGGCAACATCTTAGAGATAAGGAATTTACACATTGGTGCTCCTATCCCCACAAAGGTAAGGCAATTGCATTCTTTTACCAAGTGCCCACAGCAAATAAATGGATCCTTACTAAAATGATCTGTCAAGTAGCGAATAGCAGGATATGATCAAAATAAATGCCATGGTTCTACGATAGGATCAATCCCGGGACGGTCTTCTAGCACCATATAAAATCCCTTGATTTAAACCCGTCTCTCAGGATGACAAAGTTTTTAAAAAGAGGATTTTTGTCGAATTATTCGGCAGTAGGAGGGTCAGTCAATAAGAAATTACTTCTATTTTTTTTTTATCCTGAGCTAAGTAAGTTATTTGAACAATTTAAATTTTGCACAATTTCTGAAACCTTCTTCTCCGCTCCACTGCAATAGCAACTTCATACGCCTACCAGTGGCAGCACTGCTTGATCTTGCAAAATGGCTGACATTGATGTTCGTATTAGACAGCATTCTGTCATTGAATTCTTAAATGTGGAAGATGAAACGTCCGTTCACATTCATGAAAGGCTCACAAAAGGTGTATGGTGATGCAACAGTTGATGTCAGCACGGTTAGAAAATGGGTTCGTCATTGTAAAGAAGCTGAAGGGCCAACATGTTGGCTGATGTAGACCGGTGACTGCAATGCTCTACGCAATATTGAGCGAGTGGATGAGATCATTCAAGTTGACCACCGGATAACAACGAATGAATTGTGTTGCATTACGTCATTCAGTAAAGTTAGTGTAATGACGATTATTCTAGAACTGGAGTACAGAAAAGTGTGTTCAAAGTGGTTACCCCGAATGTTAACCGAGCAGAATAAGGAGACACAAAAAACAATAGCCTCGGAACATTTGTCGTACTTCAATTTGGAGGGATAAGCAATCTCATTGCAGGATTCACTTTCCAGATGCAGAGGCCACGAAAACATCAATTCGTCAATGAATTCGGAAGCAAGACTGTGAATTTTACCACACAGTAATACATGTCCTTATTAAAAGATGGACTAAAACACTGGTAAAGGATGAGGATTACATTGAAAAGTAACAATTTAATCCTCGACGTTGTGGTTTTCATGCTGTGGAATCAATGTTTAATTTTCTTGCAAATTAAAGGAGTAAAAAAAATAGAACGGATAGTTATTGACTGACCCTCGCAGAGATTAGTGAAAAAAGCTAAATAGCAAATCCTATTGATAAAATTCTTAGAGAGAGTCTGTAAATGTGTAATAAAATATCATTATAGAGTATTTATTCGCTTTTATGGCCTGATTTTGCACTGCATAAGGTTGGATTATCGAATTCAAAGGTGTATTTAGCCAATCAGGGGAAAATAGGAAGGAAATTGAAGGTAAACTGCGGGGTAAACTTATAAGAAACAAAGATTAAGCAATAGAATACTTTTAAACGTTATTTCTAATAGCCTTGGTCCGTTATATGTATCTTTCATGTTGACTTTTCTTCCCCTTTCCTCTCTAGCTAATATTGTATTTTAATGGTGATAATCAAGATATGCAGTGTAAGATGCCAGTGCTAGAAACACTCTTGTTATGATATATGCAAGTGCTTTCGACATCTTGAGAGGCAGGTTAAAATGAAGGATATTCCTATCTATTTGTTGATAAATATTCACATACATTTTATATGCGTTAACTCTGTTACACAATAATATCAGGTATGAAAATGTAAATTTGACAATTCTGTTCGAATACATTAAAATATGTGACCGTGTTAAACAATGAACTGTTTTGTGCCGTATGACAGTAGCCAATGAGAGCTTACTAGTTCACGTGGCAGTCAAGAGATATGTTATATGCAACAGACCTTAGACTCCTTGCATTTCTTGGCTGCACGGACAATTCATTTGCCATTGCTGATATTCAAACTGAATAGGGAAGTGATTTACTGTTCCTCAGCACAGCAGAAATCGACCAGGCGTACTTTAAGGAGTGAATAATGCTCTAAAGGAGTGCACCGCAGTGGAGAGACATTATTTAGACCATGTGGCGTTGTGAAATCTAGGCCACAAGAGTGTGTGTTTTATACCTTATGAATGTATTTTCTTACAAGGAGCACCACTTACATTTTGAGCCTAATAATAAAACAGTGATTTGTCATTAAATTTGATTTATTGTTTCTCGAAATATTATCCTTTATGATCAATACACTTTGCATGCGTTCGAACCATTTGTCGTGGTAAATTTTCCAATCTACTTCAGTCACATCCAAAACATGCCATCAATGGCTTCTTCGGCCGATGAAAATCTTGTCCACGCATTTTTTCTTAATGTTCGGGAAGAAAAAGAAGTTATTGGATGCTAGGGCGTATGGGTCACCAATTCGATTTTTTGAGTGCTCAAATAGTCGGTTGTTAAACGAGATGTGTGAGGGCTCGCATTGACTTTATGAACGATCCGACGGAAATTCCCCTCCCCTTATTTCACCGAAGACTTCCGGCAAGCAAATAGTTGTGTACCATTCAGAATTGACCATTTTACGTTCCTTTGAAGGCAGTGTTGTCATATGATCATTTTTCTGAAGAATCGACTGTTCTTTAAGTTCCTGCTATTAGATCCATAATTCGTCAACTATTTCAATCTTATATGTGTTTTTGAAACCCCACCATCATATTTCTTGAGCAGGTGTATACACCAATCGACACGAATATCCTTTTGAGAAGAAATATTTTTCATGCCTAAATGATTATGTAACATTTTATATACGCTGGTGGAACTAATGCCTAGGGTTGCTTCTATGCCCCAGTGACAGTATGATCTTGCACTGTCAGTTTTTGCACAGCACCAATGTTTTCTGGCACGAATTTCGGCAATGAGCGAACGGTTAAACTCGTTGTATCAAAGTTTCACAGTCGAAAATCACAATAAACCATCACATGAAAAATTTCACGAGTTAATTCCATCTTTTGGCTGATACACAATTTTAAAATCACTGTAAACAACACAAATAACGCTCTATTAACAAAAGATCTGAAGAAGGTTAAGGTCAACAATGTCAGACTTTCCCATGCAAACACCAGATGGCACCTACAGCAATCAGTGTTACCAAGGCTCAAAATATAATAGTGGCCCTCGTATATCTATGTTCTTAACCAAGGTATAAATATTTCTATACATTGATACTTACCGACATCGAAGTACATCTAAATTCTGTTTTTTCCTTACCTTACCAGACATAGCAACAGTATGATATTTATAGTATTTTCTGCTGGACTTATAACTGCGTAGAAACTAGTTCCCCAGTTGAATAAAATTGTTTTCTCTGCATTTAGAATATTTATGTCAAATTACTTTCTTTTCAAGCAATGATGCATCTGTAGACTATTATTCTAGAGTATCAGGGAGGTTACCTCTTTTGTTTATACTAGATTGTTTATAACATCAGCACGCGTGACTTAATTACCGCGTTTTCACTAACCAAAATACAGTTTATTAATGGTCGTTGCGTATTTCTTATTAGGTGAGGCAAATCGTGCATAATGGCAAGAAGAAGAAAAGAGGAAAAACCTGTGCTCGGCAAGTATATGATTGAGAGTAATGTGAAAACCGCTTGGTAACAAGAAGCAACACCACATTCAAACTGCTAGAGGTTAGGGCGCTACTTAGTACAGCATTGTCGCAGGTTAACGCGTTAGAAATGAGCAATTGCTTACGTGGTCAAAGCGAAAACAAAACGTTGGAGCTGGGTGGCAATATGGACAAGATTGTTGAAAGCGTTGTCATTAAATTTGCCAAAAATTCATCTGACAACGAAACCTGAGTCGCGGAATCAAAATCCAATATGGAAGGGTTGGCTCTATTTCACGATACTTCTTAATTGTGAGTTAAATATTCTTTATACATTTCTTGTATGCTTAATTTTAGGAGTCATTTTGTTTTGTTTTTTTTTTAAAGATTTTAATTTAAGTTATGTTGCCTGCTCACTACACGTGCTATAAGCCAAAATTACGGCGCAACTAACCTCAGCCAATCAAGCAAAAGGGAACGCGTATGGATACATTTAGGCGTGCTTTCATGTGGAGTAATGTTATCAAAATTTGATGTGTTCCATTAATATTACTTTCTCTACATCTCTAAAACAAATTATTGTTAAAAAGCTTATTCTTATATCTACATCATACTAGTCGAGATAAACATGTACAGAAATTGTCTTTTTACTTCTTCCTTGTAAGCAGAAGAGAGAATAGGGGATAGTCAAATCTTTTAGGAGCTGGTTACCAAGTGATTGAAATCCATTTTTTTTTTTTTTTTGCATCGCCAGGAGTTGACAAATTTCCATCTGAGAAACGTTTACGTATTTTAAAACTGAAACTAATAACAAGGAATAGCTAAAAATGGACCACTCTACGAAAAAATGTATTTAAATGTATTATGTGTTTAAAAGAGATCTACATTTTTTGTAGTAAGTTTTTGTCTTTCACGGTTTAGTAATTATGTAAAATTCAGCAAAATTCATCTAGAATAAAGAGGTCTTCAGAGGCTAACCCTAAAACATTCAGGTTGCACATTTTATCTGTTATGTTAATGTCTTTAATATGCTGTATTTTAATCACAATCATGAGCTATTGAGAAATTAAACAAATTCAAAATTTTTCCATGTAAAGGATAGTTTGGGATGAGCGAATATTTCTGAAAATATTTGTGTCGCATCCTTGTAAGATGCTTAACTTAAATACCAACTTTGGTATTTTACCGACTTTTCGTTTTTGAGTTATCGTGTCCTCAAACACACGGACCTTTTTTTTTTTTCTAAAAAATGAGTTTTACTGGATACACAGGATCCTATAATGTGTTGTTTGTGTAAAATCTCGGTATCGAATTTTGGGTGGAGTGCAATATCTTCTCTACCTATGTACCATGTACTATGTAGAGAAAGTAATAAAACAAGGATTAATGATTTTTAAAAATCAGTAATACATTTTCCATGCTTCTGCTTATTTAATTTTTGTATTTCTATTCCAAACATTACTAATATCGGCAGTTGATGCATTTCACCTTACGCTCAACAAGAACATAGCAAGATTCACATTTTTGCGCATCATGTATCCTCAGAGGATACCTGAAATAGTCACACTCGGATCCATGGCTGCATTTCCTCTAGGCGAATGTAATAGCATTTGTCCACCCCTTATAACTAAATGAAGGTATGCAAAATAGTGCGGGAAGAGAAGATGCTGTAACTTGCAGTATTGATAGAGTCCGACTGAAGCTGAGTTAGCTGACGCATATTTATTTTCTCTAGAATGTATATAGTAGGTGGAGAAGGTACTATATTCTACCCAAAATTTTGATACCCACGTTCAGATTTCACCGGAAGTACATGTTTGAAGCCATCAGAGACAAAAAAAGCATTTCTAGAAAAAGGTCCGCTCGCGTGTATGTGTATGGGTGTGTCTGTGGACAGCCCAACTCCAAAATACCCCTTACATGAAACATGTTTCTAAATTTTTATGTTCTTAAATACGGTTAATGATTTTGATTAAAAAAGAAGACATGTTTAAGATATTTTCTTTAAATTTTTATTATTCTGGACCTGAAGACCTCTTCATTCTGGACGATTTTGTATAACAAGTAAACCTCAAGAAATAGATCGGTGTGTTCCATTCAAATGACTTTTTCTATCTTTCTGTAATAAATTATTCTTATAAAACTGTTCCGTCCTTCTACTTCATGATAATGAAGATAAACATTAGCAGAAATACTCTTATTACTTCTTAGTTTATTATAAGAATAAGGGAACATACTAAGCTAAAGCAATACTTAAATATTTTAATTGAAATAATTAGATTCTATTTGCATGCCAGGTACTGACAAATTCCCGTATGAGAAAAGTATAAGTATTTTAAACTTGAAGCTAATAACGAGGAATATCTTGGAAATGGATAACTCCACAAAAATGCCATATGACAAAAATTGCGTTTTAAAGATATCTACAGTTTTTGTTTAGTAAGTTTTTATAAATCTTTAGCAGTTGACCAGTTATGCAAAAATCATCCAGAAAAGTTCAAGATACACATATTATTATCGTGTAAATATCTTAAAGTATAGTAATCATATCGATTAAGTTCATGTTTGAGAAAATCAAAATATTTCCATATAAATGGGGTGGGAGATTTTCTGATTTCTGATTTTCGTGTCGCATTCTTGCAAAAGCTTAATTTAAAAAAAACAGTTTTGGTACTTAACCGACTTCGTTTATGAGTTATCTTGTTCACAGTCACACGGGTGTAAACCTTTTTCTAAAAATGCTCTCTTGGAGACAGGGCTGCCCTAAAACGTGTATTTCCAGTGACATCTCAGTATCAATTTTTTGGGTGTAATGTAATACCTTCTATACCTATGTACTATGTACTAAACAGAGAAAAAAAGGTATTTCATAAAAATATAGATCTCGTAATCCATACAATTTATGTCCTATACATGTTTTTGCAGAGTTGACTAGTTCTGAGATGTTCCTTGTTATTGATTTCAAAATTAAAATACTCAAAACATTTCTCCAATAAGAAGTCGTTTTTCGTTACATCTCTTTTCTGTTTTTCCCCTGACCTTGCAAATAGAACCGAATTTAAATTGTTTACATAGCACCCAAATTTTAAAATATTTTAACATTGTTATAACCCAACGTATTCCCTTATTTCCGTCCTACTTACAAGGAGGTAAGTAATATGAGATTTCTACAAATATTTAACTCGATTGTTATTATGTAGATAAAAGTCCTATGTAGGAATTAGTGTGTAAGCGGAACAGATAGTCATGTGAATGGAACACTTCAGAGTTGTGGTTTTTTTTTTTAAGCTCCCTTTCTTGGCAAGTGCCTAGGGCTTACTGAGCATGTTACTAAAATTTGGGGAATCTAGTATAATGAATCACAACTTTTTATTACTTTCTCCATACGCACTATGTACATAGTGTATAGAGAAAGTATTGCACTCCACCAAAAATTCGATACCGAGATTTCACCGGAAATATATGTTTTAGGGTCCCCAATATACAAAAAAAAAGCATTTTTACAAAAAGGTCCGTGTGTGTGTGTGTGTGTGTGTGTGTGTGTGTGTGTGTCCGTGTGTCTGTGAACACGATAACTCAAAAACGAAAAGTCGGTAAAATACCAAACTTGGTATTTAAGTTTAGTATCTTCCAGGGATGCGACACGAAGATTTTGAGAAAAATCCCCCTACCCCCAACTACCCTTTACATGGAACTTTTTTCGAAAATTTTGATTTTCTCAAAAATAGTTCTAACGATTTTGATTAAAATTTCGGATATTAAACATATTTACCTGACAAATGAAATGTAAAGCTTGAATTTTCTGGGAATAGCCTCTGAAGAGTAGTTTATTCAGGATGAATTTTACTAAATTTTGAATAACTGCTAAACCGTAAGAGATGGACAAAAACTTACTGCACAAAAAATGTAGAGCACATTAAAACACACAATTTATGTTATATACATTTTTTCGTGGAGTTCGTCGTTTTTGTGACATTCCTTATTTTTGGTTTCTGCTATGAAAAACGTATACTTTTCTCCTATTGGAACTTGTCAACTCCTATCCATATAAACAAAGGAGCTTCATTGACATAGCAACCAGCTTTTGACTGTCACTTTAACCTACGGTTGTCCCTTATTTCGCTTCTACTTACAAGGATGCGAGTAATAAGACTATTTCTGCTAATTTTTTCTGATTAGCATAAAGTAAATAGAAGTATAAGCTTTTTAAGAATTATTTGTTGCAGGGATATGGAGAAAGTCATGTGAATGGTACACATCAGATTTTTTTCTCTACACGTACTATGTACATAGTGTATAGGGAAGGTATTGCACTGCACCCAAACATGCGATACAGATTTCATCGGAAATATATGTTTTAGGGTCCCCTGTAACCAAAAAAACATTTTTAGAAAAAGGTCCGTGTGTGTCCGCGTGCCTGTGAACATAACTCAAAAACAAAAAGCTTTTAAAATACCAAATTTATTATTTAAGTTTAGTATCTTCCAAGCATCCGACACGAAGATTTTTAGAAAAATCCCCACACACATAACCTTCCTTTACATGGAACTTTTTTCAAAATGTTTAATTTTCTTAAAAGTGGCTCTAACGATTTTGATTAAAATATCGCATATTAAAGATATTTACCTGACAAATTTGATTTATATCTTGAATTTCCTGGGAATAGCCTCTGAATACCACTTTATTCTGAATGAATTTTACGGAATTTTGCATAACCGCTAAACCGTAAGAGATGGACAAAAACTTGGCAAACCAAAAATGTAGAGCACGTTAAAACACACAATTTATGTTATATATTAATTTTTTCCTGGAGTTGGTCGCTTTTGAGATATTCCTTGTTTTTGATTTCACCTTTAAAAAACTTATACTTTTCCCAGACAGGAATTTGTCAACTCATATCCATACAAACAAAGGAACTTCAGTGACAGAGCAACCAGCTTTTGGCTAGCACCTTAACCTGTGGTACTCCCTGAATTCGCTTCTACTTACAAGGAAACAAGTAGTAAGACTATTTCTGCTAATTTTTTCTCAATTAGCATGAAATAAATAGAAGCATAAGCTTTTTAACAATAATTTGTTGCAGAGATTTAGAGAAAGGCATGTGAATGGAACACATTAGATTTTTAAATTTTGTCCTTGTATATTTTTTTTTTCTGTTCTGGTTATTTTTCCGTTACACACATACGCATACACATTTAAAACACACACGTACACAAATGCCCAAGGCGGTACTCGAGCCCACGATCCCCTGAGTCGCGAACACCACAGTTAGGCACTTCAATGAACACGGCGTGGGGAACCGCTGCTTCAGACGTGATAAAATTGAGGGGCAAAAAACATTTGTATTTCCATTGGTCTGTTAGCTGATGTTTATAAATTCTTACTCGGGATAGCATAGCTCACACTCTGCTTCGTTAAAATGTTATGTTTTTTTTTTTCTTTCTTCATTCAATAACATTAAATAAAATATGAGTCAGGTATGAACATTTTTATTTTTACCAAATTACCATTTGATACTGATATTCCACCGAAAATACATGTTTTGAGGAGCCCTGATTCAAAAACAAGATTTCTTAGAAAAAGGCCCATGTGTGCTCGCGCGCACCATATCCAAAATCTTATATACAAAACTTCGTATTTAAGTTTAGTATATTTAAAGGATACAGTACTAAGATTTTCAAGATAATCTCTCACCTAAAATTACCCTTTACATGGACATTTAAAAATTTTTGATTTCTCAAGAAATCTCAAAATGATTTTAATAAAAATTCCTTGTATTAAATATGTTTTTTATGATAAATAAATCTCTATCATAAATCTTCTACGAAAAATCTCTGAAGACCACCTCATTCTGGATGAATTTTGCATAATTGCAAACAAAACTTACCACACAAAAAATGTACTCCTTGTCAAGATTTTCTAGATAGTCCTTGTTTTTAGTTTCAGTTTTAAAATGTTTAAAATTTTCTCCAGCGGGAATTGTCATCCCTTTTTCTTTTGGCTTACTCCTGGCCATGCAAAGGGAACATATAGCGACAGTTTTTAAACTATTTGACTATCGCTTTAGGCTTGTATATTCCCATATTTCCTTTCTACTTATAAGGAACTAAGGAGCAAGACTGTTTAACTGTAAATGTTTCATGTGATTAGCATGAATTAGATAACGTGTATAAGGTGGCCCAACTGTCCCATATTTGACGGGTGCAGATATCCCTTCGTGCGTTAAAAGAGTTGCAGAACTCAACGGCGCTATTTCAAATTAATATCGCTAAGTGGGGAACTGGCTGAGCGAAATTTGTTAGCGCTCGCCTTTTCTTCCCTGACCGTTAACTTGAAATAGCCCTGTTGAATTCTTGCGTAGTGCAACAGCGGTACCGCAACAATCCTCACTTTCCACTCCCGGTGGAGGGTTTTTTAGTCGGTAGGCCCATTCTGGGAGACCCTGACACTCCGGGCTAGCCAGCCCGGGTTAGTCCTTAAGGTGGATTTTTCCCTCCACTCGAAAAAAAAAATCAACTCTTAACGCACTTGAGAAATACTAGAAATAAAGATATGGATATGAAATTAGCTAAGTTGCAGCAAGTATTAGATACAAACAAGAAAATTATAATAGGAAGTGTTAAAGCAGAGACAATTCTTAGGTTTTAAAAGCCAATAGCACTTACAATATTACTTACTCTATGGATCCGCAACGTGAACAATGAAAGAGCTACAGAAAAGAAGAGCGGAAGTTGCGGAAATGATATTGCTGGAACCATTGACGGTATACTCTTTATTTGACCATCAGAGAAATGAAGCCAGAATAGAAAGTCTAATGAAAGTTATAAATAGATATTTAAAATAGAATATAATTGGAAAGCGCATGTAACCAAATTCGCAAAAATCCAGGAATACCTAGGAAAAGAGGAAGAGATTTCGACCTAAAGACGAACAGACCAGAAGTTTTAATTCTTGTTGTTAAAGAAAAAGAAGAATCTTACACAAACAGGGAAATATATAATCAACAGCTTTAGTAAACTGATCAAACAAAAGCACTACTAATTGGTGAACAAATCATTCACAGAATTTAGCATACCAAATGGATTGAAAATAAAGCATCGAATTTTATTTGTATCTATTAGTATAGCTTTCTATTATAAAGAATAGTAATGTATAAGCCAGCGAACAATATCCGTCACCGCTTGGTGGAATGACGCATTTCCCGAAGGTCAGGACCATGTGGGGAGCCAACCAACCATATATGCCTTTATAAAGTGATTATAGAGAGTTAGTACTTAAACCTGATATCGCTAACCGTATAAGCATCAAGAAATTCGTTTACTCTAGATCCGGATTTTTATCTCCAACGTGTCTTTTAGAACAGTAGTTCAGTTGTTAAGAGTAATATTCTACTTGATATTTTCTCACTGAAATAAAACATTATAGGTTGATCTTGTTCATCCTTTATAAATTCTTGGCGGTTTTTACATGCATTATTTTTTGCCACTGAACGTATACAATAATTATTTGTATGCATTAGTCAAAAGATTCTGCAAAAATGTGCTCCAATATATACGAGGGTCGGCTGATAAGTCCCGGGCCTCACACAGATTTGGCGCCACTAGGCCAGTTAGACGGTAGCATCGTCTAGACTAGCTTGTATCCATAGTGGCAGGTCAATATCTTGTTTAGTTTTCCAATGACAGCATTTTAAACAACACAACTTTAGAGTTTTCACGAAAATGGAGGATTTAGAAAAACGAGCAGTGATTAAATACTTCCATTTGAAAGCCTTAACGCCTAAAGAAATCAAGGGGACAGTACGTTGAAAGACTCTGCACCTTTATATTCAGTTATTAAAAGGAGGGTTGCAGAGTTTAAAATGGGACGCACGGGCACTACTGATGAGCCTCGCTCTGGACGCCCTGTAGAAGTGACAACTCCAGAGATCATTGCAAAAAAATCCATCGTTTAGTACTGGAAGACAGCAGATTAAAGTTGTTTGAGATATCAGAGGATGTAAACATATCAATAGAGCGTGCAGGTAATGTTTTAAGTAATGTTTTGGGCTTTCACAAGGTCTGTGAAAGATGGGTGGCGCGTTTGTAGATACCTCATCAGAAGTTGGAAAGAAAACTGTTTCAGTTAAGAATGTGGCGCTCTAACGTAAAAATCCAGTGCATTTTTGAGACTGCTTATTACCATGGATGAAACTTGGATGCATCACTACAATTCAGAAAGTAAATCAGTCAAAACAGTGGATTGCGCCAGGTGACCCAACTCCAAAAAAGGTAAAGTCAATTTTGCCAGCTAACAAGGTTATGGCGAGTGTTTTCTGGGATGCACAGGGAATTAATTTTTACGATTACTTGAAAAAGGGTAAAAGTAACACTGGTGACTACTACGCAAGCTTACTGCAACGTTTGAGTGGTGAGTTGTAAAGAAAAAGACCTCATTTGGCAAAAAAAAAAATCTTGTTTCATCACAATGATCCGGCCCATCGTTCAGTCATTGCAAAGGGGAAATTGTGCGAATTAAAGTTGGAATTGCTTGAACGTCCAGTCTATTCGCCATATCTAGCATTCAGTGACCACCACTGTTCCCAAATGTTTTGGAGGACGAAGATTTCACAGCAAAACAAAAATTTTAAATGCTGTTTTCATTGAGAGACCCTGGACTTATCAGCCGACCTGTGCACCTTCCTTTTGCAGACAAGTAGGGAAGGTTTAGGCTCTTGGCGGTTCTACCGTAGCACTCCCGTTAGTGGCGTCATTAGCTCGTAAAATGCTATTCAGGGTGCACAAGCGCGTCAAATATAGGTACCAGGATCAAGTCGTGATGAAAGATCTGGCTGATACCTTAGGGTTAGGTGCTGGTAGGTCTCAAAAGAGGTCCGTAGGATAAATGAAGCGGGATAGCTCAGGAGGTTGGTGGGGCGACCAATCTCGCAGAGATTTTTTTCATTGTTTACCTCAGTCGCCAGGTAAATACCAGATGGGATAATTAATACCACAACCTTCAGTCTAAAACAAAACATGATAATTGTGATTGCGCTGGCATATATCCACAGATAGTGAAAGGACCGGTTGCTGCTCCAGCGCCAACTACTTTTCGCGGAGCAAAGCAGTATAATGTATAAGATATGAGAAGGCTGATAGATGGCACCATCTGAGTACGCATGGTGAAAAAACAGCTAGACTGGTTGGCCCCCTGCACTGCTTGGTGCGAAACAAAAATGGTATGGGTACGGGGAAAAGACCATCAAGGCTACCTTCCAAAATACATATCAAACGAGTATCATGAACAGAACGGTCGCGATATCACCAAGTAGTTAAACTGACTAAGTACACAGAAATTTAAAACTTATGATGTGTTCCATTCTCATGACTTTCTCTACATTTTTACAATAAATTAGTGTTAAAAAGCTTATTCTTCTATTTGCTTAATGCTAATCGAGAAAAAATTAGCTGAAAGGGCCTTATTACTTACTTCCTTGTAAGTAGAAGACAAATAAGGGAGTTCCATAGGCTAAATCAATAGTTAAAGCTTTTAAAGCTGGTTGCTATATGATTGAAGTATCTTTGTTTGTATGGACAGGAGCTGACAAATTCCAGTATGAGAAAAGTGTAAGTATTTTAAAGCCTCAAATTAACAACAAGGAATATCTAAAAAACGATAAACCTCACAAAAAATGTAAACAACATAAATTCTGTGTTTTAACCAGATCTACAGTTTCAGTTACATTTTTTTTTTGTCTTATCTCTTACGGTCTACCAGTTATTCCAAATTCCGCAAAATGCATCCAGAGTAAACATGTCTTCAGAGGTTATTTCCAGAAAACTCGGGATATACATTTTATTTATCATGTAAATATCTTAAATATAAGATATTCTAATCAAAATAATTAGAGCCATTTTTGAGAAAATCAAAATTTTCAAAATTTTTTCCCCAATAGGGTAGTTGGAGGAGGGGGATTTTCTTAAAAATCCTGTGTCGCATTATTAGAAGATACCAAACTTAAATACCAAGTTTGGTATTTAACGGTCTTTTCGTTTTTAAGCTATGCTGTCCACAGACACACATACACGCACACAAGGGCCTTTTTCCAAAAATGTATTTCCGGTGAAATCTCGGTATACAATTTTTGGGTGAAATGCAATACCTTCTCTATACACTATATACATAGTACCTGTAGAGCAAGTAAAAATGAAGTCAATGGCATCTGTTGTTGAAGAGTTTCTAGCAGCTCTCAAGTTTTCTTCGAACTCATTCTGCTCTCTGTGCGAAGATCTAGAGCTTGAACACTTGGAAACATAGAAATCGTGGCTTCTATTTGAGGTATTGCGGTGCTTTAACTGGCAGAAAAATGGTCACATTTCAGTGTCGTGGTGTGTTCATCATCACTGTCATCTCTCGACGAATGAACTGTATTGTAGAATGGATAGATAGAGCCAGACTGAGAAATTCAATGCCATAGTCGGAATTTGAACCTCTGATCGCCCGGTCTCTAGCAGGTTGCTCTATCTCTGAGCTATCATGGTAACATGAGACATTCAGTGCTTCGCCGGCAAGTTGCTATGGTAGCTCAGTGGTAGAGTAACCGGCTAGGGAGCGGGAGATCCAAGGCTCAAATTTCGAATATGGCTTTCAGTTTTTCAGTCTTACTCTACCTGTCCAACTCCTGTCCTACACACGGTTTCTGTGAGAAACCTGTGACTATGAATTCTGGGACTTGGAGTACTTATAACATTGTAAGTCGCCATTGGGGTTGTCATCTCAAGATAATTTGAGATCGCCTTGAGGTCTGCCGGGAAATATGCGAGTCAGTTGAGAAATTCAATGCTATGCCGGCATGTTGCCATGGTAGCCCAGTGGTAGAGCAACCGGTTAGAGACCGGTTCAGATCCCGGCTACGGCATTGAATTTTTCAGTCTGACTCTACCTATCCAACTACTGAAGAATGCTCCACGTGCCCTTCCAAATTATGAGCCCAGTAGAAAGCTGTGCCTAAAGAATAATGAAACTAATGTTTGTTACACCATCCAGCATGCTGTGACATTTTTACCTCCCCCGCCCCCCCCTCTCTCTCTTCGAATTTCATTGCTTCCCAGGAATTTCAAATTCGCGAATTCTCTTTTTATCAGGACGAGGTACTGAAATGTTGGACATGGGGTTTTCCAGAAGACATGGGTAGTTTTGCCTCTGGAGAGAACACGGCGGCATGGTGACAGCTGGACAAGCTGTGACACACACAGGGGAGGGGGTTAGAAGTCTGTCCCTCACCCCTATCAGCTGCAACAGCTCCCTCATCATATTGATCAAGCATACTGATTCGCCCCTACCCATTGTCATGCTAATTGCACCTCCTGCCTGCCTGTCTGTCACACATGAACTGCGTTTGTTGGTGGAGCCACTTCCGTAAAAAATATTCCAATCCTCCCTCCTAGACATGTACACCAGATGCAATTGTAAAACGGGAGTTCCCCTTTCTGCGTAAAATATTTCGACAAGGACTCCGTTTCACAGCTGATGAAATTCAAGACAAAGTACATCAGTGACACAAGATTGAGTTTTGAAAACCCTAGTCTTTTTATTGTAACTTATTTAAAACGTCAAAATTGCATTTTTTTTTCAAAATTTAGCTGAAATTTTCCTAGAATTAATTCTTAGCCTACTTTGCCCTAATTCTGAAATACCCCAATTACTTCAAATATTTCTTATTTCCTTGTCTATTCAGTGCCAATTAGTCCTGATATATTCATTATAATTTGAGTATTTAGATAAATATATATATATATATATATATATATATATATATATACATTACGATAGTTTAAATATTGAATTGTAGTAACAGTTAGGTTAAACCAAATTTAAACCTTGATTGAAAGACAGCCTAGATTTTGCAAAATAGGTGTGTGTGTGAAATACTTTATTAAATAAAGGCTTTTTCACAAATATAATGAAGATATAATACATTTGAATCGTTTGAATTATTTGATACATCTTATCTAATTTTGTATTGCAGTACATAAAAACGAGTAGCTGCTGCTTCTCAAAATTAAGGAATATAGCACACGCAAAAATTGAATTTTTGACCAATGTAATTCATCTCAGAGTTGATAAATTTGTACAAGTTTGTGTAGCAATACTTCAGAAAATAAGGAAACAACTTGAATAATAATAATAATAATAATAATAAAAAAATAGATTCCAGGAAAATCACATTTTCCTCTCCATGGTAGCTTCACATTAAGCAGTAGGTAACAGTTTTTTTTCGATTACAAACATATACAGAATCTCCCATATTTACGACAAAATTTGCAAGCGCAAAACGTAAAAGAAAACATTTTATTAACTATTTCTTTATATTTGTCCATTTTACAGCCAGTGCTGCCTGCTGCGTTTCTGCGACTACTGGGTAGGACATATAGGTTATACATTTATTTATTAACCCTCAGCGAGTATCTTCCAAGGATACGAAAAAAATATTTTCAGGAAAATCGTTTTTACGCAAACTACCTCTTACATGGAAGATTTTTCGAAAAGTTTAATATTCTCACAAATGGATCTAACGATTTTGAGTAACATACTATATGTTTAAGATATCTTCATGACAAATAAAATGTATATCTTGAATTTTCTGGAAGAAACCTCGGAAGACCTCTTCATTCTGGATAGGTTTTGTATAAAATTGGTAAGCCACAAGAGATATACAAAATACTACAATGTATATTAAATAACAAATACTAAACAACAAGAACTCAATTTTAACATTCTTGAATTAATAACAAATTCTAATATCACAAAATCCCGTTTAAACACAAAACTTATGTCATATGTGTTTTTATATGTATTTATCCAGAGATATTCCTTGTTACTGATTTCAGTTTTAAAATAATTAAATTTTTTTCAATATATATTTTGTTTTACTTCTAGCCATGCAGAGAGAGCTGAATTTCAACTGTATGACACAGCAATCAGCTTTTAAAAGATTTGACTATCACTTCAGCCTGGTGTATTCCTTCATTTCCCTCCTACTTACAATGAAGCAAGCAAAAAGACCAACTCCGCACTTGATTAGCAACATTTAGACAAAAGATGAATATTTTATAAGAGTAGTTTCTTTCTTGCACAGTGCGTGGGAATGGAACACATCAGATTTGTGTGACACTACCACTATATTCCGTGAAATATTTCCAGCTTCCCACTCAGGATTGAGCTGATTTCTTGCCATGTTAGGCCTTCGCTTTAATGACAAAAACGGCGCTGATATCTAGCCACCAATATCACGGAGAACAAACCTGTGCACTACCACCGCCCGCTTTACCCATGCTGGTTGGGAACCTGTAGATTGCACCAAGGCAAGTAAGTTTGTTATGCCGAGTGGCTTCCGTGTTATTCCATGTTTTACCGATATCCTGAAAAGGGCAACTCTTAGTTGAAACTCAATAGGTTGAATTTTTACTTCTGCTAATCGAGAAAAAATTAACAAAAACAGTCTTATTACTTGCTTCAATAGTATTAGTCAAAAGCTGGTTGCTATGTCACTGAAGTTCCTTTGTACAAATGGCAAATTCCTGTATGAGAAAAGTTAAGTTTTTCAAAGCTGAAACCAAAAACAAGGAATATCTTATACACGGTCCACTCCAAGAAAAAATGTATATAACTACCTTTTCTGTTAAGTAAGTTTTTGTCTATTTCTTACAGATTGCCAACTATACAAAACTCTGTAAAATTCATCCAGAATAGTCTTCAGAGTTTATTCTCACACAATATTTTAATCAAAATCGTTAGAGCCATTTTTGATAAAATAAACATTTTCGAACATTTCGAACATTTTTCCATGTCAAGAGTAGTTACGGGTATGGCATTTTCTTGAAAATCTTCGCGTTGCATCCTTGGAAGATGCTGAACTTCATTACCAAGTTTGGAGTTTTTGAGCCATTTTTGGATTCAGAGGGTCCCAAAACATGTATTTTCGGTGAAAACTCAGTATCGAATTTTTGGTTGTACGATAGCTTCTCTATACACTATATACATAGTACGTGTAGAGAAAGTAAAAAGGTACATACGTATTGGGGGAAACGTTCTCCCTAGTTACGGACGTACCTGTGCAGAAATACTTCTTTCTTCCGCTTTATGCCATAATTTGCTTTTCTGAGAACAATATGTGCTATATTTCCAAAACACTAAATTGATGAACTTCCAATTTCCTTATCGGCTCGTAAGATAGGTGCATGAATAAATCTCAGTCAGGTTTTATGTTTTCAAACCGAACACTTTTAAGGAATCATGTTTTATAGTCTTCATCAATGGCATTCTTGTTCAATGAATAGTCCATGTACTTCAACTATTTCGCTTGTAAATTTATAACTTAAATGCTGACACTGTATATTGCTTATTACGCTATTTCTTATTGCCATATTTAATATAATGATTTCACTCCCAGACCAACAGATGCTTCAAGAAAAGGCGGGATGAGGTGAAGAAAAATATGAACAATTTACATACATATTTAAAGTTTTGTACAAATGTATACGGTCCTTTTTCTTTGTATCTAATGCATGTATCGGCGTTGAAGTAATCTATTTATTATCAGAATATTACAGTTTCAAAGCAATTAATAATTGGAAATATCTGATATATAAACAAGAATGCCTCCGTGGTCGAGTGGTCAACGAACTGGTTTCTCACCACTCGGAGGTCCTGGGTTCCATTCCGGGCTAGGGCAGGAAATTTTTCTTTAACCAGAATTATTTCCTATCCCCCACAGATTCTGGAAGTATGCATGTGAGAGTGAATGTGTGTGTGAGAAAAAAAAATAAAAAGCGATCTAAGCTCAACGCAAAATATCCTACAGACGAGTTGTTTGTAATGCAAAGCCCCCTATATGACCTTAAATTTAAACGGGGACTACATAAGTATAACAATAAATAAAAATCTGATGTTTTCCATTCACATGCCTTTCTCTACATCTCTGCAACAAATTATTGTTAGAAAGCTTATGCTTCTATTTACTTCATGCTAATCTAGAAAAAAATTAGCAGAAATAGACTTATTACTCGCTTTCATGTAAGTAGAAGCGAAATAAGGGAGTCCATAGGTTAAAGTGATATCCAAAAGTTGGTTGCTATGTGACTGAAGTTCCTTAGTTTCTATGGATAGGAGCTGACAACCAAAAACAAGAAATGTCTAAAAAAATTACCAACTCCACGAAAAAAATGTATTTAACATAAATTGTGTGTTTTAACGTGCTCTACATTTTTGTGTGGTAAGTTTATGTCCATCTCTTACGATTTAGCAGCTAGGCAAAATTCCGTAAGATTCATCCAGAATAAAATAGTCTTCAGATGTTGTTCCCCGAAAATTCAAGATATACATTTTATTTGTCAGGTAAATATCTTTAATATACATATTTTAATCAAAATCGTTAGAGCCATTTTAAGAAAATCAAAATTTTCGAAAAAAGTTCCATGTAAAGGTAGTTAGGGTGGGGGTATTTTCTTGAAAATCTTCGTGGTGCATCCTTGGAAGATGCAAAACTTAAATACTAAACTTCCTTTCGTTTATGAGATTTGCTTCCCATAGACAGACCGACACAGACACACACACGGACATTTTTCTAAAAATGCTGTTTTTTGGATTCAGGGAGACACAAAACATGTATTTCCAGTGAAATCTCGGTATCGAATTTTGGGTAATACCTCGTCTATACACTATTTCGTACATAGTACATGTAGAGAAATTATAAAGAATTATGCATGGTGCTTTGCAAAAATTTTAAATTGACCAGAGTTGATTCAGTAAATCCGTATTTTCACATTATTCAGATAACTGCAATTAAATGGTTGATGCACAGTAAGGGTAAGAAAGCGTTAACTAATAACTGCTTATGCACGACACAATCTGGATATAAAAGGCATACAACTAATTGTAAGATCGATTGATTTTTGGATCAATTACAGATCCTTTCGACGCAGCTCACATCTTGATAATGACTTCTCACTAATTGGCCTCGAGCAGAAGAGTATCTTCAGTGTAAATATCTCCCGCCCCCCTTCCACTGCGTTTGTTAAAGGCCACTTTCAGCTGGTTCTTTTGCTTTGGAATCTCCATTCCAATATGGCTTGAAGAATCTCGATGTAAAATGCTGTTGACGATAGTGAAATATTTTTATTAACGTGGTCTATGCATTGCATTGGGCTATGAACCCTTTTTTGTTTTTGTCTTTTTTTATTTTTGACAGATATCAAGTATAAAAATATGTATAGAGCTTTGAAAAGTCACTTCATACTTTAAAACGCTATAAACATTATAATTTGAGATATGATAAAAATAAAAGAAGTCACATACTGGGCATCACCATGGGTACAGTTATTTTTTATTTCATTTATAAAGCCCCTTTAAATATCTAAGGTCAAAACGGGGGCTTTGCATTAGAAAATGTAGGTTATTTACGTTGGGTTTAATTCCTTTTATTTTTCTCAAACACACATATATGCCCTCTCACATACATACTGCCAGACTCTGTGGGGGATAGAAAATAATTCTGGTTAAAGAAAAATTCCCCGCCTCAGCCGGAAATCGAACCCGGGACCTCCGAGTGAGAAGTCAGCTCGCTGACCACTCGACCACGGAGTAGGTCGCTACAGTTTTGTTGAATAAAAGATTAATAATTAGCAAGTTACAAATACGAAGGTGTTCATGATTTAAAATCTACTCTATGGAGGGCGTAAAAATCTTTAGCATGATTTCCTTCGGAAGGGAAGTAAAGCCGTTGGTGTCGTAGATTTACGGCGCGTAAAAGAACCTCAAGCGGTCTTTCACGCCCAATATAGAATGGAACGCTGAAAACCACAGCAGTTAAAGAGCGTCTATAAATAAAACTCCACTTCTATGGTATGGCTTCAACTCACAATTCATCATTAATTCTGCAAAACAATTAATGATTCAGATCTTTGGCAATTGTATCGTCAGTAGACACTTTCCAACGAAGTGGCCGCCGCGATCTCCAGATCTCAATCCGAAGGTAGTAGGGTTACCATAACCTACAGTTTTCGTGACACAACCAATAACTCGATAGTAACTTAAGATGCAATCTCGCAAAAAATTGCTAATCCAAGGCATAATCTCCAACATGCTGAGAATGAAAAATTAAGAGTATGTTGAATAAGAGACCGGAAGACATCTTCCCAACGTTTTATAAAAAACCCTTGATTTATCAGTGACTTCTTTTGTTGTTTTTCCCCTATCTCAAATATAATAATATTTAATTTGAAGTGTGTTTTGAGAGACCTTATATATCAATACATATGGGAACTCACTTTACTAGATTCGTGAAAAGCTATTTTTAATGCAATCCTAATATAAACAGGTGGGTACTGTATTCAGCATTAGACACAGTTATCATCATTTGGTGATTGAATACGTAATATCGTTTTCCAACTTTCTGAGGCTCATAGAGAGAAGATGAAACCATTTTGTGATATTCTTTCCGTAAACAATGGGAATGATAAATCCACCTTACAGTATAATATACATAAATTTAAATGATAAATCATAATCGTTTATGTGACAATCTTCACTGATGCTATAATCATTAAGATTCCTCATGCTACAGAAATAACTATTAACAAACACGAGAATTGTTTTATTTCCAAGAGTTTGTCTAATACTACTTAAACGAAGGTATATTGCACAATATTTTTACAGAGCAAAACATCTAAAGGCTGAACAAACATGAGTTAAAGGAAATCAACTTAATATATAAAAACTTGTATGGTTTTATCAAGTTCAGGCGATTCAGGTCGTCCAAACTCAGTTGTGCCAGAAAACATTGATGCTGATAGTGCAAGATCGTACTTGGAATTATCACATTCGTTATGGTTTTGAATAGCTTTTAAAACAGTTAACTATCGCTTAGTATATTCCCTTAGTCCCGTTCTATTTCTAAGGAACTAAGTAATAAGAACATTTTACTAATGCTTATCTCGCTTAGCATGGAGTAGAAAGAAGAAAAATTGTGTGTAAGAACAGAAAAAATGTCATGTGAATGGAACACATCAGATTTTTACTTTCTCTATACGTACTATGTACATAGTGTATAGAGAAGTTATTGCACTCCATCAAAAAATTCAATATCGAGATTTCACCGGAAATATATGTTTCAGGGTCCCCTGTATCCAAAAAAAGTATTTTCAGAAAAAGGTCCGTGTGTGTGTCCGTGTGTCAGTGTGTCTGTGAACACGATAACTCAAAAACGAAAAGTCGGTAAAATACCAAACTTGGTATTTAATTTTAGTATCTTCCAGGGATGCGACACGAAGATTTTGAGAAAAATCCTCCCACCCCAAATTACCCTTTACATAGAACGTTTTTCGAAAATTGTGATTTCCTAAAAAATGGCTGTAACGATTTTGATTAAAATATCATATATTAAAGATATTTACCTGACAAATAAAATGTATATTTTGAATTTTCTGGGAATAGCCTCTGAAGACTACTTTATTCTGGATGAATGTTGCATAACGACTAAACCATAAGAGATGGACAAAAACTTAACACACAAAAAATGTAGAGCACGTTAAACCACACAATTTATGTTATATACATTTTTTTCGTGGAGTTGATTGTTTTTGAGATATTCCTTTTTCTTGGTTTCAGCTTTGAAAAACTTATACTTTTCTCATACAGGAATTTGTCAACTCGTGTCCATACAAAGGAACATCAGTCACATAGTAACCAGCTTTTGACTATCACTTTAACCTATGATACTCCATTATGGTTTACATGTAGTGCAAAAGTCATTCATAAGGAAGAGGACTCCAAGGACTATTCCCAAGAAATTCAGGATATACATTTTATTTGCTCTGTAAACATATTTAATGTACGGCATTTGAATTAAAATCATTAGTCATTTTTTAGAAAATCAATATTGTCGATTTTTTGTTATTTAAAGGGTAGTTTGTGGTGCGAGGATCTTCGTGTCATATCCTTGGCAGATACTGAACTTAAATAACTTGTATACAAAGTTTGGTAATTTGCTGATTTTCCGTTTTCGAGTTATGCTGTCCACAGGGATCTTCAAAATGTGTTTGTTGTGAAATCTGGTATAAATTTTTGGTGGAATGCATTGTTCATATGTGCTGAAGAAAGTAATAATCAACTTATCAATATAGTCAGAAGTCATTTCTATTACTTTTTCTACAGTTACGTATAATATATATATATATATATATATATATATATATACTAGGTAGAGGAGGTATTGCATTTCATCAAAGAATTCGATATCGAAATTTTACCGGAATAACTCAAAACACTAAAAGTGTCAAATATGGTTGAAGTTTAGTAACTTCCAGAATGCAAAACAAAGATATTTCGGAAAATCACCCCCCCCCAATCAAGTTACACTTTTCATGCAAGATTTTTTTAAATTTTTGGATTTTCCCAAAAAGGGCTCTAAGGAGGCTGTTTAAAATATCGTATATTAAAGATATTTTCATGTCAAATAAATGAGTATCTTCAATTTAAGGACTACTCTCTGAAGTCTTCTTCTTACTGGTAAACCGTAAGAAACAGACACAAGCTTACTACGCAGAAATTGAATATTTCCTCAAAACTTAAATTTTTGCCCTAAATATTTTTGCTGTAGAGCTGTTTCCGAGATATTCTTTGTGACTGGTTAATAGTTATACTTCGCCAAAATAAGGTTAATCGTGTTTATTTTGGTTTTATTCCTGACCATACAACGATAAGCTAATTTCAATGACAATTGCATAGCGATAGCTTTTAAAAACGTTGATTATCGCTTTAGCCTAGTGCTCCCTTATTTCTCCGGCGGAGATGGACGGATTTTTTGGGGCGTAACATCCTTAGTATGGCTTCCTTCGGAAGAGAAGTAAAGCCATTGGTCCCGTATCGTCGAGTTACGGCCCATAAAAGAATCTCAATGCTGATATGGGGTCCTCTGAGCAAAATTAAGCAGTCTTTCACGCCCAACATAGAATGGGACGCAGCAGGTAAATAGCGTCCATAAATAAACACCATTTCCACTTCAATTTCCCTTATTCCCTTCTACTTATAAGAAGATATGTAATAAGACCATTTATGGTACGGTTTATCTTGATTAGCATGAAGTAGATTTTTGCAAGATCTCAGTTTCCAGATATTCCGTGCTATTGGTTTGAATTTTAAACTATTCAAAGGTTTGTAAAGCGGGAAGCCGACTTACTTTTTGTCTCTTGTATATTTATCTCTTGGCAAGCAAAGGGAACCGTGTTTCAAATGTTTCACATAGCGACCGGCTTTTAAAAGATTGGAATATCGCTTTAGCCTAAAGCATTTGCATATTTCCCTTCTACTTAGAAAAAGAATCAGGTAACAAGACCAATTCTATTAATGTCTATCTAGATCAACATGACGTAGATAAAAGAATAATCTTTTTTAAGAAAAGATTGTATATATGAGGGCCGTTTTTTTTTTCAACCTCCGATAGGCTATAAATAAAAGACAAGTTCATAGAAAACAATTATTTTATTACTAAAAGTTTTGTACACTTATGGTTACTTTTCAACATAATCACCGAAAAGCTTGAGACATTTATCGTGCCTGTGCACAAGCTTTGCAATACACGCTTCAAAAAATGTTACCGCCAGTGATTTCAAATGAGCATTCGCGTTGTTTTGAAGATCTTCGTACTTTAAGACGTTTGCGGAGAGCCATTCCAAAACGAACGATGAGGAATGCTGACTTCAGGAATTGTGTTGATCCATGACAACGCTCGTCCACACACTGCTGGCACAACCCATCGGCTCCTTGAACAATTTTAATGGAACATTTTCGATCACCTGCCGTACAGTTCTAACCTGTCACCCAGAGACTTTCATCTTTTCCCTGAACTGAAGACGTGGCTAGGAGGGCAGCACTTTCAAACCAACGAAGATCTTCAAAACAACAATGCTCATTTGAAATCATGGGCGGCAACATTTTTTGAAGCGGGTACTGCAAAGCTTGTACACAGGTACGATAAATGCCTCAATCTATTCTGTGATTATGTTGAAAAGTAACCATAAAAGTACAAAGCTTCTAGTAATAAAAACTTGTTTTCTATGAACTTGTCTTTTATTTATAGCCTATCGTCTTGAGAATAAAAAAAGGCCCTTGTAGAATAGCTAGAGGAAATTTTGAATGGAACGCATCAGGTGTTTTCCGTTTCTCATCAAAATCTGGGATTCTCTCCAGCTTTCTCTCAGTTATTTCTTTTTTTTTTTTTCTTTCTTTTTTTTAATAATTTATTTTTGACCGATCAGCAGCTTTGCTTTACAGGCCATTGAGAACAATTAACAATATGACAATAGCAAAATTACATGTTGAGGTTGACCTGTAAGGCTACTCTATCGTAAAAAAACAAAATGTGTATTTTACATAACATATTCACTGTTGTAAAATGATATTTACTTATAGGTAACAATGAATACTGGACATTAAGTAAAGAATGAAATACAGTAATGACAGTAAATGTGTGGTAACAAATTAAGTAATGAAAATAGAGCTATATATACAAAACATATAAAACAGCTGCTACAATATAATTTATTCAAGGTGAGAAAAGTCGCTGTCATCGGATTGGCTGAGTAGACTGTCCTGGGGTAATTTCCTTTTTAACCTTGTTCACTTTCGGGTTTTTGTTCCTATGTGATATATCTGAGTTCCAGAGACTTAAGGACGTTTATTGTAGAAAGACTTTGATAGTTCCCTGATGTATTGTTGTAACGGAAGAATTCCAAGTTGTTGATGCGGTTGATTGTTTCTTACGTACCAAGGAGAATTTGTGGCGATTCTAATGAATTTATTTTGTAGTACCTGTAGTCGATGACTGCACCCCGCACAGGAGCTGCAAATGTGATGCGTGGGTGTATCAATGATTTATATAACAACGTTGAGCATTCCAGCTCAAGTTTGGAACATCTGTTGACCAACGGATATAACTTGGTGATTCGAGAAGAAGCAAGTGAGACTGTGCGAGTAATGTGTGCATTCCAGGTGAGCTTTGTGTCCAGCAGGACTCCAAGATATTTTATTGGTGTTTCAGTTGGAAGCCATATTAATGGCTGCTGTAGGAAGTTACTTTCTTAACGCTTCTGTTATCTGTATTACAGCTTCGTTGGGACGGTATCTTAATCCCTGTAATGTATGAGAGCAGCTCTGAAGTGATCAGGGGTCAACTTGTGCTATGATATACAAGCTCGATGGCCTTAGGGACCTGCTACAGAACAGAGTTCATTACCATGCATTGGCGATTAATAAGAACGTGTAGTACTCCCGCTAAATGAACCCAGGGACCAGAAACGCTTAAGGGTATCAGGCACATTTCCTTTAGGCTGGAGAATTATCAACAATTCACAACCCGCTTTTCTGTGATTAGCCTAAGCTTCAATTCCCAAAACATTATCGTGTTAAATAATTCAACAAATTTGCAAATGGAGGTTCTAAAGCAAAATGGATATACCACACTTGACTCGCCTCTCAATGATGACGGTGAAGTGTTCCATTCACATGACTTTCTCTACATCTCTGCAAAAAATAATTGTTAAAAAGCCTATGCTTCATTTGCTTCATGCTAATCGAGAAAACATTAGTAGAAATACCCTTATTACTTGTTTCCTTGTGAGTAGAAGCGAAATAAGAGAGTAGCATAGATTAAAGTGATAGTCAAAAATGGTTGATATGTGACCGAAGTTCCTTTGTTTGTATGGAAAGGAGTAGACAAATTCCTGTATGAGAAAAGCATAAGTTTTACAAAGCTGAAACAAAAAACTAAGCAATATCTAAAAACCGATCAACTGTATATAACATAAGTTTTGTGTTTTAACGTACTCTACATTTTTTGTGTGGTAAGTTTTTATCCATCCCTTATGGTTTAGAGTTATTCAAAATTCCGTAAAATTCATCCAGAATAAAGTAGTCTTCTGGGGCTATTCTCCGAAAATTCAAGATATACATTTTATTTGTCATGTAAATATCTTAAATATAAGAGATTTTAGTCAAAATCGTTAGGGCCATTTTGGAGAAAAACAAAATTTTCGAAAAGAAGTTCCATGTAAATGGTATTTGTGGATTTTCTTGTTCAAGTTTGGTTTTTAACGGACTTTTCGTTTTTGAGCTATGCTGTCCACAGACACACACACACGCGCGCATATACACAAACAGACGGACGGACAGACACACACACGGACAATTTTCTAAAAGTGATTTTTATTCAGGGGGTCTCAAAGCATATTTTCCGGTGAAATCGAGGTGATCTAATTTTTGGGTGCATTACAATACCTTCTCTATACACTATGTACATAGTTCGTGTAGCGAAAGTAAACATGGCTTCTGGGCAGGCTTTCTCCGGTTTCTCCCGTGTTTCATTCCACAAATTGCTCCATCATCACCTCTCCCATCCTGCATTTCTCTTCATTCCATACCATTTAGCTTCCTCACTTTCATGCCTGGCTTCGGAACGTCGCCTCCTTGAGAGTTTCTGATCCTGAGCACCCACGTTTAAGTCCTGAAGTCTTTTAATAACTTTTATTTAACAGCATGTTCCATTACAATGATTAATAATACTATTTGCCCTTCACAAGTTTACATTAACAATATCTTAATACTTTATTTAATAACATTATTGTTTGATGGATTTCTATTACCTGCTGTTCTGGCCAGTTTTACTTTCTCTATACATATTATGTACATAGTGTATAGAGAAGATGTTGCACTCCACCCAAAAATTCGATGCCGAGATTTCACTGGAAATATATGTTTTAAGGTCCCCTGTATAAAAAAAAGCATTTTCACAAAAAAGTCTTTGTGCGTCTGTGTTTGGTATTTAAGTTTAGTATCTTCCAGGGATGCGACACGAAGACTGAGAAAAATCCCCCCACCCCAAACTACCCTTTACATGGAGCTTTTTTTCGAAAATGTTTATTTTCGCAAAAATGGCTCCAACGATTTTGATTAAAATATCATATACTAAAGATATTTACCTGACAAACAAAATGTATATTTTGAATTTTCTGGGAATAGCCTCTGAAGACTACTTTATTCTGGACAAATTTTACGGAATTTTGCATAACTGCTAAACCGTAAGACTTAGATAAAAACTTACTACACAAGAAATGTAGAGCACCTTAAAGCACACAGTTTATGTTGCATACATTTTTTTCGTGGAGTTTATCGTTTTTTAGTTATCCCTTGTTTTTGGTTTCAGCTATAAAAAAACTTACATTTCTCGTATAGGAATTTGTCAACTCCTGTCCATACAAAAAAGGAACTTCAGTCACATAGCAACCAGCTTTTGACTATCACGTTTACTTATGGTACTCCCTTATTTCGCTCCTACTTACAAGGAAGCAAGTAATAAGACTATTTCTGTTAATTTTTTCTCTATTAGCATAAAGTAAATAGAGGCATAAGCTTTTTAACAATAATTTGTTGCAGAGATGTAGAGAAAGTCTTGTGAATGGAACACATCAGATTTTTACTTTCTCTACACGTACTATGTACATAGTGTATAGAGAAGGTGTTGCATTCCACCCAGAAAGTCTATAGCGAGATTTAGGGTCCCTGTATCCAAAAAAAGCGTGTTTGGAAAGTCGGTAAAGTACCAAACTTGGTATTTAAGTTTAGTATCTTCTAGGGATGCCACACCAAGATATTGAGAAAAATTCACCCACCCCAAACCACCCTTTACATGGAAGAATTTCGAAATTGTTTATTTTCTTAAAAATAGCTCAAACGATTTTGATTAAAATACCGTATATTAAAGAAACTTATATGGCAAATAAAATGTATATTTTTAATATTCTGGGAAGAACCTCTAAGGACACATTAGATTTTTTGTAGTCTGCTTACCCTCCTAAGACTTAGCTGTCGACATTCGTTTCCTTTCTCTTTTGTTTTGCTCCTGGTCATTACTAAGAGAACCATATTTCAAATCTATTACATAGCGACCATCCCTTTGACTTGATGCTTACAGTCAAACAAGTGAAGAGTGACAAATATACTTGTTCTTCACTATGTCATAGGAGAGTATAGACAGTTAAGCCAGCAAGCAGCGAGCGATTGTGACTATCGGTTCGATTTCCTCTATCCCTCTTCGACTTAGATCGAATTATTTACCAAAATTACTCAAGAGACGAACCCTAAATAGAAAGAAATCTGATATATTCCATTCACATGACATATGGTTACAAACTAGCTGAAATGTCGGCGTTGTTCATGGTTTGGCGGTTTATTCTTATAATGTCCTGAATTTCCAAAAATGATGCAGGTATAGTGTAGTTGGGGTGGAGGAATATTCCTAAACTCTTCGTGATGCAACCTTGGAAGATTTGAACGTAATATCAAATTTGGCATTTGGCGCACTTCTCTTTTTACTTTCTCCATACGCACTATGTACATAGTGTATAGAGAAAGTATTGCACTCCACCAAAAATTCGATACCGAGATTTCACTGGAAATATATGTTTTAGGGTCCCCAATATCCAAAAAAAACATGTTCATAAAAAGGTCCGTGTGTGTGTGTGTGTGTGTGTGTGTGTGTGTGTGTGTCCGTGTGTCCGTGAACACGATAACTCAAAAACGAAAAGTCGGTAAAATACCAAACTTGGTATTTAAGTTTAGTATCTTCCAGGGATGCGACACGAAGATTTTGAGAAAAATCCCCCCACCCCAACTACCCTTTACATGGAACTTTGTTCGAAAATTTTGATTTTCTCAAAAATGGCTCTAACGATTTTGATTAAAATTTCGGATATTAAACATATTTACCTGACAAATGAAATGTATATCTTGAATTTTCTGGGAATAGCCTCTGAAGAGTAGTTTATTCTGGAGGAATTTTACTAAATGTTGAATAACTACTAAACCGTAAGAGATGGACAAAAACTTACTAAACAAAAAATGTAGAACACATTAAAACACACAATTTATGTTATATACATTTTTTTCGTGGGGTTCGTCGTTTTTGTGACATTCCTTATTTTTGGTTTCTGCTATGAAAAACGCATACTTTTCTCACACAGGAACTTGTCAACTCCTATCCATATACACAAAGGAACTTCGTTGACATAGCAACCAGCTTTTGCCTATCACTTTAACCTACAGTTGTCTCTTATTTCGCTTCTACTTACAAGGAAGCGAGTAATTAGACTATTTCTGATATGTTTTTCTGATTAGCATAAAGTAAATAAAAGTATAAGCTTTTTAAGAATAATTTGTTGCAGGGATATGGAGAAAGTCCTGTGAATGGTACACATCAGCTTTTTATATATTTGTTATATATCTACCCTGCCTTTTGTGTTTATAACGAAATGTGTAATTAACTATTTCTGCAAGCTTTTATCTTGACTAAAATAAAACAGGTAGAAAAAATCTGATGTGTTCCATTCACATGACTTTCTCTATATCTCTGTAAATTATTATTGTTAATAAGCTTATCTTTTATTTATTTCATGCTAATCGAGAAAATTAGCAGAAATAGTCTTATTTCTTACTTTATTGTAAGTAGAAGAGAAATAAGCGAGTACCGTAGGTTAAAGTGAAAGCCAAAAGCTGGTTGCTATATGACTGATGTACCTTTGTTTGTATGGACAGGATTTGACAAATTCCTGTATGAGAAAAGTATAAGATTTTCAAAGATGAAACCAAGAGAAACGAATATCTCAAAAACGACCAACTCCACGAAAAAAATGTATGTAATATAAAGTGTGTGTTTTAACGTGCTCTACATTTTTTGTGTGCTAAGTTTTTGTCCATCTCTTACGGTTTAGTAGTTATGCAAAATTCATCCAGAATAAAGTAGTCTTCAGAGGCTATTCCCAGAAAATTCAAAATATACATTTTATTTGTTAGGTAAATATCTTTAATATATGATATTTTAATCAAAATCGTTAGAGCCATTTTTTAGAAAAACAAAGCTTTCGAAAAAAGTTCCATGTAAAGGGGTGTGGGATTTTTCTGAAAATCTTCGTGTCGCATCCCTGGAAGATACTACACTTAAATACCAAGTTTGGTATTTTACCGACTTTTGGTTTTTGAGTTATCGTGTTCACTGACACACGAACCTTTTTCTG
Source organism: Hymenopus coronatus (assembly GCA_030762935.1). Taxonomy (NCBI): domain Eukaryota; kingdom Metazoa; phylum Arthropoda; class Insecta; order Mantodea; family Hymenopodidae; genus Hymenopus; species Hymenopus coronatus. Next base: position 40,820,176 of record CM060884.1, read on the forward strand.
AAAATACTTTTTTTGGATACAGGGGACCTTAAAACATATTTCCGGTGAAATCTCGATATCGAATTTTTGGTGGAGTGCAATACCTTCTCTATACACTATGTTCACAGTACGTATAGAGAAAGTAAAAAGAAGTTTTGTAACAATAGTTTGCAGTAGCCAAATAAAAATAAATGACAGTGAGTAGAGAAATTCAAGTAAAAATCTATGTTTCCGGGTAATTTGGAAGGACAAATTTATATTATTTAAGTTTTCCTATAAGTCTGCTAACTCTGCAATCAGCTTTCTGTGAATGCAGGGCGGAACAAACAGGACGTGCACACGCCTCTCTGTAATGTAACAGCATGTTATCACGATTGCTTATGCATGAGTTTTGATACAGCTTGCTCAGGTCAACAGTCTGCAGAACAGGAAGTCCTGTGATCGATTTCCGATGTGGGAAGGGAGGATGTTAAATCCCCGTTGTCCACTAAATGGATACTGTTCTATGGTTAGGACGGGCCGTAAGATTTAAGAGCTTCAGACAGCGACAGAAAGCCAATAAATCCTCGATAATCCTATTATAAGTTCATCATCCTTGTATCTTTACGCATAGAAACAAAAGTGGGTACCCCGAGTTTGCCTGGGCACTGGAACACGTTTTTACTTTCGCCACTATCTATAGTCAGCACAGGAATTTTTTGATTTACTGAACTCCTTTAACCTGGTTGGTCATATAGGACGATAAATGAAATTAGTGAAATGATTCTCAAATGATCCCGGAGTCCTTGGAGCTAAAAATTACTCGATCTTCTCAGAATAAGGGAAAATCCCGAAAAAGACATATCCGGTTAACTCGCCCTAAGCGAGATTCGATCTCACGACCTGTTGAATGTGAGGCAGACACGCTACCACCACACTACCCAGGGGGTACAGGAAATATTGTATTCCACCAAAAAATCGAAACTGAGATTTCACCAGTAATACACATTTTAGGACGTCCTGAAGAAAACTACAATGTTTACTTTCTCTACACGTACTATGTACATAGTGAATACAGAATGTATTGCATTCCACCTAAAAATTCAATACCAAGATTTCACTGGAAATAAACGTTGGAACATTTTTCGAAAATTTTTATTTTCTCAGAAATGGCCCTAACGATTCTGTTTAAAATGTCGTATATTAAAGATAAATAAAATGTATATCTTGAATTCTCTGTGAATAACCTCTAAAGACAAGTTTATTCTGGATGAATTTTATGAAATTTTGTACAACTGCTAAGCTGTAAGAGTTGGACAAAAACTTACCGCACACAAAATGTAGAGTTCGTTAAAACACATAATTTATTTATATACGCCTTTTTCGTGAGGTTGGCCGCTTTTTGAAATATTTCTTGTTATTAGTTTCAGCTTTAAAAAACTTGTATTTTCTCATACGGGAATTGGTCAACTCCTGTCCATCCAACAAAAGATAGCAACCAGCTTGAGACTGTCACTTTAACCTATGGTACTCCCTTATTTCGCTCCTACTTTCACGGAAGCAAGTAATAAGACTATTTCTGTTAATTTTTTAACGATTAGCATGAAGTAAGTGGAAGCATAAGCTTTCTAACAATAATTTGTTGCAGAGATGTAGAGAAAGTCATGTGAATAGAACACATCAGATTTTTAATTTGGGAGAATTCAAAAAACCGACATAAATTTGATGTGTATATAATAAATTTTAAGGTTTAAAACCCCATTCAGCTGTGAACTACATATATATGCAAGATGTTAACCATTTTACTTTCTCTTCACGTATTATGTACGTTGTATATAGAAAAGGTGTTGCATTCCACCCAAAAATTCAATAATGAAATTCCAGCGGAAATATGTTTTGAGGTCACCCGAGTCCACAAAAAGCCTTTTTAGAAAAAGGTCAGTGTGGCTGTGTGTGTAGGGTGGAGGGGCTGTGGTCAGCATTGCTCAAACACCAAAATACCATTAAAATCAAACTTTGTATTTAAGTGTATTATCTTCCAAGTATACGTCACACAGATTTTCAAGAAAATCCCACCATCACAAACTACCATTTACATGGAACGTTTTTGAAAATGTTTTTCACAAAAATAGCTCAAACGATTTTGATTAATAAAGTATATTATAAATATTTACAACACTAATAAAATAGGTATATATCTTTATTTTCTGGGAATTGCTTCAAGATCTGTTTGTTCTACAGAATGTTGCTGAAGTTTGCATAACGGTAAGAAATTGACAAAAACGCATTTCTCAAAAAAATGTAGATCTTGTTAAAACACATAATTTATGTAATATACATTTTTGTTGTAAGAGTTGACCATTTCCAAGATATTCCTTGGTATTCAATTTAAATTACTTAACTATTCTCAAACGCGGTTACCTTTCCTTACATCTTGTTTTGTTTACTGCTGAACTGTTGGCCTTGCAAAGCGAACCTAACTTCAATTTTGCAGGTGGCAACCAGTTTTTACTTTCTCTATACGTACTATGTACATAGTGTATAGAGAAGATATTGCTCTCCACCCAAAAATTCGATACTGGAATTTCACCGGAAATATATGTTTTAGGGTCCCCTGTATCCAATGAAAGTATTTTCAGAAAAAGGTCCGTGTGTTTGTGTGTCCGTATGTACGTGTGTTCGTGTGTCTGTGAACACGATAACTCAAAAACGAATAGTCGGTAAAATACACAAGCTTGGTATTTAAGTTTAGTATCTTCCAGGGATGCGACACGAAGATTTTGAGAAAAATCCCCCCACCCCAAACTACATTTTACATGGAACTTTTTTCGAAAATTTGGATTTTCTAAAAAATGGCTCTAACGATTTTGATTAAAATATCATATATTAAAGATATTTACCTGACAAATAAAATGTATATTTTGAATTTTTTTGGGAACAGCCTCTGAAGACTAGTTTATTCTGGGTCAATTTTACGGAATTCTGCATAACTGCTAAACCGTAAGAGATGGACAAAAACTTACCACACAACAAATGTAGAGCACTTTAAAACACACAATTTATGTTATATAAATTTTTTCGTGGAGTTCATTGTTTTTGAGATATTCCTTATTTTTGGTTTCAGCTATAAAAAACATACCTTTCTCATACAGGACTTTCTGAACTGGTGTCCATACAGACAAAGAAACTTCAGTCACATAGCAACCAGCTTTTGACTATCATTTTAACCTATGATACTCCCTTATTTCGCTTCTATTTACAAGGAAGCAAGTAATAAGACTATTTCTGTTAATGTTTTCTCAATTAGCATGAAGTAAATGCAAGCATAAGCTTTTTAACAGCAATTTGTTGCAGAGCTATAGAGAAAGTCATGTGAATGGAACACATCAGATTTTTAAAAGATATGACCATCGCTTAGACTGTATATTTTTCTCTTCTGCTTACAAGGAATTTGTGTTAATGCTTATCTCGATTAGAATGATGCAGAAAAAGATTCCCATTTGTAAGAATAGTTTGCAGAACGGGTAGAACATGTGTGAATGCAACACATCTGATATTTTCAATCCAATAGCCATGGGGAGTAATGAATCGACGCTAGTTTAGTTTATTTCGCGGACAAAAGTTACCTAAAATATGACTTTCTTAAACAGCAAGCTACCAACATGCAGGAGCCAGTACAGAAAGTTTAGTACGAAGAAGTTGTTTCCAATATGCTGTTAATTTTAAGCATTGAATTACCTTTAGACTGCAGGTACCTAAAAATCTGATGTGTTCCATTCACATGACTTTCTCTATCTCTCTGTAACAAATTATTGTCAATAAGCCTATCTTTTATTTATTTCTTGCTAATCGAGAAAAATTAGCAGAAATAGTCTTATTTCTTACTTTATTGTAAGTAGAAGCGAAATAAGGTAGTACCATAGGTTAAAGTGAAAGCCAAAAGCTGGTTGCTATGTGACTGATGTTCCTTTGTTTGTATGGACAGCAGTTGACAAATTCCTGTATGAGAAAAGTATAAATGTTTCAAAGTTGAAACCAAGAAAAAGGAATATCTCAAAAACGACCAACTCCACGAAAAAAATGTATATAACATAAATTGTGTGTTTTAGCGTGCTCTAAATTTTTTGTGTGTTAAGTTTTTGTCCATCTCTTACGGTTTAGTAGTTATGCAAAATGCATCCAGAATAAAGTAGTGTTCAGAGGCTATTCCCAGAAAATTCAAAATATGCATTTTATTTGTCAGGTAAATATCTTTAACATATGATATTTTAATCTAAACCGTTAAGAGTCATTTCTCAGAAAATCAAAATTTTCGAAAAAAGTTCCATGTAAAGGGTAGTTTGGGGTGGGGGGATTTTTCTCAAAATCTTCGCGTCGCATCCCTGGAAGATACTAAACTTAAATACCAAGTTTGGTATTTTACTGACTTTTCGTTTTTGAGTTATCGTGTTCACAGACACGCGGACACGCGGACACACACACACACACACACACACACGGACCTTTTTCTGAAAATACTTTTTTTAGATACAAGGAACCCTAAGACTTATATTTCCGGTGAAATCTCGATATCGAATTTTTTGGTGGAGTGCAATACCTTCTCTATACACTATGTACATAGTATGTATAGAGAAAGTAAAAAGGACAGTACTAAAATCACCCTTTAGATACGAATCTTTGCAGTTTGTACTAAAGACAAAATTATTTTTCCAAACAGCAAAGAGCTCGCTGCAACCAGAAAATACTTACCAGCATATTCAAGGTTACATATCCTTATAAGTAAGCAAGACGGAACTGTAGAAAATAAACATGATAATAAATGTACTTAGTTATCTTTGGGTCAGAATGGTCACTTGAGGAATGATGAACCATCACACAGAAAACCTGTCAAAGAGCTTGACATGAAACAAGAGCATACGAAGATCTGCTTGCTGTTTTTCTAGGAAAACGTGTTATCTGAAACATTGATTGATTGTACAAGCACTGAGTTTTTATATTATCAATGCCAACAACAAGATAAAACGTGTTTTGAAACAGCTTTGTGTGTTAAATTGATAATAAGCTAGCAATGTTACAAATGTGATTTCAGTAACTTTTCAGGAATTGCAAACAAATGAATTAAATATAGCACCGGTAGCTAGGATTCTAAATGGTTGGCAACTATAAGTAATTATTTGTTACCCTAATACATGTAATAAAAGAATGCGACTTGGAATTAAAAACAATACCAAATAATCAAATGTTTTTGTAAATTCTTCCACTTTGTAATGTAAAACAGATTTTTAATATTTAGAAAAAATATTTTCACTATATGAAACATTTAACCTGACAATTTCTTTAAAAGTTAAGGGTGTCATTTTAAAAACTGGTATAAATACCTCAATATCTGTAATAGAAGAAAGTTTTTATTTTAGCTAATTAAATCGAATAAATTAATGAATATATCCAGAATAGAACCACATATTAGAATGAAACTTGCTATAATTATTCATTTTGTCGCCAGTTAGGACTATACAAAAATTCTGATGTGTTACATTCACATTTCTTTCTCAACATCTCTATAACGAATTATTGTTCAAAAACTTATGCTAATCGTGAAAAAAAAACAGAAATGGTCTTATAACTTGCTTTCTTTAAAGTAGAAGGGAAATATGGGAATACATAGTCAAATACACTAGGCTAAACCGGCAGTCAAATGTTTTAAAATGTGGTTACAATGGGATTTAAATCCGTTTCTTTGCGTGGTCAGGAGTTGACAAGTACCCGTATGAGAAAATTATAAATACTTTTAAAAAACTGAAGCCAATAGCAAGAAATATCTCAAAAACGGTCAACTCAGCGAATAAAATGTATATAACATAAATTGTGTATTTTAACGAGATCTAAATTTGTGTAGTGTGTTTCTGTCTATCTCAAGGTTATGCTAAATTCAGTAAAATGCGTGCAGAATAAAGAGGTCTTAGAGGCTATTCCCAGAAAATTCAAGATACACATTTTATTTGTTCATGCAAATATCTTTAATATACAGAATTTAAATCAAAATTGTTAGAACCATTTTTGAGAGGGTCAAAATTTTCTAAATGTTTTCCATGTAAAAGATATTTTGGGGTGGGGGGAAATTCCTCAAAATCTTCGTGTTGCATCCTTGGAAGATAGTAAACTTAAATACTAAATTTGGTATTTTAATGATTTTTTGTTTTTCAGTTATTGTGTTCACAGACACACGGACACACATACGAAAGTATTTCTAAATTTTGTTTGACACAGTGGGAAAACGTGTATTTACGGTGAAATCTCAGTATCGAATTTTGATTGGAGTGTAATATCTTCTCTATCAATGTTTCATTTTGTAATCGGCTTACCCTCCCCTTATTTGTAGTTCTGACAACCTCGTAGGATTTACAAACCAATGCCTAGGGGTCAGAAGCATGTTGGGAAGCCAACGGCACGAAACCACAGAATGGAGAACCTGTTGCGAGGAGAAATTGATGATTGGAAAGGTGCAGATGGGGCAATTTGTGGAATGAACTGCGGGGGAAACCATGCGAGTGTTGGGACCCGGGCCGCCTAGATGGGAGGCGAACGTTCTAACCACCCAACTATGTAGAGAAAGTGAAAATTAAAACTCTAGTTTTATAAATTATAAAATCAATTTGATTACTTTGGTATCTCTTAACATCTTCACTGCTGGTTTTCTTCAGTGAATGCACGCAGGTTTATAGTTGGCTCCTGAGCAACCCGCCCCTTGAATGAATGAATGAATGAATAAGTGTATTTATTGATATAACTGCATCATACATTGAGCGACATCAATCGTACGGGTCCACAGACCGTACGTGCTTTAGCAATACACAGAATAGTAATAGAAAAACAACAAGAACAACAAGAGTTTAAAAGAGTAAACACGAAAATAAAAAAACAAAGATATTTAAATTAACAACACATTAATGTACCTATTACAATAGTCCAATTCACTTAAGATATAAAACCACAACACAACAATGACATAAAATATGCGTATGTAAAACATTGTAATCGCTTTTATTTAGCTATTCTCTATTGTCAACCCTCCCAGATCTCAGCTGTCTTGCCTTAAGCATAAATGTACCTAGCCCGACGTCTTCCGTGCCTGCCAGTAGCGTCCAACATGCTTCTAGTTCTACATTGGTAGTGGTAAAGGATCGCGGTAAATATTTTCCCTCCATTCCTCCGTACCCCTCCTTACCCCTAGTCTAATCCACGCGAGTCCCTCTCTAATGAGTTTTGGTAGCTATTTTGATGTATTGCTCCATACCCCACTCCGATTTTAGCCCAGACTATACTTCTAACGAAACCTCCGCGCACTGTGCAATTATTTGCTATCTGTCAATATTACAAAAGCGGTTATTAATTTCTCTCCAAATACTCCGTCTGTTGGCCTGCCCTGTCATCCAAATGTATCTCATCCCAATGGTTCCCAACCCTTTCTTTAATTTTGAAGCCCACGTTGATTTACCTTGTATTCCTAACTGTTCATGGTATCAGACTACCTAATTAGAGATTGGTTTACGTGAACAATTCTCATCCAATATTTAGCTGCTCTGATTTTGCACTCTATCGTTTCACTATGCGCCCCAAATTCCCTCATTATTCCGCAGTTGGCCGTACCCCTCCCTACACCCAGAATTTCTTTCAAAAATTGGATCTTCACTTGGTTCAGATTCCCTGTTTGCCACTTAGAGCACAGAATGAAAGATAGAGGCAAATACTTGATACAAATGATCACTGCCACCGTCAATTGTTATAACATTGAAACACGTTCAGTATACAAGTAAGATGAAAGCTTAGAAGCTCTGTTATTTAATAAGGCCACCTTCTACTACAAGCGTTTTACTACAGCTGATGTACTGAAAGCAATGTCCGGCCTCCTGAGAGGCCCAGTGTGACCACACACGGAGTCGTGTAACTTGTAATTCCGCCAGTGTTGTGCTGTCGTTTGCTTCAAAGGAAGTGAATGGTTCCTATGTTTTGTTTGTCGCCAAAGGAAGAGGCACAGGGTAATGTAATTTGATGTCAGGCTTCTGAGGATTAAAGTCGCACAGTGTACTTTCATAATGGACACGACGGCTCTCACTGATTACGTTATCACATTCTCGCAGAAATGAAATAAATTCTTAAAATAGCAACACAAACCAGAAATTTATCTTATATTCAATTTTGTGTGAGGGTGAGTTTAACCCTTTTAGTGCCAGCCCGAATAGCAAACTGCTGTCTGTAAAGTGCCAAGCAATTTTAGAGGAGAATCCAAGGTTTTAAATTATTAATAATAAAATGAATACCAAATGACATAGAGAGTTGAATCTTTTTTCATCTTTAGAAAACCCTTTTGTCTACTGTTTAATATGCAATATATTTATGGAAAGTCTCCTTTACATTTTTAAAAAATTTAAAACAAAAGAAACTTTAGGTTAGTGTGTGTCTGTGTGTATGTGCAAATATACTGATTTTCGTGTCCTTTGGTTTGTTTTTTTTTTTTTTGGTAGTGTTTAACGCCCGCTTTAACTACTAATGGCACCGCAGGCGGTGACACTGATGATACATGAATGATAATGGAGCACCGGTGGAATGCGATGGCGGGGGAAACCGGAGTACCCGGAGAAAACCCGCCCCAGCGCCGTTTTGTCCACCACAAATCTCACATGCGGTCGCTTGGGATCGAACCCCGGCCGTCTAGGTGAGAGTCGAGTGGTCTAACCACTCGGCCACGGCGCGGCCATAGTGTCCTTTGGTTTTAATAATTGTCACTGTGTTACCAAAGCATGCGAGCGAAGCGAGCACGCGCTGTCTTAGGTTTAGGTCAGTGTATTAATAAACTAGTTTTCGTCTACTTTGGTTTTAATAATTTCTATTGTTTCCACCAAAGCATGCGAGCGAAACAAGTATTAGATGTGTTAGGTTTAAGTTAGTGTGTGTCAATAAATAGACTTTCCTGTACTTAGGTGTTAATAATTTCCACCGGTTTTACCAACTGTATTATGTTCCAGCTACAGCCTTAGCACTTCATTGTGAATGTCTGAATATCGGTGACTTTTGAGCTTCACTTCTTTTTCTTTCTTTCTTTCTTGTTAGGTGACTTTATCTACTTAGGTAGCATACACATTTCATTCTTTCTAGACTATAAATACTTACTTCCTGCCTACTTACTTCCTATTAAATCTTCCCCCAACATGAAAATTGTCGTGAATTTTGTTATTTAAGAAAGTGTATTATATTTATATAGAATCTCTTCTATATTTTTAAAAAATTGAAAACAAAAGAACACTTTGAAAATAAAATTAAAAATTCCAAAATAATAAATTATTAAGCATACAAAATCTTACTACATAGAACGTTCAGCTTATTAAATACTTCTTTACTAAAACAGTATTCTGTTTTGGCCTGATGTTCTATTTTTTAAAACACAAAAAATGAATGCACGTAACCTGAAACTGGAAAAAAGTCACCAGAAACACACACGCACAAACACAAATATATTGCCACTATTAATGAAAACAGAATATAGCAATAGGATACAAATGTAACGTAGATTACTGTACAATTTGGTCCTTGTGTTGTTAAGTATCTGAATAGTTGATTCACATTGTATTCGTCCTTTGTTACATCTCCGTAAATCCATTTTGAAAAGTACTCCGATTATTTGCATGCGTACACAAGGCACAGAAAGAAACCGGCACCGTCTTGTTCCGTACATCACATTCCTTACCGTTTGTAGGGTACTTTATTACGTCATATTGATACTGTCACCTTGCAGGTGAGTGTTCTACAACGAACCAATAGAGCATACCTATGCTGGGTTTGTCAACTTATTTGCTAATAGGTAAAGCCACCTTACTCAATTGGAAGTGATATTAGGTAACGTGTACTACAACAGTAAGCTATTCCTTCTCCAATTAGAGTGACGGAGGGGCCAGCGGATATCAGAAGACACGCCCTATAAATGCCCCTACAGACAATCAGAAATTCGATGTCTAATACTATTTGTGCTCTTTGTACAAGGGTCGTTGTTATCGAATGCATTTTCATCGCTGAAGCTAGAATGTATATTTTCCTCTCTTACGTCGATGTCAGAAACTCTTTCAACAAGGTATGAAAATTCAAAATTACTCCCTTTCTTCTAATACATCGAGAACTGAAGCTCTTATTTTCTCTTTGGTTCGTAACAACACGATAAACAACCACCGACAAAAGAAATTACATTTGGAGATAATTTAACGCTTTGGAGTGAAGATAAGGTCCGGAAACGCTCCGGAAAACCTTTCTCTATTGCTATAACATAGAAAATACACAGACTTTCCCGCTGGAAAGAGTTAAAAGTATGAAAACCTCATCACAATTAGACCATGACTGGCACTAAAAGGATTAATAGCTGAACACTGGTTGCCTCAAATTAGTTTATAAGCTTTCATAAGGTTCTCTCTTAAGGGATGAAGTTGCCAAATAACAGTTCAAAACTCGCCCTACACTCTGGGTCAAACTTACTGGTATCAGTATTTGATTTCCAAAAACATTGAAGCTACCTTTTTACATAGTGGATAGAGAAGATATTGTATTCCACCCAAAAATTCGATATCGAGATTTCACCGGAGATTTCCTTGTGTGTCTGTGGACAGCAAAGCTCAAAAACGAAAAGACCGTTAAATGCCAAAATTGGTATTTAGTTTAGTATCTTCTAAGCATGCGACATGAAGATTTTCAAGAAAACCCCCTCACCACAAACTACCCTTTACATGGGCAAATTTTCGAAAAATGTTATGTTCTCAAAAATGGTTATAACGAATTCGATTAAAATCCTGTATATAAAAAATATTTACATCCCAAATAAAATGCATATCCTACATTTTCCGGGAGTAGCCTCTATTCTGGCGAATTTTGCGTAACTAATAAACCGTAAGAGATAGATAAAAACGTACTACGCACAAAATGTAAGATTTTGTCAAAACACAATCCTTTTCGTTCTTGTTATGGAAGTAACCGTTTCCGAAATATTCCTTGTTATTGGTTTCAATTGTAAAGTACTTACACTTTTCTAAGACAAGAAGTGTTGCTTTTTAATTTCTCTACACGTACTATGTATAGAGAAGGTATTGTAATGCACCCAAAAATTCGATACCGAGATTTCACCGGAAATGCATTCTGTGTGTGTGTGTGTGTGTGTGTGTGTGTGTGTGTGTGTGTGTGTGTGTGTGTGTGTGTGTGTGTGTGTGTTGAATACGATAATTCAAAAACAAAAAGAAAAGTCAGTAAATTACCTAACTTGGTATATAAGTTTAGTATCTTCCAAGGATGTGATGGCCGGGGTTCGATCCTATGCGACCGCATGTGAGATTTGTGGTGGACAAAGCGGCGCTGGGGCGGGTTTTCTCCGGGTACACCGGTTTCCCCCGCCATTGCATTCCGCCAGTGCTCCATCATTCATGTATCATCAGTGTCACCGCCTGCGGTGCCATAAATAGTTAAGTGGGCGTTAAACATTACCAAAAACAAAAAAAAAAAAAAAAAAGGATGTGACACAAAGATTTTGAGGAAAGTCCGCCCACCCCAAACTACCCTTTACATGGAATAAATTTCGAAAATTTTGATTTTCTCAAAAAATGGCTCTAGCGATTTTTATTAAAATACCGTATATTAAAGATATGTACAAGACAAATAAAATGTAAGTATACATTGAATTTTCTGAGAATAGCCTTTGAAGGTCTCTTTATTCTGGATGAATCCTGCTGGATTTTGCATAACTAGTAAACCGTCACAGATAGACAAAAGCTTTCTACACAAACTGTGCAGATCTCGTTAAAACATACAATTTATGTATACCTTTTTTTCGTAGAATTGACATTTTCTGAGATATTCTTGTTATTGGTTTTTGTTTTAAAATACTTAAACCTTTCACACACGGGAATTTGTTAACTCCACATGACAACCAATTATTTCCCTTCTATTTACAAGGCAGCAATTCTGCTAATATTTATTTCGATTAGCATGAAGTAGATAGAACAGCGAGATGTAGAGAAAGTCATGTGAATGGAACACAAAAGATTTTTTTTTCATGTAAGTACCTTTAATTAATGGCATTTTAATCAAAACCGTTTGAAGCATTTTTGAGAAAATCGAATAATTCGAAAAATGTTCCATGTAGGGTGGTGGAATTTTCCTGAAAATCTTCGTACCGCATCCTTGGAAGACACTGAACTTGCGTTTCTGAGTCATGCTGTCAGACACACATACACACACGGATCTTTTTCTAAAAATGCTTCCCTTTTTTGATGTAGGGGTTCCCAAAACATGTATTTGCGATGAATTCTCGTTAAAGAGTTTTTGGGTGCAATACCTTCCATTTAAATTGCACATTCACTCTAGAGCAAGTAAGAATGAACTTGGGAGACACAAGAAAGCTCAAAATCCTGAGCTAGAAAAAGGCGTGTGAGATGGGCCTACAATACCATGGTTACAGGTGTTCAAACTAACAACTGCTGCAATGGTGCAGTAAACATTCGGAGGTTCCACTCGACTATGCGATAAACATCTGACAGTAGCCAATATCCCTGTGGTGTATATCGGCAAGATTTGTTGGTGCGGAATGGCATGAAGCGATCGGAAACGGATACTGAATACGGATAATATAGTCCCGATAATGTTTCTCAATAATCGTTTATCAAATTGTACAATGTCAGCTGAGTTCAACCTACAAGCCTTTCCTGAGAGCGCTTTCATCTGCTGTCTGAATGGTGATAAATAACGGCAATTTATTGTCCGCAACGTCGAGTTTCCAGCGATACATGCTCGTCTGAGGTCTACTACCTACATACTTCATCACTTGTCATGACCGTCTGTTAGGTGAAGTAACACCTCTTGAGCGTTCGGACCCCGTCTACATTCGGTAGATTTCGTGCATTTTCGGAAGCAGAGCAGAGCAACAACATCAATATATAAATGTATTAATTGAAATAGTAGTATGCATACATCGATCTTCATCAATTGCTCGTGTCCACAGACCGCAAGTGCTTTAGCAGTACACAAAATAGTAAGAAATATTATAAAACAAAAAGAAAATAAATTAGAAGAGTAAACAGACAATAAAAAAACAAAGCAACTTAAATTTATAACACACAATTAACTGTATCCAATATATTAATGTACCCTATTATAGTAGACAAATACACTTAAGAGAAATACCTACACACAACTAACACAACAAAACAATGACCGAAAAGTATGACATAAATATGATGTCTTTCATTCACATGACTTTCTCTATATCACTGCAACAAATTATTCTATTTACTTCATCTAATGGAGCAAAAATTAGCAGAAATATTCTTATTACTTGCTTCCTTGTTAGTAGAAGCGAAATAAGGGGATACCATAGGTTAAAGTGATAAAACCTGGTTCCTCTGCGACTGAAATTTCTTTGTTTGTATGGATACGAGTTCACAAAGTCCTGTATGAGAAAGGTATAAGCGTTTATAGCTGAAAAAAACAAGGAATATCTTAAAAACAATCAACTCCACGAAAAAAATGTATATAACGTAAATTGTTGTTTTAAGGTGCTCTACATTTGTTGTGTGGTAAGTTTTTTTCCACTTCTTACGGTTTAGCAGTTATGCAAAATTCCATAAAATTGACCGAGAATAAAGTAGCCTTCAAAGGCTATTCCCAGAAGATTCAAAATATACATTTTATTTGTCATATAAGCATATTTAATATACGATATTTTAATCAAAATCGTTTTAGCCATTTTTTAGAAAATCAAAATTTTCGAAAAAAGTTCCATGTAAAGGGCAGCTTGGGGGGGGGGGATTTTTCTCAAAATCTTCGTGTCGCATCCCTGGAAGATACTAAACTTAAATACCAAGTTGGTATTTTACCGAATTGTATAAATGTATTTTCTCAAAAATGGCTCTAACTTTTCTGATTGAAATATCGTACATTAAAGATATTTAAAAGATAAATAAAATGCATATCTTGAATTTTCTGTGAATAGCCTCTAAGGACCTCTTTATTCTGGATGAATTTTGTTGAATTTTGCATAACTAGTAAACTGGAATAGATAGACAAGCACGTACCACACAAAATATGTAGATCTCGTTTAGTTAAAGTGTCTCTTATACGTTTTTTCTATCCGGGAATTTGTTAACTGCTAGGTATACAAACAAAAGAGTTTTAATCGCATAGCAACCAACTTTTAAAATATTTGACTATTGCTTTAGCCTATGGTATTCCCTTATTTCCCTTCTACTTTTCAAGGAACGAAATAATACCATTTCTACTAATTTTATCTCGACTAGCATGGATCTGATAGAACAAATAGCTTTTTAACAATGATATGTAACAGAGATGTAGAGAAAGGCATATGAATGAAACACATCAATTCTTTTAATGCTCGAATATGCTCGCTATGTACGCAGGATGTTTGTTGAAAGCTTTCCAAACTCTGTAGTAAGTCAAAGCTTCGGTTATTCGGATTCGGTGATAGAGAATCAACCTTCAATGAAACCAATTTTAACCGAAAATAAACTCTATGAAATCGGTCCCAGTTTAAAGCGATCATCTCGAAAAATGCCAAACAAACAAATTAGCTCAACAAATAGGCGTATGCCAGTTTTTTGCGAAAAATGCTGGTCACCTGTTAAAACTGAAACACTAAAATGTTTTTAGTAGGTAGGTGTAATATAATGTATATTAAAAGCCCATCTCTCTGCTCTAAGTTTTTGCTAAGAAGAACGTTTAAAAATGTTTTATACTAAGATTTTAAAAGATTTTTACCTTTGTGATACAATATTATGTATAAGAATATAAAACTTGATTAGATATTACGTACATACATATTACTTTTACACTAATATACCAAATATAGCCAAATATGGATTCCTCCATGTCAATTTAAGTCCTGCTTAAGAGAAATCAGATGTTCAAAGTGATACTACATTTCTCTGGTTTAAAACTGACAATTTAAACCAGTGGTGGCCAAATGCCGGCCCGCGAGTATGTTTCATCCGTCCCCGAATAAATATATATTTATTCCTTTTTACTTTTTCTACACATACTATGTATATAGTGTATAGAGAAGGTTTTGCACTCCACCAAAAATTCGATACCGAGACTTCACCGGAAATACATGTTTTGAGTCCACCTGAATCCAATAAAAAGCATTCTTAGAATAAGGTCCGTGTGTACGTATGTGTGTCTGTGGACAGCATAACTCAAAACGAAAATACCCTTGAATACCAAATTTGGTATTTAAGTTTGGTATCTTCCAAGGATGTGACACGAAGATTTTGAGAAAATCTCCCGACCCCAAACTACCCTTTACATGGAAAAAATTTGGAAAATGTTGATTTTATCAAAAAAAAGCTCTAACGATTTTGATTAAGATCTCTTACATACATGCCAAATAAAATGTATATCTTGAATTTTCTGGGAATAGCCTTTTTATTCTGGATCATTTTTATTGAATTTTGTATAATTGGTAAAACGTAAGAGATAAACAAAAACTTACTGCATAAAAAACGTAGATAACGATAAAAGACAAAAGGAGATGTGTATTTTTTTCGTGGATTTGATCGATTTGAGATATTCCTTTTTATTGGTTTCAGCTTAAAAACTTATACTTTTCTCATACAGGAATTTGTCAACTCCTGTCCATACAAACAAAGGAACTTCAGTCACATAACAACCAGCTTTTGACTATTACTTTAACCTATGATACTCCCTTATTTCGCTTTCACTAACAAGGAATCAAGTAATAAGACTATTTCTGCTAATTGTTTCTCAATTAGCATGAAATAAATAGACGCATAAGCATAAGCTTGGTATCGAATTGTTTGGTGCAATACAATACTTTCTCTATACACTAAATACATAGTATGTGTAGTGTGTGTGTGTATGTATACACATACACACAAACCTCTAAGTTATAGAAGTTGACTCAAAAATACATTTACAACCTGTGGGCATGGACCCACTATATCGAAACAAGAAAATGGATTCATATAAACATATGCTCTAAAACTTTTCGCGTTATCAGTGTCTTAATGAAAGTTTACGTCAAAGGCTTTCCGGATCCAACCTCAACTTCATTTATCTGTGCACTCATTCATAGAACGCTTTGACCCATTTTAGCCTGCGGAGTTGGCCTCATGTTTCCATGAATACTTGTTTACAATCGTCATTTATCTGTTGTGTAATATGGTTTTCCAGCATGCTTACAGGTAGATTCCTCGAGGACTTAATTCAGAACACTCTCTCGGACTTACTTGAAGATGGCACCTGCAAATAAGAAGGAGCATGTGGTTTATGCATGATGGGGCCCCAGTACGTTTTAGTCTCATTGGTCGAGGTGTATTGGCTGCTATCTACCACGACATATGGTTAGATAGAGGAGGACCAGCCCTATGGTTTGCATGTTCCCGCAATCTCAATCCTTTGAAGTTTTTCTTTCTCTACAAACACTATATATACATATACTTAGTGTATAGAAAAGATTTTTGTTTTTTTTTTTTTAGCTTAATGTCCTTTAACCTAGTTGGTCATATCGGACGATGAATGAAATTAGTGAAATGATGCTCAAATGATCTCGGGGTCCATGGAGCTTAAAGTTACTCGACATTCGTCTTTTCAGGACAAGTGAAAACCCCGAAAAAAAACTTATTCGGGTAACTCGCCCTAAGTGAGATTCGAACTCACGACCTTTTGAATGTGAGGCAGACACGCTACCACCACACTATCCAGGCGGGCAGAGAAGGTATTGTAATGCACCTAAATATTCGATATCGAGATTTCACCTGAAATAGACGTTTTAGGGTCCCCTGAATCCAGAAAAAAGTATTTCTAGAAGACGGTCCGTGTGTGTGTGTGTGTGTGTGTGTGTGTGTGTGAGAGTGTGTCCATGTGTCTTTGAACACGATAACTCAAAAATACCAATATATAAGTATAGTAATTTCCAAGGATGCAACACGAAGATTTTGAGGGAAATCTCCCCACCCCAAACTACCCTTTACATGGAAAATATTTCAAAAGTTTTGATTTTCTCAAAAATGGCTCTAACAATTTTTATTAAAATTCCGTACATTAAAGATATTTACACGAAAAAAAAATTTATTTCATTTTCTGGCAGTAGCCTCTAAAGACCTCTATTTTGGATGCATTTTGATGGATTTTGCAAAGGTAGCAAACGTAAGTGATAGTCAAAAAGTTGTATAACACAAAAAAAAATGTAGATCTCGTTGAAACAAACAGTGTATGTCATATACATTTTTTTTTTCAATTTCTGGCAATGCAAAGTAACGGAATTCATTCATATGGCAATCAGTTTTTAAAATACTTGACTATTATTTTAGTCTAGTGTATTCCCTCATTTCCGTTTGACTTACAAAAAAAAAAGCATTTCTTCTTATGTTTATCTCGATTAGCATGGAGAAGATAGAAACACAAGTTTTTAACAATAATTTGCTACAGAGATGTAGAGAGAGTCATGTGAAAGGAACACATCAGATTTTTTATCTTAGGGGGAACCTTAAGCAATTGATTTATGCAGCAGACATCTCAGATGATGACTCTTAATCCATGTTTCAAGAAAGCCTGTGAAACCATACGGCACCAACCGGGAGTATTTGATATTAAATACCTCATTAGTGGCCAACAACGTCAAGAATATTTTAAAATGTTTTAATTATTAATATTTTCCACCTCAATAAATCGAAAACGAAGAATTCTGGGACATCTGTTTGTATGACCATTTTTTTCTTGTTTCGATGTAAGAAATCAGACCTTAAAATCAATTTCTCTCACCCTCTCTCTCTCCCCCTCCCTCTCTCCCCCTCCCTCTCTCCCCCTCCCTCTCTCCCCCTCCCTCTCTCCCCCTCCCTCTCCCCCCTCTCTCCCCCTCCCTCTCTCCTCCCCCTCCCCCTCTCCCTCTCTCTCTCTAAAAAATAAACAAAAGCACACACATCCATAAGCATCGCCCATAAAATACTCCAGGACGATTAAAAAAGTTGATTTTAATTCAGGAAGTATAAGCTATTTTAATTTAATTGTAAAATATTTAATGTTTTACTATTTTTTAAGGGATTAGTTGTTTAAAATTATTTATTGTTTTATTTTCAAAATGGAAATATAATGCATTTAAAGTATATAAACTATATAAATAATTGTTATATTTGTAGCCTTTGTAAATTTTTTTAGAAAAACTCTACAAACGTTTAGGAAGATGTAGCTTGCAAACAATAACAAATTTCTTGAACGCTCTATTTCTTCTTGAGTATCTAATACCCATTCTATATTTTCAGACTAGAAAAGAATATATACTTCAAGTTCAGCAAACCTACTTCTGTATTTTTGAAAGCATGAAATGCTTCAAGTGCCCTTAAATCAAACATTCTGCGCTAGGAAGTGAAAACGTGGAATTTAGCGCTTTTATTGCCATACTGAGTCTTGAAAGGTGCGGTATATACTAGGCATATTTTTTGTAGTAATTAAGAATAGAACCTCGGATAAAAACATGTTTTACTAATATCTTTGATGAACGCTTGAAAATATTTCCTAAACCTTACAAAAAGTACCAGAAATAATGTCACTTATATTTCAATTCATTTAAGGAGATCCGTAATGCTCTCTAATAAAAATTAAGTTCAAGGAATATTTTCTCATAAACTATACTTATATACTAAGTGTATGAAGCATTTTCAGACTAGGTTTAATTCACTTATACTAATTCAAAGTTAATGTGGAAAGTATATTTTAATTTGTGGGTTGAAAATTAGGGTTTTCTTTCTTACAGTTTGCAATTCTATATTTCAGTGGAATGTTAAATACTAACTAAAAATGATATAACTTCTGTGTACATAAAACTTACAAAAATGAGAATATTACAGGCTACTGTTATTGCTAAAACACGAGAAAGTATTCTTTGCATAGCAAAACAAACAAATTCAACAGAAATGATCTTCAAAGCAGAAACATCAAAGTAAACCAACGCATTAGTTAAAAGCAGGTGACGACTGCTGGAGTTTGTTTAAAAATCAAAATATATCTTTCTAATTAAAACTTTTCAGACGTTTCATCTCTCGTTAAAAGCACAAAACTTTGAAGTTCTGGGAAGAGAAGTCCAACCTCTATTTTTTTTACTCAAAACCCATTTTAAAAACTGATGTGTACCATTCACATGACTTTCTCTATATCCCAGCAACAAATTATTCTTAAAAAGTTTATAGTTCTATTTACTTAATGCTAATCATAAAAAATTAGCAGAAATAGTCTTATTACTTGCCTCCTTGTAAGTAGAAGCGAAATAAGGGAGTACTATAGGTTAAAGTGATAGTCAAAAGCAGGTTGCTATGTCAATGAAGTTCCTTTGTTTATATGGATCGGAGTTGACAAGTTCCTCTATGAGAAAAATATAAGTTTTTCATAGCAGAAACCAAAAATAAGGAATGTCTCAAGAACGATGATCTCCACGAAAAAAGTTATATAACATAAATTGTGTGTTTTAACGTGCTCTACATTTTCTGTGTAAGTTTTTGTCCATCTCTTACGGTTTAGCAGTTATTCAAAACTCCGTAAAATTCATCCAGAATAAACTACTCTTCAGAGGCTATTCCTAGAAAATTCAAGATATAGATTTTATTTGCCAGGTAAATATGTTTAATATATGAAATTTTAATCAAAATCGTTAGAGCCATTTTTGAGAAAATCAACATTTTCGAAAAAAAGTTCCATGGCTCTAAGGATTTTGATTAAAAATCGTATATTAAAGATATAACCTGACAAATAAAATGTATATCTTAAATTTTCTGGGAATGGCCTCTGAAGACTACTTTATTGTGGAAGAATTTTACGGAATGTTGCATAACTGGTAAACCGTAAGAGATGAACAAAAACTTAAAACACAAAAAATGTAGAGCACGTTAAAACACACAATTTATGTTATATACTTTTTTTCGTGGAGTTGATCGTTTTTTAGATATTCCCTGTTTTCGGTTTCAGTTTTGAAAAACATACTTTTCTCATACAGAAATTTGTTAACTGCTATCCATACCAACTAAGGAACTTCAGTCACATACAACCAGCTTTTGACTATCACAACCTATGGTACTCCCTTATTTCGCTTCTACTTACAAGGAAGAAGGTTCTCGATTAGTAAATAGAAGCATAAACTTTTTAACAATAATTTGTTGCAGAGAAGTAGAGAAGGTCATGTGAATGGAACACATCAGATTTTTTTTTTTCGAGTGATCATTTCTCCCACAGTTTAATAGCTTTAATAACCGCTTGGATAGTCTTGCTCGTCTCCTACGTTTCTCTAGTATTTCCTAGGAACTAGCACTGCTGTATGATTTTCGAATCGTTTTCTTCTGCCTTCAAATTTAGCTGTTCGTTTTTCAACTCTCTCGAGTGACAGTTTTTGCCCAACCCGATACGGATCCTAGCATGCAGCACTACATTCTAATATTAGTCGAACTAAAGACGTGAACGCTAAATTTCGCGACTTTCCGTTGTTAAAATCCCCATTACGAAGTGCAAAGCTTCCCACGCCTTCCCATTAAGTGAGTTTACATGTTCCTCCCACTCTAATCCCTAGATTACTCCCTATTTTTCTGCTACTTAGAAAGAACTAATAAAACATGTTGATCCTACCGACACTTGTAATAGACACCGTTGCTATGCAGAAACGACATAAGAAAACTTGAACTTTACATCAAATTGATAGCTATTAGAGACATGGGCGGGATAAAGTAAACAAAATGCACACGTTGCTCCTGTAACGATTGGGATAAAGTAAATAAATAAATGCTTGATAACTACAAATTTTCTATAACCTTTTAACAGCAACATTAAGCACTTTTATTCTTTAACTACATGAAAGTAAACTTGTTGTACATTACCATAGAAGTTAATACTTCCAAATGGATTACAAGCAGTAACATTAATGTTAATTTTAACATAGAATACTTGTTCCACAGAGAAGTAACCTTGCAACTTTTTGAAAGAAAATTAAAATAAATAAGAATCACTTCTTCATTAATCCCCTCAACGTTTCTTTGTATCTGCCAATTTTTAAATAGCTGAAACTCGTTGGTATGAAAGTGCTGCCCACGTCTTTAGTTCAAGGGAAAAGGTGAAGGTCGCTGGGTGCCAGGTCAGGACTGTACGGCGGATGATCGAAAAATGTCCCATTAAAATTGTTCAAGGAGCCGATGGGTTGTGCCAGCAGAGTGTGAACGAGCGCTGTCATGGATCAACACAGTTCCTGAAGTCAGCATTCCTCTTCGTACGAAGATCTTCAAAACAACGTCAATGCTCATTTGAAATCATTGGCGGTAACATTTTTTGAAGCGAGTATTACAAAG
Source organism: Hymenopus coronatus (assembly GCA_030762935.1). Classification (NCBI taxonomy): domain Eukaryota; kingdom Metazoa; phylum Arthropoda; class Insecta; order Mantodea; family Hymenopodidae; genus Hymenopus; species Hymenopus coronatus. The sequence goes on from CM060884.1 coordinate 40,841,514, forward strand.
CTTGTGCACAGGTACGATAAGTGTCTCAATCTTTTCGGTGATTATGTTGAAAAGTAACCATAAGTGTACAAAACTTTTAGTAATAAAATATATATTTTTTTTATATAGTTTTAACGTCCTTTAACCTAGTTTGGTCATATCGGACGATGAATGCAATTGATGATATGATGCTCAAATGATCTCGGGGTCCATGGAGCTTAAAGTTACTCGACATTCGTCTTCTCAGGATAAGGGAAAATCCCGAAAAAAACCTTACCCGGGTAACTCACCCTAAGCGAGATTCGAACTCACGACCTTTTGAACGTGAGGCAGACACGCTACCACCACGCTACCCAGGTGGGTAATAAAATAATTGTTTTCTATGAATTTGTGTTTTATTTCTAACCTTTCGGAGGTTGAAATAAAAACGGCTCTCATATAATAAATATCTAGACATATTCATGATGCATATGAAGGCATTCGGTTTTTAAGTTGTTATAGATGTTGCAAAAGTGGAGCGTTAATTTAAAACCCCGTTGCAAATTCGGCTGCCCAGAGGCAACCGCCTCGTGGGATAATAGGCGATAAAGGCGTGAATAAGACGGGGGAGGGAGAGCCGTTTTAGGGGAGATAGGGAAGGTAGAGGGGAAGAAGTGTTATAAGGGGAGGGGGCACGTGCCTCAAGAGCCATTCAGTGGCAGTCTGACAGAGCTGCGGAGCACAGTGCTGTAGTGTTAACAGTGTACATTCATACATACAGTGTAAAGGTACAGGTAGGTCGTCAACAACACTGCAAATGTTAATGTCATCTACGGAAGTGCTTAGTTTTCAGTTTACTTTGTAAGTGTTCATAAATGTCATAGAATAACATTGAAATCCTATTTAACGCATTAACATATTTTGCGTATTTGTAAAATTGCAAGTGAATTTAAAATTAGGCTTAAATGTAGACGTTTATGTACATAACTGAGAAGGTATTGTATTCCACCTTTGATACCGATATTTCACGGGAAATATGTTTTATGTCCTCTAGGCTCCAAAAAACGCAGTTTTAGAAAAAGGTCCTTCCACTCAGAAAGAGGAATTTTGCCCAAAATTCGATTTAAAAAAAAAAAAAAAACATTGGTCCCAATAACAACACTTGGGTATATTTTTCACACTCCCAGATTTCATTTTTTTCTTCTTCTTCTTTGTATGTACATGTGTCTGGACAGCATAGCTCAAAAACGAAAGAAAAAAAAAAGCGTTAAGTACAAAACTTCAAATATATGTTTACTGTCTTTCAAAAATGCGACAGGAAGATTTTCAAGAAAATACCCCCAACACAAGCTACCCTTTACGTGGAAAAAGTTTTGAAAATTTGTTTTTCTCAAAACCGATTTTGATTAAAAGACAGTATATTAAAGATATTTGCATCAAAAATAAAATATACATTTTTAATTTTCTGGATGAATTTTGCAGAATTTTGTGTAAGAGATAGACCAAATCTTATTTCACAAAAATGTAGATCTCGTTAAAACACACATGTTATGATTTTCTTGTCAAATTGGACGGTTTAGAAATATTCCTTGTTATTGGTTTGAGTCTTAAACTACCTAATATATCTCAAACGGGACCATGCAAAGCAAACTGGAAAAAAAAAAAAAAAAAAACTGTTTCACATAGCCACCAGCTTTTAAAAGATTTGACTTTCGCTTTAGCATAATGTATTCCCTTATTTTCCTTCTGCTTGCAAAAAAGCGAGTACTAAGGCCATTTCTGATGTTTATCTCGATTAGCATGATGTAGAAAAAATAATAATCTTTTGTAAAAATAGTTTGTATACGTAACAGTTAGAGAAAGTTATGTGAATGAAACATATTGTTGCTTAAAAATGAGTTTGTATATTTTGTGATGTAAATTTCTTTAATATATTTTGAGAAAAACAATTTTTAAAAAATTATCCTTGTAAAGGGTAGTTTGTGGTGGAGGGATTTTCCCCAAAAGTTCGTGCCACATACTTGGAAGATATATATATATATAATCCCAGATAATAGAGTGAAAATTTAATGTGTTTTAAACTTCTCCATAGTCTTATATTAGCTATATGATGATAAATAAAAACATGAACTTGAATTACGTCACATTTATCGTGAGACCTCCGTATATTTTAAATCAAGTGAATGACGTGAATTTTGACAAATATAGAGCTTAGTTATACATTTGTCGTATTTAGTAGACTATTGTATCCTACCATAGATTATGTGTAGTTACCAATTTTAAGAAGTCGGTTATTACCAAGGCAACGAAACAGTTAAATATGTATACTAAGCCGAATGGAACTAGAAATCAATACATGTGTAGCGTTTATTATAGAAGGAAGTTCAGCGAGAGAATCAAAGAAGTACTTGCAATTCATATTTAATTCAAGTTTCATGTCAGTGAAACAAAATAGTCATAGTAGTAGTGTGCAAGTAAATGTAAGATTCCGTTCCATATACAAAAGCATTTTTGGAGTAGTAAGAAGCAATAGAAGCTTTATTTCGAGTTTAGCAAAACTCATTCTATAAACTTACTTGTTGTGATGTTTTTACTTTCCACCCAAATATTCAATACCAAGTTTTCACCGAAAATGCAAGTTTTAGGGTCCTCTGTATCCAAAAATATGCATTTTTAGAAAAAGGTCCGAGCGTATGTGTCCGTGAACAAAATAATTCAAAAATGAAACGTCGGTGAAATACCAAACCCGGTGATATTTTGAGAAACTCCCTCCACCCCAAACTATCCTGGAAAGAAATTCCAAAATTTTGATTTTCTCAAAAATGGCTGCAACGATTTTTGTTAAAATATGCCTATATTAAATATATTTATATGGTAAATAAAATGTTTATTTTAAATTTCTGGGTATAGGTCTTGAAGACCGCTTTATACTGGATGGATTTTGCTGAATTTTTCATAACTGGTAAACTGTAAAAGAGATAGATAAAAACTTCCCCAAAAAATGTAGATCTTGTTGAGCCATACAATTTATGTCATACAGATTTTTTTCGTGAAGTTGACCATTTTTGAGATATCAGTTTTAAAATACTTTTCTCTTACGCAATTTGTAAACTCCTGGCAATACAAAAAAAAAAAACGGATTTCAACCACATATCGACCAGTTTTTAAAATATTTGGCTGTCGCTTTAGCATATTGAATTCTTATTCTGTTTTTACTTACAAAGAAGCAAGTAATAAGACTCGATTAGTATGAAGTAGAAGCTTTTTAACAATAATTTTACAGAGATGTAGGGAAAAATCATGTGAATAGAACATGAGATTTCCTCAATAAATGAACACTGTAAAGCTATTAAAATTAACTTGACAGTTTAGCTTGAAACTTTGTAGATTATTATACATAGATTATATTTTTATTTTTGCCATTCTATTTGCATGTTTACGGTATGAAAAATAGAATAACCAACGCATTTAAACTGAACACCCTTTGAGTGCAATTACGTTTGCTAAACTTAAATCCAAAGTCTTTATATCGCCAATTATTATGAGACGGTGTCGTCTTGAGCAATAAATAATGTAGCATTATTAAAATGATTAAAAAGCCCAAATTATTTTAATCAGCTTGACGTAAACGTTAAATGTATTGTAAGAATTAATTTGCATTTAATACAAAATTATAACATGTAATATTTAAAAAAAAATTGCAGTACTGTTTTGTAATATATACAGACATTACAGATATTTTATAAGTTTTCATAGTTTACAGACATTCAACGTAAAGTTTGGTTCCTTTACTATTCCGTGCTCTATAAAGGACAACCACTTTCAAGTTTCGTGGATTTAGTTACCACTACATAAAAGTTTCTCATTAATTCTGAATTTAGTATTCGCTAACTATCGCAGGAGAAAAGTTTTTATTAAAAAAAAATTGATGTGTTCTACTCACATGACTTTCTCTATATCTCTGCAACAAAGTATTATTAGAAAGCTTATGTTTTTATTTACTTCATGCTAATCGAGAAAAAATTAGCAGAAATAGTGTTATAATAAGGGAGTACCATAGATTAAAGTAATAGTAAAAAGCTGGTTGCTATGTGCGTGGAGTTCCTTTGTTTGTGTGGACACGAGTTTACAAATTCCTGTATGAGAAAAGTTTGTTTTTAAAGCTGAAGCCAAAAACAAGGTATATCTAAAAACGATCAACTCCATGAAAAAATATGACATAAATTGTGTGTTTTAACGTGCTCTATATTTTTGTGTAGTAAGTTTTTATCTATCTCTTACGGTTTAGGAGCTATGCAAAATTCTTAAATTTCATCCGAGGCTATTGCCAGAAAATTGAAGATATACATTTTATTTGTCAGGTAAAATATCTTTATTATAAGATATTTTAATCAAAATTTTTAAGAAAATCAAAATTTTCTAAAAAAGATCCATGTAAAATTTAGTTTGAGGTGGGGGAGTTTTTCTCAAAATCTTCGTGCCGTATCCCTGGAAGGTACTAAACTTAAATATCAAGTTTGGTATTTTATCGAATTTTTGTTTTTGAGTTATCGTGCTCACATACACATACGTACACACGCATCTTTTTTCTAAAAATGCTTTTTTTGGTTACAGGGGGCCCTAAAACATATATTTCCGGTGAAATTTCGGTATCGAATTTTTGGGTGGAATGCAATACCTTCTCTAGACACTATTTACACAGTACGTGTAGAGAAAGTAAAAATGAATTTTCGATGTAAATAAATGAAAGGCTATATCTAAATTATATGATCAAAGCCATCTTATACACTCTTTTGTTATTGAATTTTGCAATAGATTCTTTACTTGAAATGTCTTGAGTGTTACGTCATTTCCTAATTGTACTGTTAAGTGTTAATGACCTCTCAAAATCTTACTGCAAGTACATACAGTGGTTGTTGGCATAGCAATTAATAAATGAATTGTAAATTTAGCTTACGTTACCAAATGTGTGTTCAGAATGATTAACTTACATATCGAGTATTTGAACAAATATATTGTTTATTCTACTTCAAATTAATTACTTATATACGCTTATTCACTTATATTATGTTAAAACTCATTAGAGAAGGGCCCGCGTGAATTAGGCTAGGGGCATGGAGAAGCACAAAAATTTCTGACGAGAATGGTACGAGAATTTGTCCCATTTGCGAGGAGGAAGAGTCGTGGACCTACATCTTGGTAATGGCGGGAAAAATATTTACCGCGATTCTTTACACCCGCGGATGTAGGGATAGAAGCATGTTGAACGCTACTGGCAGGCACGGAAGACGTGGACGGGCTAGGTAAATTTATACTTAAGGCAAGACAGCTGAGAGTTGAGGAGGCTGCCCATAGAGAAGGGGGGGGGGAGGAATAAGAGCAACTAAAGAAAAGTGATTACAATGTTTTACACACACACACACACACACACACACACACACACACATATATATACATACATATGTCATACTTAGGTCACTGTTGCGTTATGGTTTTATATATTGTGTATATATTATGTGTATATATTTCATTTAGGTGTAATGATCTATTATAAGAGGGTGCATTTATGAAGGTGTACTCTGTGCTGTAAATTTAAATTGCTATATTTTAATATCTTTGTATTTTTATTTTCCTGTTTACTCTTTTAATTCTTTGTTGTTTTTTTTTTTAAATGTTGTTTTTAGTGTGTATTACAAAAGCACGTACGGTCTGGGGACCCGTGCGAATGTTGAAACTCTATGTATGATATTGTTATATCAATAAATACACTTATTCATGCAATTTAAACAGTTGCAGTTAAATACAACGAGCCGCGGTTAGACTCCGTAATGGCAGAGTCTGTATATTACGGCATGCGCCAATTAGAGTGTTATTGGATGATCTGACGGGATTACTCATCAGTAACACAGACTCTCGTCTTTCAACTAGTTGTAGTCAGAATTGGTTTAACTCAACTTTCGTAAAGTTTGTAGAATGTTGTCCGTAGGTTTGAACATCTTCCGTTCAAGTTCTCCAGTCTTGATCAGCTGTAGTAACAAAGTGCATTTTTCTTCTAAAATCAACCCAGATATCAAACTTTCTTACAACTCCCCTTTACAAGTTTAGTCAAAGATCTCTCTATCTCTCGCCCATTCTCTGGGAATAGAACTTTAATAATCCTATGCGCTCTGCCTACTACCATGGTTAAAGATTTACTTAGTCAGGATCATGAATTTATTTTACTTTCTCTAGCGCATATGTACAATAGATGAGAAGGTATTGTATTCCACCCAAAAATTCAACACAGAGATTTCAAGGAAAATATATTTTTAAGACGTCCTGAATCGAAAACTAAAACATTAAAAAAAAAAAAAAGTGTGTGTGTATGTGTTTCTGACAGCATAGCTCAAAAACGAAAACAACGTTAAATACCAAACTTGGTATTTAGGTTTAGTAGCTTCTAAGGATACGATACGAAGATTCTCAAGAAAATCTCTCCACCATACACTACCCTATGGAAAGCATTTTCGAAAATTTTGATTTTCTCAAAAATGGTCCAAACGATTTTGATTAAAGATATTTACATCCAAAATGAATGTATATCTTGAATTTTCTGGCAATAGCCTCTGAAAATGGGAAACTTTTCAAAAAATGTTATTTTCTCAAAAATAGCTCTAAAGATTTTGATTAAAATACCGTATATTAAAGATATTTATATCCCAAATAAAATGTATATCTTGAATTTTCTGGGAATAGCCTCTGAAGACCTCTTTATTCTGAATGAATTTTCCGAATTTTGCTTAACTGCTGAATCGTAAGAGATGGACAAAAACTTACTGCACAAGAAATTTAGATCTCGTTAAAACCCACAATTTATGTTCTTTATATTTGTGTTGGTAGAGGTAATCGTTGCCGAGATTTCTTGTTATTAGTTTCAATTGCAAAGTAATTATACTTTTCTCAGACAGAAAGTGTCCGTTTTTCTTTTATTCTACTCCTGGCCACGCAAAGAAGCGATATGCAATGACAATCGCATAACGACAGTTTTTAAAACATTTGACTATCGGTTTAGCCTAGTGTAGTCCCTTAGTTCCCTTCTACTTATCAGGCACTAAGTAATAAGAACATTCTGCTAATGATTATCTGTGGAAAGAAGAATAATCTTATGTAAGAAGTTTGTAGAACAGCTAGAGAAAGTCATGTGAGTGTAACACATCAATTTTTCTTCTAAAATCAACCCAGATATCAAATGTTCTTCTATCTCTCCTTTCCAAGTTTAGTAAAAGATTTCTCTTTCACGTCCATTCTCTGGGAGTGGAACTTGAATAATCCTATGGTCATTGCCTAATGCCACGGTTAAAGTTTTACATAGTCAGGGCATGAAACAGTTATACTAAATAAATGTTACACTGCTGCTACAAACCATTCCTTACTACATTTGTTTACTTTCTCTAGTGCATATGTACAGCGTACATAGTGGGTGGAGAAGGTATTATATGACACCCAAAAATAAATTATCGATATTTCACCGGAAATATATGTTTTGAGACCACCTGAATAATAATAATAATAATAATAATAATAATAGAAAAAGCATTTTAGAGAAAGGTCAGCGTGTGTGTCGTCTGTGGACAGCATAGCCCCAAAAACGAAAAGTCCTTTAAATATCCAACTTGGTATTTAGGTTTAGTATCTCCCAAGAATAACACGAAGGCTTTTAAGAAAAACCTCACTCCAAACCATCCTTTACATGGAAAAATTTTGCAAAATTTTGATCTTCTCAAACATGGTTCTAAGGATTGCGATTAAAGTATCATATGCTGAATATATTTATATGACAAACGAAATATATGTCTTATTTTTTAGAGCTGGCCGTATTCTGAGATATCCTGTTATGAATTTCTCAATCGGGAAGTCTTCTTTCTTTTCATCTCTCTTTTATTTACTCCCAACAAGCAAAGAGAACCGAATACCAATTGCTTCACATACGGTATTTTATAAATGATTACATTATCGCTTTAACCTAGTTTATTCTCGTATTTCCTTTCTACTTACAAAGAAGGAAGTAATAACAATTCTGCTAATATATCTCGATTACATTCGCAGCCTGGTCAGCTCCAGAAAAGCGTGATTGGTAAAATGCACTTGCCCTTTGTTCCGCAATGGCGGAGGCGAACCAGATGCCCAGACAGTTAAATGCATTTAAACATATAATTCAGAATGTGTCTTATCTGAATTTGATTATATTATTAGTGGTTGTTGAGGAAAGGAGCAAAATCCAGATGCTAATAATTTTAAAATAATAAAAATGCTAACTTTTGCGTATTTTTTCGTGGAAGAGAATGAGGGGTGAAGCAAATTTATTCATTTTATTATATATGTATTAATTGAAACCACATTGCACATATTCATTTAAAATCATGTCATTTCATTACAAAATAAGTCGTGTAAATTAAAGCTCAAACACAAATATACCGAGCATACAAAGGCATTCCTAAAGCACATTTTCGATAAGTAGACTAACATAAAGGGGAAAACACAAAAATGATCGTGAAAGTAAAGTAAGCTAATATTCTAGTAATTAATTCAGAGACCCCGTTCCTTATAACAGCAGAATGATTACTGCTACAAGGAACGGGGGCTCGTGAATCATTCTGCTAGGAGATGGTGCTGACAATCATTCCACTTGAGTTAAATTGTCTCCTTACCCTTCCCAGTGCATTGCTCACCTTCGCCCCGTCTTTTGTTCATAAGTCATTGCATGTGTCGGACTTGAATACCAACCAATAGGATATTTGCAAATTCAGGACTGGTTTAGAACACAAGTGGTGAAAAGGCTCCGCCGTAGGGTTCACAGATCATTATAATGTACATACCTTTAACTTCTGTATCGGCGGCTTTGACTTAGAAATAACTAACTTGTCTGTAGGCTTTTGGTTTTGGTTTTTAGGATATAGACTCACATACAGTACTGCGTTCATTCTTTCAGGTTTCCCGGAAGGTAGGGCATGATTCCTCTTCTTTCTGTATTTACCCTCCTCGTATGTAGGACTTCATCTCCCAGGATTTACAAGCCCGCACTAGATGTCAGACGGTGCTGAGCAGAGGCTCTGAATCAGAGAGAAGCCAGGGTGGGTGATCAGTCCGATGCCGGGTGTGAAAGTGAGGAAGTGGGGTGATATGAAATGTCGCTTCGTTCATCAGATAAATATATTTCATTTTTATTCATTAAACAATCGAATTGCTAAAGTACCAGGTCGAATAATATTTTTAATTGTTTCAGTACATACTATAAAAGGTATTAAAGCAGTCATTTTACCTCTTGCAACGATGATTATTCTGAACAAATCATAAACATATCGGAACATTATACGTTATCTTTGGTGCATGATATAAACTAGATCCTTACAATATTTTATTACGGAAGTTGATAATAATCGAACAACTTTACCAATAAAGGTACTAACACCAATTTAAATCTTAATTATTTATAGTTTAAGTAAAATATTACATTTCCATTGTAAAAATAAAAATTATTTTTCTTCGCCACAGAAAATCATTCTAATTAAAGAAAAGGTCCTTTTTCCCAGTGAGAATTGAACTCCAGACGTCTGGCCACTCATTTAGGAAATCGAACCCGGATCTCTAGGTACAGAAGCCAGAAAGCAGTTCACTAAACCGTAGAGGTATTTTAAATATCTTTCTGCAAAGACATAAATGATAGCTTGGTAATAGAAAAAAAAATCTGATGTGTTCCATTCTCATGACTTTCTCTATATCACAGTAAATTATTATTGCTAATAAGCTTATCTTTTATTTATTTCATGTTAATCGATAAAAATTAGTCTTATTTCTTGCTTTATTGTAAGTAGAAGCGAAATAAGGGAGTACCATAGGTTAAACTGAAAGACAAAAGCTGGTTGCTATGTGACTGATGTTCCTTTGTTTGTATGGACAGGAGTTGACAAATTCCTGTATGAGAAAAGTATAAGTTTTCAAAGCTGAAACCAAGAAAAAGGAATATCTCAAAAGCGATCAACTCCACAAAAAAAGTATATAACATAAATTCTGTGTTTTAACGTGCTCTAATTTTTTTGTGGGTTAAGTTTTTGCCCATCTCTTACGGTTTAGTAGTTATGAAAAATTCATCCAGAATAAAGTAGTCTTCATAGGCTATTCCCAGAAAATTCAAAATATACATTTTATTTGTCAGGTACATAACTTTAGTATACGATATTTTAATCAAAATCGTTAGAGCCATTTTTTAGAAAATCAAAATTTTCGAAAAAAGTTCCATGTAAAGGGTAGTTTGGGGTGGGGGGATTTTTCTCAAAATCTTCGTGTCGCATCCCTGGAAGATACTAAACTTAAATACCAAGTTTGGTATTTTACCGACTTTTCGTTTTTGAGTTATCGTGTTCACAGACACACGGACACACTGACACACGGACACACGGACACACACATGGACCTGTTTCTCAAAATACTTTTTTTGGATACAGGGGACCCTAAAACATATATTTCCGGTGAAATCTCGGTATCTAATTTTTTGGTGGAGTGCAATACATTCTCTATACACTATGTACATAGTGCGTATAGAGAAAGTAATAATAACATGCCAAGCCTGGCACAATAGGAATGAGTGCATCCCTTATAAGACCGTTTCATTTGCATAAAAATTAATGTTATTTTCTTTTCACTTATTACCCCTCTTAATCTTCACGTAAATCACAAAACAGTTTCCAACCTCTGCCGTTGACTATGGAAATGTCTCTGTTGAATAGCCTCTGAAGACCTCATTATTATGTATACATTTTGCTGAATTTTGCTTAACTGCTAAACCGTAAGAGATACAAAAACTTACTGCACAAAAATGTACCTCATGACAAAATACACAATGTTTGTCTCTTACGTTGTTTTGTGTATTTTGTCATGAGGTACATTTTTGTGCAGTAAGTTTTTGTATCTCTTACGGTTTAGCAGTTAAGCAAAATTCAGCAAAATGTATACATAATAATGAGGTCTTCAGAGGCTATTCCCAAAAAGGTCAAGATATACATTTTATTTCGGACATAAATAGCTTTAATATACGGGATTTTAATCAAAATCGTTAGAGCCATTTTTAAGAAAATCAAAATCTTTTCCATGTAAAGGGTAGTTTGTGGTGGGGGGATTTTTTTGAAAATCTTCGTGTTGCATCCTTGGCAGATACTAAACCTAAATACTAAGTTTGGTATTTAACGGTATTTTTGTTTTGGGGCTATGCTGTCCACACACACACACACACACACACACACACACACACACACACACACACACACACACCTTTTTTATAAAAATGCTTTTTTCGGACTCAGGGGACCCCAAAGCATATATTTCCAGTGAAATTTCGGTATCGAATTTTGGGTGCATTACAACACCTTCTCTATCCCTATGCACATTGTACATATGGGGCTAGAGAAAGTAAAAATGTAACCTAACTTTTCAAATACAACTTCACAGTACTTCAAAACTGTCACATGGAAGAAATGTGAGTGGAATGCCAATGCTGGCAATAGCTAAAGTAAAAAAATTCAAAATAAAAATAAAATATCTTCTCCAACGCTAATATTTACAAAGTTATTGATGTTTTACTAAGTAAGTGTACTAACATTTTCTAAAAAAACTATTACGCAGAATTATTTTCAACAAAAATTTTAAACTATTTAAAATTAAGGTACCTCTATTAAAGCTATACCAAAATGAGCGGGAGATTCGAAACATTCACATACAATTAAAACATAAAATTGAAAAAAAATATGAAAATAACATTTCCTCCTTCCCTTAATGCTTTGAACTTCTTATGACTGCTTATATACGTGTTCTTCCAGTTTTCAGTTCGTTTTCTACCTCAGATCAGTAGAAAGCACATTTTTCGTATGAATTCTTCTAGCTTAAAACCATTCATTGGTGATTCTAAATCAAAGTGTATCTACTTATTTTGATTTTAATAAATCTAAACCTTTTGAATTAGCGAATCCTTCTTTCTCCTTCATTTTCATTTCTTTAAATAGTAATGTTTGCTTCCTTACACTTTCCTACAGTCGAGATTTCACCGGAAATACAGGATTTGAAGCTTTATGAATAGAAGACGAATTTTTAGAAAAACTTACATCTTTGTGTGAAGGAGTTTTAGTATTTCGGTTCTGTATCTTCAAATGACGCAACATGAAGATTGCAAGTGAATCCTCTATCTTTTACGTGGAAAAATATTCGCTATTTGTTTATTTTCACACAAATATCTAACATTTTGGACAATTTTTTTGTGTTTAAGAGCTCTGCGTGAGAAGTAATAACTTCTGTATAATTAGTAAACCGTAAAAAATTGACAAAATCTTACTATGCAAAAAGTGTAGCTGTTGCTCAAAAACACTATTTATGCCAAATAATTTGTTTGGATTTTCAATTATTGCCTATAGTTTTCTTCGAACACCTACCACGAACTATTATATCTCGATTAACAAGAAATAAATATGATGATAATCTTTTTACTTTCTCTATACGTACTATGTACATAGTGTATAGAGCAGGTATTGCACTCCACCCAAAAATTCGATACCAAGATTTCACTGGAAATATATGTTTTAGGGTCCCCTTTATCTAAAAAAAAGCATTTTCGGAAAAAGGTCCGTGTGTGTGCGTCTGTGTGTCCGTGTGTCTGTGAACTCGATAACTCAAAAACGAAAAGTCGGTAAAATACCAAACTTGGTATTTAAGTTTAGTATCTTCCAGGGATGCGACACGAAGATTCTGAGAAAAATCTCCCACCCTTTGCATGGAACTTTTTTGATTTTCTCAAAAATGTTTCTAACGATTTTGATTAAAATTTCGTATATTAAAGATATTTACACGACAAATAAAATGTATATCTTGAATTTTCTGGGAATAGCCTCTGAAGACTACTTTATTCTGGATGAATTTAAGGAATTTTGTATAACTGGTAAACCGTAAGAGATAGACAAAAACTTACCACACAAAAATTGTAGAGCACATTAAAACACACAATTTATGTTATATACATTTTTTTCGTGAAATTGATCTTTTTTTTAGATATTCCTTTATTTTGGTTTCAGCTTTGAAAAACTTACTTTCCTCATTCAGGATTTGTCAACTCCGGTCCATACAAACAAAGGAACTTCCATTACATTACAACCAGCTGACACAAGTATGGGCTGGAGGCTGGTTTAACTATTTCTATAGCAGGAATATTGAGTTTCTAAATGTAGATCTAAAAATCCTATGTGTTCCATTCGCATGACTTTCCCAGTCTATTCTGTAACAAACTATGCTTACAACAGATTATTCGTGTAGCTACTTCATGCTTATATAGATAAATATTAACAAAGATTCTTATTGTTTAGTTCCTTAAGAGAAACGAATAAGTTAAAACGACACTAAAATCTTGCTGTGTGATTGAAATTTGCTCCTAACCATACAAAGATAGTTAGGAGCAAAACAAAAGGAAAAATAATGACAAATTCCCGTTTGGGAAAACTTGAAGTATTTGAACATTAAAAAATAAGAGGGAATATCTCGGAAACGGTTAACTCCACACAAAAAGTTATATGACATAAATTGTGTGTTTTAACGCCATCTACATTATTCGTGTAGTAAGCTTTTGTCTATCCCTTACGGTTTGCCAGTTATAAAAAATGTAAATCAGAATGAAGAGTTCTTCAGAGTATATTCCAAAAAATTCAGGATATACATTTTATTTGCAAACTAAATCTCTTTAATATACGATATTTTAGACAATATCGTTAGAGCTATTTTTGATCAAGTCAAAATCTTCGATTATGTAAAAGGAGTTTAGGGTGGAAGATTTTGTTTAAAATCTTTGTGTCTCATCTTTCGAAGATACTGAATTTAATTATCAAGCTTTGTATTTGAATTGACTTTAAATAAAAACTTCACTAAATTCACTTTTGTATTTAAATTATTTGTATGACTTTCGTTTTTGAGTTATGTTGTTCACACACACACACACACACACACACACACACGGAACTTTTTCTTAAATGTTTTCTTTTTTGGAATACAGAAGACCTAATGTATATTTCCCTGAAATCTGGGTATTAAAACTTTTGAGTGTAATGCAGTATCTTCTCTACCTATGAACTATGTGTTAAGTAAAGAAAGTAAAAATCAGTGTTTTAGCCGACAAGTTCTCAGAAAAAGCTGTTGAGAAATGCCTTTGTGAAAGCCTTGGAGGAAACAATCTGAAAATGTGATACTCCGATAAGAGTGACAAGCGGTAACATATGTCCTGGATAAGAAAGAAGTGAAGTGCTTCAAAAGCTGATATGAACGCGTGGTAAATGTTGCGCAATGATAAATGTTTCTTCCACCATTACCGGACCTAAGGGACGATTTTAAAGGATTTGACTATCGTTTATCATAGTGTATTCGCTTATTTCGCTTCTATTTACAAAGAAACAAGTAATAAGACAATTTCCACTAATTTTTATCTCGATGACCATGATACTCCTTTGTAATAATAGCTTTTATGTAGTACAGGTATAGAAAAACATAAGAATGTACACATAATCTTTTTTGTTATAGCAATCGTCGTTACTTTAGCTTATCTGCGTAACACTTTTTCGATACATATTGTATAAAAAAGATATGACTCTTATTAAAGAAAAATTCCCCACCCAAGCCGGGAATCGCATTTGCGATCCCTGGGTTGAGAAGCCAGAATACTGACCACTCGACCGTAGAGGCAATTAGCCTTTCGTTGTGTACCAATCGTACTGAAACTCTTTCATAGAGGTGGTATGTGAATCACCCTTTCATATCATATAGATATATTGTTATTATATCCCTAAGTTGTTTTTCAGGCCGGTCACTTAGAGAACTAATACCGGCTGGGTGAAGTTAAAAATTGGTTACCTAAAGGTGAAAACCTTACGACGAGAAAAACACAGCTGCACTCTAGAAGAATAGTCCACTTTTTTACACGTTAGAGAGTATATCACTTGTGTACAATTACATGCTATTTGTAGTTTTAGTTAGTAACTGTAGGTCCTAAGTGGGGCATAGGGCATCGTTACGGTGTTTCCTTGGTCAGAAATGAACTCCTAATTCGTGAATTTACCGCTATACGCCGTGGTATCGAGAGATGAAGGACGAAATCGATTTGCGGACGCGAAATGGCGGAATTTTTCCAAAGAACCTTCTTCGTTCAAGGAATGGGGTTCTTTTACGTGCAAATAAACATTACACGGGACCACTGGAAGCCTTTCTAAGGATGTTTGCGTCCGAAACAAACCACTAGGTTTGAACCTGCTATCTTGGTTTTTAGAGGCTAGCATGGTAACCTCTACACCACGGAGGGTGATTATTTGAAAAAATAAAATATAAATGGTGTGTTATTTATGGACGCTTTTTAACTGCTGTGGTTCTCAGCGTTCCATTCTAAATTGGGCGTGAAAGACCGCTTAATTTTGCTCAGATGCCTTTCAATCAAACTTGAGGTTCTTTTAAGTGCCGTAAATCTACGACACGGGACCAACAGCTTTACTTCCCTTCCGAAGGAAGCCATGCCAAGGATTTTTACACCCGAAAAATTCCATCGTGTATGAAGTTAGCATGGTGACCATTACACCACGGAGGGCGAGGGTGATTATTTGTATTTTACTAAACTAATAATGGATTTGACGTTTATGGAGTTACTTCGTAGCTTTTATATTATGATATAGAGGTAGGATTTAAAAATAGCACGTTCTCCATTTCTATATTGCACTTTGCTTCTGTTTGACAGCGAATCCACTTCGGGCTGCAATATGGAAATGAGTAGTCAGGTGATTAGCATTAGAAAACTATTCGTAGCATCGACTTGCTGCCAAGCGCACGAGCTTTCACCGTCAACTGTCCTGGCTTGTTGATAAAACATCATCAGAACGCTTTCGAAACCCTGCATCCCATTTCGCTCCCCTGTGTTTGTGCACAGAGCATTGGAAAATTAATAACCAACAGAGCAGAGATTCGCAAGCAGTAATAAACATGCAAATTTGCTCTCAAACTCGAGGAACACGCATGATGTGAAATTTGGGGAAATAAAAATCATCAGTGTCCTTGTATTCCAGTTGTGAATCACACCCACAGCATGGGCATTTTAATGTTTATTTGTTTCAAGCCCATGACCTTTATCGCATTACTTTTTTACGAGTTATGCAATACATAATGTAATGTTATGTACTCTAAGTGCACCAATTTAATTTTGAAGACTTGTGTAAACCTCCTAATTCCAAAAAGTAAAGTGCATGAATTAGTTTGCGTTTGCGCTCTCAGTATCATAAATAGCTGTTTGATACGCACACACCTGTGCTCATCGAATTCTGTGAATAACATATATTCCCCTATATCACTTTGGATTTAAGTGTCCATAGTTGAAATTGCTAATTTATATATAGTTTCTCTTTTAAACAATAATTTAAAATATTTTCAATTAAAACCCAAAATCTTTTGTATGCATTAAACTTAATTTGAAATGATGTATAGGCTTATTTTTTTCGAAAATCCTTCTAGAATTTTTCACATTTTCAAGAATAATATGTTTATAAGGATTAATGAGAATTATCTATTTTTACATTCTCTAGCACGTACGTGCAAAGACATAGTAGGTAGAGAAGGTATTGTATTCGACCCAAAAAATGAATGCCGAGATTTCACCGGAAACATATGTTTTGAGACCCCTTGAATCAAACACACACTTTTTAGAAAAAGATCAGACAGACAGATAGATAGATGATAGTGTTTATTGCCAACAACTATTACAGTATAGCAACGTCATAAATTAAATCAGTATGTGTGTTTGATAGAATTATTTTTACTTTCTCTACACGTACTATGTGCATAGTGCATAGAGAAGGTATTGTATTCCACCCAAAAATTCGATACCGAGATTTCACCGGAAATAGACGCTTTAGGATCCCCTGTATTAAAAAAAACAGTTTAGAAAAAAGTCTGTATGTATGTGTTGGTGTGGCTGTGAACAGGATAACTCAAAAACGAATAGTCGGTAAAATACCACACTTGTTATATAAGTTTAGTATCTTCCAAACTACCCTATACATGCAACTTTTTTTGAAAATTTTTATTTTCTTAAAAATGGCTCTAACGATTTTATTAAAATATCGTATATTAAAGATATTTACCTGACATACAAGATGTATATCTTGAATTTTCTGGGAATAGCCTGTGAACACATCTTTATTCTGGATGAATTTTGTTGGATTTTGCATAATTAGTAAACCGTAAGAGATAGACAAAAACTTACTACACAAAATATGTAGATCTCGTTAAAACATTAAATTTATGTCATATACATTTTTTTCGTGGAGATAAACATTTTTGAGCTATTCCTTGTTTTTTGTTAAGTTTTAAAATACTTATATATTTTTCACTCACGGGAATGTGTCAATCCTGGCAATGCAAAGAAACGGGATTGGCAACCAGCTTTTAAAAGGTTTAACTATCGTTTTAGCCTGGTGTATTCCCTCATTTTCCCTTCTACTTACAAGAAAGCATTTATGCTAATTTTGATCTCGAACGTTTAGTATGAAGTAGAAGAAGTATAAATTGTTAACAATAATTTGTTCAGAGATGTAGAGAAAGTAATGTTAATGGAAAATATTAGACTTTTTCGTGTTATGAAATACATGCCTATTTTGTGCCCCAACTGAATTCTGAAGGTTTGTATAAGCCTCCTAGTTCCAAAAAGTGAAATGCACGGATTTTGTACCTCTCAGACGCGAATACCTATCCACATCGAATTCTGTGAACTTCCACATATGTTTCCTTATAGCACTTTGGATTTAAGGGTAACCATAGCATAATTTATATATATAATTACTTCTTTTTTTTAACAATAATTGGAAAATGTTTTAGATTAAAATAAAAAATATTTTGCATGCATTAGACTTAATTTTGAAATGGTGTATAGCTTTCTTCGCGAATTTTTGAAATTTTGAAATGTTTTATATTTTTCAGAATGGTATGTTTATGTTTACTTTCTCTAGCACGTATGTACAACGTATATAGTAAGTAGACAAGTAGTTGTACTCGACCCAAATATTTGATACAGAGATTTCCACGGAAATAAACTTTTTGAGGTCCCTAAATAAAATGTATCTTTACAAAAAGGTGTGTATGTGCGTTCGTGTGTCTGTGCTCAACAAAGAAAAGTTGTTAAATATGAAAATTGGTATTTAAGTTTTGTTTCTCCGAAGGATGCGACACAATGATTTTCAAGAGAATCCCCCACTCCAAACTCACATTTACATGGGAAAATGTTTGAAAATTGAGTTTTTTAAAAAATGTCTAAAGATATTGATTAAAATACCCTATATTAAAGATATTTATATGGCAAATAAAATGTATATATTGAATTTTTAGGGACTAGCCTCTAAAGTCCTCTTCATTCTGAATAACTTTTGCATAACTGAAAAACCGTAAGAGACAGACAGAAACTTGCTACACAAAAAATGTAGATCTCGTCAAAACACACAGTTTATGTGATTTACATTTTTGTTGTGGACCTAACCGTTTGCGAGATATTCCTTATTATTGTTTTAAATTTTAAAACATTTTCCTCAACAGGAAGTCGTACGTATTTCTTTTGTTTTAGTGCTAGCAATACAACGAAGCGAATATCTGATGTAAAATATATATACCTACATTTTTTATTGTTACATTTATAAAGCCACCTTTAACACCTACGGTCATATCAGGGGCTTTGCATTAGAAACAATTCGTTATCTCTAGGTTCTTTACATTGAGATTTTAAATGGTTTTTTATTTTCCTAAAAAAAAAAAACACACACACACATTCATTCTCACATGCTTCCAGAACCCTATAGAGGATAGGGATAGGGTTAAAGAAAAAGTCTTGCCTCAGCCGGGAATCGAATCCGGATCGCTTGCTGACCACCTGACCTGAGAGGCAGTCTAATGGATATTTCATTCGTTATAATATTGATTTATAATAAAAGGCTTTAATTTTGAGAATAAGAGGTTTTAATATTACTCTAGTTACCTGCTAATTTTCATTTCAGTCATGTCATGCAATTACTCATTAATTGAATCCGAAAATGTATACGAAATTAACGTTAATTTGTGGCAAAATTTTACACAAAATATCACTAATTTAAATTATGAATGCGAATTTTTAAAAATAATTCGCAACATAAGATATCTGCTTCAAAATAATGCCTGCATTATAAATGAAAGTGTATATGTATATTAAATGTCATTACATAAGTTCAGTGGTTTTAAAGTTATTAATTGTTTAAACTATCATTTGATCATAAATAAGAAATGCTCCATGCAATGAAGATATGGCCTCGATGAGTGGTACATGGGGATGTGGCCTAGAAGGACTAACTGTACTGTGTCATCCGACTACGGGTGGTGGAGATAAACTACAGACCACGATGTCTGTACGCGCCAGCTGACTGCGGATGGTGAAAGCGATCAGACTCTGGTAACCTAAGGACATCTGCTTAGCATGGAGCGAAAGTCAACAAGATGTTAGAGCTTCTTATTTATAATGAATGTTAGGTAAATGTTGCCGACTAAGGGTATGTTGGCCGCGTAACCTCAGCAGCCAACCTTTGCATCTGAAAAGTGCAATGATCTGCGTAATGGAGCATATATAGTTGGTATTAGGAAAAGGAGGGAAGGCAGAAGGAGATTAGTCAGGAAAGGATGAAATATGCAATTAACAGTGTGGGTAAGCAAGGGTGCTGTTGGCCTAATGACAGTAATGGTATCGCTTCCATAGTGTTGCGAGTAAACGGTGAAATAGGTAATGAATTACATTAAGGAGAAATTAGGAAGGCGAAAAATGGCGCGAAGGCAGCGAATGCATAAATGTAAATGGCGTGTTACTTATGGACGCTCTTTAACTGCTGTGGTTCTCAGCGTCCCATTCTAAATTGGGCGTGAAAGACCGCTTAATTTTGCTCAGAGGCCTCTCAATCAGGCTTTACTTCCCTTCGGAAGGAAACCATGCTAAGGATTTTTACACCCGAAAAAATCCATGGTCCTCAGCCGGGTATATGAAGTCAGCATGGTAACCATTACACCACGGAGGGTGACTAGCGAATGCATAGGGAGGCCGGAAAACGATTAAATATGCATATAATAATAATAATAATAATAGCGAAAATAAGAATAATAAGGAATAAGATTATTATTATTATTATTATTATTATTATTATTATTATTATTACTGTTATTATTATTACTGTTATTATTATTACTGTTATTATTATTACTGTTATTATTATTACTGTTATTGTTATTACTGTTATTATTATTACTACTGTTATTATTATTACTACTATTATTATTACTACTATTATTATTATGATTATTATTATTACTAATATTATTATGATTATTATTACCAATATTATTATGATTATTATTACTATTATTATTATTATTATTATTATTATTATTATTATTATTATTATTATTATTATTTACTTTAACTGCTTTGGATCTTAGCTTCCCATTCTACTGGGCGTGAAAGATCGCTTAATTTTGCTCAGAGGCCTCTCTATCAGGCTTGAGGTTCTTTTATGTGCCGTAAATCTACGACACGGGACCCACGGCTTTACTTCCCTTCCGAAGGAAGCCATGCTAAGGACGTTTACGCCCGAAAAAATCCATCGTCCTCCGCCGGGTTTGAACCCGCAACCTTGGGTATATGAAGTTAGCTTGGTAACCATTACACCAGGTAGGGCGATCCATGACCAGATGCTTTCCCTTAGCATGGAATGGCATTTAGCAACAAATAACCGTGCTACTACTGTTATCTAGCGGCTATTAACCGGTAGCTTTCCCTTAGCATTGTCTGCTCATTTCTACAGCGCTTTTTCAATTTCTATAGTTGGTATGGATTTGCGACATTGCGCAATTAACATACCCTTAGTCGGCAACGGTACCGGAATGTTATTTCCTTTCTAAGATCGAAACACGTAGGAGTTACATGAGAAATAAATAAATCTTATTCCCTGCAGCGTTTCTGTTTTTGCAGTGCGCTATTAAATAGTTAACTTTTATTTCATTAATTCAAAATCTTCTCGGGCTTCTAACCAGGTAAAAACTTTGCGATACCAACGTTTCGAAGAAGTGCATCTTCCTCGTCTTTAGGGTGAACTGATGGATCGAGCTTGCGGAGACAATATCACGCGAACCAATCAGATGTTAGCTTCATTCCAGCTCTTATAAATACCTGTCTCCGCAAGCTCAATCCATCAGTTCACCCTGAAGACGAGGAAGATGCTCTTCTTCGAAACGTTGGTATCAAGCCAAGTTTTTACCTGGTTAGAAGCCCGAGAATATTTTGAATTAATACGTCGCCATGAAAGCTTCAGTTGTTATTTTATTTCATTGTCCGCAATACCATAACAGATGCAAGCGTGAATCCGAAGGTGCTAAAATGAAATTAAAGTTAATTTCTCTTGAAAGTATACAGCTCATAGAGAAGCATGAACAGCAGTAATAATGCTTTCTTGGCAATGACGGTCTGTTAATGGGGCGAACGACAGAAAAATAAGAGCAGAGCTTCGTTAGTAGAGAATGTTCCAGTGATCCGAGTGTAATAATCAATGTAGGGGAGGGGAGCAAACGGATCGCAACAAATTAAAATGGTCTGCCGCAGCATTCATTTATATTTTAATTATCGGCACACGCACACACACAACACGCTCAGTACACATGACTCCAATAAATTGCAAATATTTGTGGTCACTAGGGCAGTTTGCAGCATAAAAACAAAATGGTTAAAAGGTATCGGCTTAAAAAATATTTATATTAATCGGTAATTACACATAAATTTTTCCAGAGTAGTTAAAATCAGAATCGTCGTTGCTGCCTCGAATCAGTGATACAAAAATGCCTTTATTCTTATCGGTCCATAGAAATTATACAGACGTATTCTATTAACACTTAATTTGTATTCCACTTCGTGCTTTAAATTGCTTCATTTAATCATCAAATACTCTTTTAAGCAAAAGGAAAATAAGACAAACAGCTGGGCTAAAGCAACAGTGAAATCTTAAATAGCTGGTCGCTATATGAACAATTGAAGTTTGGCTCGCTTTACATGGCCACCAATAAAAACAAGAGAGAGATGAAAGAAAGGCATCTTCCGTGTGATAAAAGTTGCGTAGTTTAAAATTGAAACCCTAACAACGAATATCTCAGACGGTAAACTCTGTAAATGACATAAATTGTGCGTTCTAACGAGCTCTATATTTGTTATGTACTAAATCTTTGTATTTATCTCACAGTTCAACTTGAAAAATTCATCCAGAACATTTTTTTTTTTTTTTGGATACTGTTTATCACCCACTTTTACTTCAAATGGCACGGTAGGCCAAGACACTGGGAACACAGAACCCGGAGCAAGCCCGTCCCTGCGACGCTTTGTCCACAAATTTCACACGCGGTCACTTGGGATTGAATCCGGGCCGTCTAGATGAGAGGCGAGTACTTGAAGAGGTCTTCAGAGACCATTCCCAGAAAATGCAAGGTATGTTATTCGTGATATAAACATCTTTAACATACGGTATTTTAATCAAAATCGTCAAGACATTTTTTTGAGAAAAATAAAATTTTCGAAAATTTGTCCATGTAAAGGGAGTTTGAGGTAGGGAGGATTTTCTTGAAAATATTCGTGTCGCATTCTTGTAAGATACCAAACTTAAATGCCAAATTTGGTGTTTAACGGTGTTTTCGTTTTTGAGTTATGCTGTCCACACACACACACACACACACACACACACACACACACACTAATTTTATTTTTAGGGGACTCTAAAACGTGAAATTTCGGTATCGAATTTTTGGGTGGAATACAATATCTTCTTTATACACTATGTACATCGTACGTGTAGAAAAAGTAAAATTTATTGTGATCGGGAAGTTCAGCAAAATCCCCATATTTTGGAGTGTTCCAACACGAGGCCCAACTACCTTGTATTTTACGAGTGCAGATATCCTTTCGTGTGTTATAAAGGTTGCAGAACTCAACTGGGCTACTTTAAACTAAAACACACCACTGGAGAACTGGCTTGAGCAGCATTCGTTTGACCTATCTTGCTTATGAGCAAGGAAAATGAACGGAATATCTGCATCAGCTACCTGGTATGTTAATATTGAGTTCCTGCAGGTCAGAATATGAGGTTTTATTTGATCTTTTTACTTTCGCTGCACATTCGTATATATTGTATATATAGTCTTCTAGCCAAAAATTTGATGTGGAGCTTACACCGAAATATATATTTTGAGGTCCCCCCGAGTACAAAAAATATGCTAGAAAAAGATCCATGTGAGTGTGTCAATGTGCGTCTGTATGTGTACCTAAAAATGTACTGATATGTACCGTTAAATACTAAATATAGTATTTAGGTTTGTAACATCCAAAGATGCGACACTAAGATTTTTAAAGAAATCCCCCACCCCAAACTATCCTATACTTGAAAAGTTTGTTTTCTCAATAATGGCTTCAACGTTTTTGATTAAATGCTTATATTAAATATGTTTACATGACAAATAAAATGCATATCTTGGAGTTTTGGGAACGGAGTTTGGAGAGCTATTCATTCTGGATAAGTTTGCATAAGTAGTAAACCGTAAGAGGTATAAAAAAACTTAACACACAAAAATGTTGATCTCATTAAAACACAATGTATGTCAATTACATTTTGTTTGTAAAGTTAAATGTTATTGGTTTCACTTTTAATTTGCTTAAAACTGTTCTCAAACGAGAGATAATGGTTCGTGTCATCTCTCTGTTTTACTCCTAGCTTGCAAAGCGAAACGAATTTCAATTGTTTGACATAGCAACAGTTTTTTTTTTTTTTTTTTTTTTTTTTTTTAATTTGACTACTTGTGCATTATCTTCCTTTCTACTCGTAAGGAACGAATACAACCATTTCTGATAATGCTCCTAATTACCACGTTGTATTATAAAGAAATAATCTTCTGCAACAATAGTTTATAGAGAAAATCATATGAATGGTGCATATCAGATTGTTTCCGCCTCTTTCTGTATTTATTTGCATGTTCATTTCCTTTTAGCCTTATCTTAACGGACTTTTTGCAACATCACCTTGTTTTGACTACATTTTTATTGTTCTTTCTCCATTCAAATAGAAATCAATTATGCATAAAAATTAACATAATAATCCAAAACATAATTCTGAATGAAGCAGCGTTTTATTCTTAAGTCTTTCATACGCTATACTTCATAATTTTGTATTTTTTTCAACATTGTTATAGACATTTAAGAGCTTCACAATACTGTAAGCTTCAATATGTATAGATATTAGAAGAGTCGGATACATTTGTAGTTGAATGCATCCTTGTCTTACTCATTAACTTCACAATGTATATCAGCTGATAAGCCACGGGCCTCACATTGATATAGCGCCACTAGGCCATTAGATGGCAGCATCGTATAGTTTAACTCTAGACTAGCTAGTACCCATAGTTACAGGTCAATAGCTTGTTTAGTTTTCGAATGACAGCGTTTTAAACAAGATAACTTTAGAGTTTTCACGAAAATGGAGGATTTGGAAAAACGAGCAGTGATTAAATACTTCCATTTGAAAGGCGTAACGCCTAAAGAAATAAAGGAGGAAATGGACAGTACATTGAAAACTCTGCCCCTTCATATTCACTGATTAAAAGGTGGGCTGCAGAGCTAAAAATGGGACGTACGAGCACTAGTGATGAGACTCGCGCTGGACGCCCTGTAGAAGTGGCAACTCTGGAGATCATTGAAAAAATTCATCGTTTAGTACTGGGAGACCACAGATTAAATTTGTTTGAGATAGCAGACGCTGTAAACATATCAAAAAATGTGCAGGTAATATTTTAAGTAATGTTTTGGGCTTTCACAAGGTCTGTGCAAGATGGGTGCAGCGTTTGTTGACACCTGATCAAAAGTTGCAAAGGAAAACTGTTTCTGTTAGGAATGTGGGAGCTCTACCGTAAAAATCCCAGTGATTTTTTGAGACGGCTTATTACCATGGATGAAACTTTGATACATCACTACATTCCAGAAAGTAAACCACAGTCATAACACTGGATTGCGTCAGATGAACCAACTCCAAAAAGGGCAAAGTCAATTTTGTCAGCTAGCAAGGTTATGGCGAGTGTTTTCTGGGATGCAAGGGATTTGAGTGATGAAGTGAAAAGAAAAAGACCTCATGGCAAAAAATCTTGTTTCATCACGGCAATGCTCCGGCCCATCGTTCAGTCCTTGCAATAGAAAAAAAGTATGCGAATTAAAGTTGGAATTCTTTGAACATCCACCCTATTCGTTAGATCTAGTACCCAGTGACTACCACCTGTTCCCAAACCTCAAAAAAATTTCCTGGAGGACGAAGATTTCACAGCAACGTGGTCATTGATGCGGTAAACAGCTATTTTGAGGACCTTGGTAAATCGCACTACAGAAATGGTTTAATCACATTATAACACCGATATTACAAATGTATTAGCCTTTCTGGAGATTATGTTGAGAAATAAAGCAAAAGCAAACATTTTAAGTGCTTTTAAATGACT
The DNA here is from genome assembly GCA_030762935.1 of Hymenopus coronatus. Classification (NCBI taxonomy): domain Eukaryota; kingdom Metazoa; phylum Arthropoda; class Insecta; order Mantodea; family Hymenopodidae; genus Hymenopus; species Hymenopus coronatus. The sequence goes on from CM060884.1 coordinate 40,867,080, forward strand.
TATCAGCCGACCCTCAAGTATTAGAAGCGTCTAATAAGCTTGTAGTAGTCTTGTTTCTTTGTCTTACTAATGAGATAAACAATGCTATAAGATTCTAATACATACGCATAATATTCACAATTCTTGTACTTTTCTAATACGTATATTAATAGATCCCGAAATAATATTTCATTGTAATTTTCAGTAAGCTTCCCAAAGTATGGAACATCCTAAGTTTTAACTGGATATCCGTTCAGTTTATATTTAATTCCAGACTCAGTTAACTTAGCTATGTGGCAACCAGCATTAAATGGCTGGGGACGGTCAGTAAGATGGCGATCACAGATTTGATTTTCGCGGATGAAGAACAGTTACTACGTCACTAAACTTTAGTGGAAAATAAGACGTCTCTTTTTCCTCCTTGAACGCGTAAACGACGTCACTAGCTAGAATTACAGCCTCCACAAGTACATCCACTGGTGAGGAAACTGTATTGTTTCAATACATACTATAAAAGGTATTAGAGTACCTGGGGTTCCTTGGGGAACTAAATGGGCAAATATATGTTTGGTGTTATTAATTCATCCAAATAATATAAAACTTAATCATAGGGGTAGAGCTAATGAAAGGGTTATAATTATATGTCTGGCAATTTTTACAAAATAAAAATAGTAAAAAGAAATTGTGGCTTCAACAAGCATCACATTTACAGATAAAGTAGTCTTCAGAGGCTATTCCCAGAAAATTCAAAATTCATTTGTCGGGTAAATATCTTTAATATACGATATTTTAATAAAAATCGTTAGAGCTATTTTTTAGAAAATCAAAATTTTCGAAAAACGTTCCATGTAAAGGGTAGTTTGGGGTGGGGGGATCTTTCTCAAAATCTTCGTGTCGCATCCCTGGAAGATTCTAAACTTAAATACCAAATGTGGTATTTTACCGACTTTTCGTTTTTGAGTTATCGTGTTCAGACACACGGACACACGGACCTTTTTCTGAAAATACATTTTTTAGATAAAGGGGACCCTAAAACATACATTTCCGGTGAAATCTCGGTATCGAATTTTTGGTGGAGTGCAATACCTTCTCTGTAAACTATGTACATAGTTCGTATAGACAAAGTAATAAGGAATGTTATCAACAAAAATGTTTTCGCCTTTTAAAGCACTTGCCAAATCATTTTTAAGTGCACAATTAAGTCGTAATTTTGCGAGATTTTAACAAGAGAGTAAATTGCAGTTGACGTACACTACACCATTTGAAGAGTAAGGAAATGCAAAGAAAATAGCGAGACATTATGCATCTTGAAACAATGGCGAAGGAAACATATCAAGTGTGAATCACATTTAAAGTTAGGACTGTATCTCTCTCAAAGCCTAATATCACGGTAGCGGCTAAGTGTTTATTTGGTGCACTACCTCCTGAAGTGGGTCCGCATTTTTCCTTCTAACTGAAGACGCCACAATTATCTCAGGCAAATCCTTAATTTACCTTAAACTCCTCAGACAGGTATTTCGTTGTGTTTTTAATTACATTTTAAAAAAACAAATTCACATACCTACATTTTAAGTGTTCAAAATTACAAAAAAATTCTGTCATTTAAATTATATTTACAGCATGTCCATTTATATTACTTTCTTTATACGTGCTATGTATATAGTGTATAGAGAAGGTATTGCACTCCACCAACAAATTCGATACCGAGGTTTCACCGGAAATATGTTTTAGAGTCTCCTGTATCCAAAAAAAAAGTATTTTCAGAAAAAGGTCCGTGTGTGTGTGTCCGTGTGCCTGTGAACACGTTAACTCAAAAACGAAAAGTCGGTGAAATCCCAAACTTGGTATTTAAGTTTAGTATCTTCCAGGGATGCGACAAGAAGATTTTGAAAAAAATCCCCTCACCCCAAACTACCCTTTACGTGGATCCTTTTTCGAAAATTTTGATTTTCTTAAAAATGGCTATAACGATTTTGATTCAAATACCGTATATTAAGGATATTTACATTAAAATGTATATTTTGAATTTTCCGGGAATAGCCTCTGAAGAATATTTTACTCTCGGTCAATTTTACGGAATTTTGCATAACTGCTAAACCGTAAGAAATGGACAAAAACTTACTCCACAAAAAATGTAGAGCACGTTAAAACTCACAATTTATGTTATATACATTTTTTCATGGGGTTCATCGTTTTTGAGACATTCCTTATTTTTGGTTTCTGCTATGAAAAATTTATACTTTTCTCATACGGAATTTGTCAACTGCTGTCCATACAAACAAAGGAACTTCAGTGACATAGCAACCAGCTTTTAACTATCACTTTAACCTATGGTACGCCCTTATTTTGGTTCTACTTACAAAGAAGCAAGTAATAAGACTTTTTCTGATTAGCAGGAAGTAAATAGTAGTATAAGATTTTTAAGAATAATTTGTTGCAGAGATATAGAGAAAGTCATGTGAATGGTACACATCAGATTTTTTTTGGTTATAGGGGACCCTAAAACATATATTTCCGGTGAAATCTCGGTATCGAATTTTTGGGTGGAGTGGAATACCTTCTCTATACACTATGTACGTGTAGAGAAAGTAAAAACACCTAAACACCCATGCCCAAGGCGGTACTTGAACCCACGATCCTCTGCGCCATGAAGCACCGAAGCTAAGCACTTTGCGAGCGCAGCCATGGGAACCGGCAATTCGTTCGGTGTTGTTTCGAAACAGCCTGTATATAGACGCGAATGTTTTCCTGCTCTTCCACGTTCAATACTGCTGCCTTCAATTTATCCACCCTGTTACCGACTTGACTATTATTGCCTCCTGGTAAGTTAGTATACTGCATGCACTTTTAATTTCCGAGCGGCAATCCCCGTTTTATAGCACTGTTATACCAGTTCAGTGATGGCCTTTCCTCTATTTTTTCGTTAGATTGCTTCTCGGTAGAGATAAGGTCCCTGTTGTGCAGACCAATTCCTTCATAGAAAAGTGGAGAAGACCCTATTCCTATTTAAGAACTTTTCCTTGCACAACAGATGTCATAATACGAGACATACGCTAGTGCTGCGTAATCGTCTTTCGGTTCATTGTCTGCCACTGATGCCATTACAGCCGAATCGTATTGTCTTTATAGTTGCTAATGATCATCCAAAATGTTTAAGATCATTTCTGAAGGAAGGAATATTAAGCCACCTGAAGTTCATCGTCGACTTATAGAGATTTACGTTGAAAATATACTGACAGATGGAATGGTGAGAAATGGGTTAGGCAATTCAATGATGGACGATCTAATATTCATAACAGAGCACGGAGAGGGTACCCCTCTGTTGCCACTGATTGTTTGGTTGAACAAGTGAATGAGACAGCTCATAAAACAGACGGTTCACAATAAAAATGCTTTGAATTTATTTCCCGAAATCACGATGTTAGCAGTGGATGACTTCACTGGCAGCAGATTTCTTTGAAGAAGGCATACAATGCTCATGAGGATTTAATGTTCATGACGAAGCATAGAGTGGGCACCCCTCTGTTGCCATTGACGGTTCGGTTGAGTAAGTGAATGAGACAATTCGTGAAAGCATACCTTCACAATAAGAATACTTTGAATGTGTTTCCTCAAATCACGTGTTCAACAATGACTGACTTCACTGGCGGCAGATATCTTTGAAGAGGGTATATAAAAGTTGATACTCCTATGACAAATTCCTGAACAATGGTGGCAACTCAAAAAATAGGTTAAGGAATGCTCTTTCGTGTAAAAACAAAAATTGTTTTCATAATATTGATTTTTTTTTTCTAAACGGGTGCTTACTTTCCGGACACCTCTGGTATTTTGAAAACTTATTTCTTTTTACCAATAAACATATGCCGCTGATGTGTGATAATTTAAAAGTGTAGTCGAACTGTAGGGAAAATGCTCTTATTCTAAATTTGTTGTTTCAAAATTACGTTGCAAGGCTATCATTGACCAATTTATCACCCATCGATATCATTCCGAAATATTTCGATATTGATCTGAATGTTTCAGACAACTGATGTCACGTGAGGTTGGTCTAAGCAATTTAGACAACAGATTTAAACAGGAACAAACATTTAAACGTAAACAAACATTTAAATATAAATTAAAACATCCGTCAATTTTAAGAAAAGAACAAACAAAATCTTTAAGGATTATTTATGTATAAATCTTACTGTAAACTGTCTTTCAGTTATCTGATTCAGTACACTTGCAACCTTAAAACTTGGTACATTTTAAAGATTTCAATATCAGGTGTCAATTTGGGCTGAGAACCACGAGCTCTTCTGAGCATTCCTCGAACAGGCCAGTTAGTAATAGAAATGTAATAGCTGGTCAAGGGTTCCTAAATACTGTTTTTCGTTTCTTCATTTTCCTGTGTAGCCTGGTTGGTATCCTTTCAAAACTAACTGTCGGATCTAAATCCATTATCTTTAGAAGTTTTCTGTCGATAGCCACTTATCGACACTTCTTTTGAGGTCTTGTTGAGAGATGACCAAAATGAACTTATCGCCTTCAAAGTAGGCCCCTTCTGAAATTGTACATTTATGCCAACGAATAATCTAATCATCAAAACACTTTGTGGAGGCACTTTTAGGAATCGATGTCAATTGCCGCCGCGAATTTTCCTTTACGTCTTCTATCGACTGAAAACGGATGTCTCGAAGTGGTAATTTGAGTTTTGGAAAGAGAAAAAATCAGCAGGAGCCAGTTCAGGTGACTGCGGTGGTTATTCGATGAAATTTGTTGAGTTTTTGGCCAGAAATTCGTTCACAATAATAGACTTGTGAGCTGGTGCGTTATCGTGTTGCAGAATTCATGAGTTTGTCGTTCCACAAATCTGGCCTTTTTCGCCGTATTTTTTCTCTCAAACGCCGCATAACGCTCAGATAATAGTCTTTATTTACCTTTTGACCTTCTGAAAAGAACTCTGAGTGCACGACACCGCGATAATAAAAAAAAAACTGTCGTCAACATGACCTTCAGTTTTGATCGAGTTTGACGTGCCCTTTTAGGTTTCTGTTCATTTGGAAGGCGCCATTCGGAAGCTTGTTGACTGGTTTGAGTGTCAAACTCGTAAACCCACGTCTCATCACCAGTTACAATGCGTTTCATGAATGTGGGGTCGGAACTGGCTCGTTCTAGCATGTCTTCAGCAATCCTTACGCAATTGAGTTTTTGTAGAAAATTCAAGTTGGGGACCTTGCCCTTCCGATATTGTGCGAAGCTACCGAAGAAGACTAGGAAGCTGAGCGCCCAAGAAAACGTGCATGTATACCCCCGCAGCTGAATCCTTGCACTTAACAGTTCGGGTATTTTCGCGTAAGGTTGGCTATGCTGCCTTTGCGGCGTTGTCACAGTAACTAGTAAACAACAACAGCTGTTTAAAAATGTCTCTATCGTGTGTAAAGACGAATATAAACAGTGTACATAGTAAATAAATGCCGATGAATAATGAAACTAATTCGTTATTATTGATGTTAATTTAAAATAACAGTGATACTATAACGTATGTAGCATATATTAGGTATTTACGACAATATAGAACAAATTAGTACATAATAGCTTGTTACAATGAAAGAAAGATATAACAAAGTGATTTTCACCGATTTAGAATTTTAATGGCTCAATCCCATCCAAGTCGTCATCATTCTCGGAAGCATCATCGTCATTATCATCATCAACATCGTCATCGCTACCAAGACATTTCATTAGTGGTTCACATTCACTGATGATTCCGTCTAATTCCTGTGCTTTTCGGATTATTTTGTGCACGTGATTCACTTTCTTGTTCCATGAAGCCGCGTCCACCCTCGCCGTACCTTCCGCAAAAGTTTATCCGCCTCTATAAACGTAAAAGTCTTATGTTCCCTCACGTACAAACAATCACCAACGAAACTATCAACAATAGCAATGAAAAATACGTAGTTTGCACAGAACCGCTCAACGCCCTTGTTAGAAGTTCACAAACTGAGCACGTGGTTGGAAATAGATATTGGAACGGTGCAGCATCTAGATCCGTTTCCGTTGTCTGACCGACCGATCGAAATGCTACTTTGTGATTGGTTCAGAAAGTCAAACGGGTAAAGCTTTTCAACTGTTTTTAGCTGATGTACCAACTTAACTCCCAACTGCCAAGTGCAAGGATTCAGCGGCGGGGGTATAGTATATATATCTCGTTATTTCTTCAATCGGTTGTTTGCGTAACAAGATCTGTATATGCTAGAGAGTAAACTATACCAAAGTATTCAAGATTGCTTAGGGCACTAATAGGAGCAATTCTCGGTAAGCACACTATTTAATTGTCTTGTATTTTTGCTCGTACACATTCCTCAATTTTTAATTTTTCTCCATGTTTTTTACAGCGGCATTATTACGTAGGTACACACATTATTTGCTTTTTCTGTAAGTAAAAACAATAATGAGCTTTAAAGACCAGCAATTATGTGTATTAGAAAAATCTGTTATGTTACATTCCCATTACCTTCTCTATCTATTCTTCAATAACCATTGTCGCCCTCCGTGGTGTAATGGTTACCATGCTGGCTTCATATACCACTGGTTCAAACCCGGCGGAGGACGATGGATTTTTTCGGGCGTAAAAATCCTTAGTTTGGCTTCCTTCGGAAGGGAAGTAAAGCCGCGGGTCCCGTATCGTAGATTTACGGCACGTAAAAGAACCTCAAGCCTGATAGAGAGGCCTCTATCACGCCCAGTATAGAATGTGACGCTCAGAACCACAGCAGTTAAAGAGCGTCCATAAACAAAACGCCATTTCATTTCAATAAACATTTTATAGAAAAAGGTTTTATCTATCCGTTTGATATTAATGAAATAAATTTTGCAGAGATGATCGCTATATATCTTTGAAATTCCGTTTTCTTTGCTTGACCAGAAGGAAAAAAAAACGAATAACCACTTCCAATTTAAAAAAGTGTAAATGTTTTAAAATTGTAAACATAAGCAAAATCTCGGAATTGGTTAGTTCCAGAGCAAAATGTATTTGACAAAGTATTTGTGTAGTAAGTCTGTCCCTTACAGTTAAGCAGTTTTGCAAAAGTAGTTCAGAATGAAGCGGAATTCAAAGAACATCAAGATTTACATTTTATTTATCGTAAGAATATCTTAAATGTATGGTACTTAAATGAAAAGCTAGAGCAATTTTTGTGTATCAAAGAGTTCGAAAAATATTCCATTTAAAGGGTACTTTGGGATGAGAGATTTTCTTGAATATTCTCCTGTCGTATAGTAATAAAAACAATAATATAATTGTATTATTATTAGATTGCCAACTTGCTGTTAAATTTGTACACAGAGTTTTATAATTTCCACGAAAGAAAACAATTCAAAATTGTTTGAAAATGCAGCTTGGTGCTACTATAATTGTTTGCAGACAATGGAGGTCAATGTCTTATGGTACATTATTAACAAGACCAGATGAAGTTTGGAATGAGAGATTTTGTTGCAAATCTTCCTGTCCTATAATAATAAAAACAATGATATAACTTTTGTTGTTATTATTATATTGCCAAGTTTCTGTTAAACTTTTACCCAAAGTTTTATAATTTCCATGAAAGAAAACATTTCCAAAATGTTTTGAAAATGCAGCTTGGGGCTACAAATTTGTTTGTAGTAGATGGAGGTCAATGTCCTATGAAACAGTATTTACAAGACCAGAAGAGAGCACCAGAGGAAGCGAAGGAAGGTGTTGACGTAACTAATGAGCTCGACAAAGTAAACCGTGTCTAGTCCTTGGATCTGGTCCGCTTTTCCACTAAAGTCAAAAAAAAAAGAAGATGCATGGAGTCACCCTTCTCGGTCCATTAGTGATAAACGAAAAGAAAATACAGTGGGGGGATCAACCTTTCAAGCGGTGTTCTCTTCAGGGGTAACAGAAGAAGAAAAAAAAACTCTAGCATAGGGTGTTTTTAAATGTTCCTGAAAGCCGGGCCGGAAACCGAATGTGTTGGCTAATGCGTCTACGGGAAGTGTGACAAGACGAGGCGTCAATTACATGTGGTGCCTAGTTTAACTCAGGATCATGTGCTGAGACTTCCCAGAACGAATAAAGCACGTCTTGTTAAACACGTCGTTAACGCCATGGCTTCTCTACTGACTGTCGCTGCAAACTGTCAAAACAGTCACAACATTTGATTGTGAGTCGCAGGCAAAAACAAACGTACTAAAAAGCATAAGCAGGCCACTACTGAACCCATATTTAGCTAATCATATTCCGTCCGTCCAATGTCTGGTAGACTCGTGAGCCTAGGTGTAGCTTCTGTGTACCTACCCTGGTAAGGACTTAACCTCAGGAATGAGGAGGATGGTTTAGGTTTGGTAATTTGAGGTTTCTGGTGATGATAGGCTCCTCGAACGGTTGCATTTTTAGGAGCAGCATCATTTCCCCCTGCTCCGCTGATGTTTGATTTGATTCAAATTGTTTTGTTGGAGAATTTTGATTTACCACTCCCAATGTTGGGAGTACTTCGTTCAGCTAATTTGCTGTTGGCTGGTTTGAATCCGTTACCGGGACCGCCCGCAAGCCATGCGCGGAACCTAATACCGCCTATATAGGCGTTCAGTAGTTAAGTACTCCCCCAGCGATGTGACAAGTGCGTTCTCATGTTCGCCCAATCTGACATGGAATTTCTGAGCCCGGCGCCTAACTACATCCTCCACGTATGGGAAGGCCGAAGCTTCATGTAGTAGCCTCAATGGGAAACGCCGGCATACAGAACATAGACCGTAGTCCTATATTCTGTATCCGCTGTAACCACAGAAGCCAGGAGTCTGCTGCCATACCCCGCACTTCTCAAGCGTAGAGCATCAGAGGGACTATGAATGCCTTGAAAAGACGTTGCTTCAAATTAATCATATTAAGGAGATGCAATTATATAAGGTGTCTTGTTGATTTTATACCACGGAGGGTGTTAGATTTTTTTCGGTCGCAAAAATATTTAGAATGGCTACTTTCGGAAGGGAAGTAAAGTCGTTTGCCCCGTTTATTTGCACATAAAGAGCCCCATACCTTGAAAGAAGAAGGTTAGTGGGTAAGATCTCGTCATTTCGCGCCCGCAAGTCGTGATTTCGTCCTACAGTGCCATCTATGGGCAACCAGTTGATCCCTCGTCACCATGGCGCATAGTGGCAAACTCGTGAACTATAAGTTAAAATCCGATCATGGAAACATCGTAACGTTGTCCTAGCTCCATTTACCAGCTACAGGAAATAGTCAACTAACTAATTATAACCAATAATGTTTACCATATATCAATATTTTAGCTTAAATATAATGTCTACTGTTCTAAATGCATTGATGTAATAAAGTGAGACACATAATGCTCTAAAACTTTTCACAGCAAATGGGTTTGCAAATAGATCTGTTATATTATTTTATATTGTCTCTTATTAGTGTAGCAAAATTACTTTTCGTGCTCTCCAAAACGTCTCAGTTTTCAAAAAGTAATAATTGTTTCTCAAAACTAATGCATTACTTAAAAAAAGTGTACCACCATTTTCTTTAATGTGTTTTTGAGAAGCAGTATAAAAGTTTTCAAACCAATTAAAAAATCTGATGTGTACCATTCACATGACTTTCTCTATATCCTGCAACAAATTATTCTTAAAAAGCTTATACTTCTATTTACTTTATGCTAATCAGAAAAAAGGAGCAGAAATAGTCTTATTACTTGCTACCTTGTAAGTAGAAGCGAAATAAGGGACTACCATAGGTTAAAATGATAGTCAAAAGCTGGTTGCTATGTCAATGAAGTTCCTTTGTTTATATGAATAGGAGTTGACAAGTTCCTGTATGAGAAAAGTATACGTTTTTCATAGCAAAAACCAAAAATAAGGAATGTCTCAAAAACGACGAACTTACGAAAAAAAAATGTATATAACATAAAGTATGTGTTTTAACGCGCTCTAAATTTTTTGTGCAGTAAGATTTTGTCCATCTCTTACGGTTTACCAGTTATTCAAAATTCAAAAAAAAAAAAAAATTAGAGCATTATTATTATTTACATTAGGAAGTATGCTTGATTGACTAATTGCAAAATAAGTAAAAAAAGAACTTAGCTTAATATAATTGGTCCCTAAGGACAAAAAAAAACAGCACAATTATTCAAAGTAAATTAAATACAAAATTTCTAAGTGATAGGACATTTGGAATGAAATTTCAAATTTCTATATTTTTGTATAGATTTTTCTGAACACTTTATTGTAGTAATATTGCTGTTTTCTCAATATGAACAACACATTTCATTCAAGTTGGATAAATACGTTGCAAAATAAAAAATATTTAATAAATTGTGTATGTAAATTTATTGTATATTCAAAATATTCACGCGCCTCAAAATTTGTTAAAATTGATTGGAATTTTTTGAATTGAAGTTTTGAATCCCACACAAAAAGTTTAAGCCGTGATATTTTAATATCTTTGGTTATTCAATTATGATAACTTTTAAAGTTTAGAAATTTTAATCTCTAAAATTAATAATTTCTTCATAAAAATATTTTTGAAAAATTACTCTTGGTGTTGAGTTATGTTTTTCAACTAATATATCACAATAAATACTTCTGCATATTTTTCGAAATTATCGTTGTATTAAAACAAAAACTTAAACGTCTGGAACATTTTGAAAGAATGAAAATGTAGTTCAGCGAAAAACATTATTATATAAACTACGAGTATTATGCAAGTGCATGATGTGATGTTTAAATGGCTGTAGAGTCTAAAAGGGGAGACAGCTAAATGTTGACTCCTTGTGAATGTGCAAAGATTCTAATAAAACTTTGCTTAAAAAAGGCGATTTTGTTTTTTGAGCAATTGTTGTCAAAGTGTTACTCCCAATGTCATGAAGTTTAACAACTTTCAAGGTTACCACAAGATGATTCTTAAGAAAATCCCTTCACCCCAGACTAAATTTTTTCTAATTTTTTTTCTTAAAAATGGCTCTTAAGAATGTTGATACAAACACTATCATGTTTTAAGAACAAATTAAATTTATAGCTTAAAATATCTGGGAATAACCTCTGAAGTCTCCATTCTGAAAAAAAAATTCCATCGTTGAAAAAGCGTAAGATATAGACAAAAATTGCTACAGAAAAAATGCAGATCTCGTTTGAGCACCCAATTTATGTCAAACGCAGTTTTTACTTTCTCAAGCCCGCATACGCAATGTACATAGTGGATAGAGAAGGTATTGTATTCCACCCAAAATTTGATGTCAAGATTTCATGGAAATACATGTTTTGGGGTCCCCTGAGTCCGAAAAAACATTTTTGGAAAAAGGTACGTGTGTGTGTCTGTGACAAACCTAAATACCAAACTTGGTATTTAGGTTTGGTATCTTCCAAGGATACGACGCGAAGCTTTTCAAGAAAACTCCTCCACCACAAACTACCCTTTACATAGCAAAATTTTCAAAAATTTTGATTTTCTAAAAAATAGCTCTAATGGTTTTTATTAAAATCCCGTATATTAAAAATATTTACATCCCAAATAAAGTGTATATCTTGAATTTTCTGGGAATAGCCTCTGAAAACTATTTTATCCTGGATGAACTTTACGGAATTTTGCAAAACCGCTAAACCGTAAGAGATTGATAAAAACTTACCACACGAAAAATGTAGAGCATATAAAAACACACAATTTATGTTACGTACATATTTTTTCGTAGAGTTGGTTGTTTCTGAGATATTCCTTGTTTTTGATTTCAGCTTTGAAAAACTTACTTTTCTCATACAGGAATTTTCCAACTCCTGGCCATACAGACAAAGGCACTTCAGTCACATAGCAACCATCTAACTTTAACCTTATTTCACTTCTACTTATAAGGAAGCAAGTAGTAAGACTATTTCTGATAATTTTTTTCTCGATTAAGATGAAGTAAATAGAAGTATAATCTGTTTTTAACAATAATTTTATGCAGAGACGTAGAGAAATTCATGTGAATAAAACACATCAGATTCCCCCCCCCCTTTTTTTGCGGCTAACCATCTCCTAGATACTCTGCGTTATTGGTAACAATTTTAAAATTCTTACTTTCCTCATACTTCATTTTTCTTGCTCCTGGGCATGCAAAGAGAACGATATTTGAGCCATATTCACAGTCAATCTGTGGTCTTGTTACTCTATCAGCATTTTCGGGAATGTGCTGTTTCCTGTAAAGAAATAATAACTGATATAACGCTTCATTTTGGGAAGGCAATTTTCAAGTATTTTATTTTCTTATATTGTAAAAGCTTAAGAGCTATTTCGAAAGCTATATTTGTGCTTGCAGGAAGAAGGAATCGTCCTTACGGCAGCCACATTCACGGCATGCACGCTCTTCCTGTATTTCTGACAAAAGTTGAATATCGGAACAGTTCCCTTGAGGCAAAGGATGTTGAAGCTTGCAGTTGACAATTCACCTTTATCTCTTCGAATCCTGCGGAAATTTGAGAGTTATTTTCTGTTCATCCCTTGGGCCTCTAACGTCTACTTTGTTTTTTAGTTTCTGTGTATTCTCGTATTTTCTCGTGATGTTTACCAAACGTAATTTCATCTTTCTGTATGCTTTCTTATTTTCCTTAGGACTCCCCTTTATGCTTAGAAATGCACATCTGAAAGGAAATCGTTTTATAATGTGCTACTAAAATTTATTGGCCTTTTTGGTTTGAACAAAAAAAAAATCATAACTTAAAATGTTGAGATGGAAAGAAAAATGTTGTAATGACAGTATTCCTTTTATTATGTAACTTTTGTAAGAAACATCACTAATTTCAGATAATTCAAAAAATAACTCTGACGCATTCCATTCTCACGATTTTCTCCACCACTTCCTCAAACCTCATGCTGATTGAGATAAACATTAGCAGAAATTCTCTTATTACTTGCTACCTTCTAAGCAGAAGGAAAATAAGGCAATACATTAGGCTAAAGCGATAGTCAACCTTTTAAAAGCTAGCCCGTATATGAACAACTGAAGTTGTTCTCTATGCATAGGAGTAAAATAGGAGGAAGATGAAACAAAATATTAACTTCCCTAAGTTTTAGTAGTCTCAAATTGAAACCATTACCAAGGAATATCTCGCAAATTATTACCTCTATAAAATGTATATGCTATAAATTGTGTGTTTTAACGGGTTCTACATTTTTATGTAGTAAGTTTCTGTCTATCTCTTAGGGTTTACTAGTTATGCAAAATTAATTCAGAATGAAGAGGTATTCAGGGTTAATTCCCAGAAAATTCATGATATAGATTTTATTTGCAATTTAAGTATATTTAATATACGGTATTTTAATCAAAAGCAGTAGAGATTGAGAAGATCAAAATTTCCTATTCGGTGCGATTTTTAATGTTAATGACCACAACTTTCATATACCGAGGATTTGATACCAGTCTTAAGATTTGCTGCAATTTCAAATAATCACAGTAGTCTATTGCATCAATAACAAGGAATATCTCGGAATAGTTAACTCCACAAAAAATAGAGGGTATTCCCAGAAAATTCAAGATATTATGTCATTTGTTAATGTTTCGAAAAAGTCCTTAAATCGTATGAACAAATTTGATAATTTTGGTAGGGTAGGCTTTTTCTTAATATTACTGGCAAATACTGGTGGGACAATAATATCACTTCAACCTTGATTAATTATTATACTATTCCATTTGTTAACCTTTAAATTCATGAACATATCCTATACTGTAGGCATTTTAATCAAAATCATTAGAACCACTTTTGAGAAAAAATTCTTTGTTATAATATTGTTTTAATAACCTTCTATAATTGTTATATTTTAATAACTCTTCATATCTAGTGTCTATTTACAAGTTAAGTATTATTTACTTTTTTATCCATATTATCTAAATATCTGTCCAAATTTGTTATAATAAATATTCCCATTTTAATTAATTGAGCTTACCCATTTAATAACTTAATATTAGCAGACAGAAAAAATAGTCATAAATCCGTGTAAATCAAAACGAAACTGAGGTTTAAAAATACCTTTCTTTGTTAGAAGACCATGCATAAACTAAGTAGTTACTATTAATTGACTTTACCCAGTTAATAACAGTATAATATTAGGATATGGAAACATATTTATTAATCCTTGTAAATCAAAATGAATCTGATGTTTAAAAATGCTCTTCTTTGTTAGAAGACCATGCATAAACAGGCAATTTACAAGCAACTGGCTTTCAATGAAGCCGTTTGTGTTATTCGTGTATGGTAACTTTGGTCAGAGAATTATTGACAAAATCTTCCTCAAACAGGAGCAATATTAGATAAGAGTCAGGATGTCTTATCAACAGAGTCTTGTGGATGATGGATAAGGCTGACAGCACTGATTTCTCTGGGACTGCAAAAACAGTTGACGGTCTACACAGAAAGATGTTATATCCAACAAAATAACTTACCGCGCCAATTGTAAAGTAAAAACTAGAAACATCATTACGTTTGAGTAGATGTACTGAAAATTATGGTAGCTAAAAACAACCTGCAAAACTGGGATAACAAAACAAACGGTAGACAAAATCTATAACACAAAACACCGGAAGTGCAAGTCAAAAAGACAACATTTGCATTCTCCATTCGTGTGGTAGGTAGAGAAGATATTGAATACCATCCAAATCTTGACACCGATTTCATCGGAAATACACGTTTTAATACCCAAGAAATAGAACAAAATCTACAAAAAAATAACCAAGCGTAATTTATGTGTGACTAAATAGCGTAACTCAAAAACCGGATAAATATAATATTTAATTTCAGTATTTGCGGCACTAAGATTTTCAAGAAAATCCTCACCATTTTTACTTTCTCTATACGTACTATGTACATAGTGTATAGAGAAGGTATTACACTCCACCCAAAAATTCGATACCGAGATTTCACCGGAAATATATGTTTTAGGGTTCCCTGTATACAAAAAAAGCATTTTCAGAAAAAGTACCATGTGTGTGTGTGTGTATGAACACGATAGCTCAAATATGAAAAGTTGGTAAAATAGCAAAGTTGGTATTCAAGTTTAGTATCTTCCAGGGATGCAACACGAAGATTTTGAGAAAAATCCCCCCCACCCCAAACTATCCTTTACATGGAACTTTTTTCGAAAATTTTGATTTTCTCAAAAAATAGCTCTAACGATTTTAATTAAAATCTCGTATATTAAAGATATTTACCTCACAAACAAAATGTATATCTTGAATTTTCTGGGAATAGCCTCTGAAGACTACTTTATTCTGGATGAATTTTACGGAATTTTGCATAACTACTAAATCGTAAGAGATGGACAAAAACTTATTACACAAAAAATGTATAGCATCTTAAAACTCACAATTCATCTTATATACATTTTTTTCGAGGAGTTGATCGTTTTTAAGATACTCCTTATTTTGGTTTTCAGCTTTTAAAAACATACTTTTCTCATACGAGAATTTAATAATTCCTGTCCCTACAAACAAAGGAACTTCAGTCACATAGCAACCAAAATTTGAACATCACTTTAACCAATAGTACTCCCTTATTTCGTTTCTATTTACAAAGAAGCAAGTAATAGGACTATTTCTGCTGGTGTTTTCTCGACTAGTACGAAGTAAATAGAAGCATAACTTTTTTAACAACAATTTATTGCAGGTATATAGAGAAAGTCATGTGAATGGAACACATCAGATTTTTTTACATGTTCCCTATATTCCGTTTGTTTTCCTATCTGTATACTGTTTTCTTTTTACTTTTAAATACACGTACATATACATATTTACAACACACAAACACCCATGTCGAACCCACGATACTCTGCGCCACGAAGCACTAAAGTTAGGATCTTTACCGAGCGCGGCAACGTGGACTGGCCACCATCAGCTACATGGAACTTCAAAATTGTTTTACTTTGTCAAAACGGCTAATAATTGGACGATAATTCTTCCTTCTTTTATTTTTGTTTCTTCTTTTTCTAATCTACTTCCTATCATGATCCTCCTATTTCATTAAATTGTCTTCCGTTTTACCATTAACTGAAAATGTTTTTAAAACTGCTCTTATTGTTGCATTCCTGATTTTATCCATTGTAGTGCATCCTGTATATATTTCATGAATTCATATCTGCTACATGTATGCATGATTTTTCCTTTTTTCATCGAAATTCTTAGGCTTTCACGGCCGGTGTCAATACTGGCTGGAGTATAATCCGGGCTTGTGGGCCGTGGTCTACTGAGCTGCTGCTCCTTTTTCCCAGACGTTTCGTCTGCGACTACGGCAGACATCTTCGGTGGCAGCGGTGAGGCCGAAGTGCTCTAGTGGACGTTTCAACTGTGACTGTGCACAGTCGACCTCACCGCTGCCACCGAAGATGTCTGCCGTAGTCGCAGACGAAACGTCTGAGCAGAAGAAGGAGGAGCCCAGTAGACCACGGCCCAAAAGCCCGGATTATACTCCAGCCAGTATTTTCCTTTTTTGTTATTTTCATGATTCACAAGAATAAACAAGGAAGTAAGTTCAGAGCTTCATTTGTGTTTGCTTTCTTTCTTTTTATACCCAAAGTTCTTTCGATTGTTCCACAGATACCTTGAAGTCTATTGACATTCCTCTCAATGTATTTGTCATATTTAAAACTAATAGCACATTCTAAATAATTGACGTAGGCTAGTTATTGTAAATAGGATCTAACTTTTCTAGGTTTCGATAAAATTTAATTGCGCACACATGGTTATCAATTAAGAGGGAAACTGGCATAGAAAATTCATTCACGCCGTCGTCATCACATTTATGGTACGGCACTCCATGTTCAGAATCACCTACATAATTTGTTAATTTATAACATTATATTATTAAAATATGTTCATGCACTTTGTTTGTAAATATTTATCCACTAAATTAAATACTTGGTCAGATCGAAAACAATACTGAGAACAAGTATCCCACATCAATTATCCACGACGTTATATTAGTTTTAAATATAAAAAAAGCATTGAGAGAAAGTTCAATAGGTTTGTGGAACAATTGCAAGAACTTTGGAAAGAGAAAGGAAACACGAATTAAATTCTGTAAAGCTATGGCTGTGCCTATTTTTGTATACGTTCTGAATCATGGAAATAACAAAAGGAAAACTCAGCAAACACACACCAGGGATGAAGTTTATAAGATGTGTAAGGAGATGCACTAATATGGATAATATAAGGAATGAAACACAAGATCAGATTTAAAAATCATTTCACTTAATGACGAAATAGATGAACGTAGAATGAAAAGGAAGTGTCATGTTGACAAAATGATATAAAATAGATTACAACAACAATAATAACAATAATAATTAATTATCGGTGGAATTGAAAGAGAGAGTGCATGGATAACAGAAACCGGCAGAGGTGAAACATCTTTCCTTAAAAGAGAAAGAAAATTAAAATCCCTTAAGATTTTATGTTACTTTGCATGTAAAATACATTCTGAATGGCAAATAAGAGGAAAATGAAACCAAAAAAATCTAATGTATTCATTCACATGACTTTCTCTACATTTCTGTAGCAAATTACCATTGAAAAGCTTATTCTTTTGTCTACTTCATGCTAATTGAGAAAAACATTAGCAGAAATGGTCTTAACTACTTGCTTCCTTGTAAGTAGAAGGGAAATAAGGGAGTACATTAGGCTAAAGAGAGATTCAATTTGTTTAAAAGCCGGTCGCTATATGATAAAAATCCATTCCTTTGCGTAACCAGGAGTTGGCAAACTCACGCATGAGAAAAGTTTTAAGGGTTTTAAAAGTAAAACCAATAACAAGAAATTGGAAATAGTCAATTCCATATGGTGTGACGTAAACTGTGTCTTTTAACGAGATCTACATTTCTGTATATTAAATTTTTGTCTAGCTGTTACGGTCTACCAGTTATGCAAAATTTAGCAAAATACATCCAAAATGAAGAGCTCTCCAGAAAATTTAAAATATTTATTTTGTTTATCATGTAAATATATTTAATATACTGTATTTTAATCAAAATTATTAGAGATATTTTTGAGAAAACCAAAATTTTCGAAAATGTGTCCATGTAAACGTTGGTTTGAGATGGGGGATTTCCCTCAAAATCGCATCCTTGAAAGATACTAAACTTAAATACCAAGTTTCGCATTTTATCAACTTTTCATTTTTGAGTTATTGTGTTCACTCACACACACACGAAACGATTTCTAAAATTGCTCTCTCTCTCTGCTCGGATACAAGACATCCTAAAACGTGTATTTCCAGTGAAATCTCGGTATTGAGTTTTTTGGTGGGGGGAGTAGATGATTTAGGAGAAGAAAACCTTCTATACTAATCAGCTGGTCCTCCTGATGTGGTGTTTTGCAGATACTCCTTCCAAGTAAAACTTGAGTATTACTCATATCTCTCAGAAGAAAAGCAGGATGAATTCACAGTTCAACATTTAAAACAAAAAATTGTAATTCTCTTGCACATTGCATTGCTAGTTGCCACTATGACACTCTGATTCCACAAATAAATGAAGAGAAATATTTCCCCTTCACTTGTTTCTCAGCAAGTTATTTTCTTCAAAATAAGCTGCAGATGAAGAAGCTGTATAACAACAATACAACTATAATGTAGCATTCGGTTTAAAGCTTTTGCTTATCATTACTGCAGCCAAACTTGATTTTGTTCAGTTTATGTTCAAGTCGCTTCTAATATGTCTTTTGCACACTAATGGTTAATTCTCAGGGCATCTTTACACATCGGAATCCGAGTTTGATTAATGTCGTAATAAAAAATAAAATAGAATAAAATCGGTATACTATGCACTGCCACCTATTCTTTTATACCCAGATATTATTTTTTTTCTCAATATTATCTAAAATTGTATATAATTATTCTACAGATAATAAATAACTAAGCAAAAACAAACTTAAAATAAAACAATTTAAAAAACTAAATTCAAAATTATTTAACGTATAAACTATCAAAAATTCAACTCCTACAAAACTGTTTTATTTTAATTTAATATTTGCATAATTCTTAAAATTACTATAATTACTCTATATTAAATTATTTAAAAAACAATAACCTACTAATATATTTTTACATTATTATTTATAATATTTTATAAATAAACCCATTTTCAAATATATTATTCCCATTTAAATTATTATTTATTATTATTTACTTTTTACAATTCATGCTTGATTTATATTTATTCTTTTTATTTTATTTAAATCGTCTTTTTTTCACCACTCTTTCTCTATATTCAGAACTGTCTTATTTACAGGTAACCACGGCCGGCGGCATATTTCTGTACTGGTATCCAGTACTTAAAGTAGTATTCCTAGTATATTTATCTCTTCTCAATATTTTTTTTAATTATACAAATAATTTCTTAGGTTATCTCATAACCTTAGATCACAAAAATGTTGTGCATCTTTCTCGTTAAGCATTCACTTGTTCAACAACAAGAGTGAGTCTTCACAGCTTTAATCTTCAGCTGCCACTCATCTTTATTTTTCATTTTCCCAGAAGAACGATGGAAGCCCACTTCTAATTCTGCAGTCCATTTAGCTTACCAATTAATGTGGTTGCTGAGCGTGGAAATAAGGTGAACGGGGGAGTAATTTTTGGACTCCCTTGACGGAAACGGTTTTCCCCGCACAGGAGGGTGATGGATGGTGTTCTCTCACGCGAGCAGAATCATCAGCACCGTCATCACCCCAAGTGGCGTCCAGAGTAATTAATGAGATGGCCATGTTAATTCTGTTAACTCCCCCAGCTAGTTATTGCAAAACGATTGCCACCGGAGTTTTTTATCAGCAAATGTTCTTCAAATATGCACATATTGCGGCAAAATGTCGGTCGGTATTATCACTGGTAGGTACGAGCGATAGAATAACCCAAACTGCACAACTGGGCTTTCTTTTTACTTTCTCTACCCCCATGAGTACAATATACACAGGGATAGAGAAGGTATTGCAATGCACCTAAAAATTCGATGTCGAGATTTCACCGGAAATATTTGTTTTGGGGTCCCCGAGTCTGATGTGTTCCATTCATATGAATTTCTCTATATCCCTGCAAAACAAATGTTATTAAAAAGCATATGCTGCTATTTACTTCATGCTAATCCAGAAAACATTAGCAGAAATAGTCTTATTACTTGCTTCCTTGTAAGAAGAAGCGAAATAAGGGAGTACCACAGGTTAAAGTGATGGTTGCTATGTGACTGAAGTTCCTTTGTTTGTATGGACAGGACTTGACAGATTCCTGAATGAGAAAAGTGTAAGTTTTTTAAAGCTGAAACTAATAACGAGGAATATCTGAAAAGCAATCAACTCCAAGAAAAATAATTATATAACATAAATTGTGTGTTTTAACGTGCTCTACAGCTTTTGTATAGTAATTTTTTGTCCATCTCTTACAGTTTAGCAGTTATGCAAAATTCCTTAAAATTCATCCAGAATAAAGTAGTCTTCAGAGGCTATTCCCAGAAAATTGAAGATATACATTTAATTTGTGTGGTAAATATCTTTGATATGTGATATTTTAATCAAAATCGTTAAGAGCCATTTTTGAGAAAATCAAAATATTCCAAAAATGTTCCATGTAAAGGGTAGTTTGGGGCGAGGGGATTTTCTCAAAATCTTCGTTTCGCATCCCTGGAAGAAATACCAAGTTTGGTATTCTACCGACTTTTCGTTTTTGAGTTATCCTGTTCACAGACACATGGACACACACGGACCTTTTTCTGAAAATGCAACTTTTAGATACAGGGGACTCTAAAACATATATTTCCGGTGAAATCTCTGTACCAAATTTTTGGGTGCAGTGCAATGCCTTCTCTACAATATGTACATAGTTCGTGTAGAGAAAGTAATAAAAACTGTACATTTCCACAACTAACTGGCATTTCCCAACCCTGCCGTAGACACGGTTTGTGTGAAACAATTAAATAATTAATGTTATTGAGCTAATAGTTGGTAAAACTATGAAGCGCGGGACTTAAGATATCTTCAATAACATTAAGTCTCCATTTGATACGTCATCTCAAAATGAATGCGAGATCTTCTGTGCCATTCTTGGTACACCAGATCATTTGGGGGAATTTAATATCGTGCCGGCATGATGCTATGGTAGCTTAGTTGTTTAGAGCAACCGTTCGGAAACCGGAAGTCTGATTCAATGCCAGCCATGGAATTGAATTTTTCATTCTGATTTTACCTTTCCAATATAAACATATTTTAATTGCATAATGTTTTATAAAGGACTAAAAGTTTAACAATTAATGCGATCAATAGATTACAACACAAACATTACAACTGAGTTGTAAACATGATGTAAACAACATATTTCAGTATTCGCAAAAGGTCAATGAGATGCGTTTCTTTTGTAACAAAGTAATGAAAGGTGCCCAAGAAATGAATGACATAGTTCTGTGGTTGGTTATTGCATGTCAGAAAGAGGAGGTACTTTTCGGCACTAGAGGCAATTCACAATTTATTTCTGCAATTTGCCCAAAATATGTGAAAAATTAAAAAGTTTATTTATTTTTCATAATAAAATATATGAATTCTAAGCTTTAAGAGCTATGTCGTTTTTCCCCACTTGACGCATTTTAACTACCAATTAACTGAAACTATAAACGGGTAGGCATATTGTTAATAATACATTCCCAAATGTAAACCTTTTTTATCTCAAACTTTTTTCCAACACTTTTCCATACTCAAAATGTTCCTCACGCTGCAATTTTTCATCAATATGTTTCATACATTTTAAACTCCATTAAAGAAGATGATTATATACTTTTTCGAAATAATGCTCTAAAGCCATTGTATTCCACCGGTGCTCCATCTTCTTCCTATATATCATCAGTTTCATCGCCTGCGTTGCCATATGCAGTTGCGACAGTATATTAGCCCGCTGTGTATTTTATTAGTTTAATTACTATTTTTGTATAGGTTTCATATAGGAAATATCTGCTTCAGTAGCTAAGACGGAGCAAATTATAGAACACAAAACCTTAGGGAAAAGAAGTCTCTATTGAGCACGACAAGAGTTACTTTCTTTGTTAATGCTAGTAACACAATTGCCTTTGTAGAGCAAGACTTTTAACGCATTGGAGACATAAGTAACAGGGTAAATTTTAGAGAAAGGTTTGTCCCCTAAAAGTTAGCAGCTAGGGACTTTTTCATTATAAAGAGCGGTCACGTAAGTGGAATGCAAAGTACTTACAAAGTTCACCACGTGACAATGTTATTTTCGCGCTTCTTTTCAGCCAATCAGGAATGAGCTCAATATTGGAGATTTTAGATATTTAAGCGATTCACTTACAAGCAATTAGGTTATTGTTATTATTGTTTCTGCTGCTTATTCTTCGTGATAGATGCGTGATGCTGAACGCGGTACGCTATAGGCTGTACGTTGTACGTACGTGAATGCGGCGGTGTGAGTGCCTAAGTGTATGATTTTATTACGCGAGATATTGTAGTTATCACGCGAGTCGATTGTCGCGTAACAGAAAAGTACGCAGTAATTACCAATGACCGTCGAAAACAAGAACTTAGTAAACAGCAGAAAATAGCACTCGTTAATATTGCTACGTCTTCAAGAATTACTATGTCGGGAGTCGCTCGTAGGTTTAGTGCCTCGACAAGCAACCAAACTGAATAAAAGCATTAATTCAGTGGAATCTAAAGTGAGGTACTTCTATTTTTAAGTCTACCCTGTGTTACATACCCCAGGCATTCTTTCTCCCCCTCAGCGAGAGCCAAACTTGTGTTCTACATGGACGAGCAAAGCCGGAGCATCAAACGACTTTTCAGAGGTATGTACACGTTTGTATATAGAGTATTTCACGGGTAACGCTCAGCGACACAGTAAAAGCGGACGTTAAGCACTATTAAAAATGTACATACGCGAGAGAAACTAACATTTAAAAGTATCGATAACTATAGAACGTTTTATCTGAAAGTGCGAGTATTAGACCTACTATGACACCACGAGGTGTCGAAGCCTCTTCCCTAATTTTGGAAAGGTAAGAAAAACAGGAAATAATCCTGACAGGTTTACATTCAATTGCTCGTTTCTGCGTTTACAAAGCTGGACGGCGACAATTTCGAGGAAATGTCATCTTGCAGCGAGGTGTACAAATGTTGATCAAAATCAGATGCAGTGACCATGTTTGCACAGAATTCAGCACACAAGAGACGTAAAGCACCATAGCGTTTATGTCTAATCTCTATTTCCAACACTACTTGATTACCGAGTGCTGAAATGAAGTATTATTGCTGATGCATTGCCGTAATTGCAAAATCATCTCTAATATTTCGGGTTTAGATAGAACTACATCGGAAACTTTTTGTAGGTCAGACCCACTAT
Organism: Hymenopus coronatus; assembly: GCA_030762935.1. Classification (NCBI taxonomy): domain Eukaryota; kingdom Metazoa; phylum Arthropoda; class Insecta; order Mantodea; family Hymenopodidae; genus Hymenopus; species Hymenopus coronatus. Next base: position 40,890,408 of record CM060884.1, read on the forward strand.
AGATATTGCATCTTGTGACGGGCGTAATTTTTATTTCTTTGGTGGAGAATGATATTGTCGAAACTGGTTTACTTTTCCTTAAACAGTGTACATAGTATGTATTTATTTATTTATCTATTTTATGTATTTTTTATTTATTTATGCTAAGATATATGCAGGTGAATATGACTGGTGTTCAGATCTGGACAGTGTATTTTTCACTTTGTATAAAAATTGTTTAATCTTCTGTCTTTTTGAAACATTTCAACTACAGCTACATTTCTATCTTAAACCATTTCTTATTAATATACTACTTTCTCCAAACTTCGGTCCCTTTACATTTAAATAATATATGTTCCATATCTTCACATAGTAGGTATAGAGAAGGTATTTTATTCCATCCAAAAATTAGATCCACGGGAAATACATTTTTGGGACACCCTGAATCAAAAAGAAAATCATTTTAGGTCCTTGTGTGTGTGTGTGTGTGTGTGTGTGTGTGTGTGTGAACAGCATAGCTCAAAAACAAAAAGAGCTAAATATAAAATTTGATATGTAAATGCAGCGTTTTCCGAGGATGTGACAAAGATTTTCAAGGAAAACTCCCCACCCCAAACTACACTTTACATGGAACATTTTTAGAAAATGTTAATTTTTTAGAAAACGGTTTTAACCATTTTGAATGAAATACCATGTGTTGAAAATATTTTTCTGACAAAAGAAATGCATATATTTAATTTTCTGAGAATAGCCTCTGAAGAGTTACTCATATAAAAGTCACCGATAATGAGCAAGTGGTAAACCATAAGAGATGGACAAGAACTTACTATACAATAAACCTGATAAGTTCCATTCACATGACTTTCTCTACATCTCCGCAAAAAATTGTTGTTAAAAAGCTTATGCTTCTATTTACTTCACTCTAATCGAGAAAAAAATTAGCAGAAATAGTCTTATTACTTGCTTCTTTGTAAGTAAAATCGAAATTACGGAGTACCATAGGTTAAATTGACAGTCAAAAAGCTGGTTGCTATGTGATTGAAGTTCCTTTGTTTGTATGGACCGGAGATGACAAATTCCTGTATGAGAAGAGTATAAGTTTTTCAAAGCTGAATTCAAAAACAACGAATATCTCAAAAGCCATCAACTCCAAGAAAAAAAAATATGACATAAATGTTTATCCTGATCTATATTTTTTGTGTAGTAATGTTTTATGGCTTGCCAATTGTGCTAAATTCAGTAAAATCCATCCAGAATAAAGTAGTCTTCAGAGGCTATTCCCAAAACATTCAAGATATACATTTTATTTGTCACGTAAATATCAAAATCGTTAGAGCCATTTTTGAGAAAATAAAAATTCGAAATTTTTTCCTTGTAACCGTAGTTGGGGTGGGAGTATTTTCTTGAAAATCTTCGTGTCACATCCTTGGAAGATACTGAACTTAAATACGAAGTTTAGTATTTAAATTATTTATCATTTTTGAGCTATGCTGTCCACAGACACACACACACACACACGCACACACACATACAAAAATGTTTCCAAAAATGCTTTTTTGGATTCAAGTGGACCCAAAATGTATATTTCCGGTGAAATCTCGGTATCGAATTTTTGGGTGGAATGCAATACCTTCTCTATACACTATGCACACATTACGTGTAGAGAGAGTAAAAATGTAGATCTCATTAAAACACAAAATTGATTGCATATGTTGTTTTTGTACAGTTAACCATTTCCGAGACATTCCTTCTTCAATTTTAAAATACTCAAAAGGTATCTTAAACGAGAGCCGTCATTCGTTTTATATCTCTTATGTTTTACCCTTAACTATAAAAATAGAACCTAATTTCAATTGTATCATATACCGACTAACTTTCAAAAGATTTGATGGTAACTTTAACTTAGTGCATTTGCTTATTTACCTTCTACTTCCAAGGAGTCAGTAATGAGACCATTTCTGTTAATATTTATCTCGATTAGCATGATGTAGACAAAAGAATAGCTTTTGAAACAATAGTTTGTTTTCAGAAGAGGTAGAAACAGTCATGTGAATGGAACATATTATAAATGTTTTCCATGGCAACCTCATGCTGAACACAAAGTGATGTTATAATGTTATAGGAACGTTTCCATGTTATTCCAGGTTTATTATTTTCCCATAACATCATTTGTTTGTTCATAGCTCCGATGAAGCACATTTAGACCATTCGTGTGAAATACAGCAAATTATTTTTGAATTGAATTGTTCACGTACCAAACGGCACAGAATGCAAGATTTCAATCAAAAACCATTTTAACCACACTCCTCCCTCCATATTCATACACCAGAATTTTTAATAACTATTATTGTTTTACGCCAACGCATAAATGTACTGCGTCAGAGAAAATTGTTTTTATGGTTCATAAATTTGTTCCAAATTTACTGGGGCTTTTCCCGTGAAAAAGTCATTGACAATGTATGGACACCCCTCTCGGAGGCGGTGCGCAGGGGTTCCGCGGACAATGACTCAATGGATGGGGGAGAAACGCGTGTTCCGCGCAGGAAATGCAAACTGCTATTAACCAAGCCGGCATTTTAGCAATGCGAATGCTGTTCCATATGGCGGGGACACGACAAACGTATTTATGCATCAATAATAGGAGTAATATTCGCTTTGCTGTCCGGATCAGCATCATCTGCCGCCCACAAACGGAATCCCCGCCATAAATTTCCATTCCGGCTCCCTGAGTCATTTCCATAAAGCTGTTAAATCAACAACAGCCGGTGCTGTGGTTTCTCAGAGGGCTTGAGTATTGTCCACTGCGGCTCATGAACTTGTGGTCATGCCCTGGAAGGAATGTTGTTGCTTACATCGCCTGCGGAACTGTATCTCCTTGTTCGCTGTAACCTGAAAGTATATATAAACAGAAGCACGTGGCAGAAAGTTACTTCATGGCTGGTGGTTTTCAGTCCGGATGGGTGTGTGATGCCGGAGGAGGTTTTGCCCTACAGCCATTGGCTTATTTGTCGTCCTCCGTGGTGTAACGGTTACCACGCTAACTTCATATGTGGGTTCAAACCTGGCAGAGGACGATGGATTTTTTTCGGCGTAAAAATCTTCGTAAGGAAAGTAAAGCTGTTGATCCCGTGTCGTAGATTTACGGCATATTAAAGAACATCAGGTCTGATAAAGAAGCCTGAGCAAAATTTAGCGGTATTTGTCGCTCAGTGTAGAATGGAACGCTGAGAATAACAGCAGTTAAAGAGCGTCCATAAACAAAACTCGATTTCCTTTGGCTTATTTTACGTCAAACCCCAGGAGGATAGGATAAGATGAGAATGTCAACGGGCAGCCAAAACCGAACCGAGAGTCTCTAATATATTTCAAGCACTTCTTCACCCCGAGGCAGAGAGCGCTAGGAATCCGCGAAGACTTCCAAAGCTATCCCGCAGCCCAAAGCTTATTTCCAGAGCGTAGTCATCACCACGGAAGGGCGCCAGGTGGTTTTAATTACTTAGTTATTCTTCCACAATGTATTTCTCGCAACACTGTACATTTATTGTAAAATATTGAGAAAGGTTACCACGTGATCAGCTGCTTGCTTTATTGCTAACTTAAACGTACACACGGAAACAGATCGGGTGAAATGAACACTAAGTTATATTAATTATAGTGCTTTTCATTTTCTCTACTTTGTACTATGTAGATAAGATAAGTATTGAATTCCACCTAAAAATTCTATACCGAGATTTATCCACAAAATATATGTTTGGGAACCTCCTATGTTTTTAGAAAAATATACGTGTGTGTGTGGACAGCATAACTTATAAACTTGCATCTTCCAATCTCCCCACATGGAAATATTTTAGAAAATTTGGAATTTCTCAAAAATGGCAAAGAGCTGCTGCAATGTAAAGGGATGAGACCTGGAAACCTAGCTGCAGTCAGCCATCTGGCTACGGGTGGTAGGGCATATACCCTGGGTGGCACTCTTAACACCAACTACTTGGCACGAACTGCAAGTAGGGTTACGGTAATGAGAACTCGAAGGCTTTGTCCACCATATACTGTCCACGAGGTGTTTTATGTACGAAAACAGATTCATCGATGACCAAGTTACTAAAGCTACGCTAAACAAAATATATTTTACAAAAAGTTATTTCTTTATTCGGAAGTGATTCTTCCACTGGTTACCAGCGAATGAAATGGTAAAAGTTTTGTGTGGAGCATCCTGTTCAATATCCAAGCAAGATTTTTGTCCATTACAAACAATGCAATATGAAATTTTTTGTGTGTTCCATTCGCATGACTTTCTCTACATCTCTGTAACAAAATATTGCTGAAAAGCTTATGCTTCTATTTACTTCGTGCTAATCCAGAAAAAATTAGCAGAAATAGTCTTATTACTTCCTTCGTTGTAAGTAGAAGCGAAATAAGAGAGTACCATAGGTTAAAGAGATAGTCAAAAGCTGGTTGATATGTGACTGAAATGCCTTTGTTTGTTAAGGACAGGAGTTGACAAATTCCTGTATAAGAAAATCTCAAAATGATCAACTGCATGAAAAAAAGTATATGATATAAATTGTGTGTTTTATTATGATCTCTACTTTGGTAAGTTTTTGTTTGTTTCTTACGGTTTACCTGTTATGCCAAATTGAATGAAAATCATGCAGAATAAAGAGGTATTCAGAGGCCCTTCCAGAAAATTCAAGATACACATTTCATTTGTCATGTAAATGCCTTAAATAAAAGAGATTTTAATCAAAATTGTTAGACACTTTTGAGAACATCAAAATTTTCGAAATGTTTTCCATGTAAGAGTAGTGGGGGGAGGAGAGATTTTCTTGAAAATCTTCCTGTCTCATCCTTGAAAGATATCAAACTTAAATACCAAGTTTGGTATTTAATGGTCTTTTCGTTTTGAGCTATGCTGTCCACAGACACGTACACACATACGGACGTTTCAGCAAAAATGTGTTGTTTTTTTTTAATTCAGGGGGACCCAAAACAAATATTTCCGGTGAAATCTGGGTATCGAATTTTTGGGTGCAATACAATACCTTGTCTATACACTAAGTACATAGTATGTGTAGAGAAAGTAAAAAGGAATCTTTCTTCAGGTTCAGTAAGCATCCTACAACATTTGAGCCATTTTTGACATCGTTTGATTCAGTGTGTGTGTGTGTGAGAGAGACAGAGAGAGAGAGAGAGAGAGAGAGAGAGAGAGAGAGAGAGAATAATGTGGAATGCGATAGAAATTGGAGCTGAATAGATTCTACTCACCAGAGAAATTTTATCAAGACTTTGAAAACTTTCTAAACTTGGATTAGTCTTCCAAAGATGCTCTCAACGTGAAGAAACACGTTATTAGGTCAAGAGAGATTTATACGCCAGCCAAGAATAGTGTAAATTGAGAACGGAAGCAGGTAGAAGTTCTGACCACTGCCGATGGATCGATGACCATCCATTAGTACTGACTTCTTTCACCACCCTCAACTTTTTTCCTTGACTTGATTCTAACTTATTGACGCCTTGTGTAGTCCCTTGTTCATTTTGCACTCTAAGTAACGTGAAGAACTGTAAGGGTCTGATCAAAATGAAATAGTTTTTCCCGCAGCAGATTTCAGATTTTTTTGTATCTAATGCCATTCTTTTGTGCCAGTTCTTTCTTGAGTTTAACTTCTCTTTTCTCTCCAGACATAGTTAAAGAGTGTGATATTTTTTATTTAAAACTAAAAAATTGTATGTGCTCCATTCACGTGACTTTCTCTACATCTCTACTACAAGATATTGTCAGAAAGCACATGCTTCTATTTACTTTATGCTAATAGAGACAAAATTAACAGAAATCGTTTTATTACTTGCTTCCTTTTAAGTGGAAACGAAATAAGGGATTGCCATAGGTTAAAGTGATTGTCAAAAGCTTGTTACTATGTGACTGAAGTTCCTTTGTTTGAATGGACACCAGTAGACAAATTCCTGTATGAGAAAAGTATACGTTTTTAAAGCTGAAACTAAAAACAAGGAATATCTAAAAAACGATCAACTCCACGAAAAAAATGTATATAACATAAATTATGTGTTTTAACGCGCTCTACATTTTTTGTGTGGTAAGTTTTTGTCCATCTCTTACGGTTTAGCTGTTATTCAAAATTCAAGATGTACATTTTATTTGTTAGGTAAATATCTTTAATATGCGATATTTTAATCAAAATCGTTAGAGCCATTTTTTAGAAAATCAAAATTTTCGAAAAAGTTCCATGTAAAGGGTAGCTTGGGGTGGGGGAATTTTTTTCAAAATCTTCGTGTCGCATCCCTGGAAGATACTAAACTTAAATACCAAGTTTTTAAGTTATCGTGTTCACAGACACACGGACCTTATTCTGAAATTACTTTGTTTTTATACAGGGGACCCCAAAACATATATTTCCGATGAAATCTCGGTATCGAATTTTTGGTGGAGTGCAATACCTTCTCTATACACTATGTACATAGTACGTGTAGAGAAAGTAAATCAGTTCCATTCATATAACTTTCTCTAGCTCAAAAATGATCAACTCTACACACTGACACACACATGGACCTGTTTCTAAAAATGTTTTTTTTTGGATACAGGGGATCCTAAAATGCCTATTTCCGGTGAAATCTCGGTATCGAAGTTTTGGGTGCAATACAATATCTTCTCTACGCATCATGTACATAGTAATTGTAGAGAAAGTAAAAATTATGGAGTCTTTTCGTATATAGATGCGTTAATTTATCATATACGATTTATTACCTGGTCTTTGTTTGTTTTGTACCCCTTATCACTAGGTCATTCCTTAGTTTAGTCAGAATTGCCAGGTTATTTTTTTCTTTAGCTCGTAGGTACTTACATACAATGTACATAGAAGTTAGAGAACGTATTGCATTCCACCCAACATTTTGATGTCCAGCTTTCTCCGAAAATATATGTTTTGAGGAGTTACCGAGTCCAAATAAAGCAGTTTTAGAAAAAGCTCCATGTGTGTGTGTGTGTGATAGTGGAATTTATTGCGGAATGTATTAAAAATGTCTGTTGAATTTGATTAGAGAGCATTTCCAGTTTGTGGTAATTTTACTTTCTCTACATGTACTATGTACATAGTTATAGAGAAGATACTGTATTGCACCCAAAAATTGGATACCAAGACTTCAAAGAACATTGCAAACACAATCCTCCATTTCTACATAAATTAAAGCAAGCCTATATCATACAATACATTACCATTACCGGTATTTAAGCGTTTACTTTCTCTGGCACGCACAAAAAAATCTAGAAGGTAGGAAAGGTATTGCGTTTCATCGAAAAATTCGATACGAGATTTCACCGAAAATATGTTTTGAGAACTCCTAAATAAAAAAATAATTTAAAAAAATATCAGTATGTTTGTGTGTTTGTGTGTGTGTGACATATAATTCAAAAACGAAAAGTCAGCTATATACTAAATTTCATGTTTAAGCTCAGCATATTCCAAGGAGAAAGTCGAAGGTTTTCAAGAAAATTGCATCACTTCAAACTACTCTTTACGAAAAAAGTTAGGAAAGTGTCATTTCCTCAAAAGGATTTTGATTAAACACCTCATTAAATATATTTACATGACAAAGAAATGCATGTCTTAAATATACTGGGAATGTCCTATGAAGTATTCTTCATTCTGGATGCTTTTAGCATAACTAGTAAACCGTAACAGATAGACAAAAATTTACTGTATAAAAATGTAGATCTCGTTAAAACATATAAGTTTTATCGTATACTTATATTCTTTCCGGAGTTAACCAATTCTGAGATATTCTTTATTACCGGTTTTAATTTTAAAATGCTTTACTCAAACGGGAAAGTGTCATTCCTTATTCTTTTATTTTACTCCTGGCAAAGAGACCGAATACAATCACACAGCCTAGCGATGCAACCGTGAAACAAGTTGAAGCAGAAGGGAAATGAATGGAATGGAATCCTAAACATTCGCCAACCGAACCGGTGCTCAACTGGCCCTTCGGGAATTGAACTCAGAACATCCCGAATGCCTCCCAAGGCGCTTGTGTTCCACTCACATAATTTTCTCTAGGTATTCCATATACAAACTACCCTTACCAAAGATTATTCTTCTACCTGTTTCATACTAATCGAGATAAATTAGCAAATTTTCTCTATTACTTGCTTCCATCTAAGTAGAAGGAAGACGAGGGAATACATAAGCCTAAAGCGATAGTCAAATCCTTTAAAATGTGAATTCCATGTGATTGAGATCCATTTCTTTGCATGGCCAAGAATTGACAAGTTCCAGTATAAGAAAAGTATTGTAAAACTGAAATCAATAACAATAAATATCTCGGAAACGGTCAACTCTATGAAAAAATGTCTGTGTTTTAACGAAATCTACAGCTTTATGTGCAAGTTTTTGTCTATCTCTTAGGGTTTACCAGCAATGCAAAAATCATCCAGAATGAAGAGGTCTTAAGAGTTTATTCCCAGAAAATTCAAGATATACACTTTATTTGTCGTGTAAATATGTTTAATATACGATATTTAAATCAAAATCGTTAGAGCCATTTTTAAGAAAATCAGAATCTTCAATTTTTTTTTCATGTAAAGTGTAGTTGGGGGTGGGAGATTTTCTTGAAAATCTTCGTGTGCATCCTTAGAAGATAATGAACCTAAATATCAATTTCGGTATTTTACTGACTTTTCGTTTTTGAGTTATCGTGTTCACAGACACACGGACACACACACGGACCTTTTTCTACAAATGGTTTTTTTTGCATACAGAGGATCATAAAACATATATTTCCGGTATCGAACTGCAATTATTTTCGTATTTGAACTTTAAATAATGTTAGTGGGGAGTGTGGAGAGTTTTAAATATTTCGAACCAAAATTTATAAAGGATGTATACTAATTTATGTGCTAAATTTAGTTCATGAAAGTATATGCCTCTTGAGCAATTTAGCTCATGATACACAAGAGTTCGCAGATGTTTCTGCAGCAATATTTCTTGCCTCACTCTAAACAGTTATACTTTTTCAAAGGCATGATTTAAGAACCTGCTTCCACCCACACTTTCCAATTTCTAAACTGCTCAGATATAGAGCAAAGAATACTGATGACATATACAGTGTTAAATTAAACAGCAGTTCTTCCTCTCAATTGCAAATAAAAAACAAAAACCATCTCATATATTCCATTCACATGACTTTTTCCAGCTGGTCCACAAACAAACTTTTCTTATAAAAATCTGGCGTGTTCCATTCACATGACTTTCTCTTCATTGCTGTAACAAATTATTATTAAAAAGCATATCCTTCTATCTTTTTACGATAATCGAGATAAACATTAGCAGAAATTGTCTTGATTACTTGTTTCCTTGTAAGTAGAAGGAAAATAAAGGAATACACTAGGCTAAAACGATAGTCAAATTTGCCATGTGGATGAAATACGTTTCTATGCAGGGCCAGGAGTTTACAACTTTCCGTGTGAAAACATTTAAGTGTTTTACATCCGAACCTAGTAATAAGGAATATCTAAAACATGGTCAATTCAACGAAAAAAGCGATATGACATAAATTGTGTGTTTTAATGTGATCTACATTTTTTGTGTAGTAAACTTAAAATTCAACAAAATTCATTCAGACTAAAGAGGTCTTTAGAGGTTATTCCCAGAAAATTCAAGATGTACGTTTTATTCCTCATATAAATATTTTTAATATACGGCTTAATCAAAATCGTTAGAGCCATTATTTAGAAATTAAAAATTTTCGAAATTTTTTCCATGCAAAGGGGAGTTTGGGGTGGGCAGATTTTTCTCAAATTCTTCGTGTCGCAACCCTGGAAGATACTAAACTTAAATGCCAAGTTTGGTATTTTACCGACTTTTCGTTTTTGAGTTATTGTGTTCACAGACACACGGGCATACAGACCTTTTTTTCAGAAAATACTTTGTCGGATACAGGGGTCTCTGAAATGTGTATTTCCAGTGAAATCTCGGTATCGAAGTTTTGTGTGGAATACAATGCCTTCTCCATATACTATGTATATAGTGCGTATAGAGTAAGTAGAAATGATTCATTTATCTACGTCATTACACGAGTATAATGTAACAATTGCTAAAGTCATTTTATTCGCCGCGATGTCTTTCAATGTAATACAACACGTTAGACTTGTAATACTAAAGTTACACCTTGGTACAGAAAATCTGATCGACTGCACTCTGCACTGTTTACTGTCAACTGCGCACATATTAACTGCGTTCACTTCACTGCTTTAGCGTTCATCGCTCACTAGATCTACTTTTTGACTCTCCGACCCAACACGATCAGTTGGCAGGCTGAGGGCAGCCCGATAGACGTGTTTCCATTCTTGCTAGAATTTAACCACGTACTCTTGCAGGATAGCGGGTGAAAATGAGATTGGGGAGTGAAAGGAGGTAGCAAGTTTGCTCCTCGACGAATGCCAGTCACGGTGCCACGTCCCCTGTGTACTGCTAGTGTAACTGTTTACAAAATATTTATTTTGGGATTGAAAGATTGTAAGGAGCTTAACAGTAGCAGCTGTTAGAGATGTTCCTTCGTTACCGGGGATGCCCGCAAGCCATGCGGGGGAGCCGCTAACTCCTGAATCGGCGGTTTCTGGGGTTTTATGACTCTCCCAGACACTCGTCACGTTCTTATATAGACTCGTGACTATGCTCTGAAGGTTCTAGTTGTCGTAGTTACGAGATACACGTTCCAAAATGGTATGTTCTGGAGATAGCGATAGTGGAATTGTTTCACAGGGAAGCAACATAGGCCCGGTTACGGTGTTCCTTCCCTATAAATTATTAATATGCCAGCTGAGGCACCAGTCTCTTCAGGCGGGCTATCGGCAACTCGCACCGCCGTTACAAAAAGTAATTATATTATGTCAAACAACAGTCTACGAGGGGGCACTAGTTATAGTCACCTGTCTTTGAAGCCTCACCATTGTATTTATTGAGAAATTGTGTGCACCAATCGACACGAGCATCCTTTTGAGATTGTGTAAAATTATGTAAGATCCAACGAGAGCAAACCTAAATAATCAAGCAATATTTTATAGTTGTTGGTGGAACTAATGCCTAGGGTTGCCTTTATCTCACAGTCTGTGGCATGACAATCATGTACTATCAGGTTTTGCACAGCACATGTTTTCTGGCACAACGACTGATTTTGGACGACCTTCACGAATTTCGTCAGTGAGCGAACGGCGGCCACAATTTAAACTCGCTTCACAGGAACTTTATCACCACATGGAGTAGTACCTTTATCAATGGACTCTTGTCTTGATAATCCACGTCGAAAATCGAATCAATGCACGAACATTTTCACGAATTAATTCAATCTTTTTGCTGAGACAATTTTAAAAACACTGTAAACAACATAAATAACGCTATATTGACAAGGTATCTCAAGTAGGTTAAGGACAGTGGGACTGTGGAAAGCACAATACTTATTTTTAACTACGCACTTTTGAAAATTAAAAATTCGTGGGTTTGCTTTGCCACAGGACAACGAAATTCCAACCATGTAACAAGCAACTATTTCTTAATATGTTCATAATGTAAAGTATGCAATATAAATTCATACTTTTTTCAGAAGGTTTCTAAAGTGACGTCAACAAACAAAATTTTCAAAACATGTGTTATTATTTAGGTACACATAACGGGCACAATGTTTTTCAAGGAAAATCCAATTTTTAGGAGAGATAAATCACTTATTGGTGCATAAAATCAACTGATTAGAATTTATATATATTGGAATATATAGACAAAAAATAGTGTAGAAATTGATAAAAATATTCTTTCCCTTAAAATTCAGAGTCTTTAAATTTTTAAAAATTCAAAATGTTGTATTTCAAAATATCTTTCCGCTCATTTTATGCATCACTAAGTGTTTTAAATTGGATTTTCTGTGAAAAAAAAAGTGTGCCCGTTATGTGTACCTAAATAATATGTGTTTTGAAAATTTTGTTTGTTGACGCCATTTTAGAAACTTTCTGAGAAAAACTATGAATTTATATTACATAGTTTACATTATCAACATGTTAAGAAATAGTTGCTTGTTACATGATATGAATTTCATTGTCCTGTGACAAAGCAAAACTATGAATGTTTAATTTTCAAAAGTGCGTAGTTAAACACATGTATTGTGCTTTCCATAAGTCCCACTGTCCTTAAAGGGAGTCGCAAAAGGATTTTCATAATCTTTTTCCATTTTCATGTTTTAATTGTATGTAAATATTTCGAATCTCCCGCGCATTTTGGTGTAACATTTATGGAGGTACGCTAATTGTAAATAGTTTAAAAATATTATTGAATGTGATCCTGTACATAGGGATAGAGAAGGTATTGTAATGCACCCAAAAATTCGATACCGAGATTTCACTGGAAATACATGTTTTGGAGTCCCCTGAGTCCGAAAAAAGTTTTTTTAAAAAAGGTCCTTGTGTGTGTGTCTGTCTGTCGGTGTGAACAGCATAGCCCCAAAACGAGAAGACCGTTAAATACCAAACTTGGTATTTAGGTTTAGTATCTTCCAAGGATGCGACACGAAGATTTTCAAAAAAATCCCTCTACTTAAAACCACCCTTTACATGGAACAAATTTCGAAATTCTTGATTTTCTTAAAAATGACTAACAATTTTGATTAAAATTCCGTATATTACAGCTATTTATGTCCGAAATAAAATGTATATCTCGAATTTTTGGGATATAGTCTCTTAAGACCTCTTTATTCTGGATGAATTTTGCTTAACTGCTAAACCATAAGAGATAGAAAAAAAATCATTACACAAAAAATGTACATCACGACAAAACACACAATTTATGTCCTTTACGTTTTTGTTGTGGAAGTAACCGTTTCTGAAATATTCCTTGTTATTGGTTTCAATTGTGAAGTACTTAAACTTTTCTCGGACAGAAAGTGTCCGCTTTTCTTTTGTTCAACTCCTGGCCAAGCAAAGAAGTGATTTGCAATGACAATCGCATAACGATAGCTTTTAAAATGTTTGACAATCACTTTAACATAGTTCATTCCCTTATTCTCTTCTACTTATTAGGAACTAAGTAATGACATTCTGCTAATATTTATCTCGATTAGGATTGTGTACAAAGAAGAATAATCTTTTGTAGGAGGTTTTTAGAGCAGCTAGAGAAAGTCATGTGAGTGTAACAGATAAGATTTTTTTTAATATTATATTTGAAAGCAATTTCTGAAGAAGTAAAATTGTCTATTCAAATGTCCCACTATCCCAGAAACAAGTTAACAATAATGACTGAAAACTTTACCACACATTTGCACTTATATGTGTTTTATTTCATGGAAAAAGTTGTTATGTGTATACATTAGTTATTTTTTAAAATTTAAAAAGCATCGTTTTTCAATAACATTTTAAGAGCTTTATTGTACAAAAGCATACCTTTCTTTTTAATCAACAAAAGTATTCTATCCATTTTTCATCAATCAAACTTAAGGTATCGCTGTATATACCTTGAAAAATTTAGCTCATTGTCTTAAATAGTTGCCGAGATAACGAGTCGAACTTTAACATTGGCAGGAATCCCCGTAAGGTCAACAATGTCACTTGCAGCTATCGGTGTTGCCGAGGCTCAAAATACAGCGTGTTTCAAAACGAAGATGTGGACCTTGTTGTCATACCGTACTTGAATATACGTTTCAGCTCTAAAGTCAGCACATACAAAAACTGCCATAAAATCACCATGGATTAGGCACTCGAACATAACCAAATGACACGTGTCTGGCCTACTCCAAGAGAGATGCCGGTTGGTAGCGAAGGTCCCAGTCGTGTGGTGTAGGCGTCATTTGATAGGCACGCCGGTGCGGCACAGGTCACCTTAGTAATGGAAAACGTAGCATGTGGGTTTTGTTGTGTGTTTCGTATAACACATTCTGAGGTTGTTTACGTGGCGTATGACAACCGTTGTTCCTTTGCTGCCTAATCCCAAATTTGTAAACACACATAAAACTTTAAATAGAAAAGATTGAAAGTTTCGACATCAGGTTTCGGACATCAGTCAAAGTGTAAGCAAATCGACTGCTATCTTCCTTTGGCGTCGTTTTGAAACAACCTGTATAAATAGTAGCCTCGTATTCCAAGAAAGATGATTAAAACACGTAACAATCAAAAACTATGGGACAAATTATATGGAGCAGAGTTTAGTTCAATTGGTGAAGCCAGGAGACTGGTGGCAATGCCATTCTAACTTGAATGGCGTTATACTTAAGCAAGTGTCAACGAGAATATACCTACTGCTAATCCTATATATTTGTTGTTTTTATTTCTAAGCCTTACACTTAAAGTCAACCTTCCAGGAGACGAAACTTACGTGTCTTTCTTTGTTGCAGGCAGAAGACAAGGACGCTACAGAGAAATGTAATTCTACAAGGTAAGTGCTCAGTAACACATTCACGAACTTAGTTTGAATTAAAAACGCGCACAACATTCTAGCACATAGAACACTGTAATTTAATAACAACTTAGTACATCGAGCCAGGTGGCTTAGGCGTTTTGCCTGGGACTGATATTCGGGAGGTCATGGGATCAGTTCCCTGCTGCCGACCTCTCTGTCTTATAGATTTTTCGGGAGTTTTTCCGGGTCACTAGGCGAATTCTTCATTCTCCTGAATTTCCTATCCTTTCATTTCATCTCCATTTCATCCAACCGGCCCTTTCAGGGTTGTAAGTGTCGGCGAGGACTACGGTGGTAGCGCCTTATCGTGAAGGTGACTGCGCTTTCGAAAGTCAGCGGGATGGTATTGGAAGTCCTCTGTAGACTCAGGGTGTTTGGTCAGTTCTGAGCCGCGGGATCCTAGCGTTGAAAACTCCACGGTGGCTCCCTCAAATCTTCCCGCTCTAATTACCCTCTTCTCATCCTCATGCGGTCTGACGTACAATAAGCCAATACTGGCTGACGTGGGTATCCCCATCGGCACACTCACTATACTACACTAGTATCTGCTGACGATAACCGAAGGATGTCATATAACGATATGCTTTAAATCACAAAAATACCACGCTTTACAATTGCACATATCAGCTGGAAAAAGCTGCGATAAGATCGAATATCCCATCACTTCTAATTTCTATGGCCTCCTCCGGGTAACCCATTTCCCTTAAGGAATGAAATTTTAAAGTTCTATATTTCTGTATAAACTTGTTTGATCGCTTTACTGTGATTACATGAATACCAATTTTATTCAAATTGAATAAATATTTTGAAAGATATTATTTATTTTATAAGATGTACTATATAAATATGTTGCATAATCAAAATGCTCCACGAGTCTCCAAATTTGAGAAAAATTGGTTGGTATTTTTTGCTCTTACATTTCCCCTTGATGAGTATGTGATTGAACTAATTTTTAAAACATTGTCTTGGCTTACTGAATAATTGAATGGCCACCTACAACAAGGTTGTTACGCTAATGTTTCTTCCAAAGTTCAAGTTTACATGAAGTAAGGTTGTTAATGGTGATGGGGAAAATACAGACATATCGCATGTGTTCTACGGATTCCCTCATAAATTTCAAATATCCCTGTCTTGTACCAAACACCATTAATAATCTTCGTTCATGTAAAATTTAACTTTGAGAAAATTAGGGTTATAGCCTGGTTCTGGGGACTATTCAGTTTCCTGATTTAGGAAGTTGTTTGTTCATTCCTAGGCCGCTCGCCTCTCATGGTGATCCGGGTTCGAAACCAGGCGACCGCATGCGAGATTTGTGGTGGGCGAGGTTTTCCCGGGATCTCCGGTTTCCCCCGGCTTTGCATTGTACTCCATCTCCATCCCATGCATCATCAGTATCACCTACGAGTAAAAGCGCGCGTTAAACACTACCAAAAAGCAAAAACAAATAGACAAACAAAAAATCTTATGTGTTCCATTCACATGACTTTCTCTACATCTCTGCAACATATTATTGCTAGAGAGATTATACTTCTATTTACTTCATGCTATTCGAGAACAAATTAGCAGAAATAGTCTTATTACTTGCTTCCTTGCAATTAGAAGTGAAATAAGGGAGTACCATAGGTTAAAGTGATACTCAAAACTGGCTGCCATGTTTCTACAGACCGGAGTTGACAAATTCCTGTATGAGAAAAGTATGTTTTTCAAAGCTGAAACCTATAACAAGGAATATCTCAAAAACGATAAACTCAACAAAAAAAAATGCACAAGACATAAATTGTGTGTTTTATCGTGCTCTACATTTCTTGTATAGTAAGTTTTTGTCTATCTCTTACGGTTTACTAGTTATACAAAATTCAGTAAAAGGCATCCAGAATGAAGTAGTCTACCGAGGCTATTCCCAGAAAATTCAAGACATACAATTTATTTGGCAAGTAAATATCTTAGATATAAGAGATTTTAATCAAAATCGTTAAGAGTCATTTTTAAGAAAATCAAAATTTTCTAAATTTTTTCCGTGTAAAGGGTAGTTGGGGGGGTGATTTTCTTGAAAATCTTCGTATCGCATACCAAGTTTGATTTTAAACAGCCTTTTCGCTTTTGAGCTATTCTACACACATACACACGGATATTTTTCTAAGAATGCTTTTTTTGGATTCAGGATGTCTCAAAACATATATTTCCGTTGAAATCTCGGTATCGAAATTGTGGGTGCATTACAATACCTTCTCTATACACTATGTACATAGTTTGTATAGAGAAAGTAAAAATGTTCATCCTTGACCATACAATGTTGCACGTGTAGTAAGTTTGTTATCCCAGAATGAGATGTTACATTTAAGTTTTAATAGAGTATCTTATTAGATTTAAAAATGCTGTCTCTTTTAAGATATACATATTAAATAATCGATTTAAGCAAATTTCAGTAACAAAATTAATTTCTCAGTCCCTAGAAATTATACCACTTGACTGTGTAAGTTACAGTTCTTTCGCGCGGAAAATATTCAGTGTATAGGCCAACTCTATCGATTCTGTTTCGAAACAAGCAAGCTTGCTCCGTGCATGCAATGGATGAAAATTGTGTCAGTAGAGATTCTCTCTCTTCCTGTACAATCTGTGTGTGTGTGTCCGTGTATGTCAGTTTATGTCGGCAACAGAAATCAATCCAACATGCAAGCCATCGACTCCTACTTTATGCCTAGTGTATAGAAAGTGGCGGAATAAGTGCTTAGCTTCAGGCAAAGTTGGACTCAACAAATTCGAAGTGCAGCGTTACTACTCAATCCATGCAAGTGAGTACTACAATTACTAAGGAGAAGAACGTTTCTTTCGAATTCATTCGATATCAATTAACTATCGAGATGCCTGTTCATATTTATTGTTATAAATATAACCGTTTTTCTTTACAAATTAATTTCTAATGGCATTAACCAAGTTAAGGAGCTTGCTGTTTTATTGTATTGCTCCTTAGGTTCATTTATTTACAGGGTGTATATAAATGAATATCGGGGTTTTAACTCTTTATAATATTTATTACATTCATCTTACAGTTATGAATGATATGTCAAATGGAAAAGCAACTCAAACAGTTTTACCAAGAAGCTTATAAATGTCCCTTTGTCACACGGCACACATTAAGTCTATAGCCGAGTTCTTTCCAAACGTTGATAAGTGTGTATTCAGTAATTGTAGCAACAGCTGCTTCAATCCGGTTTCTTAATTCAGGGAGGTCAGCTGGTAGCGGAGGCACGTACACACGATCCTTGATGAAGACCCAAAGGTAAAAATCGCATGGCGTTAGGTCAGGAGAACGTGGAGGCCATGCATAGCAAGCCCTGTTATTGGGGCCCTTGCGGCCTATCCAGCGCTCGGGTACAGTGACGTTCAACCAATCGCGTACTTCGTTATGCCAGCGAGGTGCCGCACCATCCTGCTGGAAAATGAAGTTCTCTGGCTCATTTTCTTCCAACTGAGGGAAGAGCCATTGCTCTAGTGTATCAAGGTAAGAAGTGCCAGCTACAGTAGGTTCACCAAAAACGAAAGGCCCATAAACTTTTCGCCGGGATACGGCACAAAAAACATTCACTTTAGGGGAATCTCGTTGCATTTCTACCATCTCGTGAGGATTTTCTGAGCCCCAGATGCGCACATTATGAGTGTTAACATGTCCACTAAGGTGAAAGGTCGATTCATCACTGAAGACAACACGATCCACAAAATCGTCATGAAACAACATGTCGTTTGCGAATTTGGCACGTAATCTGTGGTCTGTCGGCTTTAGAGCCTGTAATAACTGTAAACAGTAAGGACGTAGCTGTAAGCGTTTTCTTACAACTTTCCAAACAGTCGACACAGGAACTTGTAATTCACGACTAGCCTTCCGGACTGATTTCTTTGGGCTACGAGTGAACGACTCTCTCACTCGCTCAACAGTCTCTTCACTTACTCCTGGTCGTCCCGTGCTCTTCCCTTTACAAAAAACTGATTATACCATCTACGAATGTTTTTATCACTAGAAGGATCACAACCAAACTTACTACGGAACGCGCGTTGCACAGTAACTACAGATTCGGTCTTTGCAAACTGCAAAACACAAAACGTTTTCTGCTTACTAGTCGCCATCTTTGCTACTACCGCTGTCTAGCGGATTGCGGCAGAAACATTGCACGCACATGCGTACTTGTGCCAACAAACAAAACTGAGTTGCTTTTTCATTTGACATACCATTTATAAGTGTAAGTTGAATGTAATAAATATTATAAAGAGTTAAAACCCCGATATTCATTTATGTACACCCTGTAGTTTACTTCTTTTTTTTTGCAGTTATGCGTTTCGACTGCTAATTATCACCAAACCTATGGAAATATGTGCATGCTCCTTCACACTCAAAATACATTAATACAAGAGACATAATAGAGTAATTATTATTCTACTTTACAAAAAGAGCAACCAGTTGGTGTCCCTCGCCACGACCGAATTTATAATATATGCGAACAGCGGAAAATAGACAAGTGTACAGTAGCAATGAAAATAAATGGCTTTTCATTCTTTTGCAGTACATTTAACATTCATGGATAGTTAAATGGTAGATACTTACAACATCAAAGAACACACCAGCGGCTTTAAATGTGCCGGAAAATATTTCGTTAACTTGCAAGAAACCATTAGGTATAAACTCATAATAAAACGTAATAACATTTCACTCACCTCATGGAGAAAAATAGGCGCTCTACGTAGTATTATATAAACCTCTCAATGTGTTTAATGATCACGTATATCTTCTTATCTGCAACGTAAAAAATAAAAATATATATTATAGGGAAATTCAGCAAAAACTGGAAAAAAACAATGAC
Source organism: Hymenopus coronatus (assembly GCA_030762935.1). Classification (NCBI taxonomy): domain Eukaryota; kingdom Metazoa; phylum Arthropoda; class Insecta; order Mantodea; family Hymenopodidae; genus Hymenopus; species Hymenopus coronatus. The sequence continues at coordinate 40,909,684 of CM060884.1, forward strand.
CTAATATACAGACAGAAGATTTTTATGAAGTGAAATCCCTTTCATGTTTTCAGTGTTAATGAGAATTATGCAAGAGTAGTGTGCAAAAGATAACCTTCATACACTGGAATACATAAAGAAATTTCGAAACATTTTATAGAAGTTAATTTTTCTGTGAACAAGAAAAACAACATGGACCTAGGTTGCCTATATTCTTGCAAGTTACTATTATTTTAAACTCTCAAGCATGTAAATATTGTAAGCATAAAATCAGGTTTAAAGACATGCCTCTCTCTCCCTCTCTCGCTCTGAATTTATGAAAACCGAGTATTTACTTCCCAAATATAATTTTTACTTTCTCTATACGTACTGTATACATAGCGAATACAGAAGCTATTGTATTTCACCCAAAAATTCGATACCGAGATTTCAACGAAAATATATGTTTTGAGACCCCCTGAATAAAATAAAAGCATTTTTAGAAAAATGTCCGTGTGTGTCTGTTTGTGCCTGTGTGTGTGTGGGCAGCATAGCTCAAAAACGAAAAGTCGGTTAAAAACCAAACTTGGTATTTAGGTTTGGAATTTTCCAAGGATGAGACACGAAGATTTTCAAGAAAATCCCCCACCTCCAACTACCCTTTACATGGAACTTTTTTTCAAAATGTTTTATTTTCTCAAAAATGGCCAACAATGTTGATTAAAATGCCATATATTTAATATATTTACCCGACAAATAAAATGTATATCTTCAATTTTCTGAGAATAGCCTCTGAAGACTGCCTTATTCTGGATGAATTTTAATTTGCATAACTACTACACTGTAACAGATAGACAAAAACTTACCACACAAAAACTGTAGAGCACGTTAAAGCACACAAATTATGTTGTACATATTTTTTTTCGTGGAGTTGGTCGTGTTTGAGATATTCCTTGTTATTTCGCTCACAAGGAAGCAAGTAATAACGCTCTTTCTGCTAATTTTTTCTCGATTAACATGAAGTAAATAGAAGCAGAGGTGTAGAGGAAATTAATGTGAATGGAACACATCAGATTTTTTTTTTTTTTTTTTTTTTAATCTCTCCCTGCAAAGAAAATGTTCATTTATTTCTAAAGCTATGTTGCTAACACTTGATATAGTGTACTAGGAGAAAACTCCCATATGAAAATATTAATGATGACATGACAAGAATATTAAATCCAGCTTTCAATGCAAATGAAATATTCATCTTTGTAGCGTTTATGGCTTCGCTTTCGTGGTGTAGTAGAGGGAATTTTATTTAGAAGGTGTGCTCGCGCGAGACGTCACAGAGCACCAAGTTTTTGCTCAAAGAAACGACGTAGAGTTGCAGTGAAAAAGTGCGCTGTCCGCGAGAGTATTTCATGCTTCTCTAATTTTCATATATACTCCAGACCTGCATTTACTTTACTAAAACATTCATCTCCGTTGAATTTCATCCTCCAGTCCTTTGAAAACTCCTCTAATTTACTTAAAGCAGCAACATAGAACACGCAAAGGCTGCCGCTGCATCGTCCATCTTTTGTCAGCAACATGCGGTTGGCTAATGGTTTAACAACTAATTAATATACATACCTTTGCAACAAAACTCACTATTTCAACAAACGCATATTAACGAGTTACTACTTTCTCTATAGGTACTATGTACACAGTGTATAAAGAAGGTATTGTATTGCACCCAAAATATATGTTTTGAGACCCCCTGAATCCAAAAAAAGCACTTCTTGAAAAATGTCCGTGTGTGTCTGTCTATCTGTCTGTCTGTGGGCAGCATAACTCAAGAAAATCCTCCCACCCCAAACTACCCTTTACATGGAAAAAGGTTCGAACATTTTTTTTTCTTAAAAATAGCTCTAATGATTTTAATTAAAATCTCGTATATTTAAGATATTTACTTGACAATTAAAATGTACATCTTGAATTTTCTGGGAATAGCCTCTAAAGAGTTCTTTATTCTGGATGAAATTTACGGAATTTTTAATAACTGCTAAACCGTAAGAGATGGACAAAAGCTTACTGCACGAAAACTGTAGAGCACGTTAAAACACACAATTTATGTTAAATACATTTTTTCGTGGAGTTCGTCGATTTTGAGACATTCCTTGTTTTTGGTTTCTGCTTTGAAAAACATACTTTTCTCATACAGGAATTTTTCAACTCCTGTCCATACAAACAAAGAAATTTCAGTCACTTAGCAACCAGCTTTTGACTATCACTTTAACCTATGGTAGTCCCTTATTTCGCTTCTACTTACAAGAAAGCAAGTAGTAAAGACTATTTCTGCTAATTTTTTCTGATTTGTATGAAGTAAATAGAAGTATAAAATTTTTAAGAATAATTTGTTGCAGGGATATAGAGAAGGACATGTGAATGTTTTTTTTTATAAAAATACAGATCTTTATGGATACACTTTTGAAGAAAGCAGAATATTAGTTTCGTTTTTGTCTATCTCTTACGGTTTACCAGTTATGCAAAATTCAGAAAAAATCATTCAGAATAAAGAGGTCTTCATAGGCTATTCCAGAAAGTTCAAGATATTCATTTCATTTGTCATGTAAATATCTTTCATATATGAGGTTTTATTTAAAATTGTTAGAACCATCTTTGAGAAAACCAAAATTTTCTAAATTTTGTCTATGTAAAGGGTAGTTGGGAGTAGGGGGATTTTCTTGAAAACCTTAGTGTCGCGTCGATGGAAGATACTGAACTTAAATATCAAGTTTGATATTTAACGGACTTTTGTTTTTGAGCTATGCTACACCCCCTCCACACCCATCCACACACACACACACACACACACACACACATACATGCATACATACACGGATATTTTTTAATTTTTTTTTTATTCAGGGGTCCCAAAACATGCATTTCTGGCGAAATCTCGGTATTGAATTTTGGCTGGAATAGAATACCATATCTTTACACTATATACATAGTACTTGTGCGTACAGAAAGAGTAAAAATACATTAAATCTAATATGTAGCATTCATATGACTTTCTTTACCAATTCTTTAACAATTTATTCTTAAAAAATTGTATTCTTCTACCTACTTCATTTAGGACTTACAAGCGATTGCTTAGGGGTCAGAAGCCTGTCGGGAAGCCAACGGCACGTGACCGCAGAATGGAGAATCTGGAACGAGTGATCGGTCCGTAGGCAGGCATGAGCGAGTGGAAGTAGATGATATGAAATGCAAGCGATGGAGGAGTAATTGGTGGAATGAGTGGTGGGGAAGCCGGAGCACCCTGAGAAACTTGCCCAGAGGCCGCTTGATCCAACACAAATCCCACATGCGGTCGTTTGGGATCGAACCCGGTGCACCTAGGTGGGAGGCGCGCGATCTAACTATTCGGCCGGAATATTAATGTTTGATAAATATTAACAATCTACCGCTGGGGCACATAGTACATGCATGTACACCCAAATACACCTTCTTTCTGGTTATTTTAAGGGGACAAGATACTCTGAAATGGTGGAAAAATAACATTTTTTTGTTGTTTTAGACACTAACAAAATCCCTATTATTTCCAGTTACAGAAAATGTATACTTTGGGGGTTAAGAGGATTTTAATAAATTTAAATGTAAATTAAATTCTAGTCTGCATTCCTTTACAGCTGTTATGCAATGCCTCTTTTTCGAACATTTGTAGCTTTAAATTCGGTTTTCTCAAAACAGCAATTATGAATACTTGTGCACCTTTTTCTCAGAAAGCTGACATTTTCAGCACATACATACAACACATAGTTAAACTTTCTGAACCACAATCGTGATGTTATAGAGTATTTATCATATTAAATTGTAAATTTTCCACATATTTAATTTTTTTAAATTTGCAAGTATATCTTCTTTTTTTTTCTACTGAAATTGTATCATAGCTAAATAATTGAACATATTTTGTAGAAATTACAATTTTCGATACATTTCTTTGACTGCCTTTAAACTTCCAATAATTAGATTTCTCTCACATGGGAAGTGGTTATTCACTTTTTTCTTCCTGATACTACAAAGAGAAAGACACATAATTGCTTCAGTAGATAGCTGACTATACTCGGAACAAGCATGCAAATGTATCAGAGAAAAAGGTACATGAAATCACATGTTTTATGACTATGTTTTATTACTTTTCTGCTGAATGAAATAATTTTATAGACTCGACCTCATAAGCTATTAATGCAAAGAACCACTTGAAATGGTTGTCATGATTTATAGAACAATGCTTACAAATTTATGTAAACACAATTGAATACTTTTAAGAGCAGTGGTAATTCAACTCACTTAAACTATAATTTTCATATGTTCAGACTACTTTGTCCTTTAAGGATACCCATCTATGATAATTGATCAAAAAGTTCAAAAAATGAAAAACAAATGTTTTTGCCTAATTAAATAATGTAATGCCTGCTGTTCAATTTCCTGGTGTTTTTATTACCATGCGGCGCTTTAAACCGTATCACGTGACAATTTAAATGGACGACTAAATGGGTAATGGTACTTTAACGTTTTCACTATGGTGAAAAATTGCTAAAAATCCAAAAAGTCCCCTTAAATATGTCTATTTCAGGTTGAAAATACAATAATATGCATTAATAAGTAAAAAAAAAAAAAAAAGTGAGTATAGTAATATGTTTCAAAAGTTATAAAACAGATCTCACACCGGGTGCTTCTACCTGCCCGTCATCATTCAGGTATGCCGTACCACCGATTATTTAACCTGGGCCCTCCCCATCCTAAACCACAGGCGAGATAGAGACTGTTTTAGTGGCAGAGTGGTAACAAAAATTCTATATGCCAATTTTATTTACTAGCATGAAACAAATGTAGGTACTAATATTTTTGGTTTTCCAAAAAAGTAATTTATGCATCTTGTTCAACTTTTGATTACTTGACAAAATAAAAACACTTAATTATTTTTAAATCTAAATATTTAAAGATATATGTATGAAACTCAAAAACATGGATAATTGTGTCACAGTAGTATGTATTTTTTTTTTCAAAAAAGATTGCTTGAAAAATGCAAGATTGGGAAATTTCAGTTTGGGGTACCCTTAAGTATGCAGGTACGTCTGCTTTAAATGATCTACATCACATCGCTTCTACATTTAAGTAGAAATAGAATCAGGAGAGTGGATTACTAGCTAGACATGACTACGTCAGAAAGCATCTACAAACTATGGGAACCCTCCATGGCAAAACCAGCTGCAGATTTAGTGGAAAGCGAGAAGAAATCACGAGTCATTTATTACTAGATTGCGAGGACCTGGGGAGAAGAAGATATCGACACTTTAGAATCTCAACACTGGATAGATTTAAAGATCCTATCTCAGAAAAGGACTCCTGGGACTTATAAGCTCCAAGGAACTCGAATTCCTATAGGGAAAGGAAGTAGGGATAGTATAAAAGATTTTTAGGTCGAAATGCAAGAGTCCTGCGCTCTCTCATATTCACTTCCCTTCCATACTAACCTTTACATGAAGTAGAAGAATAAGCTCTTAAAAGAATAGTTTGTAAAAGAAGGGTAGTAAAGAATTTGATTTTAACACATCGCATCGTTTTGCATTCTTCCTGGGGGATATTAAACGTAAATACTAAGTTTCGTTTTAAACTCAGACACACATAAGCGCACACATGCACATACAGACACACACGCGCGCGCACACACACACACACACACACTCGTATTTACTTCATGCTAATCGAGAAACATTAGCAGAAATAGTGTTATTACTTGCTTCCTTGTAAGTAGAAGCGAAATAAGGGAGTACCATGGGTTAAAGTGATATTCAAAAGCTGATTGCTATGTGACTGAAGTTCCTTTGCTTGTATGGAACGGAGTTGAATTCCTGTATGAGATAAGTATGTTTTTTAAAGCTGAAATCAATAACAAGAATATCTCAAAAACGATCAACCCCACGAAAAAAAGTATATAACATAAATTGTGCGTTTTAACGTGCTCTACATTTTTTGTGTAATAAGTTTTTGTCTATCTCTTACGGTTTATCAGTTAGAGGCTATTCCCAGAAAATTCAAGATATACATTTTATTTGTCAGGTAAATATCGTTAATATACGATATTTTAATCAAAATTGTTAGAGCCATTTTTGAGAAAATGACAATTTTCTAAAATTATTCAATGTAAAGGGTAGTTGGGGTTTCTCGAAAACCTTCAGGTCGTATCCTTGGGAGATACCAAACTTAAATACAAAGTTTGGTATTTAACGGTCTTTTCGTTTTTGAGCTATGCTGTCCGCAGACTCACACGCACACGTGAACCTTTTCCTAAAAATGTCCCAGAGGGACCCAAAATTTGTATTTCGGTGAAATCTCGGCATCGAATTTTTGGTTGAAATGCAATACCTGTTCTATACACTATGTACATAGTACGTGGAGAGAAAGTAAAAATACAGAGGACCCTAAAACGCATATTTCTGGTAAAATCTGGTATCGAATTTTTGGGTGGAGTACAATATCTCATCTATACTGTCAGCTTAGTTCAACCATTTAAACATCTACAGGTCGTGGATTCATCAGATACAACAATTATCTACAAATTCAATTTATTTACAATTCTATATTAAATGCCCCACACTTAAATTCTTTCAGATTATTAAACTCATTTACTATTAAGTACCTCTTCAATTCTTTCATAGCTAAATCGTTATTACTTTCTCTGCACGTACTATGTACATGTACATAGAAGGTATTGTATTATAACAAAAAAGTCCATACCGAGATTTTATCGGAAATACATGTTTTGAGACCTCCTGAATAAAAAAAAACATTTTGAGAAAAAGATCCGTGTGTGCGTGTTTATGTGTCCGTGGACAGCATAGCTCAGAAATGAAAAGACCATTAAATACCATACGAAGATTTTCAAAAGAATCCCCCTCCTTAAACTATCCTTTACATGGAAATTTGTTTGAAAATGTTGTTATTTCAAACATGGCTCTTTCGAGTTTGATTAAAATAGCACATTATAAAGTTATATTTATATAAATACCTCAAAATAATATAAATTTCACCGCAAATTATTTTAATTAGATCAAAAAAAGATGTACTTAAATTTCGTTCAGTTAAAAGTAATTTATTTTGTTGAATGGGAATTAGATTAATAGGTAAATAAAAAGGTATATTTTGAATTTTCTGGGAATAGCTTCTGAAAACTTGTTCATTCTGGATGAATTTTGCATTTCTGGTAAACCGTAAGAAACAGAAAAAAACTTACTACACAAAAGATGAACATAGATCTCGTTAAAACACACAATTTAGGTCATATACATTTTTCATGGAGTTGGCCGTCTTCGAGATATTTATTGTTATTGGTTTCAGTCTTAAAATACTTAAACTTTACTCAACGGGAGCTTGTCCAATGCTGCCCACGCAAAGAATCGGATTTCAATTTCATAGCAACTACATCTTAAAACACCTGACTGCGGTTCATCCTAGTGTATTCCCTTTTTTCCCTTCTACTAAAAGAACTAAATAATGAGACCGTTTCTGCTAATTATTATCGATTAGCGTTAAGTAAACAGAAGAATAAGCTTATTAACAATTTGTTACAGAGATGGATAGGTGGAGTCAGACTGCAAAATTCAAAGCCATAGTCAGGATTTGAACATAGAATTTCCCGGTCTCTAGCAAGTTGCTCTACCACTGAGCTACCATGGCAACACACCGGCATGGCATTAAATTTCTCAACTGACTCGCATGTTTCCCGGTAAACCACAAGGTGATCTCAAATTATTTTGAGATGTCATGCCACAATGGCGAATTATAATGTCGTAAGTACTTAAAACCTCAGGATTCATAATTTAGTTAACTATTATGGTTTAGAGAAATTCATGTGAGTGGAACACATCAGACATTTTTATCAGTTTTATTTCTTCAGGTAGCTAATTATAAATTCTTTTCTCCTGTTTTTATACGTCTGCTTAATGATCCATTGAAATAATCAAAAATGCATCATAGATTTTTTGGTTTTTGTTCATTTTCTTGTAAATAAGTCTTGTAGTTTCATAAATATACACACACACACTGCCAGGATACCACAGGCACATGTGCGTATTATTTACATTATCTTTTATTCTAATTACTTTCTTTTGCTAAATATTTCCCCAAAATATTATCTCATATTTTATGTAATATTATAATTATAATAATGGATGATAATAGAAAATAATAATATCAACTCCATGGCACGACAGCTCACAGGGAACCTTGGCCTACCGCCGGTCGCTGCAACACCCATCTCGATCCATGATAGACGTCATGAATGGGGTGCGGTATTGGAGAGTGAGACGCGGTCAGCACCACGAACCCGCCGGCCGGTTAATGCGGTCCTCATGACCTGGAGCCGCTACTTCTCCATCAGGTAGTTGGCTCAATTAGCCCCCCAGGGACCTCATGAGGCTGAGTGGACCCCGGATCAGGTCTCCCAGCGGAGAAAAATCCCCACGTTGGTACCGGGAATCGAACCCAGGTCTCCCGCTTGGCAAGCAACTGCGCTAAGGAGACGACCCCATATTTTATATGTGAGTGTATAAGAACAAAGTATACCTGTTTAAGTGTTTCATCATCCATGGTTTTCCATACCTATTATGAAGAGAAAGTTAAAAACATTCTGCTAAGCCAAAAACAAACTTCTAAAATGACAGGATAGAAATTATTGGGATTTCACAGAGCGAGAAATAAGGAACAGGAAAGCTATTAAACTTGGTGTTAAAAGATCTGATAATTTCTTGAATCAAGTGGTAATCCCATTTACAAACAGCAAGCGATGTCAAACTTAGAAAACTAATTTCAACCAAGTTGGAAAACTGTAAGCAGAAATGTGTAAGCGCGAGAGAAGGAACAAGGAGGGGGTGGAGGAAGGAACAGAGGAAGAAGAGGAGCACTTCACTTAATTGTTGTGCGTGGATTTGGCGTGAAGCGATGGCTGGCATTTTGTTGAGTGCGCGCCAGAATTCTACAACAAACCAACAGGTGGAAAGGAACAACAACACGTTCCCGGACTACTTTTTAAGTATCTGTCAATAACAGTCCTCCCACTTCTTAAGAATCTGCCCACACGCTCTTCAACTTTTTCGTCCCTCATTTTGTTTTCATCTTGACAGAAAGGGATTATATACCGCAGGTATACGAGGGTACAGTTCTCTTCTCTTGACTCATCCGAGGGCCCACAAATATGAAATGAAACTGTAAATTTATGTTAGGGAGAGAGAGAGAGAGAGAGAGAAGTAAAGTTTTAGGGCGCCCAACCTATACGGTTATTAGCGCCCTATAAAACAAAATAAAACAAAGTTAATCTTCTAGCTAAAACAATACGGTAAGAATAAAAGTAAAACCGACTAATACATCCCCCAAAGTTAAAACGTTAAAATAAGGGTTAAGGTTAAAATGGGTTAAAATAAGGAGGAAATTAATCATGAAATTGATCTTTCAGCTAAAATATCCTGGTCAAATGAATATTTCAATTTACTAATTAGCTCCCCAACAATAAAACTTTAAAACCAGTCCGGTAGGTTAAAATTATGGATTAATTAATAACAAAATTATACTCCTAGCTAAAATATTATGGTAAAATGAATATAACCTACTAATACATCCCTCCAAAGTTAAAACTTTAAAAACAGTCCGGTAGGTTAAAATAAAGAATAAAATACCATATTGCTAAAGCTGAGAACGGAAGTAAAACTATATATGGCCAATCGGAGGGCATTTATTTATTTATTTACGTCATGTTGATCAAGACAAATAAATGGAACCTAGGGTTTAAGAAGCCAATCGCAGGCGCTGTGCTTCAGTTCCGGTTTCCTGCACAAGTTCTGTGCATTCCTTGCCACATATTACTGTCTTCAGAAAATACACTTTAGAGATTATGACAAACTCCTCTGCTACTATGGAGAAACATTGTGATAAATGATTTTAAGAAGTTCTGTGAAAAGTACTCAACTTTAATCTAAACTATTGTTTACCTTTGTTAGTGGTATTGCAGATTATTTGCTTGGATTGTCTGTGTCACGTTTTTAGTGCATTTTTTCACTATAGTGGTCATCATTTACATAGTCTCTTAGTGCCTCGTGTAGCATATTTTACACAAAGGTGTTTTGTGAAGCTTTTAACCTTTTAATAACTCTAATTTTTAATTTCTATTACACTAACCTTTAACAATAAAACACAAATATAGTTATTTTGTATTAAAAATAAATGTTTGCAATAAATGTTGTAGTGTTTTAAGAACAAAAAGTAAAATCCATGCAACTGCAGTCAAATATAACCCCGACATCATTCAAGTATGTCATCACATCGATTTTTTTACTTGGAGCCTCCCCGTCCGTCATCACAGGTTCATTAGACTGTTCTACACATGGTATTATTATTTGTTAAGAGTATCATGGCTGAAAATCTTCTGCCACTATGGGGAAACAAACGTGGAAGTGGAGAAAATACAATAAAATTGTGTTAAAGCAAAATTGATATGTCATTAAGTATATGACTTCTGAAACCTAAAGTTTTACAAGTATTTGAATATATTGAAGCACCTTTCACTGTTGCTGATTCAGTCTTTGTTCAACCTTCTTTGTAGCAACAGAATGTTATGGCCTTTATGTTATTATCGGAATAATATTCTTCATTACATGTTTATGCCGAATATTATCATAAGTAATGCTACGAGTGTTTTCATCTTGTCGATAATCCACTTTTGGAGCGAAGCAATGGGAGTAATGCAGTAGTTCTCAAATGGTAGATGACGCATGCGACCATGTTTGTTTATCGAATGTTTTTTCTTTTCTTTTCTTTCTTCATGCCTCCTGAATTATAATATGGCCGATGTACGAATATCGATATCAACAATAGAGATAGGGAACAATTACTTTATTTCAGCTTTTAATAAGTAATACATGAAATGGAAACAAACGTTATTTTATTTGAAGTTATTGCAATTCTCATGCATAATACAAATAATGATTATTTTCACTCCTTTTTACTTTCTCCATACGCATTATGTACATAGTGTTTAGAGAAAGTATTGCACTCCACCAAAAATTCGATACCGAGATTTCACTGGAAATATATGTTTTAGGGTCCCCAATATCCAAAAAAAAGCATTTTCACAAAAAGGTCCGTGTGGGTGTGTGTGTGTGTGTGTGTGTGTGTCCGTGTGTCTGTGAACACGATAACTCAAAAACGAAAAGTCAGTTAAATACCAAACTTGGTATTTAAGTTTAGTATCTTCCAGGGATGCGACACGAAGATTTTGAGAAAAATCCCCTCACCCCCAACTCCCTTTACATGGAACTTTTTTCGAAAATTTTGATTTTCTCAAAAATGGCTCTAACGATTTTTATTAAAATTTCGGACATTAAACCTATTTACCTGACAAATGAAATGTATATCTTGAATTTTCTGGGAATAGCCTCTGAAGAGTAGTTTATACTGGATGAATTTTACTAAATTTTGAATGACTGCTAAACCGTAAGAGATGGACAAAAACTTACTACACAAAAAATGTAGAGCACTTTAAAACACACAATTTATGTTACATACATTTTTTTCGTGGAGTTCGTCGTTTTTGTGACATTCCTTATTTTTGGTTTGTGCTATGAAAAACGTATACTTTTCTCATACAGGAACTTGGCAACCCCTATCCATATACACAAAGGAACTTCATTGACATAGCAACCAGCTTTTGACTATCACTTTAACCTACGGTTGTCCCTTATTTCGCTTCTACTTACAAGGAAGCGACCAATAAGACTATTTCTGCTAATTTTTTCTGATTAGCATAAAGTAAATAGAAGTATAAGCTTTTTAAGAATTATTTGTTGCAGGGATATGGAGAAAGTCATATGAATGGTACACATCAGATTTTTTAACTAAATACATTATGAACAGGATACAACATTAAATAAACATTGTAACTGAAAGCACAATTATTGTAGAACTGACAGTTATTAAAAGTGAAGGTTGGCTGCCGGGACAAGAGTTCAAAGAAATGAACATCAGCTGCGATAAGATGTTTCGACAATATCGCTCCAGTCAGATGACCGTGATTGGTTGAAATTGCCTAATCTCAGCCATTTCATTGGCACTTTAACAGTTGGTCTGAATTGTCAATACAAACTGCCATAAATTAACATAAAAACGTACAAAAGTTTTTGAATTCCAATTCCCAACTTTCACGGAAACGCTTCTGGCTTGAGTGGAACATATCATATTTGGTTGTGGGAGGGGGGGGGGAGGTTCAGAGTGTAAAAGGAATTTCGATTAAATTTTCATCGGAAATTTCTGTTATTCTCTTCGACATACGAATGCGACACGCGAGCATTTATATAATGCATTACAGAGGCATATCGATTATACAACTCCGTGTCTCACAATGTCAACGGTTGCTACTTAAATATGGCAGAGAAATTCATATATTATTATTTAACCTGTTTAAAAGTGAACCACTACCCCAACTTAGTACCATTTTAATAGAATGTTACTCATACTACACAAACACTATCATTAATTGCTCTAAATAGATATCTCAGACGTTGATTTTACCCTTAAATATAATTTATTGTTAAAACATGAGGAATATTGTTTGCATTTCAACCTTTATGACACAAATATTGGAGATTTAAAATAGGTTAACTCAAACCCTTGTGTTAATGCCCAATTGATATAGTATAAGAAACTTGTGTTATATTAATGTTCCTGAAAGTTTCATTTCATATCTTTTTATTTCTATTTTTTTTTTAATTAAACTGGTAAAGACACAACAAATACTTTGCTTATCTGTGTGTATTAGAAAACGTACGCGTACGCGCGCACACACACACACACACACACGCACACGCACACGCACACAGGGATGCTATAAGTGATTAATTCGTTTTCAAAACGCTGTGTTTTCCAAATTATTACACATGCAGAAATGATTGATACATAAAAAAATCTGATGTGTACCATTCACATGACTTTCTCCATATCCCTGCAACAAATAATTCTTAAAAAGCTTATACTTCTATTTACTTTATGCTACAAATTAGCGGAAATAGTCTTATTACTCGCTTCCTTGTAAGTAGAAGCGAAATAAGGGACAACCGTAGGTTAAAGTGACAGTCAAAAGCTGGTTGCTATGTCAATGAAGTTCCTTTGTTTATATGGATAGGAGTTGACAAGTTCCAGTATGAGAAAAGTATACGTTTTTCATAGCAGAAACCAAAACTAAGGAATGTCACAAAAACGACGAACTCCACAAAAAAAATGTATATAACATAAATGTGCTCTACATTTTTTGTGCAGTAAGTTTTTGTCCATCTCTTACGGTTTAGCAGTTATTCAAAATTTAGTAAAATTCATCCAGAATAAACTACTCTTCAGAGGCTATTCCAAGAAAATTCAAGATATACATTTCATTTGTCAGGTAAATATGTTAAATATCCGAAATTTTAATCAAAATCGTTAGAGCCATTTTTGAGAAAATCTAAATTTTCGAAAAAAAGTTCCATGTAAAGGGTAGTTGGGGGTGGGGGAGATTTCTCAAAATCTTCGTGTCGCATCCCTGGAAGATACTAAACTTAAATACCAAGTTTGGTATTTTACCGACTTTTCATTTTTGAGTTATCGTGTTCACAGACTCACGGACACACACACACACACACACGGACCTTTTTTTGAAAATGCTTTTTTTGGATATTGGGGACCCTAAAACATATATTTCCGGTGAAATCTCGGTATCGAATTTTTGGTGGAGTGCAATACTTTCTCTATACACTATGTATATAGTGCGTATGGAGAAAGTAAAAACGTAAACTCACCAAGTTTGCATTGAGTGTATCAGTTGGCAGTGAGTATGTAATGTCTTTACAAAATGGCGACAAAAAACAAAAAGTGACAGAATGATCCTACGAATAGAAGGAACTGGATATGTGTCGTGATATCCAAGTAGCACACATAGAAATTTCGACTACCTCTGTGGTCAGTAACTGACCTCTCAACCGGAGGTTCTGAGTTCGATTCCCGGATGGAGCGGGAAGTTTTTTAACACAAATCATTCCCTATCGCCGACAGAGTATGAAAGTATGCACGTGAGAATGAATGTAAGGTGTTTGGAAATAAAACATTATTAAAAGCCTAACTTTAAAAAATATGCAGTCGAGTTATTTCATCTGTCAAAGCCCCCAAACTGATTATAGCTGTAAAACGGGACTATACAAAAAATAAAAAGATGTATAGGAATTAAAGAGAAAACTAGGTAATGGTTCTTTTTGTCTAACGATCATAATTCTACTGTAATACTTTAGAAAATATAGCATTTTGAAAACGAATGAATAATTTGTAGCAACTTTGTATTTAAAACTCTTAATATCTCACATATTATATCAACCTTGTAAAAAATAATTAGTGAAAAAAATGTTTATTTGTGTTTCAATATTTTTCCAGTAAAATTATCCAGTTGCTTCACCATATTAAGGTCCCTCCCTACAAATAATGCGCATAAGGAAACTTAAATCTGAACAGAGAGGGTTAAGTGTCCATCCACAATTTTAATCTCTCCCCTAGTGACTCACTTTGATTGCATCCAGAGAAGGACGCTCTATGGGCACATTGTCCTTTGACATCAAGAGAGGTCTCCACAGGAACAAATATCGTTATCGAGGGAAACGTCGATCACTGTCATGCGTTCATTTGGGGAAGCAAAACATTTTGAGAAGCTACGAAACGTTGTGCTTGTGTCCCTAATCCTTGAAAGAGTAGAGGTGAGCAGAGGGAAACACTTGAACACACTGATTCAACAGTAGCCACGCTTCGCCGCGAATCAGAACAGTCTGCCTCAATACGAAAACATGTGGTTGTGCACTGTCGCTTGGAATATAGAGAGCACAAAGAAGACCTTTTAAGGTAATGCATCTGTAAAAATTGACCAAAAATTGTAAAAAATTAAAAAACAAACATACAAATTATATGAATTCTAAACTTTAAGAAAATATATTGTTTTTCCTACTAAGTAGAGCATAGCGTATCGTTACAATGTTTCCTTGAATCTCTAGTTCGTAAGTTCGCCGCTATGCGCCATGTTGGCGAGGATCAGCTGGCACTGAAGCACGAAATTACGACTTGCGGACGCGAAATGGCAGAGTTTTGCCCAGAAACCACCTTCTTTCAAGGTTTGGGTTCTTTTTCGTGCAAATAAGCATTACACAGGGCCACCGTCTTTACTTCCCTTCCGAAGGAAGCCATGCTAAGGATTTTTGCATCCGAAAAAAATGCTTCACCCTCCGTTGGGTTTAAACCCTGTAATCTTGGGTTTTAGAGGCTAACATATGCTTATTAACAGGCAATCAAAACTTTAAACTTTATTTACTTGCAAATTTTTTCCAACATTTTTTCATACTCAAAATGTTCCAAAGATGTAATTTTTCATTAATTTGTTTCATAATTTAAACTAAGCACATTAAATGAAACGGTCTCATACTTTTTCGAAATGTTGTTCCAATTTTGAGAGTAAGTTATTACATTTTAAAAAATCAAGAACTTTGAGAGTACCAAAAGTAGTATCTTTTCCACTCTAATTAGAGCTAATATATAAAAAAAATCTTGTGTTCCATTCACATGACTTTCTCTACATCTCTGTAACAAATTAATCTGTTTACTTCATCAAATGGAGAAAAAATTAGTGGAAATAATCTTATTACTTGCTTCCTTTTAGTAGAAGCGAAATAAGGGAGTACCATGGGTTAAAGTGATGAACAAAAGCTGGTTGCTACGTGACTGAAGTTCCTTTGTTTTTATGGACAGGAGTTGACAAAATCCTGTATAAGAAAGTTATGTTTTTCAAAGTTGAAACCAAAAACATGGAATATCTCAAAAACGATCAACTCTAAGAAAAAAACACATATAACATAAATTGTTTGTTTTAATGTGCTCTACATTTTTTGTGTTTTAAGTTTTCGCCATCTCTTACGGTTTATCATTTATGCAAAATTCCGTAAAATTCATCCAAAATAAAGTAGTCTTCAGATACTATTCCCAAAAAATTCAAGATATATATTTTGTAAGGTAAATATCTTTGATATACGATACTTTAATCGAAATCGTTAGAGCCATTTTTAAGAAAATCAAAATTTTGAAAATAAGTTCCATGTAAAGGGTAGTTTGGGGTGGGGGGATTTTTCTCAAAATCTGTGTGTCGCATCCTTGGACGATACCAATCTTAAATACCAAGCAGAAAGACACACACGGACATTTTTCTAAAAATTCTTTTTTTTTTAATTCAGGGGTCTCAAAACATATATTACCGGTGAAATCTCGGTATCGAATTTTTGGGTGCAATACAATACCTTCTCTATACACTATGTACATGGTATGTATAGAGAAAGTAATATAATATAACATATATTTGTATCTCATTTGTTGTAAAACTGGATTTTATGTGAATATTTTAAACATGTATCACAGGGTTCACTTTTATTGGAACAATGAATTTAGACAAAAAAAAAGTATTATTTAAGTAACGATGCAAGCTAGAATTTTGATATATGGCAAAAACATCACTTATTGGGTATAACAATTGGCACGGATTTCAGTAAGATACTTTCCTTACTATTGGGTTTTCGAAATTTCACAGTTGCATCACCTTAATACATTCATCAAAATGTCATGCTTAGCAGCGAATTATGACATTTTGAGAAGCTATGATAAGTTTAGCTTGTGTCCCTACCTCTTAGAATACAGAGGAAAGCATAGAGAAACACTTAGCACACTCATTCAGTTGTCATGGTTCGTCGCGAATCAGAATATATTGAGAAGCTACGAAAAGTTGGCTTGTATCTCTACTGTTTGGAATATATAGAGCATAGAGAAGCATTAATACTCTCATGGTTCGTCGCGAATCAGAATATATTGAGAAGCTGCGAAAAGTTGTGCTTGTATCCCTACCGCTTGCAATGAAGAGGAGAGCACAGAGAAAACTTAAATCTCTCATTCAACTACCATGCTTCGCCACGAATCATAACATTTTGAGAAGCTACGAAAGACGTGTTTGAAATCCTAACGCTTGGAATATAGAAAAGAGCATAGAGAAACGTAACTCAGTCATTCAGTTGTCTTGCCTCGCCGAGAATCCGATGACTTTGAAAAGCTAGAGAAAGTTTTGCTTGTGTTCCTACTGCTTGCAATCAAAAGATGTATATAGAGAAATACTTAATATTCTCATTCAGCAATTATGTTTCATCACGAATCATAATATTTTGAGACGCTACGAAAAAAATCTAATGTGTACCATTCACATGATTTTCTCTATATCCCTACAACAAATTATTCTTAAAAAGCTTATACTTCTATTTACTTTATGCTTATCAGAAAATATTAGCAGAATTAGTCTTATTACTTGCTTCCTTGTAAGTAGAAGCGAAATAAGGGACTACCATAGGTTAAAGTGATAGTCAAAAGCTGGTTGCTATGTCAATGAAGTTCCTTTGTTTATATGGATCGGAGTTGACAAGTTCCTGTATGAGAAAAATAGTTTTTCATAGCAGAAACAAAAAAATAAGGAATGTCTAAAAACGATGAACTCCACGAAAATAATGTATATAACATAGATTGTGTGTTTTAACGTGCTCTACATTTTTTGTGTAGTAAGTTTTTGTCCATCTCTTACGGTTTAGCAGTTATTCAAAATTCCGTAAAATTCATCCAGAATAAACTACTCTTCAGAGGCTATTCCTAGAAAATTCAAGATATACATATTATTTGTCAGGTAAATATGTTTAATATATGAAATTTTAATCAAAATCGTTAGTCATTTTTGAGAAAATCAAAATTTTCGAAAGAAGTTCCATGTAAAGGGTAGTTGGGGGTGGGGATATTTTTCTCAAAATCTTCGTGTCGCATCCCTGGAAGATACTAAACTTAAATACCAAGTTTGGTATTTTACCGACTTTTCGTTTTTGAGTTATCGTGTTCACAGACACACACACACACACACACACACACACACACACACACACACACACACACACGGACCTTTTTGTGAAAATGCTTTTTTTGGAACATATATTTCCGGTGAAATCTCGGTATCGAATTATTGGGTGGAGTGCAATACCTTCTTCTATGTACATAGTGCGTATAGAGAAAGTAAAAATGTGTGTGAGCCTAACGCTTGGAATATAGAGAAACGTAACTCATTCAATTGTCTTGCCTCGCCGAGAATCAGATCGGTTTGAAAAGCTAGAGAAAGTTTGGCTTGTGTCCCTACTGCTTGCAATGAGGAGGAGGGCATAGAGAAACACGTAATACTCTCATTCAGTTATCATGCTTCGCCACGAATCATATTATTCTGAGAAGCTACGAAAACTTTGCTTGTGACCCTACCGCTTGGAATAGTAGAAGTAAGCACAGAGAACACATATTGATTCAAATGTTCCAATGTTACGGCGTGAATCAGAACATTGAGATTCTACGAAAAGTAGCATAACCCAAAAAGGAAAAGCTTGTCAAATACCACATATATAAGCTCAGCATTTACGAAGAATGTGATAAGAAGATTTTAAGAAATTTCCACCGCGTCAAGCTGCCCTTTACATGAGCAATATTTTGTTATTTATAAAAAAGTTCATTAAAGGTTTTGATTAAAATACCACTGCTTTAGATATTTGCATCATAAATAAAAATGAATATCTTGAATTTTCTGAGAATTTCTTATAAAGTCCTCTTCAATTTGAATACAAATTTCACCGCAGGCGATGACACTGATTATACATGGAATGAAGATGGAGCACCGGTGGAATCGGAGAACCCGGAGAAAGCGCGCCCCTGCGCCGCTTTGTCCACCACAAGTCCCAGATGCGTTGCTTGGGATCGAACCCGGCCACCTAGGCGAGAGGCGAGTAGTCTAACCACTCGGCCACGGCGCGGCCACGAATGATTTTTGTACATCTGGTAAACCCTAGGAGATGGACAAAATCTTACTAGACAAAAACATCTTATTAACGTACCACGATTTATGCCAAATATATTAACCATTTCCGATATACCTATTCTTTGTTATTCTTTTAAACTTTCAAATTCTTATGATTTACAAATGGAATGTCACTATCCGTCTTTTCTCGTGGTTCTGCAAAGAACTTAAAATTTCTTGGCATTTAAGTGTGGTATCTTACAAAGATGCGACACGAAAAGTTTCAAAAAAATCCCTCTACCCCTAATTACCCTTTACAGGGAAAAAATTTGGAAATTTTTTACTTTCTCAAACATGCCTCTAACGATTTTGATTAACATCTTTTGTATTTAAGATATTTACATGAATAATAAAATGTATATCTTCAGCTCTCTGTGAATAGTCTCTAAAGACATGTTCATTCTGGATGAATTCTGTGGAATTTTGCATAACTGGTAAACCGTAAGAGATGGGCAAAAACTTACTTAAGAAAAAACATAGATTTCTTTAAAACAGAATTTATATTATATACATTTTTTTCGTGGACTTGTTTTGAGATATTCCTTGTTAATAATTTACGCTTTAAAATACTCATACGTTTTGTCAATTCCTGCCCATAAAAACAAAGGTACTTCAATCACACAGCAACCAAATTTTAAAAGATTTAACTAACGATTTAGCCTATTGTACCCCCTTATTTCCCTTCTACTTTCAAGGAACCAAGTAGTAAACCCCTTACTGATATTTTTTTCTCGAATGTGAATGGAACACAGAATTTTTATTATCTATTATTATATTTGGGATCGTTCTGTCTTAGGCAATGTTATCAATAATAGCTCTTTGTGTTTGTTTAGTTATTTCTCTCATCGTTCAATATACAAAATTGTTCTATACAAAATAATATTAGTTTTATTTGAGTTTAGCAGAGGAGTGGCAGAGTTGACGCACGAGCTGTATGAACACTGGTGGCATGGAAAACCGAAGTAGGTACTCCACATCCACTATCTGCTAAAATTTCCACATCCGTGATTTGCATCAAGCCCGGAACTACGGTACGTGATGAACAACATTCGGTTCTTATCGGCTCCGTGTAAATCTGCGAATACATTCCTTTTTCCTGAAGCATTCTGAGGAATAAGCTTTCCACCGGTAGCGATAGACGGATATATCCCAGAGCGCCGTAACAGATGATAGGTATGGTGGCAAACACATTGCCTGATGTGCAGATTCTTTCAAAGGTCACTTAAAACTTTAAACCACTATAAATATTTGATATAGAATAAAAACAAAGAAGTCACATGCTGAGGAAGCAGTGAGGTTTGGTTTTATTTTCCTTTTTACTTTCTCTAGCGCTTATGTACACTGTACATAGTAGGTAGATAAAGTATTGCATTCCATCCAAAAATTCCATTCCTAGATTTCACAGAAAATACATTTTCAGAGATCCTTGAATAAAAAAAAAAAGAAACATGTTTAGAAATATATCCGTGTGCATCTGTGGACAACATAGCTCGAAACGAAAATACCGTTAAATACCAAATTAGGTATTTAAGTTTGATATCTTCCAGGGAAACTAAACTACCCTTCACATAGAAACCTTTTTTTTTTTTTTTGAACATTTCTTTGTTTTTCGCAAAAATGGCTAACTATTTAGATTAAATACCTTACATTAAAAAGTTAACATGGCAAATAAAATGTATGTCTTGAATTTTCTGTTAATAGCCTCTGAAGGCTTCTTCATTCTGGATGAATCTTGCTGAATTTTGCTAAAATTTGTAAAGCGTAAGAGATAGACAAAAACTTATTGCACAAATAATGTAGCTCTCGTTAAAACAATTTTAGTTTATGTCATATACATATTTTCACCGTTGTCATGCGTACAGTTTTGTTGAATAAAACATTAGTTCCTTATTCATATTTTTAAGTTAATATTCTTTATCCTCGTTGGCGACATCAGAAAATGAATAAAATTGGTGAATGATGTTCAAAAAATCTCGGGATACATGGAGTTTAAAGATATTCGACATTCTTCTCCTCAGGATAAGAGAAAATTCCGAAAAACCATATCCGGATTATTCTCCCTAAGCGAGATTCGAACTCGCGACCTTTTGAATGTAAAAGCAGACACGCTATACCTACACTACCCATTGGCTATAAGAACTTGTAATTTAAAATCATGGTTCTACCTCTAAATAGCTGATCCGATGCTATTATGAAAGCAGAGCAGCTGTTTTTCTCAAGATTTGAGAAAAGTTAGAATTCTTAACAATTTAAGAGTAGGCCCATGTTCCAACCAAGTGGACCCGCGATCTCCAGATCTCAAATCGACGGAATTGTATAACCCATAAACCAGAGCATACCTCGCTCCCTTTTTTCTCCTAGTTGTAAGAAGTGAATAAATGAATGAATGTGTTTATTGACATAACAGTATCATACATTGAACTTCAACGAATCGCACGGGTCCACAGGCCGTATGTGCTTCTGCAATACACAAAATAGTAAGTAATATTAAAACAACAACAACAAATTAAGAGACTAAACACGAAAATAAAAATCTGATGTGTACCATTCATATGACTTTCTCTATATCCCTGCAACAAATTATTCTTAAAAAGCTTATACTTCCATTTACTTTTTGCTAATCAGAAACAACTAGCAGAAATAGTCTTATTACTTGCTTCCTTGTAAGTAGAAGCGAAATAAGGGACTACCATAGGTTAAAGTGATAGTCAAAAGCCGATTGCTATGTCAATGAAGTTCCTTTAGTTATATGGATAGGAGTTGACAAGTTCCTGTATGAGAAAAGTATACGTTTTTCATAGCACAAACCAAAAATAAGGAATATCTAAAAAAACGACGAACTCCACGAAAAAAAAATGTATATAAAATAAATTGTGTGTTTTAACGTGCTCTACATTTTTGTGTAGTAAGTTTTTGTCCATCTCTTATGGTTTAGCAGTTATTCAAAATTTAGTAAAATTCATCCAGAATAAACTACTCTTCAGAGGCTATTCCCAGAAAATTCAAGATATACATTTCATTTGTCAGGTAAATATGTTAAATATCCGAAATTTTAATCAAAATCGTTAGAGCCATTTTTGAGAAAATCAGAACTTTCGAAAAAAGTTCCATGTAAAGGGTAGTTGGGGGTGGGGGATTTTTCTCAAAATCTTCATGTCGCATCCCTGGAAGATACTAAACTTAAATACCAAGTTTGGTATTTTACCGACTTTTCGTTTCTGAGTTATCGTGTTCACAGACACACGGACACACGGACACACACACACACGCGCGGACCTTTTTGTGAAAATGCTTTTTTTGGATATTGGGGACCCTAAAACATATATTTCCGGTGAAATCTCGGTATCGAATTTTTGGTGGAGTGCAATACTTTCTCTATACACTATGTACATAGTGCGTATGGAGAAAGTAAAAAACGGACACTTCCATCTGATTCAAGTATAATTAAAACTAATAACTAGGAATATCTCGAAAACGGTAAGCTCCACGAAAAAAATGCATATGACATAACTCATGTATTTTAAGAAGATCTACATTTTTGTACAGTAAGTTTCTGTCTATCTCTTACGGTTTACTAGTTATTCCAAATTAAGCAAAATTCATCCAGAATAAACAGGTGTAAAGAACTATTCCCAGAAAATTCAAGATATATATTTTATTTGCGATAGATATGGCTTTAATATGTGATATTTTGATTAAAACCGTTAGATCCATTTTAAAGAAAAACAAAATTTTCGTAAATGTTTCCATGTAAAGGGTAGTTAGAGGTGGGGAGATTTTCATGTCGCATCCTAGGAAGATACCAAACTTAAATACCAAGTTTGGTATTTAACCGTCTTTACACTCAGGCAGACACACACACACACACACACACCTCGACATCGAATTTTTGGGTGGAATACAATACTTCTCTATCCCTATGTACATTGTACATACGGAGCTAGAGAAAGTAAAAAGACAAAGATATTCAAATACAACAATTTAAATTTACAACACATTAATGTACCCTATCATTATATACAAATACACTTAAGAGAAATATACAAACTTAATCTATACACAATATATAAAACCCAACACAACAATGACATATGTAAACATTGTAATCACTTTTGTTTAGCTATTCTTATCCCCCACCCCGCTTCTCTACTGTCAGCCTTCTCAGATCTCAGCTGTCTTGCCTTGAGTATAAATTTACCTAACCCGTCCACGTCTTCTGTGCCTGCCAGTAGCGTCCAACGTGCTTCTATTGTAAGAAGTAGAGTAGAGGCAAACAAACGAATCCCTCAACAAGTTTCACATTTAGGCAAATCTAGATCGGTTACAGATAATGTTTTTCAGCACTTTTAACAAAAATACGCGTTTATACCGTTGAAATTCAAACCAGCAGAGGAAATTATATGCTTCACTGATAGTGGGTCAAAGACAGCAAATGGATTTCTCTGCAAATATATGATTTAGCTGTGAAGGTGTCTAAGTTAAAACAAGGTTATGTTTCGTTGAATGTTACGTTTTTATGCCTTGTTGACTGCGACAGAAGTCACGAGACTCTTTAAATCTGAAATGGGATGTCAGAACACATGCTTTTAAAACACTCGGTCCTTGAAAAACGCACAGCGTCTTTTCATCAGAACTTGTCTCTTTGCTCACGCCTGTGTTCTTGCTATGCTGCAACAGGATGATAGAAAATGCTGCACTGTTAAAGGTGTTCCCTGCGTTAATGATTTAAGCGAATGTTTTAATGTGTTTCTACGAATGTTTGTCGAGAAATTTAATGCTGTGATACGTTAAATACTACTTTCTGATGTTTTAATTCTTGCTGTTCGCAAAGCTTTGACACGTCAAATACAACAAAGAGCAGATTTACGATGAAAGTACAAAAAGTCCTGCAATAATGGACCAACACAACTGGGTTATTAACGTTTTCGAAAACGATATAACAGTAGTTACGGAATTATAGTGAAACGTGTGTGAAGTTTTGTAGCACAGAATATCAAAACCTGTCTAGTTGGGAATCAACTTCTTCCCTACATTAACCAGAGAATATCTTAGTAAATGATGTTCAGTGATGTCGTATGTTAAACAATTCACTAAGATTCAGCAGCTACAACCTTTTACTTCCCCTATCTCGTACTTAGTAGACAGAGAAGGTATTGTATACCACTCAAATATTTGATATCAAGATTTCATTGACATTTAGAATAAAACCTGTTGTGTTCCCTACACATGACTTACTCCACATCTCCTACAAGTTATTGTTAGAAAACTTATGCTTCTGTTTACTTCATGCTAATTGATAAAAAATTATCAGAAATAGTCTTATTGCTTGTTTCCTTGTAAGGAAGCGAAAAGAGAGTACCATAGGTTAAAGTGATAGTCTAAAGCTGGTTGCTATGTGACTGAAGTTCATTTGTTTGTATGGACAGGAATTGACAAATTTTTATATGAGGAAAGTATAAGTTTTTTAAAGCTGAAACCAATAACAAGGAATATCTCAAAAACGATCCTCACGAAAAATATGTAGGTATATAACGTAAATTGTGTGTTTTAACGTGTTCTACATTTTTTGTGTGGTAAGTTTTTATCTATCTCTTACGGTTTAGCAGTTAGGCAAAATGACGTGAAATTCATCCAGAATAAAGTAGTCTTCAGAGGTTATTCCCAGAAAATTCAAGATACATTTTATTTGTCAGGTAAATATACCATATTTTAATCAAAATTGTTAGAGCCATTTTTGAAAAAATCAAATTTGTTGTTTTATCCGCTTTTCATTTTCAAGTTATCGTGTCCATAGACTCACGGACACACATACACACACGGACCTGTTTCTGAAAATACTGTTTTTGGATACAGGGGACCCTAAAACGTATATTCTGGTGAAATCCCGGTATCGAATTTTTGGGTGGAGTGCAATAGCTTCTCTATACACTATGTACATAGTACGTGTAGAGAACGTAAAAATGTTTGGACACTGTTGATGTTCCCAAAAATAGCTCTACCATTTTTTCAGGATATTTAAGTAACAAGTAAGGTTAATATTTATTTTACAAAATAGCCACGATCTATGTACTCTTCATTCAGAAGAAAATTTTAATAACTTAATGTAATTAACATTAAGAAAACGACAAAGGTGTACTAGAAACAAAAAGTAGATCTCTTTAAACCACACAATGTATTTTCTTCAATTTCCACGATATCAGTTGTTATTGGTTTTTAATTTTCAAAACTTTCTCATTTTAAATGTTTATTGCTATTCATTATTTCTTTTGATTCGTATAGAGATTATGTAATTTCAATAATTCGGGTATATCGTGAGATTATATAGCAGAGAAGAGGGCGGGGGAATCTGATGTGTGTCATTCACATCACTTTCTCTACCCGTTCTGCAAACCATTCTTTTATCTGCATCATGCTAATTTAGATAAAAATTAGCAGAAATGACCTTATTACCTCATTCCTTGTAAGTAGAAAGTAAATATGGGAATATATTGTGCTAAAGCAATAGTCACATCTTTTAAAATCTGGTCGCCATATGAATAATTGCAGTTCGGCTCCTTTGGAAGGCTGGCCGGAAAACAAAAGAGAAAAGGAAGGTAACCTGGTTTGAGAAAAGCTACGTGGTTTAAAATTGATACCAATAACAAGGAATATCTTGGAAATGGCCAACTCTTCAACAAAACTTTATGACATAAATTATGTATTTTAATGCTTTATATTTTGTGCAATAAGTTTTTGTCTATTTCTCACGATTTACTAGTTATGCAAAATTCAGCAAAATTCATCGTCAGAAGATGTTCTCAGAAAATTCAAGGTATATAGTTTATTTGTGATATAAATATAATATATGGTATTTTAAACAAAATCATTAGAGGCATTTTTGAGAAATACAACAGTTTTAAAACATTTTTCATATAAAGTGTAGTTTGAAATGGGAGGATTTTCTTGAAAACCTTCTGTTGCATTCTTTGGTATTTAACGGTTTTTATTTTTGAGCTATGCTCTTAACAGACACACACAACATACACGCGTATCCTTTTCTAAGGTATTTTGGACTCAGAGGATCTCAAAACATGTATTTGTGGTTAAATTTCGGTATCGAATTTTTGGATAGAATGCAATCCCTCTCTATACACTATGTAGGTGTGGAGGAAGTAAAACGTCAGTTATCACCCTGCCGTGATTATTTAGAAAATGACAGAGGGTGTTAGACTGATAAATCTTGGGACATACTAGATGGCGCTGCAGAAACGTGTGCAACTAAAGAGCTTAGCTTTCTTTTAATATTTTTTTTTTTTTTTTTTTTTTTTTTAAATACAGTTCCGGAGTCTGGTCGGTACTCCGGCTCTGTATACTCCTTTTCATTTCATTAAATTTACTATGTTTGCTTACTGATTTTTGCTGTTCCAATACAGTCTCTCCTAATTGTTTGTAATACTGTTGAATTATTTACTTTTTTTATTGTTTCATAATTCATTTATTAAAAACCTAGATATTCTTAAAAATGATAAACATATCATTACCAATAAAGCATTTTTACTTTCTGTACACGTTCTATGCACATAGTGTATAGAGAAGGTAGTGCATTCCATCCAAAAATTCGATACCGAGATTTCACCGCAAATATGTGTTTTAGGGTCCCCTGTATCCAAAAAAAGCATTTTCACAAAAAAGTCTGTGTGTGTGTGTGTGTGTCTGTGAACACGACAACTCAAAAACGAAAAATCGGTAAAATATTAAGTTTAGTATCTTCCAGGGATGCGACACGAAGATTTTGAGAAAAATCCCCCACCACAAACTACCCTTTACATGGAACTTCTTTCGAAAATTATTGTTAAAAATCTTATGTTTCTATTTACTTCATGCTAATTGAGAAAAATTAGCAGAAATAGCCTCATTACTTACTTCCTTACGAGCAGAAGCGAAGTATGGGAATACCACAGGTTAAAATGATAGTCAAAAGCTGGCTGCTTTGTGACTGAAGTTCCTTCGTTTCTATGGACAGGAGTTGACAAACTCCCGTATGAGAAAAGACTTAAGTTTTTTAAAGCTGAAACCAATAACAACGAATATCTTTAAAACGATCAATTCTACGAAAAAATGTGTATAATATAAATTGTGTGATTTAACGAGCTATACATTTTTTGATAAGCAAGTTTTTGTCTATCTCTTACGGTTTGCCAGATATACAAAATTCCGTAAAATTCATCCATAATAAAGCAGTCTTCAGAGGTTGTTCCCAGAAAATTCAAGATACATTTTATTTGTCAGGTAAATGTCTTTAATATACGATATTTTAATCAAAATCGCTAGAACCATTTTTGAGAAAATCAAAATATTCGAACATTTTTCCATGTAAAGGGTAGTTTAAAGTGGGAAGATTTTTCTCAAAATCTTCTTGTCGCATCCCTGTAAAATACAAAACTCAAATACCAAGTTATTGTGTTCACAGTCACACGGACACACACGGACCTTTTTCTAAAAATCTGACGTGTTACACTCAAATAACTTTCTCTAGATACTCTGCAAACAAACTTCTTACAAAAGATCATCCTTCTTCCAACACCATGCTAAAAGAGATAAACATTAGCAGAATTTTATTACTTAGTTTCTTATAAGTAGACTGGAACTAAGGGAATGTATTAGGATAAAGTGATAGTCAAATGTTTTAAAAGACGTCGTTATGCGATTGTCATTGCAAATCGTTTCTTTGCTTGGCCAGGAGTAGAACAAAAGAAAAACGGGCACTTCCATCTGAGAAAAGCGTAAGTACTTCACAATTGAAACTAATAACAAGGAATACCTCGAAAACGGTAAATTCCAGGTCAAAAAATGTATATGACATAACTTCTGTATTTTAACAAGATCTGCATTTTTATACAGTAAGTTTTTATCTATCTCTTACGGTGTACTAGTTAGGCCAAATTAAACAAAATTCACCCAGAATAAACAGGTCTTTAGAAGCTATTCCCAGAAAATTAAAGATATGCATTTTATTTCGGATATAAATAGATTTAATATACAAGATTTAATCAAAATCGTTACAGCCATTTTTAAGAAAATCAAAATTTTAGAAATTTTTTTACAAGTAGAGGGTAGTTTGTGGTGGGAGGATTTTTTTTTTTTTTGAAAACCTTCGTGTCGCTTCCTTGGAAGATACTAAACCTAAATACCAAGTTTGGTATTTAACGGCCTTTTCGTTTTGGGATCCGCACGCACGCACGCACACACACATACATATATATACACGTACCTTTTTTTAATAATGCTTTTTTGGGACTCAGGGGACCCCAAAACATATTTCCGGTGAAATCTCGACATCGAATTTTTGGGTGTATTACAATACACTGTACATACGGGGCTAGAGAAAGTAAAAAAAAAATGTTGGACACAAAAATGGAAATGGCGTGTTATTTATCTACGCTCTTTATCTGCTATGGTTGTCAGCGTCCCATTCTAAATTGGGCGTGAAAGACCGCTTAATTTTGCTCAGAGACCTATCTATCAGACTTGAGGTTCTTATACGTGCCACAAATTTAAGACACGGGTTTACTTCCCTTCCGAAGGAAGCCATGCTAAGGATTTTACACCCGAAAAAATCCATCGTCCTCCGCCGGGTCTTTTGGATACAGGGGACCATAAAACTTCTGAAATCTTGGTATCGAATTTTGACTGGAACGCACTATGTACTATGTGTAGAGAAAATAACAAGTGTTAACTTGGTTTACAACCGTAGTAAAAGAGCAGCAAATCCGTGACAAAATTGGTACACTAAAACTCGAACATCAAAAGAAGAACACGCCATTACATGTTGCAGCATCCTCGACAGACCAATTTTTGTAGGCGATAGCGTGTACTTTGCTTGGTCCAACTCCAGAAGGAAGGGAGCGGGAGACCCGGAAGTAGTTATAACAACAATTATAACTCGGGGAGGGGCCGTGTGGCATTGTTAATACCCCGGCCAGACTCCACTTCTCCGTCCGTAAGCGGATTACTGGCAGTCCCTTCTCCGGGTGTGTGATTGGTATTGCCTGGTCTCCAGAGAACATCGAGCACCGCGTCTGGTGGTAGGTATTCCCCGTATATTTACAAGCCATTAGGGACTTACACACCGGCAATTTGCAAAGTGGAATTCCCTCGGACACGCAAGGAACGCTGTTCCTTTCCTGTTCTTTACCCTCCTTCTTTATTACAACTATCCCTCAGCCATTTTTCTTTCCTTTTGTAAGCCTCGGTTTTATTGTGTGTTTGCTAACCGGTTTCACGATCTGAAGATAATCAAATGGTTTTATCAGTCAGTGAGCTTCAACATGTTTTTTTAAATACTATTTCTCTTCTAAAAACTGCATTTTATAATACAGTAACAATTTCTAACCTGGATACTGATGCTCAATAAAATACGAGGGCCTTTTTTTCAACTTCCGATAGACTATAAATAAAAGACAAGTTCATAGAAAACAAGTTTTTTATTACTAAAAATTTTGTACACTTAAGGTTACTTTTCAAGAAATTCACCGAAAAGATTGAAACATTCATCGTACCTGTGCACAAGCTTTGCAATACCCGCTTCAAAAAATGTTGTCGCCAATGATTTCAAATGAGCATTGACGTTGTTTTGAAGATCTTCGTTGGTTTGAAAGTGCTGCCCTCCTAGCCACAACTTCAGTGCAGGCAAAAGGTGAAAGTCGCTGGGTGCTAGGTCAGGACTGTACGCAGATGATCGAAAATGTCCCATTGAAATTGTTCAAGGAGCCGATGGGTTGTGCCAGCAGTGTGTGGACGAGCGTTGTCATGATCAACATAATTCCTGAAGTCAGCATTCCTCTTCGTTTGTTTTGAATGGCTCTCCGCAAACGTCATAAAGTTTCATAATAAAGAGCTGCATTGATAGTGGTTCCGGGCTATATCATTGACGGCAACAATTTTTGAAGCAGGTATTGCAAAGCTTATGCACAGGTACGATAAATGTCTCAATCTTTTCGGTGATTATGTTGAAAAGTGACCTTAAGTGTAAAATATTTTAGTAATAAAATAATTGTTTTCTATGAAGTTCTCTTTTATTTATAGCCTATCGGAGATTAAAAAAAAAAAAAAAAAAAAAAAAAGGTCCTCGTAATTGTCCAATCTAACGAGATGTCTGACGAAGAAGAGGTAGATTTTTTTTTAACTTTCTTATATAGTACATAGGTAGAGAAAGTATTGCAATCCATCCCAAAACCATTAGAGATATTTCACTGGGAATACAAGTTTTAAGATGTCCCTCTCAAGATCCGTGTGTGCGTATGTGTGTGTATGTGTGTCTGTGAACCTTATAACTCATAAACAAAAAGTAGGTTAAATATAAAGATTGATATTTAAGTCAGCATCTACCACAAAGATTAAATTAACAAAAATATTATCCTCACACATAAAACCGTTTCCATAGAAAAATTATCGAACAGGATTTCAGAGCCTATTCTCAAAAAATTAAAGATATATAAGATATATACTATAACTGTCATGTAAATCTTCGTTTCGCATCCTTGGAAGATACCAAACTTAAATACAAAGTTTGGTATTAACGGCCTATTCGTTTTTGAGCTATGTTGTCCATAGACACACACACACACGCGCGCGCGCGCTACCTTTTCCCAATTTTTTTATTCAGAGGGACCCAAAACATGTATTTCCGGTGAAATCTCCGGATCGAATTTTGTGTGCAATACAATACCTTCTCTATACACAATGTACATAGTACGTGTAGAGAGAGTAAAAAGTCAAAGTGTCACAATAGGTAAAGTAGTTATTTTAGTTCGTATAAAGTCCTTCCTAAAGTCGTGCATTTTATTAAAAGTGAAAATAAGTTTTAAATTTTACTTCAACTCTATATAAAGCAGCTCTAAAATCCCAGGGTCTACTGATGTGACAGAAGAACGATGTATAAGGAAGTCTGTACAAGGAGATAACAGCCAGGTAGGCAGAGGCGGAAGACCTGAAATATGTGCTGTGGAAAGTTTTTAACATGTCTGGAAATCCTAAGCTTAACTTTTCCTTTGAGTTTTAAAAGAACGCAGCAGTATTTTTGAGTATCTCCTTTGGATAGGATTTCCCAAAACTGTATGTTAAGTTTTTAGTTCCTGCAAGTTTATTTTCGCAATTTCATGAAATATATACACCTCAAGCAGTATTATAAACAATAACAATAAACTCAACCGAAATAAATAGGATATCATAGCACGGTATAAGAAAAAAAAATCTGATGTGTTCCATTCACTGTCTTTCTCTACTCTTTGTAACAAATTATTGTTAATGAGCGTATTCTTCTACCTCTTTATGCTAATTGAGATAAACATTAGCAGAAACGATATTATTACTTAGTTCCTTGTATGTAGAAGGGAAATAAGTGAATGTACTAGGCTAAACCGGCAGACAATTGTTTTATGGAATTGAAACCAGTTTCTTTTGAGTGGCCAGAAGTTGACAGTTCCCACATGATAAATTTGTAAGTATTTTAGAACTTAAACTAATAACAGTCAACTCAAAAAAAGAATATATATCATAAATCTGTGTCTTAACAAGATCATTTCTGTGTAGTAAACCTTTGTGCATCTCTTACGGTTTACTAGTTATGCAAAATTCAGCAAAATCCATCCAGAGAAACAGATCTTCCGAAGCTATTCCCAGAAAATTCAAGATATACATTTTATTTTGGTGCAAACAGTTTTAATATATGGTATTTTAATCCAAATCGTTGGGAGACATTTTGAGGGGAACAAAATTTGCGAATTTTTTTCCACGTAAAGGGTAGTTTGGGGTGAGGGGATTTTCTTGAAAATCTTCGTATCGCATCCTTGAAAGATACCAAACTTAAATACACACAGCGACATTTTTCTAAAAATTGTATTTCCGATGAAATCCCGGAATCGAATTTTTGGGTGTAATACAATACTTTCTCTATACACCATGTACGAGTACGTGTAGAGAAAGCAAGCATCTGATGTATTGCATTCTACCTAATCGGCAAACACACTTTATTACCAGTTTATTCTTATGCCTACTTCATGAGAATCCAGATAAATATTATCACAAATAGCCTTATTACTAAGATCCTTATAAGTAGATGGGAAACAAGGGGATACACCAGGCTAAAGCAGCAGTCAAAATTTTAAAAAGCTATCGCCATGCTATTGACATTGAAATTCGGTTCTCTTTCCATGGCCAGGAGTAAAACGAAAGAAACTTGGATGACAACTTCTATTTGAGAAAGGTATAAGTATTTTAAAATTGAAATCAATAACAAGGAACATCTAGGACATTGTTAGTTTCTAAAAAAAAAAAAAAAAAAAGTATATGGAACATAAATTGTGGATCCATATTTTTTGTGTATTTAGCTTTTTCTATCTCTTACGATTTATCAGTTATACAAACATCATCCAGAATGAAAAGAGCACTTATTTCCAAGACATTCAGTATATGCATTTTATTTCTCATGTAAAAACTCTTTCATATTCGGCATTTTAATCAAAATCGTTAGAGCTATGTTTTTTTAGAAAATCGAAAATTTCGAAAATGCAAGGGGTTGTTTGGGTTAGCGGGATTTTCCTGAAAATCTTCGTGATTTCTGGATTATGCTGCCCACATACACACACAAGGACATTTATATAAACATAATTTTTTTTACTTTCTCTATACGAACTATGTACATAGTGTATAGAGAAGGTGTTGCACTCCACCAAAAAATTCGATACCGAGATTTCACCGGAAGTATATGTTTTAGGGTCCCCTGTATCTAAAAAAAGTATTTTCAGAAAAAGGTCCGTGTGTGTGAGTCCGTGTGTCCGTGTTATTCTTCATATAAACTAGAAATTCAGTTGATAAAGTTATTAGCAGAGGTAGATTCAATTACAATAGGTATAAATATGAGGTTGGCTCCACAGATTTCTGAACATTGTCCATAAAATACTCCGTCTGTGAACACGATAGCTCAAAAACGATAAGTCGGTAAAATACCAAACTTGGTATTTAAGTTTAATATCTCCAGGGAAGCGAAACGAAGCTTTTGAGAAAAATCTCCCCACCCCAAACTACCCTTTACATGGAAATTTTTTCGAAAATGTTGATTTTCTCAAAAATGGCTCTAACGATTTTGATTAAAACATCGTATATTAAAGATATTTACCTGACAAATAAAATGTATATTTTGAATTTTCTGGGAATAGCCTCTGAAGACTAATTTATTCTGGGTCAGTTTTACGGAATTTTGCATAACCGTAAGCGATGGACAAAAACTTACCACACAACAAATGTACAGCACTTTAAAACACACAACTTATGTTACATACATTTTTTTCGTGTAATTGATTGTTTTTGAGATATTCCTTGTTTCAGCTATAAAAAAATTATACTTTTCTCATACAGGACCTTATGAAATCGTGTCCATACAAACAAAGGCACTTCAGTCACATAGCAACCAGCTTTTGACTATCACTTTAACCTATGGTACCCATTTATTTCGCTTCTACTAACAAGGAAGCAAGTAATAAGACTACTTCTGCTAATTTTTTCTCGATTAGATGAAGTAAATAAAACAATCTGTTGTAGTGATGTAGAAAAAGTCCTGTGAATGGAATACATCAGATTTTTTTTATTTATTCAGGGGTACTCAAAACATTTCCGGTAAAATATCGGTATCGAAATTTTGGACGTGAAACAACACCTTCTCTACCTATGTACCTACACTGTACACATGTGCTGATGTGTTTCATTCTACCAGTTCTGTAAACAAACTCTTACAATACAATACCTTCTCTATATACTATGTACGACAACCTCCGATAGGCTATAAATAAAAGACAAGTTCATAGAGAACAAGTATTTTATTACTAAAAGCTTTGTACACTTATGGTTACTTTTCAACTTAGTCACCGAAAAGATTGAGACATTTATTGTTCCTGTACACAAGCTTTGCAATACCCGCTTCAAAAAATAATTTCAAATGAGCATTGACGTTGCTTTGAAGATCTTCGTACTTTACGACGCTTGAGTAGAGCATTCAAAACAAAGAGGAACGCTGACTTCGTCCACACACTGCTGGTACAACCCATCGGCTCCTTGAACAATTTCAATGGGACATTTTCGATCATCCGCCGTTACAGTCCTGACCTGGCACCCTGCGACTTTCACCTTTTCCTTGAACTGAAGACGTGGCTAGGAGAGTAGCACTTTCAAACCAACGAAGATCTTCAAAACAACGTCAATACTCATTTGAAATCATTGGCGGCAACAGTTTTTGAAGCGTGTATTGCACAGGCACGATAAATGTCTAATCTTTTCGGTGATTATTTTGAAAAGTAACCATAAGTGTACAAAACTTTTAGTAATAAAATAATTGTTTTCTATGAACTTGTCTTTTATTTATATCATATTGGAGGTTGAAAAAAAAACGGCCCTCGTACATTGTACATACATGCTAGAGGAAGTAATACATAGACATATACACAAATTTCAGAATTCATTATTGATGCTCAACTCTTGTCCGTGATCAGCTTTGTTGTATCGATATAACCATAGGCACTTATCAATCAGGTTGGCAGCTACATAGATAGCACTGGAACGCGGAGCAGAGGAGCAGATATAATTCGCTTGGTACGTTAAGCGTGTTTGGACAGAGGAAGCCCAGTATAATTGGGGCTCGTGTATTCCGAAATTAATTTCATGTCGTTGATAGCATTACAGCTGACACTCTCGGTGTGTTTACATTACTTTGGGTTCGGTATTCGGTTACTTGCAGCGGTTGGCAAATAAGAGTACAGACATCTGTCACATCTTGCTATCCTCGACGCGTTTCACTATGGCGCTAAGTAAATTTCACTCCACAGCTGCCAACTGCTGTTGACAATCCCATCGGACGTGCAAGTTCTTAAGCCCTCTTGCTCTATAGTAGGTTAGCTCAAAGGAATTTTCATATTACCGTGACGTAAAGCCGGTCTTTTTAAGTTGATGGTGCGCAAGGCAGGCGTTTTCTGCACTCTGATGAACAAAGCTCAAAACACATTTAAGGCCCCGTACGGCAAAGTGCTTTACCACGTGCGGCACAAAACAGGAAATTATGAAACGTTGTTAAAGGGTAACATTTCAGAAAGTCCGTTTATTATTGTAATCCAGGTCTAGCATAATTCCATTGAAGTTTATGCACCAAGAAATAAAAATCTGATGTTTTCCATTCTCTACCTGTTCTAAAACAAACTATTCTTACAAAAGATTATTCATTTATCTACAGCATGCTAATCGATGCTAATCGATATAAAAATCCTCTACTTACTTCATGATAATCGAAAAAAAAGCAGCAGAAATGGTCTAAAAGCTGATTGCTATGTGACTGAAGTTCCTTTGTATGGGCACGAGCTCACAAATCCCTGTATGTTTTTTTAAAGCTGAAACCAATAACAAGGAATATCTCAAAAACGATCAACTCCACGAAAAAATGTATATTACATATATTGTGTGTCTTATCGTGCTCTACATTTTTGTACAGTAAGTTTTTGTCTATCTCTTAAGGTTTACCAGTTATGCAAAATTCAATAAAATCATCCAGAATAAAGAGGTCTTAGAGACTGTTCCCAGAAAATTCAAGATATACATTTTATTTGTCATGTAAATATTACGATAGGAGCTTTTAATCAAAATATTTGGAGTAATTTTTGAGAAAATCAAAATTTTCGAAAAGTTGTCCATATAAAGAGTAGTTAGGGGGAATTTTCTTGAAAATCTTCGTGTCGCATCCTTGGAAGATACTGAACTTAAATTTCCAGTTTGGTATTTAACGAACTTTTCGTTTTTGAGCTATGCTGCCCACAGGCACAGATACGCGCACACACGGACATTTTCCTTAAAAGACTTTTTTTTTTATTCAGGGGATCCCAAAACATACTTTCCCGTGAAATCTCGGTATCGAATTATTGGGTGGAATACAATACCTTATCTATACACTATGTGCATAGTACGTGTAGAGAAAGTAATATATTGTGACAGTAGAAGACAAATGGAACATTTGAAGATGCTTCGTGCTGCAGAAATTTCGGACGCAGATGTTAATGACCCGCATAAATTGTTAGCGATATATGCGAAATCAAGACTTCTAATTATCACACATTTTAAGAAGCTATAGCATGAATATTTTCAAAGGGATTTCATACAGGAAATCCCTTTGAAAATAAGAGATGAAAACACGAGTTTATTTGATAAGACAATTCAGCGAAATACACTATTAATAATGTATAATAAATAGGAAGGGAGATTTTATCAGTTTATGATTTAATACAATAGTTCTCAAATGGTAGATGACGCATTCAACCATGTTTATTTATCGAATGTTTTTTTTTTTTTCCCCACTTTCTTCACTGCCTCCTGAATTATAAGATGGCCGACCGTGTCTACACCCAGTGTACGAATATCGATAGCAACAATGAACAATTATTATATTTCAGAATTTAATAAGTAATACATGAAATGGAAGCAAACGTTATTTTATTTGAGGTTAATGTACTTGTCTCATACATAAAAAATACAAATAATGATTACTTTCACCCCTTTTTTAACAAAATACACTATGAACCGGATAAAACTTAAATAAACATTGTAACTGAATTAATTGAAAGTATAGTTATGGAACTGATAGTTATTAAAAGTGAAGTTTGGCTGTCTGGATAGTCACCTTGTTACCAATAACCAAAACGCGGCATTGCAGATCCTAGTCTAGTTTTAGATTTGACTCTGCCATTGGTCGATTGACAAACATGGCTACCCATGCGCAAGCAGACAGAACGAACGGAAGACTGTGCATTTCGCATTAGAAAGCAGAACCGACTTTCAGAAAGTCCTTTTTTACCCCTTATTTCGATCCAGTTCATTTACATACACCTAACCTAACTTAACGGAGTCTAACCTCGACGAAATCTCTAAACCTGTCGTTCACCTATACGTAGCCATACTGTCTCCGTAGCCAATAGGAAAGGCTTAGGAAAGAGCCTTAGTCTAAAACTGAACTAGAATCTGCAATCTCGCAACCAAGACAGGAGATTAAACATACGAACGTCAGATGCGACAAGATTTCAAAGAAATGAACATCAACTGCGATAAGATTTGCGACAATATCGCTCCAGTCTCTGACCGCGATTGTTTGAAATTGCCTAATCTATCATTCCATTGGCGCTTTAATAGTTGAGCTGAGTTGTCAGAGGTATTCCAGGGGCATATAACTTATGGAAGCGGTGCATTACTGTGAAGATAAATAAATATCAAATCTTTATACATATAATTCTTCTGTGCGTGAGTATGTGACTGAACTCCTCCTAAACGACTGGACCGATTTTAATGAACATTTTTGTGTGTGTTCCAGTGGATTCGAGAATGGTTTAGATTCTCCGTTCGATTCTATGGAAATTGTTTATTTAATTAATTTTTTTATTTATAAATTGTTGTTGTTGATTTTGGAATGTTTTAGATTGGATCCGGCAGACTGCGCTACAATTGCAGTATCGAATGTTCAATAATATTTTATTCCAATTCCAGGTTTTCCCGACAGGTGGTGCTACGATGAAATTCAGGAAAATATTTTATAACTTCGTGTTATAAACGTGTACTAATTGAAATATTACAATAAGATTCAATTAATGTTTCAAGAGTTTTAAAGTGTGCATAAAAAACTACACATTTTGCAAATTCAGTGTGGAATTGATGCGAGTATTTTGTATAATTTTCTATCAAATTTACACGTGCGTTAATTAACAGCCACCCTAACCTATAAAAAAGTTTTAAATTTTCGAATTAAAGACGTGACTACAGGATGTCTGTCGGGTCGGCTAGTAAAATATAATAATGTGATAAAATGGCATGTTGGCAAATATTTTTCTTTCCTTATGCTATAATATGAAAGCTCTTGAAGGAGCGCAAAGACGGAAAACGATTTGAATCTCAACAAGCAGTAGCGAGGTATTTTATGGATGGGAAGAGAAGGAATGGGCTTATCTGCCACGGAGTTGCACTTCTGAAAATGGGTGGTAGAGAGGTTGAAAAATAGCACACTACCTCGGAGCTCCGGTCGCGCATCATTTTCCATCGCGCACAAGTGGAAAACAAGCCGAGGAGAGGTCTTGTTATGAATTAGAAACACAGGTCAGGGTGTCACCTCTATCCCTAATGAAAACGATGAACACTAATCTCTCATTTATACCTACTGGTAGCATTTAAGGGGGCGAAAGGGTTTCAAGTCTAACTTCTAGAGTCTTTAAGTTATCACATACATGTTGGAACACGTATGTTACATGATATGCATCAACACATTAAACTTTCAACTCTGTAGCTTTGATAGTTTTTTACTTTCTCTAGCCTCTACAATAAAAAAAATCTGAAAATACTTCATCCCTGTGCCTAATTTCTTAACCAGGACATGATTTTCAAATTCTTATATGTATGTACAATATACACCGTCGATAGACGAGGCATTGCATAGCACCCACAAAATTCAGATCCTGGTTTCACCGAAAATACACGTTTTGAGACCCCATGAACCAAAACAAAGTTTAGAAACTTTGGGCAGTATAGCCCAAAAACGAAAAGTCGGTTAAATAGCAAATTCCTTTACATGGAACAGTTCTCGAAAATGTGTATTTTCTTAAAAATGGCTCATGTTTCAGATATTTTTATGACAAACGAAATGTTTGGTGTTTGAGTTACGCTGTTTACAGATACATGGAGGTTTTTTTTTTTTATTATGGGGGTCTTAAAACGGAACATATGGTGAAATTATGATATCGATCTTTGGTAGGAATTAGAGAAAGTAAAAATATGGGACAATTAACCTGGAACATGGCTTGTATGGGTAGACTGAAGGAACGTTTTATGTAAAAAAGCATCTGATATATTGCATTCACATGGCTTTCCCCACCGTTCTGCAAGAAAACTATTCTTATAAAAGATTATTCTTCTATCTACTTCATGCTAAACGCGATAAACATTAACATAAACAGAATTGATCTTACAGCTTAGTTCCTTATAAGCAGAGAGGAAATAAGCGAATACACCAGACTAAAGCGATAGTCAAATATGTTTAAAAGCCGATCGATATTTGAACAATCGAAGTTCGTTTCACTTTGCTTTCCAGAAAAACAAAAGAGAAATTATACGAAAGCTACTCCCTTTTGAGAAGATTCGTAGTTTAAAACTGAAACCAATAGAATATCTCGAAAACGGCCAACTCTGCAACAAAAATGTGTATGACATTTTTGTATCAAGTTTTTTTCTATCTTTTGCGGTTTACCATTTATGCAAAATTCATCCAGAAGGAATAGATCTTCAGAAGCTATCCCCAAACAATTCAAGATATACATTTTATTTTTGATGTAGATAGCTTTAATCTACGGTATTTTATCAAAATCGTTAGAGCAGTTTTGAGAAAAATAACAACTTTGCAAAAACTTTTCCATGTAAACAATAGATTGGGGTGGAAGGTTTTCTTGAAAATCTTCGTGTCAAATCCTTCGAACTTACCAAACTAAAATACCAAGTTGGTATTCAATGGATTTTTAGTTTTTGAGCTATGATTTCCATGTACATACACAGACAGACACACGGACATTTTTCTAAAAATGCTTTTCTTTTTATTCCGGAGGTGCTAAACATGTGTTTTCGGTAAATCTCGATATCGAATTTTTTGTGTATTACAATACCTTCTCTATACACTATGTACATAGTACGTACAGAGAAAGTAATAATAATAAAATGTGCAAATATATTTAAACAAAGCATATTACCATTCAGTTGCTGAAATGCACCCAGCACTTAGATAGGGGAGGTCTGGAGGTTAATTAGTTGGACACTGTCCACTGGCTTTTGTCTGTTAATTGCATACCTCTCCCCACCCTGGTCTTCCATTTCGAAACTTAACCAGTGTTAATGCACAGAAGGAAATGGCACTTCACAGCTTAGATATATAAATTCAATCACTTCGCCTTAAAATGGTACGTGCTGTTACAATTTTGCGCGTGCTCCTAAGCTTTTCGCGTTCAAAGGAACTTAATTAGATTGTCTACCGTACCAGTAATCGCGTTAAATCCAAAATAGAAACCACTCGGCACAGCATTCGATTCTGTTATCGAATTATGGTGAATCATAATTACAGAATTGGGAAATAGATGAAGCGAAATAACAGGGGCCGCGCTACTTAATGAAATGTGCGCAAGAATTTAGGGAGCGTTCGTAATGCTATCATACTGTTCTACATAAATAAGAAATTACATTAAATACCATTGCTGTAAATTAACAGAGGTGCTTCCATTTTGTGTCCCTGCAGTTCATTTGCAGCTCCAACACGTCCCTGTAATAACGCAGATATGCAAACCAGCTTGACAGCCACTTGTACCTCTACGTTTGCAAGTTTCGTCTAGTATTCGGTGTGTAATCTACACTTCCAAATCTATATACATAAAATCAAGTAATTAATCGATACTAAGGGCTACTCTATAGTAACATGAATTACGAACTGTAAAACACATACCTCTTGTTATTTCTCTGCTGTATATTACATAATTATATTTTAAACTATAAATTAAACCACCAAAAATAAAAGACAATTACATTAAATGACACAAAACACATATAGTTGGAAACTATCCACTGTTTAATTTTTCTAGCACGCTAGCTAGTAAAGATATTATAATTCACTAAAAAAATCGATGTAAAGATTTCATCGGAATATATGCTTTGATTTGAGCTCCGATAAGTCAAAAAAAAAAAAAATTAGAAAAAGGCGCGTGTGTGTGGACATCAAAGCTCAAGAACGAAAAGACCGTTATATATCAAACTTGGTATTTTTGTTCAGTATCTTCCAAGGATGCGACACAAATATTTTCAAGAAATTCCCTCACTCCAAACTACCCTTTACATGTAAACATGTTTTAAAATATTGTTTTCTCAAAAATGACTAATGATTTTGATTAAAATAACGTGTATTAAAAATATTTACATCACAAATAAAAAGTATATCTTGAATTTTCTGGAAATAGCCAGAATAAAGAGGAAGACCTCTTTATTTTGGATTAGTTACGCAGAATTTTGCATGACGTTTAAACCGTAAGAGATAGACAAAAACTTACTACATAAAACTAGATCTATTTAAAACACATAATTTATGTTATACGTTTATGTAGCTCAGATATTACTTGTTATTGGTTTCAATTTTAAACTACTTATTAAACTTTTCTCAAACGGAAAGTGACGTTTCGTTTCATCTCTCTTGTTTTACTGCAGGTCATGCAAAGCGAACAGAGCTTCAATTGTTTCACACACAACCAGCTTTTAAAAGATTTGAGTATCGCTTTAAGCCAGTGTATCCCCGTATTTCCCTTCCGCTTACAAGGTAGTAAGTAATAATACTATTTCTGCTATTGTTTATCTCGATTATCATTATGCAGAGAAAAGCATAATATTTTGGAAGAATAGTTTGTATGTTGAACAACTAGAGAAAGTTATGTGAATGGAACACATCAGATTTTTAATCATACGTAAAGGGTTCGTTTAAAATCCTCTGTCGCGTCCTCGGAAGACGGCTTAAGTACAAGATTTGGTGTTAAACTGACTCTTCATTTTTGAACTACTCTATTCAAACAACCACACACATACTAACGGATATTTTAAATGCTTTCTTTTTTAATTCTGGGAAGCTCAAAACCTTTATGTCTCTGAAATCTTGATAAGAAATTACTTATTCTACAATATACACAGAAGGTATTGCATTTCTCCAAACATTCAGTACCGCCATTTTACTGGAAATGCGCGTTTTGGGATCATCTGAATAAAATAAAACCTTTCAATTTAAGATACAGATTTGTGTGTCTGTGTGCGAGTGAAATTTTGGATCTCTATTAGGTTTATGTTTAGGAATCTAAATTATAACGGCATTATTCTTAGTAATACACAAACTTTGGCACTATAATAAATGCAGAAGTTAAAGGCATAGAAATTGATAAATGTGTTATAAGCCCGAAAGTTTTGTGTGTGTATGAAAGCCATAACTATAAAACGAAAACTCAATTGAATAAAAACTTGATATTTAAGTTGAGCATTTTACAAGGATGTAATAACGACCTTATAAGTAATCTCCTTTTATATTTTCTGGCTTCACAACCAAGAAACAAATACGTTAACATGAAACAAAATCGCAGAGAGAAAATCATGACATATATCTAACATATATCTAACGAAAGCACACAGAACAATTATCTTGTATCAAGTGATTTTTGACTTCAGTATAAAACGAGAAAACATCGAATGGGAAATATACACAAAATGGAGTACAATTCACAAAATGTCGGCAATATGGGGTAGGGATATAAATATTGGTTCATAGTAATTTCTGCTACTTACTTATTCTATGTACATAGTGTATAGAGAAGGTATTGTATTGCACCCAAAAATTCGATAGCGATATTTCGCCGGAAATACAAGTTTTGAGTCTCCCTGAATAAATAAATCATTTTTAGGAAAATGTCCGTGTGTATTTCTGTCTGTGTGTGTGTGTGCACGCGCGCGCAGCATAGCTGCACCCACACACACAGTACGTAAAGTGCCAAACTTGGTATTCAATTTTGGTATCTTCCAAGGATGCGACACCATTTTCAAGAAAATCCCTCCCTACCCCCAACTACCCTTTATATGGAACATTTTCGAAGATATTGATTTTCTCAAAAATGGCTCTTACGATTTTTATTAGAATATCTTATATTTAAGACATGTATGTGGCAAATAAAATGTATATCTTTAATTTTCTGGGAATAGCCCTTGGAGACAAGTTTATTCTGCATGAATTTTGCGGCATTTTGAATAACTGGTAAACCGTAAGAGATGGACAAAAGCGTACCACACAAAAAATGTAGAGCACGTTAAAACACACAATTTATGTTATAATTACTTAACTCCATGGTACAACAGCTCAAAAGGAACCTTGGCCTACCGCCGGCCGCTGTGTCCCCCATCTCGGTCCATGACTGACGTCATGGATGGGAGGTGAGACGTGACCAACGCCTCGAACCCCCCCCGGCCGGTAAATGCGGTCCTGGAGCCGCTACTTCTCCATCAAGTAGCTCCTCAATTGGCCCCGCTCAGAGCTCACGAGGCTGAGTGCACCCCGGACCAGGTCTCCCAGCGAGGAAAAATTCCCCACGCCGGTACCGGGAATCGAACCCAGGTAAGCAGCCACGTTACCACCACGCTAAGGAGACGACCCAATTTATGTTATATATAACGAATTTATGTTATGTTATGTTATGTTATATTATGTTATAATCGAGTTGACCGTTTTTGAGATATTCCTTATTAGTTTCAGCTTTAAAATGCGTATATTTTTCTCATACGGCAATTTATCAACTCCTCCACACAAACAAAGGTACTTCAATCACATAGCAACCAGCTTTTAAAAGATTTGACTATCGATTTAGCCTATGGTACTTGCTTATTTCCCTTCTACTTACAAGGAAGCAGGTAATAAGACCCTTTCTGTCAATTTTTTCTCGATTAACATTAAGTAAATAGAAGAATAAACTTTCTAACAATAATTGACTGCAGAGATGTAGAGAAAGTCATGTGTATGGAACACATCAGATTTTTTTTTCTATTCCTGGCCAAGCAAAGAAGCGATTTGCACTGACAGCTTTTAAAACATTTGACTATCACTTTAGCATAGTGCATTCCCTTAACTCCCTTCTACTTATAAGGAACTAAGTAATAAGAACATTCTGCTAATGTTTATCTCGATTAGTATGGTGTAGAAAGAAGAACTTTTGTAAGAAGTTTGTTTGTAGAGCACTAGAGAAAGCATGTGGGTGTAACACATCAGATTTTTTCATATAACCAAGAAATTAACACGAAACTTATTCACAACAAACAAAATAGCAGAGAGAAAATCAAAACATTTATGTCTAACGAAAGCACACAAAATTATTATCTTGCAATCCAGTTCTGTATGAAACGAGAAAACATCTGAATGAGAGACATATACAAAATGGAGTACAATTCACAAAATGTCGGGAATATGGTGTAGAAATATAAATATTGGTTAAAGTAACTCTCGATTAGCATGAAGTAGAAGCCTTTTTAACAGCAATTTGTTACAGAGATGTAGAGAAAGTTATATGAATGACACATCAGATTTTTAGAATGAAACTAAATCTTCGACTACAACTGCCCCATGTTATGTTTCATCACAGTAAAATGTGACAGTGTGAAACAGTAATCATTATATTAAAACGCGAAAGCAAATCTATGGTACATAAAAGTGAGTGTGTAAGGGCTGTCTCTCTTATCCGCTTTTACACAAATTGAATGGAATATTGAATCGCAGACATTCTGAGATATAAAAGGAGCGTGTTGTTTTAAATATATCGCTGGTTCGAGCAAATGAACCTCTCCTAGCAGGCTGTTCGAGTATCTTTTCATAAAACACAAGTCATTCCAGAAAATTATATGCAGCTCCTCGCCACAAAAGGGGAGTGGAGGGACTAGGTGCTTGACTTCTCAATATTGCCAACATTACTTCACCTGTCACAACGACGGATAAACAGGCAGCGCTGCAAAGCCGAGCAAAACAGCTGCAAGTCGAGTGACTTTAAGATTCGTCAAACAGCAACATTCTTTACTGAGTAGCGAGTTTTAACGCTTTCTTTAATTATGATGTTACAATGCGAGCAACTGTTTCTATATTTGTCTTTTATTTAAAGTACTTTTCTTATACTTCTGTGTTTATAACGGTGTCGCTAGGTAAACCAAAACAAAATGGCAGGCGCTTGTCTTCATGCGCAATTATATGAGAAAATGATATTCTAAATGGGTGTTAATTATGAAACTGTTTTAAATATACAAACAACAATCTTTTT
This sequence comes from Hymenopus coronatus, assembly GCA_030762935.1. Classification (NCBI taxonomy): domain Eukaryota; kingdom Metazoa; phylum Arthropoda; class Insecta; order Mantodea; family Hymenopodidae; genus Hymenopus; species Hymenopus coronatus. The sequence goes on from CM060884.1 coordinate 40,954,534, forward strand.
AATTAAAGTTGGTAAAAGCATTCAACGACAATTCAATAATGTAATTTTCAACACTAGGAAGAAATTAATATAGGATAATGTAATAAACGCCATTATTTGTCTGGCTATTCCCAGTTTCAGCTTTGCTGGAAGTAACTTATGTCAACGTACCTACTACTTTGTTAAAGGTTTTTACAACCTACTATTACTGGGGGTCGTCTCCTTAGCGCGGCTGCTTACCAAGCGGGAGACCTGGGTTTGATTCCCGGTACCGGCTGGGAGAACTGGTCCGGAGTGCACTCAGCCTCGTGAGGACCCTGGGTGGCTACTTGATGTAGAAGTAGCGGCTCCAGGTCAGGAAGACCGCATTAACCGGACGGCAAGGCGCTGACCACGTCTCACCCTCCAATACTGCACCCCATTCATGGCGTCTGTCATGGACCGAGATGGGGGACGCAGCGGCCGGGCGGTAGGCCAAGGTTGTTTGTGAGCTATCGTGCCATGGAGTTATTATTACAGTATTACTGGTTGTATTAGTTCTCTAATTCATGAATTTCTCTCAAAGTTGTGTCGTAAAGTGAAGTTTAGCATGTATAGTTTAATTTCCGCCTTTTATTGCCCCCCCACCATTGTAATGGTTTTAAAACATATAAATATTCGTAATGTAACACTAAGATTGGCACTTATTAGGATCCTATTTGTGTCCCAGATGTTCACACACCTTTCCAATAAATCCTAGAGAAACTTAGTATTGGTAATATATGTTTATACGTATGTGCTTGCGTCTGTAGGTTAAAATGCAACAAAACATATATTGGTATAAAAATAATAGCTTATTCTAAAATAAACAACAATCTCTAATGAACACAATAATGCAGTACCAATGAAAACTATAAAATGTGTTTCACTGGTGATAAAAAGTTTAGGGCGAGAAGCATAAGCAAACAGAATTTCAATAATTTATGGGCTCTCAAATTAAATGTTTGCCAGAAAATGGTATTTATTTTGAGCTTTGGGACCACCATCAACTGTAACACCTGATTTGATTAACATTCATGCTTCGGAGACATATTTTCCCAATCCTTTTTGTCATTGCTCGAGCCGGAGCAAAAAAAAAAGATTAATTTTTCTGCGGTCATGTGCATTGAGAACGAAGTTACAGGCACCTTGTGGTCAAACTCATTTACGCATGAGCAGTATATTAATATTGATAAATATCACCTAAACCATTAAAGTAGCGAGCATAATTTTTCATCACATTTTCTATACCACGTGTAGTTGAAAATATTTCAAAATCAATCTGGCAGGTCCACAGAGAATCCGATGAAAACCATACAATCTATAACGTATAAAAACACTTTTTGGATACAGGTTTTTATTTAGGTACCAATTATTAAACTACCCTCTGCCCTATGTCTAAACTTATGTTGCATCCACAAAATAGTATTTCTGATAAAATAAGGGATTAGTTATTTTGACATAACTGTGTACTAAAACTCACCACTTAATTTAAATTACTTTTTGCAATGTATATTATTATAGTATCTTAATTATTTTAAACTTTTTGAAAAACTACTCCACTAGTATTTAAAGCAGAAAATGCTACTTACAGAAAAAAACAGGAATTTACGAGAAGAGCTTTATAAGGGACGTAGTATGTACAACAGTGTATTTAAAGGCGACTTTGGCAATTGTAAAGTATGCAATTAACCATATATTATATATCAAAGGATTCAGAAAAGAAGAGAGATTTAACTATTGAAAAAAAAATAGTATTATGACCTCATTGACAGAATAGTACCCTTAACGTGCTTATGGTGATTTTATGAAAATGGAAATAAATTCCAGCAATATAGAATACGCGGACATACACCTCAGTGTGACAAAACCGTTGATAATAATCCACGTATGGTCCTGCGTTTGTATGCAAAAAGTTTCTCCAATAAAGGTAACCCAGTAGCTGAATGCTCACTACGATATTTAAAATGCCTTTGAGAATGACATATTTGCAAATCAAGGACAACTAGACAGACTGGTTCATTTGATATAAAAGTTGGAATAACAAACATTCTATACACTGAGCGTTTAAACGATATTTTCTTTAGAAACAAAATAATTGTTTGTAATTAGTTTTGGTGCGTTTCTTTCTACAAATCAGCAAATGTTATCATTATTCAGAAGATTAAAATATACAATGGAAAAGCAACGAATAAGCTTCTCTGTATTAACAGAGTTCAAAAGTGCCTTTGATACCGCATAATGAGTCAAACTATTGGAAAAAATACTTGATACAGAAGCTTATAGTAAATAACTTTAATGGATATACTCCTGTATTACAGGGTCTACTGTGGGAGCTGGGAACTTTATGAATTTAATGTATTAGGGGTTGAAAACAAAGTAAGGATAGCATTTAAAACGTATAAACACACAGAAGAAAGGCGTACCTCAAAGGTCTGTGTTAAGCCCTGCACTGTCCAACGCAGTAATTAATGTCCATGTTAAATAAAATAACTGGAATTCTGGCTTATTTACTGATGAACCCATTATATGGATATCGCTACTAACAAGTAAGAAAACATTCCTCCCCAGCAAATTGAACATAAAAGAACCATCACAATGGTCAAAGCAAAGCTTGCAGCAAATATTTCAGCATAAATTTGCTCGTTCACATAAGACTAATGAAATTTTAAAGCGCAATAAACAACAGGTCGAAACTTCAGTTTATTTTTTATAACAGCCAACTATTACTTAGACATGATCGTCCCCGTAACGCCGTAGTAGCGCGTTTCGATTCCCGGTTAGGGCATGGTGATGTTTCCCTGAGCAGAATTCTTCCCCGCCGCTGCCCGGGTCAAGGTGTTAAGATCCTTCACCTCCATCCGGGGGAAGGCACCGCAAACCACAGCGGTACCACTCTGCCTGGTTGCAGCGGTTGGTTGATTCCGTCCAGGGTTGCTCACCCTTATCATCATTACTTATACATAGTGAAATCTCTTATGTGTTCTCGGGCTCCACGATACCAGCATTAGCAGTAATTGTATTATTATTTGCTTCCATTTAAGCAGAAAAGAAATAAGGGAATACACTACGCTAAATCGATAGTCAATCTTTTTAAAAGCTTGTCGATATGTAAACAATTGAAGTAAAACAAAAGATATGAAACGAAAGGTTACTTCCCATTTGAGAAACGTTACCAATAACAAGGAATATCTAGAAAAGGCCAACTCTACAAAAAAAAATCTATTACATAAATTATGTGTTTTAACTACTACTACATTTTTTTCTCTTACGATTTACCAGTTCAAAATTCAGCAAAAATACGTCCAGAATGAAGAGGTCTTCAGAGGGTATTTCCAAAAAATAGTTTATTTATGATGTAAATATCATTAATATACAGCATTTTAATCAAATCATTAGGTCAATTTTTAAGAGAAACAAAATGTTCAAAACTCTGCCATGTAAATGGATAGTTTGGGATGGAGGCACATTCTCGAAAATCTTCGTGTCGCAATCTTGGACGATATTAAAATTAAATATCAAATTTGGGGTTTTTGGTCTTTTCGTTTTTGAACTAAGTTGTTCACATACACACACGGAACTTTTTTTTTTCTATAGATGCTTTCTTGGACTCAGAGGACCTAAAAAAACATATCTCCGGTGAAATATAGAATTTTTGGGTAGAATGCAAAACCTTCTCTACCGACTATGTGCATAGTGCATGTAGAGAAAATAAAAATCAAACATTGGTTAACAAGTGCTGAGAAGTCGACTCCCGTTCTTGTCTTGTAGTTTGCTGTAACCTGGAACAACCTAGTCAAGGAGAAAATTAAACGAATGGGCTTATTTCAATACGAAAAACTAATTAATCTTTCAGGAGAAACAAGTGACCATTATATGAAGGAAAACACAATTCGGTTTCAACCAACGAATATAAAAATAGAGAAAACCAACTGCCATCTTTTGTGAAACCAAAACTCTAACTTCTACTTCGCCCTTTAGATTATGTGTATATGGAAAATAAACCTGCTTTAATTCAAAATTGTAGGAAAAGTTAATGAACAATACAGCAATGAAAATAGTAGAATTGGAAACAATTCAAAGTTTGTACCTACATCAAAAATTTATCCACAACTTCACCGTTAGCTTGTTCATTGCAATTTCTACAGATTCTACAATTTCTATTCAATTCTGTCTTTCACTAGAAAGTTTTGAAACTAACTTTGACTGGCAACTTCAAGCTATGCATACACCTCTGGCACAGCTCCACTTCTAATATAAAAAAAATCTGATGCATTCCATTTACTAACTTTTACTAATTCATCTGCTTTCAACCTTCTTAGAAAGTATTCTTTATAAACTCCATTATAATTGAGATTTAGCAGCAATTGCCTTATTACTAGTTCCTTATAAGTAGAAGAAACTAAGATAATATACTAGGCTAAAGGACAGTCAAATCTTTGAATCGATTCTCTTTACATATACAGGAGTATAACAAACAGGCAAGAATGACAATTTCCTGTATGAGAAGCCTTTAAATTTGAAACCAATAATAGGGAATATCTCAGAAATGGTTAGCTCTACGAAAAAAAAAAGACAGAGTGACATAAATGATCTGTTTTAACAAGATATACATTTTTGAATAGTAAGTTTTGTCTGTCTCTAAGGGTTTATCAGCTATGCTCAAGTCATTCAGGATGATGATGTCATCAGAGACTATTCCCAGAAAGTTCAGAACATACATTTTGCTTGGTATGTAAATATCTTTAATACGTATACGGTATTTTATTCAAATGTAGGTATTTTGAGAAAATAAAAAGGTTCGAAACTTTTTTCCGTGCAAAGGGTAGTTTGGGGTTGGAGTGTCTTGAAAATATTCGTGTCACATCTTTGGAAGATGAACTTATCAAATTTGGCATTTAACTAACTGTTCGTTTTTGAGTTATGATGTTTACAGACACGCGCACGCGCGGGCCTTCTAAAAATTCTTTGTAATGTAGCGGAGCCTAAAACGTGTATATCCAGTGGAATCCCAGTATCGAAATGTTGGGTGGATTGCAATAGCTTCTCTACCAATGAATGCACGAGGGCCGTTTTTTTTTTTTTTTTTTTTTTTTTTTTTTTTTTTTTTTTTTTTTTTTTTTTTTTTTCAAAAGTTCCGATAGGCAATAAATAAAAGACGAGTTCATAGAAAATTATTTTATTACTAAAAGTTTTGTATACTTATGATTATGATTACTTTTCACCAAAATCATCGGAAATATTGAGATATTTATCGTACCTGTGCACAAGCTTTGCAATACCCGCTTCAAAAATGTTGCCACCAATGATGCAGCCCGGAGCCACTATCAATGCAGCTGTTTATTGTGAACTTTTATGACGTTTGCGGAGAGCCATTCAAAACAAACGAACAGAAATGTTGACTTCAGGAATTGCGTTGATCCATGACAACGCTCGTCCTCACACTGCTGGCACAACCCATCGGCTCCTTGAAATATTTCAATGGGACATTTTCGATCATCCGCCGTACAGTCCTGACCTGTCACCCAGAGACTTTCACTTTTTCCCTGAATTGAAGACATGGCTAGGAGGTCAGCACTTTCAAACCAACGAAGATCTTCAAAACAACGTCAATGCTCATTTGAAATCATTGGCGACATTTTTTGAAGCGGGTATTGCAAAGCTTGTGCACAGGTACGATGAATGTTTCAATCCTTTCGGTGAATTTGTTGAAAAGTAACCTTAAGTGTACAAAACTTTTAGTAATAAAAAACTTGTTTTCTATGAACTTGTCTTTTATTTATAGTCTATCGGAAGTTGTAAAAAAGGCCCTCGTATTTTATTGAGCATCGGTATCCAGGTTAGAAATTGTTACTGTATTATAGAATGCAGTTTTTAGAAGAGAAATAGTATTTAAAAAAAAAATGTTGAAACTCACTGACTGATAAAACCATTTGATTATCTTCAGATCGTGAAACCGGTTAGCAAACACACAATAAAACCGAGGCTTACAAAAGGAAAGAAAAATGTCTGAGGGATAGTTGTAATAAAGAAGGAGGGTAAAGAACAGGAAAGGAACAGCGTTCGATAGACTATAAATAAGAGAAAAGTACATAGAAAAAATTATTTTATTACTAAAAGTTTTGTACACTTATGGTTACTTTTCAACATAATCACCGAAAAGAGTAAGACATTTATCGTACCTGTGCACAAGCTTTGCAATACCCGCTTCTAAAAATGTTGGCGCCAATGATTTCAAATGAACATTGACGTATAGCCATTACATCTTCTGAAATAAGGACCTTGTGGTTTACCAGGAAACAAGCAAGTCAGTTGAGAAATTCAATGTTATACCGACATGTTGCTCAGTGGCAGAGTAACCGGCTAAAGATCGGGAGATCCGTGGTTTAAATCCCGGCTATGGCATTGAATTTTTCAGTCTGACTCTACCTATCCAAATTTGAACTCCGCCGCCATTTTCTATCCCACTCTGTATAGTACAGGCTGTTTCAGCGCTCCGCAGAACATGGAGAATACTCGTGGCTTCGTAGAAGTCTGCCTGCAGTCAGCAATCTTCGTAGGGAGGAGGTGTTACCTCTTCAGCTGCTCTGGTATGAGCAGCTGCGGACCCCAGCACCCGTGGTACTTATGAGGTTACTACAAGTACGTTGGACCAAGCATCTGAGACCCTTCCGAAAGGAAGATATTAGGATTGGGTTGGTCTCAGCGCGGGGGTGTTTCCAGAAATGGGGTATGTTTTGGCGGGGATGTCTGGGAGGGTTGTGAGACGCCTTAAAGTTCTCTGGAGAGCTGAGCAGACAGGGACTAGTATTTGTCGCCCCAATCGAGGTTCTTTATGGGATTGTCGTGCGTAAGTGGCGCATGCAAAAAGGCCGGTGTATAGAATACGTACTGGACTAATGTAAAACTCCACGGACTTGTTCTCTAAGACATTTCGCTCACTGCAGCATTCTATACAGCTTGGAATTGAGGGAAAACTGTCATTACCGCGGAATTAAGTATTGAAATGAAGTGATAAGAAGCTGTGCTGTGACCGTCTATTGGCGTATTCACCATCTACCTACATCTCAGCGTTGAGAAGCGTTGTTGCTTACGCGCGAGTACTCTGAGCCGAGTAGAGTTCACTGCTATAGTACGTAGCGCTATAAAGGCTGCTATAGCTAGTGCTCGGGAAAGGAAAGCGTTTTAACATTAATGGTAGAGAGTATAGCTTTTCCCACCATCTACAATGGCCGCGCCGTGGCGAGTGGTTAGACCCGCCTGTCACCTAGAAGGTCCAGGTTAGATTCCAAACGACCGCATTTGGAATTTGTGGTGGACAAAGCGGCGCAGCGGCGGGTTTTCTCCGGTTTTCCATCGCATTCCATACTTCATCAGTGCCATCGTCTGTGGTGCCATTTATAGTAAAAGCGGGCGTTAAACATTATAAAAATCTACAATGCCATTTATACGATAAAATATAATCTTATAGAGATGTCATAATCCATGTCCCTACTACTCCGAGGATAAAAATACACCACATATTATTCTGATTAATTATACATCATTATCAGGCTGAAAAACACTACCAACATTACATATTAAAAATACGCCGCGAGTAATTTTGTTTTCGCATGACAGGTATTTCTGATTTGCCGGTTCGTGTTATACATGAACCTAATTATTAAATGGCATTCTGAATTTAAATTTGTATGCTTTGTTATCTCTAACAACAAACCTATATTGCAGAAATATTGTCCGTTTTCCGCTTGTTACAAATAGACACAATGTTTCCGGTTTGTTAGCTAGTTTAATTGGAAAACGTTATAGCTGTATTGGAAAATAATGTTAGCTACAGGAGTAAAAAAGAAGGTCAGGACATATGAAAAAATAAATAAAAAAATCTGATGTGATCCATTCACATGACTTTCTCTACATCTCTGCAAAAAACTATTGTTAAAAAGTTTATACTTGTATTTACTTCATGCTAATCGAGAAACAATTAGCAGGAATAGTCTTATTACTTATTTCCTTGGAAGTAGAAGTGAAATAAGGGAGTACCATAGGTTAAAGTGAAAGTCAAAAGCTGGTTGCTATTTGACCGAAGTTCCTTTGTTTATATGGACAGGAGTTGACAAATTCCTGTATGAGAAAAACGTAAGTTTTTAAAAATGAAACCAAAAATAAGGAATATCTAAAAAATGATCAACTCCACGAAAAAAGTGATGGTATACAAAGTGTGTGTTTTAACGTGCTTTATATTTCTTGAGTGTAAGTTTTTGTCCAACTCTTACGGTTTAGCAGTTATTCAAAATTCAGTAAAATTCATCCAGAATAAACTACTCTTCAGAGGCTATTCCCAGAAAATTCAAGATATTCATTTTATTTGTCAGTTAAATATCTTTAATATACAAAATTTTAATCAAAATCGTTACAGTCATTTTAGGGAAAATCAAAATTATCGAAAAAAGTTCCACGTAAAGGGTAGTTTGTGGTGGGGGGATTTTTCTCTAAATCTTCGTGTCGCATCCCTGGAAGATACTAAACTTAAATACCAAGTTTGGTATTTTACCGACTTTTCGTTTTTGAGTTATCGTGTTCACAGACACACGGACACACACACACACACACACACACACACACAAGGACACACACACACACGGACCTTTTTGTGAAAATGCTTTTTTTGGATATTGGGGACCCTAAAACATATATTTCCGGTGAAATCTCGGTATCGAATTTTTGGTGGAGTGCAATATTTTCTCTATACACTATGTACATAGTGCGTATGGAGAAAGTAAAAATGACTGTTTTGTGGCATAAAGAAATAATTACAGTGTTCGAATCCTACAGACGAGTTACAAACACCAACACGCATTTCTAAAATCCAGACCCCCGAAATGACCAACTAACTTTAGGTGATGCATGTGTGAAATTTGGAAAATAAACAATGTGTAAGATATCTTACTGAAATTTATAACAGTTTTTTTACACAATAATTGTGATAGTTTTGCCAAGTATAAATTTCTAGCTTCAATTGTTATTTAAATAATAACTTTTAATGTCTAAATTCATTGTTTTCTAATACAATTCTAATGTGTTCCATTCACATAAATTTATCTAGCGTTCCTTATAACACTACGAGTATTCTTACAATAGATTCTTTTATCTACTTTACGCTAATTGAAATAAACATTAGCAAAATTGGTCTTATTACTTTCTTCTTTGTAATTAGAATGGAAGTTGAATACATTAGGCTAATGTATTATACATATTAATTATTATATGTATAAACAATTATTTAAATATTTCAAAAGCTAGTCGCTATGTGAAACGATTGAGGTTCGGTCGCCTTGCATGGGCCCGTTTGAGTAAAGTTAGGAAGTTCAAAATTGATATCAATAACAAGGAATACCTCAAAAACGATCAACTCTGCAAGAAAACCTCATATGACAAAGTTTGTATTTTAACAAGATCTGTTTTGTGTAGTAAGTTTTTGTCTATCTCATTATGAAAAATTCTGCAAAACACATCCAGAATTAAAGAGGTCTTCAGAGGCTATTCCCAGGAAATTCAAAATATAAATTTTATTTGTGATATAAATATCTTAAATATACGGCATTTTCATCAAAATCGTTACAGCCATTTAAGAAAAACAAGATTGTCATGTAAAGAGTAGTTTTTGGTGGGGGGACTTTCTTGAAATTCTCCGTGTCGTATCCTTGAATGATACTAAAGATAAATATCAAGTTTTGTATTTAACGGACTCTTCGTTTTTGAGCCCTCACCAACACACACACACACACGAACCCTTTTCCAAAAATGCTTTTTTCGAACTTGGAGGAACTTAAAACATAATTCCGGTCAAATCTCGACAATGAATTAGTCTACATACGTGCTAGAGAAGGTAAAAATTGGAATTGCAATACAAGTAGAAATGTAATATAATTAAATAATTACACAATTTAGCTGCTGAAGAGCTTTCCACGGTAATGTATTTAAGAGAGGGGTTAATTTTTTATATGTGTGTGCTGTGATTTAATTCATTCTGTAACACTAAAATGGATTATCTCCATATCTCATGTTTTTTTTTAAATATTTTAAATCAACATCGATTAGATTGGCATCTCATCAACGTTATTCAGCTGCCAGAAAGAGTAGTTGCGTAAGAATTTCAAGCAGATAGACGAGTAGTTTCAATTGTGCGTGGTTCTCTATCACCTTAACAATGCCTGTGCCAGCGACAGGTAACTGTACCACTACTTTTTGTTTCAACAATGGATACTGGAAGTAATGGTGATGCCAATTTATCTGAATGGATGGAAGAACGATTGAAAATACTCTTTTTACGTCTCGTAAAGACTTCAAAAGAACGGCCATTGTTTCTATTTTCACATACCTTTGAGGCACTAAATGACGTTAAAGTTTCCCTTTTATTTCCGCCACATTTCTCATAAATTGCAACCCTTAGTGTGTGTATGGATCACCGAAGTATTATGTTAATGCTTGCGATATTTCGATTTCCTCCCATCCTGGAAAGGTAGCTAGGATATATGATCCAGGAATTGCTAAGAATTGTTTAACTCATCACTTGACGTCAGTGCATCGTCTAAAAACATTAAGGCTGAATTGAATTTGGCTATGCTTAGCTTGGCAAGGTAATTAAAAATACTACAATTTTTCGGTTCGCGCAGCTCAAGCCTTCAACTGTTTCCCCCCTTCCCGCTTTAGCCGGCCGTCGTTCAGAAATGGTAAGGATGGAGGGAGAGTTTGTAATCACAACATTGTAAACAATCTCCCTATCCTGTTTTCTACGGGAAATGCCAAAAGAGAATTTAGGCGTTTATGCTTCCGACATTATTGTTAACAGTTCTCAGTTTATATACTCTTACAATAAAGTTTTGTGATCACTCACTGCCGCTTGCAATGCCCTCCCTTCCTCCAATGACAAAAACTTCGCGATGCGCATGCGTGTCCGATGTCATATGGAAATGCGGAGAAGAGCGAATGATGAATTGGCAGTAATTGTGCCCACAACGTTCTACGCAACTTTTGTATTACTCTGACAGGGAATAATGGTAATATTTTAAGGATAGACAGTTCCCGCCTTCATATGCAAGACAAACATGAACCACAAAAAACTAAAACAAAATTAGAAGCGCGGATACGACATTGGTACTTCCTGGTCTGAATGTCAACCCAGGGCCATCTAATGGCGCCACCCTTTCCACAAAAGTAGGTACCGCGACCACTACAAAAATCAGCTCTGTGTTACACCACTGTCAGCATGATAAAGCTATCCACTGCTATTCTTATTGACTCCCCAGCTAGGAGAGAGAGCTTTAGGGGAAAAGAGGGCAAAGAAGAACAAGGGAATGAACCAGTAGATCAGAGAGGGAAAAAGAAACTTTTCGGCACTCAGAAATTTAAATCGAACCCCAAGAATCGGGGGAGCGCGCACGCGCGCACTCATTCACACACACGCACACACAAACATACACACACACCAGATAGAAAGAGAGCGCCCGCGAGGGAGAGTGACGAAGACGAGGACGAAAAAAGCTTTTGACGCCATTGTGTCAAACCGTGTTCAAAAAGCACGCCAGGTGAAGCATGGATTCAGTGTCTGAAATGCAAATTGTGGGCACATGAAATGTATAGATAGATACCAATAAACACTTTGTTTACTTGAGCTATTTCTCACAAATCTACAATTAAGTTAGTCATTTATCAAGTATTCAAAAGTAAAAGTTTGTTTCATTTTTATTTAATTACTTTCTCTACACGTACTATGTGCATAGTGTATAGAGAAGGTATTGTACTGCACCCAAAAATTCACTACCAAGATTTCAATGGAAATACATGTTTTGAGACCCCCTGAATTTACAAAATTTAAAAAATGTCCGTATGTGTGTCTGTCAGTCTGTGTGTGAGGGGGCAGCATAGCCTCAAAAATGGTTCTAATGATTTTGATTAAAATCTCCTATATTTAAGATATTTCATGACAAATAGAATTTATGTTTTCAATTTTCTAAGAATAGCCTCTGAAGACATGTTTATTCTGGATGAATTTTGCGGAATTTTGCCTAACTGCTAAACCGTAAGAGATCGGTAAAAATTTACCACACAAAAAATGTAGAGCATGTACATTTTTATGTAGTAAGTTTTGGTTTATCCCTTATGGTTTACCATTTATGCAAAATTCATTCAGAATAAAAAAGATCTTCAAGATTATTCCCAGAAATTTCATATAAATAAAATAAGCCTAACCGCAAACTTTGGCAGAAAGTGGCCCATAGTCATCATGTTCTAAAAAAAATACCGTAAATTTCCGTATTTAGAATATAGTGGGCCTTCTGCTATGTTTGTTGGATTGTGTCTTCCAGCAAGAAGTGATTAGTAACCCTTCAATGAATATCATCTGCTGTAAAGCGCTTCTTTTACCTTCGTCTGTTATTAAGAGAATTCCTGTACTAGGGCGATGAATCACGGTGCGGTTGTATACATTTGGTGAAGATTGAAAAAAAGCGAGAGGAGGATGTGTGAGGTTTTCCAGGGAGGTGAGTGGGGCAGTGTAAACATCAGGACGTGAGCTCGCCCGCCTTCTTCCTATGGCCAGGTTATTATAATGGGTCTTGTTGAACCAGCCTCTTCAAAATGCTCACTTCAGACACAGCGGTGTAAAAGCGTGATAAGTGCTAAGATTTCAACGGCAAATTGCTTGTATCACGTTGGTAATATTTCCTAGATGATGGAAGAGAAGCCGAGATGAATCCTCTCTGTTTCTTCTCGGTGCATTTATTGTTTAAGATTCTGAACAGCTTTCAGTTTGCTGATCCAGTTAAATTCTTTCCGAAAATTAGAATTTACCAAAATGTGTTTGCTTTAATTGATCTTAATCATAAAATACAAATGCAAAGTGATAGTACTGAAGGAACAATTTGGCCTCTTGGTCACTTACGAGTGAGCAATTCATTTCTGCTTATTGACAAGACGTGGCCGGCTGTATATTTTGATGTACTATAACATTTTAAATTCTAATTTGAAAAACAGTTTTTGTTTGTGTTTACCAAATAAAATGTTGTTTAGTATAAACAAACGAGGAGAATTGTTAGGTCTTAAACTAAACATTTAGATGGAAGTCCATTAAAACTAAAAACTAGATATGGAAAGTCCCCGTCGATTTTTTATTTTCTCTATACGCACTATGTACATAGTGTATAGAAAATGTATTGCACTCCACCAAAAAATTCAATACCGAAATTTCACCGGAAATATATGTTTTAGGGTCTCCTGTATCCAAAAAAAGCTCCGTGTGTGTGTGTGTGTGTGTGTGTGTGTGTGTGTGTGTGTGTGTGTGAACAAGATAACTCAAAAACGAAAAGTCTGTAAAATACCAAACTTGGTATTTAAGTTTAGTATCTTCCGGAGATGCGACACGAAGGTTTTGAGAAAAAATCCCCCAACTCCAAACTACCCTTTACATGGAACTTTTTTCGAAAATTTTGATTTTCTAAAAAATGGCTCTAACGATTTTGATTAAAATATCGTATATTAAAGATATTTACCTGACAAATAAAATGTATATTTTGAATTTTCTGGGAATAGCCTCTGAAGACTACTTTATTCTGAGTGAATTTTACGGAATTTTGCAAAAATGCTAAACCGTAAGAGAGACAAAAGCTTACCACACAAAAAATGTAGAGCACATTAAAACTCACAATTTATGTTGTATACATTTTTTTCGTGGAGTTAATTGTTTTCCAGATATTCCTTGTTTTTGGTTTAAGCTATAAAAACTTATATTTTTCTCTTACAGGACTTTGTGAACCTGTGTCCACACAAACAAAGGAATTTTAGTCACATATCAACCAGCTTTTGACTATGACTTTAACTGGTACTCCCTTATTTCGCTTCTACTTACAATATTTTCTCGATTAGCAGGAAGTAAATAGAAGCATAAGCTTTTTAAAAATAATTTATTGCAGAGATATAGAGAAAGGCATGTGAATGGAACACATCAGATTTTTTTTTGTAGCGTTTAACCCCCACTTTTACTACTTGTACCACCACAGGTGATGACACTGATGATATATGGAATAAAGATGAAGCACCGATGGCAGAGGAAACCGGAGGAAACCCGCCCCTGCGCCGCTTTGTCCACCACAAACCTCACATGCGGTCGCTGGGGATCGCACCCGGACAGTTTAGGTGAGAGGCGAGTGGTCTTCCTTTCGTCGCGGCGCCGATGACGAAAGGAAAAGAAAAGGATGGGAAATCCGAGTTAGGAAGGAAAGAAGAAATAGTAAAATAGCTATAGTGTTCAAAATGAATATGAGTGAAAGAAAATATAGACGACGAAGATTAATAAGGGAATTTAATGATAACAGAATTGACATTAAACATTAACAGAATGTTATTACTTAGTTCCTTATAAGTTGACTAACCCTTAAACCTAGTGCATTCCCTTAGTTTCTTAACTAAGGAAATGCACTAGGTTAAAGTGATAGTCAAATGTTTTAAAAGCTGTCTATATGCGATTGTAATTGCAAATCGCTTCTTTGCTTGACCAGGAGTAGATCAAAATAAAAACGGACACTTCCGTCTGAGAAAAGTATAAGTACTTCACAGTTGAAACTAATAACAAGAAATACCTCGAAAACGGTAAGTTCCACGGGAAAAAATGTAAATGACATAACTGTGTATTTTAACGAGATCTACATTTTCTGTATTGTAAGTTTCTGTCTATCTCTTGCGGTTTACTAGTTATTCCAAATTAAGCAAAATTCATCCAAAATAAACAGGTCTTTAGAAGCTATGCCCAGAAAATTCAAGATATACATTTTATTTGTGATAGAAATGGCTTTAATATATTGTATTTTAATCAAAATTGTTAGCTATTTTTAAAAAAAACAAATTTTTCGAAAATTTTTCCATGTAAAGGGTAGTTGGGTGTGGGAGGATTTTCTTGAAAATCTTCCTGTCGCATCCTTGGAAGATACCAAACAAATACTAAGTTTGGTATTTATCCATCGCTTCGTTTTTGAGCTATGCAGACACACACACACACACACACACACACACACACACACACACACACACACACTCGGACCGGTTTCGGTAAATCCTTTTTTTTTAATTCAGGGGGTCCTAAAATATGTATTTCCGGTGAAATCTTGATATTGAATTTTTGGGTGATTACAATACCTTCTCTATACACTATGTACATAGTATGTGTAGAGAAAGTAATAAGTTTAATTTATTTTAGTCATAAAATAAAAGTGCAACGTGATAGTACTGAAGGAACAATTTGGCCTCTTGGTCACTTACGAATCAGCGAGTGCTATTGCTACTGACGTAGTCATTTATTGGCACGAGACGATTATCAAGTAATCGAATTTAATTCATTTTGAGGAAATTATATAGCATACAAGTTAAAAATCTGAACAATTTGAATACTAATAACTTTAATACCATTGATGTCCAATAGTTTTTAATGTTAAAGTGGGTTTAGTATTTTCATCAGTTAACTGTTAAATTTATATTTGATGAAGGGTGAACAACTGAACATATATTAGTTATCATTTTCAGAATAAAGTTTTAGTTATAAATAATTTTTTGCATTAAATAAAATTAATATAATTGAGAAGAATAAAAATAATAAAAATCAATTAATCGCAATACATATGGCCGGTTGTACATCTTGAGGTGCTTTAAATCTTTAAATTGAGATTTGAATTTTTTCTCACTTAGCATGAAGTAAATAGAAGCATAAGCTTTTTAACAATAATGTGTTGCAGAGATGTATAGAAACCCATGTGAATGGAACACATCATATTTTTTTGGATTCAGGGAGACTAAAATCCTTCTCTATACACTATGTACATAGTACGTGTAGAGAAAGAAAACAATCTGATGTGTTCCATTCGCATGACTTTCTCTACATCTCTGCAATAAATTATTGCTAAAAAGCTTATACTTCTATTTACTTCATGCTAAGTGAGAAAAAATTAGCATAAATAGACTTATTACTTGCTTCCTTGTAAGTAGAAGCGAAAAAAGGGAGTACCATAGGCTAAAGTGATAGTCAAAAGCTGGTTGCTATGTGATTGAAGTTTCTATGTTTGTATCGACAGGAGCTGAAAAATTTCTGTATGAGAAAAATAAGTTTTTCAAGGCTGAAACCAAAAAGAAGGAATATCTAAAAAACAATCATCTCCACGAAAAAAATGTATATAATATAAATTGTGTGTTTTAATGTGTTCTACATTTTTGTTTGCTAAGTTTTTGTCTATCTCTTACGGTTTACCAGTTACAAAATATTCCGTAAAAGTCATCCAGAATAAAGTAGTCTTCAAAGGCTATTCCCAGAAAATTCAAGATATACATATTTTTTGTCAGGTATATATCTTTAATATACGATATTTTCATCAAAATCGTTAGCCATTTTTTAGAAAATCAAAATTTTCGAAAATTTTTCCATGTGAAGAGTAGTTGGGGGTGGGGGATTTTCTTGAAAATCTTCGTGTCGCATCCTTGGAAGATACTGAACTTAAATACCAAGTTTGATATTTAACGGCCTTTTCGTTTATGAGCTATGCTGTCCACACACACACACACACATACACACACACACTCACACACACACACACGCATACACACACACGCATACACACGGAACTTTTTCCAAAAATGCTTTTTTGGGATTCAAGGAGGTCCAAAACATGTATTTCCGGTGAAATCTCGGTATCGTATTTTGGGTGAAATGCAATACCTTCTCTATACACCGTGTACATAGTACGTGTAGAGAAAGTGAAAAAGATAATAAACAAGAAACATATAAGTTCAAGTACTACAAGACGAAAGTGGTCGAATGGTCAGCGAACTGACTTCCCACCCAGAGGTCCCAGGTTCGATTCCTGGCTGGTGCGGGGAAGTTTTCTTCAATCAGAATTATTCCCTATCCCCACAGATTCTAGAAGGACACCATAGACTACTTCACCGGAACCGACCATTTAGCCTAAGCCATGTGGAAGAAGAATTAAGAATCAATAAAATAGAAGATGACGGAAACAGACATGGAAAATACACGTGGATTCATGATATATTGAATATGACACAAGTTCAGAGGAAGCTGCAACCATAAAAAATCCGTATAAGAATACTTTTTGGAAAAGTGATGGAGGGAAAGGGAAAATATTAATAAGGAAATTGTGAAAAGTGACAAAAAAAGGTCAGTAAGAAATAAGAAGGTGAAGAAGAAGAAATCTATGAGTCACAAGGAAGCTGAAATTAACCACGCATCAGCTGTAAATACTGAAAACACGCAATATGTAGGCCATTGCACATTGATGACTTCATTTACTGCTAACGTAGACGAAACGTACAATATTTATGAGCTGAATTTGCAGCTTAGACGTGACTTTTACGAACACTCCATGCAAATGCTACTTCAATATTTTTCATCTGTATTTATTTACATTTTGGACTCGCAAACATTACTTTCTGCACTGCGACATTTAATAAGAAAAAAAAAAGCATAGACAAAATTCTATTCCCAGTACCAGATATATTTGAATTAAAGTCTAAAAATTTACCAACCGATCCAGAAGAATTATTTACATTGTTACATAAGGTCTTTGAGGTGAAAATTTAAACTTAGAAGAGGTGTTTAAAAATTTTATTTTGAGTTATTGTAGGGTAGTTTTTATGCTAGTTAGATTTATTTGAACTGTTACGTGCAGGTCAGATATACAGTATAACATAAATTATGAAACTAAAATAAGAAATAATGTTAATTAATACAAAATTTACACATTCAAATCTAAATAAGCAGCATACAAAACCAATACTTATAAACCAGTAAAAAGAATGGATTCGTCCGATAATGTAAGTAGTTATCTAGTACAATATCCAAGTACAGGTTCCAAGAATTTCTGGCGGGTTCCATCCACATGACTTTCTCTATATCGCTGTAAGAAATTATTGTTAAAAAGCATATTCTTCCATCTACTTTATGATAATCGAGAAGAACATTAGCAGAAATTGTCTTAATTACTTGCTTCCTTGTAATTAGAAGGTAAATAAGGAAATACACAAGACTAAAAACCGGTTGCCATGTGAATGAAATCCATTTCTATGCAGGGGAAAAAGATTATAAGTGAAAAAAATTAAGTATTTATTTAATAAGTATTTAAAATCTGAAATAAATAACAAGTAATATCTCAGAAGTGAGAATTCAACATTCAGAAAAAGAGGTTTTTAGACGATATTCCCAAAAAAATTCAAGATATACATTTTATTTATAAAATATTATAAATATGTTAATATCACAAGAACTATTTTGAACAAAAATCTGAAAAGCAGCATGTAAACTAATTTTAATACTGCAATTGATGTGTTCAAGTTTCAAATCAATTCAAGCAAAATTTTAGATTTTAGGTGTTTCAAAGATGGGTGGGTATCCTTAAGATGGGTGTCTGAAAGTTAGAAGCCGAATTATTCCCCTAGCCTTCATTACGCGTACGGTTTTTTCTAACTCGTCTGTAACACTGCTACTAAATCGAAACTAAATCGAAACTAGTACCATCACAACCACTGAGTATAATAGATACGAAATACATAACAAAAAATCTGATGTGTACCATTCACATGACTTTCTCTATATCCCTGCAACAAATTATTCTTAAAAAGCTTATACTTCTATTAACTTCATGCTAATCAGAAAAAATTAGCAAAATAGTCTTATTACTCGCCTTCTTGTAAGTAGAAGCGAAATAAGGGACAACCATAGTTTAAAGTGATAGTCAAAAGCTGGTTGCTATGTCAATGAAGCTCCTTTGTTTATATGGATACGAGTTGACAAGTTCCTGTATGAGAAAGTATACGTTTTTCATAGCAGAAAGCAAAAATAAGGAATGCCTCAAAAACGACGAACTCCACGAAAAAATTTATATAACATAAATTGTGTGTTTTAACGTGCTCTACATTTTTTGTATAGTAAGCTTTTGTCCATCTCTTACGGTTTAGTAGTTATTCAAAAGTCAGTAACATTCATTCAGAATAAACTACTCTTCAGAGGCTATTCCCAGAAAATTCAAGATATACATTTTATTTGTCAGGTAAATAAATATCTTTATCAAAATCGTTAGAGCCATTTTTGAGAAAATCAAAATTTTCGAAAAAGTTCCATGTAAAGGGTAGTTGGGGTGGGGGGATTTTTCTCAAAATGTTCGTGTCGCATCCCTGGAAGATACTATACTTAAATACCAAGTTTGGTATTTTACAGACTTTTCGTTTTTGAGTTATCGTGTTCACAGACACACGGACATACGGACACACTGGCACGGACACACGGACACACACACACGGACCTTTTTGTGAAAATACTTTTTTTGGACCCTAAAACATATATTTGCGGTGAAATCTCGGTATCGAATTTTAGGGTGGAGTGCAATACCTTCTCTATACACTATGTACGTAGTGCGTATAGTGAAAGTAAATATAGTTCTTAAGCTATAATTCGTCTATAAAGATTCATAATAGTATACAAATAATCCAGTGTCACCTTAACAAAAATGTTTCAATATATTCTACAAATTATTCTTAAAAAGCTTATTTTAATATCTACTTCAAGCTAATTGAGATAAACGTTTACAGAAATGATTTTACTACACATTTTCTTGTAGACACAATGGAAATATGGAAATAAAGTAGGCTTAAGCAATAGTCTGAAATGTTAATGGCGATTTCAACTGATCGATGTATGAATTTATACTCTGTTTGCTTGACTAAGGGAAAGAAAGAAAAACAAATAAGAACTTCATATTTGAGAAAAATCTTTCTCTAGCTGTTCCACAAACAAAATGTTCCTACAAAAGACCTTCTTTTATCTACGTCATGTTATTCTAGGAAAACATTAGCGCAGCTGTCTATTGCTTGCTTCATTGTAAGTAGAAGGGAAATAAGTGGATACATTAAGGTAAAGCGATAGTCAAATATTAGGTCACTAAGTGAAAAAATTGAGGTTTGATTCACCTTGCATGGTCTGAAACCAATAAAAATTAATATCTCGAAAACGGTCAAATCTAACAAGAAAAATGTATATTGCATAACCCATGTGTTTTAACGAGATCTACATTTTTGTGAAGTAAGTTTTTGTCTATCTCTTTATGGTTTAACCGTTATGCAAAATACTGCAAAAATGCATCTAGAATAAAGAAGTCTTCAGAGGCTATTCCCCAAAAATTCAAAATATACGTTTTATTTATGATATAAATAATTTTAATATACCTACGGTATTCTAATCAAAATCGTTAAGACATTTTTGAGAAAATCAAAATTATCGAAAAATATTCCATGTAAAGTGTAGCTGGGGTGGAGGGGATTTTCTTTAAATTCTTCGTGTCGCATCCTTAGAAGATACTGAACTTAAATACCAAGTTTGGTTTTTGACCGACTTTTCATCTTTGAGCTATACTGTCCATAGACACACACAAGCGCAGATCATTTTCTAAAATGCTTTTTTTTGGACTCAGGGGACCTTAAGATATATTTCCGGTGACATTTCGGTACCGAATTTTTAGGGGAATACAATACCTTCTACATCCACTATTTACATTGTACATATGGGCTAGAGAAAGTAAAAATATTAGTACTGGAAATTTTAAACCAATATATGGTTAACCAATACATGTGTAGCAAGATTTTGTCTATCTCTTATCATTCACCAGTTACGCAAAAGTTACCGAGAATGTGGAGGACTTCATAGGCTATTTCACATATTTCAATTTTATAGAAAATATCTTAAACATATGGTAGCTTAATTAAAATCGTTGGAGCAATATTTTTAGAAAATAATTTTTTTGATAAATTAACTGCCTGGTAATGGGTAGTTAGAGGCGAGGATATTTTTTGAAGATACTGAAATTAAACAATTTTTAGATTTAATTGGCATTTAGTTTTTGAACTTTCCTGTTCATATACACAGACCTTTCTAATTTATTCATCAAAAGCCTCAAAACCGCTGAAATCCTGACATCAAATCTTTGGTTGGAATGCAATACTAGTATGGAAAGTTAAAAAAAAATTGACGTGTTCCAAACATATGACTTTCTCTATCTGTCCCATAAACAAACCCTTTATTCAAAACGTTATTACTATGTGAAACATTTGAAATTCTATTCTCTTTGCTTGCCAGAAGGGAACAAAAAAGAAAGAGGTCTTTCCCTTTGAGGAAAGTTTAAGTGGCTTAAAATTGAAACCAATATTCCGGAATATCTCATATCGGACGATGAATGTAATTAGTGAAATGATGCTCAAATGATCTCGGAGTCCACGAAATTTAAAGTTACTCGAAATTCGTCTTCTCAGGATATAGAAAAACCCTAAGCAACATTCGAACTGGTGACCTATTGAATGTGAGGCAGACACTCTACCACAACACTACCCAAGGACGAATTTTTTAATGTATTTTGTTTTAGTAGGTGGAAAAAAGTGTGTTATTTTTGCTTCTTTCTTTTAGTTTATCTGGTTACAGTTTATCTGTTTAATAATAATGTAAAAGGCATTGTACTTAATAAACTGGTAACATTTCAATACACGTTCCGGCAATACAAGGTGCCAGGGTGGAGTATCACAGGTTTTATTTTATTTTATGTTTTCTATACAAAATTATTCCCTATTCTCCCCAGAGTATAGACGAGAGAGTGAATGTGCGAGTAATCTAACGTACAAAACCCAAAAGAAGTAAAATTCAGTGAAAACTGTACACGAGTTAACACCATTGCGAAAGGAAAATACATTGCAGTTAAAGAAGAGTTATAAATGGAGCAATTAAAAAATCTAATGTGTTCCATTCACATGACTTTCTCTACATCTCTGCAACAAATTATTGTTAAAGAGCTTATGCTTCTATTTACTTCATGCTAATCGAGAACAAAAATAGCAGAAATAGTCTTATTACTTGCTTCCTTGTAAGTAGAAGCGTATTAAGGGAGTATCATAGGTTAAGGTGATAGTCAAAAGCTGGTTGCTATGTGACTGAAGTTCCTTTGTCTGTATGAACAGGAGTTGAAAAATTCCTGTATGAGAATATCTCAAAAATGATCAACTCCACGAAAAAAATGTATATAATATAAATCGTGTGTTTTAACGTGCTCTACATTTTTGTGTAGTAAGTTTTTGTCCAACTCTTACGGTTTAGCAGTTATGCAAAATTCCGTAAAATTCATCCTCAATAAAGTAGTCTTCAGAGGCTATTCCTAGAAAATTCAAGCTATACAGCTTATTTGACCTGTAAATATCTTAAACATACGACATTTTAATCAAAATCATCAGAACTATTTTTGAGAAATTCAAAATGATTGAATTTTTTTCCATGTAAAGGGTAGTTTTGGGTGGAGGAATTCTCTTAAAAATCTTCGTATCGCATCCTTGGAAAATACCAACCACAGAATCACACACACTGGCTTTTTTTTTTAAAAAAAAAATTTTTTAATCAGGGGGACCCAAAACATGTATTTCCGTTGAAATTTCGGTATCGAATTTTTGGGTGGAACACAATACCTTCTCAATACACTGTACATAGTACGTGTAGAGATTGTAAAAAATATAGACAAAGAGCGAGAAATACCCTACGGTAATAATTCGCTAGATTAGAGTGGATTCAACAAATGTTGCTAATTGTTTGCCTCCTGACAAACAAACACTAGAGTGTAGCTGTAAAATGTAGGAACCAAATCTGGGGGCGAGAGAAGAGTGCCATTTTTCTGGCAATTTGCAATTCCTGTAATGTGTACTCATATGTTACATTGTTGACTTTACAGTAAAAATAGAAGAGCAAAATTGCAATCATTCGCATCATGTGTTCATTTGTGCATTCGTGCTTAAATGAGTATAACACCGATAGCATTTTAGTAGACTAGGAGTGCTAAAACCTACTCAGCGAAAAATACAGCTAATATGTATCCTTAGATATTGCACAAAAAAAAATGGAATTTGAAAGCAATGAGTTCGTTAGATATTTCTTGCCTTACTTTATATGACAGATCAAGTTTAACTTTTCTACTTTCTCTAGCTCGTATGTACACTGTGCATAACTAGAGAAGGTTTATTTATTTATTTTTGTAGGTTAACGTCCTTTAACCTGATTGATCATGAATGAAATCAGAGTAATGGTGCTCAAATGACCTCAAGTAGTAGATGGAGCATAAAGTTACTCGACATTCGCCTTCTCAGAATAAGCGAAAATCCCGAAAGAAAAAAAAAACCTAGCCGGGTAACTTACCATAAGCGAGATTCGAACTCGCGACCTTTTGAATGTGATGCAATGAGGCAATAGGAGCCCAAGAAGGTATTGTATTTTACTAAAAAATTCGATACTAGGATTTCACCGGAAATGTGTGTTTCAGGATCCCTGAATAAATAAAAAACATTTTTAGAAAAATTGTAGTGTGTGTATGTGTGTATGTGTGTGAATCTCTTGGGAATAGTTCGAGTCTTCTTCATTTTAATTCACTTTTGTACAACTGGTAAACCGTAATAGTTAGACAAAACAAACGATATATGTACATCATATTGTTTTTAAATCTATTTTAGAGCTATTTCCTGCTATTGCTTTCAATTTTAAAATGTTAAAAATGTTGTCAAAGGGGAAGCCCTCGAGTTTCTTATCTCCTGTTATATTCCCGGCCATGGAAAAAGAACAGGATTTCAATGATAATGTTAAGATTTTAACAGACTTCACTATGGCTTCCTTTATTTCTTCTCTAGTTAAAAGGAAGTTAGCAATAACAGCATTTTTGATAATGTTATCTTGATTAGCACTATGTAGATAAAATAATGATTTTTTGTAAGAATAATTTGTTTGCAGAACAGATAGAGAAAGTAATGTGAATAGAACAAGTCAGATATATAGGTAATATAAGTTTATAAATTTCAGCCATATAATTACATGAATCATGTACATACAAAGTTATTTCCATGTATTTCATGAGGAATAGAAAATGTTTACCTAAAATTCCGTATCAAGTGAAAAACGATATTTTTGTGAAAGTATTTTAGGAATACACACTGATATGTTATTTACTTCGAGTATGCGGCGAGGGGGGGGGGAGCGCACGCGTATTTCCATTCTCGGCAATTGCGACCAAGTATTGATCTATTACGGTCTACCACCACAATCCAGCGCACAGAAAATGACGGAGCTAAACGCAGAGATGCACGGAAGCCCCTAACAGTTCACTAGATAGTAGCTCACGGAGGCTAAACAGGCGCCAGGAGGCCGTCGGAAGAATGCCACTACTACGCCACCTAGCCACAAGCGACGGTGCCATCTACCTGCAAAGCCTCGAGTCACACCTGTCGCCAACCTTAAAGATGAAGGGAAAGGAACTGTGGTAGATGTACAGCATAGTCTAAGAGGCCCCAGGAAAACCACGGAAAACCCCAGGACTAGAGTGCGCGGTCCACATAGAGCGAACCCAGGCCTCCCTAATGTCAGAGACGAAACTACCTGAGTCACCTGCCCCGATAACCAAGAACCCTTAAATAGCTTTCAATAAAACTGGAAACACGTAAGTGCACTTTACAACAAAAATCAACTGTCACATAAACAATTATTCTTTAAAATGCAATTCAGCTCAACTATTAAAGCGCCAATGGAATGGCCGAGATTAGGCAATTTCAACCAATTGCGGTCGTCTGACGAGTGGTATTGTCGAAAAATCTTATCGCAGCTGATGTTCATATATTTAATCTCCTGTCTGGTGACAATCCAGGCAGCCAACCTTCAGTTTTAATAACTGCCAGTTCCACAATTATACTTTCAACTAATTCAGTTACAATGTTTATTTAAAGTTTTATCCAGTTCATAATGTATTTAGTTCCAAAAAGGAGTGAAAATAATCATTATTTGCATTTCTTATCTATGAGATGAGTGCAATAACCTCAAATAAAATAAAATGTGTTTCCATTGCATGTATTACTTTTTAAAATCTGAAATAAAATTAATGTGCCCTATTTCTATTGTTGCTATCGATATTCGTACATTGGGTTTAGACACGGTTGACCATATCAGAATTCAGGAGACTGTGAGGAAAGAAAAAAAAAACTTTCGGTAATTCAACATGGTCTAATGGGTCATCTACCGTTTGAGAACTAATGTAAATATTACAATCATAACTTGATAAAATCGCCCTTCCTATATATGATACATTATTAGTAGTCTATTTCGCTGAACTGACTTATCAAATGCAACTCCTGTTTTCATCTCTTAGGGCGCTTCGCTCCCGGTGGTTTACCACCATGTTTAGGATTTTTTTTCCAAAATGAACTGCGATTCAATTCAACCATGAATGACATTAAATATTTTCTTTTTTATTCGTTTATTGAACTGAATTTAGATTTTAAGTCTTTTTACTTAGAAGGGTTTTTACTTGACGAGAGTTCTTTGGTGCTCAAAATTGATATTATGTTTCGATGAGGATAAGGGAGTAGCGTGTCTGCTTCACATTCAACAGGTCGTGAGATCGAATCTCGCTGAGGGTGAGTTACCCGGATAAGGGTTTTTTTCTGGGTTACCCCTTATCCTAAGAAGACGAATGTCGAGTAACTTTAAGCTCCATGGACCCCGAGATCATTTGAACATCATTTCACCAATTTCATTCATCGTCCGATCTGACCATTCAGGTTAAAGGACATTAAAATAAAAGAGAGAGAGAATTTAATCCATATTTCTCTTAAATTTAAAATTTCCTTCAGAAACATATAGATTAACATAATAATGAACAAACATAATTAAACAGAATTAAACTGTAATCCCAAAATAAAAAAAAAATAAAAAATCGTGAATTATCGACAGTTGAAAAATTCTTGATTTTACCTATGATAATATCGTATATTGAGTGTGGACAGTCTATGAAACCGGAAGAGTATAGGAAGTTGTAAGTCTTTATGATGCTATACTGGCAGTTATGGTTCGTTTTTTCAGCTAGCTGTTCAGCTAATAAAATTCTGCAGCTATGTACATATAAGAAACGCACTACACCGTCATGCGGGCAATATACCTTGGCATTACGCGGCGATAATGCTCGTCGGAGATTCAAAGCCTGCGCCTCTAGATTAAAGTTGTACTTCACAGTACTAACCCATGAAACTAAACACAGAAAAAATCTGACGTGTTCCACCACATGACTTTCTCTATATCTCTACAACAAAATATTGTTAAAAATCTTATGCTTCTGTTTACTTCATGCTAATCGAGAAAAACGTAGCAGAAATAGACTTATTACTTGCTTCATTGTAAGTAGAAAGTAAATAAGGGAGTACCATAGATTAAAGTGATAGTCAAAAGTTGCTTGCTATGTGACTGAAGCTCCTTTGTTTGTATGGACAGGAGTTAACAAATTCTTAAGTGAAAAAAACATACGTTTTTAAAGGTGAAATCAAAACCAAGGAATAGCTCAAAAACGATCAACTCCATGAGAAAAATGTATATAACATAAATTGTGTGTTTTAACGTGCTCTACATTTCTTGTGTGGTAAGTTTTTGTCTATCTCTTACGGTTTAGCAGTTATGCAAATTTCCGTAAAGCTCGTCCAGAATAAAGTAGTCTTCAGAGGCTATTCCCAGAAAAGTCAAGATATACATCTTATTTCCCAGGTAAATATCTTTAATATGCGATATTTTAATCAAAATCGTTATAGCCGTTTTTGAAAAAATCAAAAATTTAGAGAAAAGTTCCATGTAAAGGGTAGTTTGGGATGGGGGATTTTTCTCAAAATCTTCGTGTCACATCCCTGAAAGATACTAAACTTAATTACCAAGTTTGGTATTTTACCGACTTTTCGATTTTGAGTAATCGTATTCAGAGACACACAGACCTTTTTCTGAAAATGCTTTTTTTGGATACAGGGGACCCTAAAACATATATTTCCGATGAAATCTCGGTATCGAATTTTTGGGTGGAGTGCAATACCTTCTCTATACACTATGTACTTATTACATGTAGAGAAAGTAAAAATGAATGACTTGCGATGCTAGAATTGCAGTTATGCTTCGTTCCTTAAGCTAGCTGTTCAGCTAATAAAATTCTGCAGCTATGTATATATAAGAAACGCACTACACCGTCATGCGGGCAATATACCTTTGTCATTACTCGGCGATTATGCTCGTCGGAGATTCAAAGCCTGCGCCTCTAGATGAAAGTTGTACTTCACAGTAATAATCCATGAAACCAAACACAGAAAAAAGCAATTCCATTCCGAAGAACCACTTCTCACAAAGGCTGGTTCCCCTGTGAAAAATTACCTTCCATAACTTCTTCGCTTGCACTCGGAGATTATAAATGAGTTCATTAAAGGTTTTTCTTCCCGGTACTTTTTTTTTTTTTTTTTTTTTTTTTTTTTTTTTTTTTTTTGCAAATTGGAGTCTCAATCAATTTCGCCCCTGAGTTGTCACCCTCGGAACAAGGGAAACTTGAGGACTTAGTCTCCCCTCTTGTCACCTCGTCACAGATTGGATGATGGCGTGGGGACGTCGGCTGCAATATCCCTCATCCCAGCTGTCGGCTTATCGATCTGTTGTTCTAGACAAAGGTCATGCCCCCACATAATATAAGCAAGCTGAGAAAGGGGCACCTGCCTTGGCGCCCATTTGTGGGGGGGGTTCATAATAATATAATGAACAATATTTCTACAAACAATTCACCAGGATTATAACACCACGTAAACATTGTGCAAGACTAAAGACATTTATCAAAAAGTGAATTTCTGGCAACATAAATGTTTAAAAATTAAGGTATTAGTAATCCGGCAAAGGAAATTTAGGCAAAACAAAAATCAAGGAAGTCGATGTTCACTCCTTTTTACTTTCTCTACACGTACTCTGTATATAGTGTATAGAGAAGGTATTGTATTGCACCCCAAAATTCGATACTGAGATTTCACCGTAAATATACATTTTGGGTCCCCCT
Source organism: Hymenopus coronatus (assembly GCA_030762935.1). Lineage (NCBI taxonomy): Eukaryota > Metazoa > Arthropoda > Insecta > Mantodea > Hymenopodidae > Hymenopus > Hymenopus coronatus. The sequence continues at coordinate 40,982,484 of CM060884.1, forward strand.
GAAACTAAAAGCATTTTTGAAAAACGGTCCGGGTGTGTGTTTCTGTGGACAGCATAGCTCATAATCGAAAAGACCGTTAAATACCAAATTTGGTATTTAAGCTTGGTGTCTTTTGAGGATGCGACACGAAGATTTTCAAGAAAATCCCCCCACCGCCATCTACCCTTTCCATGGAACCTTTTTCGAATTTTTTTATTTTCTCGAAAATGGCTCTAACGATTTTGATTAAAATCCCGTATATTGAAGATTTTTACCTGAGAAATAAAATATATATCTTCAATTTTCTGGGAATAGCCTCTGAAGACTACTTTATTTTTTATGTTAGTTTAACGCCCGCTTTTATTACTATGAAAACCTAAGGGATGGCACTGATGACATATGGAATGAAAATAGGGCCCCGGTGGAATGTCATGGAGAGCCCGGAGAAAGCCCACCCCTATACCGCTTCGTCCATCAGAAATATCACATGCGGTCGCTTGGGGCCGTCTAGGTGAGCCAAGGCCAATTTTCATCCCTGGGAGTGCGCTACAGTAGTATAGATTGGTGTATTATTGTTCAATTTAACAACATTAAAACCATCGAGATATTTTTGAATATTTTTGGGATATTTTCTAAAACTTACATACGTTGCAGTATTCGTCCTTACCCTTCACGGGGTAAAATAATTGAGCAAAAATAAATAATTTTGATTCAAAAAACCAAACCTTAAGTTATTTAAAATTAATTATAGCATTATATATTAGTTACCTGAAAAAGAAATAAATATAAAATAAAGTAATCTATAAACTCGTATCCAGGGAAAGAGTGAGAGGGGTGGGATATCTCAAATTCTTTTGGCTACTTACAATGTCGTAAGTACATACTCTAAGTATGCTTTCAACTAACTATTAGGTCGATTATTGTGAAATAATTATTTCTTACACACTGTGTCGGCATGTTGCCATGGTAGTTCAATAGTTAGTGCAACTGGACGGAGACCAGCAGATCCGTAGTTCAAATCCCAGCTATGGCATTGATTTTTTCCAAATATTGCCCTACATATTAGCTGATGTGGAAAAAAAATCTGATGTGTTCCATTCACATGACTTTCTCTACATCTCTGCAACAAATTACTGATAAAAAGCTTATTCTTCTATTTACTTAATGATAATCGAGAAAAAATTATCAGAAATAATCTTATTACTTGCTTCCTTGTAAGTAAAAGTGAAATAAGGGAGTACCATAGGTTAAAATGATAGTCAATGGCTGGTTGCTATGAGATTGAAGTTCCTTTGTTTGTATGGATAGAAGTTAACAAATTCCTGTATGAGAAAAGTGTTTTTAAAAGCTGAAATTAAAAGCAAGGAATATCTTAAAAACAACCATCTCCATGAAAAAAATGCATATAACATAAATTATATGTTTTAATGTGATCTACATTTTCTGTGTGGTAAATTTTAGTCCATCTCTTACGGTTTAGCAGCTATGATAAAATCCGTCAAATTCATCCAAAATAAAGTAGTCTTCAGAGTATATTCCCAGAAAATTTAAGATATACATCTTATTTGTCAAGTGAGTATCTTAATATACGAGATTTTAATCAAAATCGTTAGAGCCATTTTTAAGAAAAACTAAATTTTCAAAATTTTTTCCATGTAAAGGGTAGTTTGGGGTGGGGGGATTTTCTTGAAAATCTTCGTGTCGCATCCTTGGAAGATACCAAACTTAAATACTAACTTTAGTTTTTAAAAGTCAATTCATTTTTGAGCTATGATGCCCACAGACAGACAGACAGACAGACACATACGGACATTTTTCTAAAAATGCTTTTTTTTTATTCAGGGGGTCTCAAAACATGTATTCCCGGTGAAATCTCGGTATCGAATTTTTGGGTGCATTACAATACCTTCTCTATACACTATGTACATAGTACGTATAGAGAAAGTAATTATATTTCAGGCTAAGTTTATCGCACCTCCTCGGCTTTTGCCATGTGACGACTGAGGAAGCCCGGAAAAAAGTCCATGCAGATGTGCAGTCCTGCTGGAAGATGAATCACGGACCTCCCGCTGAACTTTAACGAATTTGGCAAAATGTGTAAGCCCTTCTATTAGTTGTCATGCCCCTTTCATTATGGATTACATTGTTAAAAGGTCGCGAGCTCGAGTCTCACTTAGGTTGAATTAGGATAAGGTTGTTTTTTTTGGGGGGGGGGGGGATTTTGTCTTATCCTGAGAAGACGAATGTCGAGTAACTTTAAACTCCATGTATCCCAAGATCTTTTGAGTTGGTTCCGATATGACCAACCAGGATAAAGGACGTTAAACTACAAAAACATTGTCTTATGAGGCTAAGGTAAAACCCGGGGGAAATCTTAGCAAGATAACTTATCAATGTTGAGATTCGGGCTCGGAAGCTCCTTAAATAGAGATTTATGTATAGACGTTCTTTAACTACTATGGTTCTTAGTGTCCCTTTCCATACTGGGCGTAAAAGACTGGAAATTTTGCTTAGGGGTCCATATCAGGCTTTAGGTTCTTTTACTGTAATAAATCTACGTCACGGGACCACTTCTTCCCTTCCCGAGAAAAATACATTGCCGTTCATCGGCTTTCAACCCGCGTTCTCGGAAACCAGAAATTAGAAAGCAAACCCTTTAACTATGGTTATCGTATTCCATTCTATTTTTGGGCACGAAAGATCGCTTAATATTGCTCAAAAGCCTTTTATCAGGCTTGATGTGCCGTAAGTCTACCACGCGGGACCAACGGCGTTACTTTCCTTCCAAAGGTAACCATGTTAAATAAGAAGAGTCAGACTGAAAAATGCAATACTCTAATCGAGATATGAACCTCGGATCTCCCCGTTTCCAGCCGGTCTCTCTAATCATTGGCAACATCCAACGACACTAGATGCCTCAACTGACTCGCATGTTTCCCGGTAAACCACAAGGTGGTCTCAAATTATTTTGAGATGACAAACCCAATGGCGACTTACAATGTCGTAAGTACTTTAAGTCCAGGGCTTTATAGTTTAGCCAACTATTATGGTCAAATAGTGTTAATTTAATTGTTTCTTCACGCAAGCCGTGTGTAGGTCAGGAATTGGGTAGGTAGAATCAGACTGAAAAATTCAATGTTATAGCTGGGATTTGACCCACGGATCTCCCGATCTCTTGTCGGTCGCTCTAACCACTAAGTACCGTGGCAACAGGCTGAGGAGTTAAATGCCTCAACTGACCCGCATGAGTGACGGACTAAAGACCGGGAGATCCCCGATTCAAATCCCGTCTATGGCATTGAATTTTTCAGTTTAAGTTTACCCATCCAATTCCTGTCCTACACACGGCTTGTGTGAAACAACAATTAAATTAAAGCCATGTTAAGCCATTTTATGCCCAAAAAAGTTCATCACCCTCCTCCGGGTTTAAACCCGAGACCTTGGGAAGAAGAGGTAAGCCCGGAGGACGTCAGATATATTAAACACTTTACAGTCTATTTTTATACTCGTAGATTCCATTTTAGTAAGCTTTATTGAAGGATTGAGATTCTACCTGGCTCAATTTAAATTACAAGAGACGTCTGCAAACCTGCTAGAAGATGACGATGAAGAAACGCGTCCAGGCCACCAACATCAAAATTAGTGGAGCAAGTGTCAGTAATGGACGTTCAGGCTTGTACACCATGAGAGCTTCACTGTCTATAACAGCTTTAATTTGGGTCATTTTATTTCATGCTGACTATCCATGTATGTCAATTTGTAAAGATAACTACTAGACTAGAATCTATAGCTCTCTGAAAACACCATTTGCTCTACGGGAACAGACGCCTCTGCAGTCGGTCTTGTGTAGCTCCATAGCCGAGCAACAAAACAATGACTGCAGTTCTGCTGACAGAAATACAACTGTCGCATTGTAGCTGTCATCTTATCTTAGCTAACGCCCTTTCAACAGTAGGGAATATTTCATTGTGTTTATTGTTGGTCATTAATATTCCAGCAGGTTCCGCAACCCCGGCCTGGACGGCATCACAAGATTCCAAACACGGCGTACAAAACATGGCTCATGATGAAGGCTTTATGCAGGTTAGGGGCTAAGGGGAAGTGTAGGCTGGAGATTGCACAGACCTTCAAGTGTTTAACAATTGATAGGACGGACGTTTCCTGCGTGTTAATGTCGCAATTTGGTAACGTGGCAACGCTCTTCAGCGTTTATTACAACGCGCGTATAACACTAAGATATCACGTTTTGCTTTCACCGGAATAACACTAATTGTCTTCTTGGGAATTACACTAACAAGGCACATTCTCACCATTACGTCTCTGTAAAAAGTATTGTTAAAAAGCTGGTTGCTATGTGACTGAAGTTCTTTTGTTTGTATGGACAGGAGTTGACAAATTCCTGTATGAGAATAGTATAACTAAGCTGAAAGCAATAACAAGGAATATCTCAGAAACGATCAGCTATATAAAAAAACGCATATGACATAAATTATGTTTTTATGAGACCAACATTTGCTGTTAAGTTTTTTCCTATCCCTTACGGTTTACTAGTTATACAAAATTCCGCAAAATTCATCCAGAATAAACATATCTTCAGAGGCTATTTCCGAAAAAATGGAAAATATACATTTTATTTGGCATGTAAATATATTAAACACAAGAGATTTTAATCAAAATGTTTAAGAAAATCAAAATTTCCGAAATTTTTTCCATGTAAAGGGTAGTTTGGGGTGGAGGGATATTTTTTTCAAAATTTTTGTGTTACATCCCTAGAAGATACTAAACTTAAATACCGAGTTTAGTATTTTACCGACTTTTCGTTTTTGAGTTATCGTGTTTACAGACACACGGATATTTTTCTGAAAATGCTTTTTTCTGGATACAGGGGACCCTAAAACGTATATTTCCGGTGAAATCTCAGTATCGAATTTTTGAGTGGAGTGCAATACCTTCTCTACACACTATGTACATAGCACGTGTAGAGAAAGTAAAAAACGCATATGACATAAATTGTATGTTTATGGGATCTACATTTTTGTGTAGTAAGTTTTCATCTGTCTCTTGGCCTACCAGTTTCACAAAATTCAGCAAAATTCTTTAAGAATAAAGAGTTCTTTAGAGACTATTCCCAGAAAATTCAAGATATACATTTTATTTGCCATATAAATATCTTTAATTTACGACATTTTAATCAAAATCATAAGCTATTTTTGAGAAAATCAAAATGTTCGTTTTTTTCCATGTAAAGAGAAGTTTGATGTGGAGGAATTTTCTTGAAAACCTCCGTTTCGCATTTTTGGGACATAGTAAACATAAATACCAAGTTTGGTATTTTAACGGACTTTTCGTTTTTGAGCTAAGCTGTCCATAGATACACTCAAGTAGACAGACACACACCCACTGATCTTTTTCTAAAAATGATCATTTTTGGATTCAGGGACTCTCAAAACATGTATTTCCGGTGAAATCTCGGTATCAAATTTTTGGGTGGAACACACTACTTTCTCTATACATTATGCACAAGGTACGCCTAGAGAAAGTAATTATTGATGAAAACGTCAGGGGTAATTAATTCTTACTGCACCAACTTTAGCTGCCCATAACAGTAATTATACATGTTGGTGAGTATTAGATAGTGTGTAATAATGAATAGGACAGGAAACACAGGTATAACATATAGAGTCGCTTCGCTTCGGTCGTGAACTATCGATAAGATGAAAACACTGGTGGTGTTACTTATGGCAATCTATATCGACAGCTTTTAAAACATTTGAATACCGCTTTAGCATACTGTACTCCCTTAATTCCCTTCTACTTATAAGGAACCAAGTATTGTTTAAAAGCAAATAGAGAAAGTAGTGTGAATGGAACACATCAAATGCTTTTTCCTTTTTATGTCAAAATAATGAATTAAAATAATTTTTTTACGACCGAGCGTAATTGAGAAGTTTACGAGTTCATTTCAGATCGCAAACTCGATTTTTACGGAATCCACGTGCAAAGAAATACAGTAAGCGTTACAACGTAAGCGTAAAGTAATTTTGTTTCAACTTTTCGCTCGCCAAAGTAATTCACGATATTAGTGTATACATCACTGATCACCAGACAAACAACTGAAATTAGCCGTGCACGATATAATATTATGTTTAATTAAATTTTCGGGATTTAGCAGGTAGTAAATTTGATTGTTTCTTTCGCACCTCTAAGGATATCATAATTCTCAAAATCTGCAATTATCTCAAAATACATCACAGAACAACAATAATGGTTTATCACGGCCTACTTAAAACCGTACCGCCATCGCGCCCAGCAGCCACAAAGCTGCAAAATAAGTAGCCAACTATAACCCTTGGTGAATGAATCAATCTAACCTCAAATTTACTTCATCTTTTGTTGCCTTTCTTTTAATATCAGAAAATTCTGGTATAAAAAAAGTGTATGATAACGCAAGCGTAAAGTTTCTTTTTGACTGTCTCACTTCATAATATTCCCTTTCGAATAAAAACCATAAATTTACCCTCTTACATCATAAGTAGCTATTTTGTCTGGTTTCTGGAAAATAATTAACACGTGTTATGGCTAAATAACACATCAATTATTAACAAAGTATTAGAACAAATCAAACAAGCTGTATGGCAATCAACCGGATAACATGTTTTATAGTGTTTTACATCCTCTTTTACCACATATGGCACCTCAGGTGATGACACTGATGATACATGGAATGAAGATGGAGCACCGGTGGAATACGATGGCAGGGCAAACCGAAGAAAACCCGCCCCTGTGCACCACAAATCCTACATGCGGTCGCCTGGGATCGAACTTGGTGAGAGGTGAGTGGTCTAACCACTCGGCCACGGCGCGGTCCGCATAAAATTAGAAGCTGTCAGATATAAGCATTTTGAAACAGGGTGTGGCCCACATAACATTAGAAAGTTAGCTGTCAGATAAGTATGTTTTTGAAAGGGAGTGTGCCTGCATAACCTTAGAAAGTTAGCTGTCAGATATAAGAATTTTTACTTTCTCTACACGTACTATGTACATAGTGTATAGAGAAGGTATTGTATTGCACCCAAAATTCGATACCGAGATTTCACCGGAAATACATTTTTTGGGTCCCCCTTAATCCAAAAAAAAATCATTTTTGGAAAAAGGTTCGTGTGTGTATGTGTGTGTGTTTGTGTGTGTGTGTGTGTGTGTGGACAGCATAGCTCAAAAACGAAAAGACCGTTAAATACCAAACTTGGTTTTTAAGTTTGGTATCTTCCAAGGATGCGACACGAGGATTTTCAAGAAAATCCCCCCACCCCAACTACCCTTTCATGGAACTTTTTTCGAAAATTTTGATTTTCTCAAAAATGGCTCTAACGATTTTGATTAAAATGTCATATTAAAGATGTTCACCTGACAAATAATATGTATATCTTGAATTTTCTGGGAATAGCCTCTGAAGACTACTTTATTCTGGAGGAATTTTGCATAACTGTTACACCGTAAGAAATGGATGAAAAATTATCACACAAAAAATGTAGAGCACATTAAAACACACAATTTATGTTATATACATACTTTTCGAGGAGTTGATTGTTTTTTTAGATATTCCTTGTTTTTGGTTTCAGCTTTGAAAAACTTGTACTTTTCTCATACAGAAATTTGACAACTCGTGTCCATTCAAAAAAATCTGATGTGTTACACTCACATGACTTTCTCCATGTTCCACAAGCTTCTTACATAAGATTCTTCTTCTTTCTGCATCTTGCTAATCGAGGTACTCATTAGCACAATGTTATTATTACTTGGTTACTTATAAGTAGGAAAAAATAAGGGAATGCACTAGGCTAAAGCTATAGTCAAATGTTTTAAAAGCTGTCGTTGTGTGACTGTCATTATAAATCTCTTCTTTTCTTGGCCAGGAGTAGAACAAAAGAAAACCGCACGCTCCCGTCTGAGAAAAATATAAGTACTTCACAACTGAAACAAATAACAATGAATACCTCGAAAACTGTAAGATCCACGAGAAAAATGTATATGACATAACTTGTGTATTTTAACAAGACCTACAGTTTTTGTAGAGTAAGTTTTTGTCTATCTCTTATGGTTTACTAGTTATGCCAAGTTAAGCAAAATTCATCCGAATAAACAGGTCTTTAGAAGCTATTCCTAGAAAATTCAAGATATACGTATTATTTGTCAGCTAAATATCTTTAATATACCAATTTTAATAAAAAATCGTTAGAGCGATTTTTAAGAAAATCAAAATTTTCGAAAAAATTCCATGTAAAGGGTTGTTTGGGGTGGGGGGATTTTTTCCAAAAGCTTCGTGTCGCATCCCTAGAGGATACTAAATTTAAATACCAAGTTTGGTGCTTTACCGACTTTTCGTTTTTGAGTTATCGTGTTCACAGACACACTGACACACGGACACACACACACACACACAGACCTTTTTGTGAAAATGCTTTTTTTGGATACAGGGGACCCTAAAACATATATTTCCGGTGAAATCTCGGTATCGAATTTTTGGGTGGAATACAATACCTCTCTATCCCTATGTACATTGTACATACGGGGCTAGCGCAAGTAAAAATCTGATGTGTACCATTCACATGACTTTCTCCATATCCCTGCAAAAAGTATTCTTAAAAAGCTTATATTTCTATTAACTTCATGCTAATTAGCAGAAATAGCCATATTACTTGCTTCCTTGTAAGTAGAGGTGAACTAAGGGACTACCATAGGTTAAAAAGATAATCAAAAGCTGGTTGCTATGTCACTGAAGTCCCTTTGTTTGTATGGACAGCAGTTGACAAATTCCTGCATGAGAAATGTATAAGTTTTTCATAGCAGAAACCAAAAATAAGGAATGTCACAAAAACGACGAACTCCACGAAAAATGTATTAAACATAAATTGTGTGTTTTACCGTGCTCTACATTTTTTGTGTAGTAAGTTTTTGTACATCTCTTACGGTTTAGCAGTTATTCAAAATTTAGTAAAATTCATCCAGAATAAACTACTCTTCAGAGGCTACTCCCAGAAAATTCAAGATATACATTTTATTTGTCAGGTAAATACCTTTAATATACGAAATTTTAATCAAAATCGTTAGAGCCATTTTTGAGAAAATCAAAATTTTCGAAAAAAAGTACCATGTAAAGGGTAGTTGGGGCTGGGTTTTTTTTTCTCAAAATCTTCGTGTCGCATCCCTGGAAGATACTAAACTGAAATACAGGTTTGGTATTTTACCTGCTTTTCGTTTTTGAGTTATCGTGTTCACAGACACACGGACACACACACTCACACGGATCTTTTTCCGAAAATGTTTTTTTTTTAGATAAAGGGGACCTTAAAACATATATTTCGGGTGAAATCTCGGTATCGAATTTTTTGGTGGAGTGCAATACATTCTCTATACACTATGTACATAGTGCCTATAGAGAAAGTAAAAGGAACTTCAGTCACCTAGTAACCAGCTTTTGACTTTACTTTAACCTATGATACTCCCATATTTCGCTTCTACTTACAAGGAAGCAAATAATAAGACTATTTCTGCTAATTTTTTTCTCGATTACCTTGAAATAAATAGAAGAATAAGCTTATTAACAATAATTTGATACACAGAAGTAGATAAAGTCATGTGAATGGAACACATCAGAATTTTTTTTGAAACAGGATGGGGCCCATTTATTAGAAAGTAGCTGTCAAATACCTATAAGCAAATTTTGTTTCTTTTTATAAACATATCATTCTAAAAATGTTCAGTGCTGCCCTCGTAAAAAAATAAAAAACCCTTGTAATTAAACTTAAGAATGTATTTAAAAGTAAATAACCACAGAAGCTGTGAACGCAATATTTTCGCAAGGTCACCACTATGTTGTTGCCTCTTTAGTTTTCTCTGAATATAGGAGAGTGGTGAAGTGGTTGGTGAAGGGCGTATAAACGCAAGTGCCACGGGGGAAAGTGTGTAGTTCACTGTTAGTGTGAAAAGATTAGAATGAAGGGTGCACTACCGTGCATCTCTTATAATTAGAATTTCACTTACTGTGATTTTTGCTCTCACTGCACATGAAATAAAGTATTTTGGACCGTAACCTTCGTTCTTATTTTGCCATTTTACCCACAAAGAACATGAATAGGCCATTATAACCTTACACGAATGTGCATATACATGGTAATCCACCTAATTTACCTATCCAAATATTACTTGCCAACTTAAAACCTTTGCAGGAATAACATTAAGACAAGGGTCAGCGTACCCACTTACTTTTATTATTGCTTATAAACTCTTTAATTTCACGTAAAAGTTGTGCACGTGCATTTATATGAATAGCTCAATAGGTCAATTTAACACTTCCTTTGAGTTATTTTATAGCTGTATTTTACTTAAGTATGTTCTGCACTAAATTGGCTGCCTTGGTGCTTTATATTTCAAAATGCGCACGCTAGACTCCAGAGAGACTGTTAGAAAAACTACTACGGCTAGTACAGAATAAAGTTCAACTCATCTGGGTGCCAGGTCATAGGGGAATAGAGAGCAATGAAAAAGTTGATGAACTTGCTAGACAAAGAGTTGCTTTACAATTTATTGGACCAAGAACCTCTGAAAGTTCATTAGAGAAGCTATTAAGAACGGACCAAAAGAGAACATTATAAATCCTGGCTAAAAACCCAGGAAACAGACATGGTGATTTATTTTTAGGGGAACATATAAGAAAAGAACTGAAAGCCTATTAAAAAGTAACATAATTCAGCTGAGAACAATTACTGCTTTTCCCATCCCCTGTGAAAAAACATCTTAAAGCAATAGGGGTGTATCAGGGTAGCTTAGTCTGCAGGAAAGAGACTAAAACAGCCCAACATATTCTATGCTTCTGTGAGGTCTAGATTTTTAGTGAAATGTTTATGGAACCCAAAGAAGTAGCATCGATGCCCACTAGAAAACTGTAAGCCTTTTTTAAGGGATGCAGGTATAGTGGGTTGGTCTTGGACAATACAGTAGCATAATAAGTCTTAGGTGAAGTGCGTCCGTAGAAATGATGGGAATCTGATTTGAAACAGAAGAAGAAGAAGAAGAAGAAGAAGAAGAAGAAGGAGGAGGAGGAGGAGGAGGAGGAGGAGGAGACTACGGTTAGTGCACTTCCTGGTATGGGCTACAAGACCTTGATTACTCGCTGACAAGGGAATGGGAAACTGAGACGGAGGAACAAATTTTTGTGGGTCGAGTGGTCAACGTTTGGATTTCTTAAAACCATAGGCTCTAGGCTCGATTACCAGCTGGAGCGAGCGATTTTTGCTTTCTCCTCTTAGTAAATAGTACATAGGTAGAGAAGTATTATTTTCCAGCCAAAACAACACTGAGTTTTCATTGGAAATATAAGTTTTAGATTCTCCTGTAACAAAAAATTAAAAAAAGGTCCGGGACCGCGCATGTGTGTGTCTGTAAACATCACAAGTCAACAACGAAAAGTCGGTTAAATACCAAACCTGTGTCGCATTTCTGTCCCATAAGCTCCTTATTCGGCGGAAAGAATGTATACAATTTTAAGTTATAAAAGCTGACTTCAGGTCTGTATTCCGCTCAACGATCAGCTACCTGGTACTAAATTAAAATTGCTCATTTTTGCAAGTTCTCTCACTTAATATTTTTAAATATCTGCAAATAAATAATATCCGTGAATCATTTAAATTTGTAAATACATAGTTTTTCTTGTCAATCTTAGATCTATAATTCGTTATCACAAAACCTTTGATCAAATGAAGTGACCATGCTTAAAGATGTGAGTATATTATCTCTGTCAATTATTTGACCACATCTTTTATCATAGTTTGAAAAGGATATCCAACAGTTAACAGCATGAGTTCTCCTGTTCTGTTTAGAACGTTTGTTGTGTGTAATAACATTTTACATTTTCGTAAAACGAAACCTAAAACTTAACTTCAGACATATAATGTCTTAAAGAATGTTAATAGTGCATTTACGAGTATTAATATCAAAGACATCAGTAAACATAATTAGTGAGCAGTTTGATTGTAGCCACTAATCATGTGAACCTGTCTACTATTTCATTTTCTAATCACAGTTATATCAAAGGTGCATGATGGTATAACCTTTATCACAACCACTCGCCTCTCACCTAGACGGTCCGGGTTCGATCCCAAGAGAACGCATGTGAGATTTTTGGTGGACAAAGCTGCGCAGGGGCGGGCTTTCTCCGGTTTCCCCCGCCATCACATTCCACCGGTGCTCCATCTTCATGTATCATCAGTGTCATCGCCTGCTGTGCCAGAGCAATAAAAGCGGGCGTTAAACATTACCCAAAAAAAGAGAAATATGACAGTAGGACTTATGGAGAGGATGACGAGACACGGACATATATTACTTCCTCTAGCACGTATGTACAATTTTACATAGGGAGTAGAGAAGGTATTGTATTCCCCTAAAAATTCGATATCGAAATATATGTTTTGAGACTCCTTAAATCCAAAAAGAAGTATTTTAGACAAATTGTGTGAACAGTATAACTCAAAAAGAAAAGTCCATCTAATATTGATATTTAAGTTCAGTATCTTCCAAGGATCGCAGCTGCTTACCAAGCGGGAGACCTGGGTTCGATCCCCAGTACCGGCATGGGGATTTTTCCCCCGCTGGGAGACCTGGCCCTGAGTGCACTCAGCCTCGTAAAGTCCCTGGGGGGCCAATTGAGGAGCTACTTGATGGAGAAGTAGCGGCTCCAGGTCATGAGGACCGCATTAACCGGCCGGGGGGCTCGAGGCGCTGACCACGTCTCACCCTCCAATACTGCACCCCATCCATGACGTCTGTAGTGGACCGAGATGGGGGGCTCAGCGGCCGGGCGGTAGGCCAAGATTCCCCGTGAGCTGTCGTGCCATGGAGTTATTAGTTATCTTCAAAGGATGCAACAGGAAGATTTTCAAGGAAACTACCGTTTGCATGGAACACTTTTTGAAAATGTTGATATTCTCAAAAATGTGTAACTACTTTACTAAAACATCATATGCTTAAGAAATGTTCATGACAAACGTAACGTATATCTTGCATTTTCTGGGAATAGCCTCTTCATTCTGAGCGGTTTTTGCATAACTGGTAAACCGTAAGAGACACATAACTTGTTACAGAAAAAATATACATCTTATGAAAACAAAAGTTTTTTGTAGAGTTATACGTTTCTTGTTACTGATTTCAATTGTAAAATACTCAAGCATTTTCCAAAACGGGAATTCGCCGTTTGTTTCATATCTCCTTTGTTTTACTCCTGCACATGCAAGAAGTGCCGAATTTCAATTGTGCCATATAGTGACCAGCTTTCAAAAGATTTGACTGTTGCTTTAGCTTGATGTATGCGCTTTTGCCTTCTATTTACAAGGAAGAATGCAATAAGACGATTTCTGATAGTGCTAATCTCGATTAGCATGATGTAGATAAAAGAATAATTTGTTTGCAAAATAGAGAAAGTCTTATGAATGTAACACAATTTTTATAAGCTCTATCTCTTAATATATTTTTAAACGCTGATGTAAACATTACAATTTAATCATTTTAATATGTAATTTGTTTCTTGTCAAACCTGGGCCTATGGGAGAGAAAGCTGAGACACCGGCATTACTTTCTCTGGCACGTATGTAGGTACATACCATGTACATAGTAGCCAGAGAAGTTACCTATTGCATTCCACCCAAAAATTCGATATCGAGATTTCACCGGAGATACGTTTTGAGGCCCACTGAGTCCAAAAAAAAAAAACATTTTTTGAAAAAGGTCCAAGTGTCTGTTTAGTATGTTTAGTATCTTCCAAGGACGAGACACGAAGCTTTTGCGGAAATTCCCCTACCCCAAACTACCCCTCACATTGAAAAGTTTCGAAAATTTTGGTTTTCTCAAAAATGGCTTTAACAATTGATTAAAACGCCATATATTAACGATATTTATAGAACAAATAAAATGCATGTTTTGTACTTTCTGGGATTATGCCCTGAAGAGCTCTTCACCCTGGGTGAATTTTTCTGAATTCTACATAAATCTAAGTTCGTAAGATTGCATTTTTCGTGGAGTTGCGATTTTTATATAATACTTGTTATTAGTTTCAGTTTTAAAACACTTAAAACTTTTCACATATGGGAATTTGTCACCTCTCAATGCAAAGAAACTGATTTTATCTACATGGCAAACAGCTTTTAAAAGATTCGACTATAAGGGCGTATCCCTAAATAATAATTTGTTACAGAGGTGTAGAGAAATCATGAGAAAGTCACATTTTTTTCTTGTCAAACCTTGGCTTACTGGAGAAAAAGCCGAGACATCGGTATTTTTATATTCGATCTACCTTCACTAAAACGTTCCAGTTCGATACATAACATCGATGTGATAATGACCTCTAATGTGTGATCTTCAGTTTGTAATATGAGTGAGTGGTTATTAAAAACTCTAGCATTAGCTGTATACAAATGTATTACAGTATAACTGTTTCTGCATACGTGTTTCTCCGGAAGGAAAACAAACATAACCTAATTGTTGTTTGTTTTGTTAGCCATTTTGAGGAAGCTGGTGTGTCACTATACAGCTGTCGGTGATTCCTAAATACCTCAGCCGTAGTCGGAAATTTGGGAGGCAGGTTGTGGCCTGGAGGGAAGATAGGGGAGGTTGATGGAGACCAAATGGAAAGCGAAATGACAAAGCCGTGTTATTGGTAATGGGGAAAACGAGTCTAAGTGTGTGTCATCAGCTGCTACTTACTGACACATTACCGTGACTGTAACCTCTCCAGATTAAAATCTCAAAACGTTAACGTGTTTCACATTCCAATAACAGTTTGGGGGAATGTACACTCCTATCTTGTATCGGAATCATAATGCTACGCAAACTGACTACAAATTTGGTTTTAATTGTACTGCTTAGTGTTATGCTTGAACTAATGATGTGCCCCAGGGTAACTATATAAAATGTCAGTTCAATCCTAAGCGTTTATTGTCCCAAGTTAAATAACATGTGACTGATTCATCTCATTTTTACTTTCTCTACACGTACTATTTATATAGTATATAAAGAAGGTAGTGCATTCCATCTAAAAATTCGATACCGAGATTTCACCGAAAATACATGTTTTGGGTCCCCTGAATCCAAAAAAAGACCATTTTTAGAAAAAGGTCCGTGTGTGTCTGTGGATAGCATAGCTCAAAAACAAAAAGACCGTTGAATACCAAACTTGGTATTTAAGTTTGGTATCTTCCAAGAATGCAACACGAATGTTTTCAAGAAAATTCCCCCATCCCCAACTACCCTTTACGTGGAACTTATTTAGAAAATTTAGATAAATAAAATATATATTTTGAATTTTCTGGAAATAGTCTCTGAAGACTACTTTATTCTGGAGGACTTTTACGGAATTTTGAATAACTGCTAAACCGTAAGAGGTGGACAAACATTTACCACACATAAATGTAGAGCACATTAAAACACACAATTTACGTTATATACCTTCTTTCGTGGAGTTGATCGTTTTTGAGATTTTCCTTGTTATTGGTTTCAGCTTTAAAAAACATACACTTTTCTCATACAAGAATTTGTCAACTCCTGTCCATACAAACAAACGAACATCAGTTACATAGCAACAAGCGTTTGACTATCACTTTAACCTATGGTACTCCCTTATTTCGCTTCTACTTACATGGAAGTAAGTAATAAGACTATTTCTGCTATTTTTTTCTCAATTAGCAAGAAATAAATAGAAGCCTAAGCTTCTTAACAATAATTTGTTGCTGAGATATAGAAAAATTCATGTGAATGGCACCTAACAAAATTTTATGAATAACATCTTATCTACATACCTTTATTTCTTGGAACATTTTACACATTTTTCATTCTCTGAGGACCGGCTGAGTTTCTTTATTAGTTCGGAGACCTTCCCAGTCCCTGTAAAGATTTTGGCAAATACAAATTATTATTTTATGGAAGCTTTGAACAAAACTGAGGTGTTTTTACTCTTTGAACTTTAGATCTTTTTTTTTTTTTTTTTTTTTTTTTGTAGATTTTATTTAGTTTTTCACTTTTTGCCAAGTAATATATACTACATAGTAGGACAAAAATATACTGTACTCCACCCAAAAATATGATGCTTCTAGAACCCTGAATCAAAAAAGTATTTTTAGAAAGGCCTTGCGTGCATGGTATGGGCTGAATAACTAAAACCAATTAATTTTAGTACATTATAAGTACACGACACGAAGATTAATCAGGAAAAGCAATCCCCCAATCCCAAACTACCCTTTACATGGAAGAGTTTTCGACATTTGTTTTCTCAACGATTTTTATGAAAATTTCGTATTAAAGATATTTTCATGACAAATAAAATGTACATCTTGAATTTATTGGGAACAGCTTCTGAAGTCCTGTTCATTCTGAATGACTTGCTTAACTGTAAGTCGTAAAAGATAAACAACAAATCCTACACAAAAAGCTTATCTCGTCAAATCATACACATTTTTAGAGATACTATTTCCCAGAACTTTTCTTGTTATTGATTTTATGCTTAGATGTTTCTCGAATGGAAAGCCATTAGTCACTTTTTTCATCATAATCATACATACAAAGATAATGGAATTTGAGATGCATCACAGAGCTACCAACTTTTAAAAGACGTGACTATCACTTTAGCTTATTGTACATTTCCTCATTCCTCTCGCACAAGGAAATATACGAAACCCAATTCTGTTAATGTTTAAATATCTTGATAAGCATGAAGTAGGTAGAAGAATAATTTTATAAGAATAGTTTGTTGTAGGATAAATAGAAAACTTTATGTGAATGGAGTTCATTAGATTTTTATATTTTCGATCTAGTGCGGGAATAGAAGCAATTAGTGGATGTAGGTTTTAAAATATCAAGGTATAACTTAAATATTATTATTATTATCGTTATTATTATTTGCGGATGTGATTATTACCTATCCAAAATAACGGAGTCTGTATTTAAACTTCATAAAATTTGTGAGCAATATAATATGACCATTTGTAGGGTAAAGACAAAAGTAATGGCATTCATAGTGTAAAATCCAAATTGAATAAAAGTAATTATCAGTAATAGATTATCGAGTAGGTAAACCATTTTAGCTCTGATATTGGCTATTTTAGGGAATACGATATTGATAACAAAATATTAACTTTCAGAGAATATGTAGAACAATTAATCCAATATTCCCAAACGAAGTACATTATAGATAGAAGTAAAACTGTATAAAGTTATGGTTGTAACTAGTCTAACATAGAAGCGAAGCTTGGACACTAACTTAAAGGCAGAAAAGAAAAATACAGGATTCAGAAAAGAAATGTTTAAGGAGTGCAATGGATGTACAAACAGACCATAACAGAAATGAAAATAAAAGAGAAGATATTAAGAAGCCTTAACTTGAATGAAAGGTTAAAGTATTTTTAAAAAAATTGATGTGTTCCATTCACGTGACTTTCTCTAGCTGTTTCACAAAAAAAGCTTTCCTTACAAAGATTATTCTTTTATCTGCATACTGTTAATCGAGATAAATATTAGCAGAATTGGTCTTATTACTTGCTTCCGTGAAAGTAGAAGGGAAATAAGGGAATACACTACCCCAAAAGTAATAGTAAAACCTTTTAAAGCTGATTCTATGTGAAACAATTGACATTTGGTTGTCTTTTGCATTCCTGGGAATGAAATAAAAGAGATGAAACGAAAGATGGATTCCTGTTTAAGAAAGGATTGAGTAGTTAAAACAAATTACAAGAAATATCTCAGAAACGGTTAGCTCTACAAAAATGTATGACATCAATTGTGTATTTAATTAGATCTATATGTTTTAATATTAAGTTTTAATCTATCACTTATAGTTTACGAGCTATACATAAGTCATCCTGAATGAACGTGTCTTCAGAGGATATTCTCAGAAAGAGCAAGATATACATTTCGTTTGCCTTGGAAATATCTTAAGGGTAATAAAATTAAGGTGGGGGGGGGGCGATTTTCCTGTAAATCTTCAAATCACATCCTTCGCAGATACTGAAGCTAAATACCTGGTTTGGATTTGCCTGACCTTTGACATACAGACACACACATACGTACACACAGACACACATGGATATCTTTCAATTTTTTTTTATTTATTTATTTATGAGGCTCCAAAGCATATATTTCCGGTGAAATCTCCGTATCAAATGTTTTGGTGGAACACAACCTTCTCTATCTATTTATATTGTATATGCGTGCTATAGAAAGTAAAAAAGGTACCATTCATATGACTTTCTCTACATTTATACAATAAAGTATTGATAAAGAGCTTATTCTTCTATTTACTTAATGTTAATCGAGAAAAAATTCGCAGAGAGGGTCTTATTACTTGCTTCCTTGTAAGTAGAAGGGAAATAAAGTTAAATCGATAGTTAAATATTTTAAAAGCCGGTTGCTATGTGATTAAAGTTCCTTTGTTTGTATGGACAGGAGTTGACAAATTCCCTTATGAGAAAAGTATAAGGGTTTTAAAGCTGAAACTAATAACAAGGAATATCTCAAAAACTGTCAACTCCACTGACAAAATGTATACAACATAAATTGTGAGTTTTAACGAGATCTACAGTTTTTGTTAGGTAAGCTTTTTCCTATTTCTTACGGTTTACCAGTTATGACAAATTCCGCAAAATTCATCCAGAATAAACGTCTTTAGAGGATATTTCCAGAAAATTGAAGATAAACATTTTATTTGCCATGTAAATATCTTAAATGTAAAGAGATTTTAATCAAAATCATTAGAGCCATTTTTTAGAAAATCAAAATTGTCAAAAAATTTTCCGTAAAGGGCAGTTGGGGGTTGGGGGATTTTCTTGAAAATCTTCGTGTCACATCTTTAAAAGATAGCAAACTTAAATGCCAAGTTCGGTATTTAACCGTCTTTTCGTTTTTTGAGCTGTGCTGTCCACAAACACCTTTTTTGGACTCATGGGGATTCAAAAAATGTATTTCCGGTGAAATCTCGGTATCGAATTTTTGGGTGCAATACAATACCTTCTCTATACACTATGTACATAATACGGTTAGAGAAAGTAAAAATTGTTCGAATGTATTAGCTCAAATTAATTTTGTTGCCAGAAGCTTCTATTCGAAATAATTGAAATTGTGCAAGTCGAGGTACTTTCAAACTGCAGATATTCCGTTTCTACGTTAAGCTTCTTTTGAATAATACAACTGAAGAAAATTGTATCGTCAATATTTTTCCATTTACAAACAACAAGTTTCTGTGTATGAAAGAAAGAAATGAGAAAAGTTTAGACAACTATAACGAGCTATTGCTTCCGCCACCTTGCTTCCCTTACTCTCGCTGCGAACGACTTGCAGACTTTTCTCTCTAGATGGCTCTGCCAACTAAAACTTCTCGCTACGGTTCGTTTCCATTCACAAAACGAGAAGATCGTTAGAAGCCCCTGAAGCTAAGTTAATCTCAAGCCGAGAAAATCTTCAGACCGCTTAAGTTAATTCAGCTTTCTTAAAGCACCGATTTCCATACCGTAAAATGTAAACCCACCGTGGCTTAAATATGCAATTGTGCTTCTATAGCTTGTGACAATTTAATATTTTAAGAAATGTACTCCAACTAAGCTGAAAATTTTGCACACCTGCTATAAAACTCTATGGAATTAAAGATAAAGTATTTTAGCAAAATCATTAAAACATTTTAGATACTTAAAACACAAAATTTCAGGTACTTAAAATAGGCTCCTAAATTATACCAATAGGCACTAAAGCCATAATTCTAACAATAAAAATGAATTAAAAGAAAAAAATCGCATATGATTTTGCATAGAAATATTTCACTGTGTTAAATTATAAATTTATAATTGGTAACACATTTTGTGAGGCTATAAAGTTGAAAAACACTGATGTGTTCCACTCACAAGACTTTCTCTAGCTATTCTATAAAAAAAATTCCTTATAGAAGATAATTTTCTATACGTCGTGTTAATCAAGATATGATTAGTCTTATTACTTGCCTCATTGTAAGTAGAAGGGAAAAAAGGCAATATACTATGCTAAAGCGATAGTCAAATCTTTTAAAAGCCGGTCGCTAAGTGAAACAATTGAAATTCGGTTGTCTTTACTTACTTGGTGTAAACAAACGAGAGAAGAAAAGAAAGATGTCTGTTTGAGAAAAGTTTAGTGCCTTAAAACTGAAACCAATAACTCGGAATATCTCCAATATGGTTAAATCTACCAAAAATATATACGACATAAATTGTGTGTTTTAATGAAGTATACATTTTTCTGTAGTAAATTTTTGTCTACCTCTTTCGGTTTACTAGTTACACAAAAGTTATACAAATGTTAGCCAGGATGAGAGGTCATCAGAAGCTATTCTCAGAAAATTCAAAATATGCATTTAATTTTTCATGAAAATATCTTAATCATATGACATTTTAATCTAAACCGATACAGACATTATTGATAAAACTAAAATTTTCGAAAAATGTTCCGTGTAAAGGGTAGTTGGGATGCGGGGATTTTCTTGAAAATTTTCCTGTGGCATCCTTGGAAGACACTGAATTTAAATACCAAGTTTGGTATTTAACCAACTTTTCGTTTTCGAGCTATGCTGTCCAAAGACACACACACACGGACATATTTCTAAAATACTTTTTACTTTCTACCCAAAAATTCGATACCGAGATTTCACCGGAAATAGACATTTTAGGATCCCCTGTATCCAAAAAAAAAGTTTTAGAAAAATGCCCATGTGTGTGTGTGTGTGTGTGTGTGTGTGTGTGTGTGTGTGTGTGTGTGTGTGGGCGCGCGTAATGTGTCCGTGTGTCTGTATACACAATAACTCAATAACGAAAAGTTGGTAGTATCTTCCATGCGACACGAAGATTTTAAGGAAAATTCCTTCCACCCTAAACTACACTTTATATGAAAAAAATTGTTGAAAATTTTGTTTTTCTCAAAAATGGCTCTAACCATTTTAATGAAAATACCATACGTTCAAGACAAAAAAATATATTTCTTGAATTTTCTGGGACAGACCTCTTTATTCTGGATGAATTTTGCCGGATTTTGCATAACTTGTAAACCGTAAGAGATAGACAAAAACTTACTACACAAAAAATGTAGACCTCGTTGAAACTCACAATTTATGTCATGTACATTTTTCGTAGAGTTGACTATTTTTTAGATATTCCTTGTTGTATATTCACTATGTACATTGTACATACGTGCTAGAGAAAGTAAAAAATCTTATGTGTTCTATTCACATAGCTTTCTCTACATCTCTGCAACAAAGTATTATTAAAAAAAACTGTGCTTCTATTTACTTCATGCTCATCGCGAAACAATTACCAGAAATAGTCGTATTACTTGCTTCTTTGTAAGTATAAGCGAAAAGTGGGAGTACCATAGGTTAACGTGATAATCAAAAGCTGGTTGCTATGTGACTGAAGTCCCTTTGTTTGTATGGACACAAGTTGACAAATCCCTGTATGACAAAAGTATAAGTTTATAAAGGCTGAAACAAAAAAAAAGGAATAGCTCAAAAATAATCAACTCCTCGAAAAAATGTATATGACATAAATTTTGTATTTTAAGGTGCTCTAAATTTGCTGTGTGGTAAGTTTTTGTCCATCTCTTACGGTTTAGCAGTTATGCAAAATTCCGTAAAATTGACCGAGAATAAAGTAGTCTTTAGAGGCTACTCCCAGAAAATTCAAAATATACATTTTATTTGTCAGGTAAATATCTTTAATATATGATATCTTAATCAAAATCGTTGGAGCCATTTTTTAGAAAAGCAAAATTTTCGAAAAAAGTTCCATACAAAGGGTAGTTTGGGGTGGGGGGATTTTTCTCAAAATCTTCGTGCCGTATCCCTGGAAGATACTAAATTTAAATACTAGGTATTTTACCGAGTTTTCGTTCTTGAGTTATCGTGTTCACAGACAAACGGACACTGACACACGGACACACACACACGCGGACCTTTTTCTGAAAATACTTTTTTTTTTATACAGGAGACCCTAAAACATATATTTCCGGTGAAATCTCGGTATCGAATTTTTTGGTGGAATGCAATACCTTCTCTATACACTATGTACATAGTACGCATAGAGAAAGTAATAAGTGAATAGCTCACAGTATTGTCCATTTTTTTCTGATTCACATACCTCGTCCACTTAACTCTAGCGTACAATACAGATATCATTGTGTGTTTCGAGGTTTGTTCATATCTCATATCATCCCATATGCTTTTTTTCCCATTCATCATTTGTTCTTATCCACTGTCCCAACCTTGCTTCTGCCTGGATCTATTTCAAAATTCTTCTTTTGCTCGCTGTCTAAAATGGCTTCATTACTTACCTACTCTGTTCATTTCACACGCTCCATTCTTTTTCATATACACATTTCATATGCTCCCTCATATTTTCTATCTCTGACGCAAATGCCACACACACTTTCTCGTTTGTCCATAATCTAGCATAAAGGGGAATAACTCAGCTCTAGGAAATACGTAACTAAAGGGGAGATAGAAGTGGTTTTTTTCTTTCTTTTTGACAATTTTGGTCAAAAATGTCTATAAACTATTTTTCTCATGTTCAGTTTTTCACTTTCTCTACACGACTATGTGCATAGTGTATAGAGAAGGTATTGTAATGCACTAAAAAATTTGATACCGAGATTTCAACGGACCCTCTGAATCCCCTCCCAAAAAAAGCATTTCAATAAAAAATGTCCGTGTGTGTGTGTGAGTATTTAAGTTCAATATCTTTCGAAAATGCTGATATTCTCAAAAAGGCTCCAACAATTTTGGTTAAAATGTATATTTAAGATATTTACGTGACAAGTAAAATGTATATCTTAAACTTTCTGGGAATGCCTCTGAAGACATTTGCGCAATTTTGCAACTGGTAAACCGTAAGAGATAGGCAAAAATTTACAATTTTGATTCAAATAGGTGTATCAAAATGTTTGATTGAAAAATAAAAGGTATCTTAAATTTTCTAGGAATTGCCTCTAAAGACCTCTTTATTCAGGATATTATGCTGAACTTTGCATAACTAGTAAACCTAAGACCATGCATTCAATTATGTTAACGACATTTTTCTGGAAATCTAGAGAAAGTAAAGTTTATGAACTTTTGTATATTAACTATATATATATATATAACTTATTCAAAGCGTTAACGATTTTTCTTTTCCGGCACTCGAGAAACATTTCCACAAATTTTCAAGTAAATCAATTTAAAATTTTGTATTCTGCCCAAAAATTCGATACCCCTAGGTATATGTTTTGAGGTCCCCTGAGTCAATTTTTTTTTAAAAATGGTCCGTGAGTCTGTGGATAGCATAACTCAAAAACAATAAGTCCGTTAAATACCAAACTTGGTATTTAAATTTAGTATCTCCCAAAGTTGCGACATAGAGATTTTAAATAAATCTCCCCAACCCAAACCACCTTTATATGAACAATTTTCTAATTTTTTTTCTCAAAAATGGCTAACGATTATGATTAAAATACTTTATATTAAAGATACTTACATCACAAATAAAATGTTTATCTTGAATTTTCTGGGAATATCCTCTGAAGACCCCTTCATCCTGGATGGATTTTTGCATAACTAGTAAACAGTAAGAGCTAGAATAATACGTCCGGCATAAAATGTAAATCTCGTTAAAACACTATGTCACGCACACACATGCAGTATGTATGTATGTATGTATGTATGTAATGTATGTATGTAATGTATGTATGTAATGTATGTATGTAATGTATGTATGTAATGTATGTATGTAATGTATGTAATGTATGTAACGTATGTATGTAATGTATGTAATGTATGTATGTAATGTATGTAATGTATGTAATGTATGTATGTAATGTATGTATGTAATGTATGTATGTATGTAATGTAATGTATGTATGTAATGTATGTAATATATGTATGTAATGTATGTATATCATATAATTGAAACCAATAACAATTACAGCTCAGAAGCGGTTAACTACAATATGTATAATTGAAACCAATAACAAGTAATATCTCAGAAATGGTTAATTCTACAATATATATTTATTGGTTTCAATTTTAAAATATGGAAACTTTTCCAAAAGGTAATCACTTTTCTTTCATATCTCCTTTGTTTTACTCCTGGCCTTGGAAAGAGAACCGAATTTCAAATAAACGCATAGCGACAGCTTTTAAAGAATTGACTGTCGTTTTAGCCCAATACATATATTCCCTTATTTTCCTTCTACTTATACGGAAGCTAGTTATAAGATCACTTCTGGTAATGTTTATCTTGATAAGCTTATGTAGATAAAAATATATTTTGTACGAATAGTTTGTGGAACAGATACAGAAAAGTATGTGAAAATGGAACACATCAGATTTTTCTCCTAAAATACTCCATAATTTTACCATATCTACTTTATCAAATGCCTTAACAGTAAACTATATAAGCAATGTGTGTTTTATATTCTTTTTCTCGACGTTCTTAATTTCTGAGTCTTTATTTTGAACTTTCTTTTCACAGACTTCTGGTCACTCGTTTCCGTTTGCTTGGCGCTTCACCCAGAAGTGGAACACACTTCGGAATAGTTTCAAACTGAGGTAAGTGTCATTCTCACTGACATTTCGAATGCGGTATGCATTCATTTCTTTGTTTGGTGGCACTCGAAACCAGTTGAGTTATTTGATATTGTGCATCTTTTGTTCTCTTCAGAAGAACGTTGTGTGCTGGTCATCATTATTAATACAGGTAGTCAATTAGCCTTGGGAGACAAGAGACATTCTAGCTTGGGTATTGGCTGAAGAGGGGAAACCCATGGATGCGTCATTTACAGATTCTGATGTACGTTCAAACTCGGCGGAGGACGCTGGATTTTTTTCCAGCGTAAAAACCCTTAGCTTCCTTCGGAAGGGAAGTAAAGCCGTTGGTCCCGTGTCGTAGATTTACTGCACGTGAAAGGCCTCTGAGCAAAATTAAGCGGCCTTTCACGCCCAGTATAGAATGGGACGCTGAGAACCACAGCAGTTAAAGAGCGTCCATAAATAACACGGCATTTACATTTCTGTATGTACTAGGGCTGTTCCAGAAGTATCCGACCTTACAAAAATGTCACAAAAATTTAGGGGAAAAACATCTTTATTACTTTCTCTACACGTACTATGTACATAGTGTATAGAGGAAGTATTGTAATGCATCCAAAAATTCGATACCGAGATTTCACGGAAATACATGTTTTGGGTCCCCCTCAATCCAGAAAAAGCATTTCTGGAAAAAGGTCCGTGTGTTCGTGTGTGCGTCTGTCCATCTCTTACAGTTTACTAATCATAAAATAGCTATACAAAAGTCATCCAGAATAAAGAAAATTCAAGATATAAATTTAGTTTGTCATGAAAATATCTTAACCATGTGGTATTTTTGTATTTTAATAAAAATTGTTAGAGCCATTTTTGAGAACATTAAAATTTTCGGAAAATTTTCCATGTGAAGTGTAGTTTGCGTGGGGGATTTTCTCGACATTCTACGTGTCGCATTCTTGGAAAATACGAACTTAACTTTGAACCGACTTTTTTGTTTTTGTGCTATGTTGCCCCCCCCCCAAACACACTTACACACACGGAAATGTGCTTAAATGTTTTGTTTTTTTTCTGAAACACTTCTAAAGGTGCTTTTTTTTTTTTTTTTTTTGATACAAGGGTCCCTGAAATGTACACTTCCAGTGAAATCTCGGTATCGAATTTTTGGGTGGAGTGCAATACCTTCTCTATACACTGTACGTAGTACGTATAGAGAAAGTAAAAAGGATGTTTTTCATGTGCTACGGCTAAATACGTGTTCGGTTCGCTAAATTTCGGATAAACCATCACGCTGCAAGGGATGATGCCACTGTCATTATTCTTTTGTTTGTAGGTATGTTAATTTTTTTTTAACCGAGGCTAGGCAGCATACTTAAAGGCACGTGGAAGCTAATAAAGCCTGCAAATAATGAAGAACAATACCAGAAAAAGGCTACTGGAAGCCAGGTCTCCTGATTTGTTTACTCGCAGCCATAACCCGTTTGGTGCGGGGACCGGAATGTCCAGCACGTTCCCCCACCCTACCCCCTTGTTGGAGTTGTTGCTGGTCTCAGCAGAAGCAGGCAGTGCAACAGTTTCACGCCTTCACTGGCTCACCGAGGTAACTAGAACAAGAAACTATCCAGTGTAGGATGCTTAACTGCCCGTAAAACTGTCACTTATAGTGGTGTGGTGCGTCAGTCTGGACATACCTACGTGTACCATGGATAACACAGCTGGGATATCTTCCACGACCAGCCGGTATTTATTTTTCTTATATATAGGTGCATGCTCATCAGGTTCTTCCTTGTCTCTCCCAGACTCCTGCTTCCATTATTAGTATACGATGGTTCCACCACTTGGCATTACTTCTATAGGCCATTAGAGCTGCATTGTAGTTACTTACTGGTCTGTTATAAGCATTTAGGACCCTAAGCTGCAAAGTGTAGCTCATCGTGAAGGGCTCTAAGCCGCAAAGCGTAGCCTAGGGATCTGTGAAGCTAAAACCGCAATGATCCCAAGAAAAAGATAAAACTTCGGCAATCTGGCAACTTTCGCATCTGAACAACTTAATGTTTTCAACACTTTCAAATATGGATCGCCAGTAAAAGTCACCTAAACTACTACTTAAGACCCTTTGCGTGTGCGCGCCTGTGTGTCTATATGTGTGCTGCAACCATCATATAGTAATTGTATTCCACTTGAAAATTCAACAGCAAATATATGTTTTATTACGCCTGAATCTAAAAAAATCTAGTTCCATTCACATGACTTTCTCTACATTTCTACAACAAATTATAGTTAAAATCGAGAAAAAATTACAGCAGATATGGTATTTTTACTGGCTTCCTTGTAGTTAGAAGGGAAACGAGGGACTGCACTAGGCTGAAGTGATAGTCAAATCTTGTAAAAGCTGGTTGTGTGGACAGGCGTTGACAAAGTCTCGTATAAGAAAAGTATAAGTGTTTTAAAACTGAAATCAATAAAAAGGAATATCTCAAAAACTGCAACTCTACGAAAAAAATGTATATGACATAAATTGTGTGTTTTAACGAGATCTACATTTTTTGTGTAGTAAGTTTTTGTTTGCCTCTTGCTTTTTCCAGTTATGCAAAATTCAATCAAAATTATTCAGAAAAAAGAGGCCTTCGCAGGCTATACCCAGAAAAATCAAGATATACATTTTATTTGCCATTAAAATATCTTAAATATAGGAGATTTTAATCAAGATCGTTAAAGCCATTTTTGAGAAAATCAAAAATTTCAATTTTTTTCCAGTAAAGGGTAATATGGGGCGGTATTTAATGGACTTTTCGTTTTTGAGCTATGCTGCCCACAGACACACACACACACGGATATTTTTATAAAAATGCTTTCTTTGTATTGAGGGGGTCTTAAAACATATATTTCCGGTGAAATTTCGTATCGAATTTTTGGGTGCGTTACAATACTTCTCTATACACTATGAACATGCTGTACTATGTATAAAGTAGATGGAGAAGGTATTGTATTGTACCTAAAATTTCGACACCTAGATTTCACCGGAAATACAAGAGTCCAATAGAAGCATTTTTAGATAAAGGTCCGTTTGTGTGTCGTGTATCTTAAGTTCGGTATCTTCCAAGGTTGCGACACGAGGATTTTCTGGAAAATCCTCACAACCCTATACGTGAACAATTGTTTCGAAAATAATGATTTTCTCAAGAACAGCAGGAACGATAGTGATTATATCATGTGTTTAAGATTCTTGAGTTAACAGTTTCCGAGATATTTTTCGTTATTGGTACCAATTTTAAACTACTTAAACCTTCCCGAACGGAACATTGTTTCTCATTTAGTTTTTATTTTATTTTTGTCCTGGCCTTGCCAAGAAAGACGAATTTAAATTCTTTCACGAGCTTTTAAGAGATTTTATTATCCCTTTAAACTAGTGTATTCGCTTATTTCTTTTCTACTTATAAGAAGCAAGTAATATGATCATTTCTGCTAATGTTTATCTCGATTGACATGATGTAGATAAAATAATATTTTGTACAAGAGTTTGTAGAGAAAGTCATGTGAACGGAAGACATCAGCAACAGGCACACCGGCCCTGGTTCGATCCCAAGCGACCGCATGTGAGATTTGTGGTGGACAAAGCGGCGCAGGGGTGGGTTTTCTCCGGATTCCCCCGCCATCACATTCCACCGGGGCTCCATCTTCATGTATCATCAGTGTCATCGCCTGCGGTGCCAGAGCAGTAAAAGCGGGCGTTACACACTACCAAACATGTGTGTATCTGTGAGCGAACAGCATAACTCAAAAACAAAAGTAGGATAAATACCAAACACGATATTTAGTTCAGCATCTTCTAAGGCGCGACACAAAGATTTTCAAGACAATCCCTCCACCCAAATCTAAACTTTATATGGTACTTTTTTCAAAATATTGATTTTTAAAAAAATAACGCCCTTTAACTGCTGTGGTTCTCAGCGTCCCATTCTATATTGGGCATGAAAGACTGATTAATTATACTCAGAGACCTCTATCATCAGGCTTGAGGTTCTTTTACGTGCCGTAAATCTACGACACGGGACCAACGGCTTTACTTCCCTTCCGAAGGAAGCCATGCTAAGGATTTTTACTCCCGAAAAAATCCATCTGCTCCGCCGGGTTTGAACCCGCGACCTTGGGTATCTAAGTTAGCATGGTAACCATTACACCATGGAGGCCGACCACTAGATAGAAGAATGATCTTTTGTACTAGTTTTTTGTATGCAGAACAGGAATAGAATATCATGTGAATGGTAATTCAGATTTTTACGTTCTTGTCTTCTTGTTTTTCTTTTAAATGGCCTTTTGTGGATTGGATATTGCCTCTTACAGGGCTGATTTATTTATTTGTCGTTTGTCATTTTCCTTCTTTCGTGCTTCCTTTTTTTTTTTTTCTTTCTTTATTTATGTCTATGTGTAATTATAGATTGTTGCATTAAATTTCTTTAAGAATGTTCATATTGTTTTAAAATCACAAAATAAGGTTTAAGACTTGTTTAAGAACAGAATAAAGGTTAGCATTATCTGTAAATAATAATCTATCCATTAACAGGCAACCTGCTTTATATCACAGTAGTGCTATTAAAAATGACGTTATAAAGAGTGAAGATATACCTTAATAATTTGAACAAACATTGAATGCTGAATTCATCGAACTATGTGAGTTAATGTTTTATACACAGGTTGAAATACATACGGTATATAGGAGGTTTCAGAAGTTACATTTTTTTTTAATATAAATTATACTTCTTATTGCATTTTTAGCTGCGCTCTTAATCCCGCATACGTGATAGTAATTTATTAGTTTGTAAATCAACTAATCTATTCTTTCTCTTAGCGTTCAGAAAAATTTCCTACTGTTCTCTGTACAGTAATCCTGTTACAAATGGTTGCCATGCTAACTTCATATACTTAAGGTCGCGGGTTCAAATCCGGTGGAGGACGATGGATTTTTTTCGGGCGTAAAAGTCCTTAACATGGCTTCCTTCGGAAGAGAAGTAAAGCCGTGGGTCCCGTGTCGTAGATTTACGGCACGTAAAAGAACCTCAAGCCTGATAGAGAGGCCTCTGAGCAAAATTAAACGGTCTTTCACGTCCAGTATAGAATGGGACGCTGAGAACCACAGCAGTTAAAGAGCGTCCATAAATAAAACGCCATTTCACTTTTTTTTAGCTACAAATTCTACACTCTTTGGTGTTTAAATTGATTTAAATTCTCTATATAAGGTTAAGACATTTTTAAAGATTTAATTACACGAAATAATAATTGTTAAAGAAAATGTTCACACAAGTCCAGAAAACAGCTCAGGGACGTATTATGCGTAACATGTTTTTCCGAAACATTCTCTATGTCTGAAGATACTAATTCTGGAAATCAATTGTGAATTTTTAATGGTGCACATCCAACAAATGCAGTGTTTAACTTTTTCCAACGAACCTTCAATTTATAAGGTTACAAGAAGTATCGCGTACATGTTTTTCAAGAAATATCACTGGCAGTCAGTGTTCATGTTGTGGGAATTATTCTCAAGCCATTAATAGTATTCCCAGAGTCTGGAAGTATGAAAATGTGAGATCGATTGAGTAAGCCCAAAAACAACTGAAACCCAATGTTGGGTTTTATCACCAGTTAACACACGTATTGTAATATGTTTCAAAGGTAAAAGGCTACCGATATGACTATGTAGTTAATGGCAAGGTATAAATGGGACAATAAAAGCAAACACTTTATAAAGGATTTACAATTGAGTGCATTATTTCATTTTATGTGAAGCAGAAATGGAATATACATACACTTCCATTTGTACGTCCTGCTAGAATGATATAAATGAAACATTTTAAAACAGTTCAAATAAGCATTTATGAGCCGAGTATCTCTCAAGGGAGTATTTGATTCTATCCCGAAATACTGCTAAGCTGAACTCTGGCCTCTGGCAAAATGAAAACACAGATGCTGACTAGAGAAATGACTCTAACCACTCCCCTACCCCGTCACCCCACTGTAAAAAAATTTCATTAGCGCGTGAGCAGGTATTATGGTTTGTGATGGAAACTCCATTTTATTCATGGCCACTCTCCAAACAGTGTCCAGGCTTTATACTGTCGGCAGTCGATGGAAACAATTAATTTCAAGAGATAAAATAATAATGAAACAGAGGTGCTCTGTACGCTTATCAACGTGCCATTTAAATTTGATACTGCCTTCATTATGTGCACTTATTAACCTACAAGTTCACGCGCTTATGATCATTTCAGTTTTTAAAATTCCAGTACCTAGTTATAGGCCATAGAAATACAAGGCAAATCATCTGTTGTGTCACCAAAGTTAATAATTCCAAGGAACACGTAGTTCGCGTTATGTTCCTGAATAAAATAATAGCTGCACCAATTATTTTGCAATTCGCAAATATTAGACTACACGTCCATGCATCTCTGCCTTTGTATTCCTCTAAAGGGATAATAACCAGGTAAAATTAGGCTTTTGTTATAGGCTTTAAAACAGCATTATTTAATATCACAATATTAAGTGATATTTGAGCTATTAACACCGTAAATCAGTTTCTATATGCACCCGAAAGTCATCTAATTTTTGCGAATTTTGGAAAGCGATGTGTTTTACTCGTAAAAATCTAATGTGTTCTATACACGCCTGTCTCTAGCTGTTCCTCAAACAATCTTTTCTTTACAAAAGAGTATTAATTTATCCACATCATGTTAATGGAGATAAATATTAGCAGAATTGAACTTATTACTTGCTTCTTTGTAAGCAGAAAGGAAATAATGGAGTACACTAAGCTAAAGCAATAGTAAATTCCATCTACGCTGGTCGATAGGTGAAACAATTGAAATTCCGTTCTATTTACTTTCCAGGAATAAACAAAAGAGACGAAAAGAAAGATGACTTACCGTTTGAGAAACATTTAAGTAGCTTAAAATTGAAACCAAGGAAATCTCTAAAAAAAATGTATCTGACAGATTGTGTGTTTTAACAAGTTTTTGGTGCAGCAATTTTTTGTCTATCTTTTACGGTTGACCAGTTATACTTAAGTTATACTAAATTCATCCACACTGAAGAGGTCTTCAGAGGCTATTTCCAGAAAATTCAGGATATACACATTATTCGTCATGTAAGTATCTTTAATATATGTAATTTTAATCAAAATCGTTAGTGCCATTTTTGAGAGAAATAAAATTTTCAAAATTGTTAGATGTAAAGGGTAGTTTAGGGTAGGGGATTTTTCTTGAAATATCAACTGGAATTCAGTAACTACTTTACACGTTCCCAATTTAAAATATAATTTGTTCATTTAAAACCTTTAAACTGCATTATTAGTATTTTCAACAACTTAATACTCAACATTTAAACAATATTAATTCAAATTTCAAATATTAATTAATATTACAAATTCCTCAACATAATTACAAAGTTAATATTAAAAAAAACACTTTAAAATGTACAATTTACAATATCTGTAACAATTAAAATGCATTCCTTTATTTAAACTTCTCATTTTCAATATATAATATTTTCAGTTCCTGTATTCAAAATGTAGTACCTTCTCTCCAAATGGTTTTACTCAGCGACAACCGAGTTCTGTATACACAATTTCCTGAGAGACTAAGGCCGGTCGAAGTGGGCCGTTGATTAATTTATTCTCCCTTGATTCCAATTGTTTATGAATTATCCGTCTTCCTATCCATCATCTTCACATTTGCCTTGCCTTCTTGACATTTATCTTGCAGTGCTAATGATTATGAAGCCAGCAAAATGGCCT
Source organism: Hymenopus coronatus (assembly GCA_030762935.1). Classification (NCBI taxonomy): domain Eukaryota; kingdom Metazoa; phylum Arthropoda; class Insecta; order Mantodea; family Hymenopodidae; genus Hymenopus; species Hymenopus coronatus. Next base: position 41,014,850 of record CM060884.1, read on the forward strand.
ACGATAAACAGTGAGTCTCGTATGCGCGAGGCTCGGGTTTCCATTCCCGTCGACCTCCCATTCTGACTGTATTTTTCGTGGTTTTCCCTTGTCGGTAGATGAATTCAAGGAGGGTTTCTCAACTATCACGATTTCCATTACGTTTCCTTGTCATCTTTCAAAGTGCTTCTAAATATCGTGCGAATGGAGCTGCCGGGCAGATGGTGAGTATACTTACTTGAAAGAAAGAATATTTCCCGGGACACTAGAGGATTGCTTGATTAATGGGTTGTTCATCTCCGTCTCTAGACAGCTTCAGCAGTGGAAAGAGTCTTCGAGGTTTTAACTTTTAGGAATCCCACGAGTTTCTGTGGTCGGTCTGTCTGTCTGTCTGCGACCTGTGGTTCATTCACTTCATCCCTTCCTCCTGTGGGGTCCTAGCTACAATAGAGCTATACAGATTGCAGTGCACGAGTTCCCCCCCCCCCCGGCCGTGGTATAACCTGTAGCTATAAAGATGATCTAGTTTACTTGTAAAGAAGAGCAGAATTTTTTTCCTTTTCTTTTCAGAATGCATATTTGTATCTTGGCAAAGCCTAGACACTATAGCAATATTAATGAATCAGCAAATATATAAATGCACTACTAAGTTCCATGAATTTTATTAATTAGGATGTTTACTTTCTCTATACTTACAATGTACATACTGTATAGGGAAGGTATTGCACTCCACCCAAAAATTCAATACCGAGATTTCACCGGAAATATATATTTTAGGGTCCGCTGTAACCAAAAAAAGCATTTTCAGAAAAAGGTCCGTGTGTGTGTCCGTGTGCCTGTGAACATGATAACTCAAAAACGAAAAGTCAGTAAAATACCAAACTTCGTATTAAAGTTTAGTATCTTCCAGGGATGCGACACAAAGGTTTTGAGAAAAATCCCCCCACCCCAAACTACCCTTTACATGGGATTTTTTTCGAGTATGTTGATTTTCTTAAAAATAGCTCTAACGATTTTGATTAAAATATTGTATATTAAAGATATTTACCAAACAAATAAAATGTATATCTTCAATTTTCTGGGAATAGCCTCTGAAGAGTAGTTTATTCTGGATGAATTTTACTGAATTTTGAATAACTGCTAAACCGTAAGGTATGGACAAAACCTTACTGATTAAAAAACGTAGAGCACGTTAAAACACACAATTTATGTTATATACATTTTTTCGTGGAGTTCGTCGTTTTTGAGACATTCCTTATTTTTGGTTTCTGCTATGAAAAACCTATACATTTCTCATACAGGAATTTGTCAACTGCTGTCTATACAAACAAAGGAACTTCAGTAACATAGCAACCAGCTTTTGATTATCACTTTAACCTATGGTATTCCCTAATTTCGCTTCTACTTACAAGGAAGCAAGTAATATGGCTATTTCTGCTAATTTTTTACTGATTAGCATGAAGTTAATAGAAGTATAAGCTTTTTAAGAATAATTTGTTGCAGAGATGTAGAGAAAGTCATGTGAATGGATCAGATCAGATTTTTAAGAAATATCATTTGTTCTGCGTAGTCTATTTCCGAAATGAAATGGAGTTTTATTTATGGTCGCTCTTTAAGTACTGTGGTTTTCAGCATCCCGTTCTATATTGGGAGTGAAAGACCGCTTAACTTTGCTCAGAGGCCTCTTTATCAGGCGTGTGGTTCTTTTACGCGCTGTAAATCTACGATACAAACCAACGGATTTACTTCCGCTCCATAGGAAGCCATGCTAAGGATTTTTTCGCCCATCGTCCTCCGCCGGGTTTGAGCCCGCGACCTTGGGTACCACAGGAGGGCGAAGATCTCCAGAAGTGATGTTTACATTCTGCAATGATTATTGTAAAAGCATACGAATGTTTGAAGCAAAATTTACTATTTTAAAATGCACTATGCAAACATAGACAGCTACTCAAATTAATGCCCACACTATTAAATATCTGATGTGTTCAATTCACATGACTTTTTCTACATCTCGGTAACATTACTGTCAAAAGCTTATTCTCCTATTTACTTCATGCTAATCGAGATCATTAGCAGAAATGGTCTGATTACTAGCTTTCTTGAAACAAGAAGGGAAATTCGGGAATAAACTCGGCCAAAGCGACAGTCAAATCTTTTATAAGCTGGTTGTCATGGATGAAATCTGTTTCTTTGCATTGACAGGAGTTGAAAATTCCCATTTGTGTAAAGTTCAAGTATTTTAAAACTGAAACCAACAACAAGAAATATCTCAAAAAGTGTCAACTCCAGGAAAAAATGTATATGACAAAAAGTGTGTATTTTAAGGAGATCTAAGTTTTTGTCTAGCTCTTACGGTTTACCAGTAACGTAAAATTCACCCAGAATAAACGTGTCTTCAGAGGATATTCCCAAAAAATTCAATACAGACATCAAAATAGTTAGAGCTACTTTCGAGAATACTGAATTTTTCCATGTAAAGGGTAGTTTGGGGTATCAGAATTTTCCCCAAAATCTTCATGTTGCATACTAACTCAAAAATAAAGTTTGGTATTTTACTAAATTTTCGGTCCAGAGTTATCGTGTTCACAGACACACGCGCGCGGACCTTATTCTAAAATGCTTTTTTGGATCCAAGGGACCCTAATACATGTAATTCCGGTAAAATATCGATATCGATTTTTATTTTTTGGAATGCAAATGCCTTCTCTATACACTATGTACATAGTACGTGTAGAGAAAGTAAAACAGAATAGATAACTTAAGTGGATTGATTCACACGCATCCTGTTATGAAATGTCTTTATGTTCAACCTCAGTTATTGCATTAACCATCTGAATAAAAATTGAAAAATAACGTAAAAAGTACACAATCTAAAACAGGAAGTAAGGCACAGCTAGTTCTACAAAGAAAGCACGGGCATCTCACTCAAAATTCACTTAAAAAGTTACACGCTAAACTGATTACAATCCAAAAACAATTGCGCACTAAATTCCATAAGCAACTAAGTTTTTAACGCGAAATAAATTCACCATTACAAGTTACAAATCGCTTACAATCGCGTGAAAACACGGAGGTAAAGCATTTGCGGCACGTAATTACAGAGTCGTTCATAATCACTGATTGAAGGCCACTTGCCATATTTAACTGCGAATCAGAAAACAGAAGCACAGCTAACAAGAATCCACCTTGATAAAAGAAACTGATTGAACGCCAATTGATCCTGAAAATAAATTAAATACAATAAAAACCATTAAAATTCACAGTCAACCAATATATGGAGAGCGGTAAGAGGTGAGTGATAACCAGGCGACCGCATGTAGGATTTGTGGTGGACAAAGCAGTGCAGGTTTTCTTCGGGTTCCCCGGTTTCCCCCGCCATCGCATTCCACCAGTGTTACATTTTCGTTCCTTGTATCATCACTGTCATCGCCTGCGGTACCACAGTAGGAAAAGCGGGCATTAAACACTATCCAATATATATTATATATTCCAGACAGTATATAATGACAGTAAAAACCATCAAGCTCAACAGGCTTCGCGATTCAAGTTCCTAAGTATATTACACAGCTAACTTCAAGTTAAGAAACGAAATTGCACAGCTAAAGTCAAATTACAATAAAAACCATTAAGCTCCATGTCAGAGTCGACCAATATATTACAAGACCAAATATACTCTTCTTGTTGTTGCTCCGCTATTTACCCTCATCGTAAGGAAGACCTACTCCAACGCTTGGAGTCAGGTGCGTTTGAGGAGTAGACAGAGTGATAATAATAATAACTGTTATAAATGTCAACAAGATATTTTACAAACTGTGAATTTTCCAAATGTCACACACTTATGCATCACCTTAAGAACCATGTTGATAGCATATGAACTCTTTGTTGGCAATAATAGCTGTAGTAAATGCAATAACAGGGCATGGATTATACCTAGTCGTAGACAGTATGGGATATGAGCATGTTAATGGCAACTGATCTACTGCGACCTTCCTGGGGGTAAGGGTTGAGAGGAGAGGAAACCACAGGCCAGCACAGAAAGCGCTCAACATTTCACTAGATGGCTGCCCTGGCGCATCACGGAGGCTATAAAGGCGTCGGGAGGCCGGAAGGAGGCATATACAACGGCACCTAGCCACAATAGGGGAAAGAGAGCCGGCCATCTTACTGCAAAGCCTCAAGCCACACCTGCCGCCGACAGCACTCAGGAAAACCACGGAAAAACCAATGGTGCGGGCAACGGGGAGGGAGCCTGGAATGCCAGTCCTAGGCGAAACTCCTGAGCCACCTGGTGGATATGGTATGTGGTAATGACCCTTTACAACTACTCTACTTTCGCTGTAAGGTTTAGTCAGAATATCTAAATCTTGATGCGGAAGGAACGGTATGAATTTCAGTTCTTCCGTTTGCAAAATAAGTGCTAGGGGGCTACGTAGCTCGCAGAGGCTCGAGGATTGCAGCGCCTAGTTTTGAGAGGATGTGCTGTATGGACTAAAACAAACGTTTGCTTCTCGACTACAGTGCAGTAGATGTTACTACTGTAAGATGACGAGCGCAGTGGGGGACTGTGCCGCAATTGAGTACGCCGCATTTATCTCAGACTAATACAGTTAATCATAACCGGTGCATGTCGCCCCATGGCCCTTCTCTCTGGATGAGCAACTGTATCTCTACTCCACGTTTGCCCCTTGCATGCTAAAGCACCTTAAAATTGGCAATTGTTTCACGAACAGTGCTTCCTAAAAGTGTCGTACTTTGGAGAAAAATGTTTTAGGTAAAATAGTTCCAAAAAATCTGATGTGTTCCATTCACATTACTTTCTCTACACCTCTGCAACAAATTATTGTTAAAAAGCCTCAATTTACTTCATGCTAATCAAGAAAAAATTAGCAGAAATAGTCTTATTACTTGCTTCCTTGTAAGTAGAAGCGAAATAAGGGAGCACCATAGGTTAAAGTGATAGTCAAAAGCTGGTTGCTATGTGACAAGTTCCTCTGTTTGTACGGATAGGAGTTGACATATTCCTGCATGAAAAAAGTATAAGTTTTTCAAAGCTGAAACAAAAACTATCAACTCCACGAAAAAAATCTATATTACATAAATTGTGTGTTTTAATGTGCTCTATTTTTTGTGTGGTAAGTGTTTGTTCACCTCTTACGGTTTAGCAGTTACGCAAATTTCCGTAAAGTTCATCCAGAATAGTCTTCAGAGGCTATTCCCAGAATATTCAAGATATATCTTTTATTTTTCAGGTAAATACTTTAATATGCGATATGGTAATCAAAATCGTTAGAGCCATTTTTAATAAAATTAAAATTTTTGAAAAAAATCCATGTAAAGGTTAGTTGGGGGTGGGGGGAATTCATTGAAAGTCTTCGTGTCGCATCTTTGAAAGATACCAAACTTAAATACCAAGTGTGGTATTCAACGGCCTTTTCGTTTCTGAGCTATGTTGTCCACAGACACACACACAGACAGACATGGACCTTTTTCTGAAAATGTTTTTTTTTTATTCAGGGGGGCCCAAAACATGTATTTCCGGTGTCACTTTAGCCTTTGGTACTCCCTTATTTCACTTAATTTACAAGGAAGCAAGCAATAAGACTTTCTGCTATTTTTTTTCTCTCGATTAGCATGAAGTAAATAGAAGCATCAACTTTTGACATAATTTGTTACAGAGATGTAGAAAAAGTCATGTGAATGGAACACATCAGATTTTATTCATGTAGACCTGCCCGTTTCTGAGATATTCCTTGTTATCGGTTTCAATAATTTTAAACTAATTAAAACTTTTCTCAAACGGGAAGTGACGTTTTGTTTCATCTCTCGATTTACTGTTAGCCATGCAAAGCGAGCCAAACTTCAGTTGTTTCACAAAGAACCATCTTTTAAAAGATTTGACTATTGACTAAACCTAGTGATCCCCTTATTTCCCTTTTACTTACATGGAAGCAAGTAATAAGACAATTTCTGCTAATGTTTACCTTGACGTAAACATTAGATAAAAGAATATCTAATCATTTGTAAGGAAACGTGTGTGCAACAGCTAGAGAAAGCCATGTGAATGGATTTGTCTGCCTATTCTCTAACAAATTTTTCCATTATTATCATTATAATATCAGCATTTGAATCTGAGTTGCATTATTAAACTCTATTGATTATGAAATGCTGTGGATAGCCACTATTCTTTTCAATTGACTATAGTAGTTTAAGCATGGACGAAAGAACAATAAATGGTTCCAGCAATAGAATAGAGAACACCAGACTTCAAAAATTGAATTAAACAAAGGATGATTGGAAAAAAAGATGTATGAAGGCCGAAATGGTGAGGGAAAGAGAAACTGTGAAGCCGGAACCTGCAGTCGCCTGCTTCGTGTAGTGAAGTAGAAGAGGAAGAACAAGAAGAAAGAAAGATACAGACAATAATGCACTTGAAGCTGAAGATGTACATCGTCCATCATCCCCGTCTTATTAGCAGTGGAATATGTAATCCGTCCTCTCCTCTTTTGTCTTATATGCATCTAAGGTAATAAAAGAAGCAAAAGTAGCAGGTGTTGGTCAAACAACAGGATGTGGTTTTTCGCTTTGTCTCTCTTTGCATATAACAGTCGCCATTTTATTCAATAAGGACATATCTGCAAAGAACCAGTTATTTACGTGCATACTCTTGTTCTCATTTTCTTGACATTTTTGATCACTTTTACTTTTTCTCTGGCCGTCGAACTCTTAGGTATAGTGGTTGCTAAGTTAACCTCTAATATCCAATGTTGTGGGTTCAAATCCGGCGGAGGATGATGGCATTCTTCGGCCTTAATATGGGTTACTTCGGAAAGGAAGTAAAACCGTTGGTCCCGTGTAATTTTATTTCCTCTATACCTGGAATGAGGAGATCACTGGGAAAAATGTTACCTTTTGCACGTCCGCAAGTTGTGATTTTGACCTACGGTGCCATCTATGGGCTACAAATTGATCTCCTGATACCATGACGCCATCGGGCACTAGAACTCCTACTCGACTAAGAAAATATCGTTAGGTGTCTCATGATATGACTAAAGGAATTTGGATAGGTAGAATCAGACTGAAAAACTCAATGCCATAGCCGGGATTTGAACCACGGAGCTCTCGGTCTCTAGCCGGTTGCTCTGCCACTGACCTACCATGGCATTGAATTTCTCAACTGACTCGCATGTTTCCCGGTAAACCACAAGGTGATCTTAAATTATTTTGAGAGACAACCCCAATGGCGACTTAAAATGTTGTAAGTACTTTAAGTCCCAGGATGCATAGTATAGCCAACTATTATGATCAATTGGTGTGAAAAAACAATTATTCCAATACTAAAGGAATTTGATTTTAGATAAATTTAAGATCAGTTAGTATGTACATCTTACAGAAATGTTCTGTGGAGTCGTGAGAAGGGCAACAAAATTCATCAAGCCCGCTTGTGTAGTGTGGGGGTATCGTGTCCGTCTCGCGTTCAAGAGGTTCCGAGTTCGAATCTCGGTTAGGGTTTCCTTTATCCTGAATGACGAATATCGAGCAAGTATAAGCTTCAGGGTTTCCGGACTCATTTGAAGATCATTTCACCTCTTTCATCCATAACCGATATAGCTGTTCCACATATAAACTAATTTTATAAAAGATTATTCTTTTATTTGCATAATGCTAATCGAGATAAATATTAGCAGAATCGGTCTTGTTTCTTACTTTTTATTAAGTAGAAGGGAAATAGGGGAACACGCTTTGCACTGGCAGCAGTAAAATAAGAGAGACGAAACGAGAAGTATCTTCCCGTTTGAGAAATGTTACGTAGTTTAAAATTGAAACCAATAACAAGGAATATCTCTAAAACGGTTCACTCTATAAGAAAATAAAACTAAGTGTTTTAACGAGATGTACACATTTTGTGCTGCTAGTTTTCGTCTATCTTCTACGTCTTACCAGTTATGCAAAAATTCAGCAAAATTCATCCAGAATAAATACGTCTTCAAAGACTGTTCCGAGAAATTCAAAACATACATTTTATTTGTCATGTAAGTATTTTAATAAACGGTAGAGGCATTTTGGAAAAAATCAAAATGTTAGAAATGTTTTTTCCATGTGAAGGATAGTGTGAGGTGTGAGATTTTTTGAAAATCTTCGTGTTGCATTTTTTGGAGATACTAATCTTCGATACCAAATTTGGTATTTAACGGTCTTTTCGTTTTTGAGCCATGCACACACAGACAGAACTTTTTCTAAAAATGCTCTTTTTTATTCAGAGGACCTCAAAACATACATTTCCGGTGAAATATTGTGATCGAATATTTGAGTGGAGTACAATACCACCTATATTTACTATGTACATTGTACATATGTGTTAGAGAAAGTTTATATGTATATAAAGTCCAAGTTTCACACTCGTAATACCAATGGTAGGACTAGTCCAAAGTTCTGAGTTCTCACGCAACAATAGATGATTAAAACAGCGGTATTTCATAACAAAGCAATCTTGAATAATACATATATTTAAGATGCTCGAACAAGTCAAATCTAATATCTTGAAAAGATACTTTTAGAAATGAGAAACAAAATTTTCAGCACGTAGCGTTATGAACAAAAATTCTAACCATCATCATATTTTTTTTAATTTTAACCTTCTTTACCACACATAGGAAGCAGATTAATTAGTGTATTCCACCCAAAAAATCCATACCGAGATTTCACTTGAAATACACGTTTTGAGGACTCTTGAATACAAAAAGGCGCATTCTCAGAAAAGGTCGTGTGTATGTATGTTTTCTGTGTTTTCGTCTGCCTGTCTTTCCACGGTGTTGTCAACCAAAGAAAGTCTCATTCCTTTAGGTCCTTTGCTATTATGGAGTATGGGTTATCCAATATACTGAAAATTGAATTATTAAGTGGAACACAGCGATGCTGAACGTGCATAAACTGTGGAATCTATGGACAGAAAGAAACTTTGACACCGAAGCTCTGTCAATGTTGTCACTCTGCTCTGCTTACGAAATTGTGCGAAACCTACCGAATGAAGACAGGAAGCCGAGCGCCCAAGAAAAGGTGCATACATACATAGTATGTGTGTGTTGCGGTGAATGTCTGAACAACATAACTAAAAAAATCTTATGTATACCATTCACATGACTTTCTCTATATCCCTGCAACAAATTATTCTTAAAAAGCTTACTTCTATTTACTTTATGCTAATCACAAAAAATTAGCAGAAATAGTCTTATTACTTGCTTCCTTGTAAGTAAAAGCGAAATAAGGGACTACAATAGGTTAAAGTGATAGTCAAAAGCTGGTTGCTATGTCAATGAAGTTCCTTTGTTTGTATAGACAGGAGTTGACAAATTCCTGTATGAAAAAAGTATGTTCTTCATAGCTGAAACGAAAAACAATGAATATCCCCAAAATAATCAACTCCACGAAAAAATGCATATAACATAAATTGTGTGTTTTAAAGTGCTCTACATTTGTTGTGTGGTAAGTTTTTGTCAATCTCTTACGGTTTAGCAGTTATGCAAAATTCCGTAAAATTTACCCAGAGTAAAGTAGTTTTCAGAGGCTATTCCCAGAATATTCAAGATACACATTTTATTTGTCAGCTAAATATCTTTAATATACGAAATTTTAATCAAAATCGTTAGAGCCATTTTTCAGAAAATCAAAATTTTCGAAAAAAGTTCCATGTAAAGGGTAGTTGGGGGTGGGGGATGTTTCTCAAAATCTACGCGTCGCATCCCTGGAAGATACTAAACTTAAATACCAAGTTTAGTATTTTACCTCCTTTTCGTTTTTGAGTTAACGTGTTCACAGACACACGCACACATGGACACACGGACACACACACACACACGCACCTTTTTGTGAAAATGCTTTTTTTGGATATTGGGGACCCTAAAACATATATTTCCGATGAAATCTCGATATCGAATTTTTGGGTGGAGTGCAATAGCTTCTCTATACACTATGTACATAGTGCGTATAGAGAAAGTAAATATGTCGAATCTCCCAAAAGTGCGAAATGAAGATTTTCAAAAAGGCCAAACAAGAAACTAGAGCTTACCTTTGCGCATGTCGAATGTATAGTGTTATTTACCTACAAACTGCAGCTTGATAATTTATAACTTAATATTCAAGACTATGTAAAAAAATCTGATATTCCATTCACATGACTTTTTCTACATCTATGTAACAAATTATTGTTAATTTGCTTATTGTTCTATCTACTTGATGCTGCACATTAGCAGAAACGGTCTTGCTATTTACTTACTTATAAAAAGAAGGAAAATAAGGGCATACACTAGGCTAAACCGACAGTCAAATGTGTTAAAATGCGGTTGCTATGGGATGAAATTCGGTTCTTTTCATGGCCAGGAGTTGATAAGTTCCCGTATTAGAAAATTTGTATTTTAAAAGTGAAACCAATAATAAGAAATATCTCGAGAGCAGTCAAATCCACGAAAAAGGTGCATATAACATAAATTGTGTGTTTTAACGAGATCAATCTGTTACCGTTTACCTGTTCTTAAAAATTCAGCAATATTCATCCGGAATAAAGATGTCTTCAGACACTATTCCCAAAAAATTCAAGATATACATTTTATTTGGCATGTAAATATCTTAAATATAAGAGACTTTAATCAAAATCGTTAAGAGCCATTTCTGAGAAAATCAAAAGTTTCAAAAAAATGTTCCATGTAAAGGGTAGTTTGGGGTGGGGAGATTTTCTTTAAAAGCTTCGTGTCGCATCCTTGGAAGTTACAAAATTTAAATGCCAAACTTTCTGAAAAGGCTTTTTAAGGACTCAGGGGACCTCAAAGCATACATTTCTATTGAAATCTCGAAATCAAATTTTGGGTCCAATACAGTAACTAATCTATACACTATGTGCATAGTACGTGTAAATAAAGTAAAAATTCTATAGTAAGTGATTTTATTCTCCCCGTAAACTTACTGTCCTCAGCCCCGACTCGAAAAATAAAACTCCAGTTTTTAACACTTGTGTGGTAAATAGCCATTCTTTAAATTCTCTCTTGAACTCACGTTCCAGAATAATTTAATGAAACGTCTTCAAAACGCAGCATAACAAAGTGCACGTGGGGTTGGTTGGGCTTGGGTTGTACGCAGTACAAACACGTTCAGGTTTCCGTTGGCTAACTTCAGGAACATGCTACAGAGTACAAATTTACACAATAGTGTTCTATAAGGCGTTTCCTAAACCTCAGTAAAGTTAATGCTACCTGCTTTTATTAATAGGCACTTATAGTAAATTAAGAAAGGTTATATTTTGGAAGAAAAAAACTGTCGGGATTTCACAGATGACACTCCTGAACCCAATCATCTTTTTTAGAAGTTCCAATGAATGTATTTGCAAAAAGCATAATTCTAAGTTCAGCATATTTAAAAATCTGATATGTTCCATTTACATGACTTTCTCTACATCTCTGCAACAAATTACTGTTAAAAGCTTATCCTTCTCTTTACTTCATGCTAATCGAAAAAAAAATAGCAGAAATAGTCTTATTACTTTTTTCCTTGTAAGTAGAAGTGAAATAAGGCAGTACAATAGGTTAAAGTAATAGTAAAAAACTGGTTGCAATGTGACTGAAGTTCCTTTGTTTGTATAGATAGACAAGAGTTGACAAATTCCTGTATGAGAAAGGTAAAGTTTTTCAAAGCTGAAACCAATAACAAGGAATATCTCAAAAACGATCCACTCCAGGAAAAAAAAATATATATAACATAATGTGTGTGTTTTAATGAGCTCTGTGTTTTCCGTTAAGTAAGGTTTTGTCTATCTCTTAAGGTTTGCCAGTTATGCAAAATTCCAGAAAATTCAAGATATACATTTTATTTGCCAAGTAAATATCTTTAATATACGATATTTTAATCAAAATCGTTAGAGCCGTTTTTGAGAAAAGCAAAATTTTCGAAAAATTTTCCATTTAACTACGGTGGTGGGGGGGATTTTCTTGAAAATCTTCGTGTCGCATCCTTGGAAGATGCTGAACTTAAATACCAAATTTGGTATTTAACGGACGTTTCGTTTTTGAGCTATGCTGTCCACAAACACATACACACGGACCTTTTTCCAAAAATGTTTTTTTTGTATTGAGGGGAACCTAAATCGTGTATTTCCGGTGAAATCTCGGTATCGAATTTTTGGGTGTTTTATAACACTTTCTCTATACACTATGTACATAGTAGATATAGAGAAAGTAAAAATGAATTAACAAAACGATGCGATCTGGTCTTTACAGATAAATGCATTTTGATTGGTGTAGATGCGCAACAATGTCGATGTATGTACGAGAGAGAGAGAGAGAGCGTGTTATCGGAAAGCTTCTGACAGGAAACAGGACGCCTGTTTAGATGATGTTAACATGGGCAGTGTATGTCGGCAAAGGCGGTTAATATACTTGTCATTAACCAAATTACTCTCCCGTATTCATCATCCCCCCCCCCTTCTCGCCCACTTCCGCTTATTCCAGCTACTCATTTTACGGAAAATAGTTTTAAAAAGCTTATATTTACTTCATGTTAATCGAGAAAAAATTAGCAAAAATAGTCTTATTACTTGTTTCCTTGTAAGTAGAAGCGTTGAGAAAGTAAAAACCGTCATAGCATTTCACTCCTGCTTGGCACCTCACTTCTATACAATATATCAAATTCTCACATGAATTATATGATAATTTTGAGTGAGACAGGTATGATAGACAGTAGTCCGCCACTATCACGCGCGTACAAGCTTCCGACGGAGCAACAATGACGTCAGGGGAGGAGAAGACTGGGCGGTAATCGTGATTATCTGATGTGTTACACGTTGCTCTACAAACAAACGGCTTACAAAAGATTATTCTTCTTTCTACACAATACTAATCGAAATAAACATTAGCAGAATGTTCTTATTACTTCCTTATAAGTAGAATGAAACTAAAGGAATGCACTATACTAAACTGATAGTCAAATGTTTTAAAAGCTGTCGTTAAGCGAGTGTTATTGCAAATCGCTTGTGTGATTGACCAGGAGTAGAACAAAAGAAAAACGGACAATTCCTGTCTGAAACAACTACAAGTACTTTACAACTGAAACTAATAACAAAGAATATCTCGAAAATGGTAAACTTCACGAAAAAACTATATATGACATAAATTGGGTTTTATCGTGATCTACATTTCTTGTGTAGTAAGTTTTTGTCTGTCACTTACGGTTTACTAGTTATGCAAACTCCAGCAAAATGCATCCAGAATAAAGAGGCCTTCAGAGGCAATTCTCAGAAAATGCAAGATATGAATTTTATTTGCCATATAAATGTCTTTAATGTATGGTATTTTAGTCAAAATCGTTGTAGTTGTTTTTGAGAAAATAAAAATTTTCAATTTTTTTCCCACGTAAAGCATAGTCGAAGTGGGGGATTTTCTTGAAAATCTTCGTGTCGTATCCTTGGAAGATACCAAACTTAAATACCAAGTTTGGTATTTTATCGACTTTTTGAGTTATCGTGTACACAGACATACGGACACACATACACAAACCCTTTTTTAAAAAATCCTTTTTCCCTTCTCGCCCACTTCCGCTTATTCCAGCTACTCATTTTACGGAAAATAGTTTTAAAAAGCTTATATTTACTTCATGTTAATCGAGAAAAAATTAGCAAAAATAGTCTTATTACTTGTTTCCTTGTAAGTAGAAGCGTTGAGAAAGTAAAAACCGTCATAGCATTTCACTCCTGCTTGGCACCTCACTTCTATACAATATATCAAATTCTCACATGAATTATATGATAATTTTGAGTGAGACAGGTATGATAGACAGTAGTCCGCCACTATCACGCGCGTACAAGCTTCCGACGGAGCAACAATGACGTCAGGGGAGGAGAAGACTGGGCGGTAATCGTGATTATCTGATGTGTTACACGTTGCTCTACAAACAAACGGCTTACAAAAGATTATTCTTCTTTCTACACAATACTAATCGAAATAAACATTAGCAGAATGTTCTTATTACTTCCTTATAAGTAGAATGAAACTAAAGGAATGCACTATACTAAACTGATAGTCAAATGTTTTAAAAGCTGTCGTTAAGCGAGTGTTATTGCAAATCGCTTGTGTGATTGACCAGGAGTAGAACAAAAGAAAAACGGACAATTCCTGTCTGAAACAACTACAAGTACTTTACAACTGAAACTAATAACAAAGAATATCTCGAAAATGGTAAACTTCACGAAAAAACTATATATGACATAAATTGGGTTTTATCGTGATCTACATTTCTTGTGTAGTAAGTTTTTGTCTGTCACTTACGGTTTACTAGTTATGCAAACTCCAGCAAAATGCATCCAGAATAAAGAGGCCTTCAGAGGCAATTCTCAGAAAATGCAAGATATGAATTTTATTTGCCATATAAATGTCTTTAATGTATGGTATTTTAGTCAAAATCGTTGTAGTTGTTTTTGAGAAAATAAAAATTTTCAATTTTTTTCCCACGTAAAGCATAGTCGAAGTGGGGGATTTTCTTGAAAATCTTCGTGTCGTATCCTTGGAAGATACCAAACTTAAATACCAAGTTTGGTATTTTATCGACTTTTTGAGTTATCGTGTACACAGACATACGGACACACATACACAAACCCTTTTTTAAAAAATCCTTTTTTGGATTCAGTGGGACCAAAAACATGCATTTCCGGTGAAATCTCCGTATCGAATTTTTGGGTGCAGTGCAATACCTTCTCTATACATTATGTACATAGTACGTGTAGAGAAAGTAATAACAATAGTATAACCAATTGTAGGAGAGCGATATTTTTATTTTCTCTACACGTACTATGCACATAGATAATACAGAAGGTATTGCATTCCACTCACAAACAAGATACCAATATTTCACCGGAAATGCGTTTTAGGGTCCCTGTATAAATAAAAACATTTTTTGAAAAAGGTTCGTGTGTGTCCGTGTGTCTATGAACACGATAACTCAAACACGAAAAGTTGGTAAAATACCAAACTTGGTATTTAAGATTAGTATCTTCCAGGGATGAGACACAAAGACTTAGAGAAACATCCCCGCACCCCAAATTATCCTTTACATGGAAAAAAATTTGAAAATTTTTATTTTCTCAAAAATGACTACAACGATTTTTATTAAAATGCCGTATATTAAAGATATTTATATAGCAAATAAAATGTATATCTTGAATTTTCTGGGAATAGCCTCAGAAGATCTCTTTATTCAGGATCAATTTGACTGGACTTTGCATAACTAGTAAACCGTAAGTGATAGACAAAAACTTACTACACAGCAAATGTAGATCACGATAAAACCCAATTTATGTCATATACATTTTTTCGTGGAGTTGATTATTTTTGAAATATTCCTTGTTTTTGGTTTCAGCTTTAAAGAAAATTGTCAACTTCTGCCCATACTAAGAAACGAACTTCAGTCACATAGCAACCAGCTTTTGACTATCACTTTAACCTATGGTACTCCCTTATTTCGCTTCTGTTTACAAGGAAGCAAGTAATAAGACTATTTCTGCTAACGTTTTGGTAAAGCTATAGGACGGTTCCACCACACATACGGCGGCAAGCACGCACGCACGCACGCACGCACACACACACACACATACACACAAACGGTCTTAAGGACTTTTACTGGCGATCCATACTTGAAAGTGTTGAAAACAATAAGTTGTTCAGATGTGAAAATTGCCGAAATGTTTACTTCTTTTTGGTATCATTGGGGTTTTAGCTCCACAGATCCCTCGGCTACACCCTTCGGCCAAAACTGCTACACTCCTCAACTTATAAAAATATCCCTCGGCTACTTTTTGCGGCTTAGGGCCCTCCACGTTGGGCTACGCTTTGCAGCTTGGGGCCCTAAATGTTTATAACAGACCAGTAACTACAATGCAGCTCTAATAACATATAGAAGTAATGCCAAGTGGTGGAACCATCGTATACTAATATTTTTTTTCTGGATTAGCTTGAAATAAATAGAAGCATGAGCTTTCTAACAATAATTTGATGTATAGAAAGTGAGATGTTTTCATTTGAACGCACCTTGTAGCTGGCCTAATGCAAATCGCAAGGAAGTTTTAGCAGGCGGTGTGCTCCCTGCACTAACAAGGTCTTCTTCCTAAGCCCCCACGTAATGAATTCTAATGTATGCCACTCTTTTCACGGCGTGTTCATTTACTGTCACTGTCTTCCAGGGCTAATCCCCAACCCCAGCGATAGCGCAGCATGCGTCGCCGAGTGCTGCCATGCTCCAGCTGACGGTCTTTCAAAAACTGACTCTCTCCAGAAAACAAATTAGTGGTAATGAGGGAGTTAAAAAGCTCCAGATCCCACGTTCCACTGCCCTTTGGCTCAAATGGTTGCTCACTTTTTTTTTCTTTCTTTCTTCTACTGGATGCCCCTCTCTCTCCCTTTTCGCACGTAAAGGTCAGAAATAGTTCCGAGCCATATCGGATGGCTTTAGAGCAATTCCTTAAAACGCTTAACTAACTGCAATTTAAATCCTCACAGTAGATCTATTGGAGAATTAGCTGCATATAACTCAGAGCTGAGCAAGAGGACCAAATTAAGCTTAAATTTTTACTTTCTCTATACGTACTATGTACATAGTGTATAGAGAAGGCATTGTAATGCACCCAAAAATTCGATACCGAGATTTCACCGGAAATACATGTTTTGAGACCTCCTGAATCAAAAAAAAAAAAAAAAAAAAAGCATTTTTAAAAAAAATGTCCGTGTGTGTCTGGGCAGCATAGCTCAAAAACGAAAAGTTCATTAAAAACCAAACTTGGTATTTAGGTTTGGTATCTTCCAAGGATGCGACACGAAGATTTTCAAGAAAATCCCCCACCCCCAACTAACCTTTATATGAAACTTTTTTTCGAAAATTTTAATTTTCTAAAAAATGGCTCTAACGATTTTGATTCATATATCGTATATTAAAGATACTTACCTGACAAATAAAGTGTATATCTAGCATTTTCTGGGAATAGCCTCTGAAAACTACTTTATTCTGGATGTATTTTGCATAACTACTAAACCGTAAGTGATGGACAAAAATTTAACACACAAAAAATGTAGAGCACGTTAAAGCACACAATTTATGTTGTATACATTTTTTTTAGTGGAGTTGATCATTTTTGAGATATTCCTTGTTTTTGGTTTCAGCTTTGAAAAACTTATACTTTTTTTTTCCATTTATATAGTCCCCTTTAACATCTAAGGTCATATCGGGGGCTTTCCACTTGAAACAACTCGTTGTCTGTAGGTACTTTTTTTTTTTACGTTGGTTTAAATCATTTTGATTTTACTCAAACACACACACATTTACACTCACATATAAACTTTCAGACTCTGTGGGGGATAGGGAATAATTTTGGCTAAAGGAAAATTCCCCGCCCCAGCCGGGAATCCAACCCGGGACCCCCGGGTGAGAAGTCAGCTCGCTGACCACTCGACCATGGAGGCAGTCACTTATACTTTTCTCATACAGGAATTTGCTAACTCGTGTCCATACAAACAAACTTCAGTCACATAGCAACCAGCTTTCACTTTAACCTATGATACTCCCTTATTTCGCTTCTACTGACAATAAAACAAGAAATAAGGCTATTTCTGCTAATTTTTCTCCATTAGCATGAAATAAATAAAAGAATAAGCTTAATAACAATAATTTGTTACAGAGATATAGAGAAAGTCATGTGAATGGAACATCAGATTTTTATTTAAAAATTTTAGCGTATGATTCAAATCTATTTTGGAGCTGATGCGCTCTTCTTTAGTCATAATATCAGAAACTTCCTACAATTACCTAACCAGGAGTCACCAACTCGCTCCGTGCTTAAACTTAATTACTTTCTCTACACGTACTATGTACATAGTGTATAGAGAGGGTATTGTAATGTACCCAAAAATTTGATACCGAGATTTCACCGGAAATAAATGTTTTGTGGCCACCTGAAGCCTAAAAAAAGTGTAAAAAATGTCCTGATGTGTCTGTGGACAGCATAGCTCAAAAACGAAAAGACCGTTAAATACCAAACTTTATTTATGTTGAGTATCTTCCAAAGATGCGACACGAAAATATCCCCACTCCAAATTACGCTTTACATGAAAAAAAGTCGAGAATTTTGATTTTCTCAAAAATAGCTCTAACAATTTTGATCAAAAGTTCTTATAACTAAGATATTTACTTGACAAATAAAATTTATATCTTGAATTTTCTGTGAATATCCTCTAAAGACCTCTTTACTCTGGATGATTTTTATTGAATTTTGCATAACTGTTAAACCGTAAGAGATAGACAAAAACTTACTACATAAAAATGTAGATCGCGATAAAACACAATTTATGTCATGTACATTTTTTTTCGTGGAGTTGAACGTTTTTGAGATATTCCTTGCCATTGGTTTCAACTATAAAAAACTTTTCAACTCCTGTCTATACAAAAGAACTTCAGTCACATAGCATTTTGACTATCACTTTAACCTATGGTACTCCCTTATTTCGCTTCTACTTACAAGTAAGCTAGTAATAAGACTATTTCTGCTAATTTTTTCTCAACTAGCATGAAGTAAATAGAGGCATAAGCTTTTTAACAATAATTTTTTGCAGAGATGTACAGAAAAATCTTATGAATGGAACACATCAGATTTTTGTTCTTTCTTTCTTTCTTTTACTGGATGTCCCTCTCCCTTTTCGACAGAAGTAGTTCCGAGCCATATCGGATGCAGAGGTAAATGGCTTTAGAGCAATTTCTTTAAACGCTTAACGAAATGCCATTTAAATCCTCACAGTAGATCTATTGGAGAAATAGCTTCATATAACTCAGAGCTGAGCAAGAGGAGCAAATTAAACTTAATTTTTATTTGAAATTTTTAGCAGATAATTCAAATCTACATTTTGGAGCTGATAATCATAATACCAGAAACTTCCTACCATTGCGTAACCTGGCGTCACCAATTCACCTGATTTTTTTACCGGAGCAAATATATTTGATCCGTGCATGAAGTGGTTAAACATTTGACAGCTGCGATTGCCTCTCTTCCTTGTATAGTACGTCTTGTACCAGTTTTTAATGTCGAGAACAGAAAGCAATCCAATATGCAAGCCATCGACTGCTACGTTTATGCCTGCCTTAGAGGAATCTTCCTTATTTATAGAAAGTAGCGGAATAAGCGTTTAGTTTGTGTCAAAATTCTGCAATCATCATAAAAGTCAATTTGCAGCATCGAACTAGAGCCTGTATTTTTATCTACGTAATATCAAATGTCCGGAAGTAACTATGGGTTTGAAAAAATCTAAAACTTTCCTTTCACATGATTTTTCTCTACATCTCATTAACAAATTATTCATACAAAAATAGTCTTATTACTTACTTCAGTACATAGGCTAAAGGATAGTCAAAGGCTGGTTGCTATGTGATTGTAGGCTTTGTTTGTATAGACAGGAATTGACAAATTCTCGTATGAGAAAAGTATAGGTATGTTATAGCTGAAACCAATAAAAAGCAATATCTCAAAAAAGATCAACTCTATGAAAAAAAAATGTATATAACTTAATTTATGTGTTTTAACGAGCTATACATTTTCAATTAAGTAAGTTTTTGTCTATCTCTTACATTTTGTCAGTTATATAACATTCCGTAAAATGCATCCAGAATAAAGTAGTCTTCAGAGGCTATTACCAGAAAATTCAAGATATACATTTTATTGGTCAGGTAAATATCTGTAATATACGACATTTTAATGAAAATCGTTACAATCATTTGAGAAAATCAACATTTTTTAAAAAGTTCCATGTAAAGAGTAGTTGGGGTGGGGAATTTTTTTGATCATCTTCGTGTCGCATCCACAAACACACACACACACACACACATGTACATACGGATATTTTTCTAAAAGGCTTTTTATTGGATTCAGGATGTCCTAAAACATGCATTTCCGGTGAAATCTCGGTATCGAATTTTTGGGTGCATTACAATGCCTCCTCTAGCACGCCTAGGTAGTGACATTCGAAAGGCCGTGAGTTCGAATCTCGCTTAGGGTAGGTTGCCCGGATAAGGTTTTTTTCGGGTATTTTTCCCTTATCCTGAGAAGGCGAATGTCGAGGAACTTTAAGCGCCATGGACCCCGAGATCATTTGAGCATCATTTTACCAATTTCATTCATCGTCCGATATGACCAACCAAGTCAAAGGACGTTAAGCTAAAAAAAAAAAAACACAAAAAAAAAAAAAACACTCCTCTATACACTATGTACATAGTACGTATAGAGAAAGTAAAAATTATGTAAATGGAACACATCAGATTGTTTTCTCTGGGCTTCCAGTTTCATGCACATTGGGTGCTTCTCTCAGAAAATATAACATTATTTGTAGCAACCTAGAAGATCTAAATATTTCGTTTCGTGATGACATTTTCAATGAGGGGAATAGTGTAGTACGCCTACAGTCTATAAATAACAGAGTTGGAAGACAAGAGGGAGTGGTCGTAGTGACTGTCCGGAATGCTAATGAACCTCCAGGTGAGGAGATAATAAATAAACACTGCACCAGTCATGTCTCCAAGTGCTCTGCCATCATTACTACGACATGGAATCAGAGTGTCAAAACCCCACCTATGGACAACCTACTCAAGTCTACTTCAAAATGTACATACAGCTTTTACGCATCTCATCCACCTATTGTCATCAACATGATCTTACCAATGTAATATGCCTCCTTCGTTCTCGCCCCTGTTCTCTCCTTAACCAAGTGGATAGAATAACACTTTCTATCCGAAAATTTACATATCGAATTTTCACAGCAAACAAGAACAAAAGCGTCAACGTGGTGCATACAATATATAATATATACGAGGTTTTTTTTTTTCAACCTCCGATAGGCTATAAATAAAAAACAAGTTCATAGAAAAAAATTATTTTATTACTAAAAGTTTTGTCACTTATGGTTACTTTTCAACATAATCACCGAAAAGATTGATTCATTTATCGTACCTGTGCACAAGCTCTGCAATACCCGCTTCAAAAAATGTTGCCACCAATGATTTCAAATGAGCATCGACGTTGTTTTGAAGATCGTTGGTTTGAAAGTGCTGCCGTCCTAGCCACGTCTTCAGTTCAGGGAAGCTGTGAAAGTCGCAGGGTGCCAGGTCAGGATTGTACGGCGGATGATCGAAAATGTCCCATTGAAATTGTTCAAGGAGCAGATGGGCTGTGCCAGCAGTGTGTGGACGAGCGTTGTCATGGATCAACACAATTCCTGAAGTCAGCATTCCTCTTCGTTTGTTTTGAATGGCTCTGCGCAAATGTCGTAAAGTTTCACAATAGCTGCATTGATAGTGGTTCTGCGCTGCATCATTGGCGGCAATATTTTTTGAAGCGGGTATTGCAAAGCTTGTGTCTCAATCTTTTTGCTGATTATGTTGAAAAGTAACCATAACTGTACAAAACTTTAAGTAATAAAATAATAGTTTTCTATGAACTTGTCTTTTATTTATAGCCTATCGGAGATTCAAAAAAAAGGACCCTCGCATATATACAGAATGTTTCAAAACGACACCAAAGAAAATGTGGACCATGTTGGTCATACCGTATGTGATAAGTGAATATAATTTTCAGCTCTAAATTCGGCACATACAAAAACTGTCATAAAATCATCATGGATTAGGCAGTCGTACATAACCGAATGGCACGTGCCTGGCCCACTCCAAGGGAGATGCCGGTTGGTAGCGAAGGACTCAGTCCTGTGGTGTAGGCGTGGTTTGATATACACGCCGGCGCGGCACAGGTCACCTTAGTAATGGAAAAACGTAGCATGTAGGTGTGGCGTATGACAACCATTGTTCCTTCGCTGCCTAATCCCAAATGTGTGCGATTTTTAAACACACATACAACTTTAAATAGAAGAGTTTGAAAATTGCGACATCAAGTTTCGGACAAGTCAAAGTGTAAGCCAATCAAATGCTATCGATATATATAATCGCCTTCCGTGGTGTAATGGTTACCATGCTACCTTTATATACCCAAGGCCGCGGGTTCAAACCCCGCGGAGGACGATGGATTTTTTTCAGTCGTAAAATTCCTCAACATATCATCCTTCGGAAGGGAAGTAAAGGCGTTGGATCTCTATCGTAGATTTACGACACGTAAAAGAACCTCAAGCCTGAAAAAAGAGCACTCAGAGCAAAATTAGGTGGTCTTTCACGCCCAGTATACAGGGTTACTACAAAAGAAATAGACAACTTCAACTGCCTGTAAAACAAAAACTATTAGAGATAGCAACCTAATTATTTTGGAGGTATGTTGAGAAACCCTCAAAGTTTCGTTTGTTACTATCGGTAACACTGTAGTGTTTTGTTTGTTGTTGCAGAAGCTGAAATGGCGGAAAATCCTGTGGAAAAGGCATATTGCGTGTTATAATTTGCTAGAACGCAATCAGCAACTGTTGTTCAACGACATTTTAGAACACGTTACCACAAAAATGAAATGATGCGCTCACAAAAACCAGCTTCGTCTTCATCATGTCGCAACATGTCGATGCAAAAGTCACGCCGTATGACCTCATCTTCTTCACTCAGAAACTGCAACATCTGTAATCTGTAAGGCATCATGTGCAGTCGCTTCCGCAAGATTTTCCATACAGTTTGCTGTGGAATTTGTAATTGCATGCTTACCCTAGATGTCGATTTCTGTGGGCTTCTTATGTAGGCAGAACGAACATGTTCAACGTTTTCTTCCGAAACTCTTGGTCTTCCCGAGCTCTTCCCTTTGCACAAACATCCCGTTTTCTCGAATTTTCTATACCAGTCGTAGATTGACTGTCTAGTCGGTGGCGTTTTGTGGTAACGTGTTCTAAAATGTCGTTGGACAACAGTTGCTGATTGCGTTCTAGCAAATTATAACATGCAATATGCCTTTTCCACAGGATTTTCCGCCATTTCAGCTTCTACAACAACAAACAAAACACTACAGCGTTACCGATAGTAACAAACAAAACTTTGAGAGTTTCTCAACATACCTCCAAAATAATTAGGTTGCTATCTCTAATAGTTTTTGTTTTACAGGCAGTTGAAGGTGTCTATTTCTTTTGTTGTAACCCTGTATATAGAATGGGACGCTGAGAACCACAGTAGTTAAAGATCGTCCATTAATAAAACTCGATTTCATTTCTCGATTACTTCGCTTTCTCTACAAGTACTATGTGCATAGAGAGATTTCATCGGAAATAATATGTTTTGAGACACCCTGAATCCAAAAAAGTATTTTTAGAAAAAAGTCCGTGTGTGCCTGTGTATGTGTATCTGTGGACAGCACAACTCAAAAACTAAAAGACCGTTAAATTCCAAATTATTTTTCAAGGATGTAACACGTAGGTTTTCAAAAACCATCCCCCACTCTAAACTACCCTTTACATGGAAAAAATTTGAAAATTTTGTTTTTCTCAAAAATGGCTCCAATGAGTTTGATTAACATACCGTATATATAGATATTTACATGCCAAGTAAAATTTATATCTTGAATTTTCCCGGAATAGTTTCTGAAGACCTACCCTTTCGTTCTGGACAATTTTTTCTGAATTTTGAATAACTAGTAAATCGTAAGAAATAGACAAAGACGTACTAAACAAAAACTGTAGATCTCGTTAAAATACACGATTTATGGTATATGCGTGTTAGTTGTAGATCTGACCATATCCAAGATATTCCTTGTTATTGGTTTCAATATACTTTTTTCAGACTGGAAGTGACTTTTTTTTTTTTTTTTCCTACTCCTGGTCAAGCACAGAAGCGAATTACAATGACAATCGCATAACGACAGCTTTTAAAACATTTGCCTATCGCGTTAACCTAGTACATTCTTTTAGTTCCAAATGTCACGATCCGTCCATATGACCAAGCAAACGTTTAAAGTGACATTAAATTAGTGGAGATTAAAAAATAAATAAATAAAGTGATAAAATAACTACCGTTTGTCTTCATGGAAAATTGTGAGCAATGTAAACTTTATGAAAATATCTTATCTGTTCCATTCACATGACTTTTTGTAAGGAATGTTTGTTTCTGGAATAGTTAGAGAAAAGCGATAATCAAATGTTTAAAAAGCTATCGCTAAGCGATTGTCATCGAAACTCGCTTCTTTGCAGGGCCCAGAGTAAAACTACGACTTCCTGTTTGAGAAAAGTAAGAGTATTTTAAAACTGAAACCAATAACAAGGAATATCTCGGAAACGGATAGCCCTACAACAAAAATGTAAAGGACACAAATTGGTGTTTTGATGAAATCTGCGTTTTTGTTTGTTTTTTGTTTTTTTTGAAGTAAGACTTTGTCTATCTCTTACGACTTAACAGTTATGCAAAATTCATTAAAAGTGAAGAGGACCTCAAAGGTATTCCCAGAAAATTCAAGATATATATTTGGCATGTAAATATCTTTGCTATAGGTACGGTGCTTTAATCAAAATCGTTTCGGTTATTTTTCCATGCAAGGGTTAGTTTGGGGTGGTTCAACATCTTTATCCTCGAGAGATAGATACCTAAATACCAAGTTATAATAAATGGTATTTAACGATGTTTGAGTTATGCTGTCCTCAGATACAAACATTGACCTTTTTCTATAAATGGATTCCGTGAGTCTCAAAACATATTTCCGGTGAAATTTTGGTATCGAATTTTTGGGTGGAATACAATATCTTTTCTACGTTGTAGCTATGCGCTACAAATGTAAAACTTTCATAAATAAGTCTCACAAAACTAAGAAAAACTAAAACTATAGCCTTAACTGATACACGAATTAAAAAATCAGATGTGTTCCATTCACATGAGTTTCTCTAAATCTCTGTAACAAATTATTGTTAATAATCTTATTTTTCTATCTAATCCATGCTAAAGCATTAGTAGAAACGGCCTTATTATTTAGATCCTTGTAAGTAGAAGGGAAATAGGCTAAACCGATAGTCAAATGTTTTAAAATGTGGTTGCTATGGAATTGAAATCCGTTTCTTTGAGTGGCCAGAAGTTGACAAGTTCCCGCATTAGAAAAGTTTAGGTATTTTAAAACTGAAATCAATATCAAGCAATATCTCGAAAACGGCCATCTCCACGAAAAAAAATATATATGATGTAAATTGTGTGTTTTATCGGGATCTACGTCTTTTGTGTACTAAGTTTCTGTCTATCTCTTACGGTTTACAGTTATGCAAAATTCAATAAAAATCATCCTGAATAAATTTGTCTTCAGAGGCTATTCCCAAAAAATAAAGAATATACATTTCATTTGTCATGCAAATATCTTAAATATAAGAGATTTTAATCAAAATCGTTAGAGCCATTTTGGGGAAAATAAAAATTTTCGAAATGTTTCCATGTAAAGAATAGTTTTGGGTAGGGGTATTTTCTTGAAAATCTTCGTGTCGCGTTCTTGGAAGGTACTGGAGCTAAATATTAAGTTTGATATTTAACGGACTTTTCGTTTTTGAGTTATGCATCTACCTTTTTCTATAAATGGATTCCGTGGGTCGCAAAACGTAGGTATATTTCCGGTGAAATCTCGGTATCGAATTTTTAGGAGGAATACCATATCTTCCCTACCTACTATGCACGTTGTACCAATGCTCTAGAGAAAGTAAAAAGTTCATAAATGAATCTCACAAACTAAGAAAAACGGAAAACTATTGGTGCCTTAACTGATACACGAATCAAAAAAATCTGATGTACTCCATTCACATGACTTTCTTTACATCTCTGCAAAAAATTGTTAAAAAGCTAATGCTCATGCTATTTACTTCATTCTCACCGAGAAAAAAACTAGCAGCAATAGTCTTATTACTTGCTTCCTTGTAAGTAGAAGCGAAAAAAGGGAGTACCATAGGTTAAAGTGACAGTCAAAAGCTGGTTGCTATGCGACTGAAGTTCCTTTGCTTCTATGGACACGAGTTGAGAAAGTCCTGTATGAGAAAAGTTTAAGCTTTTCAAAGCTGAAACCAAAAACAAGGAATATCTAAAAAAACGATCAACTCCACGAACAAAATGTATATAACAAATTGTGCGTTTTAATGTGCTCTACATTTTTTGTGTGATAAGTTTTTGTCTATCTCTTGCGGTTTAGCAGTTATACAAAATACCGTAAAATTCATCCAGAATATAGTAGTCTTCAGAGGCTGTTCCCAAAAATTTCAAGGTATACATATTATTTGTCAGGTAAATATCTTTAATATTCAATATTTTAATCAAAGTCGTAGGTCATTTTTGAGAAAATCAAAATTTTTGAAAAAAAGTTCCATGTAAAGCGCAGCTGGAGGTAGGGGGAGGTTCTTGAAAATCTTCGTGTCGCATCCTTGCAAGATACCGAACTTAAACACCAAGTTTGGTATTTTACCGACTTTTCGTTTTTGAGTTATCGTGTACATGGACACATACACACATGGAGCTTTTTCTGAAAATACTTTTTGTTGTGTATAGGGGACCCTAAAACGTCTATTTCCGGTGAAATCTCGGTATCGAATTTTTGGGTGGATTGCAAAAAATTGTAAGCATAGAGGAAACCTAAAATGAAGATTTATCCACCTAAAAATCCGGATCCTAATGATCATTATTTTGGAATTGGAAGCATTTCTTTACATGTTCAACTCGAGAAAGCGCAATGGAAAGGAGCTAATACACAGTTACCGACTTGCAGTATTTTGCATTTCCAGCGATGTTCTACGGGAGACTAGAGCGGCGAGAAAAGAAACAAATAAACTCAGCTTGTACCGTCACAGCTGTCCCAGAGGCCGTAAGTAAGCTGTAAATAAGACCCACTTCCCTAATTTGGTCTCGCAGCAAGAGTACGCTTTTAACCTTTACTTTCTAGCTCCAGCTAAAAGGAACAATAGAGCTCGCGTATCTCTTTTACGATTTCAATGCAGCTCTAGCACTCTAACTACCATGCTCTTCACTTGCAGTCATGCACTGTGAAATGTTACTGTTACACACTATGTTCTTCCTTTTTACCTTCGCATTCCACCCAAATTTTCGATACTCAGATTTCACCGGAAATACATGTTTTCATGATCCCTGAATCTATAAAAAAAGACATTTTTTCTTTCTCTACACTTACTATGTACATAGTGTATAGAGAAGATATTGTAATGCACCCAAAAATTCGGTACCTCAACCCCAAAAAATAATTTTTAGAAAAATGTCCATGTGTGTATCTGTATACAACAAAACTCAGAAACTAGATAATTAAGTTCAGCATCTTCCAAGAAAATCCCCCCAACCTCAACTACCTTTAACATGGAAAAAATTCGGAAATGTTGGTTTTCTCAAAAATGGCTTTAAGGATTTTGATTAAAATCTATTTAAGACATTTACATGACCAATGTATATCCTGCATTTTCTGCGAATACCCTCTAAATACTTCTTCAATTTTGATGATTTTTTTCTGAATTTTGCATACCTGGTAATCCGTAACAGATAAACAAAAACTTCCTACACAAAAAATTCAGATCTTAAAACACTTTATACATATTTTTCGTGGAGTTGACACTTTTGGAGACATTCCGTGTTATTGGTTTCAGTTTTAAAATACTTAAAACATTTTCTAATGTGGAAACTTGTCAACTCCTGATCACACAAAGAAACGGATTTCAATTCATAGTAACCACATTTTAAAACATTTGACTGTCGGTTTAGCCTAGTGTATTCCCTTGTTTCCCTTCTACTTACAAGGAAGCAGATAATCAGACCGTTTCTGCTAACGTTTACCTCGATTATAATTTGTTACAGAGATGTAGAGAAAGTCATGTGAATGGAACACATCAGATTTTTAGAAAAATATCCATGTGTGTGTCTGTGTGTCAGCATAATTAAAAAACGAAAAGTCGGTTAAATACTAAACTTATTATTTAAGTAGAAATTCTTTCAAGGATGCGAAAGAACATTTTCAAGAAAATTCTCCAACCTAAACTATGTTTACATGAAACATTTTTCCACATTTTCTATTTTTTAAAAAATGGTTCAAACGATTTAAATTAAAATGGCGTACATTAAGAATGTATACATAAATAAGATATATGTTCTGAATATTTTTGGAATATCCCCTGAAGGCCTCTTCATTCCTAATGACTTTTGTGTAACAGTTAAAGCATAAGAGATACATAAAAACTTACACAAAAATGTAGATCTAATAGAGAAACAACTTATTTAATATAGAGTTTTACAGCTGTTTCAATTTTAAAATACTTAAATATGTCCGAATTTCAATGTCAAACGCATAGTGAAAGCTTTTAAAAGACTATCGCTTTAAACCAATGTATCCCCTGTATTTACAATGAAGCAAGTGATAACACCATGTTTGCTAATATTTATCTTGGTTAGCATGAAGTAGATGAAAGAAACATCTTTTGAAAGAAGAGTTTGCCAGAATGTAACAGATAAAGTCGGGCTTTCGGAAAATAAAAATACGTGTCTCAGTTTCTTTACCTTAGTTTGACAAGAAAACATATTTACCAATTAGAATGATTCCAAATAATATTTAATTCCTTGCATATATCTCTGTTTAAAAAATATGCAATGTTTACCTCTTCAGTATTTTTCTTGAAGGCACTTATTACTGGGTAAAAATGAAACACATCTCTTCGCTAAAGGAACTCTAAATATCAGTGCGGTCTTGCACGCGGTCAAAGCTCATTATCAGCGCCTGGCTTACTACCAGGCAACTGATCGTTGAGCGTAAGACCTAAAGTCAGACGTTACTACTTCAAACGTTATAATGTTATGAACATGGATTTTATGGAAGAGAGGGTTACGCACAGGTATTTTTGTTTGCGATGCATTTTCATCTCGATATCAATGTGGCAATAACCCTTTTTACTTGAACTTCGCCTTTTGTGAGAGACAGAACAAATAAGAAATAAAATATCTCCAGATACGATATGAACTAAGAAACTCTTGAATACGAGGTGCACACTCTAACGCTTACTATGATAACAGCTTCATATTTTGGCAATAACCTGGCTAAGTCACGGGTTCTTACATATGTGTAATTTATATAGCTACACGGGCTCATAACTCCCGGGCTTCTCAGCGAAAACAGCATTTAAGATTCTTTTTCTTTATTTCTCAAATTAATCTCCAGAAAAGCTAATACATTTGTCATATCGGTGTTCTAATTTAATTAAACCATCTCTGTAGTGCGATTTATCATAGCTGTTTACCGTATCAATAACCTCCTCGTTGCTGTGAAATCTTCGTCCTCCAATAAATTGTTTGAAGTTTGGGAACAGGTGGTAGTCACTGGGTCCAATAGGATGGATGTTCAAGCAGTTCGAACTTTTAACTCGCACATTTTTCCTATTGTAATGACTGAACGATGGGCCGGACCATTGTCGTGATGAAACCTTCTTTTTTTTTTTTTTTTTTTTTTTTCAATTGAGGTCTTTTTCTTTTCTCATCATTCAAACGTTGCAGTAAGCTTGCGTAGTAGTCATCAGTGATACTTTTACCCTTTTCCAAGCAAACAATAAAAATAATTCCCTGTGCATCCCAGAAAATACTCGCCATAACAGCTGACAAAATTGACCTTGTCTTTTTTGGAGTTGGTACACCTGGCGCAATCCACTATTTTGACGTATTTACTTTCTGGAGTGTGGTGATGCAACCAAGTTTCATCCATGGTAATAAGCTGTCTTAAAAATTCACTGGGATTTTTACGGAAGAGCTCCACATTCTTAACAGAAGCAGTTTTTCTTTGCAACTTTTGATCAGGTGTCAACAAACGCGGCACCCATCTTGCACAGACCTTGTTAAAGCCCAAAACATTGCTTAAAATATCGCCTCACGTTCTTTTGATATGTTTACAGCCTATGCTATTCAAATAACTTTAATCTGCGGTCCTCCAGCACTAAACGATGCAATGATCTCTGGGGTTGTCACTTCTAGGGCGTCCAGAGCGAGGCTCATCACTAGTGCTGGTACGTCCCACGTTAAATTCTGCAACCCACCTTTTAATCATTGAATATGGATAGGCTCTTTCAATGTATTGTTCATTTCCTCCTTGATTTCTTTATGCGTTAAGCCTTCCAAATGGAAGTACTTAATCACTGCTAGTTTTTCTAAATCCTCCGTTTTCGTGAAAACTCTTAAAGTTTCTTGTTTAAAATGCTGTCATTCGAAAACTAAACAAGTTATTGACCTGTAACTATGGACCCAAGTTAGTCTAGAGTTAAACTATACGATGCCACCTTCTAACTGACCTAGTGGCACCATATCTGTGTAAGGCTCAAGACTTATCAGCCGACCCTCATGGATTAGATCTAATGAGACCAGAATGGTGTTTAGTTTGCTGATGGTCCTAAATTTGGAATTGTTGCTGAATCATATAGTCGAATGTTATATTGATGCGTGCAGCTAAATGCACAACATAATGAACAAATTGCGATTGTCTCTTCAGGAAGTAACGTGGCTTAACAAAGGGGATGGCCGGCAGGTAATTTCACAATTCCGTCACACACCATTCAGTGCAGCACTCATTAATTCCCCACGCTTTTGTGTCTTCTTGTAGGGAGAACAATGAGTAGTTTTAAACTCCCCACCCCCGTGACACACGTGCCAGTATTACATGGCGATACCAGCTCATCCATCACCCCTGCTCAAAGTGAGCTAACAGCTTATATTCCATTTGCACACCTTACAGCCCAAATTCTAACCTAGGTGAGTAGATATTTGATGATACAAAGATTTTGCAGTATTCCATTGAGCCGAGCATGTGTTAAACATTGCAGAACAATATAATATAAGATTTTATGATCCGTATGTACTGAATTATTGCCAATTGTATGCATAAAAGACCACTAAACATCAGAACAATTCTTCTTTCAATGTACGTATTACAAAAATCTGATGTGTTCCATCCTATTAACTTTCTCTTCATCTCTACAGCAAATTATTGTTAAAAACTTATTCTTCTTTTTATTTCATGCTAATCAATAAACAATTAGCAGAAATCGTCATATTACTTGCTGCCAAATTCTGGTATGAGAAAAGTATGAGTATTTTATAGCTGAAACCAGAAACAAGAAATCTCAAAAACGATCAACTCCACGAAAAAACGTATATGACATAAAGTGTATATTTTAACGTATTTTGCATTTTTTGTGTAGTAAGTTTCTGTCTATCTCTTGCAGTTTACTGGCTACGCAAGTTCAGAAAATTCCATTCAGAATAAAGAGGCCTTTAGAGGCTATTCCCAGAAAATTCAAGATATACATTTTATTTGCCATATAAATATCTTTAATATGCGGTATTTTAATGAAAATTGTTAGCCATTTATAGATAATCGAAAATGTCGAAAAATATTTCATGTAAGGGGTAGTTTGGGGTGGAGGATTTTCCTGAAAATCTCCGTGTCTCATCCTTGGAAGGTACTGAACTTAAATACCATACTTGGCATTTAATATACTTTTCGTTTCAAATTTATGCTGTCCACATACACACACACACACACCAGAGTGGCCGTTATGTAATATAATTGAAATTCTGTTCTGTTTGTGTGGCAAGGAGTAAATATATTTATATTTTCATTTGTATATATAAACGAAAGACGATTTTCCTTTCAGGATAGTTAAATATTGTAAACTTTAAACTAACTATGAATATCTCGAAAGTGCTTAACTCAAAAAAAATATTGTGTGCTTTAACGAGATCTACATTTCTTTAGTAAGATTTTGTTTATCCCATTTATTTAAGACATCCAAAATGAAGAGGACTTCAGGGGCTATTCCCAGAAAATTCAAGATTTTTACATTCTCTAGTAAGTAGAGAAGGTATTGTATTCCTCCCAAAAACAATAAACCGAGATTTCAGCAGAAATACATGTTTTGAGGACTTCTGAATAAAAAAGGCATTAAAAAGGACCTATGTGTGCAGCGTAACTCCAAAACCAAAAGTTTGTTAAATACCAAACTTGGTATTTGAGTTCAGTGTGTTCCAAGGATGCACAACAAACATTTTCCAGAAAATTCCCCGCACTCCAATTACCCTTTACATGGATAATTTTTTGAAAACTTTGATTTTCTAAAAACTGGCTCTAACTGGCTCGGTGTACATTAGAAATATTTACATTATAAATAAAATGCATATTTTGAATCTTCTGGGAATAGACTCTAAAGACCTCTTTATTATTTT
This sequence comes from Hymenopus coronatus, assembly GCA_030762935.1. Classification (NCBI taxonomy): domain Eukaryota; kingdom Metazoa; phylum Arthropoda; class Insecta; order Mantodea; family Hymenopodidae; genus Hymenopus; species Hymenopus coronatus. The sequence goes on from CM060884.1 coordinate 41,047,007, forward strand.
AATGGAAATATTTTAATATTTGCTGTTTTATTCAAAATCGCCAAGAGCCATTTCTGAGAAAATCAAAATGTTCGAAAAACGTTACCTCTAAAGGGGGAGCTTTTCTTGGAAATCTTCGTGTTGGTTCGTTGGAAGATACTGAATTAAAATATCAAGTTTGGTATTCAACAGAATTTTCGTTATTGAAGTTTGATGTTCGCAGGCACACACATGCACATGTGTCACCTTTTTCTAAAAATCTTGTATGTTTCATTCACATGACTTTCTCTACTTCTCTGTAACAAATTATTATTAATAAGCTTATGCTTCTGTTTACTTCATGCTAATTGAGAAAAAATAGCAGAAATGATCTTATTACTAGATTCCTTGTACGTAGAAATGAAATAAAGGAGTATCATAGATTAAAGCGATAGTCAAAAGCTGGTTGCTAGGTGACTGAAATTCCTTTGTTTGTATGGACAGGAGTTGACAAGTTCCTGTATTAAAGCTGAAACCAATAACAAGGAATATCTAAAAGACGATCAACTCCACGAAAAAGAAATGTACATGACATATATTGTGTGCCTTATCGTGATATATACTAATTGTGCAGTATGTTTTTGTCTATTTCTTACCAGTTATGCAAAATTCAATAAAAACCATCCAGAATTAAGAGGTCTTCAAAGGCTATTTCCAGAAAATCCAAGATATATATTTTATTTGGCATGTAAATACCTTAAACATGAGAGATTTTAATCAAAATCGTCAGGGACATTTTTGAGAAAATCAACTTTTTTTAAAAAAGTTCCATGTAAAGGGTAGCTTGAGGGGGGGTTCTTGAAAATATTCGTATCGCATTCTTAGAAGATACCAAACTTAAATACCAAGTTTCGTATTCAACGGCCTTTTAGTTTCAGAGCTATGCTGTCCACAGACATACATACACACACGGACCTTTTTCCAAAAATCTGATGTGTTCCATTCACATACTTTCTCTACATCTGTGCAACAAATTATTGTAAAAAGGTTTTTTTTTTTTTTTTAATACGTTTTTCAAAGCTGAAACAAAACAAAAAAAAAAGGAATATCTTAAAAACAATCAACTCCACGAAAAAAAATAGATATAACATAAATTATGTGTTTTAAGGTGCTCTACATTTTCTGTTTAGTAACGTTCTGTCTATCTCTTACCGTTTAGCAGTTATGCAACATTCCATAAAATTCAACCAGAATAAAGTAGTCTTCAGAGGCTATTCCCAGAAAATTGAAGATATACATTTTCTTTGTCAGGTAAATATCTTTAATATAAGATATTTTAATCAAAATCATTAGAGCCATTTTTTGGAAAATCACAATTTTCGAAAAATGTTCCATGTAAAGGGTAGGTTGGGGTGGGGGGATTTTTCTCAAAATCTTCGTGTCGCATCCCTGGAAGATACATAACTAAAATACCAAGTTTGGTATTTTACCGACTTTTCGTTTTTGAGTTATCGTGTTCACAGGCACACGGACACACGTATAGAGAAAGTAAAAAGCTATTTTGAAAGCCATTAACATAATTTTCATTGTATTTAAGTTGTGAAACAGCTCAGCGCTGGTACTGCGTTAATGAAATGAATATTCCGGTAGCAAAGATCTGAAGTGAGAATGTGCCATGCTCTGGAAGGCTGTAACGGAAGGGCTATGAGAACTGCAAGATAACGCCAGTCGTGACAAAGCCAGCTGCAGTACAGGAATTGCTGGAGGAGCTTGAACACAATGCGCGACAGCGTGTTATATTGTCCTCACTTATCTGTCATTTTAAAATGTCTACAGGGGAGAGAAGCCTTGTAAATGAGTCAACCAAACTGCCAAACTAGTGTGTTTATTTTACTGAAATAATAATTATATACTAATTTTTAAATTGGAAGTAAGATATACAAATTCTTAGAAAGTATGAAATGAATATTTTATTGTATGCTGACTATATAGTATTAATACAAAACAGCATAAATGATTTAAACCCAAGTTGAATATCACAGGAAATGATTGTCACATGAAAGTGTCAATAAATAATAGTAATGACACATAAACGAAAATAATCTAAGAGATCTAAAAGTATTATAGAAGGCAAATCATGTCATTTTAACTTTCTCTGCATGTCCTATGTGCATAGTGTATAGAGAAGGTATGTATTGCATTTCAAACAAAAATTCGAATAAGAGACTTCACCGGAAATACATGTTTTGAATCCCCATGAATAAAAAAGAACATTTTGAGAAAAAGGTGTGTGTGTGTGTGTGTGTACCCCGGGGCCCAACAGGCTCACACCTTGAGCTATTGGGTCCTACTTATTACCCACAGCATTAACATAAGAATGCAACAAGAGAAATATGGGCACCAGGTTAAAAGAACATTGAAATTTACACAATAAGAAAATAGAACAGTCCACTATTACCAGTCATTTTTGGAAAAATCACATTATTGAAGAAAAATTCATTTGTTAAAAGTGTCAACCACCACATTCAGTTGAAAACCTGTGAGAAAATCTACCTGGAGAAGCATAAGCAGCAATTAATAAACTTCAAAATATGGAAGAAAACCACAACCACCACCAGAGAAGGTCATGACTTCCAGCCCCAATTGCTCACTGGGCTAAGACAGCATAGCTCAAAAACCAAAAGAGTGTTAAATACCAACTTTGGTATTAAAGTTTAGTATCTTCTAGATACGAAACGAAGATTTTGAGAAAAATTATCGCTCCCCAAACTACCTTTTACATGGAAATTTTTTCTCAAAAATGGCTCTAACGATTTTGATTAAAATACCGTATATTAAAAATATTTATATGGCAAGTAAAATGTGTATCTTGAAATTTCTGGGAATATCTTCCAAAGACCTATTTATTCTGAATGAACTTTTCTGAATTTGGTATAACTGGTAAACCGTAAGAGATAGACAAACTTACTACATAAAAAATGTTGGTCTGGACACTTTACGTTTTTGTTGTTGAGGTAACCGTTTCCGAGATATTCCTTGTTATTGTTTTCAACTGTAAAGTACTTATACATTTCTCTGACAAGAAGTTTTCGTTTTTCTTTTTTTCTACTCCTGGCCAAACAAAGAAACAATTTGGAATGATATAACAGGTATGACAGATTTTAAAACATTTGACAATCAATTTAGCAAGCGCATTTGTTTAGTTCCTTTCTACTTATAAGGAACTAAGTAATAAGAACATTCTACTAATGTTTGTCTCGATTAGCATGGTGTAGAAAGAATATTCTTTTGTAAGAAGTTTATTTGTAGAGCAGCTAGAGAAAGTCATGTGTGTAACATCAGATTTTTATTTTCTCTAAGCCGCAAGTACCATATACATGATGGATAGAGGTGTTTATTCCACCCAAAAATTCCATGTCGAAATTTCACCGGAAATATATGTCCGAAAAATGCATTTTTAGAATAATGTCCGTTTCTAAGCAGAGCCAGGATTTACAGCTTTCCGCGTGAGAAAAGTTAAGTATTTTAAATCTGAAACAAATAACAAGCAACATTTCAGAAATTGTCAATTTCACGAAAAAAATGTATATGACAAAATGTGTTTTAACGCAATCTACACTTTATATGTAGTAACTTTTTGCGGTTTACCAATTACGCAAAATTCATTCAGTATAAAGAGGTCTTTAGAGCCTATTTCCAGAAGATTTAAGATATACATTCCATTTGCAATATAAATATCTATAATATACTATTTTAATCGACATGGTTACAGCCATTTTTGGGAAAATCAACTTTTTCGAATTTTTTTCCATGTAAAGGGTGGTTTGGGGTGGGGGAATTTTTCTCAAAATCTTCGTGTCGTATCCCTGGAAAATACTAAACTTAAATACCAAGTGTGGTATTTTACCGACTTTTCGTTCTTGAGTTATCGTGTTCACAGTCACACACGCGGACCTTTAACTGAAAATGCTATTTTGGATACAGGGGACGTGCATTCCCAGTGAAATCTCGGTATTGAATTCTTGGGTAGAATGCAATACCTTCTCTATATACTATGTACATAGTTCGTGTAGAGAAAGTAAAAGCCACGCGTCGGCCACCACAGAGAGCGTCCTCAGAAGTAGTACCCACAGCAACCACCACAACTGAGAACAAACATCACAAGGGAAACTTCTCCGCAGATGAGCCAATCACTGCCAATAAAAGCTCAGCCACCACGCAAACTCCAAGAACGTCACTCTAGCTCGAAGGAAGTACAAATTATACCAGACTTCTGCTACACCACCACCAAGACATGCAGGACTTAATGGTGATGTTACCAGAATGTCTACTAAAACTACTCAACAATATAAGTTATCCATCGAAGACTTAAAAAAAATCGTATGTGTTCCATTCACATGACTTTCTCTACATATCCGTAACAAATTATTGATAAAAAGCTTATGCTTCTATTTACTTCATGCTAATCTTTACTTGCTTTCTTGTAAGGAGAAGCGAAATAAGGGAGTACCATAGGTTAAAGTGATAGTCAAAAGCTGGTTGCTATGTGACCGAAGTTACTTTGTATGGATAGGAGTTAACAAATTCCTGTATGAGAAAAGTATGTTTTTCAAAGCTGAAACCAAACAAGGAATATCTCAAAAACGATCAACTCCATGAAAAAAATGTATATAACATAAATTGTATGTTGTATTGTCATTTACATTTTTGTGTTGTAAGTTTTTGTCTAGCTCTTACGTTTTACCAGTTATGCAAAATTCAATAAAAAGCCTCTAGAATAAAGAGGTCTTTTGAGGCTATTCCCAGAATATTCAAGATATATATTTCTGTGGCAAGTAAGTTCAGTGTCGTCCAAGGATGCGACCCGAAGATTTTCAAGAAAATTCCCTCACCAAAAACTACCGTTTACATGGAAAAATGTTAGAAAATTTTGATATTCTCATAAATGGCTGTAACGATTTTAATTAAAATCTCTTATATTTAAGATATTTACATAATAAATAAAATGTATATCTTCAATTTTCTGGGAATAGCTTCTTGAGACATGTTTATTCTGGATTAATTTTGCGGAATTTTGCATAACTGGTAAACCGTAAGAGATAGACAAAACCTTACTTCACAAAAATGTAGAGCTCGTTAAACCACACAATTTATGTTAAATAATTTTTTTCGTGGCGTTGACCGTTTTTGACATATTCCTTGTTATTTGTTTCAGCTTTAAAATGATTATACTTTTCTCTTACGGGAATTTGTCAACTCCTGCCCATACAAACTAAGGAACGCAACCCGTAGCAACCAGATTTTAAAAGATTTGCCTACCGCTTTAGCCTATGGTACTCCCTTATTTCCCGTCTACTTACAAGGATGCAAGTAATATGGCCCTCTCCGCGAATTTTTTTCTCGATTATCATTAAGTAAATAATGTTGATTCTCTCAACATTTGACTAAATACTTTTTTTTTAAAATACCATATATTAAGTATATTTAAATGCAAATAAAATGTATATCTTGAACTTTCTGCGAATAATGTCTGAAGACCTCTTCATTCTGAATGACTTTTTGCATAATTGGTAAACCTTAAGAGAAAGGGAAAGAGTTACTACACAAAAATTTAGATCTCTTTAACACACAATTTATGTCATAATTTTTTTTCGTGGAGTTAACCATTTCAGAGATATTCCTTGTTATTGGTTTCAGTTTTAAAATACTGCAAGTAATAAGGTAATTTCTGCTAATGTTTATCTCGATTAGCATAAAGTAGAAAGAAAAATAAGCGTTTTAACAATAATTTGTTATGGAAATATAGAGAAAGTCATGTGAATGGAACACAACAGATTTTTAATAAATAACATTGTGAAATATTGTCAAAAACCTCTTCTTTCTTTCGAGGGATGGAGAGAGAGAGAGAGAGAGAGAGAGAGAGAGAGAGAGAGTGACAGTGTATGTGTGTATGTTTTTTTCACGTACCTGTAAGTTACGCAATGAGGGAAATGACGAATAATGATGTTTCGAACAAAAACCCGAAAGAAAACAAGGTTAAAAAGGATTATCCCAAGACTGTCTACATAGCCAATCCGATAACAGCAACTTTTCTCACCTTGAATAAATTATATTGCAGCAAATGTTTTATATGCTTTGTAGATATAACTTTGGCTTCATTACTTAATTTGTTGTCACGCATTTACCATCATTATTGTATTTCATTCTTTAAATGTCCACTATTCATTGCTACTTATAAGTAGATATTATTTAACATCAGTGAATATGTTATGCATTTTTTTTTTTTTTTTTTTGTTAATGTTAGAGGAACTTATAGGTCAACCTCAACATGTAATTTGTTATTGTCTGTTAAACGTTCTCAATGGCCTGTAAAGCAATACTGCTGATCATTCAAAAAATATCTGATGTGTTCCATTCACATGACTTTCTCTACTTCTCTGTAACAAATTATTGTTAAAAAGCTTGTGCGTCTATTTACTTCATGCTAATCGAATAAAAATTAGCAGAAATAGTTTTCATACTTGCTTCCTTGTGAGTAGAAGCGAAATAGGGGAGTACCGTAGGTTAAGGTGATAGTCAAAAGCTGGTTGCTATATGACTGAAGTTCCTTTGTTTGTATGGACACGTGTTGACATTTCCTGTGTGAGAAAAGTCTAAGCTTTTAAAGCTGAAACCAAAAAACGGAATACCCCAAAAACAATCAACTCCACGAAAAAATGCATATAACTTAAATTGTGCGTTTTAAAGTGTTCTACATTTTTTGTGCGGTAAGATTTTCTCCATCTCTTACGGTTTAGCAGTTATGCAAAATTCCGTAAAATTCATCCAGAATAAAGTAGTCTTCAGAGGCTATTCCCAGAAAATTCAAGATATACATAATATTGTTCAAGTAAATATCTTTAATATACGATACTTTAATCAAAATCGTTAGTCATTTTTTAAAAAAGTCAAATTTTTTGAAAAAAAGTTCCATGTAAAGGGTAGTTGGGGGTGGGGGGGGATTTTCTTGAAAATCTTCATGTCGCATCCTTCGAAGAGACCAAACTTAAATATCAAGTTTGGTATTTAACGATCTCTTCGGTTTTTTTAGCTATTCTGTCCACAGACATACACACACGCACTCATACACACGAACCTTTTTCCTCTTTTTTGGATTCAGGGGACCCAAAACGTGCATTTCCGATGAATCTCAGTATCGAATTTTTGGGTGGAATGCAATACCTTCTCTATACGCTATGTACATCTGAAAGTAAAAAAGATATATTTGATGTCTATAGAACGGTAAGTCACCCCTTCAGAAGGAGGGAAAGCACCGGAAAAGCTCCTTATCAAGGTAGCTCACACTCACACCCTGATATACGTTCTCGGGGACTACCCGGCAAATGAGTCATTTAACCTCAGAGGGGACTGGAAAGTCTTTATGTCATAAAGAGTTAAAAGTGCTTATAAGAACGACCAGCGGTAGGTAACATATCCTCCCTCGTTCTTTCTAGTTCACTGCAGCTATTATCGTTTTTTTCTTTTTCCACAAGGCCTGTTCTCCAAAATCCTCAAACCATTTTGTTTAAAATTATCTGGGAATAGTCCTTAAAGTCATTTTCATTCTGAAATGTTTTTGTATAATTGGTAAACCGTAAGAGATAGACACAAAAAAATGTAGATCTCGTTAAAGCACACAATTCATATAAAATGCCCCTCTCCCTCTCTCTCTCTGAACTGCTGTTACAGATGAAAATATTGCCGCTGTATGAGCAATACTTGAAGTTCGATGGACATCTTATGAATTTAATCGGATGACTTTGGGCATTGATATGAATCAAATCTAAAACATTTTAAAACTACTGAGATAAATTTAGTTGTCGATAAACTGACTCCCTATTAGAAACCAGGCATTGATTGGTGCAGAAAAACCTCTGAGAAGCTTTCCAAGGCGGCACTCTTAATTTTGGTTTGGAATATCGTTACTGTCGATGAAATATTTACTTTCTCTATACGTACTATGTACATAATGTATAGAGAAGGTATTGTATCGCACCCAAATATTCGATACCGAGATTTCACCGGAAATATATGTTTTGAGATCCCTGAATCCAACAAAAGCATTTTTAGAAAAATGTCCGTGTGTGTCTGTCTGTGTTTGTGTCTGTGGGCAACATAGCTCAAAAATGAAAAGACCGTTAAATACCAAACTTGGTATTTAAGTTTGGTGTCTTCCAAGGATGCGAAACGAAGATTTTCAAGAAAATCCCCCCACCCCAAACTACCCTTTACATGGAAAAATTTTCTAAAATTTTGATTTTCTTAAAAATGGCGCTAACAATTTTGATTAAAATCTCGTATATTTAAAATATTTATTTGATAAATAAAATATATATCTTGAATTTTCTGGGAAAAGCCTCCGAAGACTAGTTTATTCTGGATGAATTTTATGGATTTTTGCATAACTACTGAACCGTAAGAGATGGACAAACACTTACCACACAGAAAATGTAGAGCACATTAAAACACACAATTTATGTTATATACCTTTTTTGGTGGAGTTGATCGTTTTTAAGATATTCCCTGTTTTTAGTTTCAGGTTTGAAAAACAAAAGTTTCTCATACAGGAACGTATCAACTCCTGTCCATACAAACAAAGGAGCTTTAGTCACATAGCAACCAGCTTTTGAATATCATTTTAACCTATGGTACTCCCTTATTTCGCTTCTACTTACAAGGAAGCAAGTAATAAGACTATTTCTGTTAATGTTTTCTCAATCAGCATGAAGTAAATAGAAGCCTAAGCTTTTTAACAATAATTTGTTGCAGGGATGTAGAGAAAGTCATGTGAATGGAACACATCAGATTTTTTATTTGTTGTTATGATCCAGTAAAGAAAGCTTATTCGGCACATTGGGTTCTTTGAATAATCTTAGTCTACAAAAGTCCGACGAATTCTGATAAGAAGATGGTTCTAAAACAGGCCGAATTACTTCTTTATCACTAGAAGACAGACGTACTGTTAATGCCGTTAATGTAAACATGTCTGTTTGCAGTAATTTTTTGAAAAATGACATCAGAAACATATAAAAAAATTATTTTTTCGTTATAACACACAGCAAAACCAACGTTGAGTATCTGGATGCTTTAAATGTGCCATGGACTGTCCACCATGCAGTCCTGACTTTGCATCTTGCCATTTAATTTTGTTTCCAAAAATTAAAAATAAAATACATTTCGTCACCAGTGGAACATTACAAAGCGCTGGTTTCTGAAAGTGCATTGTTTCTTGAAGAACTGATTTCATCGAATGCAAAAATGTTAAAGGGAAATATTTTGGAAAACAATAAAATCATTACAGTTTTTTGCTTTCTCTACACGTACTACGTACATAGTGCATAGAGAAGGTATTGTATTGCACCCAAAAATTGATACCGAAATTCCACCGGAAATATATTTTGAGACCCCCTGAATCGAATAAAAACATTTTTAGAAAAATGTCCGTGTATGTCTATGTGTATGGGGGGAGGAAGCACAGCTCAAAAACGAAAAGACCGTTAAATACCAAGCTTGGTATTTAAGTTTGGTGTCTTCCAAGACGCGACACAAAGATTTTCAAGAAAATCTCCCCACCCACAATTATCCTTTACATGGAACAATTTTCTCTAAAATGGCTCTAACGATTTTGATTAAAATATAGTATATTAAAGATATTTACCTGACAAATAAAATGTATTTCTTGAATTTTCTGGGAATAGCCTCTGAAGACTACTTTATTCAGAATGAATTTTACGGAAGTTTGCATAAGTGCTAACCGTATGAGATGGACAAAACCTTACCACACAAAAATGAAGAGCACATTAAAACCAAAAGTTATGTTGTATACATTTTTTCGTAGAGTTGATCGTTTTTTAGATATTCCTTGATTTTGGTTTCAGCTTTAAAAAACATACTTTTCTCATAAGGAATTTGTCAAGCTTTGTCCATACAAACAAAGGAACTTCAGTCACTCAGCAACCAGGTTTTGAATATCACTTTAAACTATACTCCCTTATTGCGCTTCTACTTACAAGGAAGCAAGTAATAAGACTATTTCTTCTAATTTTTTCTCGATTAACGCGATGCAGAGATGTAGAGAAAGTCATGTGAAGGGAACCCATCAGATTTTTAGAACTAATCCTTGTTTAATCTTTTAAAACCTTTGCTGCAAGCAATTCAGGGTTCAACTATTTTAAATGAACTTCCTAAAGTCAAGTGATACAGCACTAATGATGTAGTTGTAAATACAGATTAGAACATTTGACTGTCTGAAGATAGAGCAGTCTCTATAATAACAAAAGAACCGTTTTGCCTCCAATAACCCTCAGCGTCTTCAATAGCCCTGAGAAGATGAATACATAAACATGTTAAATTGCCCTCTTAACTTCTTTCGTGTTATTAGATGAACTAGGGAATCTGCTTTCCAGATTTAGGACTTGGAAACAACAAGACGGCTGGGTAACAAATGACCTGATTGGGGTTAATTGTTTATTACCGCTCTGTGTGCGTCTGTTGTTACGCCCAATTGAAGTCTTGGCACGCCGAGAACTCAGCGCGGCGTTCACAATGACGCGACCGACATCCGCCGCTAAAGGGGCGTCACACTGGGGAGGAACCGAACCTTTCGGAACATTCGCTCCACGTGTTCTGCCCTGCTGTCAACTTATCTTTTATAAAACATATTAGTTACTGAAATGCCCATGTTTATCAGTAATGTTTAAATAAAGCTTGAATTTGAATAGAAATTGAAGCAAGAATTGTATGAATTGTCTTAATAATGGACACATGGATTTCTCTACCTAATCTGTAACAAACTATTCTTACTTTGAAATAAATACGTTTTCTTAGCTTGGCCGGGAATAAAACAAAAGAAATACGAATGATGAGAAAAGTATTATTGGAAAATGTCTTAGCATACCCAAGAATGAAACAAAAGAAATACGAATGATGAGAGAAGTATAAGTATTGGAAAATTAACACTAATAGCAAAGAATATCTCGGAAATGGTTAACTTCACCCCCCCCCCAAAAAAAAGTATCTGACATAACTCGTGCGCTTTAACCAGATCTACATTTTTTGTGTAGTAAGAGTTTGTATGTCTCATACAAGTCATCTTGAATGTAGAGGACTGAAGAGACTATTCCCATAAAAGTAACGATATACATTTCATTTGTCATATCATCTTAAAACATGCAAAATCATTAGTCATTTTTGAGAAAATCAAAATTGTTAAAATGTTCCACATTAAAGGTGGTTTGAATGGGGAGACTTTCTTGATGATACCTTAGAAGATATCTCAACCTTAGATTTTTTCAATTTTGGTATTTAATGGACTGTTTGTTTTTGAGTTATGTTGTTCACACGCACACACATATACACATGATATTTTTCTGAAAGCGTTTTTTTTTTATTTTCTCTATAGGTACTATGTACATAGTGCATAGAGAGGGCAGTGTATTGTAACCAAAAATTCTGTACCGAGATTTCACCAGAAATGCATGTTTTGAGACCCCGGAATAAAAAAATAATTACTATTCAGGGGAACTCAAAACATGTTTCCGGCGAATCCCGGCATGGAATTTGTGGGAGGATTATCCTACCTTCGGTCCCTACTATATACTTTGTACTCGTATGTGGTAGAGAAAGTAAAAACAACTTATGGTTAAATTAACACAATTACAATTTTTTTGCCATTTTAAAGATTACAAAAACTCATTTTTACTTTCTCCCATATGTACATTGTACATAGGAATGAACATAGGAATAGAGAAGGTATTGTAATGCACCCAAAAACTCGATACCAAATTATCCAATACATGTTTTGAGACCACCTGAATAAAAAAAAAGTTTGTGTGTGTGTCAATAGCATAGCTCAAAAACGAAAGTCGGTTAAATACCAAATTTGGTATCTGAATTTAGTATCTCCCAAGGGTGTGACACGAAGATTTTCAAGAAATCTCCCAACCCCAACTACCCTTTACAAGAAAAAAAAATCGAAAATTTTGATTTTCTCAAAAATGAATAATTTTGATTAAAATATCGTATATTAAAGACATTTACATGAAAAATAAAGTGTATATCTTGAATTTTCTAAAGATACCTTTATTCTGGGTGAATTTTGCAAAGATGTAAACCGTATGAGACAGGCAAAGGTGTACTACGTATAATTTATGTCATATATAGTTGTCTGTCTAGACCAATTTCTTTTGCAGAGTTGACCGTTTCTGAGATATTCGTTGTTGTTGGTTTCAGATTTAAAATAGTTATGCTTTTCTAATATGGGAATTTATCAACTCCTACCCATGCAAATAAAGGTATTTCAAACACATGCAACCAGCTTTTAAAATGTTTGACTGTCGCTTTAGCTTGTGGTACTCCCTTATTTTCCTTCTATTTACAAGGATAAAAGTAGTAAGACATTTCTGCTAATTTTATCTCAATTAGCATGAATTCGATAGAAGAAAACGCTTTTTAACAATAATTTGTAACAGAGATGTACAGAAAGTAATTTAAATGAATCAAATCATATCGTTTATTTCTTTTATCATGAAGCTTTTGACTGCGTTTCAGATTGCACAAGTAAAAATTACTGGCTGAAAAAAGTACGAGTATTTAAAATGAACAAAAGCAGTCTGTTGTTCTTTGTTTATAAAATTATGGAGTTTCACTCACAACTAGCAGATTCACCAAGATTATGTAATTCACTACAAGTAAATGTCCAGTCTCACAGGCATAGAAAAGTTCAGTTTAGGATGAATGAAAAGAAACTTTAAAAAAGGCAAAATACTCCCTGAATATCTAAACCCAATTGAAACGGTATACCATCCTTTAAACATGTCCTTTAAACTACAGGATATTTATAAACCCAGTTGAAATGCTGTACCATCCTTTAAACATATCCTTTAAACTACAGGATATATATATATATATATATATATATATATATATATATATATATACGAGTTGAAGTGCTATACCATCCTTTAAACATATCCTTTAAGCTACATGTACCAATAAAAATGTTTATAAATTCATTTCATAGCTCATTTATAAATTTGCAGGAAAAAGTCTTTGAAGAGAGGAGATACTTGGTAACAGTACATCTACTTGGAGAGAGAAGGGATTGTGACAGCTGTTGATAGTAATCAGTCTATTGCATTGTAAAATGCGCGCTCATCTCCAAAATTGAAATTGAATTTTATTTATCGACGCTCTTTAACTGTTGTGGTTCTCAACATTCTACATTGAGCGTAAAAGACCCCTTAATTTTGCTCAGATGCCTCTTTATCAGGCTCGCTGTTCTTTTACGTGCCGTAAATATACTACATTAAAAATTAAGCCGCAGAGCCTCATATACATTGGAGACAAACTGTTCTGCGGAATGATGGTCTTGTCAGTCAAACCCCATTGTCTGGAAACTATATAGGTACATAGTTGATGCAGCTGGAAGTCGGATTTGTCCATTATGCGGGTATCAGGAAGATTGGACACATTTTGGCAGATTGTGTGCAGATAGAGGATGTTATGAAAAAAATATTGCCGGAAGTATGTATTTTTAGCTTCAGATGAAGGACAGCATTCTGGGATTTGATTCTAAATAGCCAAAACTAGCCAAGCCTGGGCTTGGAAGTACGTACCCTAAGAGATAAAATAATTGTGTAAATATTGCACAGACTTATTTTGTGTTTGAGTAATCTATATGTATAAATACGTGAGAGCAGCTGTGTGTGTATGTGTGTGTGTGTTTGTGTGTGTGTATTTTAAATTCAAGTATCACTTTCTCTTCACGTACTATATACATAGTGTATAGAGAAGATAATGCACTCCACCCAAAAATTCGATAGCGAGATTTCATCAGAAATATATGTTTTAGGGTCCCCTTTATCCAAAAAAAAAAAAAGCATTTTCAGAAAAAGGTCCCATGTGTGTGTGTGTGTGTGTGTGTGTGTGTGTGTCCGTGAACACGATAACTCAAAAACCAAAAGTCGGTAAAATACCAAACTTGGTATTGAAGTTTAGTATCTTCCAGTGATGCGACAAGAAGATTTTGAGAAAAATCCCCCCACCCCAAACTACCCTTTACATGGAACTTTTTTCAATAATTTTGATTTTCTTAAAAATGGCTAACGATTTGGATTGAAATATCGTATATTGAAGATATTTACCTGACAAATAAAATGTATATCTTCCATTTTCTGGGAATAGCCTCTGAAGACTACTTTATTCTGGATGAATTTTACGAAATTTTGCATAACTGTTAAACCTTGAAAGTTGGACAAACACTTACCACACAAAACATGTAGAGCACGTTAAAACACACAATTTATATTATATACCTTTTTTTCGTGGATTTTATCATTTTTTAGATATTCCTTAAATTTGGTTTCATCTTTAAAAGCTTACGCCTTTCTCATACAGGAATTTGTCAACTCCTGTCCGTACAAACAAAGGAAGTTCAGTCACACTGCAACCAGCTTTTGACTATCACTTTAACCTATGGTACTCCCTTATTTCGCTTCTACTTCCAAGGAAGTAAGTAATAAGACTATTTCTGCTAATTTTTTCTCGATTAGCATGAAGTAAATAAGAGTATAAACTTTTTAACAATAATTTGTTGCAGAGATGTGGAGAAAGTCATATTTGATTTTTTTTTAGACAGTATGTACGGTCAACCCGACCCATGCGACTGTGTGACGCAAATATTGTATTATTGTAAACTTACTAAATGCTTATAGTAGAAGTAGGATTAACAGAAAGTGTGTACAAACGGAAGACAGGAGTTGTAAATGTGCTGTACCAGCATGGTGTCATCATTAGGAGTGACACTTCGGTGTGTGACTTCACACGTCTGTCCATCACCACTTTATTGTCCGTAATTGAGGAGTGGAGGCGGGTGAGTGACGGGCTGATGAGCCTCTTCAAGTCTCAGCTCGCTGTGTCTAGCTAGCCTTTTCATGGGACTCCCGATCACTCTGGCGCCTCCAGCTCCTCTTCCACTTTAATCACTACTGTAGGGAACTCACTTGTAAGTATACAAACCCACGCATCCCAATACGGGTGACTATTGCCATATAACGAGAGCTCCAACTTTTATCGATAAATTCTCGAGGAACTTGTTGTAGCTACAGGTGTATTTAATAAGACTATTTCGTGAATAAAATAACAATGATTAGCCTATATGGACACGAAGAAGAATATTCCTATAATCCCATTTGTCTTGACTATATTTACACTGATTCAAACCCGGCGGAGGACGATGGACTTTTTCGGGCGTAAAAATCCTTAGCATGGCTTCCTTCGGAAGGGAAGTAAAGCCGTTGGTCCCGTGTCGTAGATTTACGGCACGTAAAAGAATCTCAAGCCTGATATAGAGGCCTCTGAGCAAAATTAAGCGGTCTTTCACGCCCAATTTAGAATGGGACGCTGAGAAACACAGCAGTTAAAGAGCGTCCATAAATAAAACTATCACTGCAACTTGATGCCATATCATAAATCTTAGTCTGTTGCTTATAGAATCCATTGAACTGGTTCCACACACATACACACACACACTTGTTTTTAGTATTCTGCGGCTTTGAGTTTTCAAATTTTACCGGTCCCCGTGGCCGCGCTCGCTAAAGTACCTCGCTATGGTGCTTAGTGGCGCACGGGACTGTGGGTTCTAGTCCCGGGTGTTTCTGTATTTCTGAATATAAAAGAAAAACGTTAAAAGTTAATAGGTCAACTAAAGAAAGGTAGAATACTGGGGAAAAAAAAGGGAAAAGGAATACAGCGCCGGAGTCCTGACAAGTCTCCGGAACTGTATTTTTATAAAAAAAAATGAATATATATATTTCAGCATTAAATCTTTCCTCCAAACGTTTTGGAACTTCCGCCATTATGTAAGGAAATATCACTGCACACTGATTCTGTTATTATGAGACGAATATTAGTTTAGAGAGAAAACAATTGCACGTGGATGTGATATAAAAACGATTAAAATGCCGAGATAATGAATTCCGATTGGTTGGAATTTTACGCCAATGTGCGGGATTGTTTACTTCCTACAATCACGTGTCATAGTCACATAAACTCACTTTTTAGACAGCTTGCACTATAAACAGAGCTTATAATATAGAAGCAATAGTTTTTGTTTTTAATGATATATGTGAAACTTGTTTTGTCATAAAAACAAAATCTTTGACATACACTTGAAATAATTTTGAATGATACAAAGCCATATTTTTTCACTAGTTTTTACTTTCTCTATAATTATGTACATAGTGTATAGAAAAGGTATTGCATTCCACCCAAAAATTCGATGCGGAGATTTCACCGGAAATGTATGTTTTAGGGTCCCCTGTATCCAAAAGAAAGTATTTTCAGAAAAAGGTCCCGTGTGTGTATCCGTATGTCAGTGTGTCCATGTATCTGTGAACACGATAACTCAAAAACGAAAAGTCGGTAAAATACCAAACTTGGTATTTAACTTTAGTATCTTCCAGGGATATGACACGAAGATTTTGAAAAAAATCTCCCCACCCCAAACTACCCATACATGGATTTTTTTTCGAAAATTTTTATTTTCTAAAAAATGTCTTAAACGATTTTAAGATATTTACCTGACAAATAAAATGTATATTTTGAATTTTCTGGGAATAGCCTCTGAAGACTGCTTTATTCTGGATCAATTTTATGGAATTTTGCATAACTGCTAAACCGTAAGAGTTGGATAAAAACTTACCACACAACAAATGTAGAGCACCTTAAAACACACAGTATATGTTATATACCTTTTTTTCGTGAAGTTGCTTGTTTTTGAGATATTCCTTGTTTTTGGTTTCAGCTATAAAAAACATACTTTTCTCATACAGGACTTTGTGAACTCGCGCCCATACAGTCAAAAGAACTTCAGTTACATAGCAACCAGCTTTTGACTACCACTTTAACCTATGCTACTTCCTTATTTCGCTTCCACTAACAAGGAAGCACGTAATAAGACTATTTCTGCTAATTTTTTCTCGATTAGATGAAGTAAATAGAATAATTTGTTGCAGAGATGTAGAGAAAGTCATGTGAATGGAACACATCAGATTTTTAAGAATGTTTCATATTTTCGAGAATAATATGTCAGCAATAAATAAGAAATGGTTATTTATTTTTGCATAGAAAATGTGTATTTATTTCAATTGCAAAAGCGGCTAAGTCATGGTGGTTACGTTAACAAATACATAGTAAGACCACTCTGGACATTGGAAGCAAAAGACGAGTCCTACCTTCTTTACTGTGGAAACTCCTTCGATGCCTTTGGCTAGCGATATCAAATGCTGACGGCGAGAGATTGTTCTCAATGAATAACTTAGTGTCACAGAATTAAAGACAACTATTTAGATCGAAAAATGTTTTGAATGTTGTGGTTTGGTGATTTCTGATATGACATTTGATTCTATTTATGATATTGACTTGAAATAATTTTTTGTTGGATATAAGTGATTTTAGGAATTTTTTACTTCTTACCTTAGTAACCCTTTAGTTACCTTTTAATTTTAACTTCTTTCATTGTTCATAAATTCTGCCCGAAAATTAGTACGAAATTAATGCGAATTTATCTAGAAAATACAACACAAACACCTATAATTAAAATTACTAATGCGAAAATAAAATAAGTTTCAACACAATTATTTTCCTCTGAACATAGTACACATGAACTGAAAGTTATAGATTAGTGTGATAATATTTTAATAGCACTTCACTGTGATCAACTTTTCGGAATTTTTGCAATTGCATTGTTAGTCATTTAAAGCAATTTTTACTTTCATATACGCACTATGTAAGGTATTGCACTCCACCAAAAAATTCGATGCCGAGATTTCACCGGAAATATATGTTTTAGGGTCCCCTGTATCCAAAAAAAGTATTTTCAGAAAAAGGTCCGTGTGTGGTGTGTGTCTGTCCGTGTGTCTGTGAACACGATAACTCAAAAACGAAGAGTCGGTAAAGTACCAAACTTGGTATTTAAGTTTAGTATCTTCCAGGGATGCGACACGAAGATTTTGAGAAAAATCCCCCCACCCCAAACTACCCTTTACATGAAACATTTTTCGAAAATATTGATTTTCTAAAAAAATAGCTCCAACGATTTTGATTAAAATATCGTATATTAAAGATATTTACCTCACAAATAAAATGTATATTTTGAATTTTCTGCGAATAGCCTCTGAAGATGACTTTATTCTGGGTCAATTTTACGGAATTTTGCATAACTGCTAAACCGTAAGAGATGAACAAAAACTTACCACGCAAGAAATGTATAGCACCTTAAAACACACAATTTATGTTATAAATTTTTTTCGTGGAGGTGATTGTTTTTGAGATATTCCTTGTTTTTGGTTTCAGCTATAAAAAACTTATACTTTTCTCATACAGGACTTTGTGAACTCGTATCCATACAGACAAAGGAACTTCAGTTACATAGCAACCAGCTTTTGACTATCACTATGATACTTCCTTATTTCGCTTCCACTAATTTTCTCGATTAGATGAAGTACACAGAATAATTTGTTGCAGAGATGTAGAGAAAGTCATTTGAATGGAACACATCAGATTTTTAACTAATTGGAATAATTTAATTTGTATCATTTTATTAAGTATTATTTTATATTTAAACTTTGGTTTAAAGTCCAATTACATAGCAATTATGGTTTGATTTGTTTAAAAATTCGACTTGGTTTGATTAGATTTTACTTTTTATTGTGTTTGTTTTACAAGATTGTTTTTCATGAATATTCGGTATTATCTGTTGGTTATAGAGTTAACCTCTGCGTTATATTGGGAGCCTTCTGCTTGCGATTTTCTCAAAAATAGTTTTAACGATTTTGATTAAAATTCATACATTTAAGATATTTACATAAGTAAAATGTATATCTTGGATTCTGGGTCTCTGAAGACCTCATTATCTAGATTTCATTTTTTTAATTTTGTATAATAGTAAGCCGTAAGAGATAGACATAAATTTACTGCACTAAATATGTAGGTTTCCTTAAAACGTACAATTTATGTAATTTACATTTTTCTTCGTGGAGGTGACAGCTTTCGAGATATTCCTTGCTATTGGTTTCAGTTTTAAAATACTCTAACTTTCCTCATACAAAAACTTGTCAAAGAACCATAGCAACCACATTTTAAAACATTTGATTGTCAGTTTAGCCTAGTGTATGCCCTCATTTTCTTTCTACTTATAAGGAACTAAGTAATAAGACCGTTTCTGCTAATGTTTACCTTGATTAGCATAAGTAGATAGAAGATATGCTTATTAATAAAAAAATTTACAGAAATGTAGAGAAAGTCAAGTGAATGGAACACATTAGATATTTCTTTAACAATAATAAAGACCGTTTTGTAGTCCTATATATTGTGCTACTATACATCCACAAATAAAATAAAATAAAATAAAATTAAGAGCTAGTGCACTGGTTCAGATAAGGGTGATTAGCATATAAATGTCTGTTGGTAGCAATTTACGGTCTCATTGTGAGATAATTGTGGTGATATGAGGTAATTTAACGCGAGATAAACGCACTATAAGCTAGTGTTAGAATTAATTTTTCTGCTGCCTCAGCGCACCCTAAAAACACATTTAGGCACTCTAAGGCTTCATTGACACCTAACTTATACTTCTTCTCGGACGTGTATCACCCCGGGAACCTGGTGTCAGCCCTTGTTTCCTCCCGTGCCACGCAGTGTTGCCAGCAAAACGCGCACTAATTCCCCCAGCAGACTGAAAATTTGCCTAAGTCATGTTCGCATTTGTTTCCTGGATTGTCTGCCACATGTATTGTAATCAACTCTTTCTTCAATGTGTTGAGATGCTGAAGCATTGTTGGTTTATAAAAATACGCCAGAGTCTATCGGTTCCCTATGAAAATGAACTTTTTGTTCTGGGCGTTGTGCAGTTTCCCATGTTCTATTCCATCGGGATCATCGTTTCGATTATTTGGGATGGGACCTGATACGTTGGTGTCTGAAGCGGAGATTTATTAGCTAATGTAAAACCATAGCAACTGGAAGAAACAACAAGTTCGAAAAATACGCATGTAGTTTTAAGAGGTCACACTTATTAAAATGCTAAAAAATGTTAATTTGGGGTGAATTAAGTTTTTGTTGGAATTTGAATCCTTCGTACATCTAGAATTTGTTCAAAACATTACCCTGAAAAAGTTGCATTAACATATTTCACCCAGTAACATTTCTAACTTCATAATTTTCTAAAAACATAACTTTCCTTTTTACTTTCTCTACACGTACCATGTACCTAGTGTGTAGAAAAGGTATTGCGCTCCACCCAAAAAGTTTATATCGAGATTTTACCGAAAATATATGTTTTAGGGTCCCCTGTATCCAAAAAAAGCATTTTCAGAAAAAGGTCCATGTGTGTGTAGGGGGGGTGTCCGTCGACAAAATACCAAACTTGGTATTTAAGTTTAGTATCTTCCAGGGATGCGGCACGAAGAGTTTGAAACAAATCTCCCGATCCCAAACTACCCTTTACATGGAACTTTTTTCGACAATTTTGACTTTTTCAAACATGGCTCTAACGATTTTGATTAAAATATCGTATATTAAAGATATTTACCTAACAAATAAAATGTATATCTTGAATTTTTTGGGAATAGCCTCTGAAGACTACTTTATGCTAAATAGAATCATAAGCTAACAATAAATTGTTACAGAGATGTAGAGAAAGTCATGTGAATGGAACACGTCAGATTTTTATTAAGGCATTCATCACCCTTTAAAATTAGGCCAAATTTCGGTATTTTCGGTTCCTTGTTCTTTCTGCTGTACAAAGGTATATAGTTTATATTATATGATATTTTGTTTTAATTGGCTATTATTTGATTTTTATAATCGGCAGCAGTGAAAACTTTAACATGAATCCAAAAGTTTGTCTCATTTTCTGATTTATCCATTTGTATGCAAATTTTTAGTTTAAAAAACAATAGACCCATCACATAGCGTCTTGTATTATATATATATATATATATATATAATTTAATTTAATTAAATACTCTATGTTTTTAAGCTTAGAGAAAAAACAAACTAACTTCAAAATACACATTGTACACTTTCTGATTTTCAGAGCACTCTCCTCATTTAAGAATGTATTGAGTCAAAGAAAACAAGTGTACAAAATGCATTAATAATTTCGAATTTTTTGGGAAAAAAATCAGTATTTATGTGTATATATATGTGTGTGTGTGTGTGTGTGTGTGTGTGTGTGTGTGTGTGTTTGCCATGTTTATTATGAGAAAAGTATAAGTATTTAAACCTGAAACCAATAACAAGGAATATCTCAGATACCATCAACTCCATGAAAAGTGTATATAACATAAATTGTGTGTTTTAAAGAGCTCTACATTTTTTGCACAGTAAGTTTTTGTCTATCTCTTACGATTTACCAGTTATGCAAAATTCCACAAATTTAATTTAGAATAAACATGTCTTCAGAGACTATTCCCAAAAAATTGAAGATATACATTTTTTGTCAGGTATCTTAAATATAAAAGATTTTAATCAAAATCGTTAAGAGCCATTTTTGAGAAAATCAAAAATTTCGATTTTTTTTTCCATGTAAAGGGTAGCTTTTTCTTGAAAATCTTCGTGTCGTATCCTTCGAAGATACCAAACGTAAATATAAGTTTGGTATTTAACGGTATTTTCGTTTTTGAGCTATTAAGACTATTTCTGCTAATTTTTTCTGGATTAGCGTTAAGTAAATAGAAACATAAGCTTTTTAACAATAATTTGGTGCAGAAATGTAGAGGTCTTGTGAATGGAACACATCAGATTTTTTTTTTTTTTTTTTTTTTTTTTTTTTTTAAGGATGGAGCATAGTAGTCTCCACATTTGTAATTAAAAAGTAGAGAATAGAATATGTATTATTTGCTTAGTTTGATTAAGTTTTGTATGATTCCCTCGGGAAGAAGCGGCAGAGATGGCTCTAGTTCCAGGAACTCGACGGCACTGGAAGTGAGGGCGTGGGAACAAAGTTCAGCCCCATGCAGTGTAATTGAGTCTCATGATGAGTAATTTAGAAGCCTGTCCGCCCGTACCGCCCCCGCAATGCCGGCCCATTCGCACCACAGTTCGTTTCCAGAATGACGCCTTAGCTTCATCAAAGTAAATTTAGCTAATCATGGAAATCACCGTGATTTTATCTCAGAACCTTCAGTTCTGCCAAGGGCCATTGTCACATTGAGGCACATATCCCGCTGTATTTTTTTAAAAGTAGTTCGCAAATAAAATACTCGTGTTTCGTGTTTTTCTTCTAAAGGCTCAAGTTACACATAACTTTCACTACATCTCTGCAACAAACTATTGTTAAAAAGCTTAGGCTTCTATTTGCTTCATGCTAATCGAGAAAAAGTTAGCAGAAATAGTCTTATTACCTGCTTCCTTGTAAGTAGAAGCGAAATAAGGGAGTATCATAGGTCAAAGTCATAATCAAAATCTGGTTGCTATGTGACTGAAGTTCCTTTGTTTGTATGTATGGACAGGAGTTAACAAATTCCTAAGTTTTTCAAGGCTGAAATCGAAATCAAGAAATATCTCAAAAACGATCAATTCCACGAAAAAATGTATATAACATAAATTGTGTGTTTTAATATGCTTTACATGTTTTGTGTGGTAAGTTTTTGTCTATCTGTTACGGTTTAGCAGTTATGCAAAATTCTGTAAAATTCATTCAGAGTAAAGTAGGCTTCAGAGGCTATTCCCAGAAAATTCAAGATATACATTTTATTTTTTAGGTAAATATTTTAAGATACGATATTTTAATCAAAATCGTGAGAGCCATTTTTTAGAAAATCATAATTTTCGAAAAAATGTCCATGTAAAGGATAGTTGGGAGTGGGGGAATTTTCTTGAAAATCTTCGTGTCGTATCCTTGGAAGATACCAAACCTAAGTACCAAGTTTGGCTTTTAACGGACTTTTCGTTTTTGAGAATGCTGCTCACAGACACACACACATACACACAGACTGAGAGACAGACAGACAGACACACACGGACATTTTTCAAAAAATGGTTTTTATGGATTCAGGGGGTCCCAAAACATGTATTCCCGGTGAAAACTCGGTATCGAATTTTTGGGTGCATTACAATACCTTCTCTATACACTATGTTCATAGTACGTATTGAGAAAGTAATAAATTAGAACACAACTACTGCGAGAAATGAAACTTTGCCAGGAACACAAGTACAGGATGATTGTTTTAAGAAAAATTTGCAACTAAAGGATACCGATCACGGTGCGTTCTGTCTTAGCGTCTAGCAAAATAATTCAGCTTTCCGGACCACCACGTCGTGTTTACAGTGGTGCACAAAATGGCCAGTCTAACGGTGTAGAAATGTAGGACAATATTTTATTTCAGCACACAACAGAGAGACAGACTACCGCGATTAGAAGCACAAATGGCAGAACTAACCTCACATATTGGAGAACTAACCTCACAAATGGCAGAACTAACCTCACAAATCAGAGAACTCACCTCTCAAATGGCAGAACTAACCTCACAAATCGGAGAACTAACCTCACAAATCGGAGAACTAACCTCACAAATGGCAGAACTAACCTCACAAATGGCAGAACTAACCTCACAAATGGCAGAACTAACCTCACAAATCGGAGAACTAACCTCACAAATCGGAGAACTAACCTCACAAATCGGAGAACTAAAAGCAGCTCTGAGTCAAGGTCGCGAAGGTCAAGATCATGCTCAAGCACTCCAAGCCAATATCATCCAGAGCGTTCTTTCTGTTGGTATTACTTCAGATTTGGGGATAAAACAAACAAATGCACGAAACCCCCAAAAATCTTCTCGCAGTCCGTTACACAGTTATATAAAATACCATTAACAGTCAAAATATAGAATTATAGACATTCAGTAGAATGCACATCTCAGAGAAGGCGCAATTAATGAACATAAATTATTTAATCAGATAACAACACAATCTGCAAATGGAAATTTGTATAATTTTAATGACCGTCATATGGAATTTTGTAAATAGAACGTTTTAGAGAAGTGTCTTTAAACGAAGTATAAAATTAACATGGCAAAATGTCCAGTAATAAGCAGCTTGCTATTTTCTCTACTTCGTGTAGGTACAGTACGTAATTATAGAAATTGTTGCATTCCACCCAAAATTCCATGCCGAAATTTCACAAAAAAACCGACACAGGTCAAACACGAGAAGCCCGTTAAATGCACAACTTAATGTTTAAGTTCAGAATCTTCCAAGGATACTACACGAAGATTTTCAAGAAAATCACCCCATTTCAAACTATCCCTTACATGGAAAATATTTTCGAATTTTGACTTCCTCAAAATTAGTTTTAATGATTTTGATTAAAATAATATTAAAGATATAACAAAATGTATATGGGAATAACCTCTAAAGTCTTCTTCATTCTGGATTACTTTTGTATAACTGGTAAGTCGTAAGAGATAGACAAAAACTTAATGCACCATGTAGAGTTAACGACTTCCAAGTTGCTCCATTCTTTGTTATTGGTTTTAATTTTAAAATACTTAACTTTTCTCAAACAGGAAGTGGTCATCCTTGTTTCTTTTGTTTTACTCCGGGCCATGCAAAGAGAACCGAATTTCAATGTTAATTGTATAGCGACATCTTTTAAAAGATTTGACTATCTTAGCCTAGTGTATTCCTTTATTTTCCTTCTATTTATAAGGAACTAAGTAAAAACCATTTCTGCTCTTGTTTATCTCAATTAGCATGAAGTAAGTAGAAGAATACTATTTTGTAAAAATAGAGAAAGACATGTGAATGAAGCACGTCAGATTTGTTAATATATAGCTTTACTCCCTCCTCCTTTGCGCTTTCCTGACTTTTACTTTATACACAAGAATTTATGCAGACAGAAACACCATATCCGAGGGAGGACTCGAACCCACGTATGAATGAGAAGCAACGAGGACCAGTTCTAACTTCTAGAATAGATGCAATACGCCTGACTACAGCGCACTTGAGGAAGCTAATTGATCAAGGAGCCGCCATGTTTCAAAGGGTCAAACAGGCGATTGACAGTAAATGCATTGCCAGTGTGCGATTGTCATAACCGTCTAGAAAAATCTGCTAATACATTGCATTTTAATCCATAACAATTAAGAGGGATTTTCCGGCTTATTTGCAATGCTTTGAGGATGGAAAATATAGTGTTAATAACTAGGTATATATCTGGTGTTCTCTATTATACAACGTTTATATGTCACGCTGATTTTTACTTTAAAGGCTTATTCAAAATGGAAACGTAGACGCAACCACAGACGTAATACGTTAACTTAGCATTATGTAGACATTCACAGTGAAAGACCATTAGACAATCAAGAAACGGGAACAAGCGAAGATCAACTTAAGCTGAGTTAAAATGGCTGATTCTGAACAGACAGCAAAAACATTTATGATATGTAAACTGCAGTAAAGGCTGCTTCACAATAACCTAACAAGAACGGGAGTGGATTTATTCTTGTTCTAATCAATTTGCGCATTCCGACTTCACTTATTTATAACCGATCAATGATATTGTTTATCTTTCTCCGATTCAGCTAACATAATGCAGGTTAACCAACGTTATAATTCGAAAGAACTACGACTAAAGGGAGCTCTAGCAGCTGTTTCATGTCACGGTCACTTAGAATAATTTCTGCATTGAATTCTAATAATACACAATATGCATCTAATATGCCGTGCCCGGAAACGAGAACGAGAAACTCGAAATTTCGCAAGATTTGATTCCCGTTCCGGGCCCAGAAAGCTTCCCGTCAATTGTGAACGCTTCCATTGAAACACATGTATTTCAACGTTCTCGTTCTAGTTACCGTTACCGGTTGTTGTGAACCAGCCTTGGAGTAGTATATTTAAAATCTCGATCCTCTCAGAATATATAATTTACTATGCGAAATTCGTAAATTTTAATCAGTGCAGCAATGTGGGATTGACTGGTTTATTCCCTATTAAATTGAACTAAAGCTAGCAAGCCAGTTAAAGAATGGCCCACAATCAATATCTACCATTAACTTTTATTTTGTTGGGATTTTTATAGTTATTCTAGTGATTCCTGGCAGGTCAACAGCAGCCGTGAGTTGGCAAAATAGTGATGAGATGAGTTTAAGTTTAATTCAACGCTTATGTTTATGTGATTCACTGTGAAAAGTTCCATTACAATACAGAGCATCCAGCTTCTTCGTTTAAGTTTTTCTTCGGTTATACTCGTATTTTATTATGGATAGAGCTTTTTTTATTTATATATATACTTTCTCACAACTTGCGGGCGTGAAAATGAAAGAATTTAGCACAGGGATGTTTTTCTTTCAGCTATGAGGTTGTTTTACGTACAAGTAAACATTAAACGGGACTAACGGCTTTACTTCCCTTTCAAAGGAAGCCATGCTAAGAATTCAAACGTCCGAAAAATCCATCACACTCACTCGGATTTGATTCCACAACCTTGGCATGGTAACCACTGTCGCTTTAACCTATATATATATATATATATATATATATATATATATATATATATATATATATATATATATATATGGTGTGCATGTGTTACATTTAATTGTCTTTCTCTACATCTCCAATTATTTACTGTCCGAAAGCTCATTCTTCTATCTACTTCATGCTAATTGAGATTACTTGCTTCTTTGTAAGTAGAAGGGAGATAAGGGAGTGCTATAAGCTAAAGAGATAGTCAAATCTTAGTTGCTATGTGATTAAAATTCCTTTGTATGGACAGGAGTTGACAATTCTCGTATAAGTACAGTATAAGTACTTTAAAGCTGAAACCAATAACAAGGAATATTTCAGAAATGCTCAGTTCTACAAAAAAAAAAGTATATGACAGATTATGTGCTTTAGGGAGATCTACATATTTTGGTAAGTTTTTGTCTATCTTTACGATTTAACAGCTATACAAAATTCATCCAGAATAAGGAGAACTTCAAGAGGCTTTTCCAGAAAATTCAAGATATACATTTTATTTATCCTGTAAATTATCTTTAATATACGATATTTTAATCAAAATCGTTATAGTCAGTTTTGAGGAAACCAAAATTACGAAAATCTTTCCATATAAAGGATAGTTTGAGGTGGGGAGGATTTTATTGAATATCTTTGTGTCGCATCCCTGAAATACTAAACTTAAATACCAAGTTTGGGATTTAACGGACTTTTTATTCTTGAGATATGCTATCCAAACACAGACAGATACACACACATATACATAGATACACACTTCAGTCGGTCTCAAAACTTACATTTCCGGTGAAAGTTCGGTGGAATACAATACCTTCATTATACACTATGTGCATAGTTCGTGTAGAGAAAGTACTAAAGCATCTCTGCTGATGTTTATGTTGATCAGCTTGAAATAAATACAAAAAATGAGCTTTTCTAGGAATACTTTGTTACACAATAGGTAGAAAAAAATTAGATGTATTCCATTCACATGACTTTCTCTATATCTCTGTAACAAAGTATTGTTAGTAAGCTTAATCTCATGCTAATCGAGAAAAAATAGCAGAAATAGTCGTATTACTTGCTTCCTTGTAAGTAGAAGCGAAATAAGGAAGTACCATAGGTTAAAGTGATAGTCAAAAGCTGGTTGCTATGTGACTGAAGCTCCTTTGTTTGTATGGACAGGAGTTGACGTATTCCCTTATGAGAAAAGTATAAGTATTTCAAACCTGAAATCAATAACGAGAAATATCTCAAATACCGTCAACTCAATGAAAAAATGTAACAAATTGTGTGTTTAAACGAGCTCTACATTTTTTGCGGAGTAAGTTTATGTCTATTTCTTATGGTTTACTAGTTGTGCAAAATTCCGCAAAATCCATCCAGATTAAGATGTCTTCAGAGGCTATTCCCAGAAAATTCAGATATATATATATATATATATTATTTATCATGTAATTATTTTTAATATACGATAGTTTAATATAAATCGTTATAGTCATTTTTGAGAAAATCAAACTTTTCGAATTTGGGGTGGGGGAATTTTCTTGAAAATCTTCTTGATGCATCCTTGGGAGATACTAAACTTAAATGCCAAGTTTGGTATTTAACGGCTTTTCGTTTTTGAGCTATGCTTCTCACAGACATAACCGGACCTTTTTCTAAAAATGCTTTTTTGAATTCAGGGGGGCCCAAAACATGTATTTCCGGTGCAATTTCGGTATTGAATTTTTGGGTGGAATGTAATACCTTCTCTATACACTACATAGTACGTGTAGAGAAAGTAAAAATTATACGAATGTAACATATCGTATGTTTAAACTTAGCAGACGCTGAGTTGAAGCCGATCTCATTGCGCGAAATTTAGCGACAAACAAAGCGTGTATGATACCAAGTTGCTGATCAATTTTCTCCAGCCCCTCCCCCGGATTTACGCCCTGGCTCATATCCTGTGGGGAGAAACGCAGTTGATATTGAGTTGTTCCCTTGTGGACAGAGGTGAGACAGTCTCGTTTTATTTGCTTACCACGAAATCCGTTTCATCTCCTCTTTCAATCAGGATCGCGACACGTCATGCTCGAGGAAACGAACATGACGTCACTACCAAAATCAGTTTCGAGCACACACCAAAACCTAATTCATGTCCCCCTTCCGAGCACCCTTTCCCATTTCCTGCTCCTGTGTCAATATGAAAATGCAAGTCTTATCTAATTAGCTTTCAACTGAATCAGCTTTCACTTGAAAATACCAATGCATCTTGAAGTAATTCTATGAAATTAAAATTAAATGGAGTTTTATTTATGGACGCTCTTTAACTTGCTGTGGTTCTCAGCGTCCCATTCTATACTGGGCGAGAAAGACCGCTTAATTTTTCTCAGAGGCCTCTCAATCAGGCTTGAGGTTCTTTTACGTGCCGTAAATCTACGACACGGGACCAACGGCTTTACTTCCCTTCCGAAGGAAGCCATGCTAAGCGTTTTTACGCCCGAAAAAATCCATCGTCCTCCGCCGGGTTTGAACCCGCGACCTTGGGTATATGAAGTTAGCATGGTAACCATTACACCACGGAAGGTGACCTCGCAATGGTTGTATTCCTAAAACCCTTTTCCCTTGGGGCAGTTAATTGTTTTTCAAAGCCGGTCGCTATGTGATGGGCTTGAAAGAAAGAAATCGGAATATATATATATATATAGAGAGAGAGAGAGAGAGAGAGCGAGAGAGCGATAGCGTTTTGCACTTGGGAAAAATCAAATGGTCTGAAAATAGGTCAAACTAGTAACATGATATCTAGGACGCCATAACAATTTTTCACATGAATGGCGTAGATTTAACGAGATCTTATATAGTAAGATTTTTTTCTAAGCGGCACAGTGTTCGAGTGGTTGGGCGCCCTCCTGGGTGTAATGGCTTTCATGCTAACTTCATATACCCAAGGTCGTGGGTTCAGACCCGGCGGAGGACGATGTAAAAAGCCTTAGTATGGCTTCCTTCGGAAGGGAAGTAAAGCCGCTGGTTCCGTGTCATAGATTTACGGCATGTAAAAGAACCTCAAGCTTGATAAAAAGACCTCTGAAGCAAAATGAAGCCGTCTTTCATGCCCAGTATAGAATGAGACGCTGAGAACCACAGCAATTAAAGAGCGTCCATAAATAAAACTTCGTTTCATTTTTCGAGTGCTTAGACTGATTGCCTCTCGCTTAGACCTAAGATTCGGGACCACACGTGGGATTTGTGGTGGACGAAGTGACAAATGGCAGCTTTTCGGCGGTTTCTTGTGCCATTCATACCAGCAATTCCTCCATCCTCGTCTTTCTTGCTATCTATTTCGCCGGCATTTCAAACCATCAGTTCCTCACTTTCACACCAGGCATCAGGCCGATCACCCATCATCGCTTCTCCTATCCAGAGCCTCTGCTATGACACTAGGCGTGGCAAGTCCTGGCGGTAATCCTATATAAGAGGAGGGTAAACAGAGAAACAGAGAAAACAAAGAAAGAAACAAAGAAGGTTTTTTTTTAGCTCTTTAACGTTTTACGAGTTGCAAAGGATATTCAGAATAAACATTTTTCAAGATATTCAAGAAAATTTAAGATATGTAAATTCGATTTGTTATGAATGGGCAGCATAACTCAAAAATGAAAATACGTTAAAACCAAACTTGGTATTTAAGTTTGCTATCTTCCAAGGCTGCGACATGAAGATTTTCAAGAAATCCCCCCACCCTAATCTAACCTTTACATGGAAAAAATTTCGAAAATGTTGATTTTCTTAAAAATGGCTCTAACGATTTTGATTAAAATCTCGTATATTTAAGATATTACTTGACAAAACGCATATCTTGAATTTTCTGGGAATAGCCTCTGAAAACTACTTTATTCAGGATGAATTTTACAAATTTTTGCAAAGCTGCTAAACCGTAAGAGATGGACAAAAACTTACCGCACAGAAAATGTAGAGCACATTAAAACACACAATTTATGTTATATATATTTTTTTTCGTGGAGTTGACCGTTTTTAAGTTATTCCTTGTTTTTAGTTTCAGCTTTGAAAAACTTATACTTTTCTCATACAGGAATTTGTCATACCAACAAAGGAACATCAGTCACATAGCAACCAGCTTTTGACTATGACTTTAACCTATGTTACTCCCTTATTTCGCTTCTGCTTACAAGGAAGCAAGTAATAAGACTGTTTCTGCTAATGTTTTCTCAACTAGCATGAGATAAATAGAAATCTAAGCTTTTTAACAGCAATTTGTTGCAGAGATGTAGAGAAAGTCATGTGAATGGAACACATCAGATTTTTTGTACGTATTATACATTAACTCTGATTGCTGTATTAAACTTTGAAATGACTACCTGAAATTGTGGATGTCAGAAATTTCAACTGGGTATCCTTAGTAACTGAATACGGCACTACTGCATCTCCAAATTAGTTTTAACCTATCATAAACAAATGGTAACTGGGGTAAATTAAAATATCGTTTGGTAAGAATGATGTAATTAATTTTCCAATAATAATGAACCATGGACATAAATAATGTGCATTTACTTTGACATTACGCATTACACAATCCTTGCAGTAGAAGTTATCTTCAGAACCATTTAACTATTGGTAGGTACTCTTGTCCACATGCTATCTTAATCTTTCAATCGTAAAGCACAAAATTAATCATGGAAAGTCACGACATACTTTGGAAGGTGCATCAGTTTGTGAGGGGGCGGATAAGCAAAATGATACAAACTCCTATCTTCCCAAAATAATCAAATTTAATCCAAATTGGATATAAAGAATATTTTAAAATATTATTGTACACTTTACATATACACGAATTCCATATTTATTTACTTTACACTGAATATTTTGCTTACTAAATTCCCTTGTGCTACTGGTTTCACTTTTCATTTATTTATGTTTTGTACTAGTTTTTACGTGCTCTAAGCAAAAATATTATTGGAAACATTCAGTGCCATAGCCGGGATTTAAACCACTGATGCCCATCCAGTTGCTCTAACCACAGAGCTATCGTAGCAACATGCCGACATGGCACTGATTTCCCCAACTGATTTCTGTTTTTTTTTTTCAAGTAAACCTCAAGAAGATCTCAAATTCATTAGAACTTACGTGGTTAGAGAAACTGGACGCAAAACTAAGAGATTTGAGGTGCAATGCATTATATTTTTACTTTCTCAACGCGTACTATGTACACAGTGTATAGAGAAGGTATTGCACTCCACTCAAAAATTCGATACCGAGATTTCACCGGAAATATATGTTTTAGGGTCCTCTGTATCCAAAAAAAAAACATTTTCAGAAAAAATGAGTGTGTGTGTGTCCGTGAACTTAAAAACGAAAAGTCGGTAAAATACCAAACTTGGTATTTAAGTTTTGTATCTCCCCCACCCCAGACTACCCTTTACATGGAACTTTTTCGAACACTTATTTTCTTAAAAATGGCTATAATTTTGATAAATGTTATGATTTTTATTGAAATATGACATATTAAATATATTTACCTGACAAATGAAATGAATATCTTGAATTTTCTGTCAATAGCCTCTGAAAACTACTTTATTGTGGATGAATTTTGCATAACTGCTGAACCGTAAGAGATGGACAAAAACTTACACAATTTAGTTATACACAGTTTTTTCGTGGAGCTGATCGTTTTTTAGATATTCCTTGTTATTGGTTTCAGCTTTAAAATAACGTATACTTTTCTTATACAGGAATTTGTCAACTCCTGTCCATACAAACAAAGGAACTTCAGTCACAGAGCAACCAGCTTTTGACTATCACTTTGTTTCGTTTGTACTTACATGGAAGCAAGTAATAAGACCATTTCTGCTAATCTTTTCTCGATTAGCATGACGTAAATAGAAACATGAGCTTTTTGACGATAATTTGGTGCAGAGATGTAGAGAAAGGCATGTGAGTGGAACGTATAAGATTTTTCAATATAATTTTTACCGTTCCACCTCCTGTACTACACTACACGGCTAGTGTGGAAAAAACTATTTCACAATAATTGACTTAACAGTTGGTTAAACTTAAGCCTGCGAATTAAAAGGACCTGCTTACGACATTGGAAGTCACCATTGGAGTAAGTCATCTCTAAATGAATTTAAGATCTTCTTTTGGTTTACCGGGAGAAACATGAGGCATTTGGGAAATGTAGAACCTTGTTGCTATGGTATTGTGTGGTTACAGTAACTGGATGGAAATCAGAAATCCGTGATTCAGATCCCGGCTATCACATCGAATTTTTCAGTCAGACTCTACCTTTCTTATTCTTGACCTACACACGATTAGTGTGGAAGAAACAATTATTTCACAAAAATATTATTGTGTAATTAAATTATTTACGTATCTTGGAAAGCTGCAGTGTTCCATTCACATGACTTTCCTCTACATCTCTGCATCAAATTGTTTAAAACCTTATGTTTCTACTTACTTCATGTTAATATAGTAACAATTAGCAGAAATAGTCTTAATACCTTCTTCCTGTAAGTAGAAGTGAAATAAGGGAGTACCATAGGTTGCTTTTGACTATGTGTGACTGAAGTTCCTTTGTATGGACAGCAGTTGATAAACTCCTGTATGAGAAAAATGTAAGCTTTTGAAAGGTGAAACCAAAAACAAGGAATATCTCAAAGACGATCAACTCCACGAAAAAAATGTATATAACATAAATTGTGTGTTTTAACGTGCACTAAATTTTTGTATGGTAAGTTTTTGTCCATCTGTTACCAGTTATGCAAAATTCCATAAAATTCATTTAGAATAAAGTAGTCTTCAGAGGCAATGCCCAGAAAATTCAAGATATACATTTTATTTGTCAGGTAAATATCCTTAATACACGACATTTTAATCAAAATCGTTAGAGCCATTTTTGAGAAATTGAAAATTTTCGAAAAAAGTTGCATGTAAAGGGTAGTCTGGGGTGGGGAGATTTTTTTCAAAATCTTCGTGTCGCATCCCTGGAAGATACTAAACTTAAATACCAAGTTTGGTATTTTACCGACTTTTCGTTTTTGAGTTATCGTGGTCACACACACACACACAAATACGGACCTTTTTCTGAAAATGCTTTTTTTTTATACAGGGGGCCCTAAAACAATACCTTCTCTATACACTATATACATAATACGTGTAGAGAAAGTAAAAATGAAACTATGCTACTTGCTCTCATCGCATTTACTCGCTGATATTTGATGTTTATCTATCGTGTCTTATACTATACATAAATGTTTTCTCCGGGATTATTTTCATGCTTACGTATGTATAGTGACTGGTGTTTTTCTGTTTCTTTGTTACAGGAAACGGCAATCTGGAGAGCGACAAAAGTTCTGCAGAGCGATGGTAACAACAAGGAAGCTTGGAATAAGCGGAAGACTGCGCTGATAAGGTGTAGTGCGTGTTCATTAAAACTGACTTACAGACCTTGTGAATCAAGATAGTCGACTTACAATGGCAGCAGCACTTAAGAAAAGCAGTAAACATGTTATGGCTAGGCAGAAATATTCAAAAGCAATTGTTGGATCCAGTGGTGAGGTGCGGTTACTGCCCGAGGAGTCGCTGGTAATGAAATTCGATGTGCTGTGAACTGTAGAATCCCTGTGCGTGGAGTGCGATCAGAAGGTGGACCTCGCGATGAGGTACAGCTGGAGGAGCGTGCTATCTATGCTTATAGTCCTGGCTGTAACGGCAAGGACTGAAAAGCCCTCTGGAGGCAGTAGCAGCGTGGGGTCTCCATCGACTTCATCTTCTGCTTCTTCATCCGGAGGGATAGGAAGCGGTATCGGAAACCCCCAATCACGATGCGAGGAGATCACTATCCCGATGTGTCGCGGCATCGGGTATAACCTAACATCAATGCCCAACGAGTTGAACCAGGACACCCAAGACGAGGCAGGTCTGGAGGTTCACCAATTCTGGCCCTTAGTGGAGATTCAGTGCTCACATGACCTCAAGTTCTTCCTGTGCTCCATGTATGTTCCCATCTGTATTGAGGACTATCACAAACCTCTGCCGGCCTGCAGGAGTGTCTGTGAAAGGGCGAGGAACGGCTGTGTCCCAATCATGAAACAGTACGGATTTGCTTGGCCTGAACGAATGGCTTGCGAGAAGTTCCCGGTCCACGGTGACCCCAACAACCTTTGTATGGAGCAGAACAACAGGACAGACCTCACTAGCGGCTCTAGCACCACACCCAGACCTGGCAAAAAGCAGGCTGGTTCTGGAAAGCCTCCTTGCAACAAGAAAAACGGCAAATGTGTGAATACAACGACGCCCGGAATGGGTCACGATGCTAGTAAGGGTTGTTCTTGCGCGTGTAGACCCCCACTCGTCACTCTGGAGAGAGAGAACATACTGTACAACCGCAGCATCTCGGTTGGTGGTATCCAGAACTGCGGCTTCCCTTGCCGCGGTGCTTTCTTCACTCAGGAGGAGAAAGACTTCGCCTCGGTGAGTCATTTAATATTCTTTTACTTTACTGACAATGTATGCCATCTATAAGTCCCATTATTCCTTATGGATTAAGAGCTGTAATCTATTCACCATTTCCTTGTTATTCGTTTATTTAGTATTTATTGATATAAGTACGAGATTAATGTATATTTTGTCTGATAATGGTCCTAGTTATACACAAAACAATACACAAAACCATAATTTTAAAATCTGAATTTTATCTCCAAAAGTCTCATCTTTAAAATGTTCTATTCACTACTTCCATTTGTTTCTTACATCCCAGAAAAAAATTTCCAACACTTCTTAGTCTCAACTGGGTTTTAAAAATGTTCCTCTCTGTCAGCTCTTGATTTCTATTTAACCATGACCTACAAATTGGTTGCTATCTCTAATGCTAACGAGCATCATAATAATAAATGGATCTTATCTTCCCTGTCATTACATATCGGACACATTTCCTTCACCTCATTCATCCTCTAATTTCTCAATTTCAGGGAGTCTCAGAACATGTATTTCCGGCGAAATCTCGGTATCGAATTTTTGGGTGCAATGCAATACCTTCTCTATACAATATGTACATAGTTCGTATAGGGAAAGTAAAAAACTTCGGAAGTGCGTATAACGTACATGAGAACAACGCATAAAACGGGATTTTACTCTAGTTTTATGTAAACGTTTAATCTTCTTAATATCAGCTTGAAGTGCACGTAGCCTCAAATTACCAGAGTCCTGCTGCATACTACATACGAGGGCTGTCCCAGAAGTACCGACCTAATAAAGAAAGCACAAACATTTTGGGGAAAACATCTTTATATCTCTATATAGTCTTCTTTCAGCTCGATACACTTTTCCCAGCGATATTCAACAGCTTCGATACCTTGTTTATAGTGAGAACTGTCGAGGTCTACAAAATAG
Source organism: Hymenopus coronatus (assembly GCA_030762935.1). Classification (NCBI taxonomy): domain Eukaryota; kingdom Metazoa; phylum Arthropoda; class Insecta; order Mantodea; family Hymenopodidae; genus Hymenopus; species Hymenopus coronatus. The sequence goes on from CM060884.1 coordinate 41,082,887, forward strand.
CCATCAACTGCAAAAATGGAAATGCAAATGGCATGTTATTTATGGACGCTCCTTAACTACTGTGGTTCTCAGCGTCCCATTCTAAATTAAAGGTGAAATACCACTTAATTTTGCTCAGGTTTGAAGTTCTTTTACGTGCCGTAAATTTACGTCACGGGACCAACGGCTTTACTTCCCTTCCGAAGGAAGCCATGCTACTTCGTCCTCTGACGGGTTTAAACCCGCGACCTTGGGTATATGAAGGTAACATGGTAACCACTACACCGCGGAGGGCGACGCCATCAACTACAAACTCCAGCTCTTCATTGTTAGCAAATTTTCTACCACCAAGCCATTTCAAGTTTGGAAACAGAAAATAATCAGAGAGGGCTAAATCTGGCGAATAGGGTGCATGAGGAAGCAATTTGAACTTTAACTCATTGATTTTGGCCATGGGGATAATGGACGTCTGAATTAGTGCATTTTCTTGATGAAACAAAACTTTCTCTTTCGCTAATTGCGGCCGTTTTTGCTCGATTCCATCAATCAAACGCTGTAACAAGTTCGCATATTTGCCATTGATTACTTTTCCTTTTTTTGTGATAATCAATGAAAATTATTCCGCGTGCGTCCCAGAAAATTGACGCCATGACCATGCCTGCAGATGGAACTGTCTTCGCCTTCTTTGCAGCCGATTCTCCCCTTCCAATCCATTGTTTTGATTATTCCTTCGTCTCAGGTATGAAATGATGGACCCATGTTTCATCCATTGCTATGAATCGACGCAAAAACTCATATTTATTGCAGCGAACATTGCCAAACACTCGACAGAAACATCCTCACGACGCTGTTTTTGTTGTTGTGAGCAACCGCGGAACCCACCTTGCACACAACTTCCTCATATCCACATTTTCAGTCAGTATGCGATGAACAGAACTTTTAGAAATGCCTGCAGTGTCTGCTAGCTCGCGCACTTTCAGTTGATGGTCATCCAAAACCATTTTGTGGATTTTCTTTACAATTTCTGGACTGATAACCTCAGTTGGTCAACCACTGGGATGCTCGTCTTGGCAGCTCCTACGGTCGGGCTCAAACTCTGCCACCCAATATTTCACTGTTGTAAATGAAGCAGACTCTCCCAAAGTAGAATCTAGCTCAGTTTTAATATTAGATGGACTAAGACCTTTCAAATGAAAGAATTTTATCACAAATAATGACCAGTTTTATCCATGTTTATAACTTCGCTGCGAGCATTCACTAATGATGGCTGCCAAACAAATGCTAAACAATTTACAATCGTCAAACTTCAAACTTAAGCTTTCTAATGTTGGTAGTTTTTAGTATTGTTGTTGTTTGAAACAACAGGTCGGGTACATCTGGGACAGCCACCGTATGCCTCTGCCAAAGTAAGTTTTTCATCTTAATTATTTCACATTGGCCGGAGTGTGCGATAAAGCTGGTTAATCGCGTCTGAAACATGATAGAGGAATCGACTCTTCCAAATCTAGCCTACACCCGCCAGTATGAAAGAAGAATTAAATTATCTCAATGGTGTGGTTATCTAGAAGTGTGGCAGCATTCCAAGGCGGCTTGAAGGTGCGGTATCTCCTGGTAATTGAGATCACCTGGGAGATTTGCCGGGACAAGAGAATCAATTGAAACTTGACACATGTTCAGTCTTCGGGAGGTGATTTCTTCACCGTACCTCAATGGTTGAACGTGGATATGGAAGGTTAAAAAGATTGGTGGATCCCCGACTGTAGGTTTTAGTGCTTTATGCCTAGTTCAGCTTGCCATTCGCATGTTCCTTTCATTTTGTATTCCTTCTTTCCTTTTTACTTTCCTCTACCAAACACTCGATTCCGGGATTTCACTGAAAACACACTTTTCTGTGTCCCCTGATCTCTCCCGACCCCCCAAATGAAAAAAGCCATGTATACGAACAAGTAATTCAAAAACAAAAAAGTCCACTAGTCCACTATATAACACTCCGTGGTGTAGTCGTAACCATGCTAACTTCATACACCCAAGGTCGCGGGTTCAAATCCGGCGGAGGACGATGGATTTTTTTCGGATGAAAAATCCTTAGCATGGCCTCCTTCAGAAGGGAAGTAAAGCCGTTGGTCTCGTGTCGTAGATTTACGGCACGTAAAAGAACCTCAGGCCTGATAGAGAGGCCTCTGAGCAAAATTAAGCGGCCTTTCACGCCCAGTATAGAATGGGACGCTGAGAACCACAGCAGTTAAAGAGCGTCCATAAATAAAACTACATTTCATTTCAAAAACGAAAAGTCGGTTAAACGTGATAATTAAATTCAGCATCTTCCAAGGGTGCGAAACGAAGTTTATCAAGAAAATCCACCCACCCTGAACTATCCTTTACATGAAAAATCTTTCGCAAATTTTGATTTTATCAAAAATAACTAATAATTTTTACTTTCGCTACAGGTACTATGAACATAGTGTATAGAGAAGGCATTGCATTACACCCAAAAATTCAACATTAAAACTTCACCGGAAATACACGTCTTAGAGTCCTTTGTATAAAAAAGCATTTTTAGAAAAAGATCCGCGTGTTTATGTGTCCGTGAACACATTAACTCAAAAACAAAGAGTCCGTAAAATACAAAACTCTGTATTTAAGTATCATCCAAGGATGCAACACAAAGTTTTGAGGAAATCCCCCCACCCTAAACTACCCTTATACATGGCAAACTTTTAGAAAATTTTGACTTTTTCAAAAATAGTTTTGATTAAAATAACATACATTAAAGGTATTTACATAAATAAAATGTATGAATTTTCTGGGAATGGCATTTTGAAAACCTCTATATTCTGGATAAATTTTGCTGTATTTTGCATAACTAGTAAACCGTAAGAGATAGACAAAAACTTACTACACAAAAAAAGTAGATTCTCTTTAAAACACACATGGAGTTTACTATTTTTTAGATATTCCTTGTTTTTTGTTTCAGTTTTAAAAGGCTTAAAACTTTTCACATTCTATGGGAATTTGTCAATTCCTGGCAATGCAAGGATTTCATCCACATGGCAACCGGTTTTTAGAAGATTTGACTATCGCTTTAGACTAGTGTATCCCATTATTTCCCTAGAAATAATTACAAGAAAACATTTCTGCTCTTATTTATCTCGATTAGCATGGAGTAGATAAAAGAATAAACGTTTTAACAATAATTTGTTACAGATATATAGAGAAAGTCATGTGAATGGAACATTTCAGATTTTTAATAAAATACCTGCAATAAAGATATTTGCACGGCAAATAAAATGTATATCTTGAATTTTCTTAGAGTAGCCTCTGAAGACCTCTTCATTCTGGAAGACTTTTGCATAATTGGCAAACCGTAAGAGACAGCGACGCTGTTAATTGCCAGGAGCATATCAGCGTCGCCGGTGGGCCGAAATTCCGTACCGCAGGAGTTATTTAGCATGACAGCAGCTCTATTGACATGCTAGTAAATATATTTTCATGGGGCTGCCACTTTTAAGCACACTTCAAAACCATCTGTCTGGGCCGGATTTGAAAGAAAGCCAATGCCTAACCAACTGAGCTACTCAGGCCGACATTAAAAAATCTGATGTGCTACAAGCACATGACTTTCTCTACATATCTGTAACAAGTTATTGTTAAAAATCTTATTCTTTCATCTACATCATGCTAATCGAGATAAACATTAATAGAATTTATCCTTATTACTTCATCCCTTGTAAGTAGAAAGGAAAGAGCCTAATATGTTCCATTTACATGGTGACCTCTAGCTGTTCGGCAAACACACTTTTTATTCAAAAGTTTAAAACTGCTATCTACATCATGCTATTCAAAACAAACATAAGTAGAATTAGTCTTATTACTAGCTCCTTGTAAGTAGAAGGGAAATAAGAAAATGCACAGGCTAAAGTGATAGTCTCATCCTTTAAAAGCCTGTCGCTATGTGAAACAATTGAAATTCCAATCTCTCTGCTTTCCAGGAGTAAAAAAGTATAAAATTGAAACTAATAAGCCGGAATATCTCGAAAACTGTTTACTGTACAAAAAAAATGTATATGACATAATTTATTTGTTTTAAAGAGATCTACAGTTTTATTATAGTAAGTTTTTGTGCATCTCTTACGGTTTGCCAGTTATACAAAAGTCATCCAGAATGAAAAGGTCTTCAGAGACTATTCACAGAAAAATCAAGATATACATTTCGTTTATCATAAAAATATCTTAAACATACGGTTAGAGCCATTTTTAATAAAATCAAAATTTTAGAAAACTGTTCCATGTAAATGGAGTTGGGGTGGGGGGATTTTCTTAAAAATCTTCGTCGCATCCTTGGAAGATACTAAACATAAGCACCAACTTTGGTATTTAACGGTATTTTCGTTTTTGAGCTATGCTGCCCACAGACACATACATTTTTCCTTAAAAAATTGGACTCAGGGGCTCAAAACATGTATTTCTGGTAAATATAGGTCTAAAATGTTTGGGTGCAATACAATACCTTCTCTCTACACTATGTACGTGGTACGTGTAGAGAAAGTAAAAAAAAATCTTAGTACACCAAAAAAGTAGATCTCGTTAAAACACTTTTTTTTTTTTTTTTTTTTTTTTTTTTTGTGGAGTTAACCATTTCCGAGGTAGTCCTTTGTATTGGTTTCAGTTTTAAAATACTTAATGTTTTCTCAAATGGGAATTTCTCATTCATGTTGCCTTTGATTTACTTCTGGCCACACAAATAGAACCGAATTTTAAAATATTTGACTATCGCTGTACTCTACGGCATTACCTTATTTCGTCGCCCTCCGTGGTGTAATGGTTACCATGCTGACTTCATATACCCAAGGTCGCGGGTTCAGACCCGGCGGAGGACGATGGATTTTTCGGGCGTAAAAATCCTTAGCATGGCTTCCTTCGGAAGGTAAGTAAAGCCGTTGGTCCCGTGTCGTAGCCGTTGGTCCTCAAGCCTGATAAAGAATTTTTTAACGACAGCTTCCATACAAACATCTAATGGCCTTTCAGGAAAACGCACCTTACCGCGGTAAGAATTTGACCTCATCACTCAGCGGTGTACCAAAGTTCACCAGCAGGTTAGGTGACAGTGATCAATGCGCAGGCGCTCACATTGGTGGAGCGTACTGTTGTTTACACCTGGAATTGCATCTCTCCCCCCCCCTCACCCTTCCCTCCCTCCCTAGCCCCTCTCTCTCTCCCTCCCCCTCTCACTGCTGAAACACATGGATATACTTGCTCAGCGTGCAATGGAGGAAAACAAAAAGTGTCCCGTTTATCTAAATATGAAGTAGGTATGCTTAAATTTAAAGGAATTTAAAGAAAGTAAGGAAAATGAAGAGATAATAGCAATAACTTTTAGATGGAACGTGGGAAAAGCTGGCTGCTTGTTGAGTAGAAAAATATGCCCAGCTATAATGGATTTCTTTTATTTCCTGTCACAGTGATCAAAGGTTCATTTAGCTTCGTTGACATTCGCCATCTAAAAACTCTGATGTGTTACATTCACATGACTTTCTCTACATCGCTGCAACAAACTATTGTTAAAACTCTTGTGCTTCTTTGTACTTCATGCTAAACGAGAAAAAAGTTAGCAGAAATAGTCTTTTACTTTCTTCCTTGTAAGTAGAGGCGAAATAAGGGAGTACCATAGGTTAAAAGGATAATCAAAAGTTGGTTGCTATGTGACCGAAGTTCCTTTGTTTGTATGCACAGGAGTTGACAAATTCCCGTTTAAGAAAAGTATACTTTTTCAAAAGCAAGGACTATCTAAAAAACGATAAACTTCACGAAAAAAATGTATATAACATTAATTGTGTGTTTTAATGTGCTCTACATTTTTGTGTGGTAAATTTTTGTCCATCTCTTACGGTTTAGCAGTTGTGCAAAATTCCGTAAAATTCATCCAGAATGAAGTAGTATTTAGAGGCTATTCCCAGAAAATTCTACACATATATTTTATTTGACAGGTAAATATCTTTAATATACGATATTTTAATCAAAATCGTTAGAGCCATTTTTGAGAAAATCAAAATTTTCGAAAATAGCTCCATGTAAAGGGTAGTTGGGGTGGAGGATTTTCTTGAAAATCTTCGTATCGCATCCTTGGAAGATACCAAACCTAAATACCAAGTTTGGTATTTAACGGACTTTATTTTTGAGCTATGCTGCCGACACACACAAACACGGACATTTTTCTAAAAATGCTTATTTTTTTTTAATTCAGCGAGTCTCAAAACATGTATTTCCGGTGAAATCTCGGTATCGAAGATACACTATGAGGAAGTAAAAAGACAGATAACAGAAGAAAAAACTATCCCCACACCACATGAGAATTTTAAACTTCGGCTCATATCATTAGATTACTGGATGCTTATCAGGGTGGGAGGTGAATTAGTGCAAATAATTTGATATTTTGTAGAGAACAATGAGTATATCATATGAGTATGTCATTTTGTCTGCTTACCAATAGCATTACCATAAATGGGGCACAAATTTTAGGGTCTAATGCGTTTTATACGGCGCTGAGCTATTTCTCTGCTGTGTTTACATATATCACACCACCTATAGTCGGGCAGGGCAAAGAGCAGAAGAGGATCAACCGTGTCACCAGTTACGTAAACAACCAAAAGTCGAGATAGAGAATAACAACCATCCTAAACATATCTTGCATTTTTTCTTATGTACATAACTTCAGAAAATAACAAAAAAAAAACTGCAAACATTGGAGCATCACAATGTCCTCAACCGCTGATACAAATATTGGCACTTACTCACCTCTCACTCTGTGTATGTGTAATTAACGCATCCTAACATTCCTGAAAATAAATTAATTGCACTAGATCGATTCACTGTTCCTGTTATTTATGCATTGTTTTTGGAACTGTGCTTTAACTAATATAATTATATTACTAACGCCGTGATTGAGTGGATTTCGTTACATCTTCGGTCAGGGTATTTAAGGCACTGGTCGCAAAAAAGAAACAAACAAACAAAAAGTCTTAGAAACACTTCTAACAGTTTTAAGATTATATACTTGTAATTGTCACACCTAATACGAGTAAACAAAGAAATGGCCATGCTAAAGTTAAAATCTATAGCTCATTTTATTTCTCAGACAATACTATTAAATATTTCAATTAGCAAAAAAGTGCTAATTTTCAAAAACTTCCTTGCGCATTCACATTTGTTAGAAATATAATAGTGAAACCACCACCACCACCCGATGTTATTATTCGTGGAAAAATATTATGTTTTTATTTTATGAAATTGTTGAAATTAAAATTTTCCTGTTTTCAGTATACAGTAAATTTTGTGAGCCAACAAATAAAGTAATTACAAAAGCCTAAATCTTTAGAAAATACACTTAAGATTTTGTATGTAAACTTTCATAGAAATCAGAGCAAAATTGAAACGCGAGGAATGAATTTCATGCGCAAAAAGGTAAAACTGAGAGAAGAAAAAATACAGAAAGGAGAAGTAGGGTTAAAAAGTAGCCCTTGGTGATCTAGATATGCTGCTGGGCTTTTAAAAATGGCGAATCGTAGAAAGTATTGGCAATGATTCACAGGTTTCTTTATACGGCAAAATTTAAAATCAAAATTGTCCCCATTTTCACCTAAAAAGTCAGTCCCAGGGTCGCTTAAGAAATTAAAATCCTGGTAGTATCTGACAGGCCTATCAGAATGCGTTCATTGGCGAAAATGCAGTGTTTCTTTTAGTTGAGAATTCTGATCACTACTGTTCCGCCATTTTAAGAATACAACACAACCGCCATTCACTGCCGGTCAGATTTAACCGCGGTAACTACTGTTGTCGATGGTCCACAAATGACCATTCTTAGTGATATGGTCAGATTTTACCACAGTAACATCTTGATCCAGAAAGGTGCACAGGGCCATAAGACTAAAAACGTATACCTCATCAATATCTCATAGGCAGAAAAAGAGGACACTTTAGACAAATGCCTATTCAAATCCTACCGAGCAATACTAAACATTTGTAAATTTGACAGATCTGTACATTACATTAAGACATTTTATTAGGATATATAAACAATAGTTTAGAAAATAATATATTGGCTTATTTTGTTTCACTTAAAGGAATTCTTATCCAGGATTACACTGCTACTCAAAAGTAGTGGCACAATTTTGATTTTCACAGTTTCACCACTACAGTATTTCTGTTATTCCAGTCTACTTGTTACAGCATCATTCAACAATAGTAGCATGATTCGCCTTTTCATATTTTTTTACTTCCCCCCCCCTTTCTTTATGTATATCAGGAATGCTGCATTATTGAACCTATTTGCTTAAGCAAACCATTATTCCCTGGCAACCAATCTCCTGTATCTCCTCATGAAGAGCATAGGGAATTCACAAAGTGTTTCCATCGAACCCTTCTTCGAGAACTGTTCTTTTCCAGGTATGTTTTGGTCTTCCTCTTGCTCTAGTACTCTGAGGATTCCAACCTAAAGCCATTCTTTCTACTGGCCCATCTTCTTTTCTTACTCTATGCCCTGTACAAATCCACTTATTCCCTGACAAAATTCCAGACAGTTTAAGTTTTTGAAATTGTATTAAACAATTACGCATTATTGACTTTACTGTGTCTACATATGTTTAATTGTCTCTCTTTGTTCCATTGAAACTTAATCAAAGAAAATAACCTTTCCACATTAAATGCATCCTAAAAACAAAGCTTTCGTTTTCAGTAGCTCGGAGCAATTAGAGACACAAGAAACTTGTAACAGAAAGCATAAAATAATAGCATTATTATAGCCAATACATTACTAATCAAGGAGTACGCTCTGGCCAAAGAGCATTGTGAAAAATACCTACTACAATCATAACATACAGTCTTTGCTTTGGTTTGTACTTTGTTGGTATTAGATATTTTAATCCCCAGAAAAGACGATTTATATTCAAACTAAATTCTTAGGTAAATAAAAAGGGGGAATTTGCCGAAATTTTGGGAAATCCACTCCTACGCTTTTTTAATTAAAAAGAGGACTTGCCTGTGGAAAAGATGGCATATAATTATTACCCAGCCGAATACAGATCTGGAGGTTTTCAGTGATATTCACAAAAGATTGAAAATAAAAGGAGACAAAGGATTAGATACACTGGGATAAGCCCATTACAGATAACTCATAATGCGTTTGGTGAATTGTTGAATGAACAGGGAATCAACGAGTTACTGAATGACATGCTTCATTCGTTTCACAAGTATCAAGTACAAAGAGAGAACATAAAAGTAGTCCTATAGAGCTGAAACAAGCATTGTACTGCTTTATGTGAGCAAGTTGGTTGCCAGTAGTTCCGATCTTTCAAGATACACATGAGCATATTGGCACTTGTGTGATATTACTTCATTGCTTGTTTACCCTTGTGAAACAGAAGGCCATCTGAAGTGATATATGAAATTCCCAAAAGATCAGAGAATATTGGGATGTAAATAAGAGGTCAATTCAGAAAGTAATGGAAACTAACTAAATAATAACGAAGGATACCAACACAAAACTTTATTTACAAAGTTACAGAACCTTACTCTATTTCTCAACGAAATCGCCATTGCTATTAAGGTATTTGTCAGGCGGTACCGGTTTTTCAATGCGGATGTTATACTCTTCCATAACGATTGAGGAACTTCCCATACCGGTCTTTGTTGTACATACTGGTTCTTCCTCGATTGCTCTAAATTATGCGCCATTTCCTAACTGAAGGCTTGTTCATTGCATTATCACTACACTTGCGCTATCTGCCTATAAAATTCAACTGACCCAACATTTTGTGCATTAAAAAAAACAAGTCCTTTGGCGGTAGAAAAATATACCATCAATATTAAAAAACTGGTACACGTGTCAATAAATGTCTTGAGAGATTGAAAATTACTTTGAGAAATAGAGTAAGGTACAGTAACTTTGTAAATAAAATTTTGTATTAATATCTTTCGTTATTATTTCGTTATACCAAATCGCCTGATACTCTTTGTATTACCCTCGTATTTAAACAGTATGGATGAAGATTTTTGGATCGTTGAGAGGAAGATAGCTGTTTCAATTTTTTTTCCCGTGGGGGAGAAAGCAGACACACGGGTATTTTTGTTTTCGATTTAATTTCACTATAAAAGTCCCAACGCAATCTGCGACGTCAATTAGACAATGGTCCCTTATTAGACAGGTCGAATTAGAACATGGACAAGAACATCCAAAAATCTTCATCCATACTGTTTAAATACGTGGGTAATCCTAGCACTATGAAAATAAACTGTAACGCTTCAAGTATCTTCGTACAGTACCGCACTAAAGATAACTTACAAACATTTCATAAAATCTCAAAAAACTCTAAAACGAAAAGTCCATTAAATACCATCTTTCAAGACTGTGACACAAAGATTTTTCAAGAAAATCCCTCTACATGGAATATTTATTTAAACTATTTATTTTCGCAAAAATTACTACCGATCTTGATTAAAATACCATATGTTTAAGATATTTTCATGACAAATAAAATATATATCTAGAGTTTTCTGAGATTATGTCTTAATTTTGGATGAGTTTTGCATAACCGGTAAACCGAAAAGATACATATCATTACACGAAAAATGTAGATATAGTTAAAATACACAATTTACCTTTCTTATTTTTTTTTCATTCTATTTTTTGAGTTAACATTTTTTAGATATTCTGGCTATTTGTTTCAATTTTTCAATTTTTATACTACTCGCAAACAGCAATTCATCATTCGTTTCATACGATATAATTTTATTCCAGGCCATGCAAACACAATCTAATTCAAGCATTTAACGACCAGCTTTTAAAAGATTTGATTAATGCATTTTCCTATTCCCCTTGTGCCTACAAGAATATATTAATACAACCATTTCTGCTAATGTTTATCTCGACCTTATTAAAATAGAGGGAAATTTAGGCTTTTGTAAGATTAGCTTTTTACAAAATAGGTAGAGAATGTCATATGATTGCAACACATCAAAAAAAATTATTTCATCCCTCGAAGAATCAAAATCAAGGCACAATCTTCCATTATGACTGCAACAGACTACCATACTATTCCTCATTATTAAAATATTTAATTTTTTACTTTCTCTATACGCACTATGTATATGGTGTATAGAGAAGGTATTGCACTCCACCAAAAAATTCGATACCGAGATTTCACCGGAAATATGTTTTAGGGTCACCTGTATCCAAAAAAAAGTATTTTCAGGAAAAGGTCCGTGTGTGTGTGTGTGTGTGTGTGTGTGTGTGTGTGTGTGTGTGTGTGTGTGAACATGATAACTCAAAAACGAAAAGTCGGTAAAATACCAAACTTGGTATTTAAGTTTATTATCTTCCAGGGATGCGACACGAAGATTTTTGAGAAAATCCCCCCACCTCAAACTACCCTTTACATGGAACTTTTTTCGAAAATTATGATTTTCTAAAAAAATGACTAACGATTTTGATTAAAATATCGTATATTAAAGATATTTACCTGACAAATAAAATGTATATCTTGAATTATCTGGGAATAGCCTCTGAAGACTACTTTATTCTGGGTCAATTTTACGGAATTTTGCATAACTGCTAAACCGTAAGAGATGGACAAAAACTTACCACACAACAAATGTAGAGCGCCTTAAAACACACAATGTATCTTATATACATTTTTTTCGTGGAGTTGATTGTTTTTGAGATATTCCTTGTTTTTGGTTTCAGCTATAAAAAACTTATACTTTTCTCATACAGGAATTTGTCAACTCGTGTCCATACAAACAAAGAAACTTCAGTTACATAGCAACTAGCTTTTGATTATCACTTTATCCTATGGTACTCCCTTATTTCGCTTCTACTAACAAGGAAGCAAGTAATAAGACTATTTCTGTTAATTTTTTCTCGATTAGATGAAGTAAACAGAATAATTTGTTACACAGAAGTAGAGAAAGTCATGTTAATGGAACACATCAGATACAATATCTTGAATTTTTATTATAATGAGCGTACTGCAACATATAGTAAGTAATTACAAAGAAAAGTGCCTCTTACTAAAACGGCCTTTAAAACTTTCGGACTTCCGCTATTAACATAGCCAGCTTAATTGTTCGTCGTGCATAATACACACCACACCCTTCCGGTCCTTTTTTAACCTGCTATTACAATCCTCCGCAAAAGTGTTTTCTGCAGTCCTTTTGGAATTGAAACAAGCCTCGTAATGTTTCCAAAGATACAAGCACAAATACGAGACTAACGATTTTACATAACTACACAATAATGAAAGTTATCAACACAAAACTTTCTTTACAAAGTTACTGTACCTTACTCTATTCTTCAACGTAATCGTCATTGCTATCGCATGGACCGGTTTTTCAATGCAGATGTCTTCCACCGCCAAAGATATCACTGCCACTTTGAGGTCTTCATGGCTGGGAAATCTTTACCATCCAAAAAGTCATGTAAGGTGTCCAAAGTGAAACACCGGTTTTTACTTTCTCTTGCCCCATATGTACAATGTACATAGGGATAGAGAAGTATTGCATTCCACCCAAAAATTCAAAGTCGAGATTTCACCGGAAATAAATGTTTTAGGACCCCCTGAATCCAAAAAAAAGCATTTCCAGAGAAAGGTCCGTGTGTGTGTGTGTGTGTGTGTGTGTGTGTGTGTGTGTGTGTCCGTGTGTCTGTGAACACGATAACTCAAAAACGAAAAGTAGTTAAAATACCAAACTTGGTATTTAAGTTCAGTATCTTCCAGGGATGCGACACGAAGATTGAGAAAAATCTCCCCACCCCAAACTACCCTTTACATGGAACTTTTTTCGAAAATTTTGATTTTCTTAAAAATGGCTGTAACGATTTTGATTAAAATATCGTATATTAAAGATATTTACCTGAAAAATAAAATGTATATCTTGAATTTTCTGTGAGTAGCTTCTAAAGATCTGTTTATTCTGGATGAATTTTACTTAATTTGACATAACTAATAAACCGTAAGATATAGACAAAAACTTACTATACAAAAAACGTAGGCCTTGTTAAAATACACAATTTACGTCATATACACTTTTTTCGTGGTGCTTACCGTTTTCGAGGTATTCATTGTTATTAGTTTCAGTTGTGAAGTACTTATACTTTTCTCAGACGGGAGTGTCCGTTTTTCTTTTGTTCTACTCCTGACCAAGAAAAGAAGCGATTTATAATAACAATTGCATAACGACAGCTTTTAAAACATTTTAATATTGGTTTAGCCTAATGAATTCCCTTATTTTCTTCCTACTTATAAGGAACTAAGTAATAAGAACATTGTGCTGAATACCTCGATTAACAAGATGCAGAAAGAAGAATAATCTTATGTAAGAAGTTTGTAGAACGGCTAGTGAAAGTCATGTGAGTGTAACACATAAGATTTTTCTGAATTCTGCTTTTAATTCCTCCATAACAATTAATGAACTTCCAATCCGATCTTTGTCGTACCCACTGGTTCTTCCTTGATTACTCGTAAATTATGCGTCATTTCCTCACTGAAGATTCGTTCATGGCATTATTACCTTACACCTGCTATTTGCCTATAAAATTCGATTTGTCAAACATTTTGTGCATTCAAAAAGCGAACATTCTTTGGCGGTAGAAAAGTATTAACATCGGCATTGAAAAACTAGTACCACGTAACAATAAATGTCTTGACACAATGGAGATTACGTTGGGAAATACAGTAAGGTACTGTAACTTTGTGAATAAAGTTTGTTGTATTGACGTCTTTCTTTGTCATTTAGTTATGCCAAATCGTCTGTCACTTCCTGGATGGCTCTCTTATTATTATATGTGCATTATGCTGTAGGTTTGAAGACAGAAACATGCTATGAATAACAAATAGTATTATATAGAACATAACAGCAAAATTCTTGTAAAGTCTTATTTTCTCTAGCACGTATGTATAATGTACATAGTGGATAGAGAAGTATATTCCACCCAAAAATACTACATCGAAATTTCACCGGAAGTACACGTTTAAGGGTCCTCTGGAAGAAAGAAAAGAAAAAAAAAAACAGTTTAGAAATAGTGCATGTGTTCGTGAGCTTAAAAACGAGATATTAAATACCATTCATGTTGTTTAAGTTCAATTTTTCAAAGATGTGGCACGAAGATTTTCAGAAAAATCCGCCATCCCAACTACCCTATACATAGAACATTTTTCGAAGAATTTTAATTTTTCATAATTGTGTCTAATGGTTTTGGTTAACATACCATATTATTGATATATTTTATCAAAAGCAAAATGTATACCTTGAATTTTCTGGGAATAGCCTCTGAAGATCTCTTACGTTTATATAACCGATGAACCGTAAGAAATAGACAAATCTTACTATACAAAAAATATAGAATCTCGTTCATACACAATTAATGTCGCACACATTTTTGTTATAGAGTTAGCCGTTTCCGAGATGTTCTGTTATTGGTTTCAGTTTAAAGCCATTTTAACTTTTCTCAAACGATAAGTCATTTTTCTTTTGTTTACTCCTTGTAAGTGAAGTGAACCAAATTTCAATTGTTTCATAAAGCGATCGGTTTTTAAAAGATTTGCCTATCGCTTTAACGTAGTATATTTCCTTATTTCCCATCTACCTATAAAAAAGCAAGTCATAAGACAATTTCCGCTCTTGATTGCCTCGATTAGCATGATGTAGATATAAGAATAATCTTTTGTAAAAAACGTTTGCGAAACAGATAAAGTCATTAGAATGGAACACATCAGAATATCTCATTCAAATATTTCTATGAATATTTCATTCAAACAGCACAGAAATGAAATGCTGTGTATGAATTTAATTTATTTGCACACATTTTCTTACATATATTGGGAACAGGAATAATACACGGAAGAAGGGGACTCATCGCCGAACCTTATGTTGGTTATTGTACTTATCCCTACGAGGAAGCGCTCCTGGGAGGGATGAGGTGAGGGGACACACCGGGTGGCCGGAACCAAGAGTGACGGCTCAGAAATTACAAGGTCCCTACAGTTTCCAGATAGAAGCAGGTAGACCGAGGGCTCCGACCCACACAGGTTCCAAGTACCGAACTCGGCGAAAGAAGAGTAAAGCCGGTGGTCTCGTGTCCTAGACTGACGGCATGTAAAAGAATCTCAAGCCTGAAAAAGCGGCCTCTGAGCAAAGTTAAGCGATCTTTCACGCCTAATATAGAATGGGACTTCAGAATCACGGCAGTTAAAGAGAGCCCATAAATAAAAATCTATTTCAATTTCAACCCGACTCTCAGAACTAGAGTAAGCAAGTGGATGACATGAAACTGCGTGAAACGGATGAAAGGAAATGTGATTATGGAGCAGGCGATGGAATGGATTGCGGGAGAAACCGGAGAACTTGGAGTCCACCACAAATCTCCACACATCAAAACATTATTTAATATATACTACCAATAAGCAGCATATGTTGAGTCTCTGGGAGAGTAATATATGGAGTGAAGATGCGCATAATTCTTAGACTACTGCTTGGCTATACTGCGTTTATATCACAACGTGTGAGAGACATTGTGACAAACGAAAAACGTAGCATCACAGTGTGATCCTATATCTTCAACATTCTTTTCTGCAGATGACAGTGGGGACTAATTAAATAAAACCCCAATGTTTGTTATTGCGCTATTCCGAGAATGCCGGTCTATTACATCACACAGCTACATTTACAAAGAGAATATTTTGATTCTGTTTCGAATGTGCAGCAAAAGGATAAATACGTAGCAGGTCGCCAGGACTAGAATTATGTTGATATTTCATTTTCATTGTTATAGTTTATTTATCTATTTATTCATTTATTTTCTTCTCCTGAATGCAAAAGTTGACCTAAACAAAGAATATCACTTTACAATAATAATTAAATAAAAATAACACTAGGCATATATTAAAAAAAATATATAAAAACAAAGAACAACAAAATAACAATTACTATCATTACAAAATGACCAACATTTACAAATACAATACAGACAAGAAATATAAACAGTTTGCGTTGAAAAATAAATAGCACAACATGTAACACCAAACTAAATGTGTTAATATACAGCATATAAAATGACTTATTAAGATTTTTAACGATGTCTGAAAACCGATTTCCTAGAGAAGCTGATTTTTACTTTCACAACACGTCCTATGTGCACAGTAAGTAGAGAAGATATTGTATTCCGCCAAAAAATGTATGTGATTTCATCGGAAATACATTTTTGAGGTTCTCTGAGGCCAAACAAAAACATTTTAGAAAAAAGTCCATATGTATGTGTGTATGTGTGTATGTGTGTGTGTGTCGCCCTCCGTGGTGTAATGGTTACCATGCTTCATATACCCAAGGTCGCGGGTTCAAACCCGGTGGAGGACAATGGATTTTTTCGGGTGTAAAAATCCTTAGCATGGCTTCCTTCGGGAAGTAAAGCCGTTGGATCCGTGTCGTAGATTTACGGCACGTAAAAGAACCTCAAGCCTGATAGAGAGGCCTCTGAGCAAAATCAAGCAGTATTTCACGCCCATTTTAGAACCACAGAAGTCAAAGAGCGTCCATAAATAACATGTCATTTCAATTTGTGTGTGTGTGGGGGGTGTGGCTGTGTGTGAACAACATAACCCAAGAACGGAACAACCTGTTTAAGTAACAAACTTGATAATTAAATTCAGCATCCTTCAAGTATGTGACACGGAGATCTTCAAGAAAATTCCGCCACCACAGACTATCCTTTACATGGAACCATTTTCAAACATTTTGATTCGCTCTAAGAGTTTGATTCTCTAGAAAATATTTGATGACATTGAAAATATTTACATGACAAATAAAATGTATATCTTGAATTTTCTGGGAATAGCATCTGAAAACCTCTTCCTTCTGAATTACTTTTACATAATTAGTAAACCTTAAGAGTAAGACAAAAAGTTACAACACAAAAAATGTACTTCTCATTAAAACACAATTTATCAGTATACATTTTGTGTAGAATTAACCGTTTCCGAGATATTACTTGTTATTGGTTTCAATTTTAAAGTAGTTATTTAAAACTTTTCTCAAATCGGAGCCTACATTCGTTTCATACCTCTCTTCTTTTACTCCTGACCATGCAAGGAGAACCGCATAGAACCGCTTTTAAAAGATTTGACTATCGTTTTACCGAGTGTGTATTCCCTTATTTCCCCCCTACTTATATTGGAACTAAGCAATAAAACCATTTCTGGCAATGTTTATCTCGATTAGCATGAAGCAGATGGAGAAGCTTTTGTAAGAATAGTTTGTTGCCGAATAGCTGAGAAAGTCTTGCGAATGAAACACACATTTTTATCTAATCCATTTTGAGGAATTATATAATGAGTCGAATTCAATATCTAATATGTCTTAAAACGTATAATTAAAGGGTGGATTTTACGTAAAGGTTTATTCATTAGCTTATTAGTCGAAGAGTTCCCTTGTAAATATTAATTCTTGGATGGTTTGAGTATAATTATTTTCTAACAAGTCGTGATGGCCTCATCTAATAGGAATTCCTGAAGCTAATAAATAGTAGTATTGAGAAGGGAATCTCATGAATGCTAAAAGGGATAATTCCTAAAGGTGGTCAAAGGGAACCAAGTTCAATAGCAGGCACCAATCTCCTATGATAGCGTAATTTATTGACTGTTTTATAGTCTATTACGTCAAGAAGAAGGGTGGTTTTCAATGGTGAAAAACTATCAAAATCGGCTGAATGCTTTCTTAGATTACCCTATACACGCACACACTCATACAGATTTTCACTCATAATATGATTTGGCACAGAGATATCTCAATGGTTTCTTTGATGGTTCTCGTGCTGAAGGTCTGTGGTTCAAATTCCGACTTTGGGGTGGAGATTTTAAGTCAGCCCTATCTATGACTAAACCCTGACTAGCTCATGTGACTTATGACGAAGGCCTAACATGGTTAGGAGTCCGGTAAAAGCTGTGGGTCCTCTCATTCACTCGCATAATCACCTACCATCAGAGGTAACTGACTCATCCTCAGAAATGGATCCAATGGTATGAGGTTACTTCCGAAAGTCATGCTTGATCCCGAGAAAAAGTATGAGTAGCAACTTAGCAGTTAGATATTTGCAAATTGAAACCAATAGCAAAAATATATATTGGAAATGGTTAATGTCACATTAAGCTGATATAAATGTTTTGTTTTATTAGTAAAATCTAGTTATTTTGTATTAAGATTTTGTGAATAAACTGTTAAAATAAGTTTTATAATAGTATAGTAAGTACTTTGGAGGACATTTTAAATAATTATTATAATTAAATCAATTTAATTTTTTTTAATTATATCTTGTGTATCAGAGTATATTAAAATAAATTATAAAATTTTGTTTTAGTTTAAAATATTAACATGACATTTAGTTATTGTATCATAAATATCTTATTGTTCATCTCTTTCAAAGGTATCTAAAATGAAATCTGAATGAAGTGGTCTTCATAAGCTATTCGTAGAAAATCAAGGATAGGTACCTACACATTTTTACTTTCTCTACACGTACTATGTACGTAGTGAATAGAGAAGGTAATTTATTTCACCCAAAAATTCTATATAGAGTTTTCACCGGAAATGTATGTTTTTAGACACCCTGAATAAAAACGATTTTAGCAAAATGATCGTGTATGTGTGTGTCTGTGGGCAGCATAGCTCCAAAACAAAGAGTCCGTAAGTACCAACTTGGTAACTTGATAACAAAAACATATTATCGAGGATCGATGGCTAAGGCGGTAGCGTCCGTGGCCAGCATTTGGGGCCAGGTTTCAAATCCCACGACTTGATGAATCAGTTTATATATATATATATATATTTAATACCACGACTCAAAGTTCCACTAAACTTTGAAGTAATATTATGGTATTCTACAACAAACTATTCTCCCAAAAGCTTATTCTTGTAACTACTTCATGCTAATGGGCATTAAAATCAGTAGAAATGGTTCGACTACATAATTCCAGACTGAAAAGGCTATTTCCAGAAAATTCAAGATATACACTTTATATGTTATGTAAATATCCTTAATATACGAGGGCCGCTTTTTTTTTCAACCTCCGATAGGCTATAAATAAAAGAAAGTTCATAGAAAACGATTATTTTATTAATAAAAGTTTTGTACACTTATGGTTACTTTTAGTCATAATGACGAAAAGATTGATATATTTATCGCACAAGCTTTGCAATACCTGCTTCAAAAAATGTTGCCGCACATGATTTCAAATGAGCATTGACGTTGTTTTGAAGATCTTCGTACTTTACGACGTTTGCGGAGATCCATTCAAAACTAACGAAGAGAAATGCTGACTACAGGAATTGTGTTGATCCAAACAACGCTCGCCCACACACTACTGGCAAAACCAATCAGCTCCTTGAACAATTTCAATGGATATTTTCGATCACCCGCTGTACAACTCTGACCCAGCGACATTCACCTTTTCCGCAAACGTCGTAAAGTACGAAGATCTTCGTGTCGCATCCTATTTTGAAAGACGTAGCTTTCGGCTCCCTCCATTAGGGAGGTTGCCATAAGGACAAAGCATACCAAACAAATGAACAAAATAAAAAAGTTTAATGCGTAGCATAAAATTCAAGTATGAAAATGAACAGTGAGTAACCACCAAAAATTAAATTAATAAAATAGCAGTTTTATAAAAGATTTATAGGTTAAAACATTATTTATAAACAGTCATGAGTGTATTAATCATAAATTGCTTTTCAAAATATTTAGGGAACCTTAAAAACCTAGTTTGGACATTTGGTGTTTTAGCTATGCCGACCACACACACACGCTCGCGGACCTTTTTCTAAAAATGATTTTTTCTGGACTCAGGGTACCTCGATACATATATGTTCTTTATTTTCGTGAGGAAGTTCCGTTATTGTCTCCGTTTTAGCAGAACGTTTCAAGTTTTGTTTTGTTTTTTAATAAATACAGTTTTGGAGCCTTGTCGGTACTCCGGCGTTGTATTCCTCTACCATTTTCTTCTTTTTTTCCATTTTACCTGCATTTACTTTAATTTCCCGTTTTTCTTTTTACTCACAAATACTCAGACAAATACACATTTACAGATGCCCAAGGTGGGACCCGAACCCACGATCCCCTACGCCACGAAGCACCAAAGCAAGGCACTTTAGCAAGTGCGGCTAAGGGGATCGGTAGTGTTTAAAAGGTCTTCATAAGTGATAATGTGACCTCTCTGCTTGCCCTCTGTTTGAATTTCCGCACCATGTTTGAGTGCATGCCATCATCAGCACAAGCTCCGCACATCGAAATGGTTACCAACACTTTCCAGAAGTCGATTCCAGCTCTGCGAAGCGGTTGCCAGATGATTGCAGGAGTTAGCCATTCAAGTAACTAAAGCTGGGCATGGAGTGCGTTAATGCAAATTGGTGTTGAGTGCTTCACACCCTTGACGGTCACCGGCGAACACTCTCAGGTCACTGGTATTGAATACTGCTAGCATTGCCAACTGATTAGTTAGTAACCTGATAAAACAATTTGCGATTAGTTCATCGATCGGATTCAAGCGAGGAGGAACTTTTGTCGTTACTGGTTTTGAATAGTACGACGAGAGAACAGGACGATTGGAGGAAAACGTTCGTTGCCCTATTATCGCTGTTGCATGAACGGCTGGAGAAAGACTTGTATTATGCCAGATACTATAGTTATCTGTGTGAAACATAATGTTATATGGATGTGAAACGTACTCAATCGTAAAATCAGACAGATGGTGGTATAGGAAAATGCTGAAAATAAATTGAAATGATAAAATAGACAGTGAAAAGTTTTATGATAGAGCAAATGCAGAAAGAGAACTTTGAAACCCAATAAGATAATGAATAAATTCATAGTACATTTATTAAGGATCAAAGTAGCGATGCCTTAATAAATGTTGAACAAATTAAGAAAGATATTAACTACAAAACATATGAAGAACTAAAATAGGAAGGCAGGTAGAAGATCAGAATAAAAACTCGCTGCAAACCAATACAAATATTGATAATTAAAGGAAGAAAACCTTATTAATTATTATAATAATCACAAACGGTATTACAAAAAAAATGTAACTGCTATGGTTCTCAGCGTCCCATTCTATATTGGGAGCGAAAGACCGCTTAAGTTTGCTCAGAGGCCTCTCTATCAGGCTTGAGGTTTTTTTACGACACGGGACCAACGGCTTTACTTCCCTTCCGAAGGAAGCCATGCTAAGGATTTTTACGCCCGAAAAAATCCATCGTCCTCCGCCGGGTTTGAACCCGCGACCTTGGGTACATGAAGTTAGAATGGTAACCATTACACCACGGAGGGCGACACAGTATTACCAGATTCATTATTTAACACAGATGGAAAAAATTTAATTTAGATATTTTTACAGTGGAAAAGAAATCATGCAACTTATCACAGTTTCTCTCATCTTGGTCTTCTCATTAAAATCAGACACAAACTTAATTATTTCTTGCCAAGTATTCGGTTTTTTTTTAATCATCCCTTACACAACCCAAATACCAACGCTGGGGGAAGGTCAAAACTCCCCTTCTGATGGCCCAGGGAGATTTACGAGTTGGCTTTTCATTAGGCCAATACCTGGTTTCCTAAAAAGTCCCCCCCCCTCTGCACGGTCTCGCTGGGTTGGAAGTGGATACGTCCTTTACGAGGGTCAACCCATAAACCCAAATAGCAGGTGCATTTTTTATTTCACTTATAACATCTGTATCAATCAAATCTAAACCCATGACTGGAATAACGATCCAGCATTAGAACCAAACCAGATGTAAATAAAAAAAATCTTGTGTGTTCCATTCACATGACTTTCTCTATATCTCTGCCACAAATTATTGTTAAAAAGCTTATGCTTCTATTTACTTCACGCTAATCAAGAAAAAATCAGCAGAAATAGCCTTATTACTTGCTTCCTTGTAAGTAGGAGGGAAATAAGGGTGATAGTGAAAAGCTGGTTGCTATGCGACTGAAGTTCCTTTGTTTGTATGGATCGACAGGAGTTTGCAAATTCTCGTATCAGAAAAGTATTTTAAAGCTGAAACCAATAACAAGAAATATCTCAAAAACGATCAGCTCCACGAAAAAAAAAAGTATATAACATAAATTGTGTTTTTAACGAGCTCTACATTTTCTGTTATCTCTTACGATTACCAGTTATGTAAAATTCCGTAAAATTCATCCAGAATAAAGTAGTATTCAGGGGCTATTCCCAAAAATTCAAGATATACATTTTATTTGGCATGTAAATATCTTAAATATAAAATATTTCTAATCAAAGTCGTTAGAACCACTTTTGAGAAAAAACTTTTGGAAATTTTCGTTTTTGTGCTATGCTGTCTACAGAAACACGCGGGTCTTTTTTTTTTTTTTTTTTTTTGATTCAGGTGAACTCAAAAAATGTATTTTCGGTGAAATCTCGGTATCGAATTTTTGGGTGCATTACAATACCTTTTCTTATACACTATGTACACTATGTACATAGTACATGTAGAGAAAGTAAAAACATGCCGCTCAGTAGTGAACATTTCAATTTGGAAACCAGGCGTAATAAATACCTATAGTAGTGAATTCGGAAGCTGGCGTTTTTCCAGATGTTTTTATCCAAGATTTGATAACCGGTGATAACACCAAAATTTAGACATTAGTGAATGTGGCCCTAAATGTATTTTTATCGTTCATTATGTAGTTTTGATTTGCTTCCTGGAATCATTAAAGGTTACTTATTTAAGAATTTCATATTTAAGTAGATACTATAGGCATAGTGTTAATTTTTTTTCCACACAAGCAGGGTGTAGAACAGGAGTTGGATAGGTAGAGTCGTAGCCGGGATTTGAACCACGGATCTCCCAATCTCCAGCTCCTGTTAAACCTCCTATTGTAAATAGGAAAATAAAACCTAAAGCTCATATTGAAATGTAGGATATATTACTTATGTTTGTTAAAAAAACGATAGAGATAATATTGATAGTATAAATGAGGAAGTAGATTAATCATAAATTTATACTCAAACCAATTTGTGTCGTGTCGGCATATTGCCATGGTAGCTCAGTGGTTAGAGCAACCGGCTGGAAACCAGGAGGTTCGTGGTTCAAATCCCGGCTCTTGCATTGAGTTTTTCAGCCTGACTTTACCTATCTAACTACATGCCGTTACATTACGGACCCCCCCCCTTAATTTTAAAGCTAAAACCCTTTAAGGAATAAAAATTCAATTTTTACCGCTCTGTAGTGTTTGCCTCGACTTCAAGAGGTCCTGAGTTCGAATCTCAGGATGACTTACCCGGATAAAAATGTTTTGGTGTTTTCCCTTATCCTGAGAAAACGAATGTCGAGTAATTAAGTTCCCCGAGATCATTTGAGCAAAATTTCACATTTCACCAGTTTCATTCATCGTCCGATGTCCAATCAGGTAAAAGGATGTTCTGTTGCTGCTGTTGTTGTTGCTGCGGCTCCTCCTCCTTCTCCTCCGCCACACATGGCTTTGATTCCAAAGGTTGAAAGTGCGTTAAAACCTTTTTTTTTTTTTTGTTGTGTTTAACACCCGCTTTTATAACTTATGGCATCGTAGGTGATGATATTGATGATAGATTGAATGAAGATGGAGCACCGGTGGAATGCGATGGCGGGAGAACCCGGAGAAAACCCGCCCCTGCGCCGCTTTGTACACCACAAATCTCACATGCGGTCGCTTGGAATCGAACCCGGGCCGTCTAGGTGAGAGGTGAATGGTCTAACCACTCGGCCACGCGCGGCCCAGTTGTTTGTTTACTTATGTATTTAAATTTAATTTAATTTAAACAAAAAACACGTCAACTTATATATTGAGGAAGAGTCCTTAAAGGTGGTTTTAATTTTATTTTATGTTTCACCTCCTCACTCCTAGCCATCCCCAGTTTGAAATGTCAAAAGACACCTTTAAAGTTTTACACTTAAATATACTTAAAGAGTAAAAAATTGTTTATTGACCTCGTTAATTTATTTACATCTTTTGTTTTAAGTCGTTACCTTACAACTAGATTGTTATATACATCAAGCGCGGTGGCGCCGCGATAGCGTGTCAACTTGTGCTCGGGAGGCCATGGGTTCGATTCCCCTGGCGGTCCTTACTGAACTATAGGTTTTTAGGGGATTTTCGCCGAATCGCCAGGCAAATACTGGGAAGGTTCATTATATCCCCCGAATGTTTCTGTCCATCATTTCCGTGTCCTTGTTTCAAGCTTGAAAAGCCAGGCGACGGTGTTCGGCGGGTTGCGGCTGGATGGAAGGTATATTGCCGGTGTCGTCGCGGTACCACCCAATCGGACTCGCCTTTGGGTGCTTTCGGGGAATCCCCGTAGGTTCGGGGTTCGTGTCGGGAACCTTCAATCTATAAACGTTAAGGAGCCCGATTGAGAATCCTAACTCCAATCCTAATCCTAATGCAATATTTGCCGCGAACTCAAACTCTGGTCAATCAGGCTAGTAACCTATCGAAGTAAAAATCTTCGTGTCGCATCCTTGGAAGATACTAAACCTAATTACCAAGTTTGGTATTTAACGGTCATTTCGTTTTTGAGCTATGCTGTCCACACGCACACGGACTTTTCCCAAAAAATGCTTTTTTCGTACTCAGAGGACCCCAAAACATATATTTCCTGTGAAATCTCGACATCGCATTTTTGCGCAGAATACAAACTTTCTCTGTCCGCTATTTATATTGTACATGTGGGTGAGAGAAAGTAAAAAAGTGAGAAAGAGGCTCATTGCTTATGAATGAGCTCCAAAGGAACTGTTAGCTCCTAAGAGCGGAATAATTACTTCACTCTTCCAAAGACAGGAACAAATCTTCGAAAGCATTCCGATTCCTGCAGCCTATTACCATTCTGATGGCGAGATTGCAGATTCTAGTTCAGTTTCAGACAGACTCTTTCCTGAGCCTTTCCTATTGGTTACGGAGACAATATGGCTACGGGACAGGTGAACGACAGCCTTCCAGATTTCGTCGAGGTTAGGTTAGGTGTATGTAAATGAACTGGTGAACGACAGGCTTCGAGATTTCGTCGAGGTTAGGTTAGGTGTTTGTAAATGAACTGAATCGAAACAAGGGATAAAAATAGACTTTCTGAAAATCGGTTCTGCTTTCTAATGAGATTTACAGTGTCTTCCATCCGTTCTGTTTGCTTGCGCATGGGCAGCCATGTTCGTCAATCGACCAATGATAGAGTCAAATCTAAAACTGAAATAGAATCTGCAATCGCAATCTGAAGTGACATGTGCTGGCAGCAAGCACTTCCATAGAACTAGTTCAAGTATGAAACGAACTACGAGTACTTCCTTGAAATGACTCCGAATGGAAAGTAATTCCGATAATGGAAAGGGCTCGCTTCGTTACTATATCAACGTGATGCCATGACATCCGATGGTTCGCAGTTGATTTTCATGATCGAACCGCGCGCAAGGAAGGCACTGATTCGAGCTTATTGACAGTGTAAAACAAAGACAAGGCAGTCATTTTTGGCGACTGACATAGTTCAAAATATTCGAGATTATTGATATTTCGCTCATCAATAGCTTTTCATTCTCCTTTGTGTTGAAATTATATGTGGTAGAACGTTATCTTGTGCCGAAGAAATTATATACTGCCAGATTCGTTACAAACAGTTGTGGGTACACCATTAAAAATCTGATGTGTACCATTCACATGACTTTCTCTACATCTCTGCAACAAATTATTCTTAAAAAGCTTATACTTCTATTTACTTCATGCTAATCAGTAAAAAATTAGCAGAAATAGCCATATGATTTGATTATTTGTAAGTAGAAGTGAAATAAGAGAGTACCATAGGTTAAAGTGATAATCAAAAGCTGGTTGCTATGTCACTGAAGTTCCTTTGTATGGACAGGAGTTCACATATTCCTGTATAAGAAAATTATAAGTTTTTCATAGCAGAAACCAAAAACAAGGAATGTCTCAAAAACAACGAACTCCACGAAAAAAAATGTATATAACATAAATTTTGTGTTTTAACGTGTTCTACATTTTTTGTGTAGTAAGTTTATGTCCATCTCTTACGGTTTAGCAGTTATTCAAAATTCAGTAAACTTAATCCAGAATAAACTACTCTTCAGAGGCCATTCCCAGAAAATTCAAGATATGTATTTTATTTGTCAGGTAAATATCTTTCATATACGAAATTTTAATCAAAATCGTTAGAGCCATTTTTTAGAAAATCAAAATGTTCGAAAAAAGTTCCATGTAAAGGGTAGTTGGGGGTGGCGGAATTTTTCTCAAAATCTTCGTGTCGCGTCCCTGGAAGATACTAAACTTAAATACCAAGTTTAGTATTTTACCTACTTTTTGTTTTTGAGTTATCGTAATCACTTATCTCAAAAATTCGATATTGAGCTTTCACCGGAAATAAATGCTTTAGGTTGCCTCTGTATCCAAAAAAGTATTTTCAGAAAAAGGTCCGTGTGTGTGTCCGTGAACACTATTAACTCAAAAAAGAAAAGTTGGTAAAATATCAAATTTGATATTTAATATAGTATCTTCCAGAGGTGTGACACGAAGATTTTGAAGAAAAAAATCTCCCCACCCCAAACTACCCTGTATATAGAAACATTTTCGAAAAATTTTATTTTCTCAAAAATGGCTCAAACGATGTTGATTAAAATACCGCATATTAAAAATATTTATAAGGCAAATAAAATGTATATCTTGAATTTTCTGGGAATAGCCACTAAAGACCTCTTTATTCTGAATGAACTTTGCTGAATTTTGTGAAACTGGTGAACTGTAAGAGATAGACAATAACTTACAACACAAAAAATGTAGATCATATTAAAAAAACACAAAGCATGTCATATACGTTTTTAACTGGAACTGACCATTTCTAAATTATTCCTGTTATTTGTTTCAGGTTGTTTTTTCTCACACTCCTGGCCCTGTATAGAAACGTATTTCAACACATGGCAACCGTCTTTTAAAACATTTAACTATCGTTTTAGGCTAGTGTATTCCCTTATTTTCCTTCTACTTACAATAAGCAAATAATTGAGACGATTTTTGAGTATCTATAAAGTAGACGGAAGAATATGCTTTTTAACAATAATTTGTTCTAGCGAAGTAGAGAAAGTCGTGTGAATGGAACATATCAGATTTTTTTTTTTTTACAAAATGTTAAATACATTTATGCTACATTTAAAAAAGTCTTACGTGTTCCATTCACATCACTTTCTCTATCTATTCTGTAACAAACTATTCGTATAAAACTTATACTCTATCCACTTCATGCTAGACATTAGCAGAAATTTTCTTATTACTCAGCTCCTTATAAATAGAAGGCAAATAAAGAATACACAAGACTAAAGCGTAAGCACAAAGCTTTAAAAGCTTGTAGCTATGTTATTGAAATGTCGTTCTATTTGCGCGGCCAAAGCAAAACAAAAATGACAAATTCCCATTTGAGAAAAATTTTAATTTTAAACCAATAATAATGAATATTTAGGAAATGGTTAACTCCACACTCGACGTTCCACTGATGTGTTTAATTTTCTATCTGATATGAAAATAAAATTATTCTTAAAAAATATTATTCTTATATCTACATAATGTTAACCAACGTAAACATTACCAAAATGGTCTTACTACTTAGTTCCTTATAAGTAGAAGGGAAATAAAGGAATACACTTAGCTAAAGCGACAATCAAATCTTATAAAATTGTCGTTTTGTGATTGTCATTGAAATTCGATATTCTTTCCATGCGTAAAACAAAATAGATATAAAACGAATGAGGACGTCACGTTTGAGGAAATATTAAGCATTTTAAAATCGAAAACAATAAATAACACGGAATATCTCGAAAATGGTTAGTTCTACACAAAACAAAAAAATCTGATGTGTTCCATTCACATGACTTTCTCTATATCTCTGTAAATTATTATTGTTACTAAGCTTATCTTTTATTTATTTCATGCTAATCGAGAAAAATTAGCAGAAATAATCTTATTTCTTGCTTTATTGTAAGTAGAAGCGAAATAAGGTTGTACCATAGGTTAAAGTGAAAGCCAAAAGCTGGTTGCTATGTGACTGATGCTCCTTTGTTTGTATTGACAGGAGTTGACAAATTCCTGTATGAGAAAAGTATAAGTTTTTCAAAGCTGAACACAACAAAAAAGGAATATCTCAAAAACGATCAACTCCACAAAAAAAAATGTATATAACAAACTGTGTGTTTTAACGTGATCTACATTTTTTATGAGTTAAGTTTTTGTCCATCTCTTACGGTTTAGCAGTTATGAAAATTCATCCAGAATAAAGTAGTCTTCAGGGGCTATTCCCAGAAAATTCAGAATATACATTTTATTTGTCAGGTAAATAACTTTAATATACGATATTTTAATAAAAATCGTTAGAGCCATTTTTTAGAAAATCAACATTTTCGAAAAAAGTTCCATGTAAAGGGTAGTTTGGGGTGGGGGATTTTTTTCAAAATCTTCGTGTCGCATCCCTGGAAGATACTAAACTTAAACCAAGTTTGGTATTTTACCGACTTTTCGTTTTTGAGTTATCGTGTTCACAGGCACACGGACACACACACTACGGACCTTTTTTTGAAAATACCTTTTTTTGGATACAGGGGACCCTAAAACATATATTTCCGGTGAAATCTCGGTATCAAATTTTTTGGTGGAGTGCAATACATTCTCTATACCCTATGTACATAGTGAGTATAGAGAAAGTAAAAATACATATAACAAATTGTATGCTTTAACGAATTCTGCATGTTTATGTAGTAATTTTTGTGAATTTCTTGACGATTTCCCAGTTATGCAAAACTCATTTGGAATGAAGAGGATTCCAAAGGCTATTCCCAAGAATTTCAGGATATATATTTATGTACATATCTTTAATATACGCCATTTTAATCAAAATCGTTGGTAATTTTTTAGAAAATTAAAAATTTCGAAAACATTTCCATAAAAGCTAATTTAGGGTGGGGGGGAGTTTTCTAAAATTGTTTGTGTTACATCATTAGAAGATACTGTCGCCCTCCGGTTAATGGTTACCATGCTAACTTCTTATACCCAAGTTCGCGGGTTCAAACCCGGCGGAGGACGATGGATTTTTTCGGATGTAAAAATCCTTAGCATTGCTTCCTTCGCAAGGGAAGTAAAGCCGTTGGTCCCGTGTCGTATATTTACGGCATGTAAAAGAACCTCAAGCTTCAAAATGAAGCCTCTGAGCAAAATATAGCGGTCTTTCACATCTACATAGTATGGGACGCTAAGAGCCTTAATAGTTAAAAAGCGTCCATTTCTATTTCTACCTATGTGACATGTACGAAGTAGAAAAAATAAATGGTTTCGGTAGTTAAATGTTATAGATATTTACCTGACAAATAAAATGTATATCCTGAATTTTTGGGAATACCTCTGAAGACTACTTTATTCTGGATGAACTTGAAGGAATTTTGCATAACTGCTAAATTGTAAAAGATGGACAAAAACTTACCACACAAAATGTAGGCACGTTAACGCTCAATTTATGTTATATACATTTTTTCATGGTGTTGATCCTTTCTTAGACATTCCTTGTTTCTGTTTTCAGTTTTTAAAAACTTACACTTTTCTCATACAGGAATTTGTCAACTCCTGTCCATAGAAACAAAGGAACTTCAGTCACATAGCAACCAGCTCTTGACTATCACTTTAACCTATGGCACTCCCTTATTTCGCTACTACTTACAAGCAAGTAAATAGACTATTTCTGCTATTTTTTTTTTCTCGATTGGCATGAAGTAAATAGAAGCATAAGCTTTTTAACAATAATTAGTTGCAGAGATGTACAGAAAGTTATGTGAATGGAACACATCAGATTTTTTTTATTGTATCATTTGTACAGCCCCTTTAAGTTCAATGGTCATACATACCTTTGACTTGTGAAAGAACTCGTATTACTTTAGGTATAGAACGTTAGGTTAATTAATTTTATATCACTAAACACACGCACTTTTACTTTCACATTCATACTTCCAGACTCTGTGGGGGATAGGGAATAATGTTCCACCCCAACCGAGATACGAACCCGGGACTTTGGGGTGAAAAGTCAGTTCGCTGACCACTTGACTACGGAGGCAGTCAGCAGGCCACTTTTGTTTACTATTAAAATAATTAATTCAACAATTGCGATGGAAATTTCAATAGCTAGACTAGCATCTATAATGTGTTATTTATGGTATAAGTTTTTAAAGTATGTGTCTATAAATGTAGAATTTAGAGATGTTACCTATTTGTACCCTTAAAATCTTTATTATTTCAGAGTGTAGTGTTTGTTTAATATTTAATATTTTCAGGAATGAGTATTAATTGCAAGTATTCCTGCAGGTGTGGATAGCCCTGTGGTCTGGACTGTGCTTTGTGTCAACCCTAATGACGCTGACAACGTTTCTCATCGACACGGAGCGCTTCAAGTACCCTGAGCGTCCAATCGTGTTCCTGTCGGCGTGCTACTTCATGGTCAGCATCGGCTACCTGGTGAGGGTCGTGCTGGGTCACGAAGAAGTGGCCTGTGTGGGCCGCATGATCAGATATACCTCGACGGGACCCGTCGCCTGCACCATGGTCTTCCTCCTGGTGTACTTCTTCGGCATGGCCTCCTCCATATGGTATGTAATCTAACTTTTGCTGTTTTAAATCCTTATATACACCATGCTGAAAGTACAAGTTTACGTCCTTCTATCTATACCTAATAACAAAACCATAACCAACATTTTATTTTTTACTTTCTCTGGCACGTATGTACTTACAATGTAAATACATAGTAATTGGAAAAGGTATTGTATTCCACCTAATAATTGAAACCGAGATTTCACCGGAAATACATATTTTAAAAAATAAAAACAGTTTTAGAAAAAAGGGCCATGAGTGTAAATAAAATGGCGTGTTATTTATGGACGCTCTTTAACTGCTGTGGTTCTCGGCGTCCCATTCTAAGTTGGACGTGAAAGACCGCTTAATTTTGCTCAGAGGCCTCTCTATCAGGCTTGAGGTTCTTTTACGTGCCGTAAATCTAGGACACGGGATCCACGGCTTTACTTCCCATTCCGAAAAAAAGCCATCATTCTCCGCCGGACTTGAACCCGCGACCTTGGGTATATGAAGTCGGCATGGTAACCATTACTCCACGGAAGTCGACGCCAAAGAGTGTGTGTGTGTGTGTGTGTGTGTGTGTGTGAATAGCATAAGTCAAAAATGAAAATTGTCATTTTCTAAAGTTTTAACAATATTTATTAAAAAACATATTTTAAAATATTTTTATTATAACGAAATGTATATCTTAAATTTTCTGGGAATAGCGTCTGAATATCTTTCAATCTGGATGACTTGTGCAAGACTGGAAAACCGTAAGAGATAGACAAAAACGCATTACACAAAATAGATCTCGTTAAAACACACAATTTATGTCATATGTACATGTTTTGTAGAGTTTAGCGTTTCCGGTATATTCTTTGTTAATGTTTTCAATTTTAAACTACTTAAACTTTTCTCAGGGGAAGTCATCTTCTCTTTCATCTCTCCTTTGTTTTACTGCTGGGCTTGCAAAGAGGACCGCGACCAGCTTTTAGCAGATTTGACTATTGCTTTAGCCTTTCCTTATTTCCCTTATACTTACAAGGAAGCAAGTAATAGACAATTTCTGCTAATGTTTGTCTCTATTAGCATAATATAGATAAAAGAATAACCTATTATATGAATAGCTTGTATGAGGAACAGTTAGAGAGAGTCATGTAAGTGGAACATCTAGGATAAATAAAATATACAAAGAAAATCTTATGTGTTACATTCACATGACTTTCTCTTCTATCATTTATTAGAGGGTATAATTATCAAGTTTAAATGTATATACTTCGCTTTAATTGACATAAATCATTGCAGAAATAGCCTGAGTACAAATTTCATATTAGATGCAAGAATTAAAGCAAAATCAAATATTTAACAGGTTCTAAATCTGTTATACTTACTTCTGCCAAAATAGTCAAATTAATACAATTCAATATACATAAAATTATTTTGAACACCTGGTGCTCTATTTAAACAGTTTGAATTAAAATAAAGGCAAAAAAAACTGTTTAAACATAATTTGCATATCTCTTGCACAATCTACATATGTCTTGTATACGTTATTAATGGTTCGAATTCTTAACAGCTTTGTAATTCTATTTAAGTTCTTTCGACATTCAGTTGTTTCTCGCAATTGCATGGAAACAGCATAGCTATTTAAGGCAATCTATAAAGTCAAAAACGTTATTCCTTTTAAATTTATAACTAAATAAGAAATATAGCTATTTCTGCAAAAAACAAAAAAGTATCTTAATTAAAGGGAACTAGTTGTAACAGTAAAAATGTTTATGGATAGTTTTATACGCATTAAAAACGATAGAAAATAGAGAAATATGAATATAACACTTAAGAATTTTAAATAAATACATTCAGTTATAAAATGAAACTATGTTCTGGTTGATAAATAGCTCTATTATGGAATGTAGCATAGGTCCTAATTTGTATTGCTCTAGAGTTTTGCTTTAGGTGTATTTTATAAATCGCAGTATTTACTGGCCCTGCTTTTATAATTATGAGTCAGAGAATTATTAATGGTGAGCATACAATATTTCCAAGTCTTAGTGTTACATCTAGATTCAGCTATTAGCAAGTTCTCTCTTTGTTTGTATTTATAGCAATAATATTTTGCTTGCTTCTATCTATCATATAACTTAACTGGAATACCTATGCAGTAAATAGTATTACTCCTAAAATTATATAAAACTCCAATTAAATTAAATATACAATGCTCACGAACAAACAAAATACCAAGGAGTAATACATTTTCATAAAATTTGCAAAAAATAAATTAAAAATTAAACAGTAAACAAGGTCTATAAAATATGAGCTCATAGTGATTTTCAGAGCCACTTCTGGAGAAACTGTTCAACTAAAGTACAGTACTATTATACAATTCCTCAAATGCAATTTTCATTCTTTCAAATTTGGATAAAAAATAAGAACTACCATACCATGTTCCAAAAAGAATTTAATTAACGGATTGCAGCAGGTTTTAGAAATGTCTTAAAGTATCACTTGTAAGTAAGATATTGATGTGAAACTTACTCAATTGATTCCCAATGAAGACATAGATTTTTGGTTGGGAGAAATTAAACTTGAAATGACCAAAATCAGTATTATTTAATCTTAACACAATCAAAATAATGTGGTTTTTAGAGGTAGACCTACGGGGAGTCACGTTGGTGTCAGATTGCAATATCTGGAGATGTTAGGGACCCCGCTGTGTTTGAGCTTGCTGGATCGCCCTCTGTTTCCTTCACTTCACCCCTTGCTCCAGTTGACTTCCAGCAGCAATAAAGGCGTCTATGGGCTTAAGAGCAGAAATACTGTTCCCCTTCCAATTAAAAACAAAAGTAATTTATTTATTAACGATGCTATCAATTTCCAGGATTATATCACTGGCGTCAGTATTACGCCATTTCGTCTCGCACGAGTACTTTTGCATGTCGCCGATTACGTCTAGTGACATGAGGTTATCTCTTTTAAGCACATTTAAAAACCGTCGGTCTGGACCTTAGGATCGTGGACCAGATAACCTCCTGACAACCACAACCCTGCAAGGCAAATATGCAAATCTGTGAAGGTTAGAGAAGATATCGTATCGGATTTTTAAAGTGAATTAACTGTTGCGTCAGAACTTCTTTAATAACAAATAGTTCCACGAGAATTTCTTATTCAAGTCAGGTGTCTAAAATATAAAATTATAGGAACATTTCTGGTCCGCTCCTTTTACTTTCTCTACACGTACTATGTGCATAGTGTATAGAGAAGGAATTGCACTCCACCAAAAAATTCGATACCGATATTTCACCGGAAATATATGTTTTAAAGTTCCCTGTATCCAAAAAAAGCACTTTAGAAAAAGGTCCGTGTGTGTATGTGTGCCAAAAGTCGGTAAAATACCGAACTTGGTATTTAAGTTCAGAATCTTCCGAGAATGCTACACAAGGATTTTCAAGAAAATCCCCCACCCCCAACTACCCTTTACATGGAAAATGTTTCCAAAATGTTGATTTTCTCAAAAATCGCTAACAATTTTGATTAAAATACCGTATATTAAAGATATTTACATGACAAGTAATATGTTTAATTTTAAGTTTCTGGGAATAGCCTCTGAAGACATCTTTATTCTGGATGAATTTTGGAAAATTGGTAAACTGTAAGAGACAGACAAAAAGTTACTGAATAGAACATTAGAGTTCCTTAAAACACACAATTTATTTTATATACATTTTTTTCACGGAGTTGATCGTTTGAGATATTCCTTGTTATTGGTTTCATCTATAAAATACTTAGTTTTCTCATACGGAAATTTGTCAACTGCTGTCCATACAAACAAAGGAACTTCAATCACATAGCAACCAGCTTTTGACTATCACTTTAGTCTATGATACTCCCTTATTTCCCTTCTACTTACATGTAAGCAAGTAATAAAGACCATTTTTTCTCGATTAGCATGAAGTAAATAGAAAAATAAACTTTCTAACAATCATTTGTTGCAGAGATGTAGAGAAAGGCATGTGAATGGATCATATCAGATTTTTATCATTGGATTTCTATCTTTCTTTTGGATTTTTTTTTTCGTTCATTTGATCACACAGACATTCGCACTCTCGTTCACACCTGCAGACTCTGGGAAGGATAAGGAATAATCTTGGCTAGAGAAAAATTCCACCCCCAGCCCGGAATGTAACCCCTCTCTCACACTAGCAGGTGCTGTTAACGACTGAGCTACGAGTTGCTTTTTTGTTTTATACAGAGCTTTTAAATGTCACAACAGACAATCAACAACTAAAGAGAAAGAAACAAACAAAGCCGCACTACTTATATAATGCAAGCAGATCTACAGATGTAGGCGGTAAAAATGTTCATAACTTTAGCAATAATTGTGATTTCTACTTTCTCTAGAACGTATGTACAATGCACATAATAGGTAGAGAAGTTATGGTATTCCACTCAAAAATGAAATATTGAGATTTCTCTGGAAATACATGTTTTGAGCACCTCTGAAACAAAAAAAGCACGCGCGGAGTGTGTGTGTGTTTGTGTGGACACCTATGAAAAGTCGGTTAAATGCCTAACTTGGCATTGGTATTACGTTCATTATCTTCCAAAGATGCGACAAAAAGATTTTCAATAAAGTCCTTCTCCAAAATACCCTTTACATGGAAAATATTTCTAAAATGTTTAATTTCTCAACAATGGCTCAAAGTTTTATTAAAACACTATGTATTAAAGATATTTACGTGACAAATAAAATGCATATCTTGCACAGCCCCTGAAAACCACCTCATTCTGGATGAGTTTTGTATAACTGCCAAACCTAAGAGATAAACAAAAACTTGCTACACAAAAAAATAAGATCTCTTAAAAAACAGAATTTATGTCATATTCTTTTTTGTGGCAACATTTTCCGAGATATCACTTGTTATTGGTTGCAATTTTAAAATACTTGAACTTACCTCAAACGGGAATTTGAATTTTTCATTTGTTTTACTCCTAGCTATGTATCGCTTTAGCGTAGTCTGTTCCCTTGTTTCCCTTCTACTTACAAGGAAAAGTAATAAGGTCCTTTCTGCTAGTGTTTATCTTAATTTGCATGAATTAGATAGAAAAAATCGGATGTGTCCCATTCACTGGCTTTCTCTACATCGCTGTAACAAATTATTGTTAAAAATCATATTTTTCTAACTACTTTGGGATAATCGAGAAAAAAATTAGCAGAAATTGTCACAATTACTTGCTTGTAAGTAGAAGGAAAATAAGGGATACACTAGGCTAGAACGATAGTCAAATCTTTTAAAAGCCGGTTACCATGTGGATGAAGTCTATTTCTATGAAGGGCCATGAGTTAACAATTTTCCTTGTGAGAAAAGTTTTAAGTATTTCACATCTGAAACAAATAACAAGGAATATCTCAGAAATGGTGACTTCAACGAGAAAAAAACGTAAATGACATAAATCGTGTGTTTAAACGTGATCTACATATTTTGTGAAGTAAGTTTTTGTTTATCTCTTACAGTTTACCAGTTACGCAAAATTCAGCAAAATTCATTCAGAATAAAGAGGCCTTTGGAGGCTATTCCCAGAAAATTAAGATATACATTTTATTTGTCACATAAATATCTTTAATATACATTGTTTTAATCAAAATCGTTACAGCCATTTTTGAGAAAATCAAAATTTCTTTCTGTGTAAATGGTAGTTTCGGGTGGGGTTTTTTTTCTCAAAATCTTTGTGTCGCATCCCTGGAAGATACTAAAAAAAATATCAAGTTTGGTATTTTACCGACTTTTCGTTTTTGAGTTATCGTGTTCACAGACACACGACACACACGGTCCTTTTTCTGAAAATATTTTTTTTTGGATGCAGAGAACCCTAAAACGTCTATTGCCGGTGAAATCTCGGTATCGAATTTTTGGGTGAAATGCAATACCTTTTCTATACACTATGTACATAGTACGCTTAGAGAAAGTAAAAATAAAATCTTAAAAAACAGAATTTATATAATACTTTTTTTTGGTGGTAACATTTTCCGAGATATCACTTATTATTGGTTGTAATTTTAAAATAATTAAACTTATCTCAAACAGGAATTTGTCGTTATTTTTCATTTGTTTTACTCCTAGAAATGTAGAGAGAACCGAATTTCAATCACATAGCAACCAGCTTTTAAAAGACTTGATTTTTTTTTATTTATTCTTTATTTTAGGTCGCAGAACTACAAGGTCTATAGCGACCACATTAAAAATCTTGTTTACAGTTTTACATCCCTAATAAATGAAAATTTTGAGCACAAATAAATCATTATATACTCAAGGATTAAAATATACCTCTAATGCTTATGACATATGAAAACAATAATTTAGTATAAAAAATATAACAATATTAAAATTATATTACAACAAACAGTGACAGTTAAATTAGGTATAACAAGTTAGTAATTATAATTCTGAAAGTTATATAGATTGATTTCTTTAAGGTATATTAATTAATTCATTGACTAAACTTTTTGATTATCGCTTTAGCGTTTTGTATTCCCTTATTTCCCTTCTTCTTACAAGGAAACAAGTAATAATATCTCTTATACTAGTGTTTATCTTAATTTGCATGGATTAGAGGTAGTTTTAACTGAATGGGTAGAGAATGGGTAGAGAAAGTAATGTAAGTGGAAGACTCAGATTTTTCACAGTAGTATTGTCATTACTCTCGTACAGAAGGAGGTTTTCAGTAAATCAAAATGAGCATGAAAAGATGAGTAATGATAATTATTGGTATGTTTGGTGTGTCACACAGGTGGGTGGTACTGTCGTTTACGTGGTTCCTGGCTGCAGGTCTCAAGTGGGGTAACGAGGCGATTGCCGGCTACTCGCAGTACTTCCATTTGGCAGCTTGGCTGGTGCCGACCGTCAAGTCCGTGGCGGTGCTCATCACCTCGGCAGTGGACGGCGACCCAGTGGCAGGCATCTGCTACGTGGGCAACCAGAACACTGAAAATCTTCGAGGCTTTGTGCTGGGTCCCCTGGTCGTCTACTTGATAGTTGGAACGTCCTTCCTTCTTGGTGGCTTCGTGTCCCTTTTCCGCATAAGGAACGTGATAAAACAACAGGGCGGCATTGGTGGCCGTAGTAAAGCAGATAAGCTGGAAAAACTCATGATACGCATCGGAATCTTCAGCGTCTTGTACACCGTTCCTGCCACGGTTGTGATTGGCTGCTACCTCTACGAGACGACGCTGTATGCCGAGTGGATGAAACCCCTGGTGTGTAACTGCGGTCGCAACCGACCACGACCTCTCTACTCTGTCCTCATGCTCAAGTATTTCATGGCGCTGGCCGTCGGCATCACTTCCGGAGTGTGGATCTGGTCCGGTAAGACGCTCGATTCTTGGAGGAGGTTATCTCGGAGGCTGTTTGGGGGCGGCGGAGGTCCGGGCGCGGCAGTTCTGATCAACCCGGCAGCAGGGAAGCAGCGAGCCGCTTCCGTCGTAAAACAACAACATTATGTGACGACGGGACCGGCGGCTCCCAGCAGCACCCTCCTGTCGGCGCCGCACATCTCCGCCGCCCCTGGCAGCCTTCAGTCCTCCAGTCAGCACCACTTCCAGCAGCAGACGGCGGTGAGTCAGCAACCTCCTCTCAGTCACGTATGACAGCAGCGCATGATGGCGCGCAGTGACGCCACCCATATTGATACTTCGGATTGCTGCACCTTGGACGACGTGGACACCGGCGGGGCCGGCGTCAAGGTCGTCGTCCAGCAGCAGATGGCGACCGCGGAAGGACTCAGCAACTATGGGCCGGTCTAGGTAAACTCCTCGGGGACGACTCGGTGTGCCATCACGAGGGAGGTGAAATCGCTAAATCGTGCTACAACATACACAGGCAATGCAAAATCAAAAAAGTCCAAAGCTGAAGCCCAAAGAAGGAAAAAGGCTCAAGGAAGAGGTACCAGCTATGAAGATATTCTGGTTACCCGTTTCTGATCCATGTCTGCGCATATCGTTCTTTTTCTTCTTTCAAAAAAATTCCGTCTTGAGGATCATATAGCCCCCTTTTAAATAGAAAAACAAATATCACGTTTGATGTATTTTTAAGAAAGGACGCGTTATTGATAAATATGTCAGTAGAACGACCTACAAGTGCCACTGGAGTTCTCTTTCGTGAGCTAGGCGTTAAAAGTATAAAATACTCTATATTTTAAATTGTTATAAATATTACAGCTCAAAAACATTATACATAAGCAGTTATTCAAAATGTCATGGATTTATTGAAATGGCACAGTTTCTTTACAATATTAAAAACATTTGGTCCTTCCTGGGGGACGCTAAAATGGGGCGTATCTTAGCTTCTGAGACAATAAACATTTCATAACTTCCCAAAACAAATGATTTTGTGAAATAAAACTATACGTTCCCGTAAGAGTTTTGGGGGATTTGGCGTAGCCTAAACATCACTATTTATTTACTAACTTAAATATAAATTATAATCATGCTATGATACTAATTTTAGGAACATCGAGAAGTTTAGTTTCATCTAAGGATGAAGGTATCTACTAATTGTTATAATTAGTGAACACAAATGTGTTCCTTGTCAAAGAAACTGAGCGAGAACTTCAAGTATGCTATTATTTTTCCAAACAGATCCTTTTTATAAAGATAATCAAATGTGGTATAAAATACATATTAAACATCCAAATTTTAATAAAAAGCATGCAGTCACACGATGTATAAGTCCTTAACAATGGTATATTACAGCAATCTTCGCTATACATACCTACCAGAATAATTCTGCACTGAAAAGATATAAACCATAAATTATTTCTATTTTTGTATAATGAGCAAAATTGAATGCCAAATGTTTTGGCCATTATATAAACCCATTGAGTTCTGCAACTCTTAACGCACGAAGGAATATCTGCATACGTCAAATATGGGGCAGTTGCGCCACTTGGTATGCATCTCTTTCCACCTATTAAGACGATTAAAATAGAATGTGTTTATCTTGGAAATATTTTTTGGTTATTGAGCAAAAAAGAGCTGACACGAAGTGATCAAATCCAACTGTTAAGGATACTTACCAAAAATAATTACAAACTGTAGTCACGAAGTTTGTGCAATTTCTATTAAGACCATCATAACATTGAGTACTAAGAATTGATAGTATAAATATTTCTAGTATACAATATTTCTCACTGATATTTATTTGAATAAGATACTTTCTTAACATAATTTTATAAATTATGAGTATTTAAACGTTGCTATGATGCAATTACATACAGATGTAAATCTCATTAAATTACTTTTCTCTGCCTGTATGTGGTTATATACTGATACTGTTACAGTAGATACCTCTTCTCATAGTGCGTTTGGGCTACTAACACTATATAAAAGTGTCAAATCTTAACAGTGTTAAGAGCTAACAACTTTTTGGGCATTCCTAGGATCTAGATGGAACTTTCAGGTAATATTTTTGAGTAGCCTGTGTATGTTGAGCAAGTCTTTCATTCTTAACGGCGGATTTTTCACGGAGTGAAGGAACACGCCTTAAAAAGGGTTACAATAAATTGCAAAAAATTCAAAATGATACCACAGAAAAGAAGCGTCGTAAGAAAGAAAGGACTGTAGGGGAAAAGTCATTACCCGTTCTAGCTTTAATGTATTCCGTTTAATTCTGTCCAGTCATTGGTCAAACATTCTTAAAGGAAGGGTGCGCGTGACAAGAGAGTTAAGAAACGGAAAGAATGGAGGATGGAAATAATGGAGGTTGCAAAAGAGAAAAAGAAAAGAACTAACATTCAAGGAAGAGACATTTGAAATTCAAATGCGGGGACCGCGGTCTCAATCAAGTGCACAAATGAAGTGAAAAACGGAGGTCCTTAACCCACTAGAAGGCAGCGAACAATGTGGCCGCCATTCATTGAACGAGCATGAAGTCGCAACAAACACGATCTCTATCCCCCATAACATAGGCGCTCTTGTGAAGATCCTATCTCCCCCATCACCGATGTTGACACTGAAGCTGCAGAAATTGCATATTTTCTTATCTGCAGAAACCAAAATAGCAGTGATTGTAACAGGTTCCCGTGAAGAGATGCTTATCCAAAGAATAGCTGCTAACACCATTAACTTTCAAAGTGCACTACAGACAGTCACTAAGAATAAATCAACCAGTAGCGTGAATGCTTGCCGAGAGAAGAAAAGTGAAAGTGTTCACGTGAATTTTATACGTAAATAGCATTATAGTCTGAATGAAACATTTTCTACCGTTCTACTGAGTGTTAATAGCAACTCCATCTGTTTCTATTGTAACATATTTACTTTACCTGTGTCGCTAGAAATGTCTGTGTGCGTCGAAATTCATCGTGGTGGTGGTTGAGGCACTGTTGCCAAACTTAATAGACGAAGTGAAAGAGTCGACTTCTAAAGAAATTAGGAGATATAGCGAAATCGCATAACACTTCTAAGGAAGTATGTTAAAGGTTGAAATGTCCATATTATTTGCAGATGCACAGTCTCATGCTATTATCACACGTAATATTGCAAAATTCTGAGGTTATCGATAAGCTTTAGCGCAAGAAAACACGTGGTAAGCTTAAAATCTTGGTAGCATTTTTAGAACTTAATTCATATTTGAACACTAATACTCTATAATGTTTTGCAAGTGGGAAGCGTTCTACTCTGCGTTATCGTGTTCTGCGTTGCCAGGTCGTACCCCCACTCTTTACATATTTCCCTCCGATTGGCTGCCGGCCTGGTAGCGCTCAAGGACAAACCTCACCCCATTTGAAAGTCACTGTAAATTACTTATTTCTTTCTTTCCTTGTTTACCCTATGTAGGACTTGCATCCCTTCAGAGCTTATAAGCCAGCACCTGAACTCAGACGCTTGTTGAGAAGCTCTAGATCAGAAAGAGAGAGTAACCAGGATTGATTATCAGCCCAATGCTTAGTATGAAAGTGGATGAAATTAAATAACGGCGAAAGGAAATATAATTATGCAGCAATTGCTGGACTGAATGGTGAAGGAAAGCCAAACACCTCTTCCTCCGCCACAATCTCACATGTGGTCCCCTGGAATCGAACCTGGGCCACCTAGGTGAGTAATCTAACCACTCAGAAACGTAATATGTTGAAGTTTAAACTCAAACTCCTAGTAAAGGCTACTCCACTTTTAAATTTTGAGGGTAAAACAAAATACATAAAACATATTTTTAAAACAACGTACTTCTTTAAACATATTTACGATTATTAATCTACGATTTATTGTATTCAGAGGTAGAAGCATCTCTTTAAGCAAGTAAAGTTATTGGATATTTTTCCTCCTTTTGCAAGATGAAACATTAACAGCTAAGCAAGCAGCGATTAGCCGACGTTCAAGGCCCTATTAAAATGTATCGGTTTCCAAATTATATGAGCGTATTAGTATGTTTAAGTCAAGTGGTAATTTTCACTCATTTATACCTTTTAATACTGTTCATATAGTTTTTATTCATAGCTTCACTCTATCATATAAAATAATCTGATCGCATTGATAAATATACATATTTTTCCAACATTTTCTTTTCAATTAGAAATAAAATCAATATATAAAAATGTGGATTATATAGTTCTGGCACTAGTATGAATAAAATTTATAAATCTTCGTAATGCATATCCATAATACCACAAAAAATTAACAAACTAAGCTAAACGTGCTGAGTGATCAAAGAGTTGTCGAAGTTTTAAGGATGGATGCCCAGCACAGCTCTGGAAGACTGAGGTAAACACTGTCTCAACTACAACCACCATTAGCCGTTCTTTTTTACTAATTACACATTTTTATAAGTAAATACGATTTTTAAGAAAAGTGTACATAGGTATAAATGATGCGTAAGATATCCGTCTATCTGTATGTAGCAGAAGTGTTTCGAGATGAGAGAATGACACAGACGAATGGTGCAAACACGTGTTTAATTTATTTAATTTTTGCGATGTGTTCGAAAGCTGTAAGCAGTTTACTTTCCAGTGCTTGCCTTTCTTTTATTTTGAAGCTGTTAATACTGTAACATTTAAATAAAAGCTGAAATGAGGAGAGAATGAGAGTACTAAAAGTACAACAGTTTCGCTCTAAAATACTAGTTTAGAATTCTAAAGCACTTCTGAATGATGTGTAGAAATCCCGCCTAGAGTCCATTCGTATTCTATTCGGCTTGGGCTTGTATAGGGGGACG
This sequence comes from Hymenopus coronatus, assembly GCA_030762935.1. NCBI lineage: Eukaryota > Metazoa > Arthropoda > Insecta > Mantodea > Hymenopodidae > Hymenopus > Hymenopus coronatus. The sequence goes on from CM060884.1 coordinate 41,125,730, forward strand.
GGTGTCGCTTGATGCAGGAACCGGTCTTTCTCCCTCTTTTATACCTGCTGACCAATAAGAATGCGAATAGACTGTAACTATAGCTTTCAATACTTCTAAAATCTTTGGATAGTTTCTGCGGAAAAAAAGTATAAGTTTATGTTATTGAAAAAAAATTAAATTACATGAAAATAAGAATTTCTGTTATATTCTTTCCTCATTTTAGCACCTTCTGAATTAATATAATGTAAATAAGTTCAGTTTGTAATGTATACTCCAGAGTTTTCAGCTGAATTATTGAGTAAGTATTCGTGCCAAGGACAAAATAAGGCATAGACTGATATACATCCTATCACTAACAAGATAGGATGTATATGGGGGTAAACTGGCAGCACAAAGGATTACAGACACAACAAACATAATTTGGCAAATTCTGTGGACCAATGAAAATTAAAACCATCTGTTTCATAACAAAAAGCGCACTCTTTGCACATAAGAAAATATTCTTAATCAAAAGGAAAAAATTGCAAAAAATAGGAATTTGTATGTGTAGGTAACATTACATCTAGTCACTATTGTACGTAACTGCTACGTTAAGTACCTTTCATGTAAAATCATAGTCAATTCCTAAAAATATTTTACCGAATCAATAAAAACAAGTTTTTACTTTCAATCTATATTAAGCCACTGATAACCAAAGATATTAATACGAGAGAATGTAAAGAAATGCGACAGGTTATCAGTCCACTTATTAAACGCAGAATGTCTCAGTCTAACGGCCGTGTACACCATTCTCGATTAAGATTTTACCGTGGTCAAATACTGCGTTTACCGCGATGAATGTGGTGCAACGATGAGGTAAAAGTTTATCGAGGATTTTACCACGGAGAAATATGACAGCTAGTTTTCTTCGTTCATCTCCCGTTTCACTTGCGTTGTAACGCTAAAATGGCGAAACTTATAGGTTAGAATTCTCAACGAAAAGAAACACTGTATTTTCGCAAATTAGCGCATCCAGATAAAGTCGTGGTCTGTCTGGTGCTTTGTAGTGTTTAATGCCTTAAGGCTTTTTATACGACAGATGTCTTGAACATTCTGACTGAAGACGTAACAAGAATCCACACAATCACGGCTTACATATAATTATAGTTGAAGCATAGTTTCAAGAACAATACACAAATAATATCAATGAATGCATTTAGTGCATTTTCAGAAATGTTAGGATACATTAATTTATCTTATACAAGAATCCGGTAACACAGCAGATGAGTGCCCTAGTTTAAAATCGTTATAGTGATGTGAAGATACTGTGTGTAACCCATATTCAAAGAGTCGCAAGTTGAAATCTTTTTTTTTTTTTCTTTTTTATTCTGTCTCGCTTTCAGGAGGCGAATGTTGACTAAGCTAAATTTTTATTTTATATATATTTTTTTTTATTTAAAATTGCTTTTAAATATAATTACATGATTAAATAAATATGGAATAACATTTCCAACTTGCTTTCTTTCCATTGCACAAACACATTACTATGCTTCAGCAAAGAGTACTGCAAGTGAAAAACAGACTACACGATGTGTACTTCCGGGAGCGTTTTGCATAATCTGCCTGTATTGAACGATCAGCTCAATCAAGATGAGCGCTTGCCAGCTCACCATGGTCAACTAAACTGCGGTGAACATTAGATTCTAGTTGTTTTAGACTGAGTCTTTCCTATTGGTTACTGAGACAATATGGCTATGGGGCAGGTGAACGACAGGCTTCGAGATTTCGTCAAGATTAGGTTACTTAGGTTAGGCGTGTGTAAATGAACTGGATCGAAATAAGGGATAAAAATGTTTCTGAAAATCGGTTCTTCTTTCCAATGCGAAATGTGCAGTCTTACGTTCCTTCTGTCTGCTTGCGCATGCGCAGCTAGGTTGACCAATCGCCCAATGGCAGAGTTCAAATCTAAAACTGAACTAGAATCTGCAATGTCGCTGGTGAAGGGTTTGTTAAACAAGAATGGTGCACACGGACATAAAAATAATGCACACGTGATCATATACAGTCTTTGCTAAAGAAGTGGTACACTGGTTCGAGAGGTCCTTGAAAGTAGGAATATTATTAATCCTAATCATTCACAGTAACACAAGTGATATTTCCGAAGACATTTTCGTAAATGTAATTCCGTGAGCAATATGAAAGCATACTTTGCATTTTATTTTACTTACTTACCTGTTATGTGTAAATATTAAACAGACGTGAGAATAACAATATGACTTAAGGAACACCAGGTGTTATACATTCTTTGAAAAAATTTAAATAATTGCGTTTTTTAAGATACATTTTCCCGACATATACGCTGCAAGAAATAAAGTTTTGCAGAAAAAAACAACGAAAAACAATTTCATATTTGTTATATTCCAAACTGACCCTAAGTAAAGTATTTTTCCACTTAAAAAAAACGCTTCTAGTGAAAAAGTGAAAGATTCGTTTTACAACCTCCTGGACATCTTCGTGTACGTTTATTTACAGCCTCAAAAGCAATTGGATGCTAAATGAGGAGGTTTCAGTCCGAAGTCGTTGAATGACAACTGTATCCCACATGAATGTTGAGAACATTATAATAAAATATTTTCAGTTAAATAAATCTCAATCATTATATTTATAGTACTATTATAATATAAGAGTGATCAAACACATCTAATATATCAAAATATAGAAAACTTACACAATTTTAATTTAGAATATTAAGAATAAAATGTGCAGCGTTTCCTACTTATTCCTCGCAATGAATGATTTAATATTCATTTGTCCACAGAAGTTGAAATGGAAAGGAGTGATACTATTTTGTTCTTATGTGTCCAGTCACTGTCCAATATTGTATACGAATTTAGGTTAAGTTTTGTTGTTGTAGCATTAAGTGTTCTATGTATTATGCTGCAGCGAGAGTTCGGATCTCATTTTAACATCGATCTTGCAGTAAGCACGTTAACAATCGTTGTTACTTTAACATGACGTTTGCGTCACTGGCAACCTTCAACAATCCGCTAACATTAACGGAGGTTATAGCTAGAACCCGGCAGCCAGCGCCAAAACGGCTATGTCACGAGTTAATTAATGATGTGTGAAACCTACATTCATAATCATGGACGTCGCCAGAGCTTTTCTAAAGCGGGTACCAAAATCTATGTCATTCCAAACATGAGATTCTTTATTCATGCCGATTATTATAATGCGATACTGTTATTTAGACCGTAATCATTTAGATAACTGTTAAGCTTGCGTTTGGAAAATTTGGAAAATCCACAGTATGTAATATATCTTAATGTAACCTATATAAACATCATACACAATAATAGTGAAACTTGTGCAATGTATCAGCATTATAGCTTATATAGTTATTTAGTAGATAATTTTTACTGTCTAAAGTCATCGTTATAATAAAAGTGAGCCATGAGATGCATTTTCAAAAATATGCACATACAAACATTTTGTTTTACAGAAAATGAGTTTAAAATATTATTATATTATGTATAATTATATTATATTTTTTAATATTAGCCCTAACTAGCGAAGAAAAATTTTATTTGTTTTTATAAAAATTATAGCATTATTTCGAAAAGGTAATGTGACCATTTTCTTTAATGTGATTTTTAGAGACAGTAAAAAGAGATTGAAATATATTAATAAAAAATTGCATCAGGTAGAACATTTTGAGTATTGAAAACTGTTGGAAAAAGTTTGCGAGAAAATAAGATTTAAAGTTTGGAGTGTCTATTAATAAACATGCGCCTACCCATTTATAGCTTCAATTAATTCTTTATTATCAAACAAAATAATTTGTTAATTTTCCACAATTGTTGGTAAAATATCCAGATGCAGAACCTTAAGAATTCAATTGTCAGAACGTCTTCATAAGAAGCAAATAGTATATGGGCAATGTTTTCCTTAACTTCCGGAATAAACACTATTTTACAGACAATATTCGTCACGTCTATCCATGTTCAGAAACTAAACAGCATATTTATAGGCTTTTAACCATTTTTATAAATAAAATGTATTTAACTTTATGAATGAAAATTTTCGTTAGATTTCGCGTTTTCGTCAACACGAGCTTGGGAATTCGAGAACGATTTATGTTTATGTTTATGCTTCTCATGGAAACGAAGAGAACAACGTACTGGGATTGATAAAGACACTAGGAATACTGCAAGAAAGTAGTGTTAGCTTTAATGCATAGAATTATTGTACCGCAAGTCAAATTCGAAACCAATAATGCTAACAGAGATGCGTACAAGAAATTACATATTTATATACGTTGTAAGGACCTCCACCTAGTGGCTTATCTGTCATTCATGGTTCTGTAGTAAAAAAAAGACATTCCAAGATTGAGAAGTGTGCAACATTTCGCCATCATATAAAAACAAAAATGCGACACAGCTTGTAAATTTAATTTTGTCTCTGAAGCTTACAATTCGCTTAATTTTATTTAAACCGTTTCGTACAGAATATGTGGTACATATATTTATACAAATTTTTCATCTCAAACACATAACTCCGCATTTCTATCTTTGTCATTTTAGGTTTTCTTTGTTGTTATTCATTATAAACGAATGCTGTTGCAGTTATTTCCTTTGTTCAGACTCTACCCACAGTAATGTTAGAAACAGCTTGTTTTTATGCGGATAGAATGTTGAAGAATATTTTTAATGTTATTTATTTGTATCACTCCGTTAACTGTTTGGTCCTATCGAGGCTTTCCTTGAGAAACAGCCGATGACGCTGTTCTCTGAACTGAAGGTTTTCTTAAGTTCTCGTTTATTAGTTTTACTATTAGCCACACTCAAATTCAGTACCTCATTCATATTTTCAGATTCGTTGGGGGATAGGGAATGATTCTGGTTAAAGACATATTCCCCAGCCGAGAAATGAATCCGGGATCTCTGGGTTGAAAACTCAGCAGGCTTCTCGACCGAGTCGCTGAAGAAATTTGGGTAATTATTTACAAGTTGGGCCGCTCTCTCCCTCCGCTGCGACTTATGCCAGTTTTGCACTTTAACGGGGCCGATGTGGTTAGAGAGGGATTATGGGTGGGGAGATGGTTTAAAAAACTAATGTTGAATCCATTGCGTTGTTAGGAGTTGTTATCGATAATGAGGTACTACCACCTCATAGAAAACATAAATTTATATACACACACTAACCTAAACGGATTGGAACCTAACCCCGCGCTAAATTTGAAATCCACAGGCTTTGAAATTGTCATCATAAATACAAAGTCAATTAATCGCACTTAGTTTCATTCGATTTTAGAGTGGCCGAAGTTCCGCATAATAAAATTCACTGAACAGCTGTATCTGCGTGAAACATACTTGTCATACATCAGCACAGCGTCTAGCGACATATGCCGGTGTTGCATTCCACAACACTGTTCGCCTGCCGCCGACAATGAAACTCAGGTTTTAGGCACTTAGTGTGCAGTATTATTATATATTTACATTGCAAAAGTACTACAAGACTTCTTTATTTATATTCTACTCCTTCTAGGCAGCATACTTCATAAATATTCACAAAAAAGGATCGCTACGCGCACGTAATAAATTAGCGTTTAACTTAATTACGGAGCTTTTCCGATAAAAATATTGGCGAAAACGTAACAAATATAAACCAAACTTACATTCAAACCACAATTTGTTTAATTTCTAGAGGGGCCCAAGTTCTCTATAATTACCGAAATTTGTTAACAGAAGTTATCAATTTTGTTAATAGCATTGTTTATTAACGATGGTGTGAACTGACAAATAATTTTCAAATGTTTGCATACCTTAATTGCTCCCTAGGTTTCCTCCATGATAAGTACGAGTTTATCAAAAGAGAACGAACATTCGTTAACATTCCAACCCTCAGTCGACGATCTGAGTTTTCTCGATGTTTTGTCCGGCCTACCTGGTCGTTGCATGTTCCTTATGAGTATCGGCCAACACAGAACTGCTTTTAGTACTTGTACACACACAAACTTTTTTTTTTGCAATAAAGTACTGTTCTAATATACCTGACAAGTTTGAAGCAGAATTTCACATTCGTATGTTGCCCCATTTCACCCGTAACAGCGTTGCTTCACCACACCTAACCTCCACGACATATACACAGGCGCACAGCTTCGCGAACGATAACCGACTGGCCTCAGGTTTTGCTAAACTGACCATCAACCAATAGGACCAACTACACTGCACGACAGAAATTCATTCACAACATTTTTTTTTATTACTTTGGCAGTAATAGTATTTGCTACAGCACACGGCTAAGTTAATAAAGCCAGGGTTCAATGAAGAAACTAACGTTTTCTAATAAATCTTAATCAACGATTGACTTGGTATATTTTATATCTGACTCTGCTTCTTCTTCCTCTTCTTCTCTGTAGTTGGTCGTTCAGTAATATTATATGGAACAATACTTCGTGATTTAAATGCCTTACGGTTAAACCGCTCATTATGAATTTATAAAATAATGCAAAATAATTTTCTGAACAATTATGAATTAATTTCGACGTACTTCCTACATGATTTCTACTTTCTTTTTACTTTCTCTAATGCATACCATATACATAGAATGTAGAGAAAATGTTGCATTCCACCCAAAAATTCGATGCCCAAATTTCCGGCAATATAATTTGAGCACTCCCGAATAAAAAAACAGAATTAATGTGTTTATGCGAATGTTTATAAACAGTATAACTCAACAACAAAAAGTTAAGCCCTAAACTTGATATTTAAGGATGCGATACGATGATTTTCAGAAAAATCTCTCATTATTCACAGGTGTCTACCTGCAATATAAAGTGCATCTGGGAATTGAAAGCAAGCTATCTTCAGGGCTGAATTGACTGTTGTGTAGTGGCAGGAAGATTGTGCCACGACCTTCATGCAGTGACGCATTGGCTATCACGCTCTCCCTCCAACCCTGCTTCGAAGTTTGTGATTAAGTACGCGTGAGTACTCTGACTCAGACGAGTCGAGCTGGAACAGCCTGATTTATACAATATGATACAACTAATAAGTTGAGTATCATTTCGAGGTTCATATTGATTTTCCATAGTGCACCTCCCGAATTTATATTGAAATATGTACACCTATTTTGTAGGAGCTAAGAACCCGTTTAAACTAGTGGCAAATGAATGCTGAATATACATTCAGCTATCAAGGAAGGGAACTTCCGAAAGAAAATTACTTTAATCCTGACAAGAATCCTACCTAGATTTACTGATAAAACAACCTAAGAAAATCTACCCGTGTGTGTCCAGATAGTAAAAGATTAATATCTCATTTGTGAAATGAGGATTTGGTCGCTTAAACTCGATCAAAAACGACAGAACAAATAAGAATTTTAACGCTATTAGCTACTCTAGTTGTCCTGGTTGACATTTTCCTTTACTGTCGATGCGGAACCCGCAGTTTGCTAGCTGAGGAATCATAAATTGATTAATTCTATGTTATTGATGGGGACATTATTACGCATGCGCAGATTGTTCTGGAGTGTTTACTTCTCAATGAGTGGTTTTCATGCAACTAAAACAACGCGGAGGGTATTATCCTCTTGTTTTTCTACTTTACCTATATGTCCTTTTGGTTTGTATTTTTTCCCCTTTCTTTTTTGATAGTGTTTAACGCCTGCTTTTACTACAAATGGCACCGCATGCGGACACCGATGACGCATGGAATGAAGTAGGAGCACCGGTGGAATGCGATGGTGGGAGAACCCGGAGAAAACCCGCCCTGCGCCGCTTTGTCCACCACAAAAGCCACGTGCAGTCGTTTGGGATCGAACCCGGGCCACCTAGGTGAGAGACGAGCGGTCTAACCACATGGCCACGGCGGCTATATGTCCTGCTTACCATGTTTACAGCAAAATTTGCATTAAATGTCCAATTTATTTGCTTTTAAAATCTTGTCGACTAATTAATATGCCCTTAAGGCAAGTTTTCCTTTACTTCACTTTACAGCCCACTCAGGTGTAATTTTCTAATTCAAAAGCTTCAATAGTTGACAAAGGGATTAGCTTTTGAAAGCTTATTTTCTCGTATTAATTAATAAAAATTCCTTAAAAGAAAAGCTGAAAGCCTTAAGCATTGTCACTAGCTCTAGCCGGAGAGAGGGGTGAGAAAAAGTAAAGCCTCATGAAACCTGCGCCGTCGTGGTAAAGGGAAATTTGCAATTGTAATACCGGGGAGGAATTCTCATCATTGGGGGAAGATTCACAGGGGGCGCTGGAACGTAAGATATTATGCAAATAATGAAGCCTTCTGCCTGTACATGCCCAACACAACACTGCTCATCCGAAATAAAACCCAGAGCTTCTAATTAGAATCATATTCCCTCCCAAGAGATTGACACATCCCGGCAGAAAATATTGATGTGTTAACAAAATGCTGAGACAAGCCTAAGCTCATCTATCTTTTGTTTCTGTTAGGTCTGCATTAATATGGATAACTACACTGCAGCTTGTAGTTATAAGATATCTGCCAGAATATAGAGTATATTACTATAACAGCCAGCGATTACTGTATAAAAGGAAATCGTTTTGCTGTATTTTGTCGTTTGATAACACAAAGGTACCTACCGGTAAATTAGTCGCCCTCCGTGGTGTAATGGTTAACCATGCTAACTTCATATACCCGGCGGAGGACGATGGATTTTTTCGGGCGTAAAAATCCTCAGCATGGCTTCCTTCGGAAGGGAAGTAAAGCTGTGGGTCCCGTGTCGTAGAAAGAACCTCAAGCCTGATAAGAGAGGCCTCTGAGCAAAATTAAGCGGTCTTTCACGCCCAATATAGAATGGGACGCTGAGAACCACAGCAGTTAAAGAACGTCCATAAATAACAGGCCATTTCTTTCTTTACCGGTAAATATTTTGAATATCGCTCAAGAAGCAAAAAGGTTAATTATCTGCTTGCTTCGCTAGCTTCCCTAAGATCCCAATGACCCGGTTCACGTAAGTACAGCAAAAACAGTTTAAGCAAGTACAAACATGTACTTATTCGCGTTTTGCAAAGATAGCATTATAAAACTTATAAGTGAAGCAGCAAATAACAGGTTTCCTCGCCGTGATTATAGAAATTCAATTGTTATTTGTTACAAATGGTGTATCGAACCATTACGCTACTCTTAGTGTGGGTAAACAGCTGTATTTTGAGGTCATGTGTTGTTATACTTTGAAATCACGAAAAGTGTGCAATTGAGGTGTCTGTAGACAAACGTTTTCGTCTTTTGATGATGATTAAATTCCACAGAATTATCAGTATAACCCTCGGCGACGTAGATTACGTTAAAACACAATTTATGTCAATACATTTTTTTCGTGAAATTGGCCACTTCTGAGATAGTCCTTGTTATTTGTTTCAGATTTATAATACTTAAACTTTTCTCACACGGAAAGTTGTAAACTCCTGGCCCTGCATAGAAATCAGCTTTTAAAAGACTTGACCACCGTTTCAGTCTAGTGTATTCGCTTATTTTTCTTCTACTTTTGTAGGAAGCAAGTAATTAAGACAATGTTTGCTAATGTTTATCTAAATTACCATAAAGTAGATAGAAGATACTTTTTAACAATAATTTGTTACAACAATGTAGAGATAGTCGTGTGAATGGAACATGTCAGATTTTTTTTACTTTCGGCACAATGTCACTCAATCTTCCACACTCGCAGCAAGAATTGGATACTCATCGCTTCACTTCATAAAATTTCACGGCCGATAGGAATACGTGTCATATTCGGAATCGAAAGATACTTATAAACCTGTTATGCTTCCGTGACCTGTTCGTAACTAAAGCCTAGCAGTTCACTGTAGAGAGGTGCCATCCTATGTTCCCTAAGAATGTCTCCGTTCCAAAACAACTCTCTTCCTCAAAATAAAAATCAAGAGTTACGTTATTCATGAAAGTAAACATGTTTCGCCTTTGAGGCATTTATATTTCATGAGTTCTTAAAAGTACACCATGTCCCCTATCTCCCTCTCCCCCCCCCCTCTTTCGCTCTCTGCCTCTCTATCCCTCTACAATTTTGTTGCATTCGTATCTTTAGTTTTAAAGCATTGTATTGTCATATTTCCCATTTGAACTATATTGAAATAGTTTTATTTATATACCTGTGATCTGTTATTTCAGTGTGGTATATTTTTACTTCCTCTACACGCACTATGCATATAGTAGATAGAGAAGGTACCTATTGTGTTCCACCCATAAATTCGACACCGAGATTTCACCGGAAATACATGTTTTGAGGCCCCTTGAATGTAATAAAAAGTATTTTTTAGAAAAGGTCCACGTGTGCCGTATGTGTGTCTGTGAACACCTAACTGAAAAGCGAAAAGTCTGTTTAATACCAAACTTGTATTTTAATATAGGTACTATCTTCCAAAGATGTGACACAAAGATTTTCAGAACAATCTCCCCACCACAATCTACCCTTTACATAGAACATTTTCGATAATTTTGATTCTCTCAAAAATGGCTGCAACGATTTTTTAAAATCCAGTTTATCAAAGATTTTACTTGGCAGATAAAATGTGTTCTTGAATTTTCTGGTAATAGTATCTGAAGCCCTCTTCATTCTGGAGGAATTTTGTACTACTGGTAAATGGTAAGAAATTTACAAAAACTTACCACAAAAATGTAAACACACAATTTATGTCATGCACACTTTTTTGTGGAGTTAACGATTTCCGAGATATTCCTTGTTATTGGTTTCAATTTTAAAATGACTTTTCTCAAACGGGAACTCTTCATTCGATCCATATATCTTTTGTTTTACTCATTGGCAATTGTTTCCTATAACGACCAGCTTTTAAAATATCTGTCTATCGCTTTAGTCTAGTGTATTTCCTTATTTCTCTTCCACTTATAAGGAAGCAAGTAATAAGACCAATACTGCTAAAGATTATCTCAATTAGTATGAAATAGAAGAATGATCTTTTATAATATTAGTTCGTAGAACCGGTGGAGAAATCCATGTGAACGGGAACACATCAGATTACATCAGATTTTTATTTTTCGGATACAATATGAATTTTGTCATCCCTTACAAGACTCCACAAACAGATTTTTTTTGTAATTATTTTAGTTATGTAGCCCCTTTTAACATATAAGGTCATATCGGGGGCTTTGCATTAGAAACAACTGGGTAGGTAGGTTCTTTAAATCGTTTTATGTCCCTCAAATATACACACACACACACACACACACACACACACAGCTCGCTGACCACTCGACCACAAAATACCCTTTACATGAAACATTTTTCGAACATTCTGATTTTCTCGAAAATGACTTAACGATTTTGATTAAAACCTCATATATTAAAGATATTTACTAAATGTATTCTTGTATTTTCTGGCAATAGCCTCTGGAGCCCTTTTCATTCTGGAGGACTTTTGTACTACTGGTGGTAAGAAATTTACAAAAACTTACCACAAAAATGTAGATCTCGTTAAAACACACAATTTATGTCTGTTCATAAATATCAGGCAATGTCAGTTTTGTCTAAGTCTATGAAATGTGGTACATCTTTTGTTCACTAGGAACAAGTGGCGGGAAAACAAAGTTTTAGAGTGCTATTACGAAGGACACAAGGCTTCAGAACAAAAACCAATAAATTCAGGTTTTATTCGCCACAAATTCGAGGCGCTCTCTGACCACTCGAATACGGTGAAGGTAATGGAAATGGCGACAAGTTTTTAAACACTTGACGCCGTGCCAATGTTGCAACCCCATGAAACGCAGGAGTACCCTAGAGACAATAGTGCGGCGAGGGCTGACACAGAGAGCTGGGGGTGATAGTGAAGCCTGAATGTAACCTTACCCTCCACTTCTCTCTGCACCACTCCACGCGTGAATAAACACATGCGCAATGGGTACTCTTTCGGCACACGCTCGTCGCAATTCTCATCATCCACACAGACCAAAGACACGGGTTATAATTAGACCTCGGATTTTTAGGCCCTAAACACGAACCTTAGGCACCTATAAAAAGCTTTAAGATATTAAAATAGGTCCTTAAATTTTATTAAGACTTCAAATAAGAAATAAGACAAATAATGTACATAAATGTTATAGGCCTTTGTTCATATAAAACTACAAAAAAGAAGAATTTGCACTAGAAATAAACAGTAAACACTTGGCCTTTAATTTAACATAACCTTATAAAAACGCATTAATATCTTATTATTTTATTAATTACAAAACAACTACCGGCTAAGGAAATAAAGTGTAGTAACAAAACAATGACTACAAAAATGAATGCTTTTCTTTTGAATGTAATTTAATGTTTCTGAGTTTCTGCTTTTCTCTCACCTCAATGATTGTACCATTTCTTTACTGTAACTGACTGAACCACTTTCTTTTGACTGCCTCCGTGGTCGAGTGGCCAGCGAGCTGACTTCTCATCCGGAGGTCCCGGGTTTGATTCCCGGCTGGGGTGGGGATTTTTCTTTAGCCAGAAGTATTCTCTATCCCTACAGAGTCTGGAAGTATGTATGTGAGAATGAATTGAGGAAAATAACCTACAGACATCGAGTTATTTCAAGTGCAAAGTCCCCGATATGACCTTAGACGTTAAAGGAGGATATATAAAAGAAACAATTAAAAAAAACACTTTCTAGAGGGGTGTTAGGAATTCCTACTTTAGTATTCCTATGTGATTATTTTATGTTACAAGGAGAGTTGCTAGAAATTTCTTTCAAAGCAGGCACTCCAGGTCATTACAGATATATGCCAATGTGTGAGGTCAGTAATATGTTGACCAGTAAGCTTTATGAATGTAACGTTTGTAATGTTTTATTTTAATATATTAGTCAAGCTATGAAGGACGTTAAAATGTTCTTCAAAATAATTGTATAGGGAAACTTTTAGGTACAATAAAACTTCTACGGTAGGTGTAATTTGTCATGAAACCTGAACATACAGATTTTTTCTTTTTGTTTATTACTTCAGGAAAAATAGGCATATAACCTAAAACCCGAGGCCTAGTTATAATACATGGGTTATAAAAGCAAATGTTTGCAATGGTGTAGATGTGAAATTGTTTAGAGATAAGAGTTCAAAATAAACTGTCTCGAAAACCGGAACTTCATGTATTATCCGATTTGTTATACTACCAATATAGACAAGAGAGTATCACTCGCAATTTTGTTATTACTGTTTCTACCGAGTACTATGTATGAGTACTTGTACGTGTATTATAGATAGAGAAGGTATTGCATTCCACCCAAAAATTCGAAACCGAGATTTCATCGGAAATACATATTTTGAGAACCCCTGATTTCAAAAATGTATTTGCGTGCACCATGCTCAAAAACGAAAGACCCGTTAAATACTTGGTGTTTAAGTTTAGTATCTTCCAAGGATACATCACGAATATTTAAAAACAAAACAAACATTTCCCCATCCCAAAATACTGTTTATATAGAACAATTTTCGCAAATGTTTCCCTTTTCTCAAAAATGGCTCTAACGATTTTGATTAAAATACTGTATATTAAAGATATTTACATTAATAAATGTTTCTCTTAAATATTCTGGGAACAGTCCTTAAAGACCTCATCATTCTGGATGAGTTTTGCACAACTAGTTAACTGTAAGAGATAAACAAGAAGCATACTACACAAAAAAATGTAGATCTCGTTAAAACAGTTTATGTCATACATTTGTTTTTCTTCTTTTTAGTGTATGCTTTTCTCAAACAGAAATTTTCAATTCTTTGTTCTTTTGTTTTACTCCTGGCCGTGCAAAGTGGACCGATTATCAATTGTTTCACATACCGACCCGCTTTTAAAATATGTGACTATCGTTTTAACCTGATGTATCCCCTTATTTCTCTTCTAATCATAAAGAAAACCATTTCTGCTAATGTTTATTCCGATTAGCATGAAATAGATAGAAGAATAATCTTTTGTAAGAATAGTTTGTTACAAACATGTAGAGAAAGTCATGTGAATGGAACACTTGATATAGGAATAGGATACGGATGGAGGGGACGTGCCACTGAACTTTGGTGGTTATTGTCCCACGAAGGGGTGCTCCGGGAGGGCGGGATGAGTTGAGAGGATACATAGGACGACTAGAATCAGGAGCGATGGCAAAGCAATGACAAAATCCTACGGTTTTCACATAGAAGCACCCCGACAGCCGGACAGGCAGACGGGAGGAAGGATGAATGACAACGGGAACGACGTAGTAGTGGAACAGGAAATTTGGGGAATGAAAGAAACCTACCCAGCATTAGCCTGATGACCCATGGGTCAGATAGTCCTGTCACGGGGATCGAACCCGCGACCTTAGAATGCGGAACAAAGACGAAACCGCTTATACTTCAATAGGATTAGACATTTTAAGAAATGTGCTTCAGAAGGGCAATAATTAGAAACATAGTTAACGTCCTCTTCATGCAGGAAAACTTCTAAACTTTTGCATCGCGCATTGGGAAATGTTTTTGTTTCATTCTGCGTCAACAGTTAACAGTTCCCAAGTGCATCCCGAGCTGTTAGGCATTGAGTAGAGGGTTGTTAGAACTGCCATTGTCACCATGATTTGCACTTTAAATATTTGATACTGACTGATGCCTTGCAAAAACAGCGGCGATTCTTTGTCAGACTAATGAACTTGTCACATTATCGATTCCGTTTGTATGAAAGCAATAATAAAGAATGTTTGCACATCGACAGTTCGTTAACATTGAGGCTTTGTAGAGCAAGCACATATGGAGTATTCAGATTCGCCAAAATAGAAAACGGTACAGAAAAATTCGACTTTGCAATTCTTGAAAATGAAATGAAGCTTTTATTCGTGGAAAAATAATATGGGATATACTCTACGCGAATTTTAAATAGCCAAACCTCAGTTTCTTAATTAAAATCAATCAATTGCATTATATTATCTTAACATTTTTAGGTTCGAAGTTTAAAAATCCGAATTGTTTCACCAAAACTACTTAAAGCAGGTTTGATTCTATCCAATATCGCTATACCAGAATTATCAGCTTCACCTAACGATAACAAAAGTATTATTATTTTTATAACCCCTTAACTCCTTTAAAAATGCGAATCCTCATTATAATGATTTGGTTTCTTATTGAAAAGCATGCACTTTGGAATTTTGATGACCATTGATGCACGTGTGTATCCAACGAGGAGTAATTTAAATTGAGAATAGCAGTACGCTTCTGTAGACTCTCTATGAATAATTTCTACAGAGCTATAAACAAAATAGCAGTCTACATAGTCGAACAAATCTAGAGACTTCTAAGGTTAATTTAAATCTGTCAATAAAATGACATAAAACTATAAAAGAACAAATACAGGTTTCTTAGAGTTTGTATTATAATTCTCAATATTTTTACATGTATATGTAGCAATTCACCACCCTCACACAAATAGGCGTTGTATTTATTACTTCTTAAGTTATGTATGTCTTTACTTCGAAATACTAAAATCGCAATTCATGTTTTACTTTGTTCAAGTGGAAATAAAATTAGACTTTAATATGATGGCATAAATTTTCAATAGCTGTTCTGCAAATGGGTTCTTTCTTTACATACCTAATTTCTGTCGATCATTTTATGCATTCGCCAGAAGTGGCTTCAGTTGTTATCTTTGTTAATGCCAACACCTGGAGGGAGATGGAGCGATAGTCTACATATTGAGGTGCGAGTCTTGCATAGAGTATTTTTTGCATAGCCTGGAAAGAAATAAAGAACGGACTTAATGTTTTCAAGTATGGTGACTAAAATATTGAAATGTTAGAAAATTATAAAGACCATAAAAATATGTCAAACACGGATAGTGTAGAAAACGTGAAGACTACACATAGAACTTCAAAATGTGTGTTTATTTTATCACAACAGTATCTCAAGTATATGAGAACTTGTCAGAGCCGTTTTCGAAAATGCTTTCTACGATGTTTAGGGAATTCGTAAAAATATTTGCCGATGTTGGACTTAATCACGAAGTTGGTATTTATGTGGCATTTGCTTTTTGAGTTTTGCTCGTCCTCTCTCTCCCTCTCCCTCTCCCTCTCTCTCATACATATAAACATCGGTTGCTTTAAAAAAAGAGGGTTTTCTAGGTTCATGAAACTTCAAAATGTATAAGCATTTGCTGATATAAAATTGTTAGTCGAAATAATATGCTTCATTTACCCGTAAAAGTAAGCATAGAACAAATAAAACTATATCAGCTAGTGTCATTCAGACATTGAGACAAATATTCAGTTCTCAGAAGAAAAGAAAGAAAGGGTAAGCTCCAGATTACCTCAGTGGCCTTAAGTTGGCGATCTAAAGTCTGAATTCAGAGTTCAAGTTCTGGTTTTGAGCTTCGATTTTCGTTAAGAAGGGGAATTTTTCTTTAAGTAGGATTATTCCCTGCACTCCTCAGAGTCTGAAAGTGTGAACAAGAGAGAGAAAAGAGGGATTCAACGTTAAAAGCCAAAAAAGTAAAATCCAAAGGCTACTACTTAAGTGAAGAAGGGAACGCATTGGAGATTAGAATTTCGTTTTGATGTGATATTGGGTGCCAAAGACACCTATTTTAAATAGCGTGCTGCAACTATTAAAACATAGGTTAATAAAACACAAAAAGGAACAACATTTATGAAGTTTAAAATGTTACAAATTAGCCAAATTAAAAATGCTAATTATGTTTTTAAATCCAATATCTGTGCCCTCTTTTGCTTAATTATATAACACACTATTCGTAACGCTCATAATTAGTAACTGCCACTTTGCCAATATTTAACGGGCTGTTATGTAATGTGTTGCCAAGTGTTTTGCAAAACCTGAGCATAAAATAGTTTTAACTTTATAAATAAAACATAAAAATATAGCTCTAGATTCTACAAAGTCATTCAATTTCATTTTTAAATAATGCTATTGCCAATATAACAAGGACTTTCAAACATAATCAGGATAGAAAAGTCGTCTTATATGTGTAATGTTTGGTGAAACTTTCGTATGAAATGAAATGCATCACATACGAGTATATTACATTTCCCTTTTATAATGTTTCCCTTTACAGGTACCACCGAAGTGCATTGTGTATGTATTAGAATGGAGCAAAAAGAGCTGTATTACAAGGAACATGTGAAATCCCAAGCTAAGCTTCTTTTACATTTGGGAATTCTACATCGTAAATGAAATAATTCTTCTAAAGCGCGTCTCAACCTTAGAATACAGTACATGTTAAATGGTGCACACACGTACGATAGAGCTCTAGTGCTCGCCTGCAATAGTTCTACTAATTCAATGTCTTTTGTGAATTATACTTCACGAATAGTGAAATATATGCACTGCTATTTAAGGCTATTTTATGATATTTATTTTTCATTGTACTTTATCTCTTCTTTTAGTTTTTCTAAATACGTTTTATAGGCATAAAAATGTCAAATATGGAGATAAAAATGATACAGATTTTAATTTTTAAGGCAGCATCATGTTTTAAAACATTTGTTTTTCATAACTTTTGTACCTGAATGGAATGCATTTAAGATTAATACATTTACTGATACATTCCTATGAATCCTCTTAGATTACTGTTTTATGACTTCAAAAAGGGCGTCTCATATAGCTTTTTAAGATTACTAGAGTTAACGTTGGATTATTATTATTATGCACAGCATCAGATGCAAAACCATTCATTCTCGTTATCCCTCAAACAACGGCGTTAGCAAATCTATCAAGATTAAAAAGCAGCCAAATGAATTAAAAGTAGCGTTTCAAATTAAAGGTTTTTCCAGGTAATTGCATCAAAAATGCACGATTATATTCGTAGAGAGAAAATTTGGTTTCAAGCACTTCTTCTTTTATGAAGTGAAATTGTAGTTTTGCTTCACGTTTAAGAATAACAAACACTTGGACTTATTTTGTTATTAAACAACCCTTTAGCTTCTTTACATTTTATTTTATCTATTTCAGTTTAACGCCCTTTAAGCTGCTAAGTCATGTCGCCCTCCGTGGTGTAATGGTTACCATGGTAACTTTATATACCGAAGATCGCGGAGGACGATGAATCTTTTCGGCCGTGAAAATCCATAACATGGCTTCTTTCGGTAAGGAAGTAAAGCCGTTGGTCCTGTGTCATAGATTTGCGGCGCGTAAAAAAACCTCATGTGAGATTTGGTCAAAGCGGCGCTGGGGCGGGTTTTCTCCGGTTTCCCCCGCCATTGCATTCTACCGGTGCTCCATCTTCGTTACAAGTATCACCAGTGTCATCGTCTGCGGTGCCACAAGTAGTAGAAGCGTGAGTTAAACACTGCCAAAAAATTCTGATGTGTACCATTCACATGACTTTCTCTACATCTCTGTAACAAATTATTGTTAAAAAGCTTATGCATCTATTTACTTCACGCTGCTCGAGAACAAATTAGCAGAAATAGGCTTATTATTTGTTTCCTTGTAAGTAGAAGCGAAATAAGGGAGTACCATAGGTTAAAGTGATAGTCAAAAGCTGGTAGCTATGTGACAAGTTCCTTTGTTTATATGGACAGGAGTTGACAAATTCCTATATGAGAAAAGTAGATAAGTTTTTCATAGCTGAAACCAAAAACAATGAATGTCTCAAAAACGACCAACTCCACGACAAAAATGTATATAACATAAAATAACATAAATTGTGTGTTTTAACGTGCTCTACATTTCTTGTATAGTAAGTTTTTATCTAAGTCTTACGGTTTAGCAGTTATGCAAAATTCCGTAAAATTCATCCAGAATAAAGTAGTCTTCAGAGGCTATTCCCAGAAAACTCCAAATAATTTTGTTTGCCAGATAAATATCTTTAATGTATGATATTTTAATCAAAATTGTTAGAGCCATTTTTTAGAAAATCAAAATTTTAGAAAAAAGTTCCCTGTAAAGGGTAGTTTGGGGTGGGGGGATTTTTCTCAAAATTTTCGTGTCGCATCCCTGGAAGATACCAAACTTAAATACCAATTTGGTATTTTACCGATTTTTCGTTTTTGAATTATCGTGTTCACGGACACACGGACACACACACACACACACACACACACACACACACACACACACACACGACCTTTTTGTGCAAAGGCTTTTTTGGATATAAGTGACCCTAAAACATATATTTACGGTGAAATCTCGGTATCGAATTTTTGGGTGGAGTGCAATACCTTCTCTATACACTATGCACATAGTGCGAGTAGAGAAAGTAAAAATCTGATGTGTACCATTCACATGACTTTCTCTATATCCCTGCAACAAATTATTCTTAAAAAGCTTATACTTCTATTTACTTCATGCTAATCATAAAAAATATGATGTGTACCATTCACATGACTTTCTCCATATCCCTGCAACAAATAATTCTTAAAAAGCTTATACTTCTATTTACTTCATGCTAATCAGAAAAAAATAGCAGAAATAGTCTAATTACTCGCTTCCTTGTAAGTAGAAGCGAAATAAAGGACAACCGTAGGTTAAAGTGATAGTCAAAAGCTGGTTGCTATGTCAATGAAGTTCCTTTGTTTATATGGATAGGAGTTGACAAGTTCCTGTATGAGAAAAGTATGTTTTTCATAGCAGAAACCAAAAATAAGGAATGTCTGAAAAACGACGAACTCCACGAAAAAAATGAATATAACATAAATTGTGTGTTTTAATGTGCTCTACATTTTTTGTGTAGTAAGTTTTTGTCCATCTCTTACGGTTTAGCAGTTATTCATAATTTAGTAAAATTCATCCAGAATAAACTACTCTTCAGAGGCTATTCCCAGAAAATTCAAGATATACATTTTATTTTTCAGGTAAATATGTTTAATATACGAAATTTTAATCAAAATCGTTAGAGCCATTTTTGAGAAAATCAAAATTTTCGAAAAAAGGTCCATGTAAAGGGTACTTGGGGGTGGGGGAATTTTTCTCAAAATCTTCCTGTCGCATCCCTGGAAGATACTAAACTTAAATACCAAGTTTGGTATTTTACCGACTCTTCGTTTTTGAGTTATCGTGTTCACAGACACACGGACACACACACACACACACACACACACACAAACACACACACACACACACACACGGACCTTTTTGTGCAAAGGCTTTTTTTTATATAAGTGACCCTAAAACATATATTTCCGGTGAAATCTCGGTATCGAATTTTTGGGTGGAGTGCAATACCTTCTCTATACACTATGCACATAGTGCGTGTAGAGAAAGTAAAAAACGGCATAGAACTTAAAGTTACTCGACATTCGTCTTCGTCTTAACTCCGAATTTATATGTTATTTTAAAATATAATTCATAAAATCCTATCAAACCTTAAAATTTTAAAACCATTTTTCCAAGGGAGTGCATATATTTTAATATTGGAGAATATAACTTTTTCACGTGTTGCCTGGATAAATCTCATACTTCACATTTTATCAATCAGTTTCAAAATAACATTTTGCACAGGTTGCTTCAGATTATTGCGTTTCTGATGAAACGGAGAGTTGGGATTTGTCAAAGTGTTGAGGTTGACAGCACTGCGTGGTGATGTTGAATGTCTTGAAGTCTTGAGACAGGGTTGTGATACAAACTGTAGCTGCCAATTAAAAATCCGGGTGCACGGATGTGAAACTAACAAGCAATCAATAGCGCTGTAACAGAAAACGCATTGAAAATATCACAGGAGCTACTGCAGTCAAATCCTTTATTCAAACCAACGACCGTAATAATAAGTTCCAACTTGCTCCTTACCTTCCCGTTACGAGGTCGTGTGGCAACTTAAATATATCCGCGTCTACCTTAATTTCGTTTCGGTTACCGCAAAAAAAAAAAAACTTCTCAGACGCACTGAAAATAGTTTTAGAATAAAAGAAAATAAATTAGCGGTGCATTAACAAGAAGGGAATTTTTCTTTTCTTTCTTGAAGGCACAGCAGCTTTTGAAGGACTATGACCTAGGGGGTCAGACGTCCGAATTTCGCCGGGCATGTCCTGTTTTTTACTTTCTCTAATTTTTACATAGTATATAGCTAGAGAACGTATTGTACTCCACCCAGAAATTCGATACCAATATTTCACCAAAATAATATTTTAGGGTCCCCATTTCAATTTTAAAATGCTTATACTTTGCTCAAACAGAGCGTCTTTATCCGTTTTTCTTTTGTTTTATTCCTGGCAAGCAAAGGGAACCGAATTTCAATGTTAAATTGCTTAGCGACCAGCTTTTAAAACATTTGATTATCGCTTTAGCCTAGTAATTTCGTTTCGTAATCGGCTTACCCGCCCCGTATTTGTAGGACTTACAAGGGTCAGAAGCCTGTCGGGGACCAACGGCACGAAACCGCAGAATGGTGAACCTGGTACGAGGGACAGGCATGAACATTAGGCAGTGGATGATATGAAATGTAAGTGAAATTGATGATTGGAAAGGTGACGATGGAGCAATTAGTGGAATGAGTGGCGGGGGAAATCGGAGGACCTGGTCGACCACCATGAATCCCACATGCGCTTGGGATCGAACCCATGCCGCCTAGATGGGAGACAAGTGGTCTAACCATTCACCCACGCCTTAGCCTATTTCCCTTCTAGTTACAAAGAAGCAAGTAACAAGACCATTTCTGCTAATGTTTATCTCAATAAGCATGAAGTAAATAAAGAGTAATCTTTTGTAAGAATATTTTGTTTGCAGAACAGGTAGAGAAAGTCATGCGAATGGAACGCATCAGCATTTTAGTATTCTTTGAGCGTCAGTCAGGTTTTTCACGGTAAAGCCAAACTTCCAGCTTTCTGCCTTTCAACATAATTACCAAATTATGTTATATATAATATTTCAATATCCGAAATCAACTATTATGTTTATTTCTATATGAAAATGAACTTAAACAAGATTTGTTATATCTTTTTCTTTTTCCCCAGTACCTACACTACCTTTATTAACCTACTTGTTTACCGTTTTCTTTATATTTACAAATATACATACGTACAGACATTCACAAACATACAAACACCTATCCCAAGGCGGGACACGAACCCACGATCCCCTGCGCCACGAAGCACCACAGGTAATTAAATGCTGAGAGCGCGACCATGGTGCCCGGTCACTGAAGAACTTCGAGTATCAACTGTTAGAAATGAATAGCCAAGGTCAAAACCCCTGTTTCAGATTTCCTTTCTTTAAAGAGAGGTACCAGTTTCGGCCAACTAAATTTTGCAATTGTTGGCGGTTAACATGTTTTTACTTTCTCTAGCACGTATATGCATACGATGAATATAGTAGCTAGAGAAGATATTGCATTCCACCTAAAACTTCGACACCGAGATTTCACTGGAAATACATGTTTTAGGGTTCCCTAAATTTAAAAAAAAAAAAAAAAAAAAAACAGAAAAAGTTCTTGTGTGTGTTTGTGGACAGCATAACTCAAAAACGAAAAGTTGGTTGAAAACCAAACTTGGTATTGTTCAGCGTCTTCAAAGAATGCGACACGAAGATTTTTGGGGAAATTCCCCCATCCCGACTACCCTTTGCATAGAAGATTTTTCGAAAATTTTGATTTTCTCAAAAATGGTTCTAACAATGTTTATTAAAACGTGGCACATGTTTAAGATATGTTCAAGACAAACGAAATGTATATGTTCAATTTTCTAGGAACAACCTCTGAAGACCTCTTCATTCTGAATTAGTTTTGTCTAACTGATAAACCGTAAGAGCTACACCAAAAACTCACTACACATAAAAATGTAGATCTCGTTAAAACAAACAATTTATGTCACATACTTTTCATTGTAGAATTAACCGTTTCCGAGATATTCTTTGTTGTGGGTTTCGGTTTTTAACCTCTTAAAACTTTTCTCAAATGATGTCATCTTTCGTGTCATCTCTCCTTTGTTTTATTCCTGGTAAGTAAAGAATGTCAATTGTTTCACAAAGCGATCCGCTTTTAAAGGATTTCTTTAGCCTAATGTATTCCCTTACTTCCTTTCTACTTACAAACAAGCAAGTAATAAGACCAATTCTGCTAATGTTTATCTCGATTAGTATGATGCACGTAATAGAATAATTTTTTGTTAGAAAAGTTCGGTTATGGGAGAGCTTCAAAAAGTCATGTGAATGGAACACATGAATAGGAATGAAAAATACGAGATAAATTTAATTAAAAAAATAAGCTACTTTTGCGTAGCATAATAGAAATTTAATGATATATGCTACCGAAACCGAAATTACGGCACGGGTAGCATATTTATGATACGTTTGGCAACAATGGTTGAGAGGAGTAATACAAAAAAGTGTTTCTTAGACAGGATCTAGTACCTATGTCTTGCCACATGAAATTCCGCACTGCGGCTTAGAAAATCAGAAAAAAATCTTTTCAGACTAACTTAAATAAGTGTTCTAAGCTTTAATTTCTCCTCGGCGTACACTTATTTGATTTTTCTACAGAAAGGGTATCATCTCAGCTCATAAGTTAAGCAATAATCACGTATATTAAAATATGTTACTGCTAGGTCAATTCGAAAATACCTCTATTTCTCAATGTGAATTACACCTTTAAAGAAAATACCTCCATTTCTCAATGTGAATTACACCTTTAAATAAATTCATTTTAAATAACTAACCAGTTTTGAATTATAAACCAGCTTACTTGATACTTGCTAGGATGAGATCCGAATTTCGAGCTGTCATTTCTTACGGTACAGTTACTTGCATGTAAAGCATACCGTGCTAGTCAAGTATTATTTTTCATATGAGTCAGTGTTTGTATAATACAGATTAAATATGCTATAAATGCAATCTTTGTATAAAAATGTGAAACTGTGAACAAGGCGATATACTTTTTTACGACGGTAAAGTTTGAAACAGCTTTTGAATTTGTTCTTTTTGTAGTTCTGAGATTATATGAAATATGTTTGTGATTTTTCAGCATTTATTGTGAAATTGAATGCTATGAAGCCATTGGATAGATACTTCTGAGTTAAAATTAAAACAGGGTATGAATGATTTATATTTGTTTAATGTTATTAACATATCAGGGCAACAAAATGTATGTGTTGATTGGGAATATAATACAGGGTAGTGTTTAAAATATGTTGTGTTTTTATACCGAATATATAATTATTAATATTAATAATGTAAATAGCTATTATACTGTACTCTTACTTGTCAATACACCATTACTATTTCTCTTGGAATATGAAGCAATAAATATTTATTCATATATGTTCCTTAGATTCCCACTTCCTTTACAGATTCCTAGCGACTTCTATGGTAAGAGTCTTCAGCAGCTATTTTAATACTACAAAAGGTGAGGAATTTAATATTCAGCAAATTTTACTTTCTCTATACATACTATGTACATAGTGTACAGAGGAAGTATTGTTATTCCACCCAAAGATACGATACTGAGATTTCACTGGAAATACATGTTTTAGGTCCCCCTGAATCCACACAAAAAAAAAAACATTTTCAGAAAAAGGTCCGTGTGTGTGTCTGTGGAGAAAATCCCCCTATCCCCAACTACCCTTTAAATGGAATTTAATTTTCTAACGATTTTGATTAAAATATCGTGTATTAAAGATATTTACCTCACAAATAAAACGTATATTTTGAATTTTCTAGGAATAGCCGTTGAAGACTACTTTATTCTGGGTGAATTTTACGGAATTTTGCATAACTGCTAAACCGTAAGAGATAGACAAAAACTTAACACACAAAAATGAAGATCACATTAAAACACAAATTTGTTATATACATTTTTTGTTTCGTATCGTTTGAGATACTCCTTGTTTTTGGTTTCAGCTTTAAAAAACTTATACTTTCTCATACAGGAATGTGTCAACTTCTGTTCATACAAACAAAGGAACTCCAGTCACATAGCAACCAGCTTTTGACTATCACTTTAATTTATGGTATTCCCTTATTTCGATTCTACTTACAAGGAAGAAAGAAATAAGACTATTTCTGCTATTTTTTTCTCGATTAGCATGAAGTAAATAGAAGAATAAGTTTACTAACAATAATTGTTACAGAGATGTAGAGAAAGTCATGTGAATGGAACACATCATATTTTATTCCTAGCATAAAGCAATTTTAATTACTTTTATAAAATAGATTTTAGGCCCTGAAAGAAATCAATTTTGTAAAGGAAGCGTTCCAAGCCTAAATTTGTGATACCTCCTCGGAATTTCCCAGTTAGAGGATTAAGGAAACCTGGTAAAGACCTTAGTCTAGAATACTGTTGCAGAAATTTGAGGCGCGAACTTCCCCTAACGTTACTGCGATGGAGAGAGTGGTAAGTAAAGTAAAAACATAGTTACTAGATCACAGTCAAATGCGTAATCCATGTGTAAGAAGCCTATAGAAGTCATCACCGCTGTTCCTAATTAAGTTCCAATTAAAATGGGTTGAAGGTTGACATGACAATGGAAATGACATGAAGGGACAGGAAATTCGGGGGATGAAAGAAACTAGCAGGAAATCTCCGAAAAAAAAAAAAAAAAAAAAAAAAAAAACATGTATCAGATTGGTCGGCCACGGGAAGCAAACCCACGACCTCCGTGCCTCCGTGCCATTGACTAAACCAACCGAATCATCCCACTTACTGAGTAAAGGTAATGGACTATTGTGAGATATTAATTTTAAACGTTTATCATAAGCGATAAGTATAGGAGTTTACGATGCCAGGGTTGCCCTCCGTGGTGTAATGATTACCATGTTAACTTCATATGCCCAAGGTCACGGGTTCAAACCCGGCGGAGGGTGTAAACAGGGTGTAAAAATCCTTTGCATAGCTTCCTTTGGAAGGAAGTAAAGCCTTTGGTCCCGTGTGGTAGATTTACTGCACATAAAAGAACCTCAAGCCTGATAGAGAAGCCTCTGAGTAAAATTAAGCGGTCTTTCACGCCCAATTTAGAATGGGACGCTGAGAACCATAGCAGTTAAAGAGCGTCCATAAATAACACGCCATTTACATTTACGATGCCAGTGAATCTACAGAAATCTGTACGCTATTTACGAGAGCTACGCAGCTATTGCTCTAGCACTTAAGACCTGCCCTGAGGCTAATTTCTTAAAGGTACAAGTCAACAGTTTACAGGAATTATAACTTTAAATGTGTTTCATAAAGCACAAAAGATGCACCATTGAAGAACAATTAAATACTACAGTTCACCTGTTCAGCAGAAGTTTGTGACCAATGTCACAATATTTAAATTAAACTTCGCATTTCAATTTAACTTCTTCCAGGGATACAACATGAAGACCTTTTTGAAAAATCCAACCACCCCAAACTATGTTTTACACGGAAATTGTTTTCTCATGCTTTATTTATGCAAACATGGTTCTAATGATGTTGATTAAAATATCACTTTATGTTTAAGATGTTTGCATACCAAATACAATGTACATCTTGAATTTTCTACCATTGGCCTTACAAATCGTATTCATTCTGAACGAATTTGGTAAACCATAAAGACAAAAACTTACCTATAAAACATATAGAGTCTGGTTTATAATGTAGAGCTATAGCTGTACATTATAGCTATACAGCTATATAGCTGTAAATGTTTTTCAAATGGGAAGAGTTCTACGCTGCAGCGAAGATGTGTTCTGCGTTGCCAGGTCGCTAGCCCCACTCTTTTCATATTTCCCTCTCACTCGCACACTGAGCATGCAAATCTGCTTGGCGACATAATATTTATTCGTGTGTATTACGAAAACTATTTGAGCTAAAAATCTGTGGTTTTTACGGTTCTGCTACGAACGGTTCCTCGTGAATTATTTTGTGCAAAATTTGAATATTTTGTCTTAGCGCAAGTAGTAGTTAAGCGCGCTACTCCCCAGTTAAGCGGGAATGCAAAATGTCAACACAGCAGCACTCCGATTGGCTGCCGGCCTGGTGGTGCTCAAGGACTAACCTCATCCCATTTGAAAGTCACTGTAGAACTACAATGTTTGAGAGAGGGTACCAGCATTCAACCAATCGAAGATATGCATAACATATTTCCCATACATTAATTAAAATACTCTTACCATAGACACATAAGCGAGTGGCAAATGATTAAGTCTATCCTCCTGTGTTTGAGTTTAAAGGGTCATAAGATAATATGACACGTGACTCTTCTCTTTTATCTGGGCTAGAGACCAGCACTAAATGGTACACAGAGTGGCATAATTATTACCTTCCTATTCCTTTTTTTTTTTTTTTCATTCATCTGCAACCTATACGAGGCTTAATTGGGTAAAATCCCATTTTCTCCACACGTAAATTCACTGAGAATATAAATGTCTCGTCTATCTCAAAGGGTTCGTGAAATGTCATAACCATATGTGGATTCGACTACTCTCTATCATCATAATTTGATAACGTAATATCATTAGCTTTAACACTCAAAGCAATATGTTGGTGAAACTTAATAAATATATGGACGCTCTATTTAGCTCCGGACGCGCATGTATGTAGCATCAGCTTTGATCAGCGTTAGAACAGAGAAGGTATTGTATTGCACCCAAAAATTCGATACTGAGATTTCACCCCCCGAATTAAAAAAAAAATAGAAAAATGTCCGTGTGTGTCTGTCTGTGTGTAGCGTCGCCCTCCGTGGTGTAATGGTTACCATGCTGACTTCATATACCCAAGGTCGCAGGTTCAAAACCGGCGGAGGACGATGGATTTTTTCGGGTGTAAAAAGCCTTATCATGGCTTACTTCGGAAGGGAAGTAAAGCCGTTGGTCCCGTGTCGTATATTTACGGCACGTAAAAGAACCTCAAGCCTGATAGAGAGGTCTCTGAGCAAAATTAAGCGGTCTTTCACGCCCAATATAGAATGGAACGCTGAGAACCACAGCAGTTAAAGAGCGTCCATAAATATCACGCCATTTACATTTTTCTGTGCGTAGCATAACTCAAAAAACGAAAAGTTCGTTAAATACCAAACTTGATATTTAAGTTCATTATCTTCCAAGAATGCGACACGAAGATTTTAAAGAAAATTTCTTCACCCTAAACTACCCCTTACATGGAAAAACATTTCTAAATTTTTTATTCTCTCAAAAATGGCTGTAACAATTTATTCGGGTTGAGTTTTATTGAATTTTGCATAAATCGTAAACCGTAAGAGATAGACAAAAACTTGCTGCACAAAAAATATAGATCTCGATAAATCACACAATTTATATTATATACAGTTTTTTCGTAGAGTAGGCCGTTTTCGAGATATTCCTTGTTATTGATTTCAGTTTTAAAATACTTAAACTTCTCTCACACGGGAACTTGTCAACGCTTGGCCACGCAAAGAAATGGAGTTCAATCCCACATTTTAAAACATCTGACTGTCGGTTTAGTCTAGTGTATTCCTTTATTTCTCTTCTAATTATAAGGAACTATGTAATAAGACCGTTTCTGCTAATGTTTACCTCGATTAGCATGCAGTAGATACAGGAATAAGCTTATTAAAAATAATTTATTACAGAGATGTAGAGAAAGTCATGTGAATGGAGCACATCAGGTTTTTCTTGCTTGTAAGATTGTAACTGCTGACATTTTTTCGTTGAAATTGTAAATAATGTTTTACAACTTGTCTTCATGGTATGAAGACGCAAATATTAAATTAAAGTTTTATTTTGGTAATTTGAAATGAACATACATTTTTCTATGCAAAATAAAAAAAAATATATGTGTTCCACTCACATGACTTTCTCTACATCTCTGCAACAAACAATTGTTAAAAAGCTTATGCTTCTATTTACTTCATTTTAACCGAGAGAAAAATAGCAGGAATAGTCTTATTACTTGCTTCCTTGTAAGTAGAAGGAAAATAAGGGAGTACTATAGGCTAAACTGATAATCAAAAGCTGGTTGCTATGTGACTGAAGTTCTTTTGTTTGTACGGACAGGAGTTGAAAAATTCCTGTATGAGAAAAGTATAATTTGTTCAAAGCTGAAACCAAAAACTAGGAATATGTCAAAAACGATCAACTCCACGAAGAAAATGTATATGACATAAATTGTATGTTTTAACGTGCTCTACATTTTTTGTGTGTTAAGTTTTTGTCCATCTCCTACGGTTTAGCAGTTATGCAAAATTCCGTAAAATCCATCCAGAATAAAGTAGTATTCAGAGGCTATTCCCAGAGAAAGATATACATTTTATTTATCAGGTAAATATTTTTAATGTTTGACATTTTAATCAAAAACGGCTGCCATTTTTAAGAAAATTAAAATGTTCAAAAAAAGTTCCATGTAAAGGATAGTTGGAGTTGGGGGGATTTTCTTGAAAATCTTCGTGTCACATTCTTGGAAGATACCAAACTTAAATACCAAGTT
Organism: Hymenopus coronatus; assembly: GCA_030762935.1. NCBI lineage: Eukaryota > Metazoa > Arthropoda > Insecta > Mantodea > Hymenopodidae > Hymenopus > Hymenopus coronatus. The sequence continues at coordinate 41,154,985 of CM060884.1, forward strand.
TGGAATTTTACCGACTTTTCGTTTTTGAGTTACCGTGTTCACAGACATACGGACACACAGACACACGGACCTTTTTCTGAAAATGCTTTTATTGGGCGAAGGGGCCCCTAAACATATATTTCCGGTGAAATCTCGGTATCGAATTTTTGGGTGGAGTGCAATATCTTCTCTATACACTATGTGCATATATAGTACGTGTAGAGAAATTAAAAAAATATATTTCTCGTCTAATGTTTAAAAGCATATTATTCTCAAATATATGAAAAATTCTTAAAATAAGCCCATTTATCATTTCAAAATTATGCCAGATGCGCACAAAACATTTTATATATTTTTAATTCAATAGATTTCTCAATTAGCGTAAAAAACAAAAAAACTATCGCCTGTGGATATACGTATTAATAGCACTACGTTTAAAATCCTTAACCCTTTTTGTTACGCTTCCATCAATATAGAGGTCATTCATAATTATGTCCAACAAATCATCTACCACATCTTTAAGCTTTCCCAACATCCATTTGTTTTGTGTGGAATAGGACAATCAGCTGCATCTGGTTCAGAATTGATAAATGAAGTTTTTATCCACAAATATGATCTGAGGTATTCAACACTATAGTATGGAATAGAACATAATAGTAATAACTGTACGTAAGATTCTCTCTCTCTGTCTCTCTCTCCCTCCCTCTCTCTCCCTCCCTCTCTCTCCCCCTCCCTCCCTCATTTTTCCAAAATGAATTGCAATCCAATTTATAACCCAAAATAATATAATATTCACATCCAGTATTTTAATAATATTATCGTTCCTCTTTCATATGAAATTGCATGAAAACTTATTCCAAATTCTGGAAGAATTTAAAATGTAAACTTAGGGTGTACAAAGAATCAAAATAAGTTTGATAAAGAATTGGATATCCAGAGCACAAGTAACTGCGCCATCTGTCCAACACATGATCTGAAACACGAAAGGGAAATGAAATGAGTGAGAAAAAGAAAAGTCGTGACAGAAGAAACCGTCCAAGCAATCGCCTTGTGAACCAGGGAAAAACCACCAAGAAAGAAAGAAGAGAAAAAAGGAACCTCCCGAATACGAGAATCACAGGTTAACACGGAGTTATCTCACTGGGGTGAAAAAGTGACGTGCCATTTTGTTTCTCTATTCTCCATTTGAGACAACGTATCCAGTTCAGTATATCTATTTATAGACCTCAAAGAGTCGATGATTGCCATCCTCGTTTTCTTTTTATTTTCTCCTCCAAGCACCAGAACTTGAGCCAGAAAGGAAATAAACTATTCTCCATAACAGGCTCCTTAAAAATGCGTTCTACGTTATATTATATGAATCTTTCATCAGAAGCAGAATAGCAACGGGATTTTACAGATACTGCTTCATTCCGAAATAACATTTGTAAATAACAAAACAGGTTCTGACTACAGAACAGCGAGAGGGACCTCATCACCTCCAAATGTAATCCTTAAACTGGAATGTTTGCAATAAGCCATATCCCAAAATGTCAGTATATAGATCCGCAAGAATGCCGGAAACACGTCATAATTTTCCTCTAGGACCTCCGGTTAGAAGCTATTGGAACATACAATTCATTTACAGGACATAAAGAAACAGATTTACAAACTTAACGAACACTTTACAAATAAGTTTTCCATTAATAAAACCAGCAAAACTTCGATAGCCTCTGGTTCCCAAGGTCGCGGGTTCAAGCCCGCTGGAAGGTGATGGATATTTCCGGGCGTAAAAATCCTTGGTATGGCTTCCTTCAGAAGGGAAGATTCGTAGATTGTACCTCAAATATGATAAAGAGGCCTCTGAGTAAAATAAGCTGTCTTTCACGCCCACTGTAGAATGGAACACTGAGAACTACAGTAGCAAAAGGGTATCCATAAATAAAAATATAGTGTGTTCCATTCACATGACTTTCTCCACATCTCTCTAACAAATCATTGTTAATAAACGTATTCTTCTATCTATTTAATGCTAAAACATTAGCAGAAACGGTCTTACTACTTAGTCCCTTTATAAGTAGGAGGGAAGTAAGGGAATCCACTAGGCTAAACCGACAGTCAAATGTTTCAAAATGTGATTGCTATGGGATTGAAATCCGTTTCTTTGCATTGCAAAGTTCCCGTATGAGAAAAGTATTTTGTAACTGAAATCAATAACAGAAAATATCTCGAAAACAACCAACTCCGCGAAAAAAAATTGTATAGGTATGAACATAAATTGTGAGTTTTATTGTGATCTCCATTTTTTGTGTAGGAAGCTTTTGTCTATCTCCCTCGGTTTACCAGTTATGAAAATTCAGTAAAATTCATCCAGAATAAAGATGTCTTCCGAGGCTATTCCGAGGCAGGACAGCTCAAGATATACATTTTATTTGCCATGTAAATATCTTTATTATACGACATTTTAATCAAAATCACTAGCCATTTTTGAGAAAACAACAATTTTCGAAAAGCTTTCCATGTAAAGGGTAGTTGGAAGATACTGAACTTCAATACCAAGTTTGGTATTTAACGACTTCTCGTTTTTTAGCTATACTGCGTACGTGTAGAGAAAGTAATAAACAAAAAAGTTCAAGCAAAAATTCCAGGATCGAGTAATGTAATTCCATTTAAAACATATAGCCTTTGACAAATAAGACGGAGTACCAGTGCATATATAAGAAAAAATAGAGGACACTGCTTGCCGCTTGGATCCCCTGGCAGAAGCTGTAAGTCTAGTCGTTCTTTTAGTAATATCCTTTCTTTTCACGTGCTCTAGAGAAAACATTCCCTCCAGGACTGCCAGATCGGGAGTGGTAGCTGTGTTCATAAAAGCCACACTTCCTAGACATAGCAGCTCAGTTTCCCTGGAATTTTCACTCACGTCACTTATCTTCACAGGGACAGCAATAGCGATGGGTAGAATGTAAAGTAACTACTAACTTGATATAATTGTTATAGAAGTAATGAAGACAGAGTTGTCCTCCGTGGACTAGGGATACATGCTAGCTTCTGGTTCCCAACGTCGCGGGTTCAAACCCGACGGGAGGGCAATGGACTTTTTCAGGCGTAAAATTCCTTAGCATGTTTTCCTTCGGAAGGAAAGTTAAGCCGTTGGTCCTGTGTCGTAGATTTACGGCAGTAAAAGAACCTCAAGCCTGATAAAGAGGTATCTGAGCAAAATTAAGCGGTATTTCACGACCAATATAGAATGCGACTCTAAGAACCTAGCAGTTAAAGAGTGTTCATAAATAAAACTCAATTTCATTTCATTTAATGAAAACAGACAATAACTAGTTGCTCATCAATCGTTACAAAACACTCAGTTACGCTATAACGTTTATTAAAGTAACAAAGTAACCTTAACGGTTACTGAAGTAACAGAGACAAGTACCGAATCTGGGTATCTTGATTTACTGCATGTGCATTGGTGTCATTTATCCTGAACTGTTATCTCAGTTCGTTAAGTAATGTTAATCTTCTCAAGACATTGTCGATCAACTTGCGAGATAAAGCCTACTAATTATCCTCTTTGCTATAACATTTTAATGTAACGAACCGAAATTGTCTGCATATTTTGACGTGTTACATGATTATGTGTGTTTAGCCTGCTTACTGAAAAGTTCTACGATACAAAACAGTTTATTTGATCAAAATCAAACATCTCGTCACCGTATACAAAAATTGACTAACGAGAAAACAAAAAGGCAACGAAATTCTATCTTTCCAATTAGAAACCACGTAGTAATAAATAAAAACACACAATAACGGAGAAAAGACGTGCTCTTACCAAGAAGGCCATCATTAACACGTAAACAAACATGCATAAATGTAATTATTGCTCCACAATGATAAATATTGTTTCACTCTTTAATATACGGTATTTTAATCAAAATTGTTAGAGCCATTTTTGAGAAAAAATAATCTAAGATTTTTCCTTGTAAAAGGTAGTTTGAGGTGCGGGGATTTTCCACAAAATCTTCGTGTCGCTTATATACCCAAGGTCGCGGGTTCAAACCCGGAGGGGAATGATGAATTTTTTTTCGGGCATAAAGATCCTCAGCATCGCTTCCTTCGGAAGGGAAGCAAAGCCGCTGGTCCCGTATCGTAGATTTACGGCACGTAAAAGATCCTCATGCCTGATAGAGAGGCCTCTGAGCAAAATTAAGCTGTTTTTTCACGCACAATATAGAATGGGACGCTGAGAACCACAGCAGTTAAAGAACGCCCATAAATAAAATTTCATTTCACTTTTCTTTGTGTCGCATCCTTGAATATACTAAAATTAAATAGCAAGTTGGTATGTTACCAAATGTTCGTTTTTGAGTTTTCATGTTCAGGCACACACACACACAGAGGAACTTTTTTTTTTTTTTTTTTTTAGCTTAACATCCGTTAACCTGGTTGGTCATATCGGACGATGAATGAAATTGGTGAAATGATGCTCAAATGACTCGGGGTGCATGTAACTTAAAGTTACTCGACATTCGTCTTCTCAGGATAAGGAAAAAACCCGAAAAAAAAACCTTATCCGGGCAACTCACTCTAAGCGAGATTCGAACTCACGACCTTTTGAACGTGAAGCAGACACGCTACCACCACACTACCCAGGGGCGCTTGGAAGCTTTTTTTCTAAAAATCTTTTTTTTATATAGGGAACCCTAAAACTTGTATTTCCGGTGAAATCTCGGTATCGAATTTTATGTGGAATGCAATACCTTCTTTAAAATATAGTACATTGTATCTAGTGCTAAAGAAAGTAAAAATTGAAGTAGGAGACAAGAGATACACAAGCTGAACATTTTATACTAATGACATAAATTAACAATATAGCCCAGCGGTAATGTGCGAGGCTCCCATTCGGGGTGCCTTAGGTTCGATTCCTAGGGCCGACATTCAGACTATGGGTTTTTCATGGTTTTCCCTTATGGTAAGGTGAATAATGAAATGGTTTCTCTTCTACCACGAATTTCATCCATTTATTTGCCATCATTTCGTTTCCCCTTTAATGTTTCAGGTAGACCTAGTGACTGTTTAGTGTCAGTCCACAGATGACACACATGCTTGATCGCTGGAAAGTTCTTCTCAGATGGCAACCTTCTCTAAGCCGCCTATATATATATTGTAATATATTTCTAATATTTTGGTACACATTTTTCTAGTTTTTTGTTTTTATAGTTCCTCCAAAACCAGATAGCTAATGAAATTTACAACAAATACTAACAAGGTAATAACAAGTATATATTGCATGAGATGAAACATTAATTTTTTTATATATGTTCCAATGGTCTTCTACAGTATGTCAAAACACTGATGGTTAAAAATGACTGATCCAATTTACTGTGAGTCTAGCAACAGAGCCTATCTCTGTTGTGTGTTTGTGCTTTGTAAACAATTTGATAGCCATTATAACTGAAATATTTAATGGCTGACACAGTATTTTGTGATTCCAGAGTTCCACTATTGCAAGAAATACTATTACTCATGAGTGCTATCACATACTGTTCAAACATGCCACTGTAATGGTCTTTAGTACCTAAATTTTATATATGTTTAACAAAAAATAGAGAAACATAAATGTAACTACCTCAAAACAGACAATAAACCAGAAGAAAGAAGAAGACAGACTTAAGCAGAACAGCGAAATGTTTGATGCAGAATTATTAAATTCAAATAATGCCTTAACACAAACTAAAATAAACAAATTGCTGACATATAATAAAGAGTTTCAAGTAGTTCATTCAGAATGAATTAAATAATGACACAGAAGAAATTAATGAGTAAAGCTTACAAGGAAGTACTTGAAGATTTGCATTACATAACACTTGCTCACCCCAAAACTGCAGTGAATCCTACAATTACCTCAAGACAAGACATGCTGTTCTATCTAATGCATCAAATATATAGATAGGATCAGAAAAAAGAATATCACTTATTAGGCTACCTAAAATGAACTTGTCTACATCTGATGGGATTTAACTGCATGACTTAATAGTAAGGACACCTTTGAGGATCTTTTCATTACTGACAAAGATTGTGTGATCTAAAAAACAAAAATCATTATTTGAACTCATCGCTGAAGTGTGAAGCTAAAAGATATGATAAAATATTTCTGATTCTGATTCAGCATAGCATATAACTAATTTCACCTGAATACATAAAACATCTACTATTAAACCACCAACAGATGTCGACCTGCAGAAAATATGCAACTTACTTACCTGCCATCCCCTCCTTTTAGCTTTAGCTGTTTGGCATGAACACTCTGCTGATGAACACTCGTTAGCATATTGAGCAAAGTCAGATACTGAAAGAAAATCATCACTAGAGAGTTCATGGAGTTGTTTTATCCAAGGAGTTAAAGTCATCCAAATTGTTTAAAGTTTCATATTCTGTGAAAAGTTTCTTTCTTTTCTTTTTCCCTTCCTTTCTGTTTATAAAGTTTGTTTAATATTGACGCTAAATAAGTAAGGGTTTGCTTATGTTACAAATACTTAAGAACAATATCAATGTAGAATCTTTAATTGCAGCCTATTATGGACATATTCATAGTCATTTGAATTATGAACTTTTGCTCTGGGGTAACCGCGCTTCAGCATTACAAGTTTTTATCTAAGATTAATTTATGGAGCTTCTCCCAGGACTCATTGTAAACCATTTTTTATTACTTTCTCTATACGTACTAAAATGTGATACCGAGATTTCACCGGAAATACATGTTTTGTGACCACCTGAATCCAAAAAAAGCATTTTTATAAAAATGTCCATGTGTGTATCTGTCTGTCTGTCTGTGTATATGTGTGTGTGTGTTTGTGGGCAGCATAGCTCAAAAACGAAAAGACCGTTAAATACCAAGCTTGGTATTTAAGTTCAGCATCTTCCAAGGATGCAACGAGAAGATTTTGAAGAAAATCCCCCCACACCCAACTACCCTTCACGTGGAAATATTTTCGAAAATTTTGATTTTCTAATAAATGGCTCCAACGATTTTGATTAAAATATCATATATTAAAGATATATACTTGACAAATAATATGTATATCTTGAATTTTATGGAAATAGCCTCTGAAGACTACTTTATTCTGGATGAATTTTACGGAAATTTGTGTAACTGGTAAACCGTAAGAGATAGACAAAAACTGACCACACAAAAAATGTAGAGCACATTAAGGAAACACACAATTTATTATATACATTTTTTCGTGGAGTTGATCGTTTTTTAGATATTCCTTGTTTTTTGTTTCAGCCTTAAAAAACTTATACTTTTCTCATACAGGAATTTGTCAACTCCTGTCCATACAAACAAAGGAACTTCAGTCACATAGTAACCATCTTTTGCTATCACTTTAACCTATGTTGCTCCCTTATTTCGCTTCTAATTACAGGGAAGCAAGTAATAAGACTATTTCTGCTAATTTTTTCTCACTTAGCATGAAGTAAATAGAAGCATAAACTTTTTAACAAAAATTTGTTGCAGAGATATAGAGAAAGTCATGTGAATGGAACACATCAAATTTTTCAATCTGGTATAGTTACTTTACCATTGATGCATGTTCTGGCCTGCCTCTTGTATGTCAAGAAAAATATTAATAACTTCACTACCTGTGACAACATACATAATTACCCAATACATAAGAACACATTTATATACTTAAAAGTAAAGTGTAAGTGTAAATAGTTTCTGTTACATCCCATTAAAACTTTTTAACTCCTCAGCTATGCATATAAGACATTTTTCATTTCAGTGCTTCAAGAGGAGGGTCAGATCATATTGATGGTTAATCCTCTATAAATGTTAGCAGGTTTTATAATATAAATATGTGACTATAACTTGTATGAATAGACATGTAGTTTACTGATGAAGTCATGAATAATTGTATTCAATAGACTAATAAACGATCTATCTATGCAGAATATGTCTAATAAAGTAATTCATAGAGCATTACATACAACATCATCAAGTATTTTGATGAAGAAAAAGGACTTGGTGCTCTAAAGCTGCCATTGAAAAGAGCTACTTAACAGGCTGCAACAGCCACTGGTAAGCAGACAATTGTGCAGATAAGACATGAAGGAATAAAGAGTGAGGCCACAGGTAGTAAGTTAGCCACACCAGGAAAGAAGAGGAGAGATACTTGATGATTTGAAAAAAGTGCACTCCAAGTCAGTGAAACAAGAGGTATCCCCTTTGAATAAAATACTTGTAAGAGCTGAGAACAAATTTCTTTAAAGGAGATCGGGAAAATGCCTGTAAAATGGTCAAAAGCATTGTTCCCAGCTTTAAGAAATGTAAAGATTCAAGGAAGCTTTTAAAAGAGACAAATGATACAATTGCATGGAGAGAATGATGAAATAAAATGAGAAATCTGGTGTTAACATGCAGCCTATGACTCACATTGATGAAACCTGCATACACCCTCACCACACAGTTTGCAAGTGTTGGCAGAGTGATTGAGAATTTGGCGTGAAAAAGAACCAAAGTACAGGATAGTGTTCCATTCTTACTTATACTTATAATGGTGTCATTGGAAATGCAACTTTTATTCTCAAAACCAAATAAAAAACTGGAGATTATCATCGCAAGATGAACTATGACATTTTCCTAAATGGATAAAGTATAAATTATTACCCAACCTGCCACCTAATGGGCTGATCATCATGGACAATGCATCTTATCACAGTGTTGTGGAAAATAAGCTGCCAAAAAGTCACAAATTAAAGATGTGATTAAAAGCTAGCTTACAGAAAATCGGATTAGATTACATGAAAGCAGAGCTGCTGGACTTGGTTAAAATTCATAACACCTTTTGCAGATGACACAATGTATTTGTTACAGCAAAAAGTAATGATATCCTACTAAACTGGTTCAAAATAAATAAATTGCTTGTAAATAGAGAAAAAAACTATTGTTCTTAACTTCCAATGTTCCCTGCAATATGCACAGTGAAAGTTTGCAAATTTACTTTTCACCCAAAAGTTTTATGGAAATTCGAAAGGATTTTTAAAGACTTGAATATAAAACTGACCCTTCAAAATAGATATAATAACTGGAACTTATTGAATCACCCTTTTAAAAGTACCACACCAAACACTAAAAAATCAGGGAGTTATAAAATGAGCTGCCAAGACTGCAATAAGATTTATATTGGAAAAACAAAACAAAATTTGGAAACTAGGATGAAAGAGCACTTGAGGTACAAGCACATAGACAAGTCTGCAGCAGCACATCAGTTTTGTTCTGAAAATCATAACATAAAGGAAGAAATAGAGTTGATTAAATGTGTAAAGAAACATTTGGAACTGCAAATTTTGTAAAACATCTTTATCACCAAAGAAGAAGATTCCCTTATGAATTTTGAGGTCCCTGCTATTATAGATCCTGTTGACAAGATGTAGCGTCAGCCAACCCCAGAACGAAGATAGGATTAAAGTACCCTGAAACCAGTCTTCCAAACGAAGGCAAAGTTGGAGCAAAAAGTGTAAAAAAATGTGACTCAATTCATTTAAATCTTGGACCAGGTTGCCTCTTGAAGGGAGCTCGTCCTATTGAAGCAATTACTCATATAAGCAAGGAGTTTGGTGCCAATAATAAGTTATGTTTTACAGTCAGAACCAAAAATAAAGTTGAAGACCTACAGTATAGTCAAATTCCCCTCACAGGAGTATGTCCCGCATAAGTGGGAGCATGCAAGGAGTACGCGCAGAGAAAACAGCCAGAAAGAACAAGTCCAAAGATAGCAGAGCAAGTCCACCAGCCTTTTATATAACTTAAAGGAAAGTTTTCACATTAAGGCATAGGCCTTATCAAATATGGTGTGGCATTGCCCTATTTTGAGTTGTACAGCCACTCAAAATAGAGTATTTAAATTGTTATAGAACATTCTTGGTGACATATGAAGCACCAGAGTTTCACGCTACATTGTGCAATTCTGCACGTAGCTACATGGAAGCTGATGTCATGGTAAAATCAACTGAGACCATCTTCCTGCCACAATGGGAGCGGCTAAGCTCCACTATTTAAGAACTGATTTGAAATTAAAGAACTCTATAATCATAAATTAATGTTTATAATTTAACATAACATATTGCAACTCTCAACAGTATATGTAACAGTATAATCAACTACCTGAATATTTAAGAACATTAGTTCAGCAAATAAATTTAAAGTAGAAATATGCAAATGTTTAAAACAAATCAATTCTATTCTGTAAATGAATATCTAAAATACTGTATGAGCAAAACATTAACTAATATTTCTTTTCCTATATTTCATGTGACCACAAACTGAAGATAAAGACAGACAATGAGCACAAAGCTACTTGAATATAATAATAATGATGGCTGAATCTAGACAATTTGACTAAACCTACCAAAATTGTGTTGCTTAGGATAAATGTATCCCAATTATGCACTTTTTATTACTTTCTCTACATGTACTATAATCATAGTGTATAGAGAAGTATTGTATTGCACCCAAAACTTTGATACCGAAATTTTACTAGAAATACATGTTTTGGGTCCCCCTGAATCCAAAAAAAAGCATTTTTAGAAAAAGGTCTGTGTGTGCGTGCGCGCAGGTGTGTGTGTGTGCGTGCATGCATGCATGTGGGTGTGCGTGTGTTTGGACAGCATAACTCAAAAACAAAAAAGACTGTTAAATATCTAATATGGTATTTAAGTTTGATATCTTCCAAGGATGCGACACAAAGATGTTCAAGAAAATCCCCCCACCCAAAACTACCCTTTACATGCAAAAAATTCCAAACATTTTTATTTTCTCACAAATGGCTCTAACAATTTTAATTAATATCTCTTACATTTAAGATATTTACATGCCAAATAAAATGTATATCTTGAATTTTCTGAGAATAGCCTTTAAAGACCTCTTTATTCTGGATGATTTTTATTGAATTTTGCATAACTGGTGAACAGTAAGAGATAGACGAAAACTTACCACACAAAAAATGTAGATCATGAATAAAACACACAATATGTCATATACATTTTTTTCATGGAGTTGGCCATTTTCGAGATACTCCTTGTTACTGATTTCAATTTTAAAACACTTAAAGCTTTTCTCACATGGGAACTTGTCAACGCTTGGCCATGCAAAGAAATGGATTTCAATCCCATAGCAGCCACATTTTAAAACATTTGACTGTCAGTTTATCCTAGTACATTCTATTATTTCCTTTCTACTTACAAGAAAGGAAGCAAAACGACAATTTCTGCTAATGTTTATCTCAATTAACCTGAAGTAGATAGAAGAATAAGCTTATTAACAACAATTTGTTACAGAGATATAGAGAAGTCATGTGAATGGAACACATCAGATTTTATTACTTTCTCTATACGCACTATGTACATAGTGTATAGAGAATGTATTGCACTCCACCCAAAAATTCGGTGCCAAGATTTCACCGGAAATATATGTTTTAGGGTCCCTTTTATCTAAAAAAAGCATTTTCGGAAAAATTTCCGTGTGTGTGTGTGTGTGAGTGTGTGTGTGTGTGTGTGTGTGTGTGTGTCCGTGTGTCCGTGTGTCCATGTGTCTGTGAACACGATAACTCAAAAACGAAAAGTAGGTAAAATACCAAACTTGGTATTTAAGTTTAGTATCTTCCAGGGATGCGACACAAAGATTTTGAGAAAAATCTCCCCACCACCAACTACCCTTTACATGGAAATTTTTTCGAAAATTTTTTTCTCAAAATAGGCTCTAACGATTTTGATTAAAATTTTGTATATTATTATTTGACAAATAAAATGTATATCTTGAATTTTCTGGGAATAGCCTCTGAAGAGTAGTTTATTCTGAATGAATTTTACTGAATTTTGAATAACTGCTAAACCGTAAGAGATGGACAAAATCTTACTGCACAAAAACTGTAGAGCACATTAAAACACACAATTTATGTTATATACATTTTTTTCATGGAGTTCGTCGTTTTTGAGACATTCCTTATTTTTGGTTTCTGCTATAAATAACTTATACATTTCTCCTACAGGAACTTGTCAACTGCTGTCCATACAAACAAAGGAACTTCAGTGACATAGCAACTTGCTTTTGATTATCATTTTAAGCTATGGTACTCCCTTATTTCACCTCTACTTACAAGGAAGCAAGTAATATGGCTATTTCTGCTAATGTTTTACTGATTAGTACGAAGTAAATAGAAGTATAAGCTTTTTAAGAATAATGTGTTGCAGGGATATAGAGAAAGTCATGTGAATGGTACACATCAGATTTTTTTTGTTTATATCCCTTGACAGTACCTATATCTCATGTGAAATCAAAATTAATAAATATTATAAAGTAAAATAAAATACAAAACTGACATGCTACAGCATGGATGCCAAGTTATGGGATTTCTGCCCTACCATTGTGTTTTAAATCCAATGGAGTACAAGCTACAAATGAAATGGAAAATCTCACAGTGGATACAACAAGCTCAATTACTGTGGACGATGGAAAGCTTTAGAAGAAATACTGGGCATAGGATACTTTGTTAGAGGAAC